>CM077669.1:371928331-373190206 GCA_039707655.1 Elymus sibiricus
CTGATACATGATGCCATTGGTAAATTGTGTCTTCTCCCTCTGATAAGTTGTATCCTATGCTTTTGTCAGCCATGCTTTGTTGTCAAGCATGTGTTAATTACTCTTGAAGCTTGTGGTATATGTTCCTAAGATTCCCCGATGGGTTGAACCTATGCCTTCCTACTCCATGTGAACCCAAGAGTTTCCACGAGTCTTACTCTTCTGGTGTTTTGCCAGATAATCTTTCAAAAACTACAACTTTATCAAAGGCGAGGAGTAAATGGAAGGTGATGCATTGATGAAGTGGGAGTCGACCTTGGACCTTGTGTTCATGCCCATGGAAACGATGTTGATCTTATCATAGAAGCTTCTCGTATCAATAATCATTCATTGTATGATTTGATCTGGTATCTGTGATCTTGTCCTTTGCAATCGTGGTTCTGACCATGATTGTTCTTCTTGATCCCATTTTTGGACAAGTTAAAGCACTTGTCATATGCAGATCAATACATTGGTCCAAGCTTCAATTCTGATCTACCTCCGAGTATTATCCTTGGTATATCGAGAATATCACGGAGCTGCATAGCTTCTTATGAGCTCCTCATCAACTATGATTTTTCGCTGATTCCAGTTTCCTCGTGATCTGAGTTGTTGGACACTCAAGGACATCGATAACTGAATCGATTCCGCACTACAATTCAACAACTCTTAGTAATCTTCTTTGCCTAAGAGTTTGCATTCGATCATGTCTTTCCAAGCTATTATGCAACATCATCATCATCATGCTAGAGCTTGACCATGCTATTTGTGTCCTTCACCCCCAGAACACAATTCCAGTAGTGCACTAAGCTTACACCGAGGTTTCAACGTCAAGTTGGTTGTCTTGAAAGGCAATTTTGATTTTGAGCTAGCACTCTAATCTATGGTTCCGACAACCATTCGCTTCACCTTTTCTTTGCTTGATGTCGTCGCTGGTCGATTACATCGTCATGAGACTTGTCGACAAATGTGTCATGATCATCATCAACATTCTGAGCTCTTCCAAAATATCATTTGAATTCATGATGGAGAGTAGCATCCTTGCCCTTGGTAATTGGTGTTGTCGCTGACGACATCCTTGCCTTCCTTCCAAACACAGACTTGGTCTTGTTTTAGTTGAACCTTAAGTTCCTTGTTAGCCATCTTATGTTATGTTCTATCTTGGAGTATTACCATCTTTTGTCGAGAATGTCGTGAGAATTGCACACGTCTTAAGAATTCTTGATATAGTGATACTTCTCGCCATCACCTTTCATTTGTTACTTCCCATGTTGTTTCTAACCGGAATACCGACAAATGGACTGTGATGTGTAAATTCAACACGTATGGCACAACAACTCTATTACCTTGGAGTTAATGAACAATAAGTCCATTCTTAGTGTGTTGGCTGTTGAATCAACATTCTAACATTGGTCGTGCTACTTGGTCCGGATTTTGGGTGCACCTTTCGATTTATGTTTAATTGTGGATGTTTCCCTCAGGCATACCTCAATATATCATCTGGTTTGACCAATGCTATCACCTTGTTCACACAATCGTGGGAATCCATCCTTGCGGAATTCTCGACGAATTGTTGCTGAGCCCATCAGCCACATCCTCATCTTCTTCATGGTTCATGATGAACATTTAAGCTAGTGTTGGAAACCTTGAAAGCATTATCTTGGTGCCTAGCTCATGAACAATATGTTTGTTAAAAGAAGTGTTTTTCTCTAAGTTCATGTACCTTTTGCCGCCGTGATTATGAGAAATTTTTGTTTCACTTCCTTTGGAATCGTTCCAATTCATTCATGCATGTGTGAAGTATTCTATGGTTTGGTAGATTTGCTACCTTCACTCTATATGTATTTCCTAGCAGCCCAAGTCACTAATTGATTTGATCTAGGAAAGGAAGCTCTTCGTAAGAGCTAATCCAGTCTTACACACGAAACTTTGATATCCTCTATGATGGTTCCCAACCAGAACTTGTTTGCATTCCATTCTAAAAACTTCCATGTGGGCACGAATGTCTTGACATTGTGTTCATATGTCTTACAATATGACTCATGATTCGAGGTTTGCTCCCGTCATTCATTCCAAGATTCTTGCAACATCATCTCGTAGATCTGTGTTGCATCATTTTTCTTCTCAGGCCTGCTATGTCTAAAGTATCCTGAATCCAACCAGATCTGAATCACGGGCAGGTACGATGGTTGGAACATTTTCCAAGAATTATGACGTTGGTCCTTATGTAACCCGGTAAGATGATGTCATGCATAGCACACCTGGCCGGAGGACCTATTGTTATAGTATCTTGTTCTGCCAGATTAGCTTTTTCTTCCATGAGGAAATTGTAAGACTTATTTTATAAGTTGTTCCTCATGCATCCTTGTGTATCCATGGTCTGACCTTTACGTGATAACCATGTCTATGCTCCCCCGAAGCATGGCTGTGATATTCTAAATATCAAAAAGAACATTGGAGGCATAATGGTAAATGTTTTCTGGTCAGTTATCCAAAAATCATGGTATGGGTAAACCTCGTAAATTCCTTGCTCCTTCGTCTAAATGGTTACGTACTTGGAGCCCTATCATGTATATCATGCTCTGCCTTTCCTTGGGAAAGATATACTCTCGATACACGGGTATAAACACATTTTTCCTTTCCATTGGTCTGTTTAACCTTTTCTTGTAATCTAACTTATCTGAGCATTGGTAATTCCCTGCTTAGGTAGGCTTCTCGTTGTACAACTCTGTAAGTAAGACCATGTTACTACTGTTGATGACATTCTGGTAACCACCGATGGACGAGAACTTTGCCTATTGGTCCGCCTTGTTGCAACGAGCAGGAAAATGGTTCTCTTCGTTCCCCACCTTTGGTACCGACGTAGTAGCCAACATAGCTGACAAACTATCCTTTGTCTTGTCTTGCTACCATGACCGTGCAAGATGTCACCGCTCTTCCTACTCTTAACCCACATGGTGGGCCCATAACCCACAACTCCACAGGATCGAAACCTGACTCTCCTGTACAACCTTGATGCTAAAGTATCCTTTGCACTTAGCTTCGCATGTAATTCCCGACCACCGTCCAAGGGATGATCTATTCTAGTATCATACACAATATTTATTTTTCGTTGCTCTCAACCCCTTTCATCTTCTGACCTGGAATCGAATGATTGCCTACCCGTTTGAAACTTTTGTACCATCGCATTTTGCAATCAATGAATTCCCTGAGTTATAGCTCGAGGAATAATTCATGTCTTCTTCCCTGGGTTCACCGTCAGATGCCCAATCTTTGGAGATACGTTCTCCCAGGATCTTCCTTCTTATCGCATTCGTAGGACAATGAATATCCCGAAGAAAGGATGACGACTTCGTTGGGATGACCTGAAATAGAGAATTGAAATCATCGACGAAGGGGATCAACTTCTTTGAGAAGAGCAGAAGAGCCGCCAAGAACTAGAAGACTCGTTAGAATTTCGCAACCAGACTTTCCCCCTTACTTCTACCTCTTAATTCTCGGGACGAGAATTTCTTTTAGTGGGGGAGAGTTTTGACACCCTTGGATTAAGCTACAATGATCATTGTAATTAAGCTACGGTCATGGCCAAGATTAAGCTAAATGCTTTTGCTAAATAGTGTTTGATTACAATGGAATCATATCTCTTTTCAATTTCCAAATGATTTTTCAAATTCATTTAAAAGTGAATTAAATAGTTTTCACAAACCAGAAAACAAAAATCATGTTTGGGTTACAAATATTCCTTAAGCATTTGTAAAATTGGAACAAACATTTTATAAAGTATTTTAGTGCCTCAAAACAATTAAAACAGAGGCCTAAAACAATAATTTGAATGCATTTGGATTTATGAAAATTTCCAAACTTTTCTAAATGCCCCCAAACTTTTTGTGGCTCTGCCTAATATTGCAATACTAATATTTGGCCAGGTGGCTTATTGTACAAAAGTCATTTTGGTTAGGGAATTATTTCCAAACAGAAGCTTTTAAATGAAAATAGAAAGAAAACTAAAAGAAATAGAAAAAGCCCTCCCCTCTGTCCCTCACTGGGACCTAGCCCCCAGGCCGGCCCACCCACCCACAGGCCAACCCACCAGCCCCCATCGTCTACCTCTATGCATCAGAGGAGACATGGGCCGCGATGGGCGCCATGGCCGAGCCCGACGACCTGGCGGCCATCCGCCGGCTCCCCGCCGGCCATAAGGCGCCCCCAGTCGCCCCCGAACCCTAGCCGCCCCTTGTTTCCCCCTCGCCGCTCCCCACGCTCGGTCTCCTCCTCCCCGCTCGGTCCCGAGCGCCACCGTCGCCATGACCACTATGTAGGCGCAGCCACCGGACCCCTCCCGACGCACCGCCATGCCAGGAAGCTCCGCCGCGCTCCCCTGCATCGTCTGTACCCCTCCATTGAAGCCAAGGAGCACCAGGCCGTCGCCTCCATTCCCTTCTTCCTCCTCGGACGCCGCCGCACTCCGGCAACGAATCCGGCCACCCCGAGCTCGCATTGCTCACCTACGGGGCCCGGTGAGCCTCCCGCTTCTCCTCCTCCCTCTCTCGCGCTCGATCCGGCCGCGTACCCCCCCTTTTGCCATGGCCGAACTCGAGCTTCGCTCGGGCTCGTCGCCGGCGAGGCTCCGGTGGCCAAACGGCCCCCGGGCTCCTGCTCGTCGTCACCACCGCACCGCGTAGAGCCTCCCTGCTTCTTCTGTTTTGCCGCTAGCTCACCGCCACACCGTTTCCCTCGAGGCCCAAAAGCCGGCTGCTGCCGCGAGCTCGATTCCAATGAGCTCCGGCCACCCCCGCCCCTCCTGATGGTCGGAACGGGACCGCGCTCGCGCCACCTTTCAAACGCAGCAAACCATGCGGGAAATGCTCCCCTGTGGGCGATTTCCGACCACCTCCCGTGCCGTGCCGCCGCGTTTGTGGTCGCTGGCGGCGAACGGCCAGCCGCACTGACCTGGCCAGGCTGGGGCCACCCCCCAGTGACCCTGCCAGTGGCCCCGGGCCCCCAGTTTACCAGTTGACCATGGTCAACTGGCTGACTGGGCACTACCCGGTCACTGCCAGGTGGGGCCATCCTCCCTTGGGTCCATGACATGTGGGCCCAGGGCCATTAGCACTAATTGCACGGGTTAGGTTAATTAAAATAATTTGTCTTAATGGGACACTGACATGTGGGTCCGCTTGCTAAATTAATCTGTTTTAATTAAAAGTAAACATTGATTAACCCTCTGAATATGAGAGATGGGTCCCACAGGTCAGGTTTGACCGGCCCACAACCCTGTTGACTGCTGACATCATCCTGATGTCATGTTGTCGGCATAATTATATTTTCAAATTAAAATTAATATTTTTATTTCAGAATATTAGTAAAACTTTGAAAATTATTATAAAATAATCTGTAAGTGAGATGAAAATAATTTATGCATGAAAATTGATCAGAAATATCCCACGAATCCGAATACGCTATCCGTTCATGTCTCACATGCCTCTAGCATGTTGAACATGGTAGTTTTCCATCGGATTCGTCTGTCCGGTAAAAGCGTGAGACCCGGAAAATATCGTCAGATATTTTCCCGCTCCGTCTATGACATGTAGTACTGCGTTAGCTCATGCCTTGCACTGCATATTGCCATGTCATGCATCATGTTCCATCTGCTTGCTTGTATTTATCGATTCTTCCCCCCTCTTCTCTTCGGAAGACACCGAGACCAACGCTACTGCCGGGTATGACTATGCCACTCACGATCAGCCTTTTGCAGCAGAGCAGCAAGGCAAGCAACCCCCTTGATCATCCCGATATCGCCCATTCTTTCTCTTTCATGCTTGCATTAGATTTTGCTACTGTTGTAGTTAGCTCCTATTCTGATGCATAGCCTGTTTTTGTTAAACTGTTGTCGTACCTACAATTATATCAACTGCCTAGTATAGGTTGATTAATGATTCCCCTGTGACCCCTTAGTCCCAGTTGCCCCTGCTTCATCATCGACGACTTGAAGACTCGATCAACTGATCGACAAGCCATGACCCGTCACATTCACCACACTCCCCCCGTAGTTGTACAACTCTGCAGAGCTACTATCGAGTACCGAGGGTGACACCTCGTAAAGTACTCATGATGCTAACTCTGTAGTGTAGCTAGTAGGTCGTGGTTATCGAGGGTGATTCCTCCTTAACCACTCCCGACGATGACTCTGTCGTGCAACCCCTCAAGTGTAGACCATCGAGGGTGAATCCTCTCTGGTCACCTTGACAGTTACATCGGGTGGGATCCTTCGAGGTTGATTCCTCGGGTTTCCCCATGATGTATGGACACACGGTTACTTAACTTTACTACTGTTGGAACACGTTGAGGTCAGGATGACCTGGTTGGTGTTGGTGTAATTATGACGAGGCGTGGCCGGGCATTCTTGGCCCTTGCCACAAGTCCTCGAGGCGGGGCGACGGGACCACATATCATGTATCGCGCTCGTCACCGTAGTTAACAAAATGCTAATGGGTTGGGTATTTGATCTGAGTTGGTCGTTTGACCTTTTTCGCACTAGCCTTCACGTGGGACAAGTTATGGGTACTCAACGTCGTTGTATCAGCCGAAGCTCTTCTAATGTCAGCAATGGAGCGGCGCGCGCCCGAGTGGTCCGCGACGGCAATGATCTTGTATAAGAGGTGCTAGGAGTGACCTCGGCCGCCCACGCATCGTGTAGGAGTGCAAAGGGCGAGTGGGCCCATGACCCCTGCGCGCTTAGGATTTAGACCGGTGGGCTGGCCTCTCTATTGAGCCTAGGTAGGGCGACGACGTGTTGATGTCCCGAGGCCGGGCATGACCTAGGAAAGTGTGTCCAGCCAGAGGTTATCAAGCATGTTGTGAAATGTGGTGCACCCCTGCAGGGATGAAATTAACTATTCGAATAGCCGTGTCCACGGTAACAGGACGACTTGGAGTTGTATCCCGATCTACTACAACTAGAATTGTGACTTAAAATTGAAATGTTTGGCTCCGAGATTGCTTTCTCATAGGGAGTCGAGGAAGAATCTCTGGGCGTGGTCACTTAATAAAATTGGTACAACAATATTGTTACATATGAGTTACCAATCTACACTCTTCTAATGCTACAAGATGTTGAAGATGCTAGTCTTTGATAGGACTAGGCCTCCCCCCTATTCTCGCTTTTCTGCAGTTAGTCCAAAGATATAACCCCATTCCTTGATACTGATGCATATTCTAGTATAGTTTTGATATAAGTCTTGCGAGTACTTTGGATGAGTACTCACCGCTGCTTTACCTCCTCTTCCCCCCTCGATACGATTACTGCGTTCAGTTGACGGAGCCCAAGATATGGAGTACCCCGCCGACGAATACTACACCACCGCTGGAGCTTACTACTACGTGGAGAACGCCGACGCTCAGGAGTAGTTAGGTTGGCTCCCCGGCAGGAGGCCTTGCCTCTTCCGATCCGCTGCTTATGTTTGTGCTAGCCTTCTTAATGCAAACTTGTTTAACTTATGTCTGTACTCAGATATTATTTGCTTCCGCTCACTCGTTTGTATGTCGAGATTACGTATTCGATCCCTCGAGACCCCTGGCTTGTAATATGAAGCTTGTATGACTTTAATTTGTGTCTAGTGTTGTGTTGTGATATATTCCAGTGAGTCCCTAATCTTGATCGTGCGTACTTGCGTGTATGATTAGCGTACGATCAAAATGGGGGCGTCACATACACCAAGAGCTACACAAGAACAAGACATCAAGCTCACGTTGGCGAATGGGTTTCCGACTCCGAATCCGACAACCAATCCGAGAGAAGTTACCACTCCAACTCCGACTATAGTCAAGATGAAGGTGTTGCCGAACTAGCACGTGTATCCTCCAACTCCAATGATTTATTTGATTCACCAAATGAAGGAATTGGAAGTTGCTTCATGGCTAAAGGCCCAAAGGTATCACACCCCGAATAGATTAACTTCAATAGTGATGAGGATGACTTGCTAGGAGATGATGATTTACTCTTTGATAAAACTAGTGATGTTAGTCAAAATGAACTTGATAATAACCATGCTAGTCAAGATGAATCGTTTGATGATGCTAAGAAAGAGATTGAGCGTTTAACTAAAGAACTAAACACTCTTAAGTTGGCTCATGAATATACTCAAGAAGATCATAGAGAGCTTCTAAGAACTCATGAGAAGCTACGCTTCGAGAAGCTAAATTTAGAGCAAGAGCATGAGTTTCTTAAAGCTATCAATGACGATCTTCGAAAGAAGTGTTCTTCTTATCTTGCCAAACGACTACTCTTGTCCACTTTTATGCCTCAAGTTAAATCTAAGCAAACTAGTAACAAGAGTAAGAAATGTTCTTCATCTAGTAATAACAACACAATGCTAAATCCAATGATGTCACTACTGTAGGATGCTGCTAACGCGACACTACAATCAGAGACCCTTCGACGAAACTGTGTGCGATGGAGGATCCATCAAATACGATTCAGAAAATATTTGCGCGTGCGATCTATGGCTCACAGTTGACTTTTAAGAACTGTTTGTGATGAGGCGAAATGGCAGAAGCGGTCAATCAAACATAGATGTGTGTGATGTACGGCATACAGGTCCCTCAGATGAACTGTTTGTGATGATATGGAAGAACACAAACGGTTTGGCGTAACAAGGTGTGTGTGATAGGCTGCAAACAGTTCGATAATCAGAACTGTGTGCTATAATTCTGGACAACACATACGATTTGTTGTTCTGAATTGTGTGCTCGACAGGGCACACAATTCAAGAAACCAAAGGTGTGCGATATTGTGAACGATCACTGACGAATCTATATTCTGAACTGTTTGCAATGAGATCGAGAGGGTAGACAGGGATAAGGAATAAATATGAGCAAACGACAACAGATTTAAGGAGTACACTCTATTTTACTTCTTCTTCTTCTTGTTGTTAGATGGCCTCGTGCCATCGTCTTGACATGGACGCTTCTTGCTGCTGACCGCTGGATTTTCATCGCCATCGTCGTTGATGTCCTCATCGCCGTCCTCCTTGTTCGACCATTCCTCCTCCTCCTCATCGTCGTCGTCTTCTTCGTCCTTCAGCGGCTCCTCGTCATCCTCCTCCTTGTCCGACCATTCCTCCTCCTCCTCATCGTTCTCGTCTTCTTCGTCCTTCGGCGGCTCCTCGTCCGTCTGGTCGTCGTCCGATGACTCCGGCGGCGGCGTCCCTTCCATGAGCCGGATAAAATGGAGGTCAGGGCTTGATGCCGGACTCATGGAAGACGAGCGCGATGATTCTGTGGTTGACCCCAGACTGGCGGAACTGTCATCCTCGTTGTCGCTCGACATTGCAGCGCTACGTAATTAAACAATCGGCGAGAAAGCGAGATTGCAGAGTGTGTGGAAGTGTAGAGTGGCCGACCGGGACGATGAAGATGGTGGCAACTGAAGCGTGGTGTGAAGACAAGAGGAATGGCAATTGAAACGGGGGATTGGCGGATTATATTGGCACCTTGGCAGGAGGTTAGAATTCTGATATAATCAACCGCAATTGTGTGCACCCGACCCGTCGCTCTAAATTCCCGCTATTGTGCAGTTCTCAATATACCAAATGTTTCACATGTATACATTTTAGGAGTTCACACGGTTCGCTAGATGCTTTGTTTAACTACCCACACACTTATATGAAACACAACGGGTGTGAAATAGTAAGCATTTAACATAGGACAGTTGGTAAGCAATAGATGAGCTCTGCTTATTGATGTAGCCATTAATAATCAAACGAAACCCCTAATCATCATTGCAAACAGCACATAGAAGATGGCTAATGTGGCAACTACAACTACACATGCTAGTTCCTTCTTGTCTCTTGCTTTCATCTGTTGCCTGTGATTGATTCTTTCTTGCTTCATCGTAGTGATTGTACACTCCAGATTAGTCAGTTTCTTCTTCAGCTTTACGTTATCTTCTGCAAGCTTGGTGATAACACTCCAAGCCCTGCCATGCCATTCATCATCCTGCCAGTTAACAAAGGCACAAGTCTCATATCCCTGCGAATGTTAAATAATCAGGATGAGTGGGGGCATTAACTGAACTTAAGGGATGAACTTATCACTAACCTCTAAGGGGCAACCGAGAAACTGTCTGCCAATGTCGAATCCCTCCTGCGTACACGTCGAGCGGGAGTGTGTCCGTGCACACAACTCAGCTTTTGGTATTTCTCGGTGGCGCAAAACTCGGAATCGAACTCATGTTGCGGGAGTCTGCTGGAGTCAAACTCTGGATCCGGCATTTGATCAATTTCCTGTGTGTGTGGGGGGGGGGAACTGAGTGAGTTGCTTGCTTTGGTCATGCTAAAAAGATGAGGAATGATTGGGACCTGACAAGACGATTCAGATCCATAGTACACCGGCCTCCTGGTGACCTTAGGCAAGTGCTTAGCGGTGACCGCCGTCGTGGTTGCGCTGCCAATGGCGTTGCCAAGAGCGACTGTATGAACAGGTGCAGCCGCACTGAAACCATCAACACAACTCATTCGCATTTCCCCAATGTCAGTGCCACGCTAGGGAATTTGGGCGCTGGGGATTTGAAAGCTATTTAGGGATTTGGGGAAGACGGGGAAACTATGGAGATCTGATGATAACGGTCGGGGGAACTATTTATCGCATTCTGTTGTATATGGCACATAGTTTTCCAAATCAAATCGTGTGAGATGGAAACGTGCGTGATACACAGTTTCCGTAACATGACCGTTTGTGATGTGCTTCCCGGTACATATGGGTGCGGTTAACAGCCGCTCTCCGGAAACCCCCAAAAAAATGTTATGCTGATAGAGATGTCGGCGGCGACCGAGGCAGCGGTTGAGGGATAGGAGGTCAATCCCCGGTCGGTCGGCGGTGTCGGCGTTATAGGGAGTCCATCCTCGGTCGGTCGGCGGTGGCGGCGTGATAGGAGGTCAATCCTCGATCGGCGGCGGAAGATATAGGAGGAGCTCAATCCTCGTGGTCGGCGCCGGCTTGACTGGAGCACGTCCCTCGCGGTCGTAGGTGGGATAGTGGAGCCCGGACTACAGGCAGGTACCCGCTAAGCTCTGCTCCTCGACCCTGCTGTCTCGCCGTGCCGCTGCTAATTAATTAAGGTATTGTTTTCCTTGAGTGGCCTAATCAAGGTATTAAATTCATATAATGGCACTACTGATGATGCGTGTAAATTGACTGGTTGATTAGTGTCATTGCATGGCTGGGTAACATTATGCAGCGCCCTCCATAAATTTTGAAAATAAAATCTTGTGATTTATTCACCCATCTTTGTGCATCCATGAAGGATGCAACGTGTGCAGATGGAACGATCTGAATGGATGGGGGATCGGACAAGCTCAAGGTATAGGGATGGCATGAAGGAGTTCATGGCTTTGGCTGAACGGACAAAGAAGAGAATTTGCAAAGAATATTACGTCCTCTGTCCATGCAAGGATTGTAGCAATACGGTGTCACTTCCAATTGATGAGGTCGAGTTACACTTATACAAAAGGGTATTCATGGGTGGATACACAAGATGGACTAAACACGGTGAAGAGCCGGTTATGGATGAAGGTAATAACCTGCCTATCGGCGAGGTGCCAAACCCCGATCAGAGTCGCATGGGTGATGAATTTAACCTTGGGGCTTAGATGTCAAGCTATAGACAGAAGACTGGCATGCAAAAAAAAAACAAAGAAAAACCAAGAGTGTGAAGCAGACAACACCGACCTTGATGATATGCCAGATTTTGCTGCTATGATTTTAGATTTCCAGGGTCCAGAAAAAGATATAGCCGGGTACAACGAGTCGCCAAGCATTGATGCGGCCTCCAAGAAAGATTTGTATCCAGGTTGCAAAAAGAAAGATTCCACGTTGAGTGTCACACTGACGCTTCTCAGATTTAAAGCAGAAAGCGGTCTATCAAACAAGGCCTTCACACAGTTGTTGAATCTCTTCAAAGACATTCTTCCAGAAGATAATGTGCTCCCCAAAAGCACGAATGCAAAGAAAATTATTTGTCCATTGGAACTTGAAGTCTAGAAGATACACGCTTGTGTGAATGATTGTATGTTGTACCGCAATGATTACAAAGATTTGCGTTCACGTCGCATATGCAAGCACGCACAATACAAGCGCAGGAGAGCAAAGGACAAGTACAAAATGGAAAAAGAGATCAAGACAGGAATCCAGTTCAAGGTTGTTTGGTACTTGCCTATAATTCCAAGGTTGAAGCGTCTGTTTGCAAACCCTAGAGAGGCAAAGAGGTTGCGATGGCATCATGATGAGCGAACTGTGGATAAATATATGAGGCACCCGAAACATGGGGCTCAGTGGGAACACATCGCGGACATGTTTAAAGATTTTTGCAAAGGATCCTAGAAATATATGGCTTGGGGAGTGTACTGATGGATTTAATCCATTTGCCGATATGAACACCAAACACAACACTTGGCCGGTGCTTCTGTGCATATATAACCTTCCTCCTTGGTTGTGTATGAAGAAAAAATACATCATGATGTCGATGAATATCCAAAGCCCGAAGCAACCTGGAAATGATATCGACCTTTACTTTCAGCTACTGGTACAAGAACTGCAGGCATTGTGGAGGTCTTGTGTGAACTGTTATGATGCCTACGCAAAGGAGTTTTTCCGGCTACATGTGTTGCTGCTGCACACCATTCAAGATATGCCGGCATTAGGCAACAGTTCGGGGCAGAAAACAAAGGGACCAGTAGGATGTGTCACATGCATGGATAGGACAGCGAGTAGATTTATTTCCAACTCACGCAAAACCATGTATTTGCGTCATCGTAGGTTCTTAAGGAAAAAATCACCCTTACCAAAAAATGACAGCTAAATTTGATGGTACGGTAGAGAAAGGAACGGGCCCAAGACCCTATGATGGGAAAGAAGTCCACATCATGGTTAAAGAAATTAAAGTTGTGCTTGCCAAGGGATCCGGTTCGACGTCAAAAATAACACCATAGTACCAAGTGTTTAAGAAGAAATCAGTGTTCTGGGAATTACCTTACTGGGAGTTCCTAAGTGTACGTCACTGCATTGATGTCATGCACCTAGAGAAGAATGTCTGTGAAAGCATCCTTGGTACTCTGCTCAAGATTAAAGGCAAAAGAAAGGATGGTGACGGTGCATGACTCGATATGCTTGGTGATCAATCAAAACACATGAATGAAGCAGAAGATGATGACAAATTGCTCCACCAACACCAGAGTTACAATTTCACTGCAGCAGAAGTAAAAGAGTTCTTCGAATTTTTGTTGTTAATTAAGACACCCTCTTCCTACTCCGCAAACATCAGAAGTCTCGTGAATGACAGCTTGGGTAAAAAGAAGTTGTCTCACATGAAGTCACATGATTGCCACGTAATGTTGACACAAATCCTCCCGGTGGCCATAAGGAATATGATGGACACAGACATAAGAAACACATTGATTGATCTCTGTGATTTCTTCAACAAACTATGGCAGAAGGTGGTAGATGTTGAAGAGCTGGATAATATGCATGCTGATATTGCAAGGATATTGTCAAACTTAGAGATGTTCTTCCCACCGTCATTCTTTGATGTCATGGTCCATCTCACCGTGCACCTTGTGGACGAGATAAAGTATTGTGGTCCTGTGTTTCTTCGCAACATGTATCCCTTCGAGAGGTACATGGGAATATTGAAGCGCTATTATCGGAACCGATGTCATCCAGAGACAAGCATCCTACAAGGTTATACCGCGGAGGAGGTGGTTGAGTTTTGCACTGAATACATGAAACTTAGACCTATAGGTGTGCCCCTCTCTCGCCATGAGGGAAGGCTGGCTGGTAAGCCGGTCCTTGCTGGCTTGCAGTTTTGTGCACCTAGAGATATGGCCGATCAAGCCCATTTGACGGTACTGCTTAATAGCCCGATACTCGACGCTTATGCTGCAGAACACATGGAGGATATACGATGAGGCAACTTACCCAATATGCTATCACCAGCTGCCGAGAGAAATGCACACAATAAGGACTATGTAAGATGGCCGAAGGATCGTTTGACAAGCGGATCCGATCAAGACCTTGCAACGTGGTTGGCACAAAAGCCATCAACGACGATTATGAAGTACCAAGCATACGACATAAATGGAAACATGTTCTACACTGAGGAACGTGATGCTAAGACCTCGTATCAGAACAGCTCTGTTCGAATAGAATGCCTAACTGTAGAGGAAGATGATAAACAGGTGTACTATGGAACCATTGAAGAGATTTGGGAGCTTAACTATGTGCCAATGAAGGTGGCATTATTCAAGTGCAGATGGGTCCCTCTTAGTAGCGTAAAGGTTGATGCTTACAGCAGGAAGACATATGTTGACCGCAGAGTTATGGCATATCACAAGGACCAATTTATTCTTGCCAGCGATGCTACCCAGATTTTCTTTGTGCCAGACCTGTTGCATATGCACTTCCATGTAGTGATGTATGGGAAGAGGAGGGTACTAGGCGTCGAGAATGTTGGTGATGAGGAGGAGTACAATCAATATGATGAGTTGCCACCTGAGGGGCCACGTGACTTAAAAGAGGAGAAGCGTAAAATCATCAGAAATCCTAAGTTCATTAGGGGTCAACCTAATGATCGCGATCACCCCATGTACATGGGAATTAATTGAAAAAACTAATCATTATGTCTACTGTACTGAATTGTTGCATGTACTAAATCGTGAACTATGTGTACTGAGTTTGTTCTGTTATAAGTTTCGCATGTACTGTATTGCGAGGTATGCACGACCTTGTGTTGATCTAGATTAATATGTTGTCACCTGTAGCAATGAATTCAAAATATTTATGATAATTTACCCTATAGATAGAACGCTCAGTTGATCTCACTCCAGTATGTACGAACTGAACATGTGCAGTTTGGTTTACCAATCGCACACGGTTCGTTCACTAAAACCGTGTGCTTTCTAAACCGCTCCCGATGACACCTAATGCGCGCAAAGTGAGTCGTGCGTTCTGATTGGCCAAAACCCAAACCACACAGATCGTACGTCTGCACCGTAGGATTCACCCAGATCGAACGTCGGTCCTTATCCCTCTCACCAACACACGTTGTTGAAGTTGGGATTCGATTTATATGCACTAAATGACCAGTAAATGCAAAAAATGACTTAAATATAGTAGTCGAGTCCAGAAATGCGCCAGAAAATCAAACCTGGCGTATAATGATGATTGACTACCATGGGATAAATTTTGGAGGAGAGGCGATGAAGACACCGTCGATTGGAGTTCGATTTGCCACTTCTCCCCTTGGAACTATGATCCTTCTACTCAGATGCTATGGTTTTCAATTAGCGATCATCGTAGCTTGTGCCAAATTTTACCAAATTTTTTCCACGGTATCTCGAGATCACGCCATGATGACACACCGATTTTCGTGATTTTCTGAGTCCATCTGCATTTCCTATAATTAAATTACTGACATTTATTTAGGTGGACACATCTCCCATCCGAAATGCTTGACAATTCTTCTCATTCGTTGCACATTGACAAAAATCACGCAAAGTGACACACAAATGATTTGTAAGATATTCTTTGCCACCATCCACACGTAATTCAGGTTGGGATATTTTATTTATAAGAACTAATCAACATGGTAACTGCAAAATATGACTTGAATATAGCAAACGAGACATGCAATCCACCAGAAGATAATTATTAGGAGTACAATGATGTTTGCATACCATGGGAAAAACCAAGGCGAAAGGATGAGGTTGACACCGATTGGAGTCCGAAATGCCAACTCTACTTTTCGTAAACTATAATCCTTTGTGTGAGATGCATTTGTTTTCAAAGGGCAGGCCATCACAACTTTCGCCAGACATTACCAATTTTTCTCACGGTGTCTTCACATCATGCCACGGTGACACACCCATTTTTGTGATTTTCGTAATACATCTGCATTTCCTCCAATTAAATTACTAACAAGCCCCATGTTGGTGGAAAAAATGTCTTCAAATTAGCAAACAAGTAAAGAAATGCGGCCAGAAATCAATACAGGGGCTAATAGTTGATTGTCTGCGGATGAAAATAATTCGAGGCGAAATGATGAAGTCACAAATTCATTTGAAATGAAAATATGATTGTTGTGCATAAACAAATAGCACACGGTTCATTCACTAGAACCGTGTGCTTTATAAACCACGGTCTATGAGACTTAATTCGCGCAAAATGAGTCCTACTTTCTGATTGGCCAAAACCCAAACCACACAGATCGTACGTCTGCACCGTAGGATTCACCCAGATCGAATGATAGTCCTTATACTTCTCGTCAACACACGCTGTTGAAGTTGGGATTTGATTTATATGCAATAAATGCACCATAAATGATAAAAAATGCTGAAAAAAATCGAACGAGCCCATAAATGCGCCAGAAAATCAAACCTGACGTATAATGATGATTGACTACCGTTAGATAAAAATGGTCGAAGAGGCGATGAAGACACCGTCGATTGGAGTTTGATTTGCCACTTCTCCCTTTGGAACTATGATCCTTCTAGTGAGATGCAACGGTTTCCAAGGAGCGATCATCGTAACTTGTGCAAAAATTTACAAAAAAATTTCCACGATGTCTCGAGATCATGCCACGATGACACATCGATTTTTGTGATTTTCTGAGTCCATTTTGCATTTCCTGTAATTAAATTATGGACATTTACGCATCTCCCATCCGAAATGCTTGAAAATTCCTCTCATTCTTTGCACTATGACGAAAATCACGCAAATGTGACACCCAAATGATTTGTAAGAGATTCTTTGCCAGCATCCACACGTAATTCATGTTGGGATTTTATTTATGCACTAATGCATGGTAAAAGCAAAAAATGCCTTAGATATAGCAAACGAGTCATGTAATCCACCAGAAGATCAATAATAGGAGTACAATAATGTTTGTATACCATGGGAAAAATCGAGGCGAAAGGATGAGGGAGACACCGATTGGAGAGTCAGAAATGCCAACTCTACATTTGGAAACTATGATCCTTCATGTGAGATGCCTAGGTTTTCAAAGGGCCGTACATCACAACTTCCGCCAGACATTACCAATTTTTTCCCACGGGGTATTCACATCATGCCACGGTGACACACCCATTTTCATGATTTTCGGAATACATCTGCATTTCCTCCAATTAAATTACTAACAAGCCCAATGTTGGTGGAAAAATGTCTTAAAATTAGCAAACAAAGTCATGAAATGCGGCCCAAAATCAATACAGGGGTTAATAGGTGATTGTATGCCAATGAAATTAATTCGAGGCGAAATGATGAAGTCACTAATTCATTTGAAATGAAAATCTGATTGTTGTGCATAAACAAATAGCACACAGTTGATTCACTAATACCGTCTGCTTTCTAAACCGTGGCCGATGACACCTAATGCGCGCAAAGTTAGTCGTGCGTTTTGATTGGCCAAAACCCAAACCACACAGATCGTACATCTGCACCGTAGGATTCCCTAGATCGAACGACAGTCCTTATCCCTCTCGCCAACACACGTAGTTGAAGTTGGGATTCGATTTATATGCACTAAATGACCAGTAAATGCAAAAAATGACTTAAATATAGCAGGCGAGCCCAGAAATGCGGCACAAAATTAATATTGGGGTACAACGATAGCTACGTACCGTGGGAAAAATTTCGAGACAAAACGATGAGGTCACATCTACATTTCAAAGTTTTCAGGTTTTCATTTCGAACAAATTTGTGCTGCTTGTGCACATGGGTTACTATATAAAACCGTTTGCACAGGCCTTTCCGCGGGGGCGCACGGCGATATTTTTTCACCCTTTTCACCGAAGCCACCAACATGCCCCCCTCCCCTTCCCCCAAACCCGCGCCCTCCCCCGTTTCGCTCATCTGTCCGCGTATTCTACCCAAACTCCATCGACAACTAGCTCCCTCCCCCTCCCATCTCCCAGATCCACACCAGAACCCTTTCTGGCACCATCGTGCTCAACCCGGCCGTGTACCCACTTCCCGGCGTCAACCCTACCCTTCACTGCCACTCCGAACATGCGGCTGCCCACGCCTCGCCGTCTTCATTTGCTCGCAAGCCACCGTCGAGCATATTGATCATGTACCCTCGCCTCTCCTGTCGGATTTGCAAAAAAAACCGGTCAGTTGCTGCCCTCCATCGCGGTGAGGTCTATTATCTCGCGATCCCTTTTCCTATTTGGTTCGGTTTGTCCCCAAAATGATTATAAAATAATGGAGAGAGTATTTATGTTCATCATCTACCTTCTAACATATAAGATATATTTGTTCCAATTAGTTATTGTCGAGTTACATATCATGTGCGCACGAGTCACACTAAATGAACAGACTGGTCGTACATTTCCAAATGATCACATGCCATGTTTAGACAGCTAGCTGCCAAGCTGTTACATTTTTATGATTATCCCCCTTTTCTGAATTTTGCATGTGTCCTCTGTAGATGTCGATTAGCAGCGATGACAGTCATACTTCTGGCGATGTATGTTCATCTGAGTCCGAAGCTAACATGTCTGCAACGGATGATCATGTATCAAGAAATGATGAACGGGATAGAGCTGTCACAATCACCCTTCCGGTCAAGAGCCAGAAGAGCGCTCCAAGAAGGCCAACACACCAGCCTAAAGGTGTATACGAAGTAACTGGGATCGATTTGAAGTCTTGGGCTCCAACTAAACCTGAGAAAGCATGCATGAGGTTCAGGAGTGTGTGTGGATTTGTTGGCAGGGCAAGGCTCAACATTAATCTGCCGGGGTTTCGGAAGGCTAGTACAGAAACACGGCAGAGGATAGTCCGTGAGATCATGGCGCACTTCAATGTTCCTGA
Organism: Elymus sibiricus; assembly: GCA_039707655.1. Classification (NCBI taxonomy): domain Eukaryota; kingdom Viridiplantae; phylum Streptophyta; class Magnoliopsida; order Poales; family Poaceae; genus Elymus; species Elymus sibiricus. The sequence continues at coordinate 371,947,211 of CM077669.1, forward strand.
GGAGTGGAGAGAGCAGGTGCAACATGTTGCACTGAAGAAGGCCAGGGATGCTTGGAGAAACTGGAAGCATGTGTTGTAGAAGAAGTTCTTGAGTCAAGTCAAGGAACCAATCCCCTCGTACCTCCAAATTGCAAAGGAAGATTGGACAGAATTCTAAAGGGTCAGGGCCAGTGAAGAGTTTATTAAGAAGAGTGCTATGCAATCGAAACTTCAGAAGAAGAACACACACCCCCACCATATGGGTGTGGCAGGATACTACGACATGAAACTGATATGGGAGTAGGAGGACAAAGAAGCAGTAGTTGCGGGTGGCAACCCGGTCTTTAGTGAAATTAGGGGCACTCGTGCTAGGGACTACTTGCAGACACGTGCAAAGAGGCATGGAGACGGTTCTTATTACTTTGAAAACTCAGCAGGCCAAGAACTGTATGATGTGATGGTAAAGGCTTCCAAAAACACTGGAAGGTTCTACAAGAACTCAGGGTCATGTGACATTCTGTCCGAGGTTCTGACTACCAAAGAGCCCCCTGACCGTGCTAGGGGTATTGGGGTCAATGTCCCACACAAGAGGGCTTTCTCACTAAGCAAAGAAGAGAGGCCCAGCATGAAAAAAGGTAGGAGTGATGGTAAGCAAAGAGACTTGCGCGAAAGGATTAAGAGGGACATGTATCCTGGAGTTCGAAAGGAAGTTGAGGAGTCATATATGCAGGACAAGACACTAATGCTGAGAGATAGTGAGTATACGCAAGGGGATGTCGGCATGGATGATGCCACTTATTGTATGACAACACCGCACAAGAGTAGTTGTGCATCAGCTGACCCCAGCGACAATGATGTTGCAGCTAGACATGATGGTGCTATATCTGATCTATATGGACAGGGGGAGAGAGTGAAGACCGTGCTTACACATTATGAAGGTACTTTAAAATGTGCAACGGCGTGGGTTTACAACCCTGACTTTGACGGGGGTCTCTTGTTGGACAATGTGCCATTGAAGCCGGGTTGTGTGAAGTGCTACGTGACTGAAATAAAGCCTGGATTCAATAATTTTGCCGTGAAGAATGTCCTTGGGGACCCTGATGAGCAGAGGACCTTGGAAGAAACACGGTTAAATCATATCCAGTGACCACGGAAAGAAATAGACTTCCTGGATGAGATCCCTCCAGGCCCCCCAACATCAACCAATGTCGCCCTCGAACCGGCGACTCTCTTCTCGCCACATCAGATCTTGTGTGACTCCCCCGATGAACATACTCTTGGGAATCCGATGCCCGAGGCATCAACCTGTGATCAGCCCACCCGACTTCCTGCCGTATAGGCCAGGTCATCGTCCGCTCCTGAGCAGCATGTGGCAAGTCCTACAACTGCTGAAGACGTATCATCGGTTCGGATGCCGGCCACTGAAGCAGATAGTGCAGACACATCGGCATTGCATGCTCAGCAGACAAACCCGGTTGAACCACTTGCTAAGTAGTGTGAAAGTCCGGAACTGCCTGCTAAGCAGTCTGAAAGTCCGGAACCGCCTGCTAAGAAGTCCGAAAGTCAGGACCACCTGCTCTACAGTCCAGTGGTTCACAACCGCCAGATAAGCATACCGATGTGTCGGGACTGCCTGCTCAGCAAACCAATGCGTTGTCACAGACGCATCAACACACCGACATGTTCGCACCAGCTACTCAGAACCCTGGCATAGCTTCAACGGCTGGTCAGCTGTCCGTCGCCTCTTGTACTACAGCTCAGCAGTCCGTCACAACGGCATCATCTATTCAGCAGTCCATTGTACCTTCACAGGCTTCTCAGCAGCACGTCGTTCATGAAACCGGACGTCAAACAAGAAGTTCTTCAGCTAACAAGAGGAAAGCGGGCACGGTTGCACAAACGAAGATGGGGCCCCCAAAACCGAGGAGGGACGGGACCAAGAGCCTCCTACTAGAAAGAGTCATCGCCCATAACCAAATTAACAACAAGTTTTTCGAAGGGATGGGTAATCCCGGTTCTGACGAAATGTCTGAAGCAGAAGTTGAAAAGCTACTTTCTAGTCAGAAAGTAGACCCATTTGAAGCACGCAAGTATAAGCATGGCCAGCCATTTCTTGTTGGCGATTACTTTGAGGAGTGCAGTTCCAGTTGTCGTAAGTTACATAAATATTTCATGGACATAATGTCAAAAGGAGAAGATCATAACATTGTGGAATTGCACTATGACCGTCATCATTTCTCTCATGCCGCAGGTACCATCAGTGTGGAATTCGAGGACTTTCATCTCTTCTTCAACTTCGATAAGCTTGCTGCCACTCTTGTCAAATGCTTGATGTTGTAAGTACTTCACAAACTATGATCAACTTCTCCATACAAGGATGTACATGAAAAAAGCTAACTATATTGTAATCCTCTCAGGGGATTGACGGTGCAAAGAGCAATAAGGGTGCATGTGCATTTCATAGATCCTGATTTAGCAAACAACATTTTGTTAAGTAACAATGAGACACGCGGGGCTTCCGTCTTGCATGTCGCCAAGATCTTGTGGGAGTTACTGATACGTCTCCAATGTATCTATAATTTTTGCTTGTTCCATGCTGTTACATTATCATTCTTGGATGTTTTACAATCACTTTATAGCAACTTTATATCATTTTTTGGACTAACCTATTGACATAATGCCAAAGTGCCAGTTTCTGTTTTTGCTTGTTTTTTACTTCGCAGAATATTAGTACCAAACGGAGTCCAATCGCGATGAAACTTTTTGGAGATTTTTTTTGGACCAGAAGACACCCAGTGGGCCAAATAAGTGCCAGAGAGTTGGGCCGTGGAGACCACAACCCACCAGGGCGCGCTAGAGACCCCAGGTGCGCCCTGATGGGTTGTGCTCTCCTCGGGGCCCCTCTCCACCGCCTCTGATGCCTATAAATTCCCAAATATTCCTGAAACCATAAAGGAGTCGACAAAAAACACATCCAGCTGCCAGAAGTTCCAGAACCTCAAGATCCAATCTAACACCATCACGGAGGGGTTCATCATCCTCATTGGTGCCTCTCCGATGATGCGTGAGTAGTCCACCATAGACCTATGGATCCATAGGCAGTAGCTAGATGGCTTCCTCTCTCTCTTTTGATTCTCAATACAATGGTCTCTTGGAGATCTATTTGATGTAAACTTTTGCGGTGTGTTTGTTGGGATCCGATGAATTTTGAGTTCATGATCAGTTTCTATCCATGAATATTATTTGAGTCTTCTTTGATCTCTTATATGCATGATTACTTATAGCCTCGTATTTCTTCTTCGAATATTTGGTTTAGTTAGGCCGACTAGATCGATTTTTCTTGCCATGGGAAGAGGTGCTTTGTGATGGGTTCGATCTTGCGGTGTGCTCTCCCAGTGACAAAAGGGGCAGCGAGGCACGCATGTATCATTGCTATTGAGGATAACAAGATGGTGTCTATTCCTACATGAATAGATCTTGTCTACATCATGTCATCGTTCTTATTGCATTACTCCATTTTTCCATGAACTTAATACACTAGATGCATGCTGGATAGCGGTCGATGTGTGGAGTAATAGTGGTAGATGCAGGCAGGAGTCGGTCTACTTATCTTGGACGTGATGCCTATATAATGATCATCGCCTTGGATATCGTCATGATTATTTGATCTTCTATCAATTGCCCAACAGTAATTTGTTCATCCACCGTGTGCTATACTCATGGGAGAAGCCACTAGTGAAACCTACGGCCCCCGGGTCTACTTTTCCAACATATTACTTTCCGATCTATCTTTTTGCCTCTTTTGTTTTCAGATCTATTATTCCAAAAATCCAAAAATATATTGCTGCACTTTTTATTTGTTCTTTTTATCTTGTGTTCTTGAGAGATCTATCTCTCCAATCTATCACTACCTAATCTATCTTTTTACCGTAGAGAGATTGACAACCTCTCTTTCGTGTCGGGTTGCAAGTATTTGTTCTTTGTGTGCAGGTGCTGTTTATTAGGTGGTGGTGATCCTCCTACTGGTTCGATACCTTGGTTTCATAACTGAGGGAAATACTTACCGTCGCTGTGTTGCATCATCCCTTCCTCTTTGGGGAAATACCGACGCAGTCTCAAGCCACGTCAAAGGAATTTCTGGCGCCGTTGCCGGGGAGGAAGCGATGTCTTCTACGTGCCAATCTCTGGCGCCGAGGAGACACCATCATCATCTACCAGGTTCCTAATCACAAATCTCATCTCCTTGCAATTACATTATTTGCCATTTACCTCTCGTTTTCCTCTCCCCCACTTCACCAATTTGCCGTTTTATTCGCCCTCTTTTTCGTTTGCCTTTTTCTCGTCAGATCTCTTGTTTACTTGTCATCATGAATGATTTTGGCATGGCAGAAACAGATGATGGCAGTACTCCTAATATTGGGCGTTCTGGTAATCTGGATGCTAAAACTTTTGTCATGGGGCAAGGGAACGTTATAGGAAAAGAAATTATCCAAGAATTTTTCAATTGCGTTGGGAATTTGCCTCTAGATGATACTCCTATACTAAAAACAACTAAAACTTATGCGGAAGCTATTTCATCACTAGTTCTGAAACTTGAAAATAGGTTTATTCGTACCCGTCCTACCTTGCAAAGATTATTTTATGATCTACCCGTCATAAAGGATCCCAAAGCTAAGAAGTTAGCCACCCTTGTTCTCATGAATGAATTTGATCACATAGTACGGGAAGCTAGGGAGATCTTTTATTTCTATGGTATGAGCCGTGAAAGACCGGTAATAGGAGAGATCCTTTACAATAGTGATTACATGTTGAGAGATTTTCTTGGAAATAATCAAATTTTTAATGAGAATCTAAAAAAGGAAGTCCCCGTTTTAGATATGATCCAACAAGTTTTCAATGATGTAAATCAACATTATTCTTGGATTGTGGCCGGGAATCAAAGAGGGTACGTAGATCGATAACTTGATAGTGCTAAGGTTTCTATGGATGATGTGTTTCAAGTTTTATTTGCAAAAACTCTTGACAAAAACACCGCTAGCAAAACCAAAGATGACAATACTTGAAACTATGCGTTATGCCTAGCTAGGGGCGTAAAACGATAGCGCTTGTTGGGAGGCAACCCAATGAATAAATTTATTTTTGTCTTTTCCTTTCTGTTTTTGAGTGTTGACACAATTATGCCTCTGTTATGATTGTGTTTTTATATTTTATTTAGTATTTGTGCCAAGTAAAGCCTTTAGGATGATTCATAAGATGAGTAGAAACAATGCTGAATCTGAAACATAAACTTTGCCTCCAGTGTTCGAATTTTCATTTTATACCGGAACGTGATATTGAGCTGAAATTGTAACACAGTATTGCTATACAAATTCTTTACGTTTTCCTAATTTTTCAGAATCTTTAGAGTTACAGAAGTGTGGTTAGAGTACAGATTACTATAGACTGTTCTGTTTAAGACAGGTTCTGTTTTCGTTGTATTGTGTGCTTGTTTTGATGAATCTATGGGTTGTATTGAAGGGTATGAGCCATGGTAAAGTTAAAATACAGTAGGTATAATGCAATAATAAAATATGAGTGGGTTTGCAACAGTACCTAAAGTAGTGATTTGATTTATTATACTAACGGATCTCACGAAGATTTTGTTGAGTTTTGTGTGATTGAAGTTTTCAAGTTTTGGGTGAGATCACGATGGATGAAGGAATAAGGAGTGAAAAGAGCCTAAGATTGGGGATGATACAGCACCCCCAAGATATATCCAAAGAGAAACAAGCAACTAAGCTTGGGGATGCCCCGAGTGGCATCCCCTCTTTCTTCTAACGACCATCGGTATTTTACTTGGAGCTATATTTTTATTCGTCACATATCATGAGTTTTGCTTGGAGCGTCTTGTATCATTTGAGTCTTTGCTTGCTTTGCTTGTTAGTTTGTCACTTGTATCCTTGCTGGACACACCTATTTGAGAGAGCGAAAATTATGCTATGATTTGTTAGAATTGCTCTTTGTGCTTCACTTAAACTTGTTGAGCTATAGAATTGCTCTAGTGCTTTACTTATATCTTTTTGAGCACGGTGTGCTTGGAAACTATTGAAGAAACACTCTCATGCTTCACTTAGATTAATTTGAGAGTTAGTAATTTTTGAAGAAATCCTCTCATGCTTCACTTATACTATTTTGAGAGATGAAATCTTTATGCTCATGTGCTTCACTTAAATTTGTTTGAGCTTGTCAAAAAGCAATGGCAATATATGAAACTAGTCCCAAAGTGATAGTTATCGAAGGAGGATATAATCAAAACTTTCATGAAGATCATTGGACAAATTAACCTTGATTCCTTGTAATAGTTTTGAGATATGATGATAGTGATATGTGAGTCATGTTAGTGAGTAATTATGATTTAGTAAGAATATTGGTGTTAAGGTTTGTGATTCCCTATGCATGCACGAAAGTCAAGAGTTATGCAATGAAATTACATCCTACTTATGGTGAATTATTCGGTGTTAGTTATGCTCAATGCTCGCTTATGTGAATTTTCGTTTCTTGGTTGGTTGCTTCTCAATCTATTTGCTAGCCTCCACTTGTACTAAGTAGAAATACTACTTGTGCATCCAAAATCCTTAAACCTAGTTTTGCCTTATGAGTCCACCATACCTACCTATATGCGGTATTTCCATGCCGTTCTAAGCAAATTTGTATGTGCCACCTCTACTTTTCAAAATAAATTTCTCTTTTGTGTGCTCGTACCGCTCATGAAACGGTAGGGGGTGTCCAATATTTTTCCATGCTAGATGTGTTATTCTCAAGATGAGTGTTTATTCACTTGTCATTGCACGAGAGTACGGCGGTAATAGGGATGCCCATTCCCGAAATGAAAAAGAAAAAAAATATTTACTTTATGTTGTCAAATAATAAATTCCTTGGAAAGTGTTGGTATGGAAGGCAACCGTGGATACGGCCAGCCATGGAATGTGAAAGAATGGTGGAAAAAGGAATAAACTTTATTTTCTGTTTGGGAACTGCCTATGATGTATCTAGCATGGAAAGTATTGTGAACTACTTTGTCGTTTTTGTTGACGGGAAAGGCATGCCACTCAAAATATTTTTCTCTCTAAATTTAAACTTTGATCTCTGGCACCTCTACAAATCCCTACTTCCCTCTGCGAAGGGCCTATCTATTTACTTTATGCAAATTTTATTTTTTACTTTGAGTCTCCATCTTCTCTTATAAAGCACCAACTAGGGGGCACTATGATCGTACTTGAGCATTGAGTGTAGCTAATATTTGAGTGTGTTTCATGAATGGATCAATGATTGAGCATGATGGGCTAGGGATAACTTTCTTTAGTGTTGATATTTTGAAAAACATGGTTGCTTGTTGGCATGCTTGAGTATTGAAGTCATTATGTTAAAACTAGACTATTGCTTTGAACCACCTAAAGGTCCAAATGTCCATGCTACAAAAGAAAAGAATGTGTGATAAACATGTTAGGCAGCATTCCACATCAAAAATTCTATTTGTATCATTTACCTACTCGAGGACGAGTAGGAATTAAGCTTGGGGATGCTGATACGTCTCCAACGTATCTATAATTTTTGCTTGTTCCATGCTGTTATTATCATTCTTGGATGTTTTACAATCACTTTATAGCAAGTTTATATCATTTTTTGGGACTAACCTATTGACATAGTGCCAAAGTGCCAGTTGCTGTTTTTGCTTGTTTTTTACTTCGCAGAATATCAATACCAAACGGAGTCCAATCGCGACGAAACTTTTTGGAGATTTTTTTGGACCAGAAGACACCCAGTGGGCCAAAGAAGTGCCAGAGGGGTGGGCCGTGGAGACCACAACCCACCAGGGCGCGCCAGAAACCCCAGGCGTGCCCTGATGGGTTGTGCCCTCCTCAGGGCCCTCTCCACCGCCTCTGATGCCTATAAATTCCCAAATATTCCAGAAACCCTAAAGGAGTCGACGAAAAACACATCCAGCCGCCGCAAGTTCCAGAACCTCGAGATCCAATATAACACCATCACGGAGGGGTTCATCATCCTCATTGGTGCCTCTCCGATGATGCGTGAGTAGTCCACCATAGACCTACAGGTCCGTAGGCATGATACGTCTCCAACGTATCTATAATTTATGAAGTATTCATGCCATGTTTACAATAATTTTATATGATTTTGGTATGATTTGATTAGAACTAACCCGGACTAACGCTGTTTTCAGCAGAGCTACCGTGGTGTTGTTTTTGTGCAGAAATAAAAGTTCTTGGAATGGGCTGAAAATTTACGGAGAATATTTTTGGAAAATATAAAAAATACCGGAGCAAAAAGATACCGGACAGGAGACCCGAGGAGGCCACAAGCCAAGGGGGCGCCCCCCCTAGGGCGCGCCCCCTGGCTTGTGGGCCCCTCGAGCACTCCCCTGACGTGATTCCAACGCCAAGTACTCCTATAAATACAGAAACCCCCGAAAAGAAACCTAGATCGGGAGTTCCGCCGCCACAAGCCTCTGTAGCCACGAAAAACCAATCGGGAGCCCATTCCGGCACCCTGCCGGAGGGGGAAACCATCACCGGAGGCCATCTTCATCATCCCGGCGGTCTCCATGACGAGGAGGGAGTAGTTCACCCTCGGGGCTGAGGGTATGTACCAGTAGCTATGTGTTTGATCTCTCTCTCTCTCGTGTTCTTGAGATGGCACGATCTTGATGTACCGCGAGCTTTATTAATATAGATGAATCATACGGAGTTTTCCCCTCTCTATCTTCTTGTGATGAATTGAGTTTTCCCTTTGAAGTTTTCTTATCGGATTGAGTCTTTAAGGATTTGAGAACACTTGATGTATGTCTTGCGATGGGATATCTGTGGTGACAATGGGATGTTCTATTGATCCCCTTGATGTATGTTTTGGTGATCAACTTGCGGGTTCCGTGACCTTGGGAATCTATGCATATGGGTTGGCACACGTTTTCGTCTTGACTCTCCGGTAGAAACTTTGGGGCACTCTTTGAAGTTCTTTGTGTTGGATTGAACATGATGAATCTGAAATTGTGTGATGCATATCGTATAATCAAGCCCATGGGTACTTGTGGTGACATTGGAGTATCTAGGTGACATTAGGGTTTTGGTTGATGTGTATCTTAAGGTGTTATTTTAGTACGAACTCTAGGGCTGTTCGTGCACTTATAGGGATAGCTCATAAGATTGATCGGAAAAGATAACTTTGAGGTGCTTTCGTACCCTACAATAATTTGTTCGTTTGTTCTCCGCTATTTGTGACTTTGGAGTGAACTCTGTGTCGCACGTGAGGGATTTACATATGATTCAACTATGTCAGTATTGTTGAGAGAACTTGCACTAATGAAAGTATGAACCCTAGGCCTTGTTTCCAAGCATTGCAATACCGTTTGTGCTCACTTTTATCATTAGTTACCTTGCTATTTTTATATTTTCAGATTACAAAAACCTATATCTACCGTCCATATTACACTTGTATCACCATCTCTTCGCCGACCTAGTGCACCTATACAATTTACCATTGTATTGGGTGTGTTGGGGACACAAGAGACTCTTTGTTATTTGGTTGCAGGGTTGTTTGAGAGAGACCATCTTCATCCTACGCCTCCCACGGATTGATAAACCTTAGGTCATCCACTTGAGGGAAATTTGCTACTGTCCTACAAAACTCTGCGCTTGGAGGCCCAACACGAGTCTACAAGAAGATAGTTGCGTAGTAGTCATCAAGGCAGTAGCTAGATGGCTTCCTCTCTCTATTTTGATTCTCAATACAATGGTCTCTTGGAGATCTATTTGATGTAAACTTTTGCGGTGGGTTTGTTGGGATCCGATGAATTTTGAGTTCATGATCAGTTTCTATCTATGAATATTATTTGAGTCTTATTTGATCTCTTATATGCATGATTACTTATAGCTGCATATTTCTTCTTCGAATCTTTGGTTTAGTTAGTCCGACTAGATCGATTATTCTTGCCATGGGAAGAGGTGCTTTGTGATGGGTTTGATCTTGCGGTGTCCTCTCCAAGTGACAGAAGGGGCAGCGAGGCACGCATGTATCGTTGCTATTAAGGATAACAAGATGGGGTCTATTCCTACATGAATAGATCTTGTGTACATCATGTCATTGTTCTTATTGCATTACTCCATTTTTCCATGAACTTAATACACTAGATGCATGCTGGATAGCGGTTGATGTGTGGAGTAATAGTGGTAGATGCAGGCAGGAGTCGGTCTACTTATCTTGGACGTGATGCCTATATAATGATCATCGCCTTGGATATTGTCATGATTATTTGATCTTCTATAAATTTCCCAACAGTAATTTGTTCACCCACCGTGTGCTATACTCATGAGAGAAGCCACTAGTGAAACCTACGCCCCCCGGGTCTACTTTTCCAACATATTGCTTTTCGATCTATCTTTTTGCCTCTTTTGTTTTTAGATCTATTATTCCAAAAACCCAAAAATATATTGCTGCACTTTTTATTTGTTCTTTTTATCTTGTGTTCTTGAGAGATCTATCTCTCCAATCTATCACTACCTAATCTATCTTTTTACCGTAGAGATTGACAACCTCTCTTTCGTGTCGGGTTGCAAGTATTTGTTCTTTGTGTGCAGGTTTTGTTTATAGGTGGTGATCCTCCTACTGGTTCGATACCTTGGTTTCATAACTGAGGGAAATACTTATCATCGCTGTGCTACATCATCCCTTCCTCTTTGGGGAAATACCGACGCAGTCTCAAGCCACGTCAGTTACAGATAGCAGAATTCTTCATGTGGCCATATCATGAAGGGTAAGTTAAATATACAACCACACATACATTGATCGTCTTTTAGTTTTTGACATAGTTCGTAAGTTCGAGGTTTTCTTAAACTGTAGAAATCACTGGATCTTGGTGGTCATTGTTCCAAAACGCAACACAGTTTACTACCTGGATTCTCTCAGAGGGTCAAATGCGCCTCAGGATCTGAGTCATCTTCAGGATTTCATGGATAGGTATTGAATTGTTTGATATTAATATGTTGTGTTCATATCTGGTTCAAGAATTGAGTATGTGAAAATTCATCTTCATTTGCAGTGTATTGTGTAAGACCATAACTTTAGGAGGGAGACGGTTCGACGCCCAACTACCTCTGCAACACTTGATCGTTTCTCCGGTAAGACAACGAAATCCGTTATTTTCAGAAAACGCTAGTCATAGTTCAAGTTTCTAAGTAAACCTCTTTCTATTTCTTTCCAAAGAAATAAAAAGGAACAACTTCAACCGGTTAGGTTGTTCCTAATAGGGAAAATAAATGACTAATACTGTACAAAAAATTGCAGTGTCCTCAGCAACAACAAGGGACCAGCCTATGTGGATACTATGTTTGCTCACACATGATTAGACTATGCAGACAAGTTGAATGTGGGATCGATGCTGACAAAATATCCTTAGTAAGTCTGTTTCTTAATTACTATCTTCTACTCCACACGCATGTCATATTCTGATCTAAAAGTCCTGCAGTTGATCTTTGGACTGATGACCTCTGAACCGCTCGCCGCAGATGAATTGGTGTCTGTTAGGAAATTTATCAGCACTTTTTTTGTGAAATACTATATCAAGCCCTCTAAAGACGTCGAAGATTTCAAGATTCGTTATCCCCAATAATAAGTACGCATTCATATAGTGTTATCAGCTAGACATACACGCATGGATGCATTGTTTTCCGAGTGATCATGTCTACGTTTTCCGTACACTATGATTATGTACTGCATATGTCGGTCTTACATATGTGGAATTTAGGTAACATTTGCTCAATTGCATATTGTCGCGAATTATGATGAATGTTCTTCCTGTGGTCATTATTCGTTCAATTGCATATTGTGCCGAATTATGATGAATGTTCTTCATGTGGACACTATTTGTCGATTGCATATTGCGGCGAATTTGCTATTTGCAGGGTGATTCAAATGCGATATTTTACAATAAACTGGCTTTTCCAGCGCACACGGTTCAAGCAACTAAGCGTCTGCGATTCAAAAACGGAAAGCACACGCAACTCATAGCGCAACCGCATGTGATCTATAGGAAAAGCACACGCAACTCATAGCGCAACCGCCTGTGATCTACAGGAAAAGCACACGAGATATAAAACTGAAATGTTGGTGATACACAAGAAATCACAGACGCTTTGTAGCACTTGTACGTGTGCGTAGGAGCTCCTCAATCATTTGCGATAGCAACTTATCTCACACGTGAGCCAAAAGGAAACCGTGCCCGATGCAAAGACGATCCCACGCGTAAATTTTTTGGGAAACGTGTGCGATGATATCATGCATGGCCGACGGTTTCCAGGTAATTCCCGTGTGCGATGATGAAGATATCACACACAGTTTATACCATGGCTCATGTGGCTTAGGTAATGTTTCACAAACGATAAAAGGTCAAACACCGTTTGTTTTCCATGAGCAATTAGACACGTTTGACTCATGATAGACGTGTGTGATTGATACCAAATCCCACACGTACGCCCAAAATATAGCGTGTGTGATATATTCCTGCACCGCACACGATTACGTTTGGTAGATCGTTTGCGCTCGTTGGTCATCATCACTGACGGGTTTTCCGTGTCGTGTGGGTTGCACCCCCCTATCGTCCACACATGCAAGGCGACGGTTTCAAACTACGTCGCAGAAAGGGGTTAAAAACCGTTTGTATAGCACGTCGCTGCACCAGTGTGTTGTTTCTAGTACTTCTATTGATTCCACTAATGATCCTCTCAGCCAAGTTACACTTGAGCAAGAAAGCAATTTATTGAAAGGAATTATAGAAAAAGGTGTCTACAAGAGTCTTTCCGGAAGTCAGCAATTTGAGGAGATTGTACACAAGTAAGGATGGCACCGCAAGAATCAAGGTGTTGGTTTTGAACAAAAGTTCAATGTCAATGGAGTTGAATGGGAAGAAGATCAATACCCCAAGACGAAGTTTGTTCCTCAACAAGAGAAGTATGATCCTACTCTCTTCACGGGAACACAAGCTCAAGCTGATCTTCCACCACAAGACTGCAAGCTAAAAGGGAAGGACAAGCTTCAAGAGGAGATTGACTCATTTGAAGAACCACCTCTAGCCATGGTCAAGTGGGTTTCCAAGGCCACTACTAGCTCTACTTCATCAAGTGCTACTTCAACTCTAAGGATTCCCATCAAGTTGATGTGGGTTCCTAAGAAGAAGAACTAGATAGTTCTTGAGGGATGACTCCGCCAACAAACTTCACTCATATTCATATGTTGGCAAGGACTTTTGCAATCAACTCCAATCTTATGCACTAATTCAAGGATTCACAAAACCCCTTGTTGGTAAGCAAGGGACAAGGTACTTAATGCATCAATGGACATCATACCATGAACAATTCACTCCATGTCCATAGATATCCTTGTATTTGTTCCTTGTGTGGGACTAACCCATGTAGGTGTGAAGAGTATCAAAACAAAAAGGATTGCTCCCAATTCTAGATGATCTTCATCAACAATGAGCATCCACTACTACGACATCAACGTGAAGTCTTCAATGAAAAAACCCAAGGTTAGTTCATCCCTCTTAAGGGGGATCTCACATCTAGGGGGAGCTTTGCTCTAAGACTTGAGCTAAAGCATCTCTAAGGATGTGAACACATTAAAAGATTTATGTAAAAGTGGTAAGCCCACTTGTGCTTAAACGATGAGTATGACCTATGATCAAGTATTATTACTTCGCTCCTAAGTCAATATACTCATATAAAGATGACTTTGTCATCGACAGTTGCATGGTAGATACTAGAGTGGTTTTGCATGTTTGACATATTTCATTTGACATCTTATTGTGTGAGCATGTTGGTATGCATGATTTTCTCATTCAAGGACATGCAATTATAGTTCTTTTGGGATTTATTTATCTGGCCAATTGGATGTATAAGAATGCCTAAGTACCCCCTCTAGCTATCTATTCTATCTTATCTCAAACTCTATTCATGCTTCATCACAAAATTTGAACAAGCACTTTTCGGACCCAAATGATGATGAGACTACACTTCTAGTGACTACTCAGTTCAGAACTCGGGCCAGATCTTCTACAGTTCCAGCTCCAGAGACGAGACCCTCAGTGTATGCACCAGCTGCTGCCCCTTCAGTTCCTTCAGCACCTCCAGTTTCTACCCCTCCAACTCAGAAGACCTCCACAGAAGCATTTGTTGACGCTCTTCTTTTGACTCCTTCGATGACCACCAGAGCAGTTTCATAGCCACGTGGAGGAGATCATGCCCAGAGCGACGTTTAGCTCTATACTATTTGAACTTTTTGGTAACTTGTTTCCAAATGGGGAGAATATGCATAGATCATAGGGTTTATAGAGAGTGTGTTGCTTTTTAGAGTTCTCTCGTTGATACATTTGGTTTTATCTTTTACTTGTTTTCGTGACTTAAACTATGTCGTGTTTGATCATACGCTTAATGGTTGATGCTACTATGTCATATCTTTTCATCTATCATGATCATTCACTTCTATGCTTGGTGATGTGTGCATTGCATTTTTGTCGGGGGGTTAACCCCGGGGTAACCTCAGCTGAGTCTTTACTCTAGCTTTTCGAAAAACGACTACAGGGCAATCCGCCTCCCCTGTAGTCCGGCTCTGCACGGCCGGCTGCGACCAGCCGGCCGGCCAGGGGAGGAGACTCCTGGCCTTCTGGCCGACGGGTCGGCTCCCGTCCTGTCGCCACGCCCCGCAGGACGACGACCTGACGCCCGGCGTGTCAGCAGTGCCTCCGGTACCGCGGTCAGGGCATGCGTGGCTATAGTGGCCCCCGTCGCGTCGGTGGTCAGCGCCCGCATGGCCACAGTGGAGGCAACAGTGCCTCTGACCCCGGCCGACTGCGACCGGGCAGGCGGCACAGTGCCGGCACGCCCTCAACCACTCCATTACCTGCCCCGGCATGGCCACAGTGCGGCCGGTCGTACCGCTGATTGCGACCGGCTACCGCAAGACGAGGCCCCGCAGGACGACCCGTGCCGCGACGTGACAAGCACGTGAGTCTGCCGGGCGGGCCCCTTCCGGCTCCCGACGGGACCCTACAGCCGGCGGGCCCTACCAACGACAAGACTCCTCAGCCGGGGGCCCCATGGCTGGCTAGAGAGACCGCCATCTGGGGCCCTCCAGCACCTTCTACGCATATTGTAATCCAGGGGGTTGGCCTATAAACCCCCCCGGAGCTCCCCCATGCAGGGGGCGATCAATTCACACGCACACACACTCACACTCACGTATAGGGGCGGAGCGAGCCAGCTAGCTCCTTCTTCCTTCTCTATCCAGACAGCTCAAGGAGCACTATTGTAGCTCCCAGCGGTTCATCAACCAGACTAGCAGGACTAGGGGTGTTACCTCCCGCGGAGGGCCCTGAACCTGGGTACATCGTGTGTCCCCCACTGTTTGTGCCCAATCCTGCCACCGGATCCCGCCGGCGTCCTTCAGCCCCAACCACTCTCGATAAGCCACCCCATGGCATCTGTCGTGAGAAAACGACGACAGTTGGCGCCCACCGTGGGGCCGTCCGCGGCGCCGGCCGGAGTCACGCTCCGGGCGGGACCCTTCACCACCTCCCCCGGCCGCCCCGCGTCCGGGCGGAACTGCACGCTCGTGGGGCTTGCTCTCGCGGGGCGGGACCCCGTTCCCGCCAGCCCTGCGGGTGTCGAAGCCGACCTCTCCGACGAGGGGCGCAGCGGCGACCCTCTGTCCGACGTCGCCGTCCTCACCGAGCGCTTTGGCAGGTTGGGCCTCGCCAGCGAGCCACCTGCCGATGAGTACCCTAGCAGGGTACTCGACTGCCTCGACCCGCCCTGGTTCGCGGGTATGCTCGCCCCGGGCGACGCTAATAACTCCTACGTCCGCGCGGGGGTAATGGCCACCGGCTCCTCCACGACCTCCGGCCGCGTCAGGGCGGGGGCAGAGGCGGCCGCTACGGCCGCCCACACCGGCACCTCCGACCCCCTCGGCTCCGTGCTTCGGGGCCTCAGCACCCCCGTCGCGCCTACGACGAACCCGGCCACGGCTACGACTTAGCTGGAGGCTGCTTGCCAGCTGCTGTTACCGGAGGCGACCGCGCTCGCCTCCACCAAGCGCTGAATGGAATCCGCGCAGCGCGAATACAACTCCGCCTACGGCCTCATCCCCGCCGGCAACGAGCCCAGCCAGCGCGGTGACGTCTGCAACCGCGGCCGTGTGGTCGCGGAAATCCTCGGTGGCAGGCTCCCCACCTACGACACGCCGGCTGCCAACATGAGGGCCGCCCAGGTGGCCTATGCCGACCTCGCCGACCAGGTGAGCGAGGAGCGGGAGCAGCAGGAGCGGCACATCCAAGACCTCATCGCCGCCGCCAACGCTCAGCAGGCCCGGCTGGATGACGCCAACGCCGGCTCCGAGGTTCCCGTCCCCGAGGGGGACGCCCCGCCAACCGCTGGGCAGCACCGGCCGGTCCAGCAAGCCTCTTCCCCCCGCGGCTCCGGCCGACGGGGCGCTGGGTCCCATAACGGACGCTCCCGACAAGGAGACGAGCCGCCGGCCATCAATAGCCGGCGCAACGACGCTCCGGATGGCGGCAGCCGGCGCAGCCGCGCCAACACCCCGCCTCCGCGGCGGGAACGCGCACGCTCGCCTGCCCCGGCTGTCCGTCCCGAGCTCGCCGCTCGGCTTGGCCCGCGCTGTTGGGGAACGTTGCATGGGAAACAAAAATTTTCCTACGCACACACAAGATCTATCCATGGTGATGAGCATCTACGAGAGGGAGAGTGAATCTACATACCCTTGTAGATCACTAAGCGGAAGCGTTAAGAAACGCGGTTGATGTAGTCGAACGTCTCCGCGATCCAAATCGCAAGTCGTCCCTCGATCCGATCACGAACTAGTGCCGAACGGACGGCACCTCCGCGTTCAACACACGTACGGCTTGATGACGCCTTCACCTCCTCGATCCAGCGAGCGATGGTGAAGTAGTAGATGAGTTCCGGCAGCACGACGGCGTGGTGATGGTGGTGAGGAACAATCTCTGCAGGGCTTCGCCAAGCACTACGGAGATTATGACGGGAGAACTAGAGGGTTAGGGTTGCCGACACACGGCTTGGGAAATCTTAATGTATCCCGTGTGCTAGCCCTGCCCCTCTATTTATATGTTGAGCCTTGGGGTCTAAACTTGGAGTAAAAGCCTCCTCCAGGTCGGTTTTGCCCGCACAAGGTCGGTTTGGCCCGCAGGGAAAGAGTCCAACTCGGATCCGTGCAGTACCGCGCACAAGCGGTAGTACCGCTTGAGCGGTAGTACCGCTTCACACAAGCGGTAGTACCGCTTGGGCGGTAGTACCGCTTCACACAAGCGGTAGTACCGCTTACGCGGTAGTACTGCCTTTACCAGCGGTAGTACCGCTTAAGGCAGCAGCAAAACTTCCTTTTGCACTTTCCAATACCTCGTGGGCTTTACCCCTTTGGCTCATATAAAGTGTTGCTGCACCCGAACACTTCGGTAAATATCCGGAACCCTTCCGGTGAATTCCGGAACCCTTCCGGAGATCAAAACACTATTATCACATATATCAATCTTTACCTCCGGACTATTCCGGAGATCCTCGTCATGTCCGGGATCTTATCCGGGACTCCGAACAACCTTCGGTCACCAACACAATAACTCAACTATACTAATCGTCACCAAACGTTAAGTGTGTAGACCCTGCGGGTTCGAGAACTATGTAGACATGACCGAGACACCTCTACGATCAATAACCAATAGCGGGACCTGGATGCCCATATTGGCTCCTACATATTCTACGAAGATGTTTATCGGTCGAACCTGTATGTCAAGGATTCAGTTAATCCCGTATACTATTCCCTTTGTTCTTCGGAATGTTACTTGCCCGAGATTCGATCGTCGGTATCTCTATACCTAGTTCAATCTCGTTACTGGCAAGTCTCTTTACTCGTTCCGTAATACAAGATCTCGTGGCTAACATTTTAGTCACATTGCTTGCAAGGCTCATTGTGATGTTGTATTACCGAGTGGGCCCTGAGATACCTCTCCGTCACACGGAGTAACAAATCCCAGTCTTGATCCATGCCAACCCAACAGACACCCTCGGAGATACCTGTAGAGCACCTTTATAGTCACCCAGTTACGTTGCGACGTTTGATACACACAAGGTACTCCTCCGATGTCAGGGAGTTGCATGATCTCATGGTCATAGGAACAGATACTTGACATGCAGAAAACAATAGCAATAAACTGACACGATCATATGCTACGTTCGTAGTTTGGGTCTTGTCCATCACATCATTCTCCTAATGATGTGATCCCGTTATCAAATGACATCTCATGTCAATGGCTAGGAAACCTTAACCATCTTTGATCAACGAGCTAGTCAACTAGAGGCTTACTAGGGACACAGTGTTGTCTATGTACCCACACATGTATTTGAGTTTCCAATCAATACAATTATAGCATCGATAATAAACGATTATCATGAACAAGGAAATATAATAATAACCAATTTATTATTGCCTCTAGGGCATATTTCCAACAGTCTCCCACTTGCACTAGAGTCAATAATCTAGTTCACATCACTATGTGATTTACATTGTAATGAATCGAACACCCATGCAGTTCTGGTGTTGTTCATGTTTAGCCCTTGGAAGAGGTTTAGTCATCGGATCTGCAACATTCAGATCTGTGTGTACTTTGTAAATATTTATGTCGTCCTCCTTGATGTAATCGCGGATGGAATTGAAACGTCGCTTTATGTGTCTGGTCCTCTTGTGAAATCTTGGTTCCTTGGCTAGAGCAATGGCACCAGTATTATCACAAAACAGAGTCATTGGGTTAAGCGCACTAGGCACTACTCCAAGATCTGTCATGAACTCCTTCATCCAGACACCTTCCTTCGCCGCCTCCGAGGCAGCGATGTACTCCGCTTCGCATGTAGAATCAGCTACCACGCTTTGCTTGGAACTGCACCAACTAACCGCACCCCCATTAAGAATAAATATGTATCCGGTTTGTGACTTAGAGTCATCCGGATCAGTGTCAAAGCTTGCATCGACGTAACCCTTTACGACGAGCTCATGATCACCTCCATAAACAAGAAACATGTCCTTAGTCCTTTTCAGGTACTTCAGGATATTCTTGACCGCCGTCCAGTGTTCCATTCCTGGATCACTTTGAAACCTTCCGACCATACTTATGGCAAGGCTGACATCGGGTCTTGTGCACAACATTGCATACATGATAGAGCCTATGGCTGAAGCATAGGGGATGACACTCATCTTTTCTCTATCTTCTGCAGTCACTGGGCATTGAGTCTTACTCAACTTCACACCTTGCAAAACAGGCAAGAACCCCTTCTTTGACTGATCCATTTTGAACTTCTTCAAAACTTTGTCAAGGTATGTGCTTTGTGAAAGTCCTATTAAGCGTCTCGATCTATCTCTATAGATCTTGATGCCTAATATGAAAGCAGCTTCTCCTAGGTCCTTCATTGAAAAACTTTTGTTCAAATATTCCTTCACGCCTTCCAACATTTCTATATTGTTTCCAATCAGCAATATGTCATCCACATATACTATTAGAAACGCTATAGAGCTCCCACTCACTTTCTTGTAAATACAAGCTTCTCCGTAAACTTGTATAAACTCGAACGCTTTGATCACCTCATCAAAGCGAAGATTCCAACTCCGAGATGCTTGCACCAGTCCATAAATGGATCGCTGGAGTTTGCAAACTTTGTCAGCATTCTCTGGATCGACAAAACCTTCTGGTTGCATCATATACAACTCTTCCTTAAGGAAACCGTTAAGGAACGCTGTTTTGACATCCATCTGCCAAATTTCATAATCGAAAAAGGCAGCTATTGCTAACATGATTCTGACGGACTTAAGCATCGCTACGGGTGAGAAGATCTCATCGTAGTCAACTCCTTGAACTTGTGAAAAACCCTTTGCCACAAGTCGAGCTTTATAGACGGTGATATTACCGTCCGCGTCCGTCTTCCTCTTAAAGATCCATTTGTTCTGAATGGCCTTACGCCCTTCAGGTAATACTTCCAAAGTCCATACTTTGTTTTCATACATGGATCCCATCTCGGATTTCATGGCCTCTAACCACTTCTCGGAATCCGGGCCCATCATCGCTTCTCCATAGCTCGTAGATTCATCGTTGTCTAACAACATGACCTCTAAGACAGGGTTGCCGTACCACTCAGGAGCAGTACGCGTCCTTGTCGACCTACGAGGTTCGATAGCAACTTGATCCAAAGCTTCATGATCATCATCATTAACTTCCTCTTCAGCTGATGTAGGCTCTACAGAAACATCTTTCTGCGCTGCGCTACTTTCAGGTTGAAGTAAAGGTTCAACAACCTCATCAAGTTCTATCTTCCTCCCACTCAATTCTTTCGAGAGAAACTCTTTCTCAAGAAATGTTCCGTTTTTAGCGACAAACACTTTGCCTTCGGATCTGAGGTAGAAGGTATACCCAACTGTCTCTTTTGGGTATCCTATGAAGACGCATTTCTCCGCTTTGGGTTCCAGTTTTTCAGGCTGAAGCTTTTTGACATAAGCATCACATCCCCAAACTTTAAGAAACGACAGCTTTGGCTTCTTGCCAAACCAAAGTTCATACGGCGTCGTCTCAACGGATTTCGATGGTGCCCTATTTAAAGTGAATGCAGCTGTCTCTAATGCATAACCCCAAAACGATAGTGGCAAATCGGCAAGAGACATCATAGATCGCACCATATCCAATAAGGTTCGATTACGACGTTCGGACACACCATTACGCTGTGGTGTTCCAGGCGGTGTCAATTGTGAAATAATTCCACACTGTCTTAAGTGACTGCCAAACTCATAACTCAGATATTCTCCTCCTCGATCAGATCGTAGGAATTTAATCTTCTTGTTACGATGATTCTCAACTTCACTCTGAAATTGTTTGAACTTTTCAAATGTTTCAGACTTGTGTTTCATTAAGTAAATATACCAATATCTACTTAAGTCATCAGTGAAGGTGAGAAAGTAACGATAACCACCGCGCGCCTCAATACTCATCGGACCGCACACATCAGTATGTATGATTTCCAATAAGTCACTTGCCCGTTCCATTGTTCCAGAGAACGGCGTTTTAGTCATCTTGCCCATGAGGCATGGCTCACATGTGTCAAGTGATTCAAAATCAAGTGACTCCAAAAGTCCATCAGCATGGAGCTTCCTCATGCGTTTTACGCCAATATGACCTAAACGGCAGTGCCACAAGAAAGTGGTATTATCATTATCAATTCTACATCTTTTGGCATCAATGTTATGAACATGTGTATCATTACTATCGAGATTCAATAAGAATAAACCCCTCACATTGGGTGCATGACCATAAAAGATATTACTCATATAAATAGAACAACCATTATTCTCTGATTTAAATGAGTAACTGTCTCGCAATAAACAAGATCCAGATATAATGTTCATGCTTAACGCAGGCACTAAATAACAATTATTCAGGTTCATCACTAATCCCGATGGTAATCGAAGAGCGAGCGTGCCAACGGCGATCACATCAACCTTGGAACCATTTCCCACGCGCATCGTCACTTCGTCCTTTGCCAGCCTCCGTCTATTCCGCAGTTCCTGTTTTGAGTTGCAAATATGAGCAACCGCACCGGTATCAAATACCCAGGCACTACAACAAGAGTTGGTAAGGTACACATCAATAACATGTATATCATATATACCTTGTTTGTTGTTGGCCGCCTTCTTGTCAGCCATATACTTGGGGCAGTTCCGCTTCCAGTGTCCAGTTCCCTTGCAATGAAAGCACACAGTTTCTGGTTTGGATCCAGCCTTGGGTTTCTTCACGAGAGGAGCAACTGCTTTGCCACTCTTCTTGGAGTTACCCTTCTTACCCGTGCCATTTTTCTTGAAACTAGTGGTTTTATTGACCATCAACACTTGATGCTCCTTCTGAATTTCAGACTCAGCGGCTTTTAGCATCGCAAACAGCTCGGCGACTGACTTGTTCATCCCGTGCATGTTATAGTTCAACACGAAGCTCTTGTAGCTAGGTGGCAATGATTGAAGAACTCTGTCAGTGATAGCCTCTGGCGGAAGGGGCATCCCCAATTCAGCCAGACGGGTGGAGTACCCAGACATTCTGAGTACGTGATCACTGATAGACCCGTTCTCCTCCATCTTGCAAGCATAGAACTTATCGGAGATCTCATATCTCTCGATCCGGGCATTCTTCTGAAAGATAAACTTCAACTCCTGGAACATCTCATATGCTCCATGACGTTCAAATCGTCTTTGAAGTCCCGGTTCTAAGCCATACAATATTGCACATTGAACTATTGAGTAATCTTCAGAACGAGCCTGCCAGGCGTTCACAACGTCTAGAGACTCAACTGGAGCGGGTGGATCACCAAGCGGTGCATCAAGGACATAAGCCTTCTGGGAAGCCGTAAGGATAATCCTTAGATTACGGGCCCAGTCCACAAAGTTACTTCCATCATCTTTCAATTTAGCTTTCTCTAGGAACGCATTAAAATTCAGGGGTGCTACTGCGCGAGCCATGATCTACAACATAAATATTGCAAAGACAACTTAGACTATTGTTCAAGATAATGAGTTTAGTTAATCATATTACTTAAAAAACTCCCACTCAAATTGACATCCCTCCGGTCATTCGAGTGTAACATGATCCAAATCCACCAACTCAAGTCCGATCATCACTTGAGTTGAGGTGGTTTCAATGGTGAACATCTTCATGTTGATCATATCTACTATATGACTCATGTTCGACCTGTCGGTCTCTTGTGTTCCGAGGCCATGTATGTACATGCTAGGCTCGTCAAGTTTAACCCGAGTGTTCCGCACGTGCAACATGGCTTACACCCGTTGTATGTGAACGTAGAGTCTATCACACCCGATCATCACGGCGTGTCTCGAAACGACAAACTTTCGCAACGGTGCACACTCGGGGAGAACACAATTTTATCTTGAAATTTAAGTGAGGGATCACCATATAATGCTACCGTCGTCCTAAGCAAAATAAGATGCATAAAAGGATTAACATCACATGCAAATCATAAGTGACATGATATGGCCATGAACTTGTGCTTTTGATCTCCATCTCCAAAGCACCGGCATGATCTCCATCGTCACCGGCATGACACCATGATCTCCATCATCTTGATCTCCATCAACGTGTCGCCATGAGGTTGTCGCGCCGACTGTTGCTTCCACGACTATTGCTAACTCATAGCGATAAAGTAAAGCAAAACGGCGAAAATAATTAAAGACAACTCTATGGCTCCTGCCAGTTGCCGTACTCATCGACATGCAAGTCGTGATATTCTATACAACACATGATCATCTCATACATCACATATATCTCATCATGTAATTGGCCATATCACATCACAACATACCCTGCAAAAACAAGTTAGACGTCCTCTAATTGTTGTTGCAAGTTTTACGTGGCTGCTACGGGTTTGCAAGAACCGTTCTTACCTACGCAAAACCACAACGTGGTGTAGTGATTGCTTTTTGATCTTCCAAAAGAACCCTCTTCATTGAAATCGATTCAACTAAAGTGAGAGAGACAGACACCCGCTTGCCATCTTTATGCAACGAAGTTACATGTCAGTTGAAGGAACCTGTCTCGCGTAAGCGTACGCGTAATGTCGGTCCGGGCCGCTTCATCTCACAATACCGCCGAATCAAGTATCAACTAGTAACGGCAAGCAATATGTATACACGCACGCCCACAACTCGTTTGTGTTCTACTCGAGATCTCATCTACGCATAGACCTAGCTCAGATGCCACTGTTGGGGAACGTTGCATGGGAAACAAAAAATTTCCTACGCACACACCGGCCGGTCCAGCAAGCCTCTTCCCCCCGCGGCTCCGGCCGACGGGGCGCTGGGTCCCATAACGGACGCTCCCGACAAGGAGACGAGCCGCCGGCCATCAACAGCCGGCGCAACGACACTCCGGATGGCGGCAGCCGGCGCAGCCGCGCCAACACCCCGCCTCCGCGGGGGGAACGCGCACGCTCGCCTGCCCCGGCTGTCCGTCCCGAGCTCGCCGCTCGGCTTGGCCCGCGCTGTTGGCGAACGTTGCATGGGAAACAAAAAATTTCCTACGCACACACAAGATCTATCCATGGTGATGAGCATCTACGAGAGGGAGAGTGAATCTACATACCCTTGTAGATCGCTAAGCGGAAGCGTTAAGAAACGCGGTTGATGTAGTCGAACGTCTCCGCGATCCAAATCGCAAGTCGTCCCTCGATTCGATCACGAACTAGTGCCGAACGGATGGCACCTCCGCGTTCAACACACGTACGGCTTGATGACGCCTTCACCTCCTCGATCCAGCGAGCGATGGTGAAGTAGTAGATGAGTTCCGGCAGCACAACGGCGTGGTGATGGTGGTGAGGAACAATCTCTGCAGGGCTTCGCCAAGCACTACGGAGATTATGACGGGAGAACTAGAGGGTTAGGGTTGCCGACACACGGCTTGGGAAATCTTAATGTATCCCGTGTGCTAGCCCTGCCCCTCTATTTATATGTTGAGCCTTGGGGTCTAAACTTGGAGTAAAAGCCTCCTCCAGGTCGGTTTTGCCCGCACAAGGTCGGTTTGGCCCGCAGGGAAAGAGTCCAACTCGGATCCCTGCAGTACCGCGCACAAGCGGTAGTACCACTCACGAGCGGTAGTACCGCTTGAGCGGTAGTACCGCTTCACACAAGCGGTAGTACGCTTGGGCGGTAGTACCGCTTCACACAAGCGGTAGTACCGCTTACGCGGTAGTACTGCCTTTACCAGCGGTAGTACCGCTTAAGGCAGCAGCAAAACTTCCTTTTGCACTTTCCAATACCTCGTGAGCTTTACCCCTTTGGCTCATATAAAGTGTTGCTGCACCCGAACACTTCGGTAAACATGCGGAACCCCTTCCGGTGAATTCCGGAACCCTTCCGGAGATCAAAACACTATTATCACATATATCAATCTTTACCTCCGGACTATTCCGGAGATCCTCGTCATGTCCGGGATCTTATCCGGGACTCCGAACAACCTTCGGACACCAACACAATAACTCAACTATACTAATTGTCACCAAACGTTAAGTGTGTAGACCCTGCGGGTTCGAGAACTATGTAGACATGACCGAGACACCTCTACGATCAATAACCAATAGCGGGACCTGGATGCCCATATTGGCTCCTACATATTCTACGAAGATCTTTATCGGTCGAACCTCTATGTCAAGGATTCAGTTAATCCCGTATACTGTTCCCTTTGTTCTTCGGTATGTTACTTGCTCGAGATTCGATCGTCGGTATCTCTATACCTAGTTCAATCTCGTTACTGGCAAGTCTCTTTACTCGTTCCGTAATACAAGATCTCGTGGCTAACATTTTAGTCACATTGCTTGCAAGGCTCATTGTGATGTTGTATTACCGAGTGGGCCCTGAGATACCTCTCCGTCACACGGAGTAACAAATCCCAGTCTTGATCCATGCCAACCCAACAGACACCCTCGGAGATACCTGTAGAGCACCTTTATAGTCACCCAGTTACGTTGCGACGTTTGATACACACAAGGTACTCCTCCGATGTCAGGGAGTTGCATGATCTCATGGTCATAGGAACAGATACTTGACATGCAGAAAACAATAGCAATAAACTGACACGATCATATGCTACGTTCGTAGTTTGGGTCTTGTCCATCACATCATTCTCCTAATGATGTGATCCCGTTATCAAATGACATCTCATGTCAATGGCTAGGAAACCTTAACCATCTTTGATCAACGAGCTAGTCAACTAGAGGCTTACTAGGGACACAGTGTTGTCTATGTACCCACACATGTATTTGAGTTTCCAATCAATACAATTATAGCATGGATAATAAACGATTATCATGAACAAGGAAATATAATAATAACCAATTTATTATTGCCTCTAGGGCATATTTCCAACACGCGCATCCCGCGGAGTGAGAACGATGCCCGGACCCGCATCGACCGGCTGGCGCAATCCGCCCTCCTGGAGGAGGAGGGTCCGATCGGCCCGGCGTGCTTCGGCCCGCGGATCCGCAACGAGCCATTCCCAACCAGCTTCACGCTCCCCCGCGATACCCCGAAGTACAACGACACCGCCAAGCCGGAAGACTGGCTAGTCGACTACACCACCGCAGTCGGCATAGCCAGGGGGAACAAGCGTGTAGCTATGCGCTACGTCCCCCTCATGTTGATCGGCTCAGCTCGGAACTGGCTCAACAGCCTGTCCGCCGGCAGCATCAACACCTGGACGGACTTCGAGGAGGCGTTCGTCCGCAATTTCACCGGCACCTACAAGCGGCCCGGCCGGCCCCGCGAGCTGGCCATATGCGTCCAGGGGCCGGACGAGTCCCTCCTCGACTACCTCACGCGCTGGACCGAGCTCCGCAACTCCTGTGAGGGGGTACACGAGGTACAGGCCATCCAGTACTTCATCGAGGGCTGCCGCGATGACACCCACCTCAAGCACAAGCTCTTGTGCTCCGAGCCGGCGACCCTGGCGGATCTAATGGCCAAGGCGGACATGTACGCCACGGCCGATTCCGCGATGCGGGTCAAGGTCACCACGCCTGCCAAACCAACCCCGCCGCCTGCCACGCCGCGGACAGCTGCCAACAACCGGCAGCAGCAGAACAACAAGTGCAAAACCGACCAGCCGAATCCCCGCTATGGGAGCTGGCAGGTCGCCACTATCAAAGAAGAGCAGCCGGCTGCCCAGGCATCCAGCCAGTGCCAGGGAACCGGTAAGAACACCTGGCAGCCCAAGCTCACCTTTGAGCAGATGCTCGACGCTCCGTGCAAAATGCACTCCGGGGCGAAGCCGACCACGCACACGCTGCGACAGTGCAGCTTTTCCCAGGGGCTAGCCCGAGGCGAGGGCCTTCCGGTACCTCCGCCTCCGGCTCTCCACGCACCGGCCCCGGCCCCGGCACCGCCGCCGGCTCCAGCTCCGGCTGCCAACGACGGCCGCCTTCACGACCAGTTCCCCGACCAGGACGGGGCCTACGTCGTCTTCACCAGTGAGGGGACCGACAAGCATAGCCTGCGCCAGCGCCGGCACGAGGTGAACGCGACCGTCCCCTCGGTCACCTGGAGACGGGCGGACCACCCCGCCGTGATGCCAAACCCCGGCAGCTACGCCCTCGTCCTTGATCCCACCATCGCCTCCGAGAGGCTCACCTGCCACTTCTCGCAGGTGATGGTCGACGGGGGCATCAGCATCAACATCCTCTACCGCGACACGATGCTCAAGCTGGGGCTCAAGGAGAAAGACATGTAGGCGAGCCGGACGGTTTTCCACGGCATCGTGTCGGGAAAATCCTGCACCCCCATCGGCAAGATCCAGCTTGACGTCCTCTTTGGCAACAAGATCCACTTCTGCCGCGAGCCGATATGGTTTGAGGTGGTGGACCTCAACAGTCCCTAGCACACGCAGCTGGGCAGGCCGGCCCTCGTTAAATTCATGGCTGTCCCCCATTACGCCTACCTCAAGCTCAAGAAGCCGGGCCCCAAGGGCATCATCACTTTCGACGGTGACTACAAGAAGTCAATTGAGTGCGCGCGCGATAGCAGCCGGCTAGCCGAGGCCCTGGAGATAGCGGAGGAGAAGCGGCAGCTCGATCGGCTCGTGGCTCACGCCTCTGGCCAGCCGGCCGTGCCGGCTCCTCCATCCCAGTCGGCCAGCGAGGCGTCGTTCCAGCCGTCCAAGGACACCAGGCATGTGCCACTCGACCCGGCCAACCCCGAGCAGTGTGTCACCATCGGCGCCACCTCAACAGCAAATAGGAAGGCGAGCTCATCCACTTCCTCCGTGAGAATCGGGACATCTTCGCATGGTCTCCAAAAGACATGCCGGGTGTTCCGAGGAAGTACGCCGAGCACAAACTTCATGTGCGGCCGGACGCCAAGCCGGTCAAGCAACCCCTGCGCCGTTTCTCCGAGGAGAAGCGGCGTACTATAGGAGAGGAGATCGCCCGGCTGCTCGCAGCCGGCTTTATCATGGAAGTGTTCCACCCGGACTGGCTGGCCAACCCAGTCCTGGTGCTGAAGAAAAACAAGACCTGGCGCATGTGTATTGACTACACCAGCCTGAACAAGGCCTGTCCCAAGGACCCTTTCGCCCTGCCGCGGATCGATCAAGTTATCGACTCCACGGCCGGCTGCGATTTGCTGTCCTTCCTGGACGCCTATTCCGGCTACCACCAGATCAAGCTGGACCCAGCCGGCCGGCTGAAGACCTCCTTCATCACCCCTTTCGGGGCCTACTGCTACATCACCATGTCCTTCGGTCTGAAGAACGCAGGCGCCACCTTCCAGCGTTGCATGCAGAAATGCCTCCTGCCCCAGATCGGCAGGAACGTCCACGTCTACGTGGACGACATCGTCGTCAAAACCAAGAAGCATTTCAGCCTCCTGGATGATCTTCGAGAGACCTTCGCCAACCTGCGCGAGTACAAGGTCAAGCTCAATCCGGAGAAGTGTGTTTTTGGCGTGCCCGCCGGCTAGCTCCTCGGTTTCTTCGTGTCCGTCCGTGGCATCGAAGCTAACCCGGAGAAAATCAGAGCCATCGAGCGCATGCACAAGCCGACCAAGCTCCGCGACGTCCAAAAGTTCGCCGGCTGCCTTGCCTCGCTCAGCCGGTTCATCAGCCGGCTGGGCGAGAAGGCCCTGCCCCATTATCAGCTCATGAAGAAGACCGCCAAAATCGAGCCAAGCCACGACCCGACGAAGAAGACGGCCAAGTTCGAGTGGACCGACCAGGCGGACGAAGCGTTCCGCGACCTCAAGCGCGCCCTCTCCAGCGCACCCGTCCTGGCGGCTCCGGCCGAGAAGGAGCCCTTGCTCGCGTACATCGCGGCAACCACGCGCGTGATCAGCGTCGTCCTCATGGTGGAGCGGCCGGAGGAAGGCAGGGCGCTGCCGGTCCAGCGTCCCGTCTACTACCTCAGTGAGGTCCTCTCCGCCTCCAAGCAGAACTACCCCCACTACCAGAAGATGTGCTACGGCATATACTTCGCCGCCAAGAAGGTCAAGCAGTACTTCCAGGAGCACACCATCACCGTGGTGAGCACGGCCCCGCTCGGAGAAATCATGAGCGGCCGGGATACCACCAGCCGGATCGCCAAATGGGCCATTGCCCTCGCCGACTACGAAATCCGGTACGAGCCGCGCACCGCCATCAATTCGCAGACGATGGCCGATTTCCTCGTCGACTAGGCGGAGACCCAGTTCGTGCTGCCTCCTCCGGACTCCATGCACTGGCGCATGCACTTCGATGGCTCAAAGATGCGGACCGGCTTGGGAGCCGGCATCGTCCTGTCGTCCCCGAAAGGGGACCAGCTCAAGTACGCGCTCCAGATCCTCTTCGCCGCCTCCAACAACATAGCCGAGTATGAGGCGCTCGTCCACGGCCTCCGGCTCGCCAAGGAAATCGGCATCCGGCGCATCCTCTGTTTCGGCGACTCGGATCTCGTGGTGCAGCAGGTCTCTGGCGAATGGGACGCCAGGGACGCCAACATGGCCAGCTACCGCTTCCTCGTCCAACAGCTCACCGGCTCCTTCGAGGGGTGTGAGTTCCACCACGTCCCCCGGGCGGACAACGAGGCAGCAGACACGCTGGCTAAAATCGGCTCCACCCGGCAGGCAATCCCAGCCGGCGTCTCCCTCGAGCGGCCACTCAAGCCGTCAATCAAACCCTCCGCCGAATCAGAGTCCATCTTCGTGCCGGCCGATCCCGCCGGCACCCCGCCAATTCCGACAAACCCGCCGGCTCCGACCACCGCTTCGGCCTAGCCGGCTCCGACGATCGACGACCCCGCGGCCGTTCTCATGACGATCAGCCTGCCGGCCTCGAGGACTGATGGGCTCGGTCCCGGGGACTGACGGCCCGGCCCCGGGGGCTCAGCCTCCGGGCACGGGGGCTACAGCCGGTTCTGAGAGCCACCTTGAGCCGGGGCCGGCTCCCGTCACGGCTTCCACCTCGGCCCAACCCATCCTGGCCTTCCTCCTGCGCGGCAAGCTCCCTCCCGACGAGGCCACCGCCCGGCAAATCCAGCGCCGGGCCCCCGCCTACAGCATCATCAACCACGAGTTGGTCCATCGCAGCGCAACCGGCGTGTTCCAGCGCTGCGTCGAGCCGGAACGGGGGTAGGAGATCCTTCGAGACATCCACCAGGGCGAGTGCGGGCATCACGCCGCCTCCAGGACCCTGGTGGCCAAGGCATTCTGCCATGGTTTCTATTGGCAGACGGCCCTAGAAGAAGCAAAGCAGCTGGTCGACAAGTGCGAAGGGTGCCAGCGCTTCAGCGCACAGAGCCACCTGCCGGCTACGGCACTCCAGACCATCCCCCTCTCCTGGGCCTTCGCGGTCTGGGGCCTCGACATGGTGGGACCCTTCAAGACCGCCCGAGGCGGCATGACGCATCTGTTGGTAGCCGTCGACAAGTTCACCAAGTGGATCTAGGCCAGACCCATCAAGAAGCTGGACGGCCCCACGGCCGTCCGGTTCATCGAAGACATCACAGTCCGCTACGACGTCCCGCATAGCATCATCACCGACAACGGCACCAATTTCGCCAAGGGCGCGCTGGCGCGCTTCTGCTCCAAACAAGGCATCCGGCTCGACCTCGCATCGGTCGCCCACCCGCAGTCGAACGGCCAGGCAGAGAGAGCAAATGGCTTGATCTTGTCTGGCATCAAGCCCCGGCTCGTGGCACCGCTCGTTCGGTCAGCCGGCTGCTGGATCGAAGAGCTGCCGGCCGTCCTGTGGAGCCTCAGAACCACGCCCAACCGCTCAACCGGCTTCACGCCCTTCTTTCTCGTATATGGGTCTGAGGCAGTCATCCCCACGAACATCGAGTTCAACTCGCCTCGCGTCACCATGTACATGGAGACGGACGCAAAGGAGGCAAGGGAAGACGGCGTCGACCTCCTCAAGGAGGCCCGCGAGCTAGCGCTGAGCCGAACGGCCATCTACCAGCAGAAGCTCCGACACTACCACAGCAAGCGGATCCGGCCCCTCTCCTTCCGCGAGGGGGACCTGGTGCTCAGGCGGATCCAGCGGACCGCTGGCCAGCACAAGCTGTCCTCCCCATGGGAGGGCCCGTTCATCGTCAGCAAGGCACTGCACAACAACGCGTACTACCTAATAGACGCCCAGAAGGCGCAGGAGCGCAAGAGAGACGCCTCCGGCGAGGAGACGGAGCGCCCATGGAACGCGGTGCTCCTCCGTCCGTTTTACTGCTAAGAAGGACCAGTGTATGTATGTACCCTCCCTTTTGGGCTTATGAATGCAACGGGTGCCCCGAGCCAGCTCTTGGGGCACACCTCTATCATTTCCTCCCAAAGCAGTTCGCCCCACACACCGGCTCCCGGACCCGGTCCGACGGTCCCGGGGGCTCGCCGGATAGCCTTGACATTGCTCCCCAAAGCCGGCCGAGTAATGTGAGCTAAGAAAAAAAAAATCCTCCCACCCCTCCCAGCTACAGACCGGCTCTCGGCTTTCCGGCTGACGGGTTCTCGGGATGGAAAACTTAGCGCACACGAAAAATAGTCATAAGGGAGTCGCCGGCAAGGGCTAGCCGGATCACCTTTCTTAGCCTCTGTCAAACTCACCTTGGCCAATACGCCCTCGCGACTCTCAAACTCATGACCGACTCCCACGAGGCGGATGCCTCGTCCCAGCTACAGACCGGCTCCCGGCTGTCTGGCTGGTGGGGCCGAAGTCAAAGGGGACAAGGTCTTGGGCAGAAGGAGTCAAAGGGGCAAAAATCTAAGGCCGAGTCGGCACGCACAATTTTTTTTTGGCAAAACAAAAGCATCAACTCATATACAAAAGCATAACGGCCCACGGCCACATGTTCATTACATTGTACACCCCCAGTGGGTGGAACTGCAGTCTAACAAAAGCAGCAGGAAAACAAAAGGATCCTAGCTAGTGGCGGCGCCGTCTCCTCCCCCGGCGCTCTCCGCGGTGGCTGAGGTAGAAGCCCCGTCCTTGGCCACGGCATGCTCCGCATCGGCCCCCGCGTCCAAGTCCTGAGCCGGCTCGGAGTCGACGTGGTCCTCGGTGCTGGACCCGGCATCTTCATCGTCCGTCTCGCCGGCGCTTCCCTCCGGTTCGTCAAGGGCAAGCATGTACCGGTCCTCCGGGATCACCTCGCCGCCCGCCGTGCACTCCGGGACGTACTTGTCCCACGGAGCAAAAGACGCGAGATCACTGGCCCGCACGGCCAGCACGTCGGCAACCGCCTCCAGTTCCGCATCGGTGCCGACACGCTGGGCCGTAAGCAGCCCCAAGTCCAGCTCGGGGTACCACGACCTCGCGATGCGAAGCGCCATGGACGCTCCGGCGCGTGCGGCGGAAGCCCTCCAGGCGTTCACCCGCGCGGTCCCGGCTTCCAGCCACCTCGATAGCCAACTCATGGAGGCCGGCTCCACCTCACCCGGCCAAAGGGTGCGAACCAGTGCCGACCCGGCGCCCTGAAGTCGATTCATGGCCCGGACCACCTCGGTCAGACGCGCTTGGCGGCAATCCCCACCTCGTCCATGGTCCAGGCGGCAAGCGGCCCGACGAGGATCCCCTGTGCCCGCTGATCCTCGCGATGAGCCTCCACGGTGAACTCCACGACTTCTTGCGTACCCGAAAAGAGCCCTAGGGAAGAAGGGGGTGCGGGATGAGCGACAAAGGAAACGCCGGCCCGGATCAAACACACGAAGACAAGAGAAACGGCAAAACTTACCAGCCAGAAGCCGGTCCACCGCACACGCCTCCTCCTCCAGCGTGGCATCCCTGGTCGACCACTCCTGGATCCGGCGCTCGTGCTCAGCCTGCGCCGCCTGCGCGTCCTCGGCCGCCTTCGCCAACGAGGCATCCCTGGCCTCCAGCTCCCGGCGATGGGCCGTCTCCCGCTCCTCCAGCTCTTAGCGGTGGGTCGCCTCCCGCTCCTCCAGTTCCCGGCGGTGGGCCGCCTCGCGACCGTCTTTCTCCGACTACGCCCGATCCGCCTCCTGGCGGAGCCGGTCGCACTCCGCGGACAGGAGGTGCCGCTGCTCGCCAAGCTGCACCACCTGGCGACGAAGGCAGACCATCTCGGTATGGGTGGCTGCCCGGCACGAGGACGCTTCTGTCAGCAAGCAAGCAAAGATGGGGATTCAACCCACCTTCGGAGTAGCCGGCCTGAATCCCGGGGGCTACACCCAGTGTGTGCGCTCGCGCGCCCCCACTGGAAACTCACAAGATGTGTACCTCGCAGATCCGCGGACAGGACGGCCAGGCGGTTTTCGCCTCCCCGATACAAGCCCAGCAACGTGTTGTACGCAGCCACCCGTCGGTCGTGGACGGCCTACGAGGGACACAGAAACAAAGACGCTGCGCGATTAGACTCGACCCGCCTGCGTCCCAGCCGGCCCGAGTCTCGGGGGCTACACCCAGTGGGTGCACTGGCGCGCCCTCACTGGAAAGACAAAAAGATCAAAGCAAAAAAGACGAGACCTCGAGCCCTTACCACGACGGACTGTTCAAGGTGCACTAGCCGGTTGCTGGCGGCCTGGGCCTCCTGCACCACCTGGGTCCGGCAGGCGGCAAACTCAGCAACGACCGCGGCCACCGCAGCCCCGAGGGCGCTCGGCGCGTTGATATGTCCATTTTGCATCATGCTTTTATATTGATATTTATTGCATTATGGGCTGTTATTACACATTATGGTACAATACTTATGCCTTATCTCTCTTATTTTACAAGGTTTACATGAAGAGGGAGAATGCCGGCAGCTGTAATTCTGGACTGGAAAAGGAGCAAATATGAGAGACCTATTCTGCACAACTCCAAAAGTCCTGAAAAGTTACGAAGAATTATTTTGGAATATATAAAAAATATTGGGCGAAAGAAATACCAGAGGGGACCCACCAGGAGGCCACAAGCCTGGGGGGCGCGCCCTACCCCCCAGGGCGCGCCCCTGTGGCTTGTGGGCCCCCTGGCAGCCCTCCGGTGCCCATCTTCTGCTATATGGAGGGTTTTGACCTAGAAAAAATAATCATAAGAGAGCTTTCGGGATGAAGCGCCGCCGACTCAAGGCGGAACCTGGGCAGAAGCAATCTAGGGCTCCGGCAGAGCTGTTCTGCCGGGGAAACTTCCCTCCCGGAGGGGGAAATCGAAGCCATCGTCATCACCAACGATCTTCTCATCGAGAGGGGGTCAATATCCATCAACATCTTCACCAACACCATCTCCTCTCCAAACCCTAGTTCATCTCGTGTATCCGATCTTTGTCTCAAAACCTCAGATTGGTACCTGTGGGTTGCTAGTAGTGTTGATTACTCCATGTAGTTGATGCTAGTTGGTTTACTTGGTGGAAGATCATATGTTCAGATCCTTAATGATAATTAGTACTCCTCTGATTATGAACATGAATATGCTTTGTGAGTAGTTACGTTTGTTCCCGAGGACATGGGATAAGTCTTGTTATAAGTAATCATGTGAATTTGGTATTCGTTCGATATTTTGATGAGATGTATGTTGTCTTTCCTCTAGTGGTGTTATGTGAACGTCGACTACATGACACTTCACCATTATTTGGGCCTAGGGGAAGGCATTGGGAAGTAATAAGTAGATGATGGGTTGCTAGAGTGACAGAAGCTTAAATCCTAGTTTATGCGTTGCTTCGTAAGGGGCTGATTTGGATCCATATGTTTCACGCTATGGTTAGATTTATCTTAATTCTTCTTTCGTAGTTGCGGATGCTTGTGAGAGAGGTTAATCATAAGTGGGAGGCTTGTCCAAGTAAGGGCAGCACCCAAGCACCGGTCCACCCACATATCAAATTATCAAAGTAACGAACGAGAATCATATGAGCATGATGAAAACTAGCTTGACAAAAATTCCCATGTGTCCTCGGGAGCGCTTTGCTTTGTATAAGAGTTTGTCCAGGCTTGTCCTTTGCTACAAAAAGGATTGGTCCACCTTGATGCACCTTTGCTACATTTGTTACTTGCTACCCGTTACGAATTATCTTATCACAAAACTATCTGTTACCGATAATTTCAGTGCTTGCAGAGAATACCTTACTGAAAACTGCTTGTCATTTCCTTCTGCTCCTCGTTGGGTTCGACACTCTTACTTATCGAAAGGACTACGATAGATCCCCTATACTTGTGGGTCATCAAGACTCTTTTCTGGCGCCGTTGACAAGAACTCTCCCGTCAACTTGCCAATTTTTGGCGTGGTTGTCGGAGGGATCTACATCAAGCCTACCAAGTACCCATCACAAACTCATCTCTTGTATTTACATTATTTGCCATTTGCCTCTCGTTTTCCTCTCCCCACTTCTAAAACGATTTTCAGAAAAAACCAAAAAGATTTGCCTTTTTATTCGCCCTTCTTCCGTTCGTCTTTTCGTTTGCTTTTTGTTTGCTTGTGTGCTAGATTGCTTGCTTTGTCACGATGTCTGAGAATACCAAATTGTGTGACTTCTCCAATACTAATAATAATGATTTTATTAGTACTCCGATTGCTCCCGCCACTAGTGCGGAATCTTATGAAATTAATGCCGCTTTGCTTACTCTTGTTATGAAAGAACAACTTTCCGGCCTTCCTAGTGAAGATGCCGCATCCCATCTAAATACTTTCGTTGAGTTGTGTGATATGCAAAAGAAGAAAGATGTGGATAATGATATTGTTAAATTGAAGCTATTTCCATTCTCACTACGAGATCGTGCTAAAACTTGGTTTTCATCTTTGCCTAAAAATAGTATTGATTCATGGAATAAGTGTAAAGATGCTTTTATTTCCAAGTACTTTCCGCCCGCTAAGATCATCTCCCTTAGGAACGATATAATGAATTTTAAGCAACTTGATCGTGAGCATGTTGCACAATCTTGGGAGAGGATGAAATTAATGATTACAAATTGCCCCGCACATGGTTTGAGTTTATGGATGATTATACAATTTTTTTATGCGGGATTGAATTTTGCATCTAGAAATCTTTTAGATTTCGCCGCGGGTGGTACTTTTATGAAAATCACATTAGGAGAAGCTACTAAACTCCTAGATAATATTATGGCAAATTATTCTCAATGGCATACCGAAAGATCTCCTACTAGTAAAAAGGTGCATGCTATTGAAGAAATAAATACTTTGAGTGAAAAGATGGATGAATTAATGAAATTGTTTGCTAGTAAGAGTGCTCCTATTGATCCTAATGATATGCCTTTGTCCTCTTTGATTGGAAATAATAATGAATCTATGGATGTGAATTTTGTTGGTAGGAACAATTTTGGTAATAATGCGTATAGAGGTAATTTCAACCCTAGGTCGTTTCCTAGTAATTCCTCTAATAATTATGGTAATTCCTACAATAATCTTTATGGAAATTATAATAAGATGCCCTCTGATCTTGAGAATAATATTAAAGAATTTATTAGTTCGCAAAAGGTTTTCAATGCTACTATTGAAGAAAAATTGCTCAAGATTGATGATTTGGCTAGGAACGTTGATAGAATTTCGCTTGAGATTGATTCTTTGAAAATTAGATCTACTCCACCCAAGCGTGATATTAATGAGTCTTTAAAATCTATGAGAACTTCTATTGATGAGTGTAAGGAAAGAACCGCTAGAATGCGTGCTAAGCGTGAATGGCTTGAAAAAGTGTGTTCTCGTGATAATAATGATGAAGATCTTAAAGTGATTGATGTGACTCCTATTGAATCTTTGTTTTCTAATATAAATATTGATAAATATGGGACTGGAGATAAGTCAACTTTAGTTAAAAGTCGTCCCAATGATTCGGAGTTTATAGATCTTAATGCTAAAATTGATAAAAGTGGGATCGAAGAGGTCAAAACTTTAAATAGCAATGAACCCATTTTTTTGGATTTCAAGGACTTTAATTATGATAGTTGTTCTTTGATTGATTGTATTTCCTTGTTGCAATCCATGTTGAATTCTCCGCATGCTTATAATCAAAATAAAGCTTTTACTAAACATATCGTTGATGCTATGATGAAATCTTTTGAAGAAAAACTTGAGTTGGAAGTTTCTATACCTAGAAAGCTTTATGATGAGTGGGAACCTACTATTAAGATTAAAATTAAAGATTATGAGTGCCATGCTTTGTGTGATTTGGGTGCTAGCGTTTCCACGATTCCGAAAACTTTATGTGATGTGCTAGGTTTCCATGAACTTGATGATTGCTCTTTAAATTTGCATCTAGCGGATTCCACTATTAAGAAACCTATGGGAAGGATTGATGATGTTCTTATTGTTGCAAATAGGAATTATGTGCCCGTAGATTTCATTGTTCTTGATATAGATTGCAATCCTACATGTCCTATTATTCTTGGTAGACCTTTCCTTAGAACGATTGGTGCAATTATTGATATGAAAGAAGGAAACTTTAGATTCCAATTTCCGTTAAGGAAAGGCATGGAACACTTTCCTAGAAATAAAATTAAATTACCTTATGAATCTATTATGAGAGCTACTTATGGATTGCATACCAAAGATGACAATACCTAGATCTATTGCGTTATGCCTAGCTAGGGGCGTTAAACAATAGCGCTTGTTGGGAGGCAACCCAATTTTTTTTTGTTTCTATTATTGAGTGATTTACACATTATTACCTCTGTAGTAATTGTGTTTTAGTGTTTTCATTAGTGTTTGAGCCAAGTAAGACCTTTGGGAAGGTCTACGGTGATTGTTGATTTGATCTTGCTGAAAAACAGAAACTTTTGCGCTCAGTCCAGGAATTTTATAAATTCACCAGACCGTCGAATGAGTCTGAAATTTTTACAAAAGATTGATATAAAATTTTTCCAGATTGTCCTAATTTTTCAAAATGTTTTGAGTTACAGAAGTATTCGAAGTTTATAGATTGCTACAGACTGTTCTGTTTTTGACAGATTCTGTTTTCTTTGTGTTGTTTGCTTATTTTGATGTATCTATGGGTTGTATCGGGGGGTATGAACCATGGAGAAGTTGGAATACAGTAGATATTACACCAATATAAATAAAGAATGAGTTCACAACAGTACCTAAAGTGGTGATTTATTTTTCTTATACTAACGGATCTCACGAGTTTTTATTGAGTTTTGTGTTGTGAAGTTTTCAAGTTTTGGGTAAAGATTTGATGGACTATGGAATAAGGAGTGGAAAGAGCCTAAGCTTGGGGATGCCCAAGGCACCCCAAGGAATATTCAAGGATACCAAAGAGCCTAAGCTTGGGGATGCCCCGGAAGGCATCCCCTCTTTCGTCTTCAATCCATCGGTAAATTTACTTGAGGCTATATTTTTATTCACCACATGATATGTGTTTTGCTTGGAGCGTCTTGTATGATATGAGTCTTTGATTTTTAGTTTGCCACAATCATCCTTGCTGCACACATCTTTTTAGAGGGACACGCATAAATCGTGAATTTATTAGAATACTCTATGTGCTTCACTTATATCTTTTGAGCTAGGCAATTTTGCTCTAGTGCTTCACTTATATCTTTTTAGAGCACGGTGGTGTTTTATTTTATAGAAATAATTGAACTCTCGTACCTCACTTATATTATTTTGAGAGTCTTTAAACAGCATGGTAATTGGTTTAGGTTATGAATTTAGTCCTAATATAATGGGCATCCAAGAGGGATATAATAAAAACTTTCATATAAAGTGCATTGAATACTATGAGAAGTTTGATTCCTTGCATATAGTTTTGAGATATAAAGAGGGTGATATTAGAGTCATGCTAGTGAGTAATTGTGGATTGGTAGAAATACTTGTGTTAACAGTTTGTGATTCCCATAGCATGCACGTATGGTGAACCGTTATGTAATGAAGTCGGAGCATGATTTGTTTATTGATTGTCATCCTTTGTGTGAGGGTCGGGAGCGCACGATGGTTAACTCCTACCAACCTCTCCCCTAGGAGCATGCATATAATACTTTGCTTAGATAACTAATAGACTTTTGCAATAAGTATGTGAGTTCTTTATGACTAATGTGAGTCCATGGATTATACGCACTCTCATCCTTCCACCATTGCTAGCCTCTCTAGTACCGCGCAACTTTCGCCGGTGCATTAAACCCACCATATTCCCTTCCTCAAAACAGCCACCATACCTACCTATTATGTCATTTCCATAGCCATTCCGAGATATATTGCCATGCAACTTCCACCGTTCCGTTTATTATGACACGCACCATCATTGTCATATTGCTTCGCATGATCGTAAGATAGCTAGCATGATGTTTTCATGGCTTGTCCGTTTTTTTATGTCATTTGCTATGCTAGATCGTTGCACATCCCAGTACACCGCCGGAGGAATTCATATAGAGTCATATTTTGTTCTAAGTATCGAGTTGTAATTCTTGAGTTGTAAGTAAATAAAAGTGTGATGATCATCATTATTAGAGCATTGTCCCATGTGAGGAAAGGATGATGGAAGCTATGATTCCCTCACAAGTTGGGATGAGTCTCCGGACTTTACAAATAATAAAAGAGGCCAATGAAGCCCAAAAAAAAGAGGCCAAAGATGCCCACCAAAAATTAAAAAAATGTGAGAGAAAAGAGAGAAGGGACAATGCTACTATCTTTTTTCCACACTTGTGCTTCAAAGTAGCACCATGATCTTCATGATAGAGAGTCTCCTATTTTGTCACTTTCATATACTAGTGGGAATTTTTCATTATATAACTTGGCTTGTATATTGCAATGATGGGCTTCCTCAAATTGCCCTAGGTCTTCGTGAGCAAGCGAGTTGGATGCACACCCACTTAGTTTCTTTTTGAGCTTTCATACACTTATAGCTCTAGTGCTTCCGTTGCATGGCAATCCCTACTCACTCACATTGATATCTATTGATGAGCATCTCCATAGCCCGTTGATATGCCTAGTTGATGTGAGACTATATTCTACTTTTCCTCACAACCTCCACCATATTCTATTCCACCTATAGTGTTATATCCATGGTCACGCTCATGTATTGCGTGAAAGTTGAAAAGTTTGAGAACATAAAAAGTGTGAAACAATTGCTTGACTTGTCATCGGGGTTGTGCATGATTTAAATACTTTGTGTGGGGAAGATGGAGCATAGCCAGACCATATGATTTTGTAGGGATAACTTTCTTTGGCCATGTTATTTTGAAAAGACACGATTGCTTTGTTAGTATGCTTGAAGTATTATTGTTTTTATGTCAACATTAAACTTTTGTTTTGAATCTTATGGATCTGAACATTCATGCCACAATAAAGAATATTACATGGATAAATATGTTAGCTAGCATTCCACATCAAAAATTCTGTTTTTATCATTTACCTACTCGAGGACGAGCAGGAATTAAGCTTGGGGATGCTGATACGTCTCCAACATATCTATAATTTTTGATTGTTCCATGCTATTATATTATCTGTTTTGGATGTTTTATATGCATTAATATGCTATTTTATATTATTTTTGGGACTAACCTATTAACCTAGTGCCTAGTGCCAGTTTCTGTTTTTTCCTTGTTTTTGAGTATTGCAGAAAAGGAATATCCAACGGAGTCCAAACGGAATAAAATTCTACGCTGATTTTTCTTGGACCAGAAGGAACCCAGGAGGCTTCGAGAAGAGGCCATAAGTCCTACGGATGGGCCACAAGCCACCAGGGCACGCCCCTGGGGGGGGCGCCCCCCGGCTTGTGGGGCCCCCGTAGCTCCTCCAACCCTAATTCTTCGCCTATAAATTCAGGAATATTCCCCAATACCAAAGAGAGCCACGATAATACTTTTCTGCCGCCGCAAGCCTCTGTTCCCATGAGATCCCATCTTGGGGCCTTTTCCGGTAATCTGCCGGAGGGGGATTCGATCACGAAGGGCATCTACATCAACACCATTGCCCTTCCGATGATGCGTGAGTAGTTCACCTCAGACCTTCGGGTCCATAGCTAGTAGCTAGATGGCATCTTCTCTCTCTATGATCTTCAATACCATGTTCTCCATCATCTTCATGGAGATCTATCCGATGTAATACTCTTTTGCTGTGTGTTTGTCGAGATCCGATGAATTGTGGGTTTATGATCAGATTATCTATGAATATTATTTGAATCTTCTCTGAATTCTTATATGCATGATTTCATATCTTTGCAAGTCTCTTCGAGTTATTGGTTTGGTTTGGCCAACTAGATTGGTAATTCTTGCAATGGGAGAAGTGCTTAGTTTTGGGTTCAATCTTGCGGTGTCCTCACCCAGTGACAAAGTAAGGGTAGCGAGGCACGTATTTGTATTGTTGCCATCAAGGATAAAAAGATGGGGTTTTCATCATATTGCTTGAGTTTATCCCTCTACATCATGTCATCTTACTTAATGCGTTACTCTGTTCTTCATGAACTTAATACTCTAGATGCAGGCAGGAGTCGGTCGATGTGTGGAGTAATAGTAGTAGATGCAGAATCGTTTCGGTCTACTTGATACGGACGTGATGCCTATATACATAATCATTGCCTTGGATATCGTCATAACTATGCGCTTTTCTATCAATTGCTCGACAGTAATTTGTTCACCCACCGTATTATTTTCCTTCAAGAGAGAAGCCTCTAGTGAAACCTATGGCCCCCGGGTCTATTTTCCATATTATATTTTCAGATCTATACACCAAAAATACCAAAAATACTTTGCTGCAATTTATTTACTTTTATTTTAGTTTTCGTTTTAGTAATCTTTTATATCTATCTCTATCAGATCTCATCCTTGCAAGTAACCGTGAAGGGATTGACAACCCCTTTATAGCGTTGGGTGCAAGTGTTTGATTGTTTGTGCAGGTGCATAGATTGGGGCCTTGCTTGTACCTCCTACTGGATTGATACCTTGGTTCTCAACAACTGAGGGAAATACTTATCTACTTTGCTGCATCACCCTTTCCTCTTCAAGGGAAAACCAGCGCAAGCTCAAGAAGTAGCAAGAAGGATTTCTGGCACCGTTGTCGGGAAGTGAAGCGCCTTTGGTGAGTGGAATTTGGTAAGGAAAATTTTATATAGTGTGCTGAAATTTACTGTCACTTGCTACTATGGAAAATAATCCTTTGAGGGGCTTGTTCGGGGTATCTTCACCTCGACCGGAAGCACAAAGAGTTGCTCCTCAACCTACTGAACCTACTGAAAATATTTATTATGAAATTCCTTCGGGTATGATAGAGAAACTGCTAGCTAATCCTTATGCAGGAGATGGAACACTACATCTTGATTTGCACCTGATCTATGTGGATGAAGTTTGTGGATTATTTAAGCTTGCAGGTTTGCCCGAGGATGATGTCAAGAAGAAGGTCTTTCCTTTATCTTTGAAGGAGAAGGCATTTACATGGTATAGGCTATGTGATGATATTGGATCATGGAACTACAACCGATTGAAATTGGAATTTCATCAGATGTTTTATCCTATGCATCTGGTTCATCGTGATCGGAATTATATTTATAATTTTTGGCCTCGTGAAGGAGAAAGTATCGCTCAAGCTTGGGGGAGGCTTAAGTCAATGTTATATTCATGCCCCAATCATGAGCTCTCAAGAGAAATTATTATTCAGAATTGTTATGCTCGGCTTTCTCGTAATGATCAATCCATGCTCGATACTTCCTGTATTGGTTCCTTTATGAAGAAAGATATTGAATTCAAATGGGATTTATTGGAAAGAATTAAACGCAACTCTGAAGATTGGGAACTCGACGAGGGTAAGGAGTCACGTATAAACCTTAAGTTTGATTGTGTTAAATCCTTTATAGACATCGATGCTTTTCGTGAATTTAGCACTAAATATGGACTTGACTCTGAGATAGTAGATTCTTTCTGTGAATCATTTGCTGCTCATGTTGATCTCCCTAAGGAGAAGTGGTTTAAATATCATCCTCCCATTGAAGTG
Source organism: Elymus sibiricus (assembly GCA_039707655.1). NCBI lineage: Eukaryota > Viridiplantae > Streptophyta > Magnoliopsida > Poales > Poaceae > Elymus > Elymus sibiricus. Next base: position 371,990,166 of record CM077669.1, read on the forward strand.
AAAGTAGTTGAACCTATTAAAGTTGAAGAAGAAACTATTATTTATAATGTTGATCCTGTTATTCCTGCTGCTTATATTGAGAAACCACCTTTCCCTGTTAGAATAAAGGAACATGCTAAAGCTTCAACTGTGGTTCGTAAGAGCTATGTTAGAACACCTACACCCCCTGAACAAATTAAAGTTGAACCTAGTATTGCTATGGTTAAAGATCTCTTGGTTGATAATATTGATGGGCATGTTATTCATTTCTGTGATGAAGCTGCTAGAATTGCTAGACCTGATACTAAAGATAAACATAGACCTATTGTTGGCATGACTGTTGTTTCTGTTAAAATAGGAGATCATTGTTATCATGGCTTATGTGATGTGGGTGCTAGTGTGAGTGCAATTCCCTTTACCTTATACCAAGAAATTATGAATGATATTGCACCTGCTGAAATAGAAGATATTGATGTTACCATTAAGCTTGCTAATAGAGATGTTGAAGTCTTGTGTGGGAAAATAAAATATCCTACTGATTTTCTTGTTCTTCGTACCCCACAAGATGATTTTTGTCCCATTATATTTGGTAGGCCTTTCTTGAATACTGTTAATGCTAAGATAGATTGTGAGAAAGAAAATGTTACTGTAAATTTTGGGGATGTGTCCCATGAGTTTAATTTCTCTAAATTTCGTAGACAACCCCATGATAAAGAATTGCCTAGTAAGGATGAAATTATTGGGCTTGCTTCTATTGCTGTACCTCCCACTGGTCCCTTAGAACAATATTTGCTAGACCATGAAAACGATATGCATATGAATGAAAGGAATGAAATAGATAAGATTTTCTTTGATCAGCATCCTATTTTGAAACACAACTTGCCTGTTGAAATACTTGGGGATTCTCCTCCACCCAAGGGTGATCCCGTGTTTGAGCTTAAACAATTACCGGATACTCTGAAATATGTTTATCTTGATGAAAAGAAGATATATCCTGTTATTATTAGTGCTAACCTTTCAGAGCATGAAGAAAAGAGATTATTGAAAACTCTGAAGAAGCACCGTGCTGCTATTGGATATACTCTTTATGATCTTAAGGGCATTAGTCCCACTCTATGTCAGCATAAAATTAATATGGAGTCGGATGCTAAACCAGTTGTTGATCACCAACGACGGTTAAATCCTAAAATGAAAGAAGTGGTAAGAAATGAAATATTAAAGCTTCTGGAGGCAGGTATAATTTATCCTATTGCTGATAGTAGATGGGTTAGTCCCGTTCATTGTGTCCCTAAGAAGGGAGGTATTACCGTTGTTCCTAATGATAAAAATGAATTGACCCCGCAAAGAATTGTTACAGGATATAGAATGGTAATTGATTTTAGGAAATTAAATAAATCTACTATGAAAGATCATTACCCTCTACCTTTTATTGATCAAATGCTAGAAAGACTATCCAAACACACACACTTTTGCTTTCTAGATGGTTATTCTGGTTTCTCTCAAATACCTATGTCAAAAGAGGACCAAGAGAATACCACTTTTACTTGTCCTTTCGGTACCTTTGCTTATAGACGTATGCCTTTTGGTTTATGCAATGCACCTACCACCTTTGAAAGATGTATGACTGCTATATTCTCTGACTTTTGTGAAAAGATTGTTGAGGTTTTCATGGATGATTTCTCCGTTTACGGAACTTCTTTTGATGATTGCTTGAGCAGCCTTGATCGAGTTTTGTAGAGATGTGAAGAAACTAATCTTGTCTTGAATTGGGAGAAGTGCCACTTTATGGTTAATGAGGGTATTGTCTTGGGACACAAAATCTCCGAAAGAGGTATTGAAGTTGATAAAGCTAAAGTTGATGCTATTGAAAAAATGCCGTGTCCTACGGATATCAGAGGTATAAGAAGTTTCCTTGGTCATGCTGGTTTCTATAGGAGATTTATTAAAGACTTCTCTAAAATTTCTTGGCCTCTCACTAATCTCTTGCAAAAAGATATTCCTTTTGTTTTTGATGATGATTGTGTAGAAGCATTTGAAATCCTTAAGAAAGCCTTGATTTCTGCACCTGTTGTTCAACCACCTGATTGGAACCTACCCTTTGAAATCATGTGTGACGCTAGTGATTATGACGTTGGTGCTGTTCTAGGACAAAGAGTTGATAAGAAATTGAATGTTATCCATTATGCTAGTAAAACTCTAGACAGTGCTCAAAGAAACTATGCTACCACTGAAAAGGAATTTTTAGCTGTTGTGTTTGCATGTGATAAGTTCAGATCTTATATTGTTGATTCCAAAGTAACTGTTCACACTGATCATGCTGCTATTAAATATCTTATGGAAAAGAAAGATGCTAAACCTAGACTTATTAGATGGGTTCTTTTGCTACAAGAATTTGATTTGCATATTATTGATAGAAAGGGAGTTGAGAACCCCGTAGCAGACAACTTGTCTAGGTTAGAAAATGTTCTTGATGACCCACTACCTATTGATGATAGCTTTCCTGATGAACAATTAGCTATCATAAATGCTTCACGTAATGCTCCATGGTATGCTGATTATGCTAATTACATTGTTGCTAAATTTATACCGCCTAGTTTCACTTACCAACAAAAGAAAAAGTTCTTCTATGATTTAAGACATTACTTTTGGGATGATCCACACCTTTATAAAGAAGGAGTAGATGGTGTTATTAGACGTTGTGTACCTGAGCATGAATAGAACAGATCCTACACAAGTGTCACTCCGAGGCCTACGGAGGACACCACGCTGGAGATAGAACTGCACACAAGGTATTACAATCTGGTTTTTATTGGCCTACTCTCTTCAAGGATGCTCGTAAGTTTGTCTTGTCTTGTGATGAATGTCAAAGAATTCGTAATATTAGTAGACGTCAGGAAATGCCTATGAATTACTCACTTGTTATTGAACCATTTGATGTTTGGGGTTTTGATTATATGGGACCTTTTCCAAAGTCCAACGGGTATACTCATATTCTAGTTGTTGTTGATTATGTTACTAAGTGGGTAGAAGCTATTCCAACTAGTAGTGCTGATCATAACACTTCTATTAAAATGCTTAAAGAAGTTATTTTCCCTAGATTTGGAGTCCCTAGATATTTAATGACTGATGGTGGTTCACACTTTATTCATGGTGCTTTCCGTAAATTGCTTGCTAAGTATGATGTTAATCATAGAATTGCATCTCCATATCATCCTCAGTCTAGTGGTCAAGTAGAATTAAGCAATAGAGAAATTAAATTGATCTTGCAAAAGACTATTAATAGATCTAGAAAGAATTGGTCTAAGAAACTTGAAGATGCATTATGGGCTTATAGAACTGCTTACAAAAACCCTATGGGTATGTCTCCGTATAAAATGGTTTATGGTAAAGCATGTCACTTACCTCTAGAACTAGAACTTAAAGCTTATTGGGCAATCAAATAGCTCAACTATGATTTCAAACTTGCTGGTGAGAAGAGGTTATTTGACATTAGCTCACTTGATGAATGGAGAACCCAGGCCTATGAGAATGCCAAGTTGTTTAAAGAAAAGGTTAAGAGATGGCATGATAAAAGGATACAAAAGCGTGAATTCAATGTAGGTGACCATGTCTTGCTATACAATTCTCGTTTAAGATTTTTTGCAGGAAAACTTCTCTCTAAATTGGAAGGGCCTTACATTATCGAGGAAGTATATCGTTCCGGTGCCATCAAGATCAACAACGCCGAAGGTGGTAAACGGGCAAAGAATCAAACATTATATCTCAGGTACTCCCATAAATGTTGAAACCAATATTATCAATACCATAACTCCGGAGGAGTACATTAGGGAGACCTACCAGAACGTTTCAGACTCCGAAAACGAATAGGTATGTGGTACGGTAAGCAAACCGACTCCAAAACTTTTCCAATAGCAATTTTTCCCCGTTTTGGAGTATTTAATAAATTAGGAAAATTTAAAGTAGTCTGAAAAGAGCACGAGGAGGCGACAAGACAGGGGGGCGCGCCCTACCCCCTGGGCGCGCCCCTGTGGCTTGTGCCCACCCCGTGTACCTTCCGAACTCCGTTTTCTTGTAAAATACTCCTGTTGGTCGGTAAAAATTCATTATATAATCTCCCGTAGGTTTTGACCACCGTACCACGGAAAAATCCTCTGTTCTTGTTTGTTGTTGTTTTTCTGGACAGATCTGAAAATATGTCGTCCCAAGAGTCCGATGGGGAGAGCTATGTATCGCATTATCTTGCCAATCCCAAGCTCTATGGGAACTTAGATCCTTATGGATTGTTCTCGGAGGAGGAACAAGAAGTTAAGTATGAGGAAGAAAGCTCGGATGAAGAAGAGATTCCCCGGCCTCAACCAGGAGATATGCACGTGGAGTTTAGGAAATCGAGCCTCCCAAACACAAGGAGAAAACCCAAGGTTCTATTTATCCCTTCTCGTTTTCTGTAGGAGAGCAAGCAAGAATTATGTCAAAGGATATTGAAGCTCGAGCAGGAGGTTGACGATCTGAGGGAACAGAATTTTATGCTTAAGAGGAAACTGAACAAGCTTAAAGATCCTTCTCCATCATCACCACCTCCGAAGAAAGACAACTAAACACATGGGTATGGGCACTCCCCTTGGCTTGTGCCAAGCTTGGGGGAGGTGCCCCGGTATCGTATCACCGTCACATCTTTTACTTTTATCATTTTTCTTAGTTCGATCCTTTTGGTTATATCTTGATCTAGTAGAATAAAGTTTTTTGTGTGATCTAGTTTTGAGTTTTGCTTTATGTTCCCCCTATGTAAGCGAGTTCGAGAGTTATATAATAAAAAGTAGTTTTGAGTTGAGGGCTTTGCTTGCTTGCTATGATCTTGAGAAAAAGAAATAGAAAGAAGAATAGAATAAAAGCAAAGAGTATATATGATGATCTTATGGGGAGTGATGACTTCACATATAAGAAGTATGTCGATTGAAATTTGTTGTGAGATGACAAACATAGCGATTGGTCATTGTTGCAATTAAAAGAAAGTAATAAAGAAAGAGAGGTTCACATATAAATATATTATCTTGGACATCTTTTATGATTGTGAGCACTCATTAAAATATTATATGCTAAGAAGTTGATGTTGGACAAGGAAGACAACATAATGGGTTATGTTTGCTTATTTCCGAATAGAAGTTATATGGTTATAGATCCTTTAACATGTGACGCTTGCTTCCACCCCATATCAGCCAAAACTTCCGCACCAAGTAGAGATACTACTTGTGCATCCAAACACCCTCAACCCAGTTTTGCCATGAGAGTCCACCATACCTACCTATGGATTGAGTAAGATCCTTCAAGTAAGTTGTCATCGGTGCAAGCAATAAAAATTGCTCTCTAAATATGTATGATCTATTAGTGTGAGGAAAATAAACTTTATACGAACCTGTGATATGGAAGAAATAAAAGCGACATACTGCATAATAAAGTTCTTTATCACAAGCGGCAATATAAAGTGACGTTCTTTTGCATTAAGAGATTGCGCATCCAACTATAAAGGCACATGATAACCTCTGCTTCCCTCTGCGAAGGGCCTATCTATTACTTTTACTTTCTAGTACTTACCTTTATGCAAGAGTCATGGTGATTTTCACCACTTCCTATATTTCGCCTTTCTCTCTTGGCAAGCGTCATGTGTTGGGGAATGATCTAGATACATATATCCACTCGTATGTGGGTGATCATGAGTTATTTTTGTTGACATTACCCTTGAGGTAAATAGTTGGGAGGCAAAAATATAAGCCCCTATCTTTCTCTGTGTCCAATTGAAGCTTTGACCTCATAAGTACCGCGTGAGTGTTAGCAATTATGAAATACTAAAAGATGATTGAGTATGTGGATTTTCTTTACAAGCTCTTATATTGACTCTTTCCGATGTTAGGATAAATTGCAATTGCTTCAATGACTGAGATCATAGTTTGTTGGTTCTCAATAGAGTTCTTGATTCATACTTTACCTTGTGAATGAATTGTAACTCTAGTATAAGAAATTATACATCAATAAATATTGCTGTTCTAAAGATGATCATGATGCTCTCATGTCCGTATTTTATTTTATCGACACCTCTATCTCCAAACATGTGGACATATTTATCGATTTCGGCTTTCGCTTGGGGACAAGCGAGGTCTAAGCTTGGGGGAGTTGATACGTCCATTTTGCATCATGCTTTTATATTGATATTTATTGCATTATGGGCTGTTATTACACATTATGGTACAGTACTTATGCCTTTTCTCTCTTATTTTACAAGGTTTACATGAAGAGGGAGAATGCCGGCAGCTGGAATTCTGGACTGGAAAAGGAGCAAATATGAGAGACCTATTCTGCACAACTCCAAAAGTCCTGAAAAGTTACGGAGAATTATTTTGGAATATATAAAAAATATTGGGTGAAAGAAATACCAGAGGGGACCCACCAGGAGGCCACAAACCTAGGGGGCGCGCCCTACCCACCAGGGCGCGCCCCTGTGGCTTGTGGGCCCCCTGATAGCCCTCCGGTGCCCATCTTCTGCTATATGGAGAGTTTTGACCTGGAAAAAATCATAAGAGAGCTTTCGGGACGAAGCGCCGCCGTCTCGAGGCGGAACCTGGGCAGAAGCAATCTAGGGCTCCGGCGGAGCTGTTCTGCCGGGGAAACTTCCCTCCCGGAGGGGGAAATCGAAGCCATCGTCATCACCAACGATCCTCTCATCGAGAGGGGGTCAATCTCCATCAACATATTCACCAGCACCATCTCCTCTCCAAACCCTAGTTCATCTCTTGTATCCGATCTTTGTCTCAAAACCTCAGATTGGTACCTGTGGGTTGCTAGTAGTGTTGATTACTCCTTGTAGTTGATGCTAGTTGGTTTACTTGGTGGAAGATCATATGTTCAGATCCTTAATGATAATTAGTACTCCTCTGATTATGAACATGAATATGCTTTGTGAGTAGTTACGTTTGTTCCTAAGGACATGGGATAAGTCTTGTTATAAGTAATCATGTGAATTTGGTATTCGTTCGATATTTTGATGAGATGTATGATGTCTTTCCTCTAGTGGTGTTATGTGAACATCGACTACATGACACTTCACCATTATTTGGGCCTAGGGGAAGGAATTGGGAAGTAATAAGTAGATGATGGGTTGCTAGAGTGATAGAAGCTTAAACCCTAGTTTATGCGTTGCTTCGTAAGGGGCTGATTTGGATCCATATGTTTCATGCTATGGTTAGATTTATGTTAATTCTTCTTTCGTAGTTGCGGATGCTTGCGAGAGAGGTTAATCATAAGTGGGAGGTTTGTCCAAGTAAGGGCAGCACCCAAGCACCGGTCCACCTACATATCAAATTATCAAAGTAACGAACGTGAATCATATGAGCATGATGAAAACTAGCTTGACAGAAATTCCCATGTGTCCTCGGGAGCGCTTTGATTTATATAAGAGTTTGTCCAGGCTTGTCCTTTGCTACAAAAAGGATTGGGCCACCTTGCTGCACCTTTGCTACATTTGTTACTTGCTACCAGTTACGAATTATCTTATCACAAAACTATCTGTTACCGATAATTTCAGTGCTTGCAGAGAATACCTTACTGAAAACTGCTTGTCATTTCCTTCTGCTCCTCGTTGGGTTCGACACTCTTATTTATCGAAAGGACAACGATAGATCCCCTATACTTGTGGGTCATCACGCGTCGTTTATGGCCGTGCCACCGGCTGTGGCCCAGGTCTCCTGCGGCCGACCCCCGTCGGCGGGCTCGGGAGGACCCTGTTCCGTGACGACTATGGGACCCGCCCTCCCCGGCGCCGCAGTTCCGGGCCCGGCTGGCGAGCCAGTGGCGGCCGCCTCTCTAGGCGCTCCGGCCTCAATATCCGATGCACCGCCTCCGGCGGCGCTTCCTCGGCTCACCTCCGGAGCCGGGATCTCCGGTGCTGGGACCTTCGCCTCCAGAACGACGACCTCCGGAGGCTCATCGGCGCCTGGTGGCGCGTCGTCGCCACTGGCGGTGTCGCGTTGCGGTCCGACCGCGCATCCGCCTCCTCCTCGGCCCGCGCATCCGCCTCCGCCCGTCGGGCGGGGTCATGCTTGTCCTTGGACCTCCTCTCCTGGCCGGTGGGAAAAGGCTCCCATGACTGGTCGGCCGCCTCTGCGCTGGCCTTCCCTGGCGGCTGCTTCCGCGCCGCCTCCACCCACGGGCGGTGCTCCTAGTCGAGCTGTTCTCGCTCGACCGCCTCGAGGTCCTGCCACGCCTCGCGTTCCCTTTCGTTGGTGGCGGCCGGCGGTGCCGTCCCCGACGTCTCGACGGTCGTGGCCCTCCCCAGGGCACGCGGCTCCCTGGATAAACGAAATAAGGAAAGAAGGCCGACCGGAAACCAAGTAGGAACTCGAAGAAAACTTACCCGATGCTAACGGGAACCGCCCGCCTGTCGGGGCCCGTCCGGGCGACCCGCTGTTTCTTCCCGCCGCCTCCTCGACTACCGCCCGGCTGGCCGCTGGCCGCCTGTTTGGTGGCCGGTCGGGAGCTGGACGGCTGGCCGCTGGCCGCCTGTTTGGTGGCCGGTCGGGAGCTGGCCGGCTGCTCCCCCTTTCCACCCGCAGCCGCGTCGCCTCGGCTGGGCCCGCGGTCGGTCCGGCGAACGCACTTCCTCGGCGCGGTGGCGTCGTCTCCCGAGGCTTTGGGGTCCTTCGGAGTGGCTGCATCGCGCATCCCCTCTGATTCAGCGTCATCATCGGGCCAGTCCCGCAAAAGAGACTGGAGGGGTAACTCACCAGCCGACCCGGTTGCCTCTGCCTCCATCCCGCCGGCTTCGGACGCACTGGCTCGCTCTGACTCGGCCGACTCCACATCATCGGCGTCGTCGACCTCCTCGGGGTCCGACTCCGCCATGTCGGCAGCCGGCTCTCCGTAATTCTGCAGCTGAGGAAAAGCCTGTACGAAAGAGAAGCCCCTCCGCCGTCAGGCTGGGGAGGAACGCCGGCTTCAAAAGAAAAAAAAATGGGGACGGCTCGGCACGTACCCGCGGAGCCGGATGGCCCCGGCTGTATGGGGCCTTCCCCCATCGCCATTCGCCCTCGTCCATCTTGGCGGCCGAGATGGAGTTTACCCTCCTCGCCACCTGCACCGCCTTCAGCTCTTTGGTGAAGAGCCGGCAGCGGTCATGTCGTCCACCCATCTGGCAGATGAGGTGCGACCGGCGCAGTAGCGGCGGCACCCGGCATGCCACCATCGCGGCCAGGAGGTCCACCGCCGTCAGCCCTTCCGTCTTGGTCATCACCATCAGGTGCTCGCAGAGCCGGTCCGCCGTCTCGGGCGCCTGGGGTGGAGGCGTCCTCCAGTTTAGCATCGCGATCGGCGGCTGGTCGACGAAGTCGGGGAGGTTGACGTAGTCCTCCTCCGGCTTCACGTTCTTCACATAGAAGAACCCCTTCTACCAACTCTTCACCGAGTCCTGCAGGGGAAGCTGCGGGAACCCAGCTCTGGGGCGATAATGGACCAGAGCGGCTCCGCAGGCGGTCATAACCTTCTGGCCGGTTGCCTGGATCTTCACCGTCTGGCGCTTCAGGTAGAAGAGCCGGCACCAGAGGTCGAGGCGCGGCTCCACTCCCAGGAAGCCCTCGCAGAGGGTGACGAACGCTGCCAGCTGCAGGATGGCGTTAGCGCTAAGGTGGTGCGGTTGCAGCCCGAAGCGCGTGAGGAAGCGCCGGAAGAACGCGCTCGCCGGCAGGCCGAGCCCGCGGGCGAAGTGCTCGGCGAAGACCACCACCTCGCCTTCTCGCGGGGCCGGCGCATTCTCCGCCTCGGCGATATGCGCCTCCAAGTTCTCCGCCGGCGGCAGCTTGCGGCGGTGGCGGAGGTGCTCGATATAGGCCTCATCGACATCGCTGCCATCCCAGGCCCCCTTGCCCGCCATGCGCCTCGAGGAAGTCTTGGTCGCGGCGACGGGGCGCGTGGGCTCGGTCGCGTCGCAATTCCCGACGGCGGCGGACAGCGGGGTGATGGACGAGCGGCCTCTGCTCTCTCTCTCTCTCGATGCGGGGAGGGGGACGGGCAACGAAGACGACGTGCGGGGGCAGGGAAGCGAATGCCCCGTTCCGCTCCTCTCCCCTCCCATTTAAACCCCACGCGGGGTAGTGGGGAGCGGATCCGTCGCGCACAAACCCCACTACTTCCGCCATGCGCGGGAAGGGCGTTAAGGCGTTTCGGGAACGCTAACCGACAGCCCGGGCCGCAGAAGATCCACGCGCGCGGGCCGAGGCCGCGGCCGAAGTAGGCCCCGCCCCACGGCCCGGTCTTGTCCTCCGCGTGGCCTGTCAGGCCGCGGCCCGCCGCGCTCCTTACATGGCGCGCCTCCTCTGCCCCTCGAGGTGGTCGAGGCACCTGGCGAAGCGACGGCCGGCTGCGGGGCCGGCCACTGCGATCCCACATCTTCCGGCTCTGGGACCGCCCCGCGGTCCTAAAATGCGAGACTCAAGCTGGTGAGGTCCGCCGCGGCTCGCCGGCAGCCCTCCCCTGCTTCGGGGACTACTGTCGGGGGGATAACCCCGGGGTAGCCTCAGCTGGGTCTTTACTCCAGCTTTTCGAAAAACGACTACAGGGCGATCTGCCTCCCCCTGTAGTCCGGCTCCGCGCGGCCGGCTGCGACCAGCCGGCCGGCCAGGGGAGGAGACTCCTGGCCTTCTGGCCGACGGGTCGGCTCCCGTCCCATCTCCACGCCCCGCAGGACGACGACCTGACGCCCGGCGTGTCAGCAGTGAATCCGGTACCGCGGTCAGGGCACGCGTGGCTACAGTGGCCCCCGTCGCGTCGGTGGTCAGCGCCCGCATGGCCACAGTGGAGGCAACAGTGCCTCTGACCCCGGCCGACCGCGACCGGGCAGGCGGCACAGTGCCGGCACGCCCTCAACCACTCCATTACCTGCCCCGGCATGGCCACAGTGCGGCCGGCCGTACCGCTGACTGCGGCCGGCTACCGCAAGACGACGCCCCGCAGAACGACCCGTGCCGCGACGTGACAAGCACGTGAGTTTGCCGGGCGGGCCCCTTCCGGCTCCCGACGGGACCCTGCAGCCGGTGGGCCCTACCAACGAGAAGGCTCCTCAGCCGGGGGCCCCATGGCTGGCTTGAGAGACCGCCATCTGGGGCCCTCCGGCACCTTCTACGCATATTGTAATCCAGGGGGTTGGCCTATAAAACCCCCCGGAGCTCCCCCATGCAGGGGGCGATCAATTCACATGCACACACACTCACACTCACGTATAGGGGCAGAGCGAGCCGGCTAGCTCCTTCTTCCTTCTCTATCCAGACAGCTCAAGGAGCACTATTGTAGCTCCCAGCGGTTCATCAACCAGACTAGCAGGACTAGGGGTGTTACCTCCCGCGGAGGGCCCCGAACCTGGGTACATCGTGTGTCCCCCACTGTTTGTGCCCAATCCTGCCACCGGAGCCCGCCGCCGTCCTTCGGCCCCAACCACTCTCGATAAGCCACCCCATGGCATCTGTCATGAGAAAACGACGACAATTTTACTCAAATCTTTTACGCGCTCCACCAAGATGTATGTGACATGATAGAGTAACCCATGATCCTAATCGATTGTGCATTTGCATTCAAACACAAATTTAAAATAATGCACAAATTTAGGGGGAGCTCTTGCTTATCACATACTTCTCGAAGCGACGATATTATGCATTGATTATATCTTTTGTCGAAGCTTTGATCTATATGTTGCCATCAATTACCAAAAAGGGGGAGATTGAAAGCACAACTTCTCCCTAGGTGGTTTCAACATATAGTTCATTGAACTAATGAGCCTATCAAGTATATTTCAGGAAAGTTCAATGAATGGGTTGGCTAAGATTGCGAGATGGGTCCACTAGATGCAATGAACACAAGTTGGCAAGATCTTCAAGATTCTACATTTTCTTTTATGTGAGAAATCACAATTGAATCCATAGGAAAAGCCAATACTATTAAAAGGGGATGAGGTATTGATAATGATCTGGTTGCTCAAGTGCTTACAGATCCGCCACCAAAAGCCTCAACCAAACTCTCACAAAAATATCCTGTCCAAAACCAAAATGCCAAAATCGGTGCCACCAAGTTTTCCATACCGGCCCCACCGAGTTTGCCAAGATAGAACCCTGAGCCAAAGCCCTAGCATATCGGTACCACCAAGACTTGATTCGGTACAGCCGAAAAGTGGTTGCCAACTCTCTGTAATCGAAGTGTTAAACTTTGGAATTCTCGAGTTTTTCAATTCAGTGCCACCGAGTTTTGGATCTTCCCTAGGTCACCCAAATCGGTCTCACCGAGTTGTTTCTATCGGTCTCACCGAGAACCCGAAAGTTGCAACCTTTTGCACTAGTCGGTGTAACCGAGTTTTTACTTCGGCTCCACCGAGTTGGGCAATAATGTTGTAACGATTGGATTTTTGGAGAAGGCTATTTATACCCCTCCACCCCTCTCATTTGTAGAGAGAGCACTCAGAACAAGCCAACACTTCCACCATTCATTTTTTGAGAGAAGACCACCTACTCATATGTTGAGATCAAGATCTTCCGCTCCAACCATATGAATCTTGATTTCTAGCCTCCCCAAGTTGCTTTCCACCCAACCACCTTCTTCCACCAAGCCAAATCCTGTGAGAGAGTGATTGAGTGTTGAGGAGACTATCTTTTGAAGCACAAGAGCAAGGAGTTCATCATCTATAAACCGTTTATTACCTTTTGGAGAGTGGTGTCTCCTAGATTGGTTAGGTGTCGCTTGGGAGCCTTCGGATCGTGTGGAGTTAAACCAAGTAGTTTGTAAGGGCAAGGAGATCGCCTACTTCGTGAAGATCTACCCCGAGTGAGACTAGTCCTTCGTGGATGTAAGCCATGGTGGAATAGGCAAGGTTGCTTCTTTGTGGACCCTTTGTGGGTGGAGCCCTCCGTGGACTCGCGCAGCCGTTACCCTCCGTGGGTTGAAGCCTCCAACAATGTGGACGTACGATAGCGCCACCTATCGGAACCACGGGAAAAATCTTCATGTCCCCATTGCATTTGATCTTCCTATCCCTACCTTGACTTACACTTGCATGTCTTTACTTTCCGCTGCTATACTCGTAGATTTGCATGTGTAGGGTTTGCTAGACTTGCTAGAATTCCTAAAACTTGCCAACCTATAAAAAAGGTTAGTTTTTAAATTTGTTCAAGTAGTCTAATCACCCCCTCTAGACATACTTCGGATCCTACAGTTGTAGACACGGTAAGTGTGAGAGTTTGATCCATAGCCGAGTAGGAAACCTTCATGAGATTTAGGAGCAAACTTTGAATGACGATGCTTGTCAAGAATGTAACACTTAGAGCCAAATACTTGAAAGTATCCAACTTGGGGTTTGTTACCAGTGAGTAGCTCGTATGTCGTTTTACCAAGAATCTTGTGAAGATAAAGCCTATTTGTGGCATGGAAAGATGTTTCCACCGCTTCTGCCCAAAAGTATCTTGGCGTCTTGTACTCATCAAGCATCATTCTCGCCATCTTTATAAGAGTCTGTTTTTTCCTCTCAACAAGTCCATTTTGTTGAGGCGTGTGCGTAGCCGAAAACTCATGTGAGATGCCTTCTTCATAAAGAAAGGTATCGATGTTTGTGTTCTTGAAATTTGATCTTTTATCGCTCCGAAACTTCCTTGATGTTCACTTCAAACTGATTTTGGGCTTTTCGGGCGAAGCTTTTGAATATATCTTGTTCCTGCGACTTATCATCAAGAAAGAGCACCGATGTAAATCTGAAAAAATCATCAACTATGACTAAACCGAAAGATTTTCTGCTGAGACTCTTGTAAGCATTGGGACTGAAAATATCCATGTGAAGTAGCTCAAGTGGTCGTCTCGTGGTCATGATATTCTTCACGGGATGACTTCCTCAAACTTGTTTTCCCGCTTGACAAGCACCACAAAGTCTATCTTTGTCAAAGATAACATCTTTAACACCAAGAATATGATCTCTTTTATAAACTTGTCTAGAGTACGCATACCAACATGTCCTAGCCTTCTATGCCATAACCAACCTTTAGAAGATTTTTCAATAAGACATGTACGAGGTTGGGCTCTTTTGGTGAAGTCAACAATGTATAGACCACCTCTACGAATACCGGTAAAGACCATGTTATGATTATCTTGATGAAACACTTGGCAATCTACTTTAGTAAATAGCACATTAAAACCAAAGTCGGTGAGTCTAGATACGGAAAAAAGATTATAACCAAGGGATTAAACAAGCATGACATTTTGAATGGATCTATCATGAGATATGGATACCTTAGCAAGGCCAAGTACCTTACCCTTGGAGTTGTCCCCAAAAGTCACGTACTTGCATGGTCTATCGTTTGTAGCAAGCTCATGAAACATGTCTTTGTCCCGGTCACGTGATCGGTGCATCCATTCTTTTTCTCCGGACATGTAGCCTCTAAGGTTAGCCATGAGACTAAGATTCCTCAAAGTCTTCTCATATTCGATGTCAAACTCTTCATCTTCATCATAATAGCCATGTTCCACATTATCATCATCATTTGGGGCGTGTTCGTCACCTAGGGTAATGGATTCGCCAGTTTCATGATCTTGACATTGTTCAAGACTATGAATTTGAATGGCTTCTAAGATGATCATGTTAATAGTTCTAACATCTCCTTTAGCACGCATGAGGTCTCGAAGCTCGAAAAGGCATTTATCAAATTTAGGGTCACTAGGCTTCATTTTATGAAAGGAAATAGTTTTATGAAGAATTTCATCAAGATTATTTAGAGATAAATTTGGATATCTCTTTTCCAAATATTTCCACAAGGTGTAGGCACACACAAAGTTTTGCATACAATTAAGCACAATTTCAGGAAATCCTCTAATGATAAGATTAATAGTTCTAAGATTACGAAGCATGTCAATTTCCTCCTCGGGAGTTGGGTGCAAGGGGTCAATGGGAGGCATATAGGGGCTATGAACATACTTTCTCAAGTTAAATTAATCAAATATATCAAGCATTTCATGTCTCCACAAGTTATAATACTCTCCATTGAGAATAAGCACTCCACGTCTAAGACTCCCCAAAGTAGAGACATCCATCTTCCTTCAATGGTGATTAAACCAAAGCCATGGAGACCAAAGCTTTGATACCAATTGAAAGATCGAGAAGAGGGGTCTAGAAGGAGGTGAATAGACACTTAACATGGCAAAGGAGCAATTTTTAGTTTTCTTGGGATTTAGGCAGTTTTTGCAAAAGTTAAGATATAACTAATACATCCTACACAAACATATGTAGAGATTGAGCGACAGAATAAGGATATCATGCAAGTGAAAGTAATGGGAGGTATGAATGGGAAGATCAAACACAATGAATACACGGTGAATTTTGACGTGGTTTCGATAAGTGGTGCTAGCATACGTCCACGTTGATGGAGACTTCAACCCACAGAGGGTAACGGCTGTGCGAGTCCACGGAGGGCTCCACCCATGAAGGTTCCACGAAGAAGCAACCTTGTCTATTCCACCATGGCTTACGTCCACGAAGGACTAGCCTCACTCGGGGTAGATCTTCACGAAGTAGGCGATCTCCTTGCCCTTACAAACTCCTTGGTTCAACTCCAAAAGATATGGAGACTTTTCGGTGAGACCGGATGGATCCACTCGGTGGTATTGATATGTGATGGCCTAAGTAGTTCCTTGTTTCAGTAATTCCGACCGGTTTCACTCGAAGGTTCCGAAGTGAAATCAATGGGTTACAGAAACATGGCACATGCACTTCGGTGGGACCGAATGTCACCTCGGTTACACCTAGTTTCTAGGGTTTAGGCGGTGGCTTCTGTCTTACGTGTCTCGGTGGGTCCGAATGTGTTTGTTTCGGTGGGGCCAAGATTGACTTGGAGGTTTCAGACAGGTTTGAATGTGAGAATGTGGGTTTTGGAGCAATATCTTCAAGCACTTTGAGCAATTGAGTCATGATCAAAACCTATAGTAATGACTTTCTATGGACTCGATGTGATCTTGGATCGCTAAACCAAAAAGGAGAGTCTTTGGAGCTTTTGCAAATCCTTGTCATTTGCATTGTGAGGGGTCCACATCCACATATCATTGCCACACATACATTGAACTTTCCTGAAATATACTAGAGGAAACCATTAGTCCAACACCATGTATGTTGACATGAATTACCAAAACCACCAAGGGAGAAAGTGTGTTGTCACCGTGGTGCGAGGAGGAAGAGATTGAATCTTTTCTTGTGTTCCCGTGATAGCACCGACAAGACCACCTAAGCTCATCTTTTCTCAATTCCTCAACTTCTCCTTGTATGTTGTCGAAAGACCACCGAAGGTCATCTTCATCGATTCCTCGTCTTAGCCTCGTATGTCATCGAAAGACTGCTGAAGGTCATTTTACTCAATTCCTCATCTTCATCCTACACATCATCGAAAGATCACTGAAGGTCATTTTCCTCAATTCCTCATCTTCGCCTTGTACGTCATTGGTAATGTTGCAATAATGAGGCGGTTCGCCAGTTATAAAAATAATTGTCCCAACAATGCATATCTCAAGTTACCGGGAACACACATGTGTGACAAATAAACACATACACATAGATGGCAGAAGGAGGATAAATCAGGAATCAAACCTTACCAGCTCCTCAACACTAAAGTTATCAGCCTCCCGACTCTACATTTACCAGCTCCCCAGACTAAAAGTTACTGACAAGAAAGCACATGTGAGTTACCAAAGATTGTTTCGGTAGGCTTCAAAAACAAGATATTACAAAAGTGATGTCAGTTAGGTAACTATATCGTTGATATGTTGGTAATATGTGCAACTCATCCATGACGTGGTAGGATACCTGAAAAAATGAAGTTCGTAGCAAGACCTATGTGACGACGGTACTGATAGCACAAATATGAGGATAACTACATCAATATTGATGTGTTAATAAGTTGTATAACTTCATAACTATGTAACTAGGATGGTGGTAACTTGAGCCTGGATATCTAGGTAACTATAAACACAAGCACATGGTGAAAAACATAGTAACTATAACCTATAAATAGTGGGATAATTGCAATTTTATTGTTGTAACTATTACAATCATAGAGTAAATTACTACATCGATCAAATGGTGATAACTTTAACCTGAACAGTTTGGTAACTCCATCAATTTTATGGTGGTAGCTGACTACGCTTCAAACTACTAAAGCACTGGAGAGGCTGATGTCTACTACGCAACTTTATTCTTGTAGACTCTTGTTGGGCCTCCAAGCGCAGAGTTTTGTAGGACAGTACCAACTTTCCCACAAGTGGATGACCTAAGGTTTATCAATCCGGAGATGTAGGATGAAGATGGTCTCTCTCAAACAATCCTGCAATCAAATACAAGAAATCTCTTGTGTCCCCAACACACCCAATACAATGGCAAATTGTATAGGTGCACTAGTTCGGCGAAGAGATGGTAATACAAGTGCAATATGGATGGTAGATAAAGGTTTTTTTAATATGAAAATATAAAAACAGCAAGGTAGCAAGTAACAAAAGTGAGCACAAACGGTATTGCAATGCTTGAAAACAAGGCCTAGGGTCCGTACTTTCGCTAGTGCAATCTCTCAACAATGCTAAATAATTGGATCACATAACCATCCCTCAACGTGCAACGAAGAATCACTCCAAGTTCTTATCTAAAGGAGAACATAAGAAGAAATTGTTTGTAGGGTACGAAACCACCTTAAAGTTATTCTTACCGATCGGTCTATCCAAGAGTTCGTAGTAAGATAACATCAAGTTATCCTTTCCGATCGATCTATCTAAGAGTTCGTACTAGAATAACACCATATGATACGCATCAACCAACTCTAATGTCACCTAGATACTCCAATGTCACCACAAGTATCCATGACTTAATCATACGATACACATCAAACAATTTCAGATTCATAATACTCAATCCAACACAAAGAACCTCAAAGAGTACCCCAAGATTTCTATCGGAGAACGTAGGACAAGAACGTGCATCAACCCCTATGCATAGATTACCCCAATGTCACCTCGGGAATCCGCAAGTTGAGTACCAAAATATATATCAAGTGGATCAATAGAATACCCCATTGTCACTACGGGTATCCGCATGCAAGACATATATCAAGTGTTCTCAAATCCAATATTCAATCCAACATAACGAGATCTCAAAGGGAAAGATTCAATTCATCACAACAACATAGCAAGGGAATAACATCATATGATCCGACTATATTAACGAAGCCCGTGATACATCAAGATCGTGACATCTCAAGAACACGATAGAGAGAGAGAGATTGAACACATAGCTACTGGTACATACCCTCAGCCCCGAGGGTGTACTACTCCCTCCTCGTCATGGCCTCCCCCGGGATGATGAAGATGGCCACCGGAGATGGATTCCCCTCTCCGACAGGGTACTGGAACGTCTCCAGATTGGTTTTTAGTCGATACAGAGAGTTGCAGCGGCGGAGCGGAGAGTCTAGGGTTATTTCTGATGGTTTCTATATTGATAGGATTTTTGGGCGTCGGTTTCACGCCAAGATGGGCCACGAGGAGGGCACAAGACACCAGGGCACGCCTGGGCCCTCTGGCGCGCCCTGGTGGGTTGTGCCCACCTCGTGGCTCTTCTAGCCCTCCCACGAAGCGTCTAGTGCCTCTTTTGTTCTAAAAAAAATCATCAAAAAGTTTCGGGCGATTCCGAGAACTTTCATTTTCTGCACAAAAACAACACCACGGTAGTTCTGCTGAAAACAACGGCAGTCCGGGTTAGTTCTAAATAAATCATATAAAGTGCATCAAAACCATATAAAAGTATTGTAAACATAGGTGAATATGGCATGAATACTTCATAAATTATCGATACGTTGGAGACGTATTAGCATCCCCAAGCTTAATTCCTACTCGTCCTCGAGTAGGTAAATGATGAAAGAAATAATTTATGAAGTGTGAATGCTAGCATAGTGCATAAGTTTGATCAATGATAATTTCAACCACTTTTCCTAGCATCATAACAGCAACTCTTTCTCATAAAACTCATAATGATAAAGTAGCAAGTGATTCACATGTTATGGTTCAAACAATGAATTCTCTTGAAACTTAACAACCTATGTTCTTAGTCACCAAACAATTGCAATTTAGCTTATTCTCAACAAAGTCTAAGTAAGAGCTCCACATACTCAATCATCATATAGTCTTCTATGATTGCTAGTACTCAAAGCATATTTTTGGAACAAATGGCATCCATCGAACACATAGAAAGATAGGGGCTTAATGTTTCGCCTCCCAACCCATTTATCATAGAGATAATTGTCAACAATAATAAGTCATGATCAAATATATTTGACTGGCCATATGTGCCTAGATTTTTCCCCACCACATGATGCTTGCCGACTAATAGATTGAGGTTGGAATAAGAAGTTGACTCAACATGAATAGTAAATAACATGAAAGTAAATAGATTGTCCCTTCGCAAAGGGTAGCAGGGATATGCAAAGGTGCCAGAGCTCAAAGCTTAAATCGGAGATAAATATAATTTTGGGAGGTGCACCCTTCCTGTCAACGTTACGACCAAGAGTTATCAATATCTTCCATGTTAAACACATTAGCGGCGGTTCCCAAGCGGTAAAAGTAAAGGTTTACTCCCCCTCCACCAACAAACACACTCCACGGCTAGTCGAATCCACGGGTACCATCCATACCAACAACATTCCTGGGGGAGTTTTGTTTAATTAACTGTATTTTTTTATTTCGGCACTGGGAATCCCTATTACCGCCCCTCTCGTGCAAGGACGAGTGAATAAACACTCATCATAAGAATAACCCGCTTAACATGGAAGATACTGACCGCCCCCCGTCGCTCCATGAGCGGTCCAGGCACACAAAACAGATGTTTATTTGAATGTTTAGAGGTGGCACATGCAAATTTACTTGGAATGGCAGTGAAATACCATATATAGGTAGGTATGGTGGACTCTTATGGAAGAAACTTGGCTCAAGGATTTGGATGCACAAGTAGTATCTCTACTTAGTATGAAGTGTTGGCTAGCAAAATGTTCTAAACAAGCACCACATGTTGGAGGATCCACAACAATATAACTTCTATGCAAATATACACAACCATAACTCATTACATTGTCTTCCTTGTCCAACTTCAACTAATTTGCTCAAGTTTGAAAATAATTAATGGGTATTCACAATCATAGAAGATGTCCAAGATAATATATTTGTACGTGAAAGTTCTCTTCCTTATACTAATCATTCACGAATTGCTTGTATGACCATTATTGTGATTGTCAAACTTCAATAGAATTTACATTCTAAACCAGATGTGAAGCTACTACTAAGCATAAATCACACTGATAATTTCATATTTATGATATTGAATTCATTCACAATTCACTCATAGGATATAAGTGAAGCACAAGAGTAAACATCAAACTACTCTCAAAAGATATAAGTGAAGATCAATGAGTAGGTAAACAATCAAGTAGATATGTGAGGGCTCTCTCTCAATAAATATTCTCAGAACTGAGTATTTTATTTAAATAGCAAGCAAAGAAAAATAGCACTCCAAGAATAGCACATATCATGTGGACAAGTAAAAATTTAGGCTCAACATAGGCTAACCGATAGTTAACAAAGAGAGGTGGGATGCGTGGCATCCCCAAGCTTAGATGCTTGAGACTTCTTAAAATATTTACTTGGGGTGCCTTGGGCATCCCCAAGCTTGAGCTTTTATATCTCGTTCAATCCTCTCATATCATGGTTTCACCTATTCTCAAAAACGATAATGTTGAAGACGAAAGAGGGGATGCCTTCCGGGGCATCCCCAAGCTTAGGCGCTTGAGTCTTCCTTGGATATTACCTTGGGGTGCCTTGGGAATCCCCAAGATTAGGTTCTTGTCACTCCTTATTCTCCTCATATCGGTGTATCACCCAAAACTTGAAAACTTCAATCACACAAAACTTAATGGAACTTCGTGAGAAGGGTTAGTGTAATAAAGATAAATCATTCACTTAGGTACTGTCAAGAAAAGATTCATAATTGTTCCCACATGATACCTACTGTATTCTATCATTCCCATAATTTATACCACTAAATATAAGCTATGGAAACACTAAAACAAGCAAACTATGCATGCAAAACAGAATCTGTCAGAAACAGAACAGTCTGTAAAGATCTGTAGTATAGCCATACTTCCCTGTCTCTAAAAATTCTGAAAAAATAGTAAAACCTGAATAATTTGTATATGAAGACTCTTTAAAAAATCTAGATCATTATCATGCTCCAGTAAAAAATGAAAATTCCTGTACTGGAGTCAAAAGTTTCTGTTTTGGTTCAGCATCAATTCTACTCATCTTGTGAGTCATCCCAAAGGCTTTACTTGGCACTTTATTGAAATAAAAGGCACAAAACATTATTACTACAGTAGCTTAATCATGTGAACACATCAAAACAGAAAGTATAAGTGTTGGGTTGTCTCCCAACAAGCGCTTTTCTCTAATGCTTTTAGCTAGGCATGATGATTTCAATGGTGCTCACATAAAAAGTAGTAATTGAAACATGCAAAAGAGCATCATGAATCTCATTACAAGCACATTTAAGTCTAACACACTTCCTATGCATAGGGATTTTGTGATCAAACAATTTATGGGAACAATAATCAACTAGCATATGAGGGCAAAACAAGCATAACTTCAAAACATTGAACACATAGAGAGGAAACTTGATATTATTGCAATTCCTACAAGCATATGTTCCTCCCTCATAATAATTTTCAGTAGCATCATGAAGGAATTTCACAATATAACTATCACATAAAGCATTATTTTCATGATCTACAAGCATATAATTTTCATTCCTCTCCACATAAGAAAATTCCTTTTCGTCCATGGTAGTGGGAGCAAACTCAACAAAATAACTATCATGAGACACTTGATTGACATAACCACATTGAATATTAAAATCATGATGACAAGTTTCATGGTTAATATCACTCCTTATAGCATACATGTCATCACAATAATCATCGTACATAGGAGGCATGCTATCATCATAATAGTTTTGCTCATCAAAACTTGGGGCACTAAAAATATCATCTTCATCAAACATAGCATCCCCAAGCTTGTGGCTTTGGATATCATTAGCATCATGGATATTCAGAAAATTGATATTAACAATATTTCTATCATGCTCATCATTCAAGGAATTCTCATCAAGTATTTTCATAATTTCTTCCTCTACCAATTGAGCACAATTTTCTGACTCCTTATTTTCACGAAAGACATTATAAAGACGATACAAATGATGCAACCTAAGATCCATTTTTTTGTAGTTTTATTTTATAAACCAAACTAGTGAAAAACAAGAAACTAAAAGATTTAATTGCAAGATCTAAAGATATAACTTCAAGCACTCACCTCCCCGGCAACGGCGCCAGAAAAGAGCTTGATGTCTACTACGCAACTTTATTCTTGTAGACTCTTGTTGGGCCTCCAAGCGTAGAGTTTTGTAGGACAGTAGCAATTTTCCCTCATGTGGATGACCTAAGGTTTATCAATCCGTGGGAGGTGTAGGATGAAGATGGTCTCTCTCAAACAACCCTGCAATCAAATACAAGAAATCTCTTGTGTGCCCAACACACCCAATACAATGGAAAATTGTATAGGTGCACTGGTTTGGCGAAGAGATGGTAATACAAGTGCAATATGGATGGTAGATAAAGGTTTTTGTAATCTGAAAATATAAAAACAGCAAGGTAGCAAGTAACAAAAGTGATCACAAACGGAATTGCAATGCTTGAAAACAAGGCCTAGGGTCCATACTTTCGCTAGTGCAATCTCTCAACAATGCTAATATAATTGGATCACATAACTATCCCTCAACGTGCAACGAAGAATCACTCCAAAGTTCTTATCTAGCGGAGAACATAAGAAGAAATTGTTTGTAGGGTACGAAACCACCTTAAAGTTATTCTTTCCGATCGATCTATCCAAGAGTTCGTACTAAGATAACATCAAGTTATCCTTTCCGATCAATCTATCTAAGAGTTCGTACTAGAATAACACCATATGATACGCATCAAACAACTCTAATGTCACCTAGATACTCCAATGTCACCACAAGTATCCATGAGTTAATCATATGATACACATCAAACAATTTCAGATTCATAATACTCAATCCAACACAAAGAACCTCAAAGAGTACCCCAAGATTTCTATCGAAGAACGTAGGACAAGAACGTGCATCAACCCCTATGCATTGATTACCCCAATGTCACCTCGGGAATCCGCAAGTTGAGTACCAAAACATATATCAAGTGGATCAATAGAATACCCCATTGTCACTACGGGTATCCGCATGCAAGACATATATCAAGTGTTCTCAAATCCAATATTCAATCCAACATAACGAGATCTCAAAGGGAAAGATTCAATTCATCACAACAAGATAGCAAGGGAATAACATCATATGATCCGACTATATTAACGAAGCCCGTGATACATCAAGATCGTGACATCTCAAGAACACGAGAGAGAGATTGAACACATAGCTACTGGTACATACCCTCAGCCCCGAGGGTGTACTACTCCCTCCTCGTCATGGCCTCCCCCGGGATGATGAAGATGGCCACCGGAGATGGATTCCCCTCTCCGGCAGGGTACTGGAACGTCTCCAGATTGGTTTTTCGTCCATACAGAGAGTTGCGGCCGTGGAGCGGAGAGTCCAGGGTTATTTCTGATGGTTTCTGTATTTATAGGATTTTTGGGCGTCGGTTTCACGCCAAGATGGGCCACGAGGAGGGCACAAGACACCAGGGCGCGCCTGGGCCCTCTGGCGCGCCCTGGTGGGTTGTGCCCACCTCGTGGCTCTTCTGGCCCTCCCACAAAGCGTCTAGTGCCTCTTTTGTTCCAAAAAAATCGTCAAAAAGTTTCGGGCGATTCCGAGAACTTTCATTTTCTGCACAAAAACAACACCACGGTAGTTCTGCTGAAAACAGCGTCAGTCCGGGTTAGTTCTAAATAAATCATATAAAGTGCATCAAAACCATATAAAAGTATTGTAAACATAGGTGAATATGGCATGAATACTTCATAAATTATCGATATGTTGGAGACGTATCAGAGGCCATCCACGCCCCAATATCGCTAAAATACCACAACACCAAACAACATGATACGTGTAACAGCCCGAGACCGACGGTCCGGAAGATTCCATTTTATCCTGTTGTCGTCGTGTGATTCGTTTGGTTGTCGCATTCATCATCGCATCATCTGCATAGCATCGGCACTCCATTTCCGTCATTTTTCAAAACTTGCATCCGTTTGTAGTTGCCGGTTCTCCCCGTTCTCGTCGGTGGCCGTTTCGAGACCAACCACACTTGCACGCGCCCACGGCATCGGTAAAATATTGTTTTAAAAGTTTGTATAAAACTTTCTCGGAATGGGTCAAAACTTGGCGTGCGGTCTTGTTACATTGTAGGTAGACCGCGTGCCAAATTTTGTCGCATTCGGAGGTCGTTTGATACCCCAACGGATAAATCTATAGCGACAATATAGCCGAGTAATTCGAAAGTCGTTCCGGTATTTCTAAAACATTTCACGGGCCTCCCAACATCTCTCTCATCTCAGCCCAATGCCTCTACACAGCCCACAAAGCCAAACTAGCTTGCCCCTCCGTCCGGAGCCGTCCGATCGCTATCATACGTGTAACAGCCCGGGACCGACGCTCCAGAAGATTCCCCCTTTATTCCAGTCTCGTCGTGTGATTCATTTTATTGTCGCATTCATCATCGCATCATTCACATCATCTTGCATAGCATCGTCACTCGTTTTCGAAAACTTGCATCCGTTCGTAGACGCCCGGTCTTTCCGTTCTTGTCGTTGACCGTTTTGAGTCCAACCACACACGCACGCGCCCACGGCATCGTTTAAAAAACCGTTTTTAAAATTGCGCGAAAAATATTCTCGGATTGGATCGAAACTTGGCGTGCGGTCTTGTTTTATTGTAGGTAGGCCGCCTGCCAAATTTCGTCGCAATCAGAGTTCGTTTGATACCCGAACGGTCGACCGTAGCGGCACCGTCATCGGTATAATTGTCGGATGTTTTTGGTGTTTAAAAATCTTGTCACGGGCTGCCATCCATTCCCTCTCATCCCCACCAAGCCCCTCTACACAGCCCATCGCAGCCCACCTAACCCACCTAGCCTAGCCCCGCTATCGGAGCCGTCCGATCGAGATCGGAAGGTCCGAATTCGGGCAAAAAACCCTCTAACCTAGCCTCCCCTGTTATAGATAGACAACCTAGCCTTCCAGATCGGGCAAACCCTAACCTAGCCGCCTCGTTTTCCGTGCATGCCCAATCAGCCGCCTCCCTCTGCCTCCTCTCTCCTCCCACTAGCGCCGCGGCCCGCCGGGCCCATCCGGGGCCCGCCCGGGCCCGAAGAGCCGCCGCCGCTCCCCGCGCATGGCGCCCGAGCGCCCCGGCTCCGCGCCTCCCATGGAGCCTCCCCGCGCCCGATGCGCCTCACCGGACCTCGCCTCCCGCCACAGCCAGCCGACCCCGCGTAACCGGCCTCCGCCACGGCGGCGAGCTGCGCCACCACGCCTGAGGCCCGCCATCGCGCCGCCCCGTCGGAGGTTTGCCGCGCCGCCCGAGTCCTGTGCAGGGCCACCGTCGCCCGGAGCTCGTTCGCCACTGCCTCCGCTCAGATCCGGCGCCAGTCGACCAGATCCGGCGATCCCCGGTCACTCCCTCGCCGCCGGTGCCCCCCTGCCGACCGCCGCCGTCTCCTCTTCGCCGTCGCTCCTCGCCTCGGCTTCGAGGAGGACGACGGGATCGAGCGCTCGCCTGCTCGCTCGCGTTGACCGCAAGTGGGCCACCGGTCTGCGGGCCTAGCCGCCGAAGCCCAGTGCAGCCAGGCCCAATGTGAGCACCGCCCGCTATCCCTTGCCCAGATCACGTTTTATTATCTTGCGCCCAGAGCATTGTTTAGATTCGGCCCGTTTAGATTTTTTCATTGCTGCGATTTTTGTCAATTTCCTGAGAATTGCATTTTATTCCAGAAAAACTCATGATTTTAATATGTCTGTAATTAAATAACCGTGTATCATAATTAAATGTTTTATATATGTAAAATGATTAGAATTTCGTGTAGAATTGCAATATTCAATTTCCATGCATGATTAAAATGTTTAACTTGCTGTTTTCTTGTATTTTGCATAAATGTCATGAATTGCATTGCGCATTAATATTTAAGCGTGCATCCGAATTAATCAAACCTTGCATGTAAAATGTGTAGCATTTTTATAGGCCTTTTTCATGCATGCTAAAAATATTTGATGTGTTGGTTGCATTTATTTTTGCATACTTAACTTTGCTAATAGGTTTATGCCATAAAACTTGTCTAATTAATTGTGACATATTTTCCTACATGAACCTATGCATATTATACATGATTGCGGGGTAGAAAAATCCATAGAATTTATCAGCGCAATTAGTATTGTCATTTGAGCATTTTTGTGTGCATGTCATTTTGGCTATGATGTGCTTTTGTCTATTTTGTGTGATTTAATCCATGCATGTTTTGGAATAGTTGCAAACACGAGATATGCCCTTGGACATGTGTGTTAGGCCCTGGTATTTTGGTTGCTATAGAAATGCATGTTTAGGTGTTATTTTCTTGTTGTCAACATGCTTAGTCAAAACTGCTGTTTTGGGAGATAGCTAAATTTCACTAAGTCTGAAACTGTTATTTTGTTGCCATGTTGCCATGTGATTTGCTATTGATCTAGGAGTCTTTTGTGGTTGCCACCAAGGAGTCTTTTGTTAAGCATGTTGTTGCCTATCATGTTGTGCCAATAGTTTGCATGAATAGGTTTAGCATCATAATTAATTCTGTTGTTTAATATGTCAATCTGTTTAAAACTGCTGCACGTGTCTACTCTTATTTTCACTAAGTCTGAGAATCTGTTTTCTTCATAATGCCATGTTGTGATGATGCTAGCCACGTTTCTATGCATAATTAGACCTTGCCACCATGGTATGAATTGTAGTGCATCATGTCTACTACCATGCTATTAAGTTTCATGCCAATATATGCCCTGTAGCATATAGTTTTACTGCTGCCAATATGCCTTCATGAAAAACTGCTATGCTAAAAACTGTTATTTTCACTAAGTCCTAATCTGCTATATTTTGTTGCCATGTTGTGAGCTTCCTTCCATGTGATCTATAACTCTTTTGAGTATGATATGTGAAGATGAAAGGAAGTGTATGTTATATGCTACTGCCCCATGCTTAGTTTGTGCATTTTAGAATATTGTAACTTGTTGTTTTCATGTGTGCAAAATGCCATCTTGCTGTTTTGGGCAGATTATGTCTATTACTTGTGTTGGTTGTTGTGGTTGAACCGTAGCTCCGTTTTGGTCATGGCATATATGAAACTTGCTTAGAATTTCATGTAGTTTCATAATATCTTGCTGCATCCATGATTTGGTATGTTTGTGGTTGTCATTTTCATGCATTTTGCATTCATGGCATATAATCTTGTGATTGTCATATCTTTTAGACCGTAGCTCCGTTTGAGATGTTCCATATATGTAAATCGACTAGAATGACGAGTAGAATCGCATTGTGCACTTTATTTACCTGTTTAATAAACATAAAACATGGTTAGTTCATATCTGGACCAAATTCATAATTTTCATATGAGGTCGCTTCGGAAATGCTATATGTTGTTTCCGGCCTCATTTAAGATGCCTAGATAGTGTAGTTTCATTATGCTTCACCTCTTGCCATGTTTAACAACATTTAATATTGTCGTGTACCTAACGAGAGTGAACTAAGTAATTCGAATGTGGAGTTTCGTCAATATGCAACCCGTTGCATGTTGAGCTTCACTTAATGTGTAGAAGTTGATTGTTGTGCTTTGTCATGTCTTGCATAACATGCATCATGTTTGAAGTGCATCATGTCATGCATATGTCGTGGTGTATCGTGTGTTGATTGTTTGTTCCGGATTGCTTCTTCTCGATGGAGTTCCGAAAGCGTTCGGAGTGTGAGGATTCGTTCGACTACGTCCCGTTCGTCTACTTCACGGATCGCCTGCTTCACGGATTCATTCTTCTTCCAAGCGGGATCTCAGGCAAGATGACCATTTCCTTGGATACCATTACTATCATTGCCATGCTAGTTGTCTCATTTCTATCGCTTGTCTCGCTACCTACCACTTGTTTGTCAAGCCTCCCAAATGCCATGAAAAACCTCTAACCCTCCACATCCCAGCAAACATTGTTTGGCTATGTTACCGCTTGCTCAGCCTTTCTTATAGCGTTGCTAGTTGCAGGTGCAAATTGGTTCCATGTGCCAACATGGATAATTTTGACCTATCACAATATTATTGCTATTTAATGTAATGCACATATATACTTGGTAAAGGGTGAAAGGCTTGGCCTTTTGCTCGGTGTTTTGTTCCACTCTTGCCGCCCTAGTTACTTGTGAACCGGTGTTATGTTCCATATTGAGCGCTCCTAACATGCTCGGGGTTGTTATGGGGACCCCCTTGATTTTCGTTTTAGGATAAAACTTGTCTGGCAAGGCCCAACTTTGGTACTACATTTGCCCAACATAATAATTCTAATAATTAATTTGACGCATAGGGAGTTAGCGCTACCCGAGGTTCGTTATTCAACCTAATACAGGGGGGCCAGTGCTGCTGGTGCTGGTCCAAACTAGAGCACTGTGCGGGGCCACCCCGGGGCAACTCGGGGGATTTCTATCAGGCCACTGTACGCGTCGCTTATCCGCCATGTCCTGAGAACGAGATACGCGGCTCCTATCGGGATCGTCGACACGTCGGGAGGCCTTGCTGGATTTGTTTTACCTTTCTCGAATGTCTTGTGCGCGGGATTTCGACGACACTTCGGGCTATCTCGAAGTTGAGATTTTCCATCGGGATTCCGCAAATACTATGGGTGATTCCGTGGTTGAGGAATTCCAACGCGGCGTGTGGTTAGTTTGTGATGGATGAGTTGGAGCACCCCTGCAGGGTTAAATCTTTCGGAAAGCCGTGCCCGCGGTTACGTGGCAACTTGAAAATTTTGTTAACACCCGGTCATAGCAAACTTGAAGTAATGTCAAATAAAATACACCAACTGTGTGTGTAACTGTGACTGTCTCTTCTCGTGAATTTCTGATCCGAGAGAGAACACGGTGGGGTTATGTTTGTTCGTAAGTAGGTGTTCAGGATCTCTTAGAGATCATTACTAGTTCACGTCCGTTTATTCGACAATCATCCCCCTTATTCTTGTACTCGTAGGTTACCCACTCAAATAAATGCTTAGTGCTTGCTGCAGCCTCACCACTTAACCATACCTCACTCAGTAAGCTTTAATAGTCTTGATACCCTTGGAAATGAGATTGATGAGTCCCCGTGGCTCACAGATTACTACAACAACAGTTGCAGGTACCGGTAATGCGATGATTTGATGTGAGCGCGATGCTTGTTTGATTTGGAGTTCTTCTTCTTCCTCCTCATCGATCATAGGATGGGTTCCAGGCGGCAGCCTGGGATAGCAAGGATGGATGTCATTTTATCGTTTGTTTTCGTCCGTAGTCAGACCCTGCTCTTCTATATGATGTTTGAATATGTTGTTGCATTGATGTGATATTGGTGTAGCTTGTGGCGAGTGTAAACCAATTCCATATACTCATCTCTTCTTTACATGTACTTGTAATGATATCCATTCTTGCGAAACGACGAGATGCGCTTCTATCCCTGTCGAGGCCCTCATGCCAAAATAAGGATAGGATCGCGTCTTGGGCGTTACATGTTGGTATCAGAGCCTGTACCGACCTAGGAGCCCCCTTGATTGATCGAACTTGGACGAGTCGAGTCTAGTGAAAAACTATTTTGAGTCTAGTTATATCGGAGAGTGGGATTCTTTTTACTCCTCTTCTATGCTCTTGTGAGGTATTCGACTTAGGAATTTTGATTCTACTCCTCTTCTTGCTCAATTTTTTTTTAGGATCACGCAGGTATTTTGGAAACTATATGATGCCGATGTGAAGGAATTCTGTCTTGGTGCCTCCTATTATCGAGGAGTAGAGCTCCGAGGGATTTTTGCACATCGTTATCAGTTTCCTTAGTATCTCAGGACGGAGGATGTTCGAAATTGCTTCAATACTAGTAGTGGCGAGAGGAGTCCGGCATCCCCAGTACTGGTGGAGAGAGTTCGGATGTACTGCCATACTTAGTATCGTTGTGATTATGAGTGTTTGGGGTAGACGAGTTTGCGGAGTTTCTTGGATTATGGTCTGGAAGGTTGCGGGTGCAGTTGTAGCTGATTACCTTGGGTACGTTCCTGGGTCCGCAACCCGAATCGCATAAACAAGAAAGACTTCGGAAATTCTTAGGTGGGAATTCAAGTAGTTACCTAGGATTATCCTTCCAACGAATGCATGGTGGGTTATGTATTTGTTTCCGGCTTAATTCTCAAGCCTCATCCTTTGTTTTGTTGGAGTATGGTAATTCGAGTTGCTTCGATGTCAAGTGGTGAATTCATATCTTTCCTAACCGGTGTGTTTCTCATCAAGTTAATTCAACCCTCTCCAATATTTGCAAGATCAATCCTCGTATTTCTTTCCGGAGTTCATCTCATCGGTACCAAGTTGTCTTTGTTTTTCCCCGCCCCCCGCCCTTTTTCTTCAACAATTAAATTCTCATTCGAGTGCCTTTTCTATTCATGTGATGCTTCCGCTATCTTCTCTTTCGTGATGTATCCGGTGATTCGTTGTGAAGATGTTCAAGTGCTCAAGTTCATCATTTCTTAGTCTTCATCTTTGTTTTCTTTTCCGGTGGATTCAATTCAGGTTTTCGGTGCTCATCATATCCTTTCATTCTCTAAATGCTCTCCCATGTCGGAAGTTCTTATCCAAGCCTCTCTTGTTATTCATCTCTCATTATTTTATCCGGAGTGCTGAAGATATCTCAGAAGATTCGTGTTATCGTTCAAATCCTCTTAAGTGTTTCGAGGTTCTCACCTCATCAAGTTTTCAATTTGTACCGATGCAATCTCTCTTCCTAAGCAATTGCTTCAACGGTGATCTCTTTGAGTGGGCTCATAACCCATAGGTTTTTTTTCCTAGGATCTTACCTGGCTCTTTTAATCTTTTCGGAGATGTCCTCAAGTTCTTTTCAATATGACGTAAGAATGAATTTCATCAGTCATATTCCTTCCCGAAGATCGCTTCTAAATCATTTTCATCGTTGGCTCAACCTTTCTTTATTCATTATCCCGGAGTGTCTCGGTAATTCTTGGTGGTGTTTCTCGCCATCATTCTTTGCCTTGAAGACCAAGAAGAGTTTCTCTTAAATCTTTCTCTGTTCTTTTGAAGATTTGTCATCTCAGCTTCGTGCTATCCTCTCAAATTGTTTTCGTTCATGAGTAATTCTTTCCATATCTATCCGGAGCATTTCAGAGTTATTGTCATTTCTCGATCCTCCGAATGTCATCATTTCAGAAGATTTCTTCGTTCTCAGCTTTCAGCTTTCGTTCTCAAATTCTTCTCAATTGTTGTCTCTTCGTTCGTCTCTCAATTATTCCGGTGTTTCATTGAAGACTTCTTTAAGTTTGTGCTCTATATCTCTCTCTCTTCAATAATTTCAAGAAGAATAAGTAGTGTGTGAAATCCGTTGTTTGTCATCAATTAAACTTGATGAAGGATAGGCATAACATAATTCTTATTATTATTTCATCAAAGTGATTTCAATCCTTCTTCCGGAGTTGCTTGTGATATCAAATTCTCGATTCTAAGTTGCTCATCTTTTCTTTTCTAGAGTTCAAGTTTTCTCAAGTGTCTCTTCGTGAAGCTCAGTCTAAGCCATGGCAAGGCTAATCTTGTTCTTTCCAACCTTCATTTCTTTTATCATTCTCTTGTATACGATGGTTCTTCATGGTGGTTCATCAAAGATTTCTTTCATTCTCAAAGCGTTCTTCAAGATTCTTGTTGGAGGAGCTCAAGTATTCTTTATCTTGCATTTCGAAGTGCAATTCTTTCTCCCTTATCTTTTGAGATGGTGTTATAGCATTCTGGATTCATGAGAAGTTTTGAAGAGAAGTTATCATGAATGAGATAATTATACCCATCATTCTCTTCATTGGGGCTATTTTGGATTAGATTTCACCTAAAGCATTTTCTAAGGATTGTTGCTATCATGGTGCTTATCAATGATCCAAGTTCTCAATGTATTCTCTTGGTGAAAGAAGTTTGCTTCTCTTGTTGCTTCCAAGCAATAAAGTGTTTTCCAATTGTGGTCGGTTGTCACCTCATAATTTTGAGATATTTTCCATAAGCCCACAACAAGCCTATCTTTTCGTTGTTGATTTCCAATAACTCCGTTCAATATCTTCTTGTAGGATGCTTTTCATATTCAATTGGGGTAGAAGTTGTCTTTTTCTTCTCCATTCTTTTCTTTCCATTGATCTAGCTTCTATTCTTTTGCTCTGGAGGCATTGTGATGTTGCTCTCTTCAACCATCTTCTTGTTTTGTCAAGTTCATGTTCCTTCCCTGCTATCCAAGTAACCGGAGTGTTGTGTTCTCTTGTCTATTTCTTTCCATCTTATCAAGTCTTGCCTCTCTTTTCTACCGAAGTGCTGCCGAAATTTCTTTTGAATTCTTGCTTGTGCCTCGTGCCATTCTTCATCTCTTGGAAACCTTCAAGATTTTTTGGTTTCACTCGTTGTCAAAGAAGCAACTAAGTTTTACCTCTTCGTTTCTTATTCCTCTTCCCCTTCTCATTCCAAGATCTCGGGTCGAGATCTCTTGTAAGTGGAGGAGAGTTGTAACAGCCCGGGACCGACGCTCCAGAAGATTCCCCCTTTATTCCAGTCTCGTCGTGTGATTCGTTTTATTGTCGCATTCATCATTCGCATCATCTTGCATAGCATTGTCACTCGTTTTCAAAAACTTGCATCCGTTCGTAGATGCCCGGTCTTTCCGTTCTTGTCGTTGACCGTTTTGAGTCCAACCACACACGCACGCGCCCGCGACATCGTTTAAAAAACCGTTTTTAAAAGTGCGCGGAAAATATTCTCGGATTGGGTCGAAACTTGGCGTGCGGTCTTGTTTTATTGTAGGTAGGACGCCTGCCAAATTTCGTCGCAATCAGAGTCCGTTTGATACCCGAACGGTCGACCGTAGCGGCACCGTCATCGGTATAATTGTCGGATGTTTTCGGTGTTTAAAAATCTTGTCACGGGCTGCCATCCATTCCCTCTAATCCCCACCAAGCCCCTCTACACAGCCCATCGTAGCCCACCTAACCCACCTAGCCTAGCCCCGCGATCGGAGCCGTCCGATCGAGATCGGATGGTCCGAATTCGGGCAAAAAACCCTCTAACCTAGCCTCCCCTGCTATAGATAGACAACCTAGCCTTCCAGATCGGGCAAACCCTAACCTAGCCGCCTTGTTTTCCGTGCATGCCCAATCAGCTGCCTCCCTCTGCCTCCTCTCTCCTCCCATCAGCGATGCGGCCCGCCGGGCCGATCCGGGGCTCGCCCGGGCCCGAAGAGCTGGCGCCGCTCCCCGCGCATGGCGCCCGAGCGCCCCGGCTCCGCGCCTCCCATGGAGCCTCCCCTCGCCCGATGCGCCTCGCCGGACCTCGCCTCCCGCCACAGCCAGCTGACCCCGCGCAACCGGCCTCCGCCACGGCGGCGAGTTGCGCCACCACGCCTGAGGCCCGCCATCGCGCCGCCCCGCCGGAGGTTTGCCGCGCCGCCCGAGTCATGTGCACGGCCACCGTCGCCCGGAGCTCGTCCACCGCTACCTCCGCTCAGATCCGGCGCCGGCCGACCAGATTCGTAAATGCTATATGTTGTTTCCGGCCTCATTTAAGATGTCTAGATAGTGTAGTTTCATTATGCTTCACCTCTTGCCATGTTTAACAACATTTAATATTGTCGTGTACCTAACGAGAGTGAACTAAGTAATTCGAATGTGGAGTTTCGTCAATATGCAACCCGTTGCATGTTGAGCTTCACTTAATGTGTAGAAGTTGATTGTTGTGCTTTGTCATGTCTTGCATAACATGCATCATGTTTGAAGTGCATCATGTCATGCATATGTCGTGGTGTATCGTGTGTTGATTGTTTGTTCCGGATTGCTTCTTCTCGATAGAGTTCCGAAAGCGTTCGGAGTGTGAGGATTCGTTCGACTACGTCCCGTTCGTCTACTTCACGGATCGCCTGCTTCACGGATTCGTTCTTCTTCCAAGCGGGATCTCAGGCAAGATAACCATTTCCTTGGATACCATTACTATCGTTGCCATGCTAGTTGTCTCGTTTCTATCGCTTGTCTCGCTACCTACCACTTGTTTGTCAAGCCTCCCAAATGCCATGAAAAGCCTCTAACCCTCCACATCCTAGCAAACATTGTTTGGCTATGTTACCGCTTGCTCAGCCTTTCTTATAGCGTTGCTAGTTGCAGGTGCAAATTGGTTCCATGTGCCAACATGGATAATTTTGACCTATCACAATATTACTGCTATTTAATGTAATGCACATATATACTTGGTAAAGGGTGGAAGGCTTGGCCTTTTGCTCGGTGTTTTGTTCCACTCTTGCCACCCTAGTTACTTGTGAACCGGTGTTATGTTCCATATTGAGTGCTCCTAACATGCTCGGGGTTGTTATGGGGACCCCCTTGATTTTCGTTTTAGGATAAAACTTGTCTGGCAAGGCCCAACTTTGGTACTACATTTTCCCAACATAATAATTCTAATAATTAATTTGACGCATAGGGAGTTAGCGCTACCCGAGGTTCGTTATTCAACCTAATACAGGGGGGCCAGTACTGCTGGTGGTGGTCCAAACTAGAGCACTGTGCGGGGCCACCCCGGGGCAACTCGGGGGATTTCTATCAGGCCACTGTACGCGTCGCTTATCCGCCGTGTCCTGAGATCGAGATACGCGGCTCCTATCGGGATCGTCGACACGTCGGGAGGCCTTGCTGGATTTGTTTTACCTTTCTCGAACGTCTTGTGCGCGGGATTTCGACGACACTTCGGGCTATCTCGAAGTTGAGATTTTCCATCGGGATTCCACAAATACTACGGGTGATTCCGCGGTTGAGGAATTCCAACGCGGCGTGTGGTTAGTTTGTGATGGATGAGTTGGAGCACCCCTGCAGGGTTAAATCTTTCGGAAAGCCGTGCTCGTGGTTACGTGGCAACTTGGAAATTTTGTTAACACCCGGTCATAGCAAACTTGAAGTAAACTCAAATAAAATACACCAACTGTGTGTGTAACCGTGACTGTCTCTTCTCGTGAATTTCTGATCCGAGAGAGAACAGGGTGGGGTTATGTTTGTTCGTTGTAGGTGTTCAGGATCTCTTAGAGATCATTACTAGTTCACGTCCGTTTATTTGACAATCATCCCCCTTATTCTTGTACTCGTAGGTTAGCCACTCAAATAAATGCTTAGTGCTTGCTGCAGCCTCACCACTTAACCATACCTCACTCATTAAACTTTAATAGCTTTGATACCCTTGGAAATGAGATTGCTGAGTCCCCGTGGCTCACAGATTACTACAACAACAGTTGCAGGTACAGGTAATGCGATGATTTGACGTGAGCACGATGCTTCTTTGATTTGTAGTTCTTCTTCTTCTTCCTCATCGATCATAGGATGGGTTCCAGGCGACAGCCTGGGATAGCAAGGATGGATGTCATTTTATCGTTTGTTTTCGTCCGTAGTCGGACCCTGCTCTTCTGTATGATGTTTGAATATGTTGTTGTATTGATGTGATATTGGTGTAGCTTGTGGCAAGTGTAAGCCAATTCCATATACTCATCTCTTCTTTACATGTACTTGTAATGATATCCATTCTTGCGAAACGACGAGATGCGCTTCTATCCCTGTCGAGGCCCTCGTGCCAAAATAAGGATAAGATCGCATCTTGGGCGTTACAATACGGTCCGAAAACAGACTAAAAATCCCTACCCTAGCAAATCTGCTATAAATAGACACCCTAACCCCTGCCTATTGAGGAAACCCTAGTCGTGCATCAAATTCCGCGCGTAGCCACTCCACAGCCGCCACCTTCTCCCACCTCCTCTCTCCTCAGCCGCACGGGACCGTCGAGCCCATCTGAGGCCCGCCGGGGCCAGGATCAATCCACCGCCGCCGCCCGCAAGCCGTGGCCACGGGAGCCCCGCAACGCCCTAGCTCCTCCGTAGCTCTGCCGCTCGCCCGACCTCGCCTCTCGTCGGACTTCGCCTGAGCCGCCCCGTGCTCGAGCTCGCCAGCGACCAGTAGGTCGTCCCCCGTGCCCTCGCGCTCCTCTCTTCCCTCCCGCTTCTCTCTCTCTCTCAATCTTCTCATGACCTATTCTCTGCCCCGCTTGCTCAGGGACCCGCCATGGCCGCCTACAGGAGCTCGATGCCGCCATCTCGCCCAGATCTCACCGGAAACGGGTCCGCGACACCGGGGATCACCAGATCCTGCCGACCTCCTCCAGCCATGGTTCTTCCCGGCTGGGTCCCGCCGCAGCACTGTCGTCCCTGCGCCAGCGCCGCCGCCCCTGCTCGCCAGATCGAGCGAGGAGGACGACGTGCTCGCGCACGCGGTCAACCGCCCCCGTGGGCCGGCCTCACCCACAGCCCAGCCACCCCTGCGTCAGGCCTCCTCGACCCAGCTCGCCTTAGCCGCAGCCAGCTCCATCCGGCCTGCCTCCGCAAGCCAAGGCCCAGCCAGCCCCGCCTCGGCCCATGGGTGAGCACTCCCAGCCCCGGCTATCTGTCGCTCAGAGCATTATTTTCTATATGGCGCTCATCCCTGTTAAGCCCAGCTCGCTGTAGATTCGGCCCATTGTTTTTTTCTGTCCCTGCGAATTTGTCCAATTATCTAGAGTTGGCAGATTTGCAGAAAAGTACCCGAACTTCATGCATTTAATAACTAGTTAACCATGCATCGGATGTAAAAACTATATTTATGAAAAATGATTAGAATTTCGTGTATATTCATAATATCCAACTTTCAACCATGTTAAAATGTTTAAACTTGTTGTTTGCATTTATTTGCATAAATGCCATGTTAAAATGATTTATTTCATAACTAAATAACCGTAGCTCCGATTAAGATGATCCGCATATGTAACTTGACTAGAAAAATGTGTAGAATCTCATGGCACACTTTATTTTGCCGTTTAATAAATATAAAATATGCTTAGGACATATCTGGACCAAAATCATAATATGCATATGAGGTTGTTTCGAAAATACTATATGTTGCTTCCGGCCTCATTTAAAATGCTTAGATGATGTAGTTGTTTATGATTCACCTCTTGCGATGTTTAACAACATTTAAAATGATTGTTTAGTTAAACAACATTAACCGCATTTCTCTTAATATGGAGAGTTGTGATTTGTTATATGTATGTTCTCCTTCTCCATTTAAATTTCTTTAATTCCATCTTCACCTTATGCCATGACCACCCATGTTAAACAACATTTAATATTGGTGAGTACCTAAACGAGATTGAACTAAATAATTTGAATGAGGAGTTTCGTCAATATGCAAACCGTTGCATGTTGAGCTTCACTTAAAGTGTAGAAGTGGATTGTTGTGGTTTGCCATGCCTCGCATATTAAAAACCGGACATGCATCATATTTGTTTGCGCATCATGTCATGCATATGTTGTGGTGTTGATCGTGTGTTGATCGTTTGTTCCGGATTGCTTCTTCTCGATAGAGTTCCGAAAGCGTTCGGACTGTGAGGATTCGTTCGACTACGTTGGTTCGTCTACTTCACGGATTCGTTCTTCTTTCAAGCGGGATCTCAGGCAAGATGAACATTTCCCTGGATACCACTACTATCATTGCCATGCTAGTTGTCTCGTTTCTATCGCTATGTCTCGCTACCTACCACTTGTTTGTCAAGCCTCCCAAAATGCCATGATAAGACTCTAACCCTCCACATCCCAGCAAACCATTGATTGGCTATGTTACCGCTTGCTCAGCCCTTCTTATAGCGTTGCTAGTTGCATGTGCAAGTTGTCTCCATGTGTCAACATGGACATTTTTGAGATATCACAATATTATTGCTATTTAATTTAATGCACATATATACTTGGTAAAAGGTGGAAGGCTTGGCCTTTTGCTCGGTGTTTTGTTCCACTTTTTCTGCCCTAGTTACTTGTGTACCGGTGTTATGTTCCATATTGAGCGCTCCTAACATGCTTGGGGTTGTTATGGGGATCCCCTTGACTTTCATTTTGGGATAAAACTCTTCTGGCAAGGCCCAACATTGGTACTACATTTGCCTAATAACTAATAAAATTGCATAGGGACTTTCCGGACCCCGTGGTTAATTAATCAACCCCCGGGTCAGTGCTCCTCATGAGTGTTGGTCCAAAGTAGAGCACTGTGCGGGCCACCCCAGGGCAACATGGGTGATTTCTATCAGGCCACCGTACACGTCGCTTATCCGTCGTGTCCTGAGAACGAGATACGCGACTCCTATCGGGTTCGTCGACACGCCGGGCGGCCTTGCTGGATTTGTTTTACCTTTCTCGAACGTCTTGTGCACGGGATTCCGAGGATACTTTGGGCTATCTCGAGGTTGAGGTCTTCCAACGGAATTCAGAGGATACCACGGGCAATCCCGTGGTTGAGGTTTTCCACGCAGCGTGTGGTTAGTTTGTGATGGATTAGTTGGAGCACCCCTGCAGGGTTAAATGTTTTCGAGAAGCCGTGCCCGCGGTTTTGTGGCAACTTGGAAATTTGTTTAACATCCGGTCATAGAAAACTTAAAGTAAACTCAATTAAAATACACCAACCGTGTGTGTAACCGTGACTGTCTCTTCTCGTGAGTTCTGAACCGAGAGAGAACACGGTAGGGTTATGTTTGACTCGTAAATAGGTGTTCAGGATCACTTAATGATCATTACTTGTTCACGTCCGTTTATACGACAATCACCCCCCCCCCCCCTTATTCTTGTACTCGTAAGTTAGCCACTCAAATGATGATTAGTGCTTGCTGCAGCCTCACCACCTAACCTTATCTCACCCATTAAGCTTTGCTAGTCTTGATACCCTTGAAAATGAGAATGTTGAGTCTCCGTGGCTCACAGATTACTACAACAACAGTTGCAGGTACAGGTAATGTGATGCTTTGACGTGAGAGCGATGCTTGTTTGGTTCAGAGTTCTTCTTCTTCTTCATCATCGATCATAGGATGGGTTCCAGACCGGCAGCCTGGGATAGCAAGGATGGATGTCGCTTTTATCGTTTGATTTCATCCGTAGTCGGACCCTGCTCTTCTGTATGGTGATTGAATGTATTGTTGTATTTGATGTGATCATGATTTAGTTTGTGGCGAGTGTAAGCTAACTCCATATACTCATCTCCTCTTACATGTACTTGTAACGATATCCACTCTAGCGAAATGATGAGATGCGTTTCTATCCCTATCGAGGCCCTCGAGCCAAAATAAGGATAAGACCGCATCTTGGGCGTTACAAGTTGGTATCAGAGCAGTACCGACCTAGGAGCCCCCTTGACTGATCGAACTTGGCCGAGTTGAGTCTAGTAAAAACTATATTTTGAGTCCAGTTATATATCGGAGAGTGGGATTCTTTTTACTCCTCTTCTATGCTCTGGTGAGGAATCGTGACGTAGGAATTTTAATTCTACCCCTCTTCTCACTCAATTTTTTTTAGGATCACGTGTATATTTTGGAACCTCTATGATGTCGATGTGACCGGAATTCTGTTCTTGGTGCCTCCCGTACGTATGGATTGGACCCGGGGAGTTGAGCTCCAAGGGGTTCTTGACACATCGTTATCGTTCAGTTTCCTTAGTATCTCAGGACGTGGATGTTCGAAATTGCTTCAATACTATTTGTGGCGAGAGGAGTTTGGCGTCACCCAGTACTAGGGAGAGCATCCAGATGTATTGCCATGTTTAGTATCATTGTGATTACGAGGGTCTGAGGTAGATGAATTTTCGAGTCCTCTGGTTGTGTGTTGACGGTTGTGATACATTGGAGAGTAGTATTACTGCTAGGAGTTGAGTGATGGATTTTACTCCGTGTCTTCGTGGACCCGATTGCATAACCAAAGATTTTGGAAGTTCTTAGGTGGGAATTCAAGTAGTTATCTAGGTTTATCTTCCAATAGATGATGATGTGAGGTTGGGGTTCGACATCTAGTGGTTCGCTTGTTGACGGTCTTTCTTACAACGGTTCTCGTTGTGTCTTAAAGAATCCTTGTAGCTTGCTACGATTCGGGGATGCTTCGTATGTCGTGTGCAATGCCTTGTACATGATGGCTACTGTAAGATCGAGCCCGTGTGAGCCTCACCACGAAAATATCGAGCGAAATCTCTGTCATATATTTGTTTCCGGCTTAATTTGCAAGCCTCATCCTTTGTTTTGTTGGAGTATGGTAATTCGAGTTGCTTCAATGTCAAGTGGTGATTTCATATCTTTTCTAAGCGGTGTTCTCATATTTCTATGGGAATGCTAATCCTTTGGGTCAATCAAATTGTCATGTCAATTCTTTCTATCCGGAGTGCTTCTCTTCAAGACAATTCAATCCTATTTCAATATTTGCAAGATCGATCCTCATATTTCTTTCCGGAGTTCTTTTAATCCGTCCCAAGTTTTCTTTGTTTTTCCCCACCCTCCTGCCCTTTTTCTTCAACGATTAAATTCTCATCCAAATGCCTTTTCTATCCATGTGATGCTTCCGCTATCTTCTCTTCCGTTTTGTATCCGGTGATTCATTGTGAATATGCTCAGGAGCTTCAAGTTCATCATTCTTCGTTCTTGTTTTCTTCCCCGGTGGATTCAATTCAAAGATTTCGAGTTTCATCATATCCTTGTCCCCTTTAAATGCTTTTCCGTGTTGGAAATTTTTATCCAAGCCTCTCTTGTTATTCAGGTCCCTCTATTCTTCTCCGGAGTTCAGCATATCTTAGAAGACTCGTGTTTCCATTCAAATCCTTTCAATTATTTCGAGGGTCTCACCTCATCAAGTTCTTAATTTGTATCGGTGCAATCTCTCCTTCTAAGCAGTTGTTCCAATGGTGGTTTCTTTTGAGTGGGCCCATAACCCATAGGTTTTTCCCCAGGTTCTTACCTGACTCTTCTAATCTTTCCGGAGATGTCCTTAAGTTCTTTCAAATATGACGTAAGAATGAATCCCATCAGTCATATTCCTTCTCAAAGATCGTTTTAAGTTATTTTCATCGTTGGCTCAACATTTATTTCTTCATCATTCCGGAGTATCTCAGTAATCCATGGTGGTGTTCATCGTTGTCATTCTCAGCAACGAATTCAGAAGGAGAGTTTCTCTTAAATCTTATCCGTTCTCGTGAAGGTCGTGTTTCAAGCTTGTTGATATCATATTAAATTGTTTCTGATCGTCAAAAATTCCTTCCATATCTATCCGGAGCATTTCAGAGTTGTTTTAATTGCTCGATCCTCCGAAGGCCATCATTTCAGAAGATTTCCTCGTTCTCAGCTTTTAGCTTTCGTTCTCAAATTCTTCTCAATTGATGTCTCTTCGTTCCTTCTCAATCCATACCGGTGGATCTTGATCTCTTCGTTCTCATGTATCCACATTCATTCATTGTATCCCCATTCGTTTTCAATTTTTACCGGTGGTTCGTTCAAGACTTTTTCAAGCTTATGAATCTCTCTTCAAGCTTTCAAGAAGAATAAGTAGTGTGCCAAATCCGTTGCTTATCATCAGTTTAACATGATGAAGGATAGGCATAACATAATTCTTATTCTTATTTCATCAAGTGATTTCAATCTTTCTTCCTGATTTGTTCATGATATCAATTCTCGATTCTAAGTTGTTCATCTTTCTGATCAGGAGTTCCAAGTTTTCTCAAGTATCTCTTCGCGAAGCTTCATCTAAATCTTTGCAAGGTCTCAATCTTATTCTTTTCAACCTTCATTTCTTTTTATCATTCTTTTGTATACGGAGGTTCTTCATGGTGGTTCATCAAGAATTTAAAGTATTCTTCAAGATTCTTGTTGGAGGAGCTCAAGTATTCTTTATCTTGCATTTCAAGTGCAATTCTTTATCCCTTATCTTTTGAGATGGTGTTATAGCATTCTTGATTATGAGGAGTCTCGAAGAGAATTTGTCAAGAATGAAATATTTAAACCCATCATTTTCTTCCTTTGAGATATCTTGGATTAGATTTAACCTAAAGCCTTTCCTAAG
The DNA here is from genome assembly GCA_039707655.1 of Elymus sibiricus. Classification (NCBI taxonomy): domain Eukaryota; kingdom Viridiplantae; phylum Streptophyta; class Magnoliopsida; order Poales; family Poaceae; genus Elymus; species Elymus sibiricus. Next base: position 372,032,414 of record CM077669.1, read on the forward strand.
GATTGTTGCTATTTGCGGTGTTTATCACGATCCAAGTTCTCAATGTATCCTTTTGGTGAAAGAAGTTTTGCATGTCTTGTTGCTTCCAAGCAAACAATTGTTTTCCATTTTCCTGGTTGTCACCTCATAGTTTTGAGATGTTTTCTGTCGGGGATATACCCCGCGGTATGACCCGGAATGATTATGACCCGGTTACAGTTCTAACCCGGCAGACAATTGTAACCCGGCAGACAATTGTAACCCGGCAGACAGCTAACCCGGCAGACAATTGTAACCCGGGCAGCTACAGTGCCAGGATGTTAACCCGGCTGCTACAGTGCCAGGATGTTAACCCGGCGAACAGTGTTTACCCGGTGAACAGTGTTTCCTGACAGACAGTTAAGTCCCGGAGACGAGTCCCTGAAGACGAGTCTCGAAGATAAGCCCGGTTGTAAGCCGCCCGGCGCTAAGCCGCCCGGTGTAAGCCGCCTGGGAGAGTTAAGAAGCCCGGGACTCAGAAGCCCATGAAGAGAAGCCCACGACGGGAAGTCATAGTAAGTTAAGTCTCAATCCGACTTAGACTCTACATGTAAACCGCCCCTTCAGCCTTTATAAGGAGGGACGGGTCACCCCGAGAGGGTTAAGTTAGACGTCTCCATAGACAGGTCTTAGACACAGGTCAGCAGAGATAGTCAGATTAGAGGTTCTCGAGATTAGAGGTAGTGACTCCGCACCCTTGTAACCGAGATCGTCATCATCATCAATATAAACACAAAGCAGGACGTAGGCTTTTACCTCCATCGGAGGGGCCGAACCTGGGTAAAAACTCCGCGTCTCTCGTCCCGCTCAACCCCTCTCAAGCTACCAGTTAGATGCGTTGGCCTCACGACTAAGTCCTTACACTAGGACATCTGCCGTGACAATTCCACGACAGTTGGCGCCCACCGTGGGCCTGGGCGCGTATTACCAAAAAAAAAGGGGTGTGTTAAAGCAAAACACGTCTACAAATCAAAGGGGCTTTTTGTGAATTGCATCCGTCGGATGAAATTATCATCAGGTGATATTTTTTCCTAGTAAAAGTATTCATGCAAATTTATTCTATGAAGAATTTTTTGTACTGTTGACTTGTACGAATTTACGTGCAGGTTAAATTATAAATGAGAGGCCACTCCGGCGTCCACAGTACGTTGGGCAATCCAATGAACCGCTGAGCCGCCAAAGGACACTCGTGAGCCGCCGCCCCGCGGTCCGGTCTACATCAACCCGCGGGCGACTCATACGTCCGCGCCGGCTTACAAACGCCCGCGGCCGAGTCACCCGTCCGTGCCGGTTTACAACGCTGCGGCTGTCTCTCGCGACCGCACCGGCTTACAAACGTCGCGGCCGTCTCTCGTGACCGCGCCGTCTTCAAACGCCGCGGCTGACTTCTACGTCTACATCAACACGCCAGGGGCCGCATACACCAGTACGAGCCGCCCAACGGACGGTTCTGAGCCGCCGCCCACGGTCTGATCTACAACATATCGGTGCAGTGCTCGCCTGTACGAGCCGCCCAACGGACGAGCGCAAGACGCCGCCCACAGTCTGGTCTACATCAGCATATCGGTGCAGTGCTTATCTATACGAGCCGCCCAAATGGACAAGCGCACAAATCGCCGCCACTGCAGTTTGGTTAACTTCAACAACCAGCCGGGACGAACCATCGACCGGATCATTGAAACAATCCATACGGGATCATCTATAACCCGCCACGGTCGATCTCAACCTTCAGTGGAGACTCTCAAGCCGCCTCTTCGCGTCAACTTAAAGACTTGGGGGGCTACAGACATGGCTCGACATATTTGGTCAGTTTCAACGAGAACCCCAGGTCATTGCAAGGAAGTTAACTTGGTTTCGGGGGCTATTACGTTATTGGCGGAAGATTAAAACTTACCCAAGAAGACGAGCCACCATGATGCACCGTTCAAACTTGGGGGCTTCTGCTATTTCTTCATACAAGATGGCGGCTTACAAGATGCTGCAACAATGTTGATACTTCAACAATGTCGTTTGGGGGCTTTCAACCCACCGGGTTAAGTTTCAACCCTCTCAATCAGGCTCTTCAGCCAACGTAAGGCGGGTTGTATACCCAAAAAGTTGACTCCGTCAACAAGGTCGTTTGGGGGCTTTCAATCCACCGGATTAAGTTTCGACCCTCTCGATCAGGCTTTTCAGCCACTGCAAGGCGGGTCGTGGACCCAAACGTTGACTCCGTCAACAAAGATCACTAGGGGTGCAGCGGGTTGTGAACTTACCCCCTTTTCCGATCTGCAAGGCCGGGTTATACCTGCCTGTAAGTTGCTGCCGCTTTGCCAGGGGTGCAGCGAGTTCTAAAACTTACCCCCTGCAAGGGCCTCTTACAGCGGCGAGGCAAACTCTCTCATCTGCAAGGCCGGGTTATACTTGCCTGTAAGTTGCTGCCGCTTTGCCAGGGGTGCAGCGAGTTCTAAAACTTACCCCCTGCAAGGGCCTCTTACAGCGGCGAGGCAAACTCTTCCATCTGCTGCGTACTCTCCGCCAAGTGGCCCGTCGTACCCTGGAGGTTCAAACGACGGATTTACGTCACGTGAGAAGTAGCTTATGGGCTTTAGGGGTACTCACCCCCTGTTGTGTCTCTCTCTGGTTCGTTGCGCTCTTATCAGTTAATCTCACCTAGAGACCCTGAGCCGTTCAAAAGAGTTGACGGTCACTCTCGTTAGAGACCCTGCACTGGTATGAGTTCAAGCATCGAGTCCACCCAGAAGAACCATCATATGAAATTTTGAGAAGAAAAGGCAAAGCAAGAACATCATACATTGCATCATACATTGCATCATACATTACATCATACATTACATCATGCATTACACCATACATACATATCATGCCGGTTTGCCAAACCGGGTCAGAGCAAGGTTATGAAAGAAGAAGCAAGGCTATACGAGATTTTAACATCTCCGGGTTGTGCTTTTTCAAGCCGCCCTTACAACAATGCAGAATATACTCTGTTTTGTTTATTTTTGTAGGTCTTGTCTCCTAAGATAAGCCGCCAGAACAAATAGATCTTTAATAGCCAACATGGCTGGATCTTCATCATGGATTTCTCAAACATATATTCGCCGGGTTGCACCGCAACCACGAGCAGGAATTTTCATTTTCAAGGGTAAAGGCGTTATTCCAGGATATTCTGCCGGGTTACGAACCACGGTCAAGGATTCATCCAACAAATTATGATGAGTCATATTATTCTCACAACAGTCCCGAGTCGCCGCCGGCAGACGACACGGCACTTGGGGGCTACATTATTCAAGTCCATACAAAGTATGCAAGTCCCATGTCGCTGCAAGCATGCATCACGGCACTTGGGGGCTAATGCAAGCTGGTTTTTAAATCATTACATTGTCAACAAGACCTGGTTATCTCAAGGAGATGAGCCGGCTTTTCTATATTTTTCTAAAGTCCCAGCCCAGTATTTCTTACTGACCCGGCACTTGCGGGCTACAGTATTCAGCTGTTCAAACAGATTATAAGGTCTCAATTGAAGACCCGGCCCATCACATGCTGATGAGCCGGCCCTTGGGGGCTACACTTGTGAAATACAAGACATTTAGTATATATCTGGCGATTCAGATGACAACCTAGATTTCTCAGCTTTCAACACCAAGTTCAACAGTCCCAGGTTGTTGTAGGCAAAACAACCTGGGCCTTGGGGGCTACACCCGCCGAAGTTTTATAAGGTATAAGACAGTTACAAGTCCCAGGTTGCTGCAGGCAAGACAACCCGGTACTTGGGGGCTACATATGTGGAACATTCAATTTATGACTGGTGACTCAGATGAGCAATCCAGGTAATATGAAGCAAGTCTTAAGGCTTTCACTACGTTTCCCTTCTTAAGACTTGGGGGCTACAGATAATATGGATATGAGGAAGATATGTCTTCAAATTCTCAATTATGAGGAACCAAGCAAATTTATCAAGCCAAGGCAGTTGATAATAAGGGTTATTTTTTCTTCAAGGAGCCAGCGTCAGTATATTATGACAGAGTTTCAGAATTTTCAGGAGCTGATCAACTGGTATTTTTTGAGTGAACTGGTCCCTTTACATATTCTTATTTCAGGAGGTTACCATGAATAAATTCAAGCTAACCTGGGGGCTAATGTCGGGGATATACCCCGCGGTATGACCCGGTTACAGTTCTAACCCGGCAGACAATTGTAACCCGGCAGACAATTGTAACCCGGCAGACAGCTAACCCGGCAGACAATTGTAACCCGGGCTGCTACAGTGCCAGGATGTTAACCCGGCGAACAGTGTTTACCCGGTGAACAGTGTTTCCTGACAGACAGTTAAGTCCCGGAGACGAGTCCCCGAAGACGAGTCTCGAAGATAAGCCCGGTTGTAAGCCGCCTGACGCTAAGCCGCCCGACGCTAAGCCGCCCGGTGTAAGCCGCCCGGGAGAGTTAAGAAGCCCGGGACTCAGAAGCCCATGAAGAGAAGCCCACGACGGGAAGTCATAGTAAGTTAAGTCTCAATCCGACTTAGACTCTACATGTAAACCGCCCCTTCAGCCTTTATAAGGAGGGGCGGGTCACCCCGAGAGGGTTCAGTTAGACGTCTCCATAGACAGGTCTTAGACACAGGTCAGCAGAGATAGTCAGATTAGAGGTTCTCGAGATTAGAGGTAGTGACTCCGCACCCTTGTAACCGAGATCGTCATCATCATCAATATAAACACAAAGCAGGACGTAGGCTTTTACCTCCATCGGAGGGGCCAAACCTGGGTAAAAACTCCGCGTCTCTCGGCCCGCTCAACCCCTCTCAAGCTACCAGTTAGATGCGTTGGCCTCACGACTAAGTCCTTACACTAGGACATCTGCCGTGACAATTCCACGACATTTTCCATAAGCCCACAACAAGCTTTTCTTTTCGTTGTTGATTCTCCAACAACTCCGTTCAATCCTTCTTTGTAGGGATGCTTTTCAAATCCAATTGTGGTAAAATTTGTCATTTTCTTCTCCGTTCTTTTTCATTCCAAGTATCTAACTTCTATTCAGGTGTTCCGAAAGATACTCTCTTCGAATCATAATCTCGTTTTGTAAAGATCCTATTCTTTCCTTGCTTATTCATTTAACCGGAGTGTTGTGTCCTCTTTTCAATTTCTTTCCATCTTATCAAGTTTGTCTCTCTTTTCAAACGGAGTGCTTCCTAGATTTTCTCTCTCTTGTTCCTTGTCAATTTCGTTTCAACCGGAGTGGTTTCAAATTCTTTCTTGTTTCTCGTGCCATTCTTCATCTTTCGCAACCCTCAAGGTTCGTTGACTTCACTCGTTTGTCAAAGAAGCAAGTAAGTTTTACCTCTTCCTTTCCTCTTCCTCTTCACCTTTTCATTCTAGATCTCGGGTCGATATCTCTTGTTAGTGGAGGAGAGTTGTAACAGCCCGAGACCGATGGTCCAGAAGATTCCGTTTTATCATGTTGTCGTCGTGTGATTCGTTTGGTTCTCGCATTCATCATCGCATCATCTGCATAGCATCGGCACTCCGTTGCCGTCATTTTTCAAAACTTGCATCCATTTGTAGTTGCCGATTCTCCCCGTTCTCGTCGGTGACCGTTTCGAGACCAACCACACATGCACGCGCCCGCGGCATCGGTAAAATATTGTTTTTAAAAGTGCGTATAAAACTTTCTCGGAATGGGTCGAAACTTGGCGTGCGGTCTTGTTATATTGTAGGTAGACCGCGTGCCAAATTTCGTCGCATTCAGAGGTCATTTGAAACTCCAACGGATAAATCTGTAGCAATAATATAGCCGGGTAATTCGACAGTCGTTCCGGTATTTCTAAAACATGTCACTATTGGAAATATGCCCTAGAGGCAATAATAAAGTGATTATTATTATATTTCCTTGTTCATGATAATCGTTTATTATCCATGCTATAATTGTATTGATTGGAAACACAAATACATGTGTGGATACATAGACAACACTGTGTCCCTAGTATGCCTCTAGTAGACTAGCTCGTTGATCAAAGATGGTCAAGGTTTCCTAGCCATAGACATGAGATGTCATTTGATAACGAGATCACATCATTAAGAGAATGATGTGATGGACAAGACCCAAACTATGAACGTAGCATATGATCGTGTCAAGTTTATTGCTATAGTTTTCTGCATGTCAAGTATCTATTCCTATAACCATGAGATCATGCAACCCACTGACACCGGAGGAATACCTTGTGTGTATCAAACGTCGCAACGTAACTGGGTGACTATAAAGATACTCTACAGGTATCTCCGAGGGTGTCTGTTGAGTGGGCATGGATCAAGACTGGGATTTGTTACTCCGTGTGACGGAGAGGTATCTCAGGGCCCACTTGGTAATACAACAGCACAATAAGCCTTGCAAGCAAAGTGACTAAAGAGTTAGCCACGGGATCTTGTATTACGGAATGAGTAAAGAGACTTGCCGGTAACGAGATTGAACTAGATATAGAGATACCGACGATCGAATCTCGGGCAAGTAACATCTCGAAGAACAAAGGGAACAACATACGGGATTAACTGAATCCTTGACATAGAGGTTCAACCGATAAAGATCTTCGTAGAATATGTAGGAACCAATATGGGCATCCAGGTCCCGCTATTGGTTATTGACTGTAGAGGTGTCTCGGTCATGTCTACATAGTTCTCGAACCCGCAGGGTCTGCACACTTAACGTTCGGTGACGTTTCGGTAGTATTGAGATATATGTGTTGGTGACCGAAGGTTGTTCGGAGTCCCGGATGAGATCCCGGACGTCACGAGGAGCTCCGGAATGGTCCGGAGGTAAAGATTTATATATAGGAAGTTGGTATTTGACTTTCGGAAAAGTTTCGGAATTTACCGGGGTTACCGGAAGGGCTCCGGGGGTCCACTGGGTGGGCCCACCCACCCCAAAGGGCCCCATGGGCTGTGGGAGGAGGCAGACCAGACCCTGGTGGGCTGGCCAAACCCCCCCACCAAGGCCCATGCGGCTGGGGTGTGGGAAAAAGGAAACCCCAAAGGTGGGGAAGGAAAATCCAAGTAGGAAAGGAATCCTACTTGGAGTAGGATTGGAGGGAGGCTTGGCCTCCACCTCCTGGTTGGCCGACCCCTAGGAAAAACCCTAGGGCAGCTCTCTTCCCCCTCCCTCCTATATATACTAGAGGATAGAGACCCCCAAAACACACGGCCACGTGCTAGTTCTCTATTCTCTAGTTCCTCCACCAAATAGATTCCGGTAGTGCTTAGGCGAAGCCCTGCCGGGATAACTCCACCACCACCACCACCACGCCGTCATGCTGCTGGAGTCTCATCTACCTCTCCGCCCCCTCTTGCTGGATCAAGAAGGCGGAGATCATCATCGAGCTGTACGTGTGCTGAACGCGGAGGTGCCGTCCGTTCGGCGCTAGATCGGGACGGATCGTGATTGGATCGCGGGACGGCTTGCGATTTGGATCGCGAAGACGTTCGACTACATCAACCGCGTTTCTTAACGCTTCCCGCTTAGCGATCTACAAGGGTACGTAGATCCACTCTCCCTCTCGTAGATGCTCATCACCATGGATAGATCTTGCGTGTGTGTAGGAATTTTTTTGTTTCCCATGCAACGTTCCCCAACAGTGGCATCATGAGCTAGGTCTATGCGTAGATGAGATCTCGAGTAGAACACAAAGGAGTTTGTGGGCGTTGATATTCAGATTGCTTCCCTCCTTAGTCTTTTCTTGATTCAGCAGTATTGTGGGATGAAGCGGCTCGGACCAACATTACTTGTCCACGTACGAGAGACCAGTTCCATCGACTGACATGTAACTTTGTTGCATAAGACGGCTGGCGGGTGTCTGTCTCTCCCACTTTAGTTGAATCGGATTCGACAGAGGCGGTCCTTGTAGAAGGTGAAATAGCAACTCGTGTATCACCGTTGTGGTTTTGCGTAGGTAAGAATCGTTCTTGCTAGATACCCATAGCAGTCACGTAAAACATGCAACAACAAATTAGAGGACGTCTAACTTGTTTTTGCAGGGTATGATGTGATATGATATGGCAAGAAACATGATGACATATATGTGATGTATGAGATGATCATGTTTTGTATAGATTATCATGACTTGCATGTCGATGAGTACGGCAACCGGCAGGAGCCATAGGGTTGTCTTTAATTTATTTTCGCCTTTTTGCTTTACTTTATCGCTATGAGTTAGCAATAGTTGTAGAAGCAATAGTTGGCGCGACAACCTCATGGTGACACGTTGATGGAGATCAAGATGATGGAGATCATGGTGTCATGCCGGTGACGATGGAGATCATGCCGGTGCTTTGGAGATGGAGATCAAAAGCACAAGATCATGGCCATATCATGTCACTTATGATTTGCATGTGATGTTAATCCTTTTATGCATCTTATTATGCTTAGGACGACGGTAGCATTATAAGGTGATCCCTCACTAAAATTTCAAGATAAAATTGTGTTCTCCCCGAGTGTGCACCATTGCGAAAGTTTGTCGTTTCGAGACACCACGTGATGATCGGGTGTGATAGACTCTACGTTCACATACAACGGGTGCAAGCCAGTGTTGCACGTGCGGAACACTCGGGTTAAACTTGACGAGCCTAGCATGTACAGACATGGCCTCGGAACACAAGAGACCGAAAGGTCGAACATGAGTATATAGTAGATATGATCAACATGGAGATGTTCACCATTGAAACCACCTCATCTCACGTGATAATCGGACTTGGGTTGGTGAATTTGGATCATGTGACACTCGAATGACCTGAGGGATGTCAATTTGAGTGGGAGTTTTTTTAAGTAATATGATTAACTAAACTCATTATCTTGAACAATAGTCTAAGTTGTCTTTGCAAAATTTATGTTGTAGATCAATGGCTCGCGTAGTAGCACCCCTGAATTTCAATGCATTCCTAGAGAAAGCTAAGTTGAAAGATGATGGAAGTAACTTTGTAGACTGGGCCCGTAATCTGAGGATTATCCTCATGGCTTCCCAAAAGGCTTATGTCCTTGATGCACCGCTCGGTGAACCACCCGCTCCAGTAGAGGCTGCAGACGTTGCGAACGCCTGGCAAGCACGTTCTGATGATTACTCAATAGTTCAATGTGCAATGTTGTATGGCTTAGATCCGGGACTTCAAAGATGTTTTGAACGTCATGGAGCATATGAGATGTTCCAGGAGTTGAAGTTTATCTTTGAGAAGAATGCCCGGATCGAGAGGTATGAGACCTCCGATAAGTTCTATGCTTGCAAGATGGAGGAGAACGGGTCTGTCAGTGAACATGTACTCAGAATGTCTGGGTATTCCAACCGTCTGGCGGAGTTGGGAATTGTTCTCCCGCCAGAGGCGATCACTGACAGAGTTCTTCAATCACTGCCACCTAGCTACAAAAGCTTCGTGTTGAACTATAACATGCAAGGGATGAATAAGTCAGTCGCCAAGCTGTTTGCGATGTTGGAAGTCGCTGAGTCTGAGATTCAGAAGGAGCATCAAGTGTTGATGGTCAATAAAACCACTAGTTTCAAAAAGAATGGCAAGGGCAAAAAGGGTAACTCCAAGAAGAGTGGCAAAGCTGTTGCCCCTCCCGTGAAGAAACCCAAGGCTGGACCCAAGCCAGAAACTGAGTGCTTTAATTGCAAGGGAACTGGTCACTGGAAGCGGAACTGCCCCAAGTATCTGGCTGACAAGAAGGCGACCAACACCAAACAAGGTATATATGATATACATGTTATTGATGTGTACCTTACCAACTCTCATTGTAGTGACTGGGTATTTGATACCGGTTCGGTTGCTCACATTTGCAACTCAAAGCAGGAATTACGGAATAGACAGAGGCTGGCAAAGGACGAAGTGACGATGCGCGTGGGAAATGGTTCCAAGGTTGATGTGATCGCCGTCGGCACGCTCGCTCTTCGATTACCATCGGGATTAGTGATGAACCTGAATAATTGTTATTTAGTGCCTGCGTTAAGCATGAACATTATATCTGGATCTTGTTTATTGCGAGACGGTTACTCATTTAAATCAGAGAATAATGCTTGTTCTATTTATATGAGTAATATCTTTTATGGTCATGCATCCATTGTGATGGGTTTATTCTTATTGAATCTTGATAGTGATGATACACATGTTCATAACATTGATGCCAAAAGATGTAGAGTTGATAATGATAGCACCACTTTCTTGTGGCACTGTCGCTTAGGTCATATTGGTGTAAAACGCATGAAGAAGCTCCATGCTGATGGACTTCTGGAGTCACTTGATTTTGAATCACTTGACACATGTGTGAACCATGCCTCATGGGCAAGATGACTAAGACCCCGTTCTCTGGTACAATGGAACGGGCAAGTGACTTGTTGGAAGTCATACATACTGATGTGTGCGGTCCGATGAGCATTGAGGCGCGCGATGGATATCGTTATTTTCTCACCTTCACCGATGACTTAAGTAGATATGGGTATATTTACTTAATGAAACATAAGTCTGAAACGTTTGAAAAGTTCAAGCAATTTCAGAGTGAAGTTGAGAATCATCGTAACAAGAAGATTAAATTCCTATGATCTGATCGAGGAGGAGAATATCTGAGTTATGAGTTTGGCAATCACTTAAGACAATGTGGAATTGTTTCACAATTGACACCGCCTGGAACACCACAGCGCAATGGTGTGTCCGAACGTCGTAATCGAACCTTATTAGATATGGTGTGGTTTATGATGTCTCTTGCCGATTTGCCACTATCGTTTTGGGGTTATGTGTTAGAGACAACTGCATTCACTTTAAATAGGGCACCATCGAAATCCGTTGAGACGACGCCATATGAACTGTGGTTTGGCAAGAAACCAAAGTTGTCGTTTCTTAAAGTTTGGGGATGTGATGCTTATGTCAAAAAGCTTCAGCCTGAAAAGCTGGAACCCAAAGCGGAGAAATGCGTCTTCATAGGATACCCAAAAGAGACAGTTGGGTATACCTTCTATCTCAGATCCGAAGGCAAAGTGTTTGTCGCAAAGAACGGGTCATTTCTCGAGAAAGAGTTTCTCTCGAAAGAATTGAGTGGGAGGAAAATAGAACTTGATGAGATTGTTGAACCTTTACTTCAACCAGAGAGTAGTGCAGCACAGAAAGATGTTTCTGTAGAGCCTGCATCGGTTGAAGAGGAAGCTGATGATGGTGATCATGAGGCTTCGGATCAAGTTGCTATCGAACATCGTAGGTCGACAAGGGCATGTACTGCTCCTGAGTGGTACGGTAACCCTGTCTTAGAGGTTATGTTGTTGGACAACGATGAACCTACGAGCTATGAAGAAGCGATGATGGGCCCGAATTCTGAGAAATGGTTAGAGGCCATGAAATCCGAGATGGGATCCATGTATGAAAACAAAGTTTGGACTTTGGAAGTATTACCTGAAGGGCGAAAGGCCATTCAGAATAAATGGATCTTTAAGAAGAAGACGGACGCGGACGGTAATGTCACCGTCTATAAAGCTCGACTTGTGGCAAAGGGTTTTTCACAAGTTCAAGGAGTTGACTACGATGAGACCTTCTCACCCGTAGCGATGCTTAAGTCCGTCAGAATCATGTTAGCAATAGCTGCATTTTTCGATTATGAAATTTGGCAGATGGATGTCAAAACAGCGTTCCTTAATGGTTTCCTTAAGGAAGAGTTGTATATGATGCAACCGGAAGGTTTTGTCGATCCAAAGAATGCTGACAAAGTTTGCAAACTCCAGCGATCCATTTATGGACTGGTGCAAGCATCTCAGAGTTGGAATCTTCGCTTTGATGAGGTGATCAAAGCGTTTGGGTTTATACAAGTTTACGGAGAAGCTTGTATTTACAAGAAAGTGAGTGGGAGCTCTATAGCGTTTCTAATATTATATGTGGATGACATATTGCTGATTGGAAACAATATAGAAATGTTGGAAAGCATGAAGGAGTATTTGAACAAGAGTTTTTCAATGAAGGACCTAGGAGAAGCTGCTTTCATATTAGGCATCAAGATCTATAGAGATAGATCGAGACGCTTAATAGGACTTTCACAAAGCACATACCTTGACAAAGTTTTGAAGAAGTTCAAAATGGGTCAGTCCAAGAAGGGGTTCTTGCCTGTATTGCAAGGTATGAAGTTGAGTAAGACTCAATGCCCAGTGACTGCAGAAGATAGAGAAAAGATGAGTGTCATCCCCTATGCTTTAGCCATAGGCTCTATCATGTATGCAATGCTGTGCACAAGACCTGATGTCAGCCTTGCCATAAGTATGGCCGGGAGGTTTCAAAGTGATCCAGGAGTGGAACACTGGACGGCGGTCAAGAGTATCCTGAAGTACCTGAAAAGGACTAAGGACATGTTTCTCGTTTATGGAGGTGATCAAGAGCTCGTCGTAAAGGGTTACGTCGATGCAAGCTTTGACACTGATCCGGATGACTCTAAGTCTCAAACCGGATACGTATTTATTCTCAATGGGGGTGCGGTAAGCTGGTGCAGTTCCAAGCAGAGCGTGGTAGCTGATTCTACATGCGAAGCGGAGTACATCGCTACCTCAGAGGCGGGGAAGGAAGGTGTCTGGATGAAGGAGTTCATGACAGATCTTGGAGTAGTGCCCAGTGCACTGAACCCAATGACTCTGTTCTGTGACAACACTGGTGCCATTGCTCTGGCCAAGGAACCAAGGTATCACAAGAGGACCAGACACATAAAGCGACGCTTCAATTCCATCCGCGATTACATCAAGGAAGAGGACATAAATATTTGCAAAGTGCACACGGATCTGAATGTCGCAGACCCGTTGACTAAACCTCTTCCAAGGGCTAAACATGATCAACACCAGAACTGTATGGGTGTTAGATTCATTACAATGTAAATCACATAGTGATGTGAGCTAGATTATTTACTCTAGTGCAAGTGGAAGACTGTTGGAAATATGCCCTAGAGGCAATAATAAAGTGATTATTATTATATTTCCTTGTTCATGATAATCGTTTATTATCCATGCTATAATTGTATTGATTGGAAACACAAATACATGTGTGGATACATAGACAACACTGTGTCCCTAGTATGCCTCTAGTAGACTAGCTCGTTGATCAAAGATGGTCAAGGTTTCCTAGCCATAGACATGAGATGTCATTTGATAACGGGATCACATCATTAGGAGAATGATGTGATGGACAAGACCCAAACTATGAACGTAGCATATGATCGTGTCAAGTTTATTGCTATAGTTTTTTGCATGTCAAGTATTTGTTCCTATAACCATGAGATCATGCAACTCACTGACACCGGAGGAATACCTTGTGTGTATCAAACGTCGCAACGTAACTGGGTGACTATAAAGATGTTCTACAGGTATCTCCGAGGGTGTCTGTTGAGTGGGCATGGATCAAGACTGGGATTTGTTACTCCGTGTGACGGAGAGGTATCTCAGGGCCCACTCGGTAATACAACATCACAATAAGCCTTGCAAGCAAAGTGACTAAAGAGTTAGCCACGGGATCTTGTATTACGGAACAAGTAAAGAGACTTGCCGGTAACGAGATTGAACTAGGTATAGAGATACCGACGATCGAATCTCGGGCAAGTAACATACCGAAGAAAAAAGGGAACAACATACAGGATTAACTGAATCCTTGACATAGAGGTTCAACCGATAAAGATCTTCATAGAATATGTAGGAACCTATATGGGCATCCAGGTCCCGCTATTGGTTATTGACCGTAGAGGTGTCTCGGTCATGTCTACATAGTTCTCGAACCCGCAGGGTCTGCACACTTAACGTTCGGTGACGTTTCGGTAGTATTGAGATATATGTGTTGGTGACCAAAGGTTGTTCGGAGTCCCGGATAAGATCTCGGACGTCACGAGGAGCTCCAGAATGGTCCGGAGGTAAAGATTTATATATAGGAAGTTGTTATTTGACTTTCGGAAAAGTTCCGGAATTTACCGGGGTTACCGGAAGGGTTCCGGGGGTCCACCGGGTGGGCCCACCCACCCCAAAGGGCCCCATGGGCTGTGGGAGGAGGCAGACCAGCCCCTGGTGGGCTGGCCGAACCCCCCACCAAGGCCCATGCGGCTGGGGTGTGGGAAAAAGGAAACCCCAAAGGTAGGGAAGGAAAATCCAAGTAGGAAAGGAATCCTACTTGGAGTAGGATTGGAGGGAGGCTTGGCCTCCACCTCCTGTTCGACCGACCCCTAGGGGAAACCCTAGGGCGGCTCTCTTCCCCTCCCTCCAATATATACTAGAGGATAGAGGCCCCCCCAAAACACACGGCCACGTGCTAGTTCTCTATTCTCTAGTTCCTCCACCAAATAGATTCCGGTAGTGCTTAGGCGAAGCCCTGCCGGGATAACTCCACCACCATAACCACCACGCCGTCGTGCTGCTGGAGATCTCATCTACCTCTCCGCCCCCTCTTGCTGGATCAAGAAGGCGGAGATCGTCATCGAGCTGTACGTGTGCTGAACACGGAGGTGCCGTCCGTTCGGCACTAGATCGGGACGGATCGTGATTGGATCGCGGGACGGCTTGCGATTTGGATCGCGAAGACGTTCGACTACATCAACCGCGTTTCTTAACGCTTCCCACTTAGCGATCTACAAGGGTACGTAGATCCACTCTCCCTCTCGTAGATGCTCATCACCATGGATAGATCTTGCGTGTGTGTAGGAAATTTTTTATTTCCCATGCAACGTTCCCCAACAGTCACGGGCCTCCCAACATCTCTCTCATCTCAGCCCAATGCCTCTACAGCCCACAAAGCCAAGAAGCTTGCCCCTCCGTCCGGAGCCGTCCGATCGCGATCATACGGTCCGAAAACGGACTAAAAATCCCTACCCTAGCAAATCTGCTATAAATAGACACCCTAACCCCTGCCTATTGACGAAACCCTAGCCGTGCATCGAACCGCGTGCAGCCACTCCACAGCCGCCACCTTCTCCCACCTCCTCTCTCCTCAGCCACGCGGGCCCGCCGAGCCCATCTGAGGCCCGCCCGGGCCCGGATCAATCCGCCGCCGCCGCCCGCAAGCCGTGGCCACGGGAGCCCCGCAACGCCCGAGCTCCTCCGTAGCTCTGCCGCTCGCCCGACCTCGCATCTCGTCGGACTTCGCCGGAGCCGCCCCGCACTGGAGCTCGCCGGCGACCAGTAGGTCGTCCCCCGCGCCCTCGCGCTCCTCTCTTCCCTCCCGCTTCTCTCTCTCTTCTCACGACCTTTTCTCTGCCATGGCCGCCTATAGGAGCTCGAAGCCGCCATCTCGCCCAGATCTCGCCGGAAACGGGTCCGCGACACCGAGGATCACCAGATCTGGCCGACCTCCTCCAGCCACGGTTCTTCCCGGCCGGATGCCGCCGCAGCACTGCCGTCCCTGCGCCAGCGCCGCCGCCCCTGCTCGCCAGAACGAGCGAGGAGGACGACGTGCTCGCGCACGCGGTCAACCGCCCCCGTGGGCCAGCCTCACCCGCGGCCCAGTCGTCCCTGTGCTAGGCCTCCTCGGCCCAGCTCGCCTCAGCCGCAGCCAGCTCCATACGGCCTGCCTTCGCAAGCCAAGGCCCATCCAGCCCCGCCTCGGCCCATGGGTGAGCACTCCCAGCACCAGCTATCTGTCGCTCAGAGCGTTATTTTCTATATGGCGCTCATCCCTGTTTAGCCCAGCTCGCTGCAGATTCGGCCCATTGTTTTTTCTGTCCCTGCAAATTTGTCCAATTATCTAGATTTGGCAGATTTGCAGAAAAGTACCCGAACTTCATGCATTCAATAACTAATTAACCGTGCACCGGATGTAAAAACTTTATATATGAAAAATGATTGGAATTTCTTATAGATCCACAATATCCAACTTTCAAACATGTTAAAATGTTTAAACTTGTTGTTTGCATTTATTTGCATAAATGCCATGTTAAAATGATTTATCCGCATGTGTAACTTGACTAGAAAAACATGTAGAATCTCATGGCACACTTTATTTTGCTGTTTAACAAATATAAAATATGCTTAGGACAGATCTGGACCAAATTCACAATATGCATATGAGGTCGTTTCGGAAATGATATATGTTGCTTCCGGCCTCATTTAAAATGCCTAGATGATGTAGTTGTTTATGATTCACCTCTTGTCATGTTTAACAACATTTAAAATGATTGTTTAGTTAAACAACATTAACCGCATTTCTCTTAATATGGAGAGTTGTGATTTGTTATATGTATGTTCTCCTTTTCCATTTAAATTGATTTAATTCCATCTTCACCTTATTCCATGACCACCCATGTTAAGCAACATTGAATATTGATGAGTACCTAAACAAGAGTGAACTAAATAAATTGAATGTGGAGTTTCGTCAGTATGCAACCCGTTGCATATTGAGCTTCACTTAAAGTGTAGAAGTGGATTGTTGTGCTTTGCCATGCCTCGCATATTAAAAACCGGACATGCATCATATTTGTTTGCGCACCATGTCATGCATATGTTGTGGTGTTGATCGTGTGTTGATCGTTTGTTCCGGATTGCTTCTTCTCGATAGAGTTCCGAAAGCGTTCGGAGTGTGAGGATACGTTCGACTACATTGGTTCGTCTACTTCACGGATTCGTTCTTCTTCCAAGCGGGATCTCAGGCAAGATGAACATTTCCCTGGATACCACTACTATCATTGCCATGCTAGTTGTCTCATTTCTATCGCTATGGCTCGCTACCTACCACTTGTTTGTCAAGCCTCCCAAAATGCCATTATAAGCCTCTAACCCTCCACATCCCAGCAAACCATTGATTGGCTATGTTACCGCTTGCTCAACCCTTCTTATAGCGTTGCTAGTTGCAGGTGCAAGTTGTCTCCCTGTGTCAACATGGACATTTTTTAGATATCACAATATTATTGCTATTTCATTTAATGCACATATATACTTGGTAAAAGGTGGAAGGCTTGTCCTTTTGCTCGGTGTTTTGTTCCACTTTTGCCGCCCTAGTTACTTGTGTACCGGTGTTATGTTCCATATTGAGCGCTCCTAAAATGCTTGGGGTTGTTATGGGGACCCCCTTGACTTTCGTTTTGGGATAAAACTCTTCTGGCAAGGCCCAACATTGGTACTACATTTGCCTAATAACTAATAAAATTGCATAGGGACTTTCCGGACCCCGTGGATAATTAATCAACCCCGGGACAGTGCTCGTCATGAGTGTTGGTCCAAACTAGAGCACTGTGCGGGGCCACCCCAGGGCAACTTGGGTGATTTCTATCAGGCCACCGTACGCATCGCTTATCTGTCGTGTCCTGAGAACGAGATACGTGGCTCCTATCGGGTTCGTCGACACGCCGGGCGGCCTTGCTAGATTTGTTTTACCTTTCTCGAACGTCTTGTGCACGGGATTCCGAGGATACTTTGGGCTATCTCGAGGTTGAGGTCTTCCAACGGAATTCTGAGGATACCACGGGCAATCCAGCGATTGAGGTTTTCCATGCAGCATGTGGTTAGTTTGTGATGGATGAGTTGGAGCACCCCTGTGGGGTTAAATCTTTTCGAGAAGCCATGCCCGCGGTTATGTGGCAACTTGGAAATTTGTTTAACATCCGGTCATAGAAAACTTAAAGTGAACTCAATTAAAATACACCAACTATGTGCGTAACCGTGACTGTCTCTTCTCATGAGTTCTGAACCGAGAGAGAACACGGTGGGGTTATGTTTGATTCGTAAGTAGGTGTTCAGGATCACCTAGTGATCATTACTAGTTCACGCCCGTTTATACGACGATCACCCCCCCTATTCTTGTACTCGTAAGTTAGCCACTCAAATAATGCTTAGTGCTTGCTGCAGCCTCACCACTTAACCATATCTCACCCATTAAGCTTTGCTAGTCTTGATACCCTTGGAAATGAGATTGTTGAGTCCCCGTGGCTCACAGATTACTACAATAATGGTTGCAGGTACAGGTAATGCGATGCTTTGACGTGAGAGCGATGCTTGTTTGGTTCGGAGTTCTTCTTTTCTTCATCGATCATAGGATGGGTTCCAGGCCGGCAGCCTGGGATAGCAAGGATGGATGTCGCTTTTATCGTTTGATTTCGTCTATAGTCGGACCCTGCTCTTCTCTATGGTGATTGAATGTATTGTTGTATTTGATGTGATCATGATTTAGCTTGTGGTGAGTGTAAGCCTACTCCATATACTCATCTCCTCTTTACATGTACTTGTAACGATATCCATTCTTGCGAAGCGACGAGATGCGCTTCTATCCCTATCGAGGCCCTCGAGCCAAAATAAGGATAGGACCGCATCTTGGGCGTTACAATACCTCTACTTCACGAACACTAATTAAAATATGAAGACAATAATGATAATGATTCTTTGCGGCATGTCATTAGCATCGCGATAACTAAATGCAATTTCTCATTTGTGCATTTTTTTCTAAGGAGCTTAGAAAGGTGTGTAGGACTCTATGTCTACTTCACAGTTGAGGCTTCGACAGCCAAAACCACATAAAGTGAATCAACAAAATAAGGTGAAACATCAAGTAGTTCATACTAATATAGTCATTTCAACAAGCATGTTCAGTGCATATATATGCTCTTGCAAAAAATAATGTATCACGTCAGATGATCAACCAGACAGAAAGGTCGAAGAAGAAGTCGTGCAAGATGAGCATGCGATTGATGCCGTCCTTCTGGAGCAGCTTATCCCGTGTAATTTTGCCCATCGCATGTGTGCCTGACGATGGAGAGCCACGAACACCCCAACACAAGTGTCGATGGCGGCATGCCTAGTAGCGATATGAAAGGGAGTGCTGCTCTATAGCACAAAACATCCCTTCCGCTAGCCGCTGCAGTGCCGCTGCACAGTTGCTGCTTCGCGGTCCACGCCTTCTTCCCATCCCTGTCCCCATGCTAGACTTTAGAGAAAGAGGCTCTAGGAGCGCAGAGCCTGATCCCGCTGGGAACGAGCCGAGGGGAGGATACAGAGAGAGGTCGCGTGGGGGTGGGTTGGAGTGAGGGGGGTTGGATCCATCGCCAGTGTCGGGGAGAGGTGGGAAAGAAGGGGGTTGAGTGAATGCGTGGCTGCGGGGAAGGGAAGAGAAAGCCAAGGAAGAAAGAGAGGTGAATATGTGGCTTCGTGGGGGAGAATTTTCGTGAAGAGATATGAATAGGAGTGACCGCGACCGCACGATGAAGATCTAACGGTTCGCAGATCGTTCGGGTCTGATGCAGTTTTCAGGTGGTTCGTAAATTAGCTTTTTCGATCATGTTAAGTGTCATTTTGTGTTAAACTTTTTATTAAAAATTATTATGATGTTTAGGACGTCAGTGGTCATTCGATATATCGGCTCTAGAACAACCATTTACCCCAGAGGAGATTTGGGAGGCCATCGAAAGGCTCCGTTCCGGCAAGGTACTCGTCCCGGATGGACTCACGGTCGAGTTCCTACGCTCTTGCTGGCCCATTATCAACAACATGTGTGACGTCTTCGACAAGCTATTCACCCTCACCGGCTGCGCCTTCCAGCGGCTCAACGAGGCGTTCATCACTTTGCTCCCCAAGAGACCGAATGCTTCACCTCTCTTCGACTACCACCCGATCAGTCTCATTCACCTAATTGCCTAGTTATTCGCTAAGGTCCTCTCGCTCCGGTTGGCACCGCGTCTTGGCGAGCTAGTCTCCTCTAACCAGAGTGCATTCATAGCCAGGAGAAGTATCCATGACAACTTCTCCTCGTCCAGCAGACCGCGAGGTAATTGCACCAGTTGAAGCCCCCTCGGGTTCTACTAAAACAGGATATTGCGTGGGCTTTCGACTCGGTCTTGTGGTCATTCCTGCTGAAGGTACCCCATCACTTGGGGTTTGGTCTGTGTTGGCGTGAGTGGCTGTCCATTTTGATCTCGACGGCATCTATGCGCGTCTTGATCAATGGGATGCCTGGCCCCCTGCTACTTGTGAGCTGCGTTGGGATTTTCCCCGAAGAGGGGAGGAGATATAGAATAGTAGAGATAAGTATTTCCCTTAGTGAGAACCAAGGTTATCGAACCAATAGGAGAACCAAGCAAATTCCTTTCAACAACACCTACACACACAAAACCAAACACTTGCACCCAACGCGGGCAAGAGGGTTGTCAAGCCCCTTGAACTCGTTACTTGAAAGGATTAAATCTTGATAGAGATAGATAATGTAAAGGCAAAATAAAATAAAAGTGAATAAATTACACAAAAGTATTTTTAGGTTTTTTGTATTTATGTTTAAGTAGACCTGGGGGCCATAGTATTTGCTAGAGGCTTCTCTCTCAAAAATAGCATACGGTTGGTAGACAAATTACTGTTGGGCAATTGACAAAATTGCGCACAGTTATGACATGTTATTCACGATAATGATCATGTATATAGGCATCATGTCCATAAACAAGTAGGCCGAAACGATTCTGCATCTACTACTATTACTCCACCAATCGACCGACTCCTGCCTGCATCTATGGTATTAAGTTCATGAAAAACAGAGTAATGCTTGGAGCAAAGTGACATGATGTAGACAAAATAAGACAAGCAATATGTTCAGATCCCGTTGTTTTAACCTTAATGGCGACAATACAAATACATGTCTTCTCCCTTTCTGTCACTAGGATATAGAGCACCGCAAGATTGAACCCATTACAACGCACCACTCTCATTGAAGATAAACCAATCTAGTTGGTCAAACCAGACCGATAGATCGGAGAGAAATATGAAGCTATAACAATCATGCATAATAGAATTCAGAAAATACTCAATTACTTTCAATGAATAATCTGATCATAAACCCACAATTCATCGGATCCCAACAAACACATTGCAAAAGAAGATTACATCAGATAGATCACCGCGGGAATCGCGGTGAACATGGTATTGAAGATCAAAGAGCGAGAAGAAGCCATCTAGGTACTAGCTATGGACCCGTAGGTCTGTGGTGGACTACTCACGCATCATCATGGAGGCAGCAAGGTTGATGTAGATGGCCTCCATGGTCGATTCCCCCTCCAGCAGAGTACCGGAAAAGGTCTACATATGGCCTCCCGTCGAAACATAGGCTTGCGGTGGCAGAAAAAATGTTTCGGGTGGATCTCTGTTGGTTTCCCGATTTTAGAGAATCTATGGAGGTGAAATTAGGTAAGACAGAGCCACGAGGGGCCCACAAGGCATCAGGGCGCGCCTACCCCCCGAGCGCGCCCTGTCGCCTTGTCGTCTCCTCATCTCGCTTCCTGACTCCCCCCCCCAAAGCTTCCTGGGTCTCTTTTGTCCAGAAAAAAAACGTCAAAAAGTTTCATAGCGTTTGTACTTTGTGCCTCAAAAAAAGTCAAAGTGGAAAAGAAAGTCTCGCATCAACTAGCCGGATCAACGGGTTATGGAGGTGCCCATCAATCGATATCAATGTGAGGAGTAGGGATTGCCATGCAACGGATGCACTAGAGCTATAAGTGTATGAAAGCTCAACGGAAGTTAAGTGGGTGTGCATCAAACTTGCTTGCTCATGAAGATCTCAGGCATTTGAGGAAGCCCGTCATCAGAATATACAAGCCACGTTCTATAATGAAAAATTCCCGCTTGCATATGAAAATGACAACTCAGGAGACTCTCTATATGAAGAACATGGGGGCATTTTGAGGCACAAGTGTGGTAAAAGGATAGTAACACCGCCCCTTCTCTCTTTTCTCTCATTTTTCTTCATGGTGGGTTTTTCTCTCTTTTTCTCTTTTTTTCACCTCGTCCATTTGTTTTTATTTTATTTTTCGCCCGGAGTCTCATCCCGACTTGTGGGAGAATCATAGTCTCCATCATCCTTTCCTCACTGGGACAGTTGTCTAATAATGATGATCAGCACACTTTTATTTACTTACAACTAAATGTTACAACTCAACATAAAACAATATGACTTATATGAATGCTTCTGGCAGTGTACCAGGATGTACAATGATCTAGCGTAACATGTAGACAATGATGAACGGTGGTTTTTCCACAAATATTATGTCAGCCATATGATCATGCAAAGCAATATGATGATGAACACACAAGTCATGTGACAGAACGGTGGAGGTTGTATGGCAATATATCTCGGAATGGCTATGGAAATGCCATGACAGGTAGGTATGGTGGCTGTTTTGAGGAAGATATAAGGATGCTTATGTGTGATAGAGCGTATCATATCACGGGGTTTGAATGCACCGGCGAAGTTTGGACCGACTCTCGAGGTGAGAATGGGCAATGCACGGTACCGAAGAGGCTAGCAATTATGGAAAGGTGAGAGTGTGTATATCCATGGATTCACATTAGTCATAAAGAACTCATATACTTATTGTAAAGCCTTATTATCTCTCTCGAATCAAAGTACTATCGCATGCCCCTAGGGAGGAGGTTGGTAGGAGTTAACCATCGCGCGCCCCCGATTCGAACAACACGATACGATTTCATTCCAGACATAAAAATGCTCACACATCATCACCATGCCATAGTTAATACTTAGATGAATAACAAATAACAAGCTTTAATCACCGATATTTCTACTAACCAATAATCATGTACTCATGCCCTTTCATATTACTACGTCAATATAATCAACCCATGTTTCTTCTTTAGTGAGCTACATGAAAGTTTTTATTATATCCCCCTTGAATACCTATCCTTTTTGGACTAGTCTTATAACACGTGCCCATTACCACTCCTATTTTTATATACTCCAAAAAGATTTAAGTGAAGCATGAGAGTTCAATTATGTCTAAAAAATCTGAACGTTGATGTGCTCTAAAAAGATATAAGTGAAGTACTAGAGCAACTGCCTAGCTCAAAAGATATAAGTGAAGCATATAGAGTATTCTAACAAATTATGATGACCGTGTGTCTCTCTGAAATATGTGTGTATAACAAACAATGATTGTGTCAAACTAAAAGGCAAACAAAATATAACACATGATGCTCCAAGCAAAACAAATATCATGCGATGAATAAAAATATAGCTCTAAGTGACATACCGATAGATTGGAGACGAAAGAGGGGATGTCTTTCGGGGCATCCCCAATATTAGATGCTTGGGTCTTCCTTGAATATTACCTTGGGGTGCCTTGGTAATCCCCAAGCTTAGGGTCTTTCCGCTCCTTATTCTTTCATCCATCATTCTCTCACCCAAAACTTGAAAACTTCAGCACACAAAACTCAACAAAACCACGTGAGATCCGTTAGTATAATAGACATATCAAATACTTTAGGTAATGTTATAAAATGATTCATATTTCATTATTTCATAATAGGTACTATATTCTAACTTCTGCATAGCTTATACTCCCCGATACAATCCATAGCATCATCAAAACAAGCAAACTATGAGAGTGAAAACAGAATCTGTCTAAAACAGAACAATCTGTAATGATCTGTACTAAAACCACACTTCTAGAACTCCGAAAACTCTGAAAATGTAGGAAAAACTAGGAAATTTGTATACAAATATTGTGTAAAAATTTTAGATCAAAAAGACAGTCCAGTAAAATCATAGAAATTCTGCACTGGACACAAAAGTTTCTGTTTTTGCACATCATCAATTCTACTATATTCCCAATCATCTCAAGGGCTTTACTTGGCACAAACACTAATTTAAACATAAAAACATAACCATTACAGTAGCAATAATCATTTCAACACACCAAATCAGAAAGTGAAACAAAAATTTAAAGATAACTATTGGGTTGCCTCCCAACAAGCGCTATTGTTTTATGCCCCTAGCTAGGCATAATGCATAGTATCAAGTATTTTCATCCTTCAAATTCAACTCCTAAATTATGCCATGATTTCTAGGAGATTTAGCAAATAAGTTACTAATATTCATGCTCCTAGGGACAAAGAGAGGAGGCTTGATGATAAGTTCCTTTATTACATCTATGAAATTGGGATGCACACTAATCATTTTAAGATCCTCATTCTTCTTACAAGGTGTACCACTTGTAGGCTTAGGAACATACATAACCTTGGAACTTTTATTTATAGGATCCTTGACAATAGTTTTAGTAGGGACGAAAGCGGAGCCCACTTTATTAAGGATTTCTTCCAACTTATCGATTCGGGATGCACTTTGTCCTAACCTTTCACTAATCTTTGGCTCGCTATCTTTTAGAATTTTTAGAGTAGTTACTACCTTGGAACCCAATTTAGTAACTTCATTATGGACCTTCTTGTCTAGGTTTTCAATATGCTCACTGGTAGGCATTTTATTTTCTATAGCATTTAGCCTACGCATAACATCTTCCAATGTCAATACGGTTCCATTAACAATAATAGAAGGTGATCCTACTAGATTTTCCATAGCATTGAAAGCATCCAAAATGTGTCTCGTTAAGAAATTACCACCGATAATAGTGTCAAGCACAAATCTATACCAAGTAGTAACACACGCATAAAAATTACGAAGCAAAACAGTGGTGGATTGCTTACGAGTTGATCTATTTTGAGCATTGCAAATCCTACACCACACATCTTTTAAAACTTTATCCTCCCCTTTGTTTGAAATTAAGCACTTCATTCTCGGGAGTACATGAAACAATAGAACAACTAGCCATAATGACAAGCAAGAAAACAAGTAAACTAGATAACTAAGCAAACAAGCAAATAGAAATAATTTTGTATTTTTGATTTTTATATAAAGTAAAAAATAACAACAAATAAAAAGTAGAAAAAGTGAAAGATAATTTATGTGTAGGGACCTGACAAGTTGATGATGTCTCCCCGGCAACGGCGCCAGAAATTCTTCCTACTACTTATGAGTTGCGTTGGGATTTTCCCCGAAGAGGAGAGGAGATGAAGTACAGTAGAGATAAGTATTTCCCTCAGCGAGAACCAAGATTATCGAACCAGTTGGAGAACCAAGCAAACTCCCTTCGACAACATCTACACACACACAACCAAACACTTGCACCCAATGCGGGCAAGAGGGTTGTCAAGCCCCTTGAACTCGTTACTTGCAAGGATTAAATCTTGATAGAGATAGATAACATAAAGGCAAAATAAAATAAAAGTAAATAAATTTCAGAAAATTATTTTGAGGGTTTTTGTATTTTTGTTTAAGTAAACCCAGGGGCCATACTGTTCACTAGAGTCTTTTCTCTTGAATATAGCATACTGTGGGTAGACAAATTACTGTTGGGCAATTGGCAGAATTGCGCATAGTTATGACATGTTATTCACGGCAATGGTCATGTATATAGGCATCAGTCCATAAACAAGTAGACCGAAACGATTCTGCATCAACTACTATTACTCCACCAATCGACCGACTCCTGCGTGCATCTATGTTATTAAGTTCATAACAAACAGAGTAATGCTTGGAGCAAGGTGACATGATGTAGACAAAATAAGACAAGCAATATGTTCACATCCCGTCATTTTATCCTTAATGGCAACAATACAAATGCGTGTGTTGTCCCCTTCTGTCATTGGGATATAGAGCCCCGCAAGATTGAACCAATTACAACGCACCACTCCCGCTGAAGATAAATCATTCTAGTTGGCGAAACCAAACCGATAGATCGGAGAGGAATACGAAGCTATAACAATCATGCATAATAGAATTCAGAAAAGACTCAATTATTTCAATGAATAATCTGATCATAAACCCACAATTCATCGGATCCCAACAAACACACAGCAAAAGATGATTACATCGGATAGGTCACCGCGAGAATCGTGGTGAACATGGTATTGAAGATCAAAGAGAGAGAATAAGCCATCTAGGTACTAGCTATGGACCCGTAGGTCTGTGGTGGACTACTCACGCATCATCACCGAGGCAACAAGGTTGATGTAGATTGCCTACGTGGTCGATTCCCCCTTCGGCAGAGTACTAGAAAAGGTCTCGAGATGGCCTCCCGTCAGAACAGAGGCTTGTAGCGGCGGAAAAAGTGTTTCGGGTGGCTCTCTGTTGGTTTCCCAATTTTAGAGAATTTATGGAGGTGGAATTAGGTCAAACGGAGCCACGAGGGGCCCACAAGGTAACAAGGCGTGCCTACCCCCTGGGCTCGCCATGTTGCCTTGCCGTCTCCTCGTCTCACTTCCTGACTCCTCCCGAAGCTTCTTGGGTCTATTTTGTCTAGAAAAAAATCGTCAAAAAATTTTGTAGCGTTGGGACTTCGTTTGGTACAGATTTCCTGGAAAACCAAAAACAGGCAAAAAACAGCAACTGGCACTAGGCACTTACTTAATAGGTTAGTTACTAAAAATGATATAAAATAGAATACAATTGTATATAAAGTATTCAAGATTGATATAATAATAGCATGTAACAATGAAAACTTATAGATACGTGGGAGACGTATCAGCCGGGCGAGAGTATGCCGCCCCCTCGACCTCGGCAGGCTGGGACTCGTGATCTCCACCGCACCGGAATCCCTCTCCGCGCCAGATGGCTTTGGCTTCAAGCTACCGACCCCTCTCGACCTTGGGCTCACCTCCAGCTTCCTCCCGACCCCGAGGTACTCCAGTTCTTCCGAGCATCCACGACCTGGACCATTGGCAATGGCACCTCCTGCAGCTTCTGGGAGGACCCGTGGCTCGAGGGGAAAGCTCTCACCGACACCGCTCCCTCCCTGGTGACTTTCGTGCCCCGTCGAGTGAGGCGCATTCACACGGTCGCTCAAGCACTCATCGACCAACGTTTATCACCGACATTCAGGGCGCGCTTGGTCCGGCCGCCACGGTATAGTACGTTGACCTCTGGCATCGCCTTCGGCTCGTCGTGCTCTCTTCCTAGCCTGATTCGACCCGCCGGTGTTGGACCGATAATGGTGTGTATTCGGCTTCCTCATGCTAGAACGCGCTCTTCCATGGCTCCACCGCCTCGGAGTTCTGACGGCTGGCCTGGCAGACCGGAGCTTCGATATCGGTACAATTCTTCATCTGGCTCGCCTCCTTAAACTGTTGTTGGTCCGCCGATCGTATCACCCGTCGCGGCCTTACCGCAGGAACCGGCATGCGTGCTATGCTCTCAGGGTCCCGAGACGCTTCACCACATCCTTGTGGGTTGCGTCTTCACGCGTACCACTTGGCACGAAATCCTGCCTGGTGCTCTCCTATGACCACTACTCCGGATGGCTCCGCGAGATTCTTTGACTGGCTCTCTTCGGCTATGATCGCTACACCGGCATCACGGCGACGCGGACTGTCCACCGTTGCGTCGCTCACGGCTTGGTCCCTTTGGCGGCATCAGAACGCCGTCGTCTTTGACAAGATCGCCCCTTCTTCTTTCGCACTCATCGCGGCGATCAAAGATGAAGCTCGCTCCTGGGCCGCGACATGAGCTAGAGGAACGAACACATGCATTCATGTAACCTGAGTTCCATTTTCGAAGGCTGAGCAACCCCTTTGTCCTCTGCTCGATTTGGTGCCATGGCCTCGCCATTCGTGTGTACGCGGCCATGGCGCCACCATGTACTCTTTTTCTTTCCCCATATCAATGCAATGATACGCTGCTATGCGTATTCGAGAAAAAATGATGTTCAGGACCATATGACATATCTGTTAGAGTCAGGGACGGAGCCAGCAGGGGGCGAGCTGAGGCCATGGCTCCCCCATGCTGTGAAAAAATTCTTAAAATACCCCTAAGTATTATGTGGATTTGAGGAATTTGATCACTAAATCTAATGTATGGCCCCCTCAATGTTGTAGATGTTTCATTGGCCCCCTCAAATAAAATCCTAGCTCCGTCCCTCTTAGAGTTGCTCTAAACCTACCCGAAAAAAAGAGAGTTGCTCTAAACCTCGGATGCAAGCAAAGCCGTGGCACATTTCATTTCAGTGTACAAGTGTGCCGGTGAGCATGTACGGCTCTCAGTGCCAACCCACGTGTGGCACCCCTCCCCTGCCGTGCTCTCCTTGTTCGCCGCTCGCCGGGCCGTCGGTGGAGCCGCTCGCTTGCTGGCGCTAACCAACGTGGATGGGTTCTCAAAAGAAAAACACAACGTGGAAGGAGGACTAGAGTAACATGTTGTCTGGTAGGAACCCTCCCCCCAACACGATGGATTCGATCTCTTTCTTTTCTTCTGCCGCTAGCAACTTCCTGTGCGCGGTCATTGTTCCGCCGTGCCTCACGCGCCAAACGCAACAAGACCGCTAGCCGCTATCACAAGCCGAACACGCCCTGGTGGGGACGGTACTTGCTCCCTCGTCGTTTTCTCTGTCCGTCGTCTTCGTCAATATTTATATGCGTGGCAACTTAGGGCACAGCTCATTCCATATATCCCTGTTAGCTCGCTTGGCACTCGTGCGACTTGCGCTTCAGCCGGGTCATGCTCTTCTGCCGAACCAGAGATATTTCCAATATAATTTTCCACCTCCATCAAATACGGCCACATCATAAAATATGTGTGGTCGAATAACATGTGTCGCAATCAAAGCGGGAGGGCCAGCCTCGCTAGTGGCAAGTGCCCAACTGTTTACTGTGCTAAACGTTGTTGTTGTTGTTGTTGTTGTTGTTGTTCACTGCTCCCTACATTTCACTTATTTGCCAAAGAGAAAAGAAGAGCAACATTTCGCAATGGCTTTTAGGCTATGTGTCACTCCCTCTGTTTTCATTTACTTTGCACATCAGCTTTGCCCCAAGTCAAACTTTATAAAAGCTACCATGTTTATAAAAAATGATACTATGTGCATTTACAATATACTATATTACTAATCTTCTTAGGATTGGAGGCCTCACAATCAATTAAGGTCTCCAACTGAAATTTGGTCATCCGATTTTGACCGGGTCAACAATTTCTTAAACCCTCTCATTTAATTTTTTATACAATACACTATGCTTCTTAATTTTTAAATCTTCACAACTAATTGAGGCTTTAGTTTAGACTTTGGTCACCCGATGACCGGGTCAACAATTTCTCAAGGAGCTCTCCTATTTAATTATTTTAATTCTCTATGCTCCCTAATTTTAAAGCTATTTCATTCGATTGAGGTATTCAATTTTGGATTTGATTTACGATTTTGATCGGCCAACGATTTGTCAAATCAATCAGCAGTAACTGGCCTATAAAAACATATCAACCCCTCGCAGACTCCTATCACCCATAAAAGAGCGTAACGATCTGATACCATAGCACGAATACAGTACATGCAACCAACGATGAAAAATATCCCCACATAAATATGGGTTGATTAGCAGATAACAAAGAATCCCACCACGAAAGACCCACCAAATAATCGTATTATAAATAAACGTAAAACACACTCCATCCTCTCCCCCACCAGCCAAACCAAATACTCCATCAGTTTCAAAATATAAGGGTTATTAGTTTTTTGGAAAGTCAAATTTCTTTAATTTTGACCAAGTTCAGAGCCACAAATATCGACATCCACAATATTAAACAAAAAATATGAAAATTTATTTCATGATGAATCTAATAACACGATTTGATATTATGAATTTTGATATATTTCTCTATAAATTTGATCAAACTTAAAAAGGTTTGACTTTTCAAAAAAAGTAATACATCATCTATTTTAAAATATAGTAAGTAAAGAAATTTAAGAATCCCAACAAATTCAACGACGCAGCAAAGCGCGCACAACCCTTCTAGTAACAAGTATACGTGATGTCAAAATATATTCAATGATGAATCTTATGTTATTTGTTTGATATTGTAAATGTTGGTAACTATTTTCTATAAATTAGATCAAAAGTCACAAACTTTGGCTTTAATCGAAGTTAATATGCCGAGTAAATAAAAGAGGGGGTACCTTCTGATCAGCCGATTGTAGAGCTGCAATGATTTCCAAAATAAGTATAAGATGTTCAAGGTACACATATTTACGTCTTAGCTTGTGGAAAAGTATACCAAACACCTAATGTATAGAGAAGATAATCACTCTTCCCTCCGTCTATTGCTAAGGATTTAAAAATAATGTGTGTAAACCATTTTTTCAGAATATGTAAATTCACAAAGAATAAGGATAATTATAAATAAACTGTGAAATACCAAAAGCTAGGAATTTCTATAAATAAATCAGAAAAACTTGATAAATAATAAAAAATTAAAAATAAACACTTGAATTGTAAATAAGGAAAATAGGGAAATGTGTAACTCTCAAAAAGAAAACCTTTTATGCATTTTTTGTATCAAAGTTGACAAAACATTAAGAGATTATTTACTAGACATATTTCACATATTTTCATTTTCTAAAAACCTTAGAATATTTTTAAAAATAAACTTTCAAAAATATTAGTTGCACATTCTTTTGCTGATTTTTCATCATTACAGGAACAGACTTTACAAAAAATCAACAAAAAAATGTGCAACTAATATTTTTCAAACCATGTTTTTGAAACCAATAATTTTTCATAATTTTAAAAAACAAACTGATTTCCCCCCATGCATGCACTACGAAGACAAGCCAACAAGGAGAGCTCCTATGCGGCGCTTATGGGTGTGTTTGGTTAAAAGGAAGATGCTAGGATGGATATGGGTATCCCCATCCAACTGGCTAGGGATAGCCTCTTTTTTGTTTGGTTGGTGGATGGTGTTAACCCATGTTTTGTTTGATTCAATGGATGGATCATGGTTGGAGATAGCAATTTTTCGCTGTCGCCCGCTAGGGAAACTGGCGCTCACCGGCGGACAAGATGGGTCGCGGCTCATGACAACACTAACCTTCGATTATTGGCCGTGACTCTTGACCCTTGGCCCTGACCATAGAATATTGACCTTTGACTTTTTGGGAAAAATTGTGAACCAAAAAGAGTTCACAATTTTTAAAAAAATCTGAGTTTCAAAAAGGTTCATAAATTCAGAAAATGTCCACGGCTTGAAAAAGTTCATAATTTTTCAATAGTGCAAAAATTGGAAACAAGTTCAAAAAAAAATCATGAACTTTGCAAAAGTTCACGATTTCGAAAGGTTGTAAACTTTTTAAAAAGTTTGAGAAAATGAAAAAGTCACAAAAATTGAAAAAGCTCACGAGTTTAAAACGTTTGTAAAATATGAACAAGTAATGAAATTAGGAAAATGTTCATGAATTTGAAAAATATTTCAAATAAAAAAAGATCACGCGTTTGAAAAAAAGGAAAAAGAAAGAAAATTTTAAAATAAAACAAGAAATAAAAAATAAAATAATGAAGGTGAAAGAAAAACCGAGCAAAACCCGTGCGGGGAATATCAAAAGAAAACCGCTCGAAAATTCGGCGGAACTTTCTAGAAGGTTCCAAAACCATTGAAAAATAGGTCATATGGGCCGGCCAACTACGCTCGCTATTGCTAGTCTCTATAGCCACTGCGTACCGAGAGCAACTAATTGAGGAGCGCTCCTTCGATAGCCTCCGAAGGGTCACTCTTAGGCGCCGCCACTTGACGCGTTCTCAGCCGCCACCACGTGTCGCGCTCTAAGCGTCTCCTCCGAATTTTGTGTTTTTATTATTTTTACACACACGTTTTCGGCTTTTTAGATGGTTTTTTTTTCGGCGTTTCGGTTTTTCCACCGGTCTTTCTTAGCTTTCGGACAAATTAATCAATTTTTTCACGAAAAACGCGTTTTCCCCTTTTTCTAGAGGCACGGTTTTGCTTCCGTGCCTCTCGGAAACCAAAAAACGCATTTTTTTTGTTCCTTGAGAGGCACGATTTTGCTTCCGCGAGAAGCACGGATTTGCTTCCACGAGAGGCACGGTCATGCCTCTTAGAAAAAAAACGTGTTTGTTTTGTTCTTCGAGAGGCACGGATTTGCATCCGTGAGAGGTACGGCCGTGCCTCTCAGAAACGGAGCAAAACATGTTTTTTTTATTCCTCGAGAGGCATGGTTTTGCTTCTGCGAGAGGCATAGACGTTCTTTCGCGAGAGGCAGGACCGTGCCTGTTGGAAACGGGAATATATGCATTTATTTTTTTCTTCCGTGAGAGGCACGATTTTTTCGTTCGTTTTTTCGTCCAGCTTTTTTCGTCAAAACCTATCAACATGTGATCTAGTTTTAAATATCTCGACGTGAGGAATCCAACAGCGAAAACGGTTCAAGATTTCCATTTTAAAATAACGGATCTACGAAAAAAGGGAAAACTCCAAGGTTGCGACAAGTGACGCACTGCAAGTGCGTCGTCACTTATTGCAACCTGAGGAGGTGGGATGACCTTTGAAAGGAGTACTCTTCAAAACCTATGATAACGCCCATCGGTAGGTTGCGCACCTCTAGGGCTATATCTCGCTTATTGTGAGATGTATGCCCGGCTCACGTAAGATTTGTCCCTGCTCGATACAGTATAGGGCCGGCCCGTTAATTCACTCGCACGTTATGCTCGCTGCGTTCGATCTGTTCAGTTCGCTAATTCTCTTCGGTATTTTCTTTTTCTTTCGGTTTTCTCTATTCCTTCATTAGTTTTCTTTGGTTTTCTGTTTTTTTCTTTTGTTTTAATGTGTTTCACCAGTTTTCTTTGTGTGTTTATCGGTTTTCATGGGTTTTTTCTTTCTTTATTTTTCTTAGTTTTTCTTCTGCTTTCTTTGTTTCTTTCTTTGGTTTTTTAATTCTTCACAGATTTTCTTAGTTTTTTCTTTTTGTCTTTGTTATAAATTTAGCGTTCTTTTATTTTTCATTGGTTTTGTTCCGTTTATCTTTGGTATTTCGTTATACTTTGGTTCCTTTTATTTGTTTTCTATTGTTTTCGTTGCCTCTTTTGTTTGCCATTTTGTCGGTTTTTATCAGTTTTCTTTTTTGTTCAACACATGTGAACTAATTTTAAGTACACATTCAATAATCTTTCATACACATCAGAAACAATTATGTATACATGTTAACATTTTCTAAATACATGATTAATATTGTTTTGAAAACTTATACTTTTTATGCCTACTTTTTTCCGCACACATTTTTTTAAACATTTTTGGAACACAAGTTTAACATATTTTGTATACCTGGTCAACTTTTTTTCCATACACATTGTTAACATTTTGAAATGTTTGATTAACGTTTTTCAAATGAAATATTAAAATATTAAATATATGGTCAATATTTTTCTATACAAACATTTTCAAATGCAAGATTAAAAATTTAGAATATATGATCAACATTAGTTATATACACACTTAATGTTTTCAAATGCGTGATTACCATTTTTGGAATAAAAACTTAACAATTTTCTGAATATAGTGAACATTATTTCTGTACACATTTAACCTTTTCAAACGCTTGATTAACATTTTCAAATATAGATTGTTTTTTTAATTCATGCTCAAGACTTTTTTAATACATGGTCAACATTTTCTATACACATTTAATATTTTTAACATTCTTTCAATAACACGATCAACTTTTTCATTCACATTTGTATTTTTTTGTATATATTTTTTGCGTACATGAGAAACATTATCTCTATACGTATTTAACATTTTCCGAACGCTTGGTAAATTTCTTTCAAATGTTTTTACGCATTTTTTACTATACTTATTGAAAATATTTGGAAGTATAAACATTTTTATATTTGCACCAACATTTTTTAAGACCGCAGAATCATTTTTTAAAAATTATGTATTTTTTGAAATATGTGCATTTTGTTTTATTACTAGAAAAGTTCCATAAAGTAGAAAATAGAAAAATAAAATAAAAAATGAAATCGAGTGAGCGAACTGCGCAACTGGGCCGGTCCATTAGCTCTATTCCCTACGTAGTGGACCGACCCATCTAGTTTTTCTTTTATTTGTTTTGGTAACTTTTTAGAAGGCTCCATCTGGTTTTCGGGTGGTTCTTTCTCTGATTTTTTCTTTTCCTTATTTACCTTTAAAATATCATGAACATTGTTTCAGTTCCTGGTTACTTTCAATTTCATCAACATTATTTAAATACGTTAACAAGTTTTCATTTTCATGGATCTTTTTTTTTTGCGGGGTCATTTTCATGGATCTTTAATTCATGAACTGGTATCAGTTTCGTAAATATTTTTTTTTAACTTTTCCACTAAAAATTTACTTTAAAAATATATTTACATTTGACATTTTTGAATGTCTGATTTTTTTATGAATTTTTCTTGTGAGAACCAGCAGTATTTTTAAATACGCTGCTGGCGAGCAAGAGATCAAAGCAAGCGGAAGCTAAAGGGCCATGACCTGCGTAGATTCTGTAAGTGCGCTCGCGTGTGATTCGACGCCTACTTATATTCTCTTTTGTTTTGAGAAAAACTTATATTCTCTCTTAATATGCACATATCCTAACTCATAACACATACTACATCACCGACTCTTAATGATCACGGCCTATTAGAACAAATGTTTCGTATCACCCGATGATAGTATAGCTGGTCAAACAGGCCAGGCTTTGTATCATTTGATTCCGAGCAACTGAGGGTGTGGCTTACATGTCTTTGGTCCATAATGCTTGCCCGAAATAACGAGTTTTCTATCAGCGCGACCAACTTATTTTCCTTTTCGTCTGAAGCCCCAGGAAGCGGATGCAGATTTTCTATGCGGGTTGCATCCAGATTGCCTTTTCCCCGGGGAGTCAAAACTCATTGGATTCTCACTATCCCTGACATCCATTTCTAAGCCACATCCTCACGAAGACAAGTCAACGAGTCATGATATGCCGTGAACCAGCTAGCTGTAGCAAGATATGCAAGATATGCTCTGGCCATATGCAGCAACAGCTCTGTCCACGGCCTCATTCTTGTGTCGACGTCTGGCATTGCACGCAATCCAATTAAGCAGTCAAAAAAGGCAGCACGCTCGCACTCGTTATAAGCTCCCACCATTCGCCACACACATAGCACCATGGCACGTTGTAGAGTGCGAAGCGGGCTGCTGCTTGTCGCCATGGCTCTGCTCCCTCTGGGCATGGCCATGGACGCCATTGGCAGTAACTGCGCCGGAACCAGGTACGCTGGCAGCGGCAAGGCCAAGATCGACTCCGTCCTGGCGGACCTCGTCGCCAAGGGCTCCTCGGGAGGCTTCGCCACGTCCGTCGCCGGCAAGGGTAATAACACCGTCATCTACGGCCTGGCGCAATGCCGCGGCGACGTCTCCGCCAGCGACTGCTCCGCCTGCCTCGCGGACGCCGCCAAGCAGCTCCCCGCCGCCTGCAGCTACCAATCCGACGCCAGAATATGGTACCACTTCCACTAATTATTACTAGAATTTTAGATCAATCGAACCGAACCATCGATGGATATGCATGCTCAACTATTAACTATGCTGCGTGCAGGTACGACTTCTGCTTCATGCGGTACGACAACACAGATTTCGCCGGGCAGTCGGACACGGGCGCCGGCGTGATCCTGGTGAACGTGCAGGCGGCGGACGACCCCATGTCGTTCAAGAAGGCGGTGGGGAAGGTGATGAACAAGGCGACGGCGAAGGCGTCAGCGTCGGGCAGCGCGGGGCTCGGCAGGTCCAAGGACCAGTACACGCCGTTCGTCACCATCTACGGCCTGGCGCAGTGCACGCGGGACCTCGCGCCGCTGGCGTGCGCGCAGTGCGTCTCGGTGGCGCTGTCCAAGTTCGGCGACTACTGCGGCGCGCAGCAGGGCTGCCAGATCAACTACAGCAGCTGCAGGGTCCGCTACGAGATCTACCCGTTCTACTTCCCCCTGGACGGCGCCGCCAATGGCCGCGCCACCACCGATATGACAAAATACACCAAGATCGTCGTGCACGCTTGACCTTGATGTAGAGGCTCCTTGCACATTTCCGATGTGCTTCATGCAAGAAACGTACTACGGAGTACGGAGTAGATGCAAGTGAGACCTGATATTTGAGCTGCATGCACTTAATAAGCGGGGGTTATATATGTAAGCTGTAGCCATCGCGTGCTTCAATTGGGAATAATTATTTTTTCAAGGATACAATTGGGAATAATTATGCACGAAGCAAAGTGTGCATCCCTCTGTTTCTAGATGAGGGAAGTGTAACAGAGGTGCTTAAGGCATAAAAAAATTCACAAGTGTCGTGTTGGTCCTTGACAAGGATCTTTTAAAATTGTCGTCTACGCGCGCGCGCACAAGTATAACAAAGTGTTATACAAGACCGAATCTAAGCCTGATGAAGTAGAAAGAAGAAAAAATAAATCAAACGATCAAAACGATGATCGTCAAACTACAGTAGCGACTGTACGAACCATTCCTTTTTACATTATAAAGTAAAGGAATCTATAACTCCCGAACGTGTCTTGTTTTACGTTTTGGTGCCCAACGATTGTCATCACCATTAGATCGATGCACCAATCTTGAAACAGGGCCCTTCTGCTACATCATCACAAACGCTGGTTCGGTGAATTCAAGCTCCATCCCGAACGTTGTCCACCTTATCCCCTCACTTCGTCTATCCACTCGCCACTCACTCCCACTTCCGTCGATTTCACCACTTCCCACTGTGTCGGAGCCGGCGGCGACCATCCTTCGTCGCCTGCCAGAGGGAAGAGGAGCCAATACACCACTTCGACGGCGCTGGCGGCGAGCCCTCGCATCGCCATGCGTGCGGCGGAGTAGGAGGCGGAAAGACGAATCCGACAGGCGACAACCCCGATGGGGTCACAGCGGCGCGCGGCGGCTGCTCCCGCGAAGCCTGCGAGTCGGCCACACGGTGCGTTCACGGCGTGCGGGGGCGGCGCGGCCTGCCAATCGGTGGTTGCGGCATGCAGCGTCGACTCCATCTTCTACGTCC
This sequence comes from Elymus sibiricus, assembly GCA_039707655.1. NCBI lineage: Eukaryota > Viridiplantae > Streptophyta > Magnoliopsida > Poales > Poaceae > Elymus > Elymus sibiricus. The sequence continues at coordinate 372,069,028 of CM077669.1, forward strand.
TCGCCAAGGTCGTCGCGGTCTTCGGCGTCGCGGCCGACGGAGCCGGTGGCCTCGACCTACACGGGAAGGGCCAACTCGTCGTTGTCAAGGCCATGTTCCTCATGTTGCTCGCGCTCGTCGCCACGCATCTGGCCATGGCCTACCGGGCGAGCAGCCGCGAGAAACGCCGGTTGCACGTCGTTTGCAGAATCGACATCGAAGCAGTGAGTCCCCTACCCCTCGTCTCCTCCATGCCTCTCTGCCCATATCAACTCTCGATCGCATTAAACGGCCATCGCCATGATCAGTTTGTCAGTACAAGTCAGTGTCACACATGCTAAACAAACTAGTACCTAAAATTCAAATGAACTCGAGCTTTTCAACTCGCCATGCGAGCTCGTAGGAAATAATTCTAGATTCTGTAGCACAATCCAGGCGCTTCTTTGGGTGTATAGCATAGTTCATCCCCGCACTTTTCGGCGGATCGAACTTTGTGTGTAACACGGCAACCTAGTGTAGGGTAATCCAAGGTGCGCCATGGAATCTACCTTTTCCCGGCCGGCAAATTTAGTTTACGGTCCATGGCAAAAAACAATTTACGATGGGAATTTGAATTTTTAGACAATGGCAATTTAGTCAATATTTTTTTTGAGTATTGTAGGAAATTTACTTTATTTTCCATGCCAAATTTACTTTATTTCCCATGGCAGAATTTACTCTATTTTTGCCATGGCAAAATTTACTCTATTTTGTGCCATGGCGATTTTTACTTTTAATGACATGACAAATTTTACTCTATTTTCGCCATGGCAACAATTTTCTCTATTTTCGCCATGGCAATTTTACATTTAATGGCATGGCAATTTTCATTTTTTAATATAGGCAGATGCATGAAATAGATCTCTAGATGCACTTCTGCTAGCTGCCATGGGAACATGGCAATTTTGCAAAAAATGTCGAAGATGGCAATTTTTTAGTAGAACATGACTTTTTTTGTGTGGAACATGGCAAATTGTCAAACAACTCTTAGTAGATTTCCCATACTATTTAGTGTACTTAGATTCTATACTCATTGTTTGCCTTGAGTTGATGTTGAGTAGAACATGGCAAATTTGTTGAAAATGTTAAAGTTGGCAAATTTGAGTCCAACATGACATTCGTTTTCATTTCTCTACCATGGCAAATTGGTTTTTTATGGATCATGGCAATTCACACATCATGGCAAATTTTTAACTCTTTTTTGCCATGGCAAATTTCACTCTATTTTTTGCCATGGCAAATTCATTTTTAATGACATGGCAATTTTTACTTTTTTTTTGCCACGGTCCATGTGATATATTTGCCATGTCAATATAGGTAAATTTGCCATGGCAAAAATTCCGAAAGTTTCTACAACATGACAATCTTGCCATCCTTTAAATAGTTTGCCTCCATTTTCTTCAAAAACATGTTAGTTTTTATCTCTCTAACACGGTAAACTTACTATATGGACCAGGGAAAAATTAATTGATGGACCATGGCAAGTTTAAGTCAAGTACCATGGAAAAATTCTTTTGTCATATCACGGTTATATTTTTTTACATAAATGATATTTTTCTTTATAGATTTTACGTTGCAAGTTTAACTCAAGTATCATGTCTAATTTTTCCCATGTTTTATACAACTCTAAAATGGCCATGACAAAAAGATTACTACAACATGGCAAATTCTGAAAGTTTTCTAATCATGGTAAACTTACCATCTTTCAAAAAGTTACCACCATTTTTGTTGAAATGTATATTACCATGGTCCATATAGACATGGCAAATTTTATATGGTAAATTTGCCATATTTTATTTATCTTTTCTTTAACATGGAAAGCTTATTTTTTTTATGTACCATGGCAAGTTTAATCCAAGTACCATGGCAAATTCATAATTGACAACATGGCAAAAATAATTACATGTGTCCTTCTTTAGCTAAGTTTTCCATGATGTATATAACATTTTCCATCAAAGATTTGCTTGTCCCATGCCAAAAACTTTTAAATCTGCACTTTTTCTTATTTAATACCATGGCATTTTCTCGTATATATTTTTTGGTTTTTTTACATCGGCAATTTATTTTATATTTCTACGAAAAATTCATCGAGTATAACATGGCAAACTTTTAGTTGTGTCATGGCACTTTTGTCCCTGTTTTCTACTTTCTGTTGGTTTTGTCTAAGAAAAATGCAAGTACTTTTGGTATTGAAAGATGGCAAAGTTAAGCATTTTTTATCCATTGACATGGCATTGCTTAATTTTTTTTATACATGCACAATGGCAACATTTGTAGAAATCTTTTTTTTCTACCATACATGTCCATTTTTTTGTGTTTTTTCATATTATCGTGGCAAAAATTCCACACTCAATTGCCATGAAGTGTGCATGAACATCATGGCAAATTGTTGAAATTTCTGTAATACACCTTTTTCATGATTATATGGTAGTTTTGTTCATTATAGCATGACAACTTTTTGTTCCTGGTTTTTTTTCGGGGAGTGTTTTTTCTTGGCCCAGTGCATTTTAGGCCTTTTTTGTGTTTTCTCTACTTGTTGGGACAAAAGCAGCTTTGGGCCTATAATATTTGTAATTCTTCTATTTTTTAATTCTTGAACGCAATATTTTTCTGGGCTCTCATTGGGCTTCGATACCTCCCGTACTTTAGAGGAGAGGGCGAGCCAGATCGAACATAACGTTCGGGGAGGAGAGGGGAGCGAACGAACGAACGATTTCATTCGGTACGATCTCCCTCTCTCCCGAACGACCTGCTTCCTCCCCTCCAATGGCCCAGCCCAACGAGACCATCCTAGAAACAACATTGCCTTAAAGAATTTAAAAGGCAGAATAATTACAAATACTCCAGGCCCAAAACTGCTTCTGTCACAACAAATAGAGAAAATGCAAAAAAAGGCATAAAAGATGTTCTGGACCAAGAAAAACACTCCCTAGAAAAAAAATCTAGGGACAAAAAGTTGCCATGCTATAATGAACAATACTACCATATAATCATAAAAAGGCATATTACAGAATTTCAAATATTTGCCATGATGTTCATGCCCACTTCATGACAACTGAGTATGGAAATTTTGCCATGATATTATGAAAAAACAAAAAAACACAAAACAAATTGGACATATAGGATAGAACAAAAAGATTCTATAGAAAATTACCATTGGGCACGTATAAAAAAAGTCTGAGCAATGTCATATCAACGGATCAAAAATTATTAACTTTGACATCTTTCAGTACACAAAAAAGTACTTGCATTTTTCTTAGACTCAACGAATAGAAAGTAAAAATAGGGACAAAATTTCCATGATACAACTGAAAGCTTGCCTTGGTATACTCGATGTGTTTGCCGTAGAAATATAAAATAGATTGGCCCTGGTAAAAAACATAAAAAACAACATATACACGAGAATATTAAATGAGAAAACATGCAGATTTAAAAGTTTTTTTCATGGTCCATAGCAAAATCTTCGATGGAAAATGTTCTATGAATCACAGAAAACTTAGCTAAAGAAGGTTTACACTTGTACTTGTTTTTGCCATGTTGTCAAGTATGAATTTGCCATTGTACTTGTATTAAACTTGCCATGGTCCATAAATTAATTTTTCCATGGTACATAAAAAAAATTTGCCATGTTAAAAGAGATAACTAAAATATGACAAATTTGCCATGTGTATATGGACCATGGTAATATACATTTCAAGGAAAATGGTGCTAACTATTTGAAAGATGGCATGTTTGCCATATTTAAAAACTTTCAGAATTTTCCATGTTTTAGTAATCATGTTGTCATGGAAATTTTAGAGTTGTATAAAACATGGCAAAAAATTACACATGATACTTGATTTCAAGTTGAAACATAAAATATATAAACAAAAATGTCATTTATGTAAAAACAATATAGCCTTGATATGACAAAAGAATTTTTCCATGGTACTTGACTTAAGCTTGCCATGGTCCATCAATTAGTTTTGCCATGGTCCATATAGTAAGTTTGTCGTGTTAGAGAGATAAAAACTAACATACTTTTGAAGAAAATAGTGGCAAAATATTTAACGTACTTTTGAAGAAAATGGTGACAAACTATTTAAAGGATGGCAAGATTGCGACGTTGTAGAAACTTTTGGAATTTTCGCCATGGAAAATTTACCTATATTGACATGGCAAATATATCACATGTACCGTGGCAAAAAAAAAGAAAAAATTGCCATATCATTAAAAGTGAAATTCCCATTGCAAAAATAGAGAAATTTTCCATGGCAAAAAAGAGTAATTTTTTTGCCATGATGTGTGAATTGCCATGATTCATAATAAATAAAATTTCCATGGTAGAGATATGAAAATGAATGTCATGTTGTACTCAAATTTGCCACCTTTGACATTTTCAACAAAATCGCAATGTTGTACTCAACATCAACTCAAGGCAAAAAGTGAGTCCAGAATCTAAGTACACTAAATAGTATGGGAAATCTACTGAGTGGTTCTACAATTTGCCATGCTCTGCACAAAAAAGGTCATGTTCTACTAAAAAATTTCCATCTTTGATATTTTCTACAAAATTGCCATGTTCCCATGGCAGCTAGCAGAAGTGCATCTAGAGATCTATTTCAAGCATGGGCCTATATTAAAAAGTGAAGATTTCCATGTAATTAAAAGTTAAATTGCAATGTCATTAAAAGTAACACTACCATGGCAAAAATCGAGTATATTTCGCAATGGAAAATAAAGTAAATTTGCCATGAAAATGAAGTAAATTTTCCTATGGTACACAAAAAAGTATCAATTAAATTGCCATAGTGTAAAATTTCAAATTGGCATCGTAAAATAAAAATTCACCATGGACCATAAACTAAAATTTCCATGGACCTTAAAGTAAATTTGCCGGATGGAAAAAGTAGATTCCATGGCGCACCTCGGATTACACTACACTAGTTGGTGTGTTACACACAAAGTTCGATCAGTTGTCTGACCAAAAAGTGCCGGGATGAACTATACTATACACCCAAAGAAGTGCCTAGATTGTGCTACATAATCTAGAATTATTTCCTACGAGCTCGCATGGAGAGTTCAAAAGCTCAAGTTCATCTGAATTTTAGCTACTAATATAACGCGAAATTGGTACTAGTTTGTTTGGTGTGTGTGATACTGACTAGTACTGATAAATTGATCACGGCGATGATGTTTAATGCGATCGAGAGTTGGCATGGGCAGATAGGATGGGGAGACGAGGGGCGGGGGACTCACTGCATTGATGTCGATTCTGTAGACGATGTGCAGCCGGCGCTTCTCACGACTGCTCGCCCTGTAGGCCATGGCGAGGTGCACAACGCTCGCTGCGAGCGACATGAGGAACATGGGCTCAATGGCGACGAGCTGGCCCTTCCCGTGCAGGTCGAGGCCCCGGCGCCAAAGACCGCGACGACCTTGGCAAGGATGTAGAAGAGGGAGCCCATGCTGCACGCCGCCGCCACCCACAGGTAGGCCGCGCCGCCCTCGCACGCCATGTATCTGTTGGGGAACGTTGCATGGAAAACAAAAATTTCTACGCACATGCAAGATCTATCCATGGAGATGCATAGCTAAGAGAGGGGGAGTGTATTTACATACCCTTGTAGATCGCTAAGCGGAAGCGTATATAACGCGGTTGATGTAGTCGTAAGTCTTCACGATCCAATCATGATCTGTCTCGATCTAGCGCCGAACGGATGGCACCTCCGCGTTCAGCACACGTGCGGCTCGATGATGTCTTCGCCTCCTCGATCCAGCGAGTGAGGGCGGAGTAGTAGATGGATTCTCAACCAGCACGACGGCGTGGTGGAGATGGTGGTGGAGCAATCCCGGCAGGGCTACGCCGAGCGCTTCCGAAACCGCGAACGGAGGAGAAAACGATCTAGGGAGAGAGAGAGGGGCGCCAAGGGCTTGGTGTATCCTCTTGGGGCGCCCCCTCCCCTCTATATATCGGTGGGGGGGCGTGGGGAACAGCCCCTCCAAGCCCTAGGGCGCAGCCAAGGAGGAGGAGTTGGACTCCTAGTCCAATGCCCTCCCTTTCATACAGAGGTAGACTTTCCACCTCTTCCAAGCCACATGGGCCTTGGGGGATTTGTGCGCCTGGCCCAATAAGGCCAGGACGCCTCCCCTCAGCCCATGCAAACCCTTGAAACGTTGTGGAGCCCTTGGTGGACTTCCAGACTCCTTCGGAAGTTTTCGGAACATTCTAGAAGCTTCCCGATACAATACCGGAAAAACCCGAAACTTTTCCGGTAACCAAAATATGACTTCCCATATATAAATCTTTACCTCCGGACCATTCTAGAGCTCCTCGTGACGTCCGGGATCTCATCCGGGACTCCGAACAACATTCGGTCACCAACATACATAACCAAACAATACTATATCGTCACCGAACGTTAAGCGTGCGGACCCTACGGGTTCGAGAATCATGTGGACATGACCGAGACACCTCTCCGGTCAATAACCAATAGCGGGACCTGGAATCCCATATTGGTTCCCACATATTTCAACGAAGGTCTTTATCGGTTGAACCACGATGCCAATGATTCAATCAATCCCGTATGCAGTTCCCTTTGTCCAACGATATGTTACTTGCCCGAGATTCTATCGTCGGTATCTCCATACCTAGTTCAATCTCGTTATCGGCAAGTCTCTTTACTTGTTCCGTAATACAAGACCACGTGACTAACTCCTTAGTCACATTCCTTGCAAGCTTCTTGTGATGTTGTATTACTGAGAGGGCCCAGAGATACCTCTCCGTCATACGGAGTGACAAATCCCAGTCTCGATCCATGCCAACCCAACATTCACCCTTCGAGATACATGTAGAGTACCTTTATGATCACCCAGTTATGAAGTGACGTTTGATACACACAAGTCATTCCTGCGGTGCCAGGGAGTTGTATGATCTCATGGTCTTAGGAACATATACTTGACATGAAGAAATCACTAGCAATAAACTAATACGATCAAATGCTATGCTTACGGTTGGGTCTTGTCCATCACAGCATTCTCCTAATGATGTGACCCCGTTATCAAATGACAACTCATGTCTATGTTTAGGAAACCTTAACCATCTTTGATCAACGAGCTAGTCTAGTAGAGGCTCACTAGGGACACGGTGTTGTCTATGTATCCACACATGTATCTGAGTTTCCGATCAATACAATTCTAGCATGGATAATAGACGTTTATCATGAACAGGGAAATATGATAATAACTAATTTATTATTGCCTCTAGGGTATATTTTCAACAGTCTCCCACTTGCACTAGAGTCAATAATCTAGTTCACATCGCCATGTGATTCACACCCAATGAGTTCTGGGGTTTGATCATGTTTTGCTTGTGAGGGAGGTTTTAGTCAACGGGTCTGCGACATTCAGATCCGTGTATACTTTGTAAATCTATATGTCATACTGTAGATGCTACTACCGCGCTCCACTTGGAGCTATTCCAAATGACCGCTCCACTATACGTATCCGGTTTACGACTCAGGGTCATCCGAATCGGTGTCAAAGCTTGCATCGACGTAACCCTTTACAACGAAGTCTTTATCACCTCCATAATCGAGAAAATATTAACTTAGTACTCTTTAGGTACCTAAGGATAATTTTGACCGTTGTCCAGTGATCCACTCCTGGATCACTCTTGTACCCCCTGCCAGACTTATGGCAAGGCACACATCACATGAGGTACACAGCATGGCATACAGTACAGAGCCTATGGCTGAGGCATAGGGGACGACCTTCGTCCTTTCTGTTTCTTCTGCCGTGGTTGAGCTTTGAGTCTTACTCAACTTCACACCTTACAATACATGCAAGAACTCCTTCTTTGAATGATCCATTTTGAACTCCTTCAAAATCTTGTCAAGGTGTGTGCTCTGTGAAAGTCTTATCAAGCGTCTTGATCTATCTCTATAGATTTTGATGCTCAATATTTAAGCAGCTTTACCAAGGGCTTCCTTTGAAAAACTCCTTTCAAACAACCCTTTATGCTTTCCAGAAATTCTACATCATTTCCGATCAACAATATGTCATCCACATATACTTGTCAGAAATGCTATTGTGCTCCCACTCACTTTCTTGTAAATACAAGTTTCTTCATAAACTTTGTATAAACCCAAAAGCTTTGATCACCTCATCAAAGCGTATATTCCAACTCTGAGATGCTTGCATCAGTCCATAAAAGGATCGCTGGAGCTTGCATGGCTTTTAGCATCCTTAGGATCGACAAAACCTTCCAGTTGTATCACATACAACCTTTCCTCATGAAAACCGTTAAGGAAACTCTGTTTTTGACATCCATCTGCCAGATTTCATAATCGAAAAATGCAGCAACTGCTAACATAATCCCAACAGACTTTAGCATCGCTACGGGTGAGAAAGTCACATCATAGTCAACTCCTTGAATTTGTCGGAAACCTCTTTGCGACAAGTCGAGCTTTATAAATGGTGACATTACCATCAGCGTCTGTCTTCTTCTTAAAGATTCATTTGTACTTAATGACCTGTCGATCATCGGGCAAGTCTACCAAAGTACATACTTGGTTTTCATACATGGATTCTATCTCGGATTTCATGACTCCTAGCCATTTGTTGGAATCCGGGACCACCATCGCTTCTTCATAGCTCGTAGGTTCACTGTTGTCTAATAACATGACCTCCAAGATAGGATTGTCGTATCACTCAGGGGCGGTATGAGTCCTTGTTGACCTACGAGGCCCGGTAGTAACTTGATCCGAAGTTTCATGATCACTATCATTAGCTTCCTCTTCAATTGGTGTACGCATCACAGGAACACTTTTCTGCGTTGTGCTACTTTCCAATTCAAGTGAAGGTTTGATAACCTTATCAAGTTCTACCTTCCTCCCACTCACTTCTTTCGAGAGAACCTCCTTCTCTGGAAAGGATCCATTCTTGGCAACAAAGACCTTGCCTTCAGATCTGAGATAGAAGGTGTACCCAATTGTTTCCTTAGGGTATCCTATGAAGACGCACTTCTCCGCTTTGGGTTCGAGCTTATCAGGCTGAAGCCTTTTCACATAAGCGTCGCAACCCCAAACCTTAAGAAATGACGGCTTAGGTTTCTTGCCAAACCATAATTCATAAGGTGTCGTCTCAACGGATTTAGATGGTGCCCTATTTAAAGTGAATGTACTTGTCTCTAATGCATAACCCCAAAACGATAGTGGCAAAATGATAAGAGACATCATAGAACACACCATATCCAATAGAGTACGGTTACGATGTTCGGACACACCATTACACTGTGGTGTTCCAGGTGGTGTGAGCTGTGAAACAATTCCACACTGTCTTAAAATGCATACCAAACTCGTAACTCGGATATTCATCTCCACGATCACATCGCAGACATTTTATCCTCTTGTCACGATGATCTTCAACTTCACTCTGAAATTTGCTTTGAACTATACAAAAGTTTAATACTTGTATTTCATTAAGTAAATATCCCAATATCTACTCAAGTCATCCGTGAAGGTAAGAAAATAACAATATCCACCACGCGCTTCAACACTCATCGGACCGCACACATTAGTATGTATGATTTCCAACAAGTCACTTGCCTGCTCCATTGTTCTAGAAAAGGGGTCTTAGTCATCTTGCCCATGAGGCATGGTCCGCATGTCTCATGCGATTCGAAATCGAGTGAGTCCAAAGATCCATCAGCATGGAGTTTCTTCATGCGCTTTACACCAATATGACCTTAGCGGCAGTGCCACAAGAAAGTGGTACTATCATTATTAACTTTGCATATTTTGGCATCAATGCTATAAACATGTGTATCACTATGATCGAGATTCAATAAACTATTCACATTAGGTGCATGACCATAGAAGGTATTATTCATGTAAACAGAACAACCATTATTCTCTGATTTGAATGAATAACCGTATTGCAATAAACACGACCTAATCATGTTCATGCTCAACGCAAACACCAAATAATATTTATTTAGGTTCAACACTAATCCTGAAGGTAGAGGGAGCGTGCGATGGTCATCACATCAACCTTGGAAACACTTCCAACACACATCGTCACCTCTCCCTTAGCTAGTCTCCGTTTATTCCGTAGCTTTTGTTTCGAGTTACCAATATTAGCAACTGAACCGGTATCTAATATCAAGGCACTACTACGAGAGCTAGTAAGGTACACATCAATAACATGTATATCAAATATACCTTTGTTGACGTTGCCAGCCTTCTTATCTACCAAATATTTGGGGTAGTTCTGCTTCAGTGACCGTTCCCCTCATAATAGAAGCACTTAGTCTCGGGTTTGGGTTCAACCTTGGGTTTCTTCACTGGAGCGGCAACTGGTTTGCCATTCTTGAAGTTTCCCTTCTTACCCTTGTCCTTGAAACTAGTGGTCTTGCCATCAACACTTGATGCTCCTTCTTGATTTCTACCTCCGCGGCGTAAAATATCGCGAATAGCTCACGTATTATCTTCTCTATCCCTTGCATGTTATAGTTCATCACGAAGCTCTAGTAGCTTGGTGGCAGTGACTTGGAGAACTCTATCAATCACTATCTTATCTAGGAAGATTAACTCCCACTTGATTCAAGTGATTGTAGCACCCAGACATTCTGAGCACATGCTCACCGATTGAGCTATTCTCCCCCACCTTGAAGGCAAAGAACTTGTCGGAGGTCTCATACCTCTCAACACGGGCATGAGCCTGAAATTCCAATTTCAGCTCTTGGAACATCTCATATGCTCCATGGCGTTCAAATCGTCTTTGGAGCCCCGATTCTAAGCCGTAAAGCATGGCGCACTAAACTATCGAGTAGTCATCAGAACGTGTCTGTCAGCTGTTCACAACATCCACAGACGACGCTTGAGGGGGCGGCGCACCGAGCGGTGCATCCAGGACATAAGCCTTCTGTGCAGCAATGAGGACAATCCTCAGATCACGGACCTAGTCCGCATAATTGCTACCATCATCTTTTAACTTAGTTCTCTCTAGGAACGTATCAAAATACAGGGGAGCTACAGCGCGATCTATTGATCTACAACATAATTTTGCAAAGACAACTTTAGACTATGTTCATGATAATGAGTTCAATTAATCATATTACGAAAGAACTCCCACTCAAATCAACATCACTCAAGTTGTCTAATTGTGACATGATCCAAATCTACCAACCCAAGTCCGATCATCACGTGAGATGAGGTGGTTTCAATGGTGAACATCTCCATGTTGATCATATCTACTATATGACTCATGTTGGACCTTTCGGTCTCCTGTGTTCCAAGGCCATGTATGTACATGCTAGGCTCGTCAAGTTTAACCAAAGTATTCTGCGTGTGTAAATCTGGCTTACACCCGTTGTATGCGAATGTAGAGTCTATCACACCCGATCATCACGAGGTGCTTTGAAACGACGATCCTTCGCAACGGTGCATACTCGGGGAGAACACAATTTATCTTGAAATTTTAGTGAGGGGTCATCTTATAATGCTACCGCCATCCTAAGCAAAATAAGATGCATAAAAGGATAAACATCACATGCAAATCATATAAGTGACATGATATGGCCATCATCATCTTGTGCTTTTGATCTCCATCTCCAAAGCACCGGCATGATCTCCATCGTCACTGGCATGATACCATGATCTCCATCATCGTGTCGTCATGTGGTTGTCGCGCCAACTATTGCTTCTACGACTATTGCTAACTCATAGCGATAAAGTAAAGCAAATGGCACAATTAAATTAAAGACAACCCTATGGCTTCTACCGGTTGTCGTACTCATCGACATGCAAGTCGTGATAACTATACAAAACATGATCATCTCATACATCACATATATCATATCACGTCTTGGCCATATCACATCACAACATGCCCTGCAAAAACAAGTTAGACGCTCTCTACTTTGTTGTTGCAAGTTTTACGTGGCTGCTATGGGCAACCAGTAATTACCGTTCTTACCTACGCAAAGCCACAATGGTGATAATCAAATTGCCTTTTAACCTTCTACAAGGACCGCCTCTGTCGAATCTGATTCAAATAAAGTGGGAGAGACAGACACCCGCCAGCCACCTTTATGCAACTAAGTTACATGTCAGTCGGTGGAACCGGTCTCTTGTACGTGGACAAGTAAGGTTGGTCTGGGCCGCTTCATCCCACAATACCGCCGAATCAAAATGAGACTAAGGAGGTAATCAATCTAAACATCAACGCCCACAAACTCTTTGTGTTCTACTCACGCATATCATCTACGCATAGACCTAGGTCATGATGCCACTGTTGGGGAACGTTGCATGGGAAACAAAAAAATTCCTACGCACACGCAAGATCTATCCATGGAGATGCATAGCTACGAGAGGGAGAGTGTATCTACATACCCTTATAGATCGCTAAGCGTAAGCGTATATAACACAGTTGATGTAGTCGTACGTCTTCACGATCCAATCGCGATCCATCCCGATCTAGCGTCGAACGAACGGCACCTCCACGTTCAGCACACGTGCGGATCGATGACGTCTCCGCCTCCTCGATCCAGCGAGCGAGGGCGGAGTAGTAGATGGGTTATCAACCAACACGATGGTGGGGTGGAGATGGTGGTGGAGAAATCCCGGCACGGCCACGCCGAGCGTTACCGAAACCGCGAACGAGGAGAAAATGATCTAGGGAGAGATAGAGGGGCGCCAAGGGCTTGGTGTGTCCTCTTGGGGCGCCCCTCCTTTCTATATATAGGTGGAGGGGCGTGGGGAACAGCCCCTCCAAGCCCTAGGGCGCAGCCAAGGGGGAGGAGTTGGACTCCTAGTACAATTCCCTCCCTTTCCATACACACGTGGACTTTCCACCTCTCCCAAGCCACATGGGCCTTGAGGGACTTGTGCGCCTGACCCAATAAGGCCAGGGTGCCCCCCCTCAGCCCATGCAAACCCTTGGGACGTTGTGGAATCCTTGGTGGACTTCCGGACTCCTCCAGAAGTTTCCGGAACCTTTTAGAAGCTTCCCGGTACAATACCGGAAAAACCCGTAACTTTTTCGGTAGCCAAAATATGACTTCCCATATATAAATCTTTACCTCCGGACCATTCCGGAGCTCCTCGTGACGTCCGGGATCTCATCCGGGACTCCGAACAACATTCGGTCACCAACATACATAACCAAATAATACTATATCGTCACCGAACATTAAGCGTGCGGACCCTACGGGTTCGAGAATCATGTGGACATGACCTAGACACCTCTCCGGTCAATAACCAATAGCGGGACCTGGATGCCCATATTGGTTCCCACATATTGCAAATAAGATCTTTATCAGTTGAACCATGATGCCAAGGATTCAATCAATCCCGTATGCAGTTCCTTTTGTCCAGCGGTATGTTACTTGCCCGAGATTTGATCGTCGGTATCTCCATACCTAGTTCAATCTCGTTACCGGAAAGTCTCTTTACTCGTTCTGTAATACAAGATCACATGACTAACTCCTTAGTCATATTGCTTGCAAGCTTCTTGTGATGTTGTATTACCGAGAGGGCCCAGAGATACCTCTCCATCATACGGAGTGACAAATCCCAGTCTCGGTCCATGCCAACCCAATAGTCACCCTTGGAGATACCTGTAGAGTACCTTTATGATCACCCAGTTACGAAGTGACATTTGATACACACAAGACATTCCTCTGGTGCCAGGGAGTTGCATGATCTAATGATCTTAGGAACATATACTTGACATGTAGAAAGCACTAGCAATAAACTAATACGATCAAATGCTATACTTACAGTTGGGTCTTGTCCATCACATCATTCTCCTAATGATGTGACCCTGTTATCAAATGACAACTCATGTCTATGGTTAGAAAACCTTAACCATCTTTGATCAACGAGCTAGTCTAGTAGAGGCTCACTAGGGACACAGTGTGGTCTATGTATCCACATATGTATCTGAGTTTCCGATCAATACAATTCTAGCATGGATAATAGATGTTTATCATGAACAGGGAAATATGAGAATAACCAATTTATTATTGCCTCTAGGGCATATTTCCAACAGTATGCATCATGCGGCTGACTCGCAGGCTTCGCGGGAGCAGGCGTCGTGGGCCGCTGGTCGTCGGGAGCAGTAGCCACGCGCCGCTGTGACCCCGTCGTGGCTACCGATTTGTCAGATTCGTATGTCTGCCTCCCAATCCGTGGCACGCATGGCGATGCAAGGGATCACCGCCGGCTCCGTTGAAGTGGTGTACCAGTTCCTCTTCCCTCTCGCAGGCGACGAAGGGGGTCACCGCCGGCACCTACGCAGTGGGAAGTGGTGAAATTGACGGAGGTGGGAGCGAGCAGCGAGTGGATTGACGAAGTGAGGGGATAAGGTGGACATCGTTTGGGATGGAGTCTCGCTTCACCGAACCAATGTTTGTTATGACATGTCAGAAAGGCCCTGTTCCAAGATTGGTTTATCGATCTAATGGTGATGACAACGTTCGACACCACAACGTAAAATAAGACATGTTCATGAGTTATAGATTAACACAAAGGATTCTCCAACAACAGTTTCTTTAGCAAGAGAACGATGCTCAAGTAATGTCATCACCAGACCCAACCAACAAAGGCCAAATCATGAATTTTCATCATGAAGATCACGTTTGACCAAATGCGAGCAGTGCTTACAACAAGGTACCAACATAGAAAATATCGTCATTGCCCGATTACCAAATAGGGTCAGCCCTCAAGTTTACACCTCAGAGCTCGAGACCGATACTTCAGAAACATCACAAAATCAAAGTCATCATGTGCTGTCGCCACCACTTTCCACGATCATGGCAGCTAAATGCGTAGTATGGTCTACGTGAGCTGCTTCACAATTGAATACCATGCTTGCACAAGTAGCTAGTCAGGCCGTGACAAAAGCGGTTGTTACCAAAAGATTCTGAACAACATCACAAAATCAAAGTCATCATGTGCTGTCGCCACCACTTTCCACGATCACGACAGCTAAATGCATAGTATGGTCTTGACGTGAGCTGCTTCGCAAATGAATACCATGCTTGCACAAGTAGCTAGTCAGGTCATGACAAAAGCGGTCGTTACAAAGATTCTGAACAACAAAGGTCGATGTTCCATATCATGAAGGTGATTGAGGGAGGAAGGTCACCTACACTACCGAACTGCCAATTTGGGACACTCCAGCAATCCTGCACCATCCTCATGATTAATCTTCCTCATATGCGATGGCAGAATCAGTCGATAAAACACACTTGTCGCTGTCATTGGATAGGAAGATCCAAGACCCCCATCCCAACGGCTGACGCGGCAATCAATAGTGGACGATATCTTAGCCATCGACTTCTCATCACGACGTCCTCTGCCTCAAGCTATCGTCCATAGGTCGCTCCTTCGAAGCACCTCCCGAGCAATGCCACCAAACCTTGCCGCCTGATTCGCGCAGTCTCGAGGCACAACCGCAATGCCCCACATCGGGCCACACAAACCAGATTGAGGTCCAATCTTGTGTCATGATCTGGCATGCAAATTACAAATCGACGACAAAAGGGGACGACCAACCTAGGAGATGAGAGAGGGCGAGCTGAACGGGTGTGCCCTGCCAGTGCTATCAACACGGACTACCTCCTCCGCCGACGGCGGGCGAGAAGGTCAGCCATGGTGGCCTTTAGGGATGGTAGTGAGGAAGGCCTTTGGAGTCGCCCTAGGACCGACCCGGGAGGCAAGCGTGAGTGTGTTCACGTGCACAGTCCTTCAAACTGGCAACTAATTTCAATTCTCTCGGCTATCAAGCCTGTTCCTCAAGGATTTTTCATGAATACCCATTTTTTTAATCTTAGTGTGTCGTCCCACCATGCATCAAGCTTGTTCCTTCAAAAATTAAATCCAAAAGAATAATGTACTTCACATGTCAATTGTAGAAATCGCACCTCAGTGATCAGGATGCACAATGGCAAGGCTAACCATTGAGCCAAGTCGACTTAGGGCATCTCCAAGGTAGACCCGCAAACCTCCCGCAATGGTCCGGACCGCGGAAGCCATCCAACACGGTCCTGTATCGGTCCGCAGAGCAGTTCGGACCTGATTTCTCCCGCAAAGCGGAGACAAACAAGGGGGAGCTAGTCTAGTAGAGGCTCACTAGGGACACGGTGTTGTCTATGTATCCACACATGTATCTGTGTTTCCGATCAATACAATTCTAGCATGGATAATAGATGTTTATCATGAACAGGGAAATATGAGAATAACCAATTTATTATTGCCTCTAGGGCATATTTCCAATAGTATGCATCATGCGGCTGACCCGCAGGCTTCGCGGGAGCAGGCGTCGTGGGCCGCTGGTCGTCGGGAGCAGCAACCACGCGCCGCTGTGACCCCGTCGTGGCTGCCGCCTGTCAGATTCATATGTCTGCCTCCTACTCCGCGGCACGCATGGCGATGCAAGGGATCATCACCGGCTCCGTCGAAGTGGTGTACCAGTTCCTCTTCCCTCTCGCAGGCAACGAAGGGGGTCGCCGCCGGCACCTACGCAGTGGGAAGTGGTGAAATTGATGGAGGTGGGAGCGAGCAGCGAGTGGATTGACGAAGTGTTGGGATAAGGTGGACATCGTTTGGGATGGAGTCTCGCTTCACCGAACCAATGTTTGTTATGACGTGTCAGAAAGGCCTTGTTCCAAGATTGGTGTATCGATCTAATGGTGATGACAACGTTCGACACCAAAACGTAAAATAAGACACGTTCATGAGTTATAGATTAACACAAAGGATTCTCCAACAACAATTTCTTTAGCAAGAGAACGACACTCAAGTAATGTCGTCACTAGACCCAACCAACAAAGGCCAAATCATGAATTTTCACCATGAAGATCACGTTTGACCAAATGCGAGCAGTGCTTACAACAAGGTACCAACATAGAAAATATCGTCATTGCCTGATTACCAAATAGGGTCAGCCCTCAAGTTTACACCTCAGAGCTCGAGACCGATACTTCAGAAACATCACAAAATCAAAGTCATCATGTGCTGTCGCCACCACTTTCCACGATCATGGCAGCTAAATGCGTAGTATGGTCTATGTGAGCTGCTTCACAATTGAATACCATGCTTGCACAAGTAGCTAGTCAGGCCGTGACAAAAGCGGTTGTTACCAAAGGATTCTAAAGAACATCACAAAATCAAAGTCATCATGTGCTGTCGCCACCACTTTCCACGATCACGGCAGCTAAATGCATAGTATGGTCTTGACGTGAGCTGCTTCACAAATGAATACCATGCTTGCACAAGTAGCTAGTCGGGTCACGACAAAAGCGGTCGTTACAAAGATTCTGAACAACGAAGGTCGATGTTCCATATCACGAAGGTGATTGAGGGAGGAAGGTCACCTACATTACCGAAAGGGAGTGTCTAGGTCTCAGTCGACTGAGACTTCGCAAAGTCTCAGTCAAGCAATCTCGTATGCAAGAAGAAAAAAAACTGGAAAAAAATTGTTTGCACAAATCTCAATGCAAGATCAACGGATTATAGTATCGACTGAGACTTCGTGAAGTCTCAGTCGACTGATTTTTAGCAAAGCCGTTACCGAAATGCCAATTTGGGACACTCCAGCAATACTGCACCATCCTCATGCTCAATCTTCCTCATATGCGATGGCAAAATCAGTCGATAAAACACACTTGTCGCTGTCATTGGATGTGAAGATCCAAGACCCCATCCCAACGACTGATGTGGCAATCAATAGAGGACGATATCTTAGCCATTGACTTCTCATCACGACGTCCTCTGCCTCAAGCTATCGTCCATAGGTCGCACCTTCGAAGCACCTCCCGAGCAATGCCACCAAACCTTGCCGCCCGATTCGCGCAGTCTCGAGGCACAACCGCAATGCCCCAAATCGGGCCACACAAACCAGATTGAGGTCCAATCTTGGGTCATGATCTGGCATGCAAATTACAAATCGATGACAAAAGGGGACGACCAACCTAGGAGATGAGAGAGGGCGAGCCGAACGGGTGTGCCCTGCCAGTGCTATCAACACAGACTACCTCCTCCGCCGACGGCGGGGGAGAAGGTCAGCCATGGTGGCCTTTAGGGGTGGCAGTGAGGAAGGCCTTTGGAGTCGCCCTAGGACCGACCCGGGAGGCAAGCGTGCGTGTGTTCACGTGCACAGTCCTTCAAACTGGCAACTAATTTCAATTCTCTCGGCTATCAAGCCTGTTCCTCAAGGATTTTTCATGAATACCCATTTTTTATCTTAATGTGTCATCCCACCATGCATCAAGCTTGTTCCTTCAAAAATTAAATCGAAAAGAATAATGTACTTCACATGTCAATTGTAGACATTGCACCTCAGTGATCAGGATGCACAATGGCAAGGCTAACCATTGAGCCAAGTCGACTTAGGGCATCTCCAAGGTAGACCCGCAAACCTCCCGCAATGGTCCGGACCATGGAAGCCATCCAACACGGTCCTGTATCGGTCCGCAGAGCAGTTCAGACCTGATTTCTCCCGCAAAGCGGAGACAAACAAGGGGCAGGTTTGCAGGAGTCTGGACCGCTACTTCGCCCGATTCTGACCGCCCTGGCCCACCAAAACCGCCGCCCCCTCCTGCGTGAAACGGCCAGCATTGCTCCAGAGCGTTAGTGCCCACATTCATGCCTGACCAGAGCGTACACGACCGCTCACTGGCGCATGCATTGAAGCGATGCACTGGCCGAGAGAGCGCCGATCGCGCCGCTTCTCGGTGCAGGCGACTGCTGCGCGTTCAAACGACACGACGGCTGCCCGTCCATCCGCCTTCCGTCCACATTTATGGCACGTGGTTGTCGAGGCGTCTCCTCTGGCACCGCTCGTCCATCCAGAAGCCGCCCGCCATTGCTATATAAATCGCTGCCCCGGTGATACGTCTCCGTCGTATCTACTTTTCCTAACGCTTTTGCTCTTATTTTGGACTCTAATTTGCATGATTTGAATGAAACTAACCCGGACTGACGCAGTTTTCAGCATAACTACCATGGTGTTGTTTTTGTGCAGAAATAAAAGTTCTCGGAACTGGACGAAACTTTTTGGAGATTTATTTTACAATAAATAAAAAATACTGGAGCCAAGAACCACCAGAGGGGGTGCCCTGGTTGGGCACGATACACCAGGGCGCGCCACCCCCTCCAGGCGCGCCCTGGTGGGTTGTGCCCACCTCATGGCCCCACTGACCCTAATTCCAACGCTATAAAATCCTATTTTCGGAGGAAAAAATTAGAGAGGAAGTTTTATCGCGTTTCACGAGACGGAGCCGCCGCCACCTTCTGTTCTTCATCGGGAGGCCATATCTGGAGTCCGTTTGGGGCTCCGGAGAGGGGAATCTTCGGTCTTCGTCATCATCAACCCTTCGCCATCGCCAATTCCATGATGCTCCCCACCGGGAGTGTGTAATTCTTTCGTAGGCTTGCTGGTCAGTGAGGAGTTGAATGAGAT
Organism: Elymus sibiricus; assembly: GCA_039707655.1. Classification (NCBI taxonomy): domain Eukaryota; kingdom Viridiplantae; phylum Streptophyta; class Magnoliopsida; order Poales; family Poaceae; genus Elymus; species Elymus sibiricus. The sequence continues at coordinate 372,088,495 of CM077669.1, forward strand.
TCATCATGTAATCGAGTTAGTTTTGTTAGGGCTTGATCCCTAGTATCCACTATGTTCTGAGATTGATGTTGCTATGACTTTGCCATGCTTAATGCTTGTCACTAGGGCCCGAGTGGCATGATTTCAGATCTGAACCGTTTATGTTATCACCATTATATCTATGTTCTTGATCCGATCTTGCTAGTCATATGCACCTGCTATGTGTTATGATCCGTAAACCCCGGAGTGACAATAGTCGGGATACTTTCCGGTGATGACCGTAGTTTGAGGAGTTCATGTATTCACTATGTGTTAATGCTTTGTTCCGGTTCTCTATTAAAAGGAGGCCTTAATATCCCTTAGTTTCCTTATGGACCCCGCTGCCACGGGAGGGTAGGACAAAAGATGTCATGCAAGTTCTTTTCCATAAACACGTATGACTATTACGTAATACATGCCTACATTACATTTATGAACTGGAGCTAGTTTTGTGTCGCCCTAGGTTATGACTGTTATATGATGAATATTATCCAACGAGTTCACCGATCCAGTGCCTACGAGTTTTCCACATATTGTTCTTGCTGAGTTACTATTGCTACTGCCACTGTTACACTTGCTACAAAACTATTGCTATCACTGCTACCGTTACTATTACTGTTACTACTGCTATCAAAACTATCATACTACTGTGCTACTGATCACTCTGCTGCAGATATTTAATCTCCAGGTGTGGTTGAATTGACAACTCAACTGCTAATACTCGCAAATATTCTTTGGCTCCCCTTGTGTTGAATCTATAAATTTGGGTTGAATACTCTACCCTCGAAAACTGTTGCAATCCCCTATACTTGTGGGTTATCAAGACCCGGCCATAGCTGAAGTCAGCCTCCAATCTCTCTCCCACCATGGATTCCTCCCCCGCCAAAACTCTCTGGGACGGGCTCACGCCGGAGCAAAAGAAGGATATGACCGGCATTGCTGCCCGCTGGCGGGCCGCCAACCAGCCAGAGGAAATCGACGTCCCAATGGAGGACGTCGACGTCCCAATGGAGGACGCTGCCGACGACGACATAGCGTTACCGTCGTCTTCCTCCTCTGCCGCGCCACCCCCCTCCTCCGTCGTGCCTCCCTCACCGATGCACTGCACCATGACCATCGGCGAGGCCCGTGCCCATTACATAGACATGGTGCGGGAGGAGCGGTTCCGAGAGGCGCATGCCGACACCGCCTACAACCACCACCTCCTCCAAGAGCACCTGCAGGCGGAGGAGTAGCTCGTCGTCAGCAGGGCGATCGCGCCCGACGCGGTCCTGGCGGAGCAGGAGGTGCTCCTGGAGTCCTTCCAGTCCGCACGCGATATTCGCCTCGTGCGCTGGCGGCACATGCAGCGGGTGGCAGAGGTAGCGGCCACGGCCAAAGACGACCCCGACGAGGAGGGCGTGCCGCTGTTCGGCGACACAGACAACGTGGAGGAGGGCAACACCGAGGCCGCATCCAACGTAGGCGGCGCGTCCACGGGTGCCGCCTGCAGCGACGAAGAGTAGCACACGGGAGGTCGCCAGCGCTCATGTCTCAGGATGGCCACCGCTTCTCCCCTCCCGTCGATGCCAAGCTTGGTGGGCTGAACATCGATGGCCAATTAGTCGCTTCGCGACGACGCGGAGGCGGACATTTGCGCTTGCTGGGCCTCCGGAGAATGAGGTTATGGAGGCGGAGCTGGAGAGCGCCGAGGCGGAGCTGGAGAAGGCGGAGTTTTAGTTCTCGGGGTTCATGGACGGACACGGGGAACATGCGCCGGCGACAATTTAGATTATGTATTAATTATACATCTCTAGAGCCGTACTGATATAAATGTAATGAAATCCGTCATGTTTATACGAAATCCATCGTGTTTGCATGAAATCTGACCGTGTTTGCATGAATTTCGTCTGATTTGTTTGAATTGCTGTCAAAATGCATGAGGCTACGATTGGATGTCGTCCTCTCGCATCCGTGTCCGCGGACTGGTCATTTGTCTGCGGACGGATGGAGAAGAAAATGTACAGGTTATCGTTGTAGATGCCCTTAATGTGCAACCTCCCTGTCAGGTACATACAATTTATTTTGTGATGCATATCGTGCATCATCGACGCGTTGCTCAACTCATAAATCAAACGCAAATTCAAGGTTGGTGAGGGAGCGGCGGCCGCCGGCGGAAACCGTGCGACAGTCACGTATGAGTTGGTGATTCATATACGTGGTGCAAGCGTCATGCTGAAGTACCATACGAATATTAATTGGCGTCTCGCTTTTCATCATTTCTCGGACAAGGACTATATATTCTCTCTTTTCTAGTAAAAGATAGTATTTTCTCTGTCTTTGCTCTTTTGAAAGCAGCTTGCCAGGACGGAGGGCGTGCCTACGTCAGTACGGACGCCATGGTTACGCGCGCAACTCAACCAGCTGATGCTTTGGAAGTGTCCAGGTTCTTTCTCCACCGGCCACACTTGTTCTCAACCCAATAATCAATGATCTCCTTTTATTTTTAATTAGCAGAGTCGCTCTTTCTAGGACAGAGGAAGGAGGATTATCTTAGCTTAACAGTATTGAATCAGTTTGATGTACTACTAGTAGCTAAACTTAGGACTTGGCAGCCTTTAATCTTCTCTATAAATACCAGTGCCTCCGTGTCTTCTTCCTCCACCAGCCATACAGCGACAATAAGGAGAGCAAATCAGAAACACAGATCAAGGAGAAGAGAACTCCCCAGCTAATCAGCAATGGCGACCAAGATCTACATAGTGTAATGATCCGCCTTCGCTCAATCTTCTTGGCTCTTATTGCCCCGGCGGCTAGCACGTTGCTTGATCTGATTTCTGCTACTTCTGTTTATCATCTCTGCAGGTACTACTCGACCTGGGGACACGTCGCGACGCTGGCCGAGGAGATGAAGAAAGGCGCCGACTCCGTCCCAGGCGTGGAGGTCACCATCTGGCGGGTGCCGGAGACGCTGCCGGAGGAGGTGCTCGGGAAGATGCACGCGGCGCCGGGGCGTGAGGACCACCCCGTCATCACGGCGAGCCAGCTGGCCGAGGCGGACGGCATCCTGTTCGGCTTCCCGACGCGGTTCGGCATGATGGCGGCGCAGATGAAGGCCTTCTTCGACTCCACCGGCGGCCTCTGGCAGGCGCAGAGCCTCTCGGGCAAGCCGGCCGGGGTCTTCTTCGCCACGGGCACCCAGGGCGGCGGGCAGGAGACGACGGCTCTCACGGCCGTGACGCAGCTGACGCACCACGGCATGCTCTTCGTGCCGGTCGGGTACACGCACGGCGCTGGCATGTTCACCATGGACGAGGTCAAGGGCGGCAGCCCGTACGGTGCCGGCACCTTCGCTGGAGCCGATGGCAGCAGGCTGCCCAGCGATGCCGAGCTCGCCCTGGCGGCGCACCAGGGCAAGTATTTTGCCGGCATCGCCAAGAAGCTCAAAGCCGTCTGAACTCCGATCACCAGCCGTGTCCCATGATCCATATCAACTACTCCAGTAATGGACGCGGTCGAGTGCATCAGTGCTAAGATGATTTGACACATCATTTTAATCTACACAATTCTAGACAATTCAACTGTACTGCATTTAATATCATGTTTGGAGAAATAATACAATTTCTTGCTCTGCGGTGGAGTACTACCTCTGGTGTTGGTTTATTAGCCCATCGTATTCATGGTCATATTTTGATCATAATTTTAACTAACAAAATATAAGTTATACATATAGCAAAAATAATATTATGTGTTCAAATACTATCCAACGATATAGTTCTTAATGACATGTGTTATATATTTTTTAAATAAATCTATAATTAAATTTTGACACAAAATACAAAAAGGACCAGCAAACCAGGTCGTATATACTAGCGCAAAAGTCTACAATATATATTGTTTTCTTTTGGCTGTTGTATGTAGGCCGCGCGCCTGCAGCTCCCGATTGGCCGCATCGCCGGCCACACGATTTTCTCATCGCAAGCCATTGGATTGGATCTCACCATATGTTGTCCTTCCTCCTCTCATACTGTCTAAAAAAGCAACCCCCCCTTCGCCCTCCTCCTCAAGCGTTGCCTTAACTGTTCACATTGCTGGTGCTGCCCCGGTTGGCTCGCAACACGCCGCTCGCATTTTTTCCGCCGCCTACCTAGCACCACCTATCAGTGCGACCATGGTCGCCTAGGTTGGTTTTGCAGTAGCGATATGCGTTTGGCGTTGGCCTTGTAGCAGACGCCCCCAACCTTGTAGCACCTGTCATCATTGTGTACTTTCAACGTCGATGGGACCTCGTCAGAACCGTGATTCACAAAACATGTCGGTGATGACTTTTGAATCCAACACCTCGCACACTTGGGAGGGATAACGTAAGGGAGTGCGAAGGCCGTGGGTTGCCCTAGGTCGACCCGATCGCCCTTAGGGCCTCGAGGTTTGCTGTTCTTCAACACAAAGAACAACGAAGAACCAGAAAAAGAAAATCGAGAAAGATCTGAAAATGTAAGGGTTTTCTATTCTTGTGCCCCTGGTTCCTTAGTTGTACTCATTAACCCTCACGTCCTTACCTTTTGCTCACTTTTCCCCACTCCCTAGTCTGAAACCCTCACGAATGGTCACAACGGAGGATGCCGTTGGGTCAATGGTTTGACCGTTAACTGCTGACGAGTGGGGCCGCGCTGGACTGTGTCGCCCGTTGGACCTGCTAAGTGGGGCCGTGTTGAACGGTGGCGCTGGTTGGACCGTTGGGCAGTGGTTTCGTTGGACTGTTGGGTCGTTGCATGAAACACCTGCATGCATGCACTGATGCACGCCGCCACAATAAGCCTGCTATGCATGCGCGACATGATCCAGCTGGCCTGCCTGCATGCACCGATGCGCGCCGCCACGATGCCCCACTGACGCAACCTTCCTATGAGCCGCCACGGACACAGAGACGGTCGCTGTCACTGGTTCGTCTCTTCTCACACGCGTCTCCTTGATCGATTCATACTAGTTCACATCGTTTTAGCCTTTAACATCCGCTGCATCAATTCAACGTAATAATTAAAGTCTAGGGCATACCGATCGATGCGCGGCGTTTGAACGTAGCAACATGCGGCCAATGCCCTTATTTAAACCACCCACCCCTCCAACTATTCTCCACACATCCATTTGCGCCGCTCCCCTTCTCTTCTTCACCCAAATCCAGAGCACTCTCCAAGCCAGGCGAAGATGGAGGACTACGGCCCCACCTTCCAGATGCCACCAGTCAGGCCGGAGATGCGGTACCCCGCCGGTGTCGTCGTGGAGAAAACGCTCCGCGTGTGGACGATCTCACGCTGGAGGACTGGCTGGGATTTGGCCGAGTGGTTCCTCCGTGCGGGCTTCGCCCACCTCCCCGCCGGTGATGTTCCGACTGGAGGAACTGCGACCAAACTCCAGCTCTCCGCCGTCAGGGCTCATCGTCAACTTCCACAACAGGTTTGATGCGTTCCACCTGCTCGGCAAGGTGTTATGGTGTGGGTGCGAGCTCATCGCATTAACAACGTACAACATCTTCACGGATGTCGATAGGATCTTCTCCAACCGCAACGTCATCCACAGCCCCCTACCACCTCGGCGAGAACGGCAGGGAGGCAGAGCAGTGAAGAGGAGGCGCGGAGAAGCTTGTCTTGCCCTAGGGTGTTAGACCCTAGGGCTTTTTTATATATTTCTATGTTATGTCGTTGGGTGTAACGTGAACTATTTACCTATGTCGTGTTATATAGTATTTTATGTAAGAACTATGTTATGCTTTCTACTTACCTTACCCTATTTATATATCTATGCTATGCTTGCTACTTTTATTTGTTATTTTGTAGCCCATTCGGTGATATTTGTGTTTTGGTCCTATATTTTATGCGTTCCAAAGTTTTGGTACGCGCGGCTAATGGGCTATTTGAAGTGTCAAAAAGGAAAGGGTACCCAAAAGGAAACTAAAGCTAGAAAAATGAGCCATGTTGATGTTGAAAAGAAGAAGAAAAAAAAAGCTAAATTTTTCGAATTGTCGCCGGCGGTGTAGTGTTGGTAGACCCTGCCGGGGTTGGAAGGGACAGGCTAGGCTTTGGAAGGGTGGAAGCTACTGTCCATGGGTTTCCACTTAAAGAAGGACGACGACCCGAACAGAGGTGGCTGACGACCAGGGCCCACCGCGCGTGCGCATTTACTTTGGGCTGTGTGGGTAGTTGGAAGGCTACCACGCATCCCCGAGGCGGACGAGGAGAAAGCGCGTGCACGTCCGTTCGGTTGGTGCCCATATAAAAATTTCAGATTTCCATAATATTAGGCTCATTTTGAGTCTAACTGAGTTAAAATGCTTTGAGTCTCACGCCATATTTAATTCATGCTTTGAGTCTAACTGGGAAGGAGGGTGGTACATTTATTGCTTTGTAAATTGAATATGAGAGAAATATTTCATTGGCTAGTTAAAACTAGTGCCATCCACTTAGAATTCACCTTGGTTGATGAGATTTCAGATTTGAGCCCTATAAACCGGAAAGGAGGGAGTATATCCCTATATATATTATGAACAACAAGAAGCTTTTTTGAATAGTTTGTGGCCATTTTGCATGATGTAAACTAATTTTTGGTGGCCATATTTCAAATCAATCAGCAAAAAAGAAAACGGAATCAACGTGCACTCATTCTCTGTAGGTGCAATCAAATCAATAAGCAAAAAAAAGCAGAACCAGCGCGTGCACCATTTCGTAGGCCTCTTTTATCTTTGGGCCTTCGATAGTCAACGCCATGCGACGGCCCAACCAGAGCTGGAGAACAACAGGGACATAGTTTAAGCAACCCAGAGAGCACACGATCCACAAAATTAAGCTTACACCGCAGTAATAACATCTCTAACGAGTGATGACCAGCAAGTAAGCAAATCCTAGGGCAACTATAAAAAAATAAAATCCTAAAGCTATCAGATTCGCTTGCTTGTTCAATTGAATCATCTGCCTCAAGTTCTTGTTCATCTTCTTTAATTCTCCCTTCAGATCCGCATCCCCAACTGTCGGAGCAACACTTTCAGGGACCAAATTTTGCACGGCTGACGGCAGATTGAGCTCCTGGGTTGCGGCCCCATTGAATTGAATCAAGCCCTCCCCTTGAATCCTTAGAACGTAGTCATCCAGCCATTCAAAATGTGTGCACTTCTTCACGATCTGAACGAAATCATGAGCCCTAAATCCCAGATCCAACGAAAAAGAATTAAAAGCAAAGAGGAAAATCATGAGATCTAACCTGCCCCTTTGGCTTGCTCTCGCATTTCACGAACTCGCGCCCAAAGTTGTCGTTCCTGTCCTCTTTCGAAGTCAACCGTTTTAGTGGCGCGGTGCGTGGGCAGTCAGGACATGGCTGCATGGGCAGTTGACCATACTGGGTCCACGCGGGGCGGGAGGCTGAGGTGGAGCTCGACATTTCTCATCGCCGGGGAAGACGAAGCAGACGAGGGGCTCCTGTCGTTGCTGCAGAAGAAGAAGCAGAGGAAAGGGGAGGCAATGCCGCAGTGGTGGGCTAGCAGAACCAACCTCTCGTCGTCTCGCGGATCGCCCAACGATCCAACGATGCGGAGCAGTCCATGTGATCCAACGGCGCGCAGCCTGCCCTCAGAATTCCTTCTAGAAGACCATATCTGAGGGTTGTCGCTTAGTGCTAGGGTATGATCGGACGGCTACAGCTCGACGCTAGGGTTTGGAGAGATGCTGCTGGGTTTTGAGCCGGTCAGCGGGGTTATCTTAGGTTTGACCAACTTTCCAATGACCTTAACTAATTCACAAAATCAAAAAAATATGAAACCTTCGCGGTTCATCGTTTTATAAGACATAGTCACCATAAAAAAATATAAACTTGGTTTAGGGACATTTTTATGAAAATTCCTTCAAAAAATGAGCTATCACGTACGAGGTTGTATAGAGTTCGAGAAGAGAGTGACAGTGGGTATAGGTTTATGGATTTTTTTAAAAAATCAAGAAAATCACCAAAGCTTTGTTTTAGTGTCAATAAGAAGGATCTGAACTTATTTTTTCATTATTCAAATTTTGCCACGTGTAATAATTCAAATTTTGCCAACATCAACAACAACAACAAAGCCTTTAGTCCCAAACAATAATTCAAATTTTGCAAACATCACATCACAGAGCAATGGACTTCAAATGTTGCCTCCAATTTCGAATTATTACAAATCCTTAAAATTCAAAGGTTAGTTCAAATTCAAATCTCGCCTCCAATTTTGGATTATTACAAATCCTTAAAGTTTAAAGTTTAAAACTTGCATTTAACGTTCAATGTTCACATCTTTACCTTGCTCCTTGTGTCCCTAGACGGTTTAACAGACTTGCTCCTGGTTTTCCTAACTGGGATATCCACCTTTTTCTTCTTCCTTTTGATCTTCACTTCGGTTGGTGGCTGTCGAGGTGCTGGCGGAGAACTTCCACTGGCCACTTGACAGGGTTCAATAGCTTCAAAACCTTCATAAGCCATGGCTTCAAATTCTGCATCGGATGATGACTGAACCGAAGGTTCATTCTCTCTTGGCCTTTTCTCTCCTTTTCCTTTAATTTCCCTAGAGCTAGATCAAACAGAAAAAAGAGTATAAGCCATCGATAAAAAACAGAAGAAATGCACAAAAAGGGAAGGTTGTTGCACACATACCAAGCTGCCGGCAGTGCTAATTCAGTTGCTTCATTCTCCTCTGCATTAGCTGCAATCTGCTCTAATGCTTCATCCTCCTCTGCATTAGCTGCAATCTTCTCTAATGCTTCATTCTCCGTTGCAATAGCTGCAATCTGCTCTAATCCTGCATTGTCCTCTGCATTTATTGCTGCCCATTGTTCCTCTTCTCCAAATGAAGCATCCACTGGATTGGTACATTTCCTAGCAATGTGCCCTAGGGTTCCACATTTTTTGCACTTACGCTGTCCTTTTACACGGCCTTCTTCACCTCTTGTGTACCTGTTCTTCCTTGGTCTTCCTGGTGGTCTAGTCAGTACAGGAGAATGTAGTTTGAACCCTGGATCTACTATGTTCCATTGGTCTTTTCCCAAGAGTGCAGGCACATTGGAAGCATAAGCAGCCCTGGATTTGGCAACAGAAAATTTTTCAGAGATGTATTGATCAACTTCACGATCTTCACGACTGATAACAGTCATCAGATGTAGGGCATGTATGCATGGCTTCCCACGGAGCTGCCATTGCCTACAACTGCATTCCCTAGTTGGTAGGTTAACTAGATATCTCCATTCCCTGTTTTTACTGTCAGTATATGTTACCTCAGCCTCGTGTGTCGCCGCTCGAATGCATTTCATTCTGCTCAGTCCTCTTGCCTTGGCATCCAATGCCTTAATAAGAGATGGGAGCATAAGATGGCCAACATATTCTTTTTCTGCAATTCTTTTGCGAAGAGTCATCTTTATCATGATCATCTGCCGAATTTTATCAAATATTTGCCATATCAGAAGCCCTTTCAATGACTTGATCTTTGCATTGAAACACTCTGCCAGGTTATTGGTCACATAGTCTACTTTGCATATTGCATTGAATTTGCTTCTTGACCACAACTTTCCATGATGTGCATCTAGGTACTCCTTCACCAGAGGATTGTGAGCATACAACACTCTCAAATGATGCTCATGCTTCCTCTCGCTGCATGTGTATGATGTTGGCCATAGGTTCTCATCATAAACTTTACCTTTGAACTTGCTTCTGAAATTTTGCGCTAGATGTCGCATACATTCCCTATGCTCCACTCCAGGGAATACAATTTCCACTACACTCTCCAAACCCTTGCAAACATCTGTGTGTATAGCTAAACCGGGGGTGTACCTATAAGGTTGCGCAACTATTGCAGAAATCAGACCCAACTTTCCTTGGACTCTGCCTCCACCACACCAAATGAAACTGGGAATAGCTAGTTGTGTCCATCAATTCAAGAAGCTGCCACCAATTTTCCTCTCCACCTTCCATTCAAAGGAGTTGCATCAACAGCCAAATAGGGCCTGCAACCATCCAGAAACCCCTGCCAACAAGCCTTGAAACAAACAAAATCCCTCCTGAAGCACTCCTTCTCAAATGACTTCCCTTTTATTTTGTATGGAACTGTATGCTTCTCAATCTCTACAACACTCCATGGACTAGCAGCTTCCACTTCAGCTTTAAATGTGTAGAGCAACTGAAAGCTCTCATTCCAAGGGCCATTAATCCCTTCAAGAGCTATTTCCTTACCATAAAAAATCTTCATGTAAGGTACAACAATCTTGTACTTATCAAATAGCTTCCCTTGGAGTTCTGTTGGACCAAGTGTTGTTTTTTCTCACACCAATCCAAAATTGTATCTGCCACCCATCTACTCTTTGCTAGCTTTGTTTTAGCCTTCCCCCTCCCCCTCTAGGTGGACAAGTGTACTGGTGTGGGTTCCTTTTTATCTGAAAAATATGATCTGAAAACATTACACAATGATCCGAAAATAGAATCAGTATATACTGAAATACACAAACCTGAATGAACTTGCTGCTCAACATACGTGATGCATGCAACCTCCATCTACACCTATCATATGGGCAACAAACAGTGAACCTTGATGGATCACTCCTTTCAATCACATATGTATTTTGTGTGAGAATGCATTATGTAGTCACTGCATTACGACAGTCCACCATCGACTGGAATATGGTGCCGACACCAAGCTGAGGATCTTCCCTGTTCCACTCAATTGTTGGCATGTCCTCACCATCATATTCATCTAAAACTAAGCTGTTGATGTTCTCCTCCCTCTCTTCATCGTCAGTGTCATCAAATCTAGCACGGCTGATAGGTTGTGATACGTCTCAAACGTATCTACTTTTCCAAACACTTTTGCTCTAGTTTTGTCCTCTAATTTGCATGATTTGAATGAAACTAACCCGGACTGACGCTGTTTTTAGCAGAACTACCTTGGTGTTATTTTTGTGCAGAAATAAAAGTTCTCAAAATTGGACGAAACTTTTTGTGGATTTTTGCTGGAATATATAAGGATTTTTGGAGCGAAGAACTGCCGGAGGGGGTGAACCAGAAGGCCACCACATATAGGGGCGCGGCTAGATGGCTTGTGGGGCCCTCGTGGCCCCTTCGATCCTAATTCCAACGCTATAAATTCACATCCGCGGAGAAAAATTCAGAGAGAAGATTTCATCGCGTTTCACGAGACAGAGCTGCCGTCACCTCCTGTTCTTCCTCCGGAGGGCTGATCTGGAGCCTGTTTTGGGCTCCGGAGAGGGGAAATCATCGCCGTCATCATCACCAACCCTTCTCCATCAACACCGCCATGATGTTCACCACCGGGAGTGAGTAATTCCTTTGTAGGCTTGCTGGACGGTGGTGGGATTGGATGGAATTGATCATGTAATCGAGTTAAGTTTGATAGGGCTTGATCCCTAGTATCCACTATGTTCTGAGATTGATGTTACTATGACTTTGCTATGCTTAATGCTTGTCACTAGGGCCCGAGTGCCATGATTTCAGATCTGAACCTATTATGTTTTCATGAATATAAGAGTGATTTGGATCTTATCTTGCAAGTTATATGTACCTATTACGTGTCATGATCCGCATACTCCAAGGTGACAATAATTGGGATTCTTTCCGGTGATTGCCGTGTTTGAGGAGTTCATGTATTCACCATGTGTTAATGCTTTGTTTCGGTTCTCTATTAAAAGGAGGCCTTAATATCCCTAAGTTTCCAGTAGGACCCCGCTGCCACGGGAGGGTAGGAAAAAAGATGTAATGCAAGTTCTTATCGCAAGCACGTATGACTATAAACGAAATACATGCCTACATTACATTGATGAATTGGAGCTAGTTCTGTGTCGCCCTAGTGTGTAACTGTTATATGATCAATGTCATCTAAATCATTATCCACCACCGATCCACGTGCCTACACGTTACATATACTGAAACTTGCCAAGTTACTATGGCTATTGTTACCGTCACACTTGCTACAAAACTGCTACTGTCACTGCTACCGTCACTTTTGGTGCTACTATTTGTCGTGCTACTAAATCTTGCTGCACAGAGATATCCTCGGTGCGGTTGAATTGACAACTCAAATGTTAAGGCAAATAAATATTCTTTGGATCCCCTTGTGTCAAATCAATAAATTAGGGTGAAATACTACCCGTGAAGACTGTTGCGATCCCCTACACTTGTGGGTTATCAGGTTGCTCCTGAAATTCATCTTCCATTGCTTGTTTACTGGCAATATCTACAAGGCCAGGGAACATATTATCATCCTCGTCATCATGTCGAGGCACCTCTTCGTCTGGCTCTCCATCCTGTACTACATCGGCTGCGGCAGCGACAGGAGAAGCGGCACAAGAAATGGCATCAGATATATTGTGACTTTCAGAACCACTAGCTCTGCTTGGTTTCGACCTACAAGGAGTGCCGGGGCGCTCTCCGTTAGCAGAGGCAGAAGATTCCTGAACACCCTTCCCCTTCTCACGTTCATTGCGTGGCTGAAGCACCTCGATATGGATTTTACCGAAGCGGCTTTCAGCATTCAAAGAAAAGAGCAATCCCAGATGCTCATCGCAAGTTAGCGGCATAAATTTTTGCTCGGTACTGCTAAAAAATTTCAGTTCAACAGCATCGGCAGGGCTCCATCCATATGGAGAATTTCGGAGCACCGCGAGCAAATCTTTGAACGACATACTGGTTTCTACCACCTTCGGATAGAAAAATCCAGTAAGCATATGCGGTTTTCTACCGCGCAGCACACTAACTTCCATCCTAACCGACAACCGGAAAGCAAGCGCAGGATCAATCCTATTCGATTCAAATTAGGGGTGCTGTTAGGCCAGGAACAATTCAGCAAAATTTGAACGATTCAAGCGACTAGCGGTCAAAAAGGGCCGAATTTACGAATCATCAAATCAGTTAGAGGGGAAAACGACGCTTACCCAGGTGTGATCCATGAATTATCTGCCGCTGATTCCACCCAATCCTCTCCACGGTCGACGAGCTTGAGAGCCTGCTCCCCTGACATCGCTGCTTAATCCTGATGGGGATGTGGGGGTATATCTGGCGGAGGGCACGACGGCGACGGAGGCGGAATGGGGTTAGAGGTTGGAGGGCACGAGGGCGCCGGAGGGGGCGGAGCATGGCGGCGGAGGGGGCGGAGCGGCGCGGTGCTGTAGGGCTCGAACTCGAGGTTTAGACAAGCCCATCCGACGTGTCTCAATGCGGCCCCACACGTTAGAATGGTCAAAGGAGGAGCCGTTCCGACACGGCCCCACTCATCAGAGTTAACGGTCAAACCATTGACCCGACGGCATCCTCCGTTGTGACCATTTCTGAGGGTTTCGGACAAGGGAGTGGGGAAAAGTGAGCAAAAGTTAAGAGCATGGGGAGGAATGAGTATAACTAAGGAACCAGGGCACAGATGTAAAAACCCAAAATATAAAGGTAAAAAGTGATAGATTGATGGATCGATTGTGTGTCGTTCCAATCTGTTGCCACCTCTCATCTATATATATGAGGCGACGGGACTTTCCATGCAAAAAAAAGACTTCAAACCCCGTCCAAATATTTGTAAAATTAACATAACTCAGAATCTCAGATTTTAATATGGGCCTAAGACAATATCTTGGTTTGTGAAACCCACAGGCCGCATATGTTGAAATGACCCAAAAGGCGAACTTGTGCACCGCAACGAGACGAAGAACTTTCATGTTGACCTTGTTTCATCCGTGGTAATCTTGAGTGTCAAATCACTCTCGACATATGAAAGACATGTATCACACTATGCCTAGAATTGCAATTGTATTTTAACTTTGAAGGTCACATATTAACTATAATGGAGATGACCATAAACGCAATGTTGTACGTTTCGACGATGCTGAAATGTTTATGTTGACCACCTTTTCATTCGAGACAACCTTGACAGACCGAATAACTGGCGCCATGTATCAGACATTGGTGCCTGGGGTCGGTCGCTAGATTTTGGTCATGGTCGGGTCCGACTATTTTGGCTGTAGAAGTTTCATAATATTTTGGATTGAGATGATTCAATAAGCAAAGTCGTTCGCCTCAATTATACAAAGAAATTTCATGTTGAACACTTTTCCATTTGAGCTCATTTTGTGGATATCATGCAAGCCAAAAGGCCATGTCAACCCATGCACCCTATATTTTTTCAAAGCTAGGGTACTAAATAATAATTTGTGTCGACTTTGTTGCAAGGACGCTATCAACACTCCATCGACTAGTTTATATACTAGAGATTGTTACGTAATTGACACCGAGACCAAATGCAACCGAGAAGTTATGAACTATTTGAAACATAAAATAAAAGTTAAGTGAACTAATTGAACAGACCAACTACACTCATCGACCCCTCAAAAAACTACACTCATCGACACAAAGACGTTTTTTGTGAAGGGTCTGCAAGTAATTATATTTGTGTTATGTTTGCATCTACCATGTATATTCATCAACGACTGAAACACATCTCCTTATTTCGCCTGCCAGAGCAACTCGACATCTGGGTCTATAGAAAGGCCGAGCACACACACGCACGACACATGACTCTGACCGGTTGGCGTGTAAGCCACGCCCGCTCGTTGATCGTGCTCTTCCCTGCCCCATGAATCGTATGGTTGGTTCGCCGCTGCTTTCTATGGTGTCAGTCCGTTTCACACCCGATAAATACAGTTGATATGATGTCGGACTGTACCCAAACTGACACAAGAACAGAAGTCAGAGCATCTACAGTCGGACTTGGCAAATCCATTCCCTTAAATGCCCGCAGACGCTTCCGGACGCGTTCGCTGACACTGACCGGTCATGCTTCAAATAATGCATTCTACAACTGGATACTTCAAATTAGAAATATCAAATCCATACAATTACATGCGACGTAAAGAAATCTTTAAGCGGAGCTCTTCCGGCTTCGTCGTGCCCATGTCCGGCGGCTAGCTGCGCCCCTCGTAGTGTCGGTCATGTCGCCGGCGAGGTAGAGTAGGACACGAGACACTTGCCGGCTGACGGGAGTCGAGCTCCCGCCGTCTCCCATGCACTACTCTTCCTCGTTGGAACCCGCAACCCAGACGGTGCCGGTGGATGTGAGGTCGATGACGGATCCTTCCTGGGAGGAGCCGACGTCCACCATGAGGTGGTTGCAGTGCCCGCACTGGTGCACCCTAGGGGGCGCCGAAGAGTGTGACTTCGCCTCTCCAACGTCCACCGCCTCGAGGGCCTCCGCCGCCTCCCGTGCCCACTACCTTGCACGACGGGCACGCCGCGCCATGTTATCGTCCACGGACGCCCATGGTGCGTCCTTGGCACGCCAACAGAGGGGTTGCGCGCCCGACACTGTGTTCGGACGCCATGGACCGTGATACGTCTCCAACGTATCTATAATTTTTGCTTGTTCCATGCTGTTATATTATCATTCTTGGATGTTTTACAATTATTTATAGCAACTTTATATCATTTTTTGGGACTAACCTATTGACATAGTGCCAAGTGCCACTTGTTGTTTTTTGCTTGTTTTTTACTTCGCAGAATATTAGTACCAAACGGAGTCCAATCGCGACGAAACTTTTTAGAAAAATTTTTGGTCCAGAAGAAGGCCAGAGGGCCAAAGAAGTAACCAGGAGGGAGCCCAGGCCGCCCACAAGACACGAGAGCGTGCCAGGGGCCCCGGGCACGCCCTGGTGGGTTGTGGCCGCCTCGGGAACCTTCTCCACCGCCTCTGAGCTCTATAAATACCCAAATTCCAGAAACCCTAGGGGAGTCGACGAAAAATACATCCAGCCGCCGCAAGTTCCAAAACCGTGAGATCCATTCTTGTCGGCATTCTGGGATCGGGGGTACCCAGATCTGCCTGCCTGCAGCCCAGCGCGTGGCCCACCTCGACGGCCCAGTACGGCCTGACAGCATACCCCCCAAGACAAGACCCTCGCGAGGCGAACAATGCCAAGACCTCCAGAGGAGTGGCCTCCCCAGGCTACCTCCCGAGGAACAGAGATTTCTATGCAGGTACCTGGCCTCAGGAGGTTGCGATGACGTGAGCCATGACGACCAAGGCCAGGCGGGCGCCAGCGGGTGCAGAGGGGACAGTTTCCTCTTCTGTGCTAAGGAGGCAAGGACGTACGCGGGTTTCCAAGGGATCCCCCAAAGGTTTCCATTCCAATGCAACAAGACCAAGATCACGAGCTCGGCAGGACGGATGTCATCGCCGAGCCCACCTCTGCATCACGCCCAGAAGCTTTGTAGGCAAAGACCACTTTTCGTCAGGATAAGATGTACCTCTTGTCCCCTTTCAAAATTGGCCGTTGTGGGATCCCTTCCCGCCTGTGCGATAAGGGAAGAGGACCAAGGCCACTATAAATAGGGACCAACATCCACCGTAGAAGGGATCGATCCATCCCCACCTATGAGCCCTCGCGAGGTCGCTCAACCGCTGTACTAGTTCATCCCCAAACCTCCTCGCGAGGCCAATCCACCAAAAGAAGGAGTAGGGTTTTACACCGCAAGGTAGCCCGAACCTGGGTAAATCTCTGTGTCCATCTTCTTGTCCGCTTGCACGTATTCTACGAGGCTTGGCTGCGGGGTGGCGAGCTTGAGGCTAGAACTGGTTGAGATCTTCGGACACGCCCCAGAGTTCGAACCTTCTTGGGTCTGCAGAGCCCCGATTCCGACATTTGGCGTGCCAGGTAGGGGCGTGTCGAAGCTCCTTCTTCATCAGCCATGCTCCGCCCTCGCCTCGTCATCTCCATGGCAGATGCCGCTCCCCAGGCTTGGCAACCCGTGGCCTATGGGAACGTCGCGGGTTGCTCGGCCGTGCCCGCGGTCGCTTGCATCCTCGGTGGGTCGTAGGCGCCCGCGTCCGGTCGCCATGTCAAGCAGCTTCTCCGCCAGGCGGGCGCAGCTCAGCCGCAGTCCGAGGCCCCGCGGAGCAGGGCGAGGCCGGAGACCGACATCACCTTCGACTCCAGGGACCATCCCAAGACGGCGGTCACTGCTGGTGCGCTCCCCATGTTGTGCACGCCCACCATCAGTAATGTTGCGGTCACCAAGACCCTCATCGACGGCGGCGCCGGCCTCAACGTTCTTTCCGTGGAGGCCTTCGACATGCTCCAGGTGCCCTACGACCAGCTCACGCCCACCAGACCCTTCTCAGGGGTGGTCAAAGGCTCTGCCACCCCCTTGGGGCAAGTGCGCCTCCCCGTCACTTTCCGCACTCATGAAAATTACCGCACCGAGCTGATCGACTTCTACGTGGCCCACATTGGCCTCCCGTACAACGCCATCCTGGGATATCCGTCCCTTGCCAAGTTCATGGCGGCGACGCACCCAGGCTACAACATCATCAAGATGCCTGGTAGCAGTGACATCATCTCTGTGGCTGGGGACACCAAGGACGCGGTTCGAGCCCTCAAGCTCGTCTACAGGGTCGCAGCGGCCTCGCGCCCCGACGCCGAGAGCGTCACGCAGGCTCCAGAGGCCGCGTCCGCGAATAAGAAGCAGCCGTTCTCTCAGGACCGGGCTGAGACGAAGCAGGTGCTTGTTGATGATGGGAGCCCGGGCCTCACCTTCACCATTGGCGCTGGCCTTCCCTCGGAGCAGGAGAAGGCGCTGGTTGACTTCCTCCGCGCAAACAAGGACGTGTTTGCGCGTGAGGGATCACTAGAAGAGTGTCTAGAGGGGGGGTGAATAGACTACTAGCAGGAATTTAAAACCTAACCTTTTCCACAGTTAATTGGTTGGCAGATTTTAACAGTTATAGCAAGTCCAGCAAGTCTAACAGCCCTACACATGCATGTCAACAAATATGGCAGCGGAAAGAAAAGACATTGCACATGAAGTAAAGGGTAGAGATATGGAGATCAAACGCAATTGGAGATGCAATGATTTTTTCCCATGGTTCCGATAGGTGGTGCTATCGTACATCCACGTTTATGGAGTCTTCAACCCACGGAGGGTAACGGTCGCGAGAGTCCACGGAGGGCTCCACCCATAAGGGTCCACGAAGTAGCAACCTTGACTATTCCATAACGGCTTCCGTCCACGAAGGACTAGCCTCACTATGGGTAGATCTTCACGAAGTAGGCGATCTCCTTGCCCGTACAAACTTCTTGGTTCACTCCAGAACACAAAGTAGGAGGCTCCCAAGCGACACCTAACCAATCTAGGAGGCACCACCCTCCAAAAGGTAATAGGCTCGGTAATGACGATGAACTCCTTGCTCTTGTGCTTCAAGATGATAGACTCCTCAACACACAATCACTCTCTCACATATTTGGCTTGGTGGAACAGATGGGATTGGTGGAAAGCAACTTGGGGAGGCTAGAAATCAAGATCCATATGGTTGGAGTGGAAGATCTTGACCTAACACAAGGATAGGTGGTTCTCTCTCAGAAAACTGGATGGGGCAAGTACGGAATAGTTATGAGTGCTTCTCTCTCGAGTAGGTGGTGGTGGAGGGGTATATATAGGCATCCCCAAAAATCCAACCGTTACACACAAAATGACCAACTCGGTGACACCGATGTGTTAATCTCGGTGGTACCGAAGTGACCAAAAGGTGGCAACTTTTGAATCTCGGTGAGACCGATATAGGAAACTCGGTTGCACCGATAAGGTGACCAACGGTCAGATTCCCAATCTCGGTGACGCCGATCCAACAATCTCGGTGGTACCGATATTGTGAATTTGCGTAACAGAAAGTTGGCAACCTAAACTCGGTGGCACCGGTATGGAATCGGTTGCACCGAAGTGGCTAGGGTTTGGCTGAGTCTGTCTATGGTTGAGAATCGGTGGCACCGGGATGGAAATGTTGGTTGCACCGAAGTTGAGTATTTGGCTTTGACAGACTTTTGTGGAAGAGCTTGTGGGTGTTTTTGGTGACTATCACTTGTGCATGTATGAGCATTTTGTTCACCAACAAAACCTTACCCCCTTTTAATAGTATTGGCTTTCCTATGGACTCAAAGTGATTTCTCAGAAATGTAAAATGTAGAGTCCTCTTGCTTGAAGCTTTGCCAACCTATTTCCTTGCATCTTGGGGTATTCCACAATCTCCACAATCCTTTTGCCAGCCCTTCTCTATGGACTATATCTGAAATACACTAGGTAAAAGTATTAGTCCAAGAGACAATGTATGTTGTCATGAATTATCAAAACCACCAAGGGAGCATGTTGTGCTTTCAATCTCCCCCTTTTTGGTAATTGAAGACAACATACAATCAAAGCTTCAAATAAAGATATGCATGGATATAATGAAGACTTTGAGAGGCACATGACTTTGATTTGCTCCCCCTAAATGTGTGATTCCTTTAAAGGATAGTTTCTTTGGAATGCATAGACACACATGTAGTAGAAAGGATATAATGAGTCATGTGTATCTTGGCTATATGCATCAAATATATGTGAATGAGATGTATCCTTGTTCAAGACTTCACTCTTGCAAACAATATGTGCAAGAAGCAAGAGATTGTCTTGACCAAAGATATGATGCATATACTTACCTTGAGTCCTTGAGCACTCTTGTAGTAGAAATACACTTGAGAAAAGAATGTTAGGAAACACAAGAGTATTCTACCAATCAACAAGGCAATAGAACTCAAAAGTACCAAGATATGGAGAACATATAGAAGATAGTATTTCTTAAGCTTGATATGTCTCCAAAATCATTTCTTTCTCCCCTTAGATATGACAGTATTAAAACATCCTCTCCCCCTGAATCTCAGCACGTAGATATTGTGATTGGATAGGGTGAGAAAAGTAAACTTCCAACACATCTTAGATAATCCTCCAAATATGTTTTTCTCCCCCTACTTTGATATTCTCACCTTATATGAATATTGATAGTGGCTCTCCCCCTTGATCATATCACCCCCTTTGCATAAGCAAGTATCTTCCCCTTTAGCATGAAGCTTTGGTATTCTCCCCCTTTGGCATTAATTTCCAAAAAGGTCGAACACAGGAATAGATACAGGGATCATTGATAGGAAGGGATCTTTGAGAACAAGGGTCATTGAATGTAGGGTTCATGGAAATGAAAACGGAGGGAATCATTGAAAAGAATTTCTCTCCCTTCTTCCTCTTCTTCTCCTGAGATGTTGGAAGACTTTGTTATGCTCCCCCATCTTCCTTGAAGTTAGGGATCCTTGAATAAAGAATTTCTCTCCCTAAGATTGTCTTTTGTTATTCTCCCCCGATTTTTTTTTGAAACGGGATCATCGAAGTAACAGAATTATTGCTTAAAAGATTACAAAAGAAACATAAATTCACAACTGCGAACGTAAATAAGAAAAGAAAATAAATCGGTGACTCCGAGACAGATAAATCGGTGGTACCGAGATTTTGTGGTGCAGCTTATCTGCAATGTCGGTAGAACCGAGAAATATGTATCGGTGGCTCCGAGGCTAAAACAGCAAAGGAAATAAAGGGCCAAGTTTCTGTTTTCAAAGTGTTGCCAGAAAAAAAAATTCAAAGGGAATGTGAAGGTTTTTGCAAAGGGATATCAACTAGAGAAGATTTGAGTGGTTCCAAGAAGTCTTCGCAAAATAGAAAGTGAACCATCCAAAATACTTAACTAGATGATGGGCGGTGACCAGGTCACCTATATTAGAGTACATTGACTTAGGAGTCAAGCAAGAATGCTTGATCATGGGTCATACTCTACGTTAAGCTCAAAATGGGGTTACCATTTATCGATTAAACATTTTAATGTCTTCATATCACTTGAGTTGCTTTAGCTCATGACTTGGAGTAAAACCTTTTCAAGGATATGAGAGCATACCTTTGAGTGATGTTGATGACGTGACTTGTAGGTGAACTTGTTGAGGATGCTCGAGGTTGATGAAGATCATCTTGAGTTGGGGGCAATCCTTCTCGTTTGAGTACACTTGTCACCTACATAGGTTAGTCATGCAAGGAAGAGCAATAGATATATCCATTTGACATGATACCAATAGAGATTTAGCAATGATCACATCAAGTATATGTCAAGGATATGGTTGAGTCATGTTCTTCCTTCCATCACCAAGAGGGATTGTGGATACTTGGTCATGACAAGATTGCTTATGATTGGAGTTGATGGCAATCTTGTGGAATGAAGTTCTTCCAAGTACCTACAAAAGATTAGATGCAATACAAAGGAGCATAGAATTCCATGGCACAAGATAACATGTTAGGATCAACATGGAAATATCAAGAAAGCTTATGCCCTTGCATGCAACCGAGTGAGTCTAGCTCAAGTTTGAAGCATCAATGATGTTCAACTCACTCCTCAAGTAACAAAATGTTTTCTCATCAAGTGGCTTAGTAAAGATATCGGCCAATTGCTTGTTAGTGTGAACATGCTTAAGATCAATATCTCCTTTGGCAACATGATCACGAATGAAATGATGTCTAACTTGAATATGTTTAGTTCGAGAGTGTTGCACAGGATTATGACCAATTTTAATAGCACTTTCATTGTCACAAAGCAATGGAACATTTCTAACATGGATTCCATAATCCTTAAGCGTTTGTGTCATCCATAACAATTGTGCACAACAAGATCCAGCAGCAATATATTCAGCTTCGGCAGTAGATAGAGATACTGAGTTTTGTTTCTTGGAGGACCAAGATACAAGAGATCTACCCAAAAATTGACAAGTACCCGAGGTGGATTTTCTATCAACCTTGTCACCGGCATAGTCCGAATCGGAATAGCCAACAAGGTTAAAGGAAGATCCCTTGGGATACCAAATGCCAAAGTTTGGTGTTTGTATCAAATATCTCACAATGCGTTTTACTGCCAAAAGATGACACTCTTTAGGTGCAGCTTGATATCTAGCACACATGCAAACACTAAGCATAATATCGGGACGAGAGGCACATAGATATAGCAATGAACCAATCATAGATCGATAAACCTTTTGATCAACCGGTTCATCCTCTCTGGTAAGATCAACATGTCCACTAGTAGGCATTGGGGTTTTCATACCTTTGCACTCCTGCATGTTGAACTTTTTGATCAAATCCTTGGTATACTTAGTTTGAGAGATGAAAGTTCCTTCTCTCGTTTGCTTGATTTGCAAACCAAGAAAGAATTTCAGCTCACACATCATGGACATCTCATACTTCTCGGACATCAACCTTCCAAATCTTTCACTGAATTGTGGGTTAGTAGATCCAAAGATAATATCATCAGCATAGATTTGGCACACAAATAATTCACCATTAACTCTCTTAGTGAATAAGGTTGCATCAATTTTACCAATTTCAAACCCTTTTTCAATGAGAAACTTCGTTAAGCATTTGTACCAAGCACGAGGGGCTTGCTTAAGACCATAAAGGGCTTTACGAAGCTTGTAGACATGATTAGGTTTCTTAGGATTCACAAAACCAGGTGGTTGCTTAACATAAACCTCTTCTTCAATTTCACCATTTAAAAAGGCACTTTTAATGTCCATTTGATAAAGCGTGATATCATGGTGATTAGCATAAGCAAGAAGAATGCGAATAGCTTCAAGTCTAGCGACGGGGGCGTAGGTCTCACCGTAGTCCATACCTTCGACTTGCGTATATCCTTGGGCTACGAGACGAGCCTTGTTCCGTACGACTTGACCGTCTTCATCTTGCTTGTTCCGAAACACCCATTTGGTTCCGATGATATTTTGCTCATCCTTGGGCTTCTCCACGAGTGTCCACACTTCGTTCCTCTCGAAGTTGTGATGCTCTTCATGCATCGCGTTCACCCAATCAGCATCTTCAAGAGCTTGTTCTACCTTCAAGGGCTCAATGCTAGAGATGAAAGAATAATGCTCACAAAAGTTAGCTAGGCGACTTTTAGAGTGAGTGATTCTCCCTGTTTGTATATCACCAAAGATTTGGTTTAGGGGATGGTTCTTGGTCACTTGTGCTCGAACTCGGGTCAGCTTCCGATTGTTGGATGGTGGAGCTTCTGCTTCATCATCATCTCCTTCTTCTTCGTTGTTGTTGAAGGTGTCGTTCCCTTGAGGTGGTGGCGAAGGAGGTTGTGGTGGATCTTCATGATGTACTTCCTCCTCTTCATCATCGTGTCGTGTACCGCTTGTGGATGCCTCCATGTCATGTTGTGATTCACCTTGACATGAAGTAGGGGCTTCCACTTGAGTTGATGAAGTACTTTCCTTCACCTCCATGGGACGGATCTTGCCGATGGACAAGTCTTGGATAGCTTCCGAAGGGTCCTTATCACCTACATCATTTGGCAATTGTTCGACTTGCGAACCATTAGATTCATCAAACTTCACATCTACCGTCTCTTCAACTTTTCGAGTGAAGTTGTTGTAGACACGGTAAGTGTGAGAGTTCGATCCGTAACCAAGTAGGAATCCTTCATGAGATTTAGGAGCAAATTTAGTACGACGATGCTTATCAAGAATGTAGCACTTTGAGCCGAATACCCGGAAGTATCCAACTTGGGGTTTGTTACTGGTGAGTAGCTCGTATGCCGTTTTACCGAGAAGCTTGTGCAAGTAAAGTCGGTTTGTGGCATGACACGCTGTTTCCACGGCTTCTGCCCAAAAGTGTCTTGACATCTTGTATTCGTCAAGCATCGTTCTTGCCATCTCAATAAGTGTTCGGTTCTTCCTCTCAACAACTCCATTTTGTTGAGGCGTGTACGTAGCCGAGAACTCATGTGAAACACCTTCTTCGTCAAGAAAGGTATCCACATGGGTGTTCTTGAACTCCGATCCGTTATCGCTCCGAACCTTCTTGATCTTCACTTCAAACTGATTTTGCGCTTTGCGAGCGAAGTTCTTGAAGATCTTTTGAACCTGCGACTTATCATCAAGAAAGAATACCCACGTAAATCTGGAAAAATCATCAACTATAACTAGACCATAGGAATTTCCACCGAGACTCTTGTAAGCATTGGGACCAAAGAGATCCATGTGAAGTAACTCGAGTGGTCTCCTAGTAGTCATGATATTCTTAACTGGATGACTTCCACCTACTTGCTTTCTAGCTTGACAAGCACTACAAAGTCTATCTTTGTCAAAGATAACATCTTTGACACCAAGTATATGACCACCTTTGATGAGCTTGTCTAAGTTACGCATGCCAACATGTCCTAGTCTTCTATGCCAAAGCCAACCTTTAGAAGATTTTGCAATAAGACAAGTACGAGGTTTGGATCTCTTAGTGAAATCAACGATGTATAGATCACCTCTACGGAAACCGGTAAAGACCATTTTATGATTATCTTGAAGAAACACTTGGCAATCTACTTTCGTGAATAGCACATTAAAACCAAAGTCGGTAAGTCTAGATACGGAAAGAAGATTGTAGCCAAGAGATTCAACAAGCATAACATTTTGAATAGAGCTATCATGGGATATGGCCACCTTACCAAGACCAAGTACCTTACCCTTGGAGTTGTCTCCAAACGTTACGTACCTTCGCGGTCCATGGTTTGGCGTGATCTCTTCAAACATTTCTCTATCTCCGGTCATATGATCTGTACATCCGCTATCGAGAATCCACTCTTTTCCTCTGGACATGTAATCCTTGAAGTTTGCCATGAGACTTAGATTCTTCATGATCTTCTCATACTCGATGTCGAACAGCTCATCTTCATCATAGTAGCCATGTTCCACATTGTCATCATCAAGTGGGAAATCCTCGTCATAAAGAACAAGAGATTCGTCAGGGGTATGATCATGACAATGTTCAAATTTATGAATGCGAATGGCTTCAATAATGATGTTGTTGATAGTAGTGACATCTCCTTTAGCACGCATGAGGTCTCTAAGCTCAAAAAGACAATCATCAAACTTAGGATCACTAGGCGTCATGTTGTGGAAGACAATAGTTTTATGAAGAACTTCATCAAGATTACTTAGAGAATAATTTGGATATCGTTTCTCCAAATCATTCCACAAAGTGTAAGCACATACAAAATTCTTCATTTGATTAAGCACATTTCTAGGTAAAGCTCTAACAATAAGATTGACAGTTCTAAGATTGCATAGCATATCAACTTCCTCTTCGTTTGTGGGATGCAAAGGATCAATGGGAGGTACATAGGGGCACTTGACATATTTGCTCAATTTAAATTCATTAAACAGCTCAAGCATCAAGGTTTTCCATTGACTATAGTACTCTCCATCAAGGATAGGCACTCTACAACTCAAACTCCCTATACTAGACACATCCATCTTCCTCCTCGGTGATTAAACCGAAGCAATGGAGACCAATGCTCTGATACCAATTGAGGGATCACTAGAAGAGTGTCTAGAGGGGGGGTGAATAGACTACTAGCAGGAATTTAAAACCTAACCTTTTCCCAAGTTAATTGGTTGGCAGATTTTAACAGTTATAACAAGTCTAGCAAGTCTAACAGCCCTACACATGCATGTCAACAAATATGGCAGCGGAAAGAAAAGACATTGCACATGAAGTAAAGGGTAGAGATATGGAGATCAAACGCAATTGGAGACGCAATGATTTTTTCCCGTGGTTCCGATAGGTGGTGCTATCGTACATCCACGTTTATGGAGTCTTCAACCCACGGAGGGTAACGGTCACGAGAGTCCACGGAGGGCTCCACCCATAAGGGTCCACGAAGTAGCAACCTTGACTATTCCATAACGGCTTCCGTCCACGAAGGACTAGCTTCACTATGGGTAGATCTTCACGAAGTAGGCGATCTCCTTGCCCGTACAAACTTCTTGGCTCACTCCACAACACGAAGTAGGAGGCTCCCAAGCGACACCTAACCAATCTAGGAGGCACCACCCTCCAAAAGGTAACAGGCTCGGTAATGACGATGAACTCCTTGCTCTTGTGCTTCAAGATGATAGACTCCTCAACACACAATCACTCTCTCACAGATTTGGCTTGGTGGAACAGATGGGATTGGTGGAAAGCAACTTGGGGGGGCTAGAAATCAAGATCCATATGGTTGGAGTGGAAGATCTTGACCTCAACACAAGGATAGGTGGTTCTCTCTCAGAAAACTGGATGGGGCAAGTATGGAATAGTTCTGAGTGCTTCTCTCTCGAGTAGGTGGTGGTAGAGGGGTATATATAGGCATCCCCAAAAATCCAACCATTACACACAAAATGACCAACTCGGTGACACCGATGTGTTAATCTCGGTGGTACCGAAGTGACCAAAAGGTGGCAACTTTTGAATCTCGGTGAGACCGATATAGGAAACTCGGTTGGATCGATAAGGTGACCAACGGTCAGATTCCCAATCTCGGTGACGCCGATCCAACAATCTCGGTGGTACCGATATTGTGAATTTGCGTAACAGAAAGTTGGCAACCTAAACTCGGTGGCACCGGTATGGAATCGGTTGCACCGAAGTGGCTAGGGTTTGGCTGAGTCTGTCTATGGTTGAGAATCGGTGGCACCGGGATGGAAATGTTGGTTGCACCGAAGTTGAGTATTTGGCTTTGACAGACTTTTGTGGAAGAGCTTGTGGGTGTTTTTGGTGACTATCACTTGTGCACGTATGAGCATTTTGTTCACCAACAAAACCTTACCCCCTTTTAATAGTATTGGCTTTCCTATGGACTCAAAGTGATTTCTCAGAAATGTAAAATGTAGAGTCCTCTTGCTTGAAGCTTTGCCAACCTATTTCCTTGCATATTGGGGTATTCCACAATCTCCACAATCCTTTTGCCAGCCCTTCTCTATAGACTATATCTGAAATACACTAGGTAAAAGTATTAGTCCAAGAGACAATGTATGTTGTCATGAATTATCAAAACCACCAAGGGAGCATGTTGTGCTTTCAGCGCGGGAGGCATCCGACCTGGTGGGCGTCTCGAGAGAGGTGATCGAACACCACTTAATGGTGTGCCCCAGTGCACGCCCAGTGAAGCAAAAGGCAAGACGACAAGTACAAGAGAAGCAAGCATTCATCGTCCAAGAGGTCAGGAAGCTGCAGGAAGCTGGTGTTATTCGGGAAGTGCGGCACCCGGATTGGCTGGCCAACCTAGTAATTGTCCCCAAGAAGGGTGGGAAGGAGCGCATGTGCGTCGACTTCACGAGTCTCAACAAGGCTTGTCCTCAGGACCCCTTCTCGCTCCCGCGCATCGACCAGATCGTGGACTCCACCGCCGAGTGCGATCTGCTATGCTTTCTGGATGCTTTATCGGGTTACCACAAAATTAAGATGGCAGTGGAGGACGTCGAAAAGACGGCCTTCCTCTCCCCGTGCGGCGTGTATTGCTACACTTGCATGCCCTTCGGGCTGCGGAACGCTGGAGCGACCTTCCAGCGGTTGATGCGCATCGCCCTTGGGCAGCAGCCCAGGAGAAATGCGGAGGCGTACGTCGACAACCTCGTGGTCAAGTCACGAGAGTCGAGGACCCTGATCAAGGACCTGGAGGAGACGTTCACCAGCCTGCGTCGAGTGAACCTGAGGCTTAACCCGGAAAAGTGCGTTTTCGGGGTCCCGTCCGGCAAGCTACTCGGCTTCTTGGTGTCACACCGAGGGATCGAGGCAAACCCAGAGAAGATCAAGGCAATCGAGAAAATGCGCCCGCCTCAGACCCTCAAGGAAATGCAGAAACTGGCGGGCTGCATGACCTCCTTGGGACGCTTCATCTCCAAGCTTGGCGAGCGCGCCCTCCCCTTCTTCAAGCTCATGAAGAGGAAGGGCCCCTTCGAGTGGACCCCTGAAGCGGAGGCTGCTTTCGAGGACCTCAAGCGGTACCTCACGAGCCCCCCTATTATGGTGGCGCCTCGTCCTCGCGAGCCCCTGGTGCTCTACTTGGAGGCCACCCCCACTCAGCTAGCTCAGCGCTCGTAGCGGTCCGAGAGGAGCGCGCCGGCACAGGCGCGGAGCAAGGCGGCCCGCGAGGGGCCGCACAACGTTCGTCGCCTCAGGATGGCGCTCCTGAGGCCCTCGTCACTTCATCAACCCACGGGGCACCTGAGTCCTCGCGCACCATGCAGAGCAGGACGGCGCCAACACCTCGCCCCTCGTTGAGCACCCGGTGTACTTCGTCAGCACCGTGCTGCGGGACGCGCGCATGCACTACCCTTTGCAGAAGAAGCTCCTGCTCGCACTCCTTGTTGCCTCAAGGAAGCTACGCCATTACTTCCAGGGCCACCCCATCAAGGTCGTCTCTGCATACCCCCTGGAGAAAGTGTTGCGCAGCCCCAACGCTGCTGGAAGGGTTGCAGAGTGGAACATCGAGCTGCAGGCCTTCCAGCTGGAGTTTAGCACAACCAGGGTCATCATGGGCGCAACCCTCGCTGACTTCGTGGCGGAGTGGACGGACGCTCCCGACCAAGGGCTGGATGAGGGCCAGTCCCTCGCGCCAGGCGATGAGACGCCCGATGGCTGGGTCATGCACTTCGACGGAGCCTTCGCACGGCGGGGCGCGGGGGATGGAGTTGTGCTCATCTCCCCGAGCAAGGACAAGCTTTACTACGCCGTGCAGCTTTGCTTCCAACATGGCGTGAAAGTCTCCAACAACATCGCGGAATATGAGGGCTTGATCGCTGGTCTCAGGGCCGCTGCCGCTCTGGGGGTCAAGCGCCTCACCATCAAGGGCGACTCCCAGCTCCTCGTCAACTTTTCCAACAAGGAGTACAAGCCGAAGGACGAGCACATGGAGGCATACTTGGAAGAGGTACGTAAAATTGAAAAGCGTTTCCTGGGCTTGGAATTGCAGCACGTCCTGTGCGGTGCGAACAAGGAAGCAGACAACATCGCCAAGAGAGCGTCGCGTCGCGAGCCTCAGGAGCCTGGCGTCTTTGAGGAGAGGCTCTTTAAGCCATCGGCGTCACCCCCGGTCGCAGGCCCGGCGTCGCTTCAGGAAGAGTTGCCACTGGACCCGCCCTCAGGCGCCCCGGCATGTGGTCTCGCCTCAGGAGCCCGACTGCTCCTGGCGCTGGGACCTTAGGCCGGCGACTGGACCGAAGAGTTCAAGGCATACCTGCTCCGCGGCGCCTTGCCGGAGAAGGAGGAGGACGCGGAGCGCGTGGTTCGCCAGGCCACTGCTTAATGTTTGCAGGACGGCGAGCTATACTGCAGGCGCCCCAACGACGTCTCGCTGCGGTGCATATCTGAGGAGCAGGGGCGCGAGCTGTTGGCCGACATCCACGGTGGCGATTGCGGGCACCACTCCTCGTCTCGCACCCTCCTGGGGAAGGTGTTCCGCAATGGCTTCTACTGGCCCACGGCGCTCCACGACGCCACCGAGCTGGTCCGATCCTGCGAGGCCTGCCAATTTCACACCAAGCAGATTCATCAGCCCACGCAGGGTCTCTAGACCATCCCGCTCTCCTGGCCTTTCGCGGTCTGGGGGCTGGATATACTGGGGCCTTTCCCTCGGGCAGCCGTCGGTTACCGCTACCTCTACGTCGCCGTTGACAAGTTCACCAAGTGGGCGGAGGTGGAGCCCGCGTGCACCATCCCCGCCGTCTTGGCCGTCAAGTTCATCAAGGGTCTCGTGAGGCACTTCGGTGTCCCCAACCGTATTATTACCGACAATGGCTCACAGTTCACAAGCAACCTCTTTAGGACATATTGTGCTAACCTTGGAATGCAGATATGCTACGCTTCGGTGGCGCACCCACGGAGCAACGGCCAGGCTGAGCGTGCCAATGCGGAGGTCCTGAGGGGCCTCAAGATGAGGAGTTTCAAGAACAAGCTTGAGGCTTGCGGCAGGGGTTGGCTCGGTGAGCTTCAGTCCGTGTCGTGGTCCATCCGCACCATCGCGACTAAGCCCACCGGCGAGACCCCGTTCTTCCTTGTCTACGGGGCTGAGGTGGTCCTCCCGCACGAGGTCAAGCACCGCTCCTCGTGAATCTTGGCATTCGACGAGGAGCGTCAGGATGCCTCGCGGGGAAGAGATCTCGTGCTCAGGAAGGAGGCCCGCCGCCAAGCCTCGCTCCGCGCAGCGAGGTACCAGCAGGCGCTGCGGCGCTACCACTGCCGCATCATCTGTTCCGGGACCCTCGAAGTTGGTGACCTTGTCCTGAGGCGGGTCCTCTCCAGGGAGATCTTGCACAAGCCCTCGCCCATGTGGGAGGGCCCATTCAGGGTCGCCCGCGTCTCCAGGCCTGGCGTCGTACGCCTGGAGACGTAGGACGGGGTCCCCATCCAGAATGCCTGGAACATCCAGCATCTCCGCAAGTTCTACCCGTGACACTCTCACATAATAATGTCGGCGTTCTGGGAATGGGGGTACCCAGACCTACCTGCCTGCGGCCCAGGGCATGGCCCACCTCACGAGCCAAGCATGGCCCAGCGCAACCCCACTTGAGACAAGGCCCTCGTGAGGACCCGAGTTCGCGAGGGAGGCGGCACCAAGACCAGCAATGAGTGGGCCTCCTCAGGTCCCCTCCGGAGCGGCGGAGATCTCTATGCAGAACCCGGCCTCAGGAGTCAAGGATGACGCAAGGAAGGACAGGAGGGCGCCAGCGCGCCAGGCGGTGCAGTTTCCCCTTTGGTGCAAAGGGAGCAAGGACATACGCGGGTTCCCAAAGTGCCCCCCAAAGGTTTCCATTCCGGTGCAACAAGACCACGACCATGAGCCCAGCAGGATGGACGTCATCGCCGAGCCCACCTCTGCATCATCGACAGCTACTTTGCAGGCGAAGACCACCTTTGAACAGGGCGGGGATGTACTCCTGTCCCCCTTCGAATTTGGCCGTTGTGGGATCCCTTCCCGCCATTGCGATAAGGGAGGAGGACCCGGGCCGCTGCAATATATAGAGGATAGGCTGCACCGTAGAGAGGGGACCCACGGAGCAACGGCCAGGCTGTACTAGTTCATCCACCACACCTCCTTGTGAGGCAATCCACCAAAGCAGGAGTAGGGTATTACGCTTCGCAGCGGCCCGAACCTGGGTAAATCACCGTGTGCATCTTCTTCCTCGTCATCGTGCGAGTGCATCGTCCTAACCATCGTGTAGTGAGCTAGGTAGGGAAAGGCCGCAGGGGATCTTCACACACGCCCCTGTGTTCGAACTTTGAGGGTTTTGCGGAGCCCGAAATCCAACATTTGGCGCGCCAGGTAGGGGGAGTGTCGAAGTCTTCCCCAAGCCAAGCTCTTCCTCTGCCTCGCCGCTCCGATGCCTGACGCTCGCCGAGCCCGCGCCGAGCGCCCCGCTGCCTGCGTCGCCCAGACGACGCTCGTGGGCCGCGCCACCACGCGCCGGTCCGCCTCACCTGTGGCCAACGCCGCCACGGGCCCAGAGGCCCACGAGCAGCAAGACTCCTCCCAGCCGGCCACCGCGCGGCGGGACGGCCGCACCGCCACTCCGTTGATCGTTCCGGCTACCGGGTCGTCCTCCCACGTTCGGCCCGGGCCGCCGCGCGGCTCGGGCGCACTCGCCATGGCGCACGAGCTGCTCCGCTACCGCCCTGCCCACGACCGCTATGATGACTGGCTTCGGCGCATCGCGGAGCTCGTCAGTGTTGCTGGCGACGCTTCAGCGCTCTCCTACTCGTTTCGACCCCAGCCCTCTCTGGCAGACGACGTGGCCCATGACGCGCCGCCACCTCCTCCACAACGCGACGTCGACCCCGAGCCCAGGCGTGAAGTGCGCCTGCGCGACCAGCCCCGCGAACCGTGGGCAAGGGCGAGAGATGAAGTAAGCTGTCAGGTGGTGCCCCGGCCGCGCGTCGCCGCACATGTGCTCCCCGAGCTACCGAACCAACGTTGCGACCGGGCACCGCTCGAGGCGGCCCCTCAAGAGCATCAAGACCGGGTCCCTCCCTCACACGCAGCACCCGTCGAGCCGGTGGGGTGCCACGCCATCGCCCCGGAGCTCCACCCAACCACATGGCCCTGCAGGTTCAAGCCTGACCTACCCCCCGCTACAACGGCACCCCGGATCCCGCCGAGTTCCTATAGCTCTACACGCTGAGCATCCGGGCGGCCGGTGGAGACGACAAGGTCATGGCGTGCTGGTTCCCCATGGCACTCAAGGGCGGCGCGCTCTCCTGGCTCCTCAACCTCACGAAGGGGTCCATCACCTCCTGGGACGACCTGCGCAAGCACTTCGTCGCCAACTTCCAAGGTACCCGTGACCGCGCGCTCACCGTGAATGACCTGCGGCGTGTGAAGCAGCAGGAGGGAGAGACCCTGCACAAATTCATACAGCGCTTCACGACCACCCGCCTCAAGATCCCGAGGGTGTCGGACGAGGCTATCATCTCCGCGTTCACCGACGGCGTCACGGACCTCAAAATGAAGGAGGAGCTCACCATGAACGACGAACTAGATGTTCAACCTAGCGAACAAGTGCGCCAAGGCCGAAGAGGGCCGCCTATCGCTCCGCGAGCCTCCGGCGGCAGAGCAAGAGGACAAGAAGACCAAGGCCAAGGAGGCGAAGCGCAAGGCCCCCGCGGTGCTTGCGGCTGAGCCTGAGGCGAAGCGCAGCCGAGGCGAGGAACCCCACGCAGGAGGGCGGCCGTCCTGCATCTTCCACGGCACCAACAACCACGACACCATCGATTGCCAGGAGCTCAGGCTGGTCCGCGACGAGCACTTCGGCTGGAGTCCTGGATGTGTGGACCGGGGCTTCGGCCGCGGCGGAGGCCGTTGGGACAACCGGGAGCCGCGTCAGGAGTGGCAAGACCGGCCTCGGGAGGACCGCTGGCGCGATCAAGTTCGGGAGGACCGCTGGCGTGACGACCCTCCGGAGGGGTCACGCCGTGGCCAGCCTCGTGAGGCCCGTCCTCGTGAGGCCAGCCTACCGCCACTACCGCCGCCACCCAGAAGGAAGGAAGAGGACAGGCAAGACAATGGGGCTGGGGGCTTCTAGGAGGTTAGGGCGATAGCCTGTATCCTGGGCGGCGCCCAAGCCCCGACGTCGAACCGCATCTTCAAGCAGTTCATGCGGGAGGTGAACGCAGCTCTCCCGAAGCCCGAAGCCATGCGCCCCCTCAAGTGGTCCCAGACCGCAATCACCTTCGACTCAAGGGATCAGCTCAGGTGCTCGGCCATGGCCGGCACGCTCCCCATGCTGTGCACTCCGACCATCAGCAACGTCCTCGTCACCAAGACCCTCATCGACAGTGGAGCGGGGCTCAATGTCCTCTCCATTGAGACCTTCGAGACGCTGCAAGTACCGTACGACCAGCTCATGCCGACCAAACCCTTCTCAGGAGTCACTGACGGGTCCACCGTCCCCATTGGGCAAGTGCGCCTGCCCGTCACCTTCGGCGGACGCAAGAACTACCACACCGAGATCATCGTCTTCGACGTCGCACACATCCACCTCCCGTACAACGCAATCCTTGGGTACCCGGCCCTCGCCAAGTTCATGGCGGTGACTCACCATGGCTACAATGTCCTCAAGATGCCAGGGAGTGGCGGTGTCATCACCGTCGCCTGCGATGAGAAGGATGCCGTCTGCTCCCTCGAGCGTGCTTACCGCGCCGCAGCGGCCGAGCGCTCGGACGACGAGGAGGATGCCCTGCCTCGTGATGATGCACGCAAGAAGAAGAAGCAGCTCCTCCCCGCAGGGCGCCAGGGGGCTGGGACCTCCAAGGACGGCGCCTCAGGCTCTGTGCCCGGGGACCGGGCCCCACCCTCCGTCGCATAGGAAAGCGCGCTCGGCGCCCCCCTTGGGTCTGGCTCGGGGGCTTCCATCCGGGGAGCCTACGGCCTGGCCGGTGAGACAAGGGAGGCGCTCGGGCACAACCTGAAGGCGCGTCCTGACGCGCGTCTGCCTGAGCCAAGAGCACGGCGCGGGGCGCCGAGCTCGCAAGAGTCCGTCATCAGAGCGATTGAGGAGCTTCTGGAGGCACATGCCATGCGAGGCGGGAGCTGCCCTGCACCACCAAGCGCAGCCGCCATCGTCGGCCCGATCGACAAGCCGCGCGTCTGCGTCAACGCGCTCGTGATCAACAGGGCCGCGTCCCAGGGCCTTTTTTGGCCGACGCGTGCCGATCGCGGATGGGTCTACCCGCACAACTACGTCCGCATGCCCTTCGGCCTGGCGAACGCAGGCGCCACGTTCCAGCGCCTTGCTCGGGCCATGCTCATACCTTGCCTGGCGAGGCGCGGCGAGGAGTTGGAGGAGATGCCCGGACCGAGCAGGGGTCCCGAGCCCCGGGAGACGACGGGCTCGTGAGGGTCATGTTCACGGAGGTGCAAGATCAGGCTACGACGGCAGCTTTGACTCTTCAGCGGCGTGGCCGCCAAGTGATTTTTTGGTTTGTGCCTGGTAACTTTTTGGTTTACTCCATTTGAGGGCGCCCACCGGGCCGCATTATCCTCAGGCGACCAGGGCATACCCCTGCATCCGCCTCATTTACGCATGTTTCAGTAACTTTTCATGCATGTCATCTATTTCCTAACGTTTCACCTTGCCTGCACCTCCCTTTGCCGACGTGAATGTCGCCGTGCCCGAATGATCCTAACTTCTCATGCGATGGCCCTCGGGAGCACATTCGGCGCAGGTTTCTCCTAAATTTGTAGGACCTCGGACGGCGCTACCTACAAGAAGATCCAGGCGCAAACCGCCTTTGAGGTAGGAACCTCGCGAGGCCAAAGCGCCCTCGCGAGCTCCCAGATACACCTCCCAGTTCTACCGTGCAAGCGACGCGTACGAACTCAATGGGCTGTACACGCCCGGAGCCCACCGAGGACGCGGAGGGGTTCCTTCCCACGCAATGTGGAAGCCCCATGCTCCGCGCTGGCGGACAACACGGTCCACCAATGACTATGCCCACGCAATGTGGAAGCCCTACGCTCCGTGCTGGGGATAAACACGGTCCACCAATGACTATGCCCACGCAATGTGGAAGCCCTACGCTCCGTGCTGGGGATAAACAACTGAGGGTGCCCCAGCGGCTGCATCGAACCTCAGGAAGGCCCCTCGCGGCCCCGCCTCGCTGCGTTCCCCTGGGATGTACGCGCGAGGGGGCTGCAGGGGGCTACTACCGGGCCAAGCCTGGTACACGCCACCTCCCCAGGTCTGCCAAACCTGGTCTTCACGTGCCCCTCTCAGGAAAAGCTAGCGAGGAAAGGTATGGGAGCCGCTCGTACGTTAAGGGGGACTCCTGAGCATCGCGACTCAGGGGCCTCACTGGCCACGTAGCCCCTCACCCCTTGGAACCGTCCTGGTGATCCGGACGGCCCAACAGCGGCTGAGGTATGCGCGGGGCCGGGCCCTGCCGACGCAGAGCTCAAAGCGCTCAAAACCCCTAAGGAGGACGCTGGAGCTCGTACGTCAAGGGGGACTCCTGAGCATCGCGACTCAGGAGCCTCACTGGCCACGTAGCCCCTCACCCCTTGGAACCGTCCTGGTGATCCGAACGGCCCAACGGCGGCTGAGGTATGTGCGGGGCTGGGCCCTGCCGACGCAGAGCGCAAGGTGTTCGAAATTTCCAAGTTAACCCAATCTTCACCATGTTCCCTTCATGAGGGCTGCTTGTACGTCAAGGGGGACTCCTGAGCATCGCGACTCAGGAGCCTCACTGGTCCTGTAGCCCCTCACCCCTTGGCACCGTCCTGGTGATCCGGACGGCCCAACGGCGGCTGAGATATGCGCAGGGCCGGGCCCTGCCGATGCAGAGCATCACAGCAAGCAAGAAGGAAACAAGGCGAAGAAAGCAATCACAAAGTTCAACAGTCATTACAAGCATTAAAAGTTTTCGCAAATACAGACAAGTCTAACGCCTCCGCGAGGCACGATGAACGTTGCAGGAAAGGAACAAGGAAGAGGAATTAGGGGGAGCCGCCGCCACCACTCGTCCCGGCCGCGGGGAACTCGTCGTCATCGCTGGCATCATCTTCTTCGCCGCTAGCTTCAGGAGGCGGAGGAACGGTGACGCAGGTGAACTTCTTCACCAGCGCCCCCACGGCGTCCTTCACTGCCGCCGCAGCGCTGGCGCGGACCTCGGGGGCGACCGGGCGGATCACGGAGTCGAACTCAAACCCCGGCTTGCGAAGGTGAAGATGGCTGAAGACGCGCGTCGCGGCCTCAGAAAAGAGGTCGCAACACTCGCTCTCCAAGACCCCCTCCACCTTGGCAACGGCGCCCTCCAGCGCCTCGACGAGCTTCGAAGCGAGCTCCGCGAAGCCGCTCTCTGGAGCCACCAGGGGCTCCGTAAACCCATCCCGGCAGAGGGAGTGGAGCGCTTGGCGAAGCCTGAGCTCGACGAAGGGAAAGGCGCTGAGCTCCGCGGCCTTTTTCTCTTCAGCCGCGGCAAGAGCTTTCTCCCTGGTGTCGAGCCGGGCCTTCTCCGAAGCGACTTCCCCCTCCCGCGCGGCCAGGCGCTCTCGCTCCACGGCTCGGTTGGCCACCGCCTGGGACAGCTCGGAGTCCCGATCGGCAAGCTGGGCCTCGCAGGTCTTGAGGGCTTCCCCTTGCTGACGCAGCCGTTCCGCAAGCGCGGACTTCTCTTCCTGAAGAACCTTCAAGCGGGCCTCCGCTTCGTCACAACGCCTTGCAGCAGACTCCGCGTCGGTGAGTGCCGCCTCGCGGGCTGCCTTGGCTGACACGGCCTCCTTCTCGCTCTCCACTGTGGTGGCCTTGGCCTGGCCCCAAACCGCCACGATAGAGGCGTCGGCCTATAGCCACCCGGAGAGGATCCCCAGGCGCCCACTCGCGAGGCGATCATCAGCGCCCCCGAGGGCGTCCCGACCTGACCCAGATAAGTGTAGGCCCCGTCCAGGACGCCGGGGCCACGCAATGCGTACACCAAGGCCTCGTCAGGAGGAGTCGCCTGCGCCATCACAGGAGACGCCCCCGGGGCGGCAGAAGCACGAGGAGCAGAAGGCACCGGAGGCTCCGCCACGACCGCAGGTAAGGTGGATGCAGACGAGTCCAAGGGCGGCTAGCCCTCGGGGCCTGGCTCCCGGAGCAGCAACGCTGACGCGCCCCCAAAAGCAGGAGCGGCAGCACCAACGTGCATTGGGGGCTTAGGGGGCTCCGCGGCGGCAGACGCCTCGATAGGCGACGGCAGGACGACAGGAGCGGGCGGTTCCTCGGAAGGCGCCTTCGTCTTGACGCCCACCTTCTTCTTCCTCATCCTCAGCGCGGCGGCATTCCTGGTCACCAAGAAGAGGAAAAATCATCAGCGCACGAGCTACCGGCAGGCGACCGAGGTCGGGCCAGACTACTCACTCTTCGACGTCGACCCACTTTCTCTTCTTCTCTGCCTCGACGGCGACGGGGGCGCCCCCGCCTTTCTCCGGGACGGCGCCACCACGCCGGGGAGCAGGAGCACTGTCCGCGAGGGCAGCAGCTGGAGGGGTCACCATGGCCCCGGCCTCGTCCGCCTAGCCCACGAGCTGCGATTCGGGCGGGGGCGAGGCCGGCGCTTCGTCCGCCTTGCTAGCAGAAGCAGGACCCACCAGAGGAGACTCTGCCCCGCGCTTCCTGGGGGTCGCCAGGCAGGCAGACCTAGTGGCGCGAGGGGCCGGTTCCGACCCCCTGAGGACCTTGGCGGGACGCGGAGAACCTGTAGCAGAAGCTTCACCAACATCGTCGTCATCCTCAAGGTCACGCAAGAGCATGCTCTGCGACGGGGGAGACACCTCCGCCGGGTCGTCGTCTGCTATCTTCTCCGAATCCTCCCCGTCCGTGGTGTCGCCGGAGGACACCATCACCGGGGAGCCAAGGCCCTCAGCTAGGGAGAGCCCCAGTTCGTCGAAGACAGGCATCGCGGCGGCCAGATCGGCTCCGTCGTCGCGGCAGTACAACGGGGTGCAGTCGTCGGGAAAACCTCCGGGGTCGCCGTTGAGCAGGGTTGTTACAACTCTGCTCAGCTCCCCGGAGGGCATGGGGGCAGACCGAAGCCTGAGGTTGTCGCCGCTGCCCCGGTATTCCCACAAGGGCCTCGAATGCGACTGGAGGGGTGCCAGGGGCTGCTTCAAGAACTCCTTCACTGTCATCCCCCCAGTCAGCTTCCTGGCACTGATATCGCGAGAAATCCGCTCCAGGACGGGCCTGGCCCGGGGGTCGGAAAGCTTCGTGGAGCTCCACGCGGGGGTCTTCTCCGGTAGCCCCTTCGGCAGATCCAAGCGGGGGTTGATGCTCTTGAGATCCATGAAGACCCAGCGGTGCCTGAAGTTCTCCACCTTCTTCCCGGCCTTTAAGAGCATGTTACCGCTCTGGACCGCGATGAAGGAGACGCACGCCGACCGTTGGGCACCGTCGTGCACGTGCAAGCTGAAGAAATGGCGGAAGAGGGCCACCGAAGGCTTCACGCCAACGAAAGCCTCGCAGTAGAAGGCAAAGACAGACATGAGCAGGATGGAGTTGGGCTGGAGATGAAGAGCTTGAATCCCATAATGGTCGAGGATGGCGGTGAAGAACTTGGAGAAAAGCGAGACGAGCCCAGCGAAGACGCTGTGGAGAAAGAAAGGATAGGCCGACCTGGACGAGGGCCGCTTCTCCGAGGAGCCGCCCCATATCAAGGTCCGCCCCCACTCGTTGGTCTCGTCCGCCGTCGACTGGAGCACCAGGACGATGTCTCCGTCCTTGGCAATGGTGGACTCCGAGAGCGCCGGCGAGATGGGAGCGGAGGCTGAGCTCTGGGCCTCTGGCTTCGACTTGCCGGCGGGAGCCATCGGGAAGTTCGCGGGGCCGACGCGGCGAGGAGGAGGACGGAGCGGCACCGGGATCTGGAGAGGTCTCAACTAAGGCCGGGGATCTGGGAGTAAGAGCAGGTGCGCAGAAGAGGAAAGCAGTAATGGCTCGGCGCCGGAAGTCAGGCTTTTGTCAATTCGAGCGGTGGCCGAGGAGGCGTTGGACGCCTGACATCAACCGCACGACGCGCGCCAGTCCTGGCCCACAGGCGTTTGGGGCCCGCGGCGCTTCGGGCCACCCTCAGCAGCTTCACTCAGAAGCTGGCTTGAGCGTGCCTTGGGCCCGGGGGCTACTGTCGGCGTTCTGGGAACGGGGGTACCCAAACCTGCCTGCCTGCGGCCCAGGGCATGGCCCACCTCACGAGCCAAGCATGGCCCAGCGCAGCCCCACTTGAAATAAGGCCCTCGCGAGGACCCGAGCTCGCGAGGGAGGCGGCACCAAGACCAGCAATGAGTGGACCTCCTCAAGCCCCCTCCGGAGCGGCGGAGATCTCTATGCAGAACCCGGCCTCAGGAGTCAAGGATGACGCAAGGAAGGACAGGAGGGCGCCAGCGCGCCAGGCGGTGCAGTTTCCCCTTTGGTGCAAAGGGAGCAAGGACATACGCGGATTCCCAAAGTGCCCCCCAATGGTTTCCATTCCGGTGCAACAAGACCACGACCATGAGCCCGGCAGGACGGACGTCATCGGCGAGCCCACCTCTGCATCATCGACAACTACTTTGCAGGCGAAGACCACCTTTGGACAGGGCGGAGATGTACTCCTGTCCCCCTTCGAATTTGGCCGTTGTGGGATCCCTTCCCGCCATTGCGATAAGGGAGGAGGACCCGGGCCGCTGCAATATATAGAGGATAGGCTGCACCGTAGAGAGGGGACGAAAAAGAACAACAGACAAGGCAGAGAGCCAAGAACACCACTCGAGCGCCCTCACGAGGCTCCTCTCCACTGTACTAGTTCATCCACCACACCTCCTTGTGAGGCAATCCACCAAAGCAGGAGTAGGGTATTACGCTTCGCAGCGGCCCGAACCTGGGTAAATCACCGTGTGCATCTTCTTCCTCGTCATCGTGCGAGTGCATCGTCCTAACCATCGTGTAGTGGGCTAGGTAGGGCGAGGCCGTAGGGGATCTTCGCACACGCCCCTGTGTTCGAACCTTGAGGGTTTTGCAGAGCCCGAAATCCAACAAATAATGAGTGGGCTGTACACGCCCGGAGCCCCCTGAGGAGTGCCGTATGAGGCCGCGGAGGGGCTCCCACCCACGCCCAAGTGGAAGCCCCATGCTCCGCGCTGGCGGACGACACGGTCTTACAACGACTATGCCCACGCCTAGTGGAGGCCCCATGCTCCACGCTGGTGGGAAGACTAGCTTAGGTGCCGGACGCGACTGTTCTTTGCTCTCTTTTGTAACCAAATTTTCCACTTTTTGGAATGAAACTTGAAGTTTTCGCGTCTTTATTCGAAAAAGGGGTGGGAATTTTTCTCCTTGCAGCGTTTCCCATTTTGAAGTCTCGTTTTTAAGAGGTTTGGCACCTGCTAGTTTTTTCTCTCTCGCGCGCTCCGCGAGCGGGGGCTGGACACGTTGTGCACCTCACCAAAACTTTGGTGTCCTAATCCTCGTGCGACGCTCTCGAGTGAGCCAGCAGGTGCATGTTGCCTCAGGCCCCCGGCCTCAGGAGCGCTCATCTCCTGGCCTTGTCGGGCATCGCGACCCGGCATACCAGCGACGACCGACCCTCGCTCGGGGGCTCCAACCAAAAATGGTCGCCGGGAGAAGGATGACCGAGGAAAGAGCAGCCACGATTTGGCTCATCATTGAGGAACCCTATGTAAAGCGCGTTTCGGCGCCTTTGCGGGATGCGATGCCTCGAGGAGGCACGTCCGGAGGCCCTGACTCCTCGCAAACCCCTCAGGGGACTCGCGAGCAGCGGGCACCTCTCGAGGCTCCAAAGCCGTCTGGTCCGCAAGGAAGAAGCCCCCCTGCAAGATCTCTAAGTTGCCCCGGTGCCCCGGCTGCACCTCACGACGCAGGAACCCGCCACGAGTACACCAAGCTAAGTTATCCTAATCGCGACAGGCAGGAACTTTCAATTAGTAGCAATATTAATACTAGAGTATGAGACGAAAAATGCTAACATAAAGGCGCAAGCATCATAGTTCATTACACGCCCCCGCGGGGCCCTCCATGGTTCTTAATGCAGGAAGTAAAAAAACAAAAGGCGGCCTCCCGAGGACCGCCACTCCTGAGGCCTGGCTCCGGCGCCGCCCGCGCTCAGTCGGAGTCCTCCTCCTCCTTGACGGGGGCACGACGGCATGGCGGCTCGACGACCTCCTGGGCAGGGGCACGGCGCCGCGGCGGCTCGCCGTCCTCCTTGGTCCGGGCACGCCGACGTGGCGGCTCGTCGTAGGCGTCGTCGCTCGAGCTCCCCCCGGAGGAGGCGTCGCTGCTACTGGAGGTGCTGCGGCCATCGCCAAGGGCAAGTTCACCGCCGAGGCCGCCGCCGCTGCGAGGGCTGT
This sequence comes from Elymus sibiricus, assembly GCA_039707655.1. Classification (NCBI taxonomy): domain Eukaryota; kingdom Viridiplantae; phylum Streptophyta; class Magnoliopsida; order Poales; family Poaceae; genus Elymus; species Elymus sibiricus. The sequence continues at coordinate 372,129,554 of CM077669.1, forward strand.
CGTCGGCGGAGAGGTGGTCGTTGTCGCCGCCGTCGCCCTCCGGGCAGCATCCCAAGCGCCTGCCGTCTTCCCCGAAGATCTTGACAAAGAGCGTTGTCGCCCCGTCATGCTTGAAGTGGAGGGTACGCCTCCCCTGCAGGCCGCGAGCGTGGGCGAACGTCTGCCACCCGCAGTTCAGGAACACATAGCCCGCGGGAGTGACCTCGACCTCCACCCACGAGGCCTCGCTGCAGCAGCCATAGGCCAGCAGGCCCTCCGGCCGGCAGCGCCTCCGCGAAGAAGCGTGGGAGCTGGAGCCAGGTGATTGCCAGCCTCTCCACCCACACCACAAACTCCTGGGCCGCGTCGGTCGAGTGGGATCGCGGGCGGGGCGGCCGGGTGCCCGCCACAAGCTTCCCCCCTTGGCCATGGGCGCCACGGCTACTGCAGCCGCCTGGGCAGGAGGGAGCCTTCCTACGACTGTCGGAGGTAGCGCCGACCTTCACGGGAGTGCGCCCGCGCCCTCGGGGGACCACCGCCGGCGTCGCAGTGTACTTACGAGGACGACCGCGGCCCCTCTTGGGCGGCGGCGAGTCTGGTCCCTCCAGGCGGGCCTTCCCTTTCTCAGCGGCAGATAATCTCCTCACTGGCACCATAGCCGTGGAAGCAGCGGCTCAGAGTGAGGAGGCAAGAAGATGAAGACAGGATAGGGGCTTTGTCTCCCTCGCCCACTTATAGTTGATCGGAGGCCAACCGGCGTCCCTCCGCATTCTGGGCAATGATGGCCCCGCGGCACGCACCAGCCTTTGTTAGTGAGGGAGGTTGCCGAGGCGACGTGGGGAAGTGGAGGCGTCCGCGTCCCGTCGTGCGCCACGCGTCAAGTCTAGCCCGCAGGCGATTGGGGCCAACGACGCTTCGGCCTTCCTTCCTTGGCTTCGCCCCGAAGCCAACCCGAGCGCGCCTTGGGCCCGGGGGCTACTGTCGGTGTTCTGGGATCGGGGGTACCCAGATCTGCCTGCCTGCGGCCCAGCGCGTGGCCCACCTCGACGGCCCAGTACGGCCTAGCAGCAAACCCCCAAGACAAGACCCTCGTGAAGGCCCCGGCCTCGCGAGGCGAACAACGCCAAGACCTCCAGAGGAGTGGCCTCCCCAGGCTGCCTCCCGAGGAGCGGAGATTTCTATGTAGGTACCCGGCCTTAGGAGGCTGCGATGACGTGAGCCATGATGACCAAGGCCAGGCGGGCGCCAGCGGGCGCAGAGGGGACAGTTTCCTCTTCTGTGCTAAGGAGGCAAGGATGTACGCGGGTTCCCAAGGGATCCCCCAAAGGTTTCCATTTTAGTGCAACAAGACCAAGACCACGAGCTCGGCAGGACGGATGTCATCGCCGAGCCCACCTCTGCGTCATGCCCAGAAGCTTTGCAGGCGAAGACAACTTTCCGTCAGGATAAGATGTACCTCTTGTCCCCTTTCAAAATTGGCCGTTGTGGGATCCCTTCCCGCCTGTGCGATAAGGGAAGAGGACCAATGCCACTATAAATAGGGACCAGCATCCACTGTAGAAGGGATCGATCCATCCCCGCCTCTGAGCCCTCGCGAGGTCGCTCAACCGCTGGACTAGTTCATCCCCAAACCTCCTCGCGAGGCCAATCCACCAAAAGCAGGAGTAGGGTTTTACACCGCAAGGTGGCCCCAACCTGGGTAGATCTCTGTGTCCATCTTCTTGTCCGCTCGCACGTATTCTACCAGGCTTGGCTGCGGGGTGGCGAGCTTGAGGCTAGAACTGGTTGATATCTTCGCACACGCCCCAGAGTTCGAACCTTCTTGGGTCTGTGGAGCCCCGATTCCGACAATTCTAACACCATCACGGAGGGCTCATCATCCTCATTGGTGCCTCTCGGATGATGCGTGAGTAGTCCACCACAGACCTACTGGTCCGTAGGCAGTAGCTAGATGGCTTTCTCTCTCTCTTTTGATTCTCAATACAATGGTCTCTTGGAGATCTATTTGATGTAATGACTTTTTGCGGTGTGTTTGTTGGGATCCGATGAATTTTGAGTTCATGATCAGTTTCTATCCATGAATATTATTTGAGTCTTCTTTGATCTCTTATATGCATGATTACTTATAGCCTCGTATTACTTCTTCGAATCTTTGGTTTAGTTAGTCCAACTAGATTGATTTTTCTTGCCATGGGAAGAGGTGCTTTGTGATGGGTTCGATCTTGCGGTGTCCTCTCCCAATGACAGAAGGGGCAGCGAGGCACGCTTGTATCGTTGCTATTAAGGATAACAAGATGGGGTTTATTCCTACATGAATAGATCTTGTCTACATCATGTCACCGTTCTGATTGCATTACTCCATTTTTCCATGAACTTAATACACTAGATGCATGCTGGATAGCGGTCGATGTGTGGAGTAATAGTAGTAGATGCAGAATCCTTTCGGTCTACTAATCCAGGACGTGATGCCTATATAATGATAATCACCTTGGATATCGTCATGATTATTTGATTTTCTATCAATTGCCTAACAGTAATTTGTTCACTCACCGTGTGCTATACTCATGAGATAAGCCACTAGTGAAACCTATGGCCCCCGGGTCTACTTCAACAAATTGCTTTCCGATCTATCTTTTTGCCGCTTTTGTTTTCAGATCTATTATTCCAAAAAACCAAAAATACCTTGCTGCATTTTTTATTTGCCTCTTTTATTTTGTGTTCTTGCGAGATCTATCTATACAATCTATCACAACCTAATCTATCTTTTTATCGTGGAGAGATTGACAACCTCTCTTTCGCGTCGGGTTGCAAGTATTTGTTCTTTGTGTGTAGGTGATGTTTACATAGTGTTGCGTGATCCTCCTACTGGTTCGATACATTGGCTTCATAACTGAGGGAATACTTACCGTTGTTGTGCTGCATCATCCCTTCCTCTTTGGGGAAATACCGACCCAGTCTCAAGCCACGTCAAAGGAATCTCTAGCGCCGATGCCGGGGAGGAAGCAGTCTCTTCAATGTGCCAATCTCTAGCGCCGAGGAGACACCATCAACATCTATCAGGTTCCTAATGACAAATCTCATCTCCTTGCAATTACATTATTTGCCATTTGCCTCTCGTTTTCCTCTCCCCCACTTCACCAAATTTGTCGTTTTATTCGCCCTCTTTTTCGTTTGCCTTTTTCTCGTTAGATCTCTTGTTTGCTTGCAATCTTGTTTGCGTAGTCACGATGACTCAAGAAAATACCAAATTGTGTGATTTTTCCAGTACCAATAAAAATGATTTTATTAGCACTCCGATTGCTCCTCCCGCCACTAGTGCGGAGTCTTGTGATATTAATGCCGCTTTGTTGAATCTTGTCATGAAAGATCAATTTTCCGGTACTCCTAATGAGGATGCCGCGTCCCATCTAAACACATTCGTAGAATTGTGTGATATGCAAAAGAAAAAGGATCTGGACAATGATATAGTAAAGTTAAAATTATTTCCTTTCTCCTTGCGGGATCGTGCACAAATTTGGTTTTCTTCTTTGCCTCGCAATAGTATCGATTCTTGGAATACGTGCAAGGATGCTTTTATTACTAAGTATTTTCCGCCCGCGAAAATTATATCCCTTAGAACTCAAATCATGAATTTTAAGCAACTTGAGCATGAACATGTTACACAATCTTGGGAAAGAATGAAATTGATGCTAATAAATTGTCCTACTCATGGTTTAAATCTTTGGATGATCATACAAAAAAATATGCGGGATTGAATTTTATCTCTAGAAATCTTTTAGAATCCGCCGCGGGTGGTATTTTTATGGAAATTACTTTGGGAGAAGCTACTAAATTGCTAGATAATATTATGGCAAATTATTCACAATGGCATACTGAAAGAGCACCTAGTAGTAAAAAAGTTAATTCGGTTGAGGAAATTAGTACTTTGAGTGAAAAAGTTGATGCTTTAATGAAGTTGGTCGCTAGTAAAAATGCTCCTAATGATCTTAATGATGTGCCTTTGTCTACCTTGATTGAGCAAAATAGTGATTCCGCAGATGTGAATTTCATCTCGCGAAACAATTTTAATAACAATGCTTAGGTAATTTAATCCTAGGCCTTTTCCTGGAAATTCCTCTAATAATTATGGCAATTCCTATGGTGATTCTTCTTACAACAATAGTAGTAACCCCTCTGATCTTGAAAGTAGCATTAAATAATTTATCAATGCGTAAAAAGTTTTCAATACTACGATAGAAGAAAAGTTGAATAAGATTGATGCTATGTCTAGAAGTATTGATAGAATTTCTCATGATGTAGAAAATCTCTAGTTGAAAGCTTTTGCCCCTAAGATTGATGAATCAATTAAAGATTTATATGTTTCTATGGATGAAATTAAGAAAAGAACCGCTATGCTTAGAGCTAAAAGAGAATTCTTAAAAAAGCGTTTTCTAGTGATTAACTTCATAAAAATGATGAAGATCTTAAAGTGATTGGTGTTTCTTCTATTGATTCCTTGTTTAGTAATATTAAAATATATGATAAATGGACTGAAGTAGAGTCAACTTTAGCTAGAAGGCGTCCCAATAATTTGGAGGGTGAAAAAGTTGATGAAAGTGGGTTTGAAGAGGTCAAAACTTTAACTAATGATGTGCCCACTATTTTGGATTGCAAAGATTTTAATTATGATAGTTGCTCTTTGATTGAATGTATTTCATTTCTGCAATCCATGTTAAATTCACCCCATGCTTATAAACAAAATAAAGCTTTTACTAAACATTACGTTGATGCCATGATGAAATCTTTTGAAGAAAAGTTGGAGTTAGAGATTTCTATTCCTAGAAAATTACATGATGAGTGGGAACCTACCATTAAAGTCAAGATTAAAAATTATGAGTGCTTTTCTTTATGTGATTTGGGTGCTAGTGTTTCCACAATTCCGAAGTATCTATGTGATGTGCTTGGTCTTACCAATATTGAAGAATGTTCTCTTAATATGCATGTGGCGGATTCTACTATTAAAAATCCTTTGGGAAGAATTAATGATGTTCTTATTCTTGCAAATATGAACTATGTGACCAAGGATTTTATTGTTCTTGATATTGATTGCAATCCATCTTGTCCCATTATACTTGGTAGACCGTTTTTACGCACTATAGGTGCCGTGATTGATATGAAAGAAGGCAATATTAAATTTCAGTTTCCACTAAGAAAGGGTATGGAACACTTCCCTAGAACAAGAATTAATCCACCATATGAATCAATCATGAGAGCATCCTATGGATCAAAAACCAAAGATGACAACACTTGAATCTATGCTTTATGCCTAGCTAGGGGCGTAAAACGATAGCGCTTGTTGGGAGGCAACCCAATGAATAAATTTATTTTCATCTTTTTATTTCTGTTTTTAAGTGTTGAAACAATTATGCCTATGTTATGATTGTGTTTTTATGTTTTATTTAGTGTTTGTGCCAAATAAAGCCTTTAGGACGATTCATAAGATGAGTAGAAACAATGCTGAATCTGAAACAGAAACTTTGACTCCGGTGCGTGAATTTTAAGTTTTTACTGGAGCGTGATAATGAGTTGAAATTTTAACACAGTATTTATATACAAATTCTTTACGTTGTCCTAATTTTTCAAAAACTTTAGAGTTACATAAGTATGGTTAGAGTACAGATTACTACAGACTGTTCTGTTTTGGACAGATTCTGTTTTCGGTGCATTGCGTGCTTGTTTTGATGAATCTATGGTATGTATTGAAGGGTATAAGCCATGGTAAAGTTAAAATACAGTAGGTATAATGCAATAATAAAATTTGAATGAGTTTTCAAGAGTACTTAAAGTGGTGATTTGCTTTATTATACTAACGGATCTCACGAAGATTTTGTTGAGTTTTGTGTGATTGAACTTTTCATGTTTTGGGTGAGATCACGATGGATGAAGGAATAAGGAGTGAAAAGAGACAAAGCTTTGGGATGCTACAGCACCCCCAAGATATTATCCAAAGAGAAACAAGCAACTAAGCTTGGGGATGCCCCGAGTGACATCCCCTCTTTCTTCTAACGACCATCGGTATTTTACTTGGAGCTATATTTTTATTCGTCACATATCATGAGTTTTGCTTGGAGCGTCTTGTATTATTTGAATCTTTGCTTGCTTTGCTTTTTAGTTTGTCACTAGTATGCTTGCTGGATACACCTATTTGAGAGAGCCAAAATTATGCTATGATTTGTTAGAATTGCTCTATATGCTTCACTTAAATTTTTTGAGCCATGGAATTGCTCTAGTGCTTCACTTAGATTAATTTGAGAGTTAGTAAATTTTGAAGAAATTATCTCATGCTTCACTTATATTATTTTTAGAGATGAAACTTTTATGCTCATGTTCTTCACTTGAATTTATTTGAGCTTGTCAAAAACAATGGCAATGTATGAAACTAGTCCCAAAGTGATACATATTCAAGGGGGATATAATAAAAACTTTCATGAAGATCATTGGACAAATTAAACTTGATTCCTTGTAATAGTTTTGAGACATGATGATAGTGATATGTGAGTCATGTTGGTGAGTAATTATGCTTTAGTAAGAATATTGGTGTTAAGGTTTGTGATTCCCTATGCAAGTACTAAAGTCAATAGTTATGCAATGAAATTACATTCTACTTATGGTGCATTATTCGGTGTTAGTTATGCTCAACCCGTTTACGTGAATTTTCGTTTCTTGGTTAGGTGCTTCTCAATCTATTTGCTAGCCTCCACTTGTACTAAGTAGAAATACTACTTGTGCATCCAAAATCCTTGAACCCAGTTTTGCCTTATGAGTCCACCATACCTACCTATATGCGGTATTTCCATGTCGTTCTAAGAAAATTTGTATGTGCCATCTCTAATTTTCAAAATAAATTTCCTTTTTGTGTGTTCGTACCGCTCATGAAATGGTACGGGGTGTCCAATATTTTTTCCATGCTAGATGTGTTATTCTCAAGATGAGTGTTTATTCACTTGTCATTGCACAAGAGTACGGCGGTAATAGGGATGCCCAGTCCCGAAATGAAAAAAAAAGAAATTTAATTTTTGTTGTCAAATAATAAATTTCTTGGAAAGTGTTGGTATGGAAGGCAACCGTGGATACGGCTAGCCATGGATTGTGAAAGAATGGTGGAAAAAGGAATAAACTTTACTTTATGTTTGGGAACCGCCTATGATGTATCTAGCATGGAAAGTACAGAGAACTACTTTGTCGTTTTCGTTGACAGGAAAGGCATGCCACCCAAAATATTTTTCTCTCTCAATTTGAACTTTGAGCTCTGGCACCTATACAAATCCCTACTTCCCTCTACGACGGGCCTGTCTATTTAATTTATGCAAATTTTATTTTCCATTTGAGTCTCCATCTTCTCTTATAAAGCACCAACTAGGGGGCACTATGATCATACTTGTGCATTGGGTGTAGTTAATATTTGAGCGTGATTCATGAATGGATCAATGATTGAGCATGATGGGCTAGGGATAACTTTCTTTAGTGTTGATATTTTGAAAGACATGGTTGCTTGTTGGCATGATTGAGTATTAAAGTCTTTATGTCAAAACTAGACTATTGCTTTGAACCATCTAGAAGTCCAAATGTCCATGATACAAAAGAAAAGAATATGTGATGAACATGTTAGGCAGCATTCCACATCAAAAATTCTGTTTTTATCATTTACCTACTCGAGGACGAGTAGGAATTAAGCTTGGGGATGCTGATACGTCTCCAACGTATCTATAATTTTTGCTTGTTCCATGTTGTTATATTATCATTCTTGGATGTTTTACAATCATTTTATAGCAACTTTATATCATTTTTTGGGACTAACCTATTGACATAGTGCCAAGTGCCAGTTGCTGTTTTTTGCTTGGTTTTTACTTCGGAAAATATCACTACCAAATGGAGTCCAATCGCGATGAAACTTTTTGGAGAATTTTTTTGGACCAGAAGAAGGCCAGTGGGCCAAAGAAGTAACCAGGAGGGAGCCTAGGCCGCCCACAAGACACCAGGGTGCGCCAGGGGCCCTGGGCGCGCCCTGGTGGGTTTTGGCCGCCTCGGGAACCTTCTCCACGGCCTCTAAGCTCTATAAATACCCAAATATTCTAGAAACCCTAGGGGAGTCGACGAAAAATACATCCAGCTGCCGCAAGTTCCAGAACCACGAGATCCAATCTAACACCATCACAGAGGGGTTCATCAACCTCATTGGTGCCTCTCCGATGATGCGTGAGTAGTCCACCATAGACCTACGGGTCCGTAGGCAGTAGCTAGATGGCTTTCTCTCTCTCTCTCTCTCTCTTTTGATTCTCAATACAATGGTCTCTTGGAGATCTATTTGATGTAATGACTTTTGGCGGTGTGTTTGTTGGGATCCGATGAATTTTGAGTTCATGATCAGTTTCTATCCATGAATATTATTTGAGTCTTCTTTGATCTCTTATATGCATGATTACTTATAGCCTCGTATTTCTTCTTCGAATCTTTGGTTTAGTTAGGCCAACTAGATGGATTTTTCTTGCCCTGGGAAGAGGTGCTTTGTGATGGGTTCGATATTGCGGTGTCCTCTCCCAGTGACAGAAGGGGCAGCGAGGCACGCATGTATCGTTGCTATTAAGGATAACAAGATGGGGTCTATTCCTACATGAATAGATCTTGTCTACATCATGTCACCGTTCTTATTGTATTACTCCGTTTTTCCATGAACCTAATACACTAGATGCATGCTGGATAGCGGTCGATGTGTGGAGTAATAGTAGTACATGCAGAATCATTTTGGTCTACTAATCTTGGACGTGATGCCTATATAATGATCATTGCCTTGGATACCTTCATGATTATCTGATTTTGTATCTATTGCCCAACAGTAATTTGTTCACCCACCGTGTGCTATACTCATGAGAGAAGCCACTAGTGAAACCTACGGCCCCCGGGTCTACCTTTCCAACAAATTGCTTTCCGATCTATCTTTTTGCCGCTTTTGTTTTCAGATCTATTATTCCAAAAAACCAAAAATACCTTGTTGCACATTTTATTTGCCTCTTTTATTTTCTGTTCTTGCGAGATCTATCTATCCAATCTATCACAACCTAACCTATCTTTTTACCGTGGAGAGATTGCACTAGAGCAGCGACGTGCTATACAAACGGTTTTTAACCCCTTTCTGCGACGTAGTTCCAAACCGTCGCCTTGCATGTGTGGGCGATAGGGGGGGGTCCATCCCACATGACACCGCAAACCCGTCGGCGATGGTGGCCAACGAACGCAAACGATCTGCAAATATAATCGTGTGCGGTGCAGGAACAGATCGCACACATAATCTTTTCGGCCTATGTGTGGGATTTGGGATCAATCACACACATCCAAGCCGAGTGAAACGCGTCTAATTGCTCATGGAAAACAAACGGAGTTTGACCTTTGACCGTTTGTGAAACGTTACCTAATCCACACGGGCCATTGTAGACACTGTGTGTGATATCTTCATCATCACACACGAGATTTCTCTGGGAACCATGTACCATGTATAACATCATCGGACACGTTTCCCGGAAAATGTACGCGTGGGATCGTCTTTGCATCGGGCATGGTTTCCTGTTTGCTCACGTGTGAGATACGGTGCTATCGCAAACGATTGAGTAGCTCCTACGCACACGTACAAGTGTTGCAAACCGTTTGCGATTTCTTATGTATCACCAACATTTTAGATCATGTCTCATGTGTTTTTCCTATAGATCACAAGCGGTTGCGCTATGAGTTGCGTGTGCCTTCTGTTTTGGACCGCACACGCTTAGTTGCTTGAACCGTGTGCGCTGAAATTGCCAGGTTATTGTAAAATATCGCATTTAATTCACCCTACAAATAGCAAATTCGCCACAATATGTAATCGACAAATAGTGTCCACATGAAGAATATTCATCATAATTTGTCACAATATGCAATTGAACGAATAGTATCCACAAGCAGAGGATTCATCATAATTCACGAAAATATGCAATTGATAAAATGCTAGCTAAATTCCACAACTGTTAAACCGACATATCCAGTACATAATCATAGTGTACGAAATACGAAGACATGATCACATGGAAAATAATGGATCCATGTGTATATGTTTAGCTGATAACACTATATGAATGCGTACTTATTTTTAGGAGATTTGAATCCGGAAATCTTCGACGTCTTTAGAGGGCTTGATATAGTGTTTCACAAAGAAGGTGCTGATAAATTTCCTAACAGACAACAATTCATCGACGGCGAGCGGTTCTAAAGCCATCGGTGCCAAGATCAGCTGCATGACTTTTAGATCAGAATGTGACATACATGTGGAGTAGAAGATAGTAATTAACAAGCAGATTTACTGGTTTTATCCTATCAGCATCGACACCACATTCAGCATGTCTGCATAGGTTCATCATGTGTGCACAAACGGAGTATCCACATAGGCTGGTACCTTGTTGTTGCTGAGGACACTGAAATTTTTTGTACAGTATTAGTCATGTATTTGCCCTGTTAGGAACAACCTAACCGGTGTAAGTTGTTTCTTGTTTTTTCTATGGAGAGAAATAGAAAGAGGTTTACTTAGAAACCTGAACATCTAACTAGCATTTTCTGAAAATAACGAATTTCGTTGTCTTACCAGAGAAACGATCACGTGCTGCAGAGGTAGTTGGCGGTCGAACCGATCCCCTCCTAAAGTTATGTTCTTTGACAATACACTGGAAATGAAGATGAATTTTCACACACTCAATTCTGAAACCAGATATGAACACAACACATTAACATCAAAGAATTCAATACCTATCCATGAAATCCTGAAGATGACTCAGATCCTGAGGCGCATTTGACTCTCTAAGAGAATCCATGTAGTAAATTGTGTTGCGTTTTGGAACAATGACCACCAAGATCCAGTGACCTCTACAGTTTAAGAAAACCATGAATGTATGAACTATGCCTAAAACTGAAAGACGATCAATGTATGCGTGGTTGTATATTTATACTTACTGTTCATGATATGGCCACATGAAGAATTCTCCTATCTGTAAGTCGAACAAAATCTTGGCGACAAAATCAATGGAAGCCGTGCGTGAGTCATTATCTTGTAACAAAACGCCGTTTGCTAAATTAGGATCTATGAAATACGCATGCACCCTTGTTGTTCTCTGCGTCGTCAATCCCCTGAGAGGAATACAATACAGTTAGCTTTTTTCATTTACAGCCTTGTATGGAGAAGATGATTAGAGTTTGTGAAGTACTTACAACATCAAGCATTTGACAAGAGTGGCAGCAAGCTCATCAAAGTTGAAGAAGAGATGAAAGTCCTCGAATTCCACACTGATGGTACCTGAAACGTGAGAGAAATGCCATTAGTCGTAGTGCAATTCCACAATGTTAGTATCTTCTCCTTCCGACATTCTTTCCATGCAATATTTATGTAACTTGCAAGCACTAGAACTGCAGTCGTCCCAGAAATCGCGAACAAGGAATGGCTGGCCATGTTTGTACTTGCGTTTCTCAAATGTGTCTACTTCCATACTAGAAAGTTGCTTTTGAAGGTCTGCTTCAGACATGTGGTCAGAACCGGGATTACCCAGCCCTTCGAAAACCTTATTGTTAATTTGGGTACGGTCAATGATTTTTTCTAGAAGGAGGCTCTTGGTCCCATCCCTCCTCGCTCTTTGGAGGCCCAACTTTCGGTGTGCAACCGTGTCCGCGTCTGTCTTCTTAGCTGAAGCACTTCTTGTTTGACGTCTGGTTTCATCAACGACATGCTGCTGAGAAGCGTGTGAAGGTACGATGGACTGCTGAACAGATGATGCCGCTGTGACGGACTGCTGAGTTGTAGTGCCAGAGTCGACGGACAGCTAACAAGCCGTTGAAGCTATTCTGGGCTTCTGAGCAGCTAGTGACAACGTGTTGGTGTGTTCATGCGGATGTGACAACGTGTTGGTTTGCTGAGCAGGCAGTGCCGACACATCGGTATGCTTATCAGGCGGCTGCGAACCGCTGGACTGATGAGCAGGTGGTTCCTGACTTTTGGAGTGCTTAGCAGGCGGTCCTGGACTTTTGGCCTTCTTACCAGGTGGTTCCAGACATTCAGACTCCTTAGCACGCGGTTCGGTCGGGTTTATCTGGTGAGCATGCAGTGCCAATGTGTCTGCACTTTCTGCTTCAGTGGCCGGCATCTGAACCGATGATACGACTTCAGCAGTTGTAGGCCTTGCCACAGGCTGCTCAGGATAGGACAATGACCTGGCCTCTATGGTAGGAAGTCGGTAGGGTTGATCACAGGTTGATGCCTCGGGCATCTGATTCCCAAGAGTATGTTCATCGGGGGAATCACACAAGATCTGATGTGGCGAGATGAGAGTCACCGGTTCGAGGGCGATATTGGTTGCTTTTGGGGGGGGGGGGCTGGAGGGGTCTCATCCAGGAAGTATATTTCTTTCCGTGGCCACTGGATATGATTTAACCGTGTTTCTTCCAAGGTCCTCTGCTCATCAGGGTCCCCAAGGACATTCTTCAGGGAAAAATCACTGAATCCAGGCTTTATTTCAGTCACGTAGCACTTCACACAACCCGGCTTCAATGGCACATTGTCCAATAAGAGACCCCCGTCAAAGTCAGGGTTGTAAACCCACGCTGTTGCACATTTTAAAGAACCTTCATAATGTGTAAGCACGGCCCTCACTCTCTCCCCCTGTCCAAATAGATCAGATATAGCACCATCATGTCCAGCTGCAGCATCATTGTCGCTGGGGTCAGCTGATGCACAACTACTCTTGTGCGGTGTTGCCATACAATAAGTGGCATCATCCATGCCGACATCCCCTTGCGTCTCCTGGCTATCTCTCAGCATTTGTGTCTTCTCCTGCATATATGACTCCTCAACTTCCTTTCGAACTACAGGATACATGTCCCTCTTAATCTTTTCGCGCAAGTCTCTCTGCTTATAATCACTCCTAGCTTTTTTCATGCTGAGCCTCTCTTCTTTGCTTAGTGAGAAAGCCCTCTTGTGTGGGACATTGACCCCAATACCCCTAGCACGGCCAGGGGCTCTTTGGTAGTCAGAGCCTCGGACAGAATGTCACATGGCCCTGAGTTCCTGTACAACCTTCCAGTGTTTTTGGAAGCCTTTGCCATCACATCATATAGTTCTTGGTCTGCTAAGTTTTCAAAGTAATAAGAACCGTCTCCATGCCTCTTTGCATGTGCCCACAAGTAGTCCCTAGCGCGAGTGCCCCTAATTTCACTAAAGGCCGGTTTGCCACCCGCAGCTACTGCTTCTTTGTCCTCCTGCTCCCATATCGGTTTCATGCCGTAGTATCCTGCCACACCTATACGGTGGGGGTGTGTGTTCTTCTTCTGAAGTTCCGATTGCATGGCACTCTTCTTAATAAACTCTTCACTGGCCCTGACCCTTTTGAATTCTGTCCAATCTTCCTTTGTAATTTGGGGGTACGAGGGGATTGGGTCCTTGCCTTGACTCAAGAACTTCTTGTACAACACATGCTTCCAGTTTCTCCAAGCATCCCTGGCCTTCTTCAGTGCAGCGTGTACCACCTGCTCTCTCCACTCCTCAGGAAAGTTGAAGTGCACCATGATCTCACGGACTATCCTCTGCCGTGTTTCTGTAGCAGCCTTCCGAAACCCTGGCAGATTAATGTTGAGCCTTGCCCTGCCAACAAATCCACACACACTCCTAAACCTCGTGCGTGCTTTATCAGGTTTAGTTGGAGCCCAAGACTTCAAATCGATGTCAGTTACTTCGTATACACCTTTAGGCTGGTGTGTGGGCTTTCATGGAGCGCTCTTCCGGCTCTTGACTGGATGGGTGATTGTGGCAGCTCTATCCCGTTCATCATTTCTTGGTACACGATCATTTGTTGCAGACATGTTGGCTTCGGACTCAGATGAAGATACATTGGTAGACGTATGACTGTCGTCGCTGCGAATAGACATCTACAGAGTACACATGCGAAATTCAGAAAAGGGGGATAAACATAAAAAATGTAACAGCTTGGAAGCTAGTTGTCTAAACATGGCATGTGATCATTTGGAAATGTATGGCTAATCTGTTCATTTAGTGTGACTCGTGCGCACATGATATGTAATTCGACAATAACTAATTGGAACAAATACAACTTATATGTTAGAAGGTAGATGATGAACATAAATACGCTCTCCATTATTTTATAATCATTTTGGGGACAAACCGAACCAAATAGGAAAAGGGATCGCAAGATAATAGACCTCACCGCGATGAAGGGCAGCAATTGACTGGGTTTTTTTGTTTGCAAATCCGGCAAGAGAGGTGAGGGTACATGATCGATATGCTCGACGGCGGCTGGCGAGCAAATGAAGACGGCGAGGCGTGGGCAGCCGCGTGTTCGGAGTGGCAGTGAAGGGTAGGATTGACGCCGGGAAGCGGGTACACGGCCGGGTTGAGCACGACGGCGCCGGAAAGGGTTCGGGTGTGGATCTGGGGGACGGGAGGGGGAGGGAGCTAGTTGTCGATGGACTTTGGGTAGAATACACGGACAGATGAGCGAAACGGGGGAGGGCGCGGGTTGGGGGGAGGGGAGGGGGGCATGTTGGCGGCTTCGGTGAAAATGGTGAAAAAGATTGTCGTGCGCCCCGCGGAAAAAACATTGTAAATGGTTTCATATAGTAACCCATGTGCACAAGTAGCACAAACCTGTTCGAAATGAAAACCTGAAAACTTTGAAATGTAAACATGACCTCATCGTTTTGTCTCGAAATTTTTCCCACGGTACGCAGCTATCGTTGTACCCTAATATTGATTTTCTGGCACATTTCTGGGCTCGCCTGCTATATTTTTCAGCATTTTTTATCATTTACGGGGCATTTATTGCATATAAATCAAATCCCAACTTCAACAGCGTGTGTTGACGAGAGGTATAAGGACCGCCGTTCGATCTGGGTGAATCCTACGGTGCAGACGCACGATCCGCGTGGTTTGGATTTTGTCTAATCAGAAAGCAGGACCCACGTTGCGCGCTTTAGGTTTCATAGGCCGCGGTTTAGAAAGCACACGGTTCTAGTGAACGGTCCGTGTGCTATTTGTCCATGCAGAACAGTCATATTTTCATTTCAAATGAATTTGGGAATTCATCATTTCGCCTCGAGTTATTTTCATCCGCAGACAATCAACTATGAGCCCCTGTATTGATTTCCGGCCGCATTTTCATGACTTGTTTGCAAATTTGAAGACATTTTTCCACCAACATGGGGCTTGTTAGTAATTTAATTGGAGGAAATGCAGATGTATTACGAAAATTACAAAAATGGGTGTGTCACCGTGGCATGGTGTGAAGACCCCGTGGGAAAAATTGGTAATGTCTGGCGGAAGTTGTGATGGCCTGCCCTTTGAAAACGAATGCATCTCACACAAAGGATCATGGTTTACGAAAAGTAGAGTTGGCATTTCAGACTCCAATCGGTGTCAACCTCATCCTTTCGCCTTGGTTTTTTCGATGGTATGCAAACATCATTGTACACCTAATATTGATCTTCTGGTGGATTACATGTCTCGTTTGCTATATCTAAGTCATATTTTGCAGTTACCATGTTAATTAGTTCTTATAAATAAAATATCCCAACATGAATTACGTGTGGATGGTGGCAAAGAATCTCTTACAAATCATTTGTGTGTCGCTTTGCGTGATTTTTGTCATTGTGCAACGAATGAGAAGAATTGTCAAGCATTTCGGATGGGAGATGTGTCCACCTAAATAAATGTCAGTAGTTTAATTACAGGAAATGCAGATGGACTCAGAAAATCACGAAAATCGGTGTGTCATCGTGGCGTCATCTCGAGACACCATGGAAAAAAATTGGTAAAATTTGGCACAAGCTACAATGATCGCTAATTGGAAACCATAGCATCTGAGTAGAAGGATCATAGTTCCAAGGGGAGAAGTGGCAAATCGAACTCCAATCGACGGTGTCTTCATCGCCTCTCCTCCAAATTTTATCCCATGGTAGTCAATCATAATTATACGCCAGGTTTGATTTTCTGGCGCATTTATGGGCTCGTTCGATATTTTTGAGCATTTTTTATCATTTACGGGGCATTTATTGCATATAAATAAAATCCCAACTTCAACAGCGTGTGTTGACGAGAGGTATAAGGACCACAGTTCGATCTGGGTGAATCCTACGGTGCCGACGCACGATCCGTGTGGTTTGGGTTTTGTCCAATCAGAAAGCAGGACTCACGTTGCGCGCATTAGGTTTCATAGGCTGTGGTTTAGAAAGCACACGGTTCTAGTGAACGAACCGTGTGCGATTTGTAAACCAAACGACACATGTTCAGTTCGTACATACCGGAGTGAGATGAACTGAGCGTTCTAGCTATATACAGTACATGCAAAACTAGATTAACATAAGGCCGTGCATACCTCGCAATACAGTACATGCGAAACTTATAACAGAACGAACTCAGTACACATCCCTCACAATTCAGTACATGCAACAATTCAGTACAGTAGACATAATGACTAGTTTTTTGAATAAATTCCCATGTACATGGGGTGATCGCGATCATTAGGTTGACCCCTAATGAACTTAGGATTTCTGATGATTTTACGCTTCTCCTCTTTTAAGTCGCGTGGCCCCTCAGGTGGCAACTCATCATATTGATTGTACTCCTCCTCATCACCAACATTCTCGACGCCTAGTACCCTCCTCTTCCCATACATCACTACATGGCAGTGCGTATGCAAGAGGTCTGGCACAAAGAAAATCTGGGTAGCATCGCTGGCAAGAATTAATGGGTCCTTGTGATATGCCATAACTCTGCGGTCAACATATGTCTTCCTGCTGTAAGCATCAACCTTTACGCTACTAAGAGGACCCATCTGCACTTGAATAATGCCACCTTCATTTGCACATAGTCAAGCTCCCAAATCTCTTCAATTGTTCCATAGTACACCTGTTTATCATCTTCCTCTATAGTTCGGCATTCTATTCGAACAGAGCTGTTCTGATACGAGGTCTTAGCATCACGTTTCTCAGTGTAGAACGTGTTGCCATTTATGTCGTACGCTTGGTACTTCATAATCGTCATTGATGGCTTTTGTGCCAACCACGTTGCAAGGTCATCTTGGGGTCCGTTTGTCAAACGATCCTTCAGCCATCTTATATAGTCCCTATTGTGTGCATTTGTCTCGGCAGCTGGTGATAGCACATTGGGTAAGTTGCTTCGCCGTATCTCCTCCATGTGTTCTGCAGCATGAGCGTCGAGTATCGGGCTGTTAAGCAGTACCATCAAATGGGCTTGATCGGCCATATCTCTAGGTGCACGAAACTGTGAGCCAGCAAGGACCGGCTTACCAGCCAGCCTTCCCTCATGGCGAGAGAGGGGCACACCTATAGGTCTAAGTTTCATGTATTCGGGTGCAAAACTCTACCACCTCCTCCGCGGTATAACCTTGTAGGATGCTTGCCTCTGGATGACATCGGTTCCAACAATAGAGCTTCAATATTCCCATGTACCGCTCGAAGGGATACATGTTGCAAAGAAACACATGACCATAATACTTTATCTCGTCCACAAGGTGCCCGGTGAGATGGACCATGAAATCAAGGAATGAGGGTGGGAAGAACATCTCTAAGTTTGACAATATCCTTGCAATATCAGCTTGCATATTATCCAGCTCTTCAACATCTACCACCTTCTGCCATAGTTTGTTGAAGAAATCACAGAGATCAATCAATGTGTTTCTTATGTTTATGTCCATCATATTCCTTATGGCCACCGGGAGGATTTGTGTCAACATTACGTGGCAATAATGTGACTTCATGTGAGACAACTTCTTTTTACCCAAGCTGTCATCCACGAGACTTCTGATGTTTGCGGAGTAGGAAGAGGGTGTCTTAATTGACAACAAAAATGCGAAGAACTCTTTTACTTCTGATGCAGTGAAATTGTAACTCTGGTGTTGGTGGAGCAATTTGTCATCATCTTCTGCTTCATTCATGCGTTGTGATTGATCACCAAGCATATCGAGTCGCACCGTCATCATCCTTTCTTTTGCCTTTAATCTTGAGTGGAGTACCAAGGATGCTTTCACAGACATTCTTCTCTACGTGCATGACATCAATGCAATGACGTACACTTAGGAACTCCCAGTAAGGTAATTCCCAGAACACTGATTTCTTCTTAAACACTTGGTCCCTGGGTGTTATTTTTGACGTCGAACCGGATCCCTTGCCAAGCACAACATTAAATTATTTAACCATGTTGTGGACTTCTTTCCCATCACAGGGTCTTGGGCCCGTTCCTTTCTCTACTGTACCATCAAATTCAACAGTCATTTTTCGGTAAGGGTGATTTCTCCTTAAGAACCTACGATGACGCAAATACACGGTTTTGCGCGAGTTGGAAAGAAATATACTCTCTGTCCTATCCATGCATGTGACACACCCTACTGGTCCCTTTGTTTTCTGCCCCGAACTGTTGCCTAATGCCGGCATATCTTGAATGGTGTGCAGCAGCAATGCATGTAGACAGAAAAACTCCTTTGCGTTGGCATCATAACAGCTCACACCAGACCTCCACAATGTCTGCAGTTCTTCTACCAGTAGCTGAAAGTAAATGTCTATATCATTTCCAGGTTGCTTCGTGCCTTGGATAACCATCGACATCATGATATATTTTTTCTTCATACACAACCAAGGAGGAAGGTTATATATGCACAGAAGCACTGACCAAGTGTTGTGTTTGGTGTTCATATTGCCAAATGGATTAAATCCATCAGTACACTCCCCTGGCCATATATTTCTTGGATCCTTTACAAAATCTTTAATCCTGTCAGCGATTTGTTCCCACTGAGCCCCATCTTTCGGGTGCCTCATATACTTATCCGCAGTTCGCTCATCATGATGCCACCGCAACCTCTTTGCCTCTCTAGGGTTTGCAAACAAACGCTTCAACCTTGGAATTATAGGCAAGTACCAAACAACCTTGAACGGGATTCCTGTCTCGATCTCTTCGTTCATTTTGTACTTGTCCTGTGCTCTCCTACGCTTGTATCGTGCGTGCTTGCATATGGGACATGAACGCAAATCTTTGTAATGACTGCGGTACAACATACAATCATTCACACAAGGGTATATCTTCTGGACTTCAAGTTCCAATGGACAAACAATTTTCTTCGCTTCGTTCATGCTTTTGGGGAGCACATTATCTTCTGGAAGAATGTCTTTGAAAGGACTCAACAACTGTGTGAAGGCCTTGTTTGATAGACCGCTTTCTGCTTTAAATCTGAGAAGTGTCAGTGTGACACTCAACTAGGAATATTTATTTTTGCAACCTGGATACAAATCTTTCTTGGAGGCCGCATCAATGCTTGGCAGCAAAATCTGGCATATCATCAAGGTCGGTGTTGTCTACTTCACACTCTTGGTTTTTCTTTGGCTTTTTTGGCATGCCAGTCTTCTGTCTGTAGCTTGACGTCCGAGCCCCGAGGTTAAATTCGTCACCCATGCGACTCTGATCGGGGTTTGGCACCTCGCCGATAGGCAGGTTATTACCTTCATCCATAACCGGCTCTTCACCATGTTTAGTCCATCTTGTGTATCCACCCATGAATCCCCTTTTCTATAAGTGTAACTCGACCTCATCAATTGGAATTGACACCGTATTGCTACAATCCTTGCATGGACAGAGGATGTAATATTCTTTGCAAATTCTCTTCTTTGTCCGTTCAGCCAAAGCCATGACCTCCTTCACGACATCCCTATACCTTGAGCTTGTCCGATCCCCCATCCAGTCAGATCGTTCCATCTGCACACGTTGCATCCTTAATGGATGCACAAAGATGGGTGAATAAATCACAAGATTTTATTTTCAAAATTAATGGAGGGCGCTGCATAATGTTACCCAGCCGTGCAATGACACTAATCAACCAGTCAATTTACACGCATCGTCAGTAGTGCCATTATATGAATTTAATACATTAATTAGTCCACTCAAGGAAAAGAATACCTTAATTAATTAGCAGCGGCATGGTGAGATAGCAGGGTCGAGGAGCAGAGCTTAGCGGGGCACCTGCCTGTAGTCCGGGCTCCACTATCGCGCCTACGACCGTGAGGGACGTGCTCCAGTCACGCCGGCGCCGACCACGAGGATTGAGCTCCTCCTATATCTCCCGCCGCCGACGGAGGATTGACCTCCTGTCACGCCGCCACAGCCGACCGAGCATTGACCTCCTGTAACGCCGCCACCGCCGACCGACCGAGGATGGACTCCCTATAACGCCGACACCGGATTGACCTCCTATCCGTCAGCCGCTGCCTCGGTCGCCGCCGACATCTCTATCAGCATAACGTTTTTTTGGGTTTCCAGAGAGTGGCTGTTTACCGCACCCATATGTACCGGGAAGCACATCACAAATGCTCATGTTACGGAAACCGTGTATCATGCACGTTCCATCTCACACGATTTGATTTGGGAAACCATGTGCCGTATACAACAGAATGCGATAAATAGTTCACCCGACCATTATCATCAGATCCCCATAGTTTCCCCGTCTTCCCCAAATCCCAAAATAGCTTCCAAATCCCTAGCGCCCAAATTCCCTAGCGTGGCGCTGACATTGGGGAAATGTGGACGAGTGGTGCTGATGGTTCCAGTGCGGCTGCACCGGTTCGTACAGTCGCTCTTGGCAGCGCCATTGGCGACGCAACCACGACGACGGTCACCGCCGAGCACTTGCCTAAGGTCACCAAGAGGCCAGTGTACTACGGATCCAAATTGTCTTGTCAGGTCCCAATCATTCCTCATCTTTTTAGCATGACACACACACAGGAAATTGATCAAATGGCGGATCCAGAGTTTGACTCCAGCAGACTCCCGCAACATGAGTTCGATTCCGAGTTTTACGCCACCGAGAAGTACCAAAAGCTGAGTTGTGTGCATGGACACACTCCCGCTCGACGTGTATGCACGGAGGGATTCGACATTGGCAGACGGTTTCTCGGTTGCCCCTTAGAGGTTATGTGACGCCCTGGATTTGTGCTACAGTAATCTCTGTACTAAAATGTTCGATGTGTGTCAAATATTACATAGGTAATTGTGTTTAATAAATCAACATTATTGGGGGTATTTAAATTCACTAAAATAAAATAAAACTAAAACAGAAAACTGATAAAAGATAAAAAACTAAAAAAAAGCCCCTCCCCCTGGACCAGCCCAACTGGGCCTCGGCCCACCTAACACAACCGGCCCAGCCGGCGCCTATAACCCACCATGGGGAACACTAATCCCCACCCCCGTCGCCCCACTCCCCCCTCGCTCCTCCCCCGATCCAGATCGGATCGGGGCCTAGCCCGTGCCGTGCCGCCGCCGCCGGCGCCCCGCCCCTCGCCGCCGTCGGTCCCCGCCACCCCTGCACCTCCTCGCCGGCCCCCTCGACCACCTCGCCCCTCCCGGCGCCACACCGCACCGCCGGCACCTCCCCGTCTCCCCCTCGCCGGTCGCCGTCGAGCCTCGACGCCCCATCCCCCCAACGAACGCCGGTGAGGCCCCGGTCATGTTCTTCCCCTCCTTCCCCCTAGCCGCAACCCGCCGCTCCTGGCCGCGTCCCGCTCCTCCCATCGTGCGCGCGCCTGCGCCCGCGTCGCCGCGGCTACCGCGCCGGCCGCCGCGGCCCCCGCGCCTCCCGCTCGCCTCGTGCCGCCTACGCCTACGCCCGTGTGCCGCGCGACGGCCCCGTGTGTGTGTGTGTGTGTGTGCGTGTGTGTGTGTAGCCATGGCCACTACCACGTGGGACCAGCCCCCCTGCGGATGACAACGGGGGCCCACCCCCCAGAACGTTTAAAAAATTGATAAAAATAAATAAATAATTAAATAATTAGTTAAATTAATTAATTAATTAGTGAATTAATTCATTAAGTAATTAATTAGTTAATTAGATGATTAAGTTTAATTAGATTAATTAATTAAATTTGTTAATTAATCTGTTAATTAATTAAATTAAACAGTATGACAGGTGGGTCCCACCCCCTTAATTAATCCTGATTAATATTAATTAAACATTAATTAAAACAGTGTCAATGACATGTGGGACCCACTGGTCAGTTTGACCAGTCAACCTCACTGTTGACTGCTGATGTCATAATTCTATTTTCGAATTAAATTTAATCAGTTTTATTCCAGAATATTAATAAAACTTTAAAAAATTAATATAAAATAATCCGTAAGTCAGATGAAAATAATTTATACATGAAAGTTGTTCAGAAAAATACCACGTATCGGAATACGCGGTCCGTTTGTGTGTCACACGCTCCTATCATAGCGAACATGGAACTTTTCCATCGTTTTTGTCTGTCCGGTAGTAGCCTGAGACCCGGAAAATATCGTCAGATATTCTTTCGACCCGTCTGCTACGTGTAGTACTGCGCTAGTGCATACCTAGCTCTGCATATTGCCATGTCATGCATCGTGATTGCATCTGTGCTTTATATTTATTGTTTCTCCCCCCCCTCTTCTCTCCGGTAGACCTCGAGACTGACGGTGCTGCCGGGTACGACTACACCGGTGACGATCAGGCCTTTGCCACAGAGCAGCAAGGCAAGCAACCCCCCCTTGAGCATTCTGATATCGCCCATTTCTTTCCCTCTCATTCTTGCATTAGATTTCGCTAATGTATTAGCTAGCTCCTATTTCTGATGCATAGCCTGCTTTTGATAAACTGCTACTATACCTGCAATTTAAATCAACTGCTTAGTATAGGTTGATCAATGAATCCCCTGTGACCCCCCCTTAGTCCCAGTTGCCCCTGCTACTTCATCGACGACTCGACGACTCGAAGACTCGAAGACTCGGTCAACCGACCGACGAGCCAGGCCCCTCACATCACTGCACACCCCTTAGTTGTACGACTCTGCAGAGCTACTATCGAGTACCGAGGGTGACACCTCGTGAAGTACTGTAGTGCAGCTAGTTGGTCATGGTTATCGAGGGTGATTCCTCCTTCACCACTCCCGACGATGACTCTATCGTGCAACCCCTCAAGTGTGGGACCCTCGAGGGTGATTCCTCTAAGTCCACCTTGACGGTTTCATCGAGCGGGACCCTTGGAGGGTGATTCCTCAGGTTCCGTCTTGATGTTTTATACACACAGTTACTATGACCTGGTTACAGAAACATGTTGGTGATGGGTCGGCCCGGAGGGGTACCCACGGTTTGATGATGATGAGGCGTGGACGGGCAGGAGAGGCACTTGCCACACATCCTCGAGACGGGACGACGGGACCGCACTTCATGGGTCATGCTTGCCCCGCATTAATAAAATGCTAATGGGTTGGGTATTTGATCTGAGTTGGTCGTTTGACCTTTTACGCACCAAACCTTCACGTGGGAGAAGTTATGGGTACTCAGCGTCGTTGTATTAGCCGAAGCTCTTCGGACGTCAGCAATGGAGCGGCGCGTGCCCGGGTGGCCTGGACGGTACAGCTCTTGGACTAGAGTGTGCTAGGGCTGACCTCGGCCGCCCACGCATCGTGCAGGAGCGCAGAGGGCAAGTGGGCCCACGACCCCTGTGTGCTTAGGATTTAGACCGGCGGGCTGGCCTCTCTATTGAGCCTAGGTGGGGCGACGACGTGTTGATATCCCAAGGCCGGGCATGACCCAGGAAAGTGTGTCCGGCCGGAGGTGATCAAGCATGTTGGAAATGCGGTGCACCCCTGCAGGGATGAATTCATCTATTCGAATAGCCGTGTCCACGGTAACAGGACGACTTGGAGTTGTACTTTGACCTTCTACAACTATAACTGTGACTTAAACTTGAAATGAATGTTGGCCCGAGATTGCTTCCTCGCAGGGAGTCGAGGAAGAATCTCTGGGTGTGGTTACTTAATAAAATTGCTACAATAATATGACTATATATGAGATACCAGTCTACTCTCTTCTAATGTTGCAAGATGCTGAAGATGCTAGTCTTCGATAGGACTAGGCTTTCCCCCTATTCTTGCATTCTGCAGTCAGCCCAGATATAACCCCATTCCTTGATACTGATGCATACTTAGCTTAGTTCTGATGTCAGTCTTGCAAGTACTTTGGATGAGTACTCACCGCTGCTTTGCTTTCTCTTTCCCCCTCGATACGATTCGGCGTTCAGACGATGGAGCCGAGGAGATGGAGTACGCCGGAGACGACTACTACACCACCGCAGGAGCCTACTACTACGTGGAGAGTGCCGACGCTCAGGAGTAGTTAGGTTGGCTCCCAGGCAGGAGGCCTCGCCTCTTTCGATCCGCTGCTTATGTTTGTGCTAGCCTTCTTAAGGCAAAACTTGTTTAACTTATGTCTGTACTCAGATATTAACTGCTTCCGCTGACTCGTGTTTGTCGAGCTTTGTATTCGAGCCCTCGAGGCCCCTGGCTTGTAATATGAAGCTGTATGACTTTAATTTGTGTCTAGTGTTGTGTTGTGATATCGATCAGTGAGTCCCTAATCTTGGTTGTACGCATTGCGTGTATGTTTAGCGTACGGTTGAAATTGGGGGCGTCACAAGTTGGTATCAGAGCCGACTGCCTGTAGGTAGCCCCCTTTCCAACTCCTTGGCCAAAGTTGAGTCTAGTCATTGAAAAACCTTTACTAACATAGTTGTGTGGCTTATGGGCCTACATCTCAATCGGGTGGTATTAGGATCTTTTATTCCTCGTCTATACTCTGGGTTCTGATCTCTCTTCTCTTTCAGGTTAAAGATTTTGCTAACTCTAACTTTAGGTTCTCGTATCTACTTCCTCCCAGAGAGCCCCTCATTCCAGATGATGGCTTGATTCGTCAGAAGATTCCGATGAAACCCTCCGATGTTCGCTCGAGAACTTGTGTTCATCGCTCTTGCAACTTCTACCATCAACCCCCCCTACGCTTACCGGGGATTCGTTCGTCCTCAGTTGTCATGGGTTTCACAAAATCCTTCGAATTGCTATTCGATCTTCCAAATCCTCAATAGCCTTTGACTCTTGACCTTTCTCATCTGCTTGCATTATGGTTAATTCCATATGGCTACCATTATTCATTAAATCCTTTGTGATTGTCATTTGATTTTATTGATTCCACCTGTGTGTGAATGCATGCAGTCGTCCGTTGTTTCTCATAAATTATCTTTCCGGCTCAGACGTCTTTCCAAACATGAGTTGGTTCTCGACAATTCAACTTTGTTTAATTGTCCATCTAAATCCATTCAACTTACTTGTATTTGATCGGAGCATCTATTTCTGATACACCAATTTGGAAATCTTAATTCCTTTGGTTATTTAAGCATCAAATTAATTGGATATTCTATGATCTGATGCCTTGCATTCTTTCTCCCTCTGATTGGGTACCGATACTCACATCAGGTCCTTTGTGGACCGCCAGGCCCATTGTTGGGTTATTATCCGTTAGCGTCCTTCACATTCAAAATCCTTGTGATGTTCTCCCCCTGATACATGATGCTATTGGTAAACTGTGTCTTCTCCCTCTGATAAGTTGTATCCTATGCTTTTGTCAGCCATGCTCTGTTGTCAAACATGTGTTAATTACTCTTGAAGCTTGTAATATATGTTCCTAAGATGCCCCGATGGGTTAAACCTATGCCTTCCTTAATCCGTGTGAACCCGACAGTTTTCACGAGTCCTACTCTTCTGGTGTTTTGTCGGATAATCTTTCAAAGCTACAACCTCATCGAAAGCGAGGAGTAAATGGAAGGTGATGCATTGATGAAGTGGGAGTCGACCTTGTACCTTGTGTTCATACCCATGGAAACGATGTTGATCTTATCATAGAAGCTTCTCGTAACGATAAATTTCTCTTGGTATAATTTGATCCGGTATCTATGATCTTGTCCTTTACAAACGTGGCTCCGACCATGATGTTCTACTTTGATTTCGTTCTCAGACAAGTTAAAGTGCTTGTCTTCCACAGATCAATACGCTAGTCTAACCTCTATTCTGATCTACCTCCGAGTTTTATCATTGGTATCTCGAGAATATCACGGAGCTTTATAACTTCTTATGAGCTCCTCATCAACTATGATATTTCACTGATTCCAGTTTCCTCGTGTTCTGAGTTGTTGAACAATCAAGGATATTGATATCTGAATCGAGTACGCTTTGCAATTCAACAACTCTTAGAATCTTCTTTGCTTATGAGTTTGTACTCAATCATGTCTTTCCAAGCTGTTAGGCCCCATCATTATCATCATGCTAGAGCTTGACCATGCTCATCTTGTTCGAGATGCCGAAGCCCGCCTATATGCCTTGAATGCATTAAATGTGTCACCTCTTGAAGGGATTGAAAACATTCCAGTTGTCCGGGATTTCCAAGATGTTTTTCCGGAAGAACTTCCAGGGATTCCCCCTGCCAGAGCTGTCGAGTTTGTCATCGACTTGGTACCCGGTACCACTCCTATAGCCAAGCGTCCGTATAAGATGCCACCACATGAACTCCTTGAACTTAAGCAAGAAATTGACAATTCGCTTCATCTGGGTTTCATTCGTCCAAGTTCCTCTGCTTGGGGAGCACCTTCTCTCTTTGTCAAGAAGAAAGATGGTACGAATCGATTGGTCCAAGATTACCGTTCCATCAACCAGGCAACGATTCAAAACAAATATCCGCTCCCTCGGATCAACGATCTGTATGATCAACTTGCTGGTTCATCAGTGTTCTCAAAACTCGACTTGAGGTTGGGTTACCATCAGATCCGATTTCGCGAAGAAGATATTCCCAAGACTGCATTTGTTACTCGCTATGGTTCATACGAGTACACCGTCATGTCCTTCGGCTTACCAATGCTCCAGCAACCTTCTCTCGCCTGATGAACTATATATTCATGGATTACCTCGATAAATTCGTCGTGGTTTATCTAGATGATATCCTGGTTTACTCCAAGAATAAAGAAGAGCATGCTGAACATCTTCGTCTTATACTAGAGAGGCTTCGAGAACATCAACTTTATGCAAAGTATTCAAAGTGTGAGTTCTGGATGGACAAAGTAACCTACCTTGGTCATGTGATCTCCAAGGATGGTATTGCGGTCAACCCTGAACGAGTTCAGGCTATTCTTCACTAGACTGCCCCGAAGAATGTCAAGCAAGTCAGAAGTTTTCTCGGACTCGCCAGCTATTGCCGTCGATTCGTCGAGAACTTCTCCAAGATTGCAAAGCCCTTAACCAATCTGCTTCACAAAGGTGTTAAATATGAGTGGACAGAAAAATGTCAGGAGAGCTTTCAGGCACTTAAGGACAAGCTGACATCTGCTCCAGTGCTTGCTCCTCCAGATACTCGTAAGGACTTCATCATTTATTGTGACGCTTCGCGTCAGGGAATAGGCTATGTCTTAATGCAAGAGCGCAGAGTGGTTGCTTATGCATCTCGTCAATTGCGTCCTCATGAAGGGAACTACCCAGTTCATGACCTTGAACTTGTCGCAGTAATGCATGCACTAAAAGAGTGGCGGCAGTACCTTATTGGTAATCGTTGCGAAATCTACACCGATCACCAAAGTCTGAAGTACCTGTTTACTCAGCCAGATCTGAACCTCCGTCAACAGAGATGGATGGAGCGCATAGCAGATTACAACGTGGGTATTTCTTATACACCAGGTAAGGCTAATGTAATGGTTGATGCCTTGAGCCGCAAGTCTTATTGCAATCACCTCCAGGTTCATAAGGTTCACCCCCTTCTTCAACAAGAATTTCACAAGCTGAACCTCCATATTGTTCCTCAGGGTTATCTCGTTCCCCCTCCATTGGAGTTTCGCAAGATGAACCTTCGTGTTGTTAACCAGGGTTCTTTGAGTAACCTGGTTGTTGAACCAGATCTCGTGGGCAGCATCAAAACTATGCAACGCTATTGCAGTGAAGTCGAAAGGATTAAACGCTATCTGACGGAAGGTAAACCCTCATTCTTCACCGTGGCTGATGACGGCGCCTTGTACTTCAAGGATCGTTTATTCGTTCCCACTACGAAGGAAAACCTGAATGTAACTAAGAAAGTGATGAAGGAAGCTCATGATACACCTCTTTCTATTCATCCGGGTAGTACCAAGATGTACCAAGACATCCGTCAAAGATTTTGGTGGCCAAACATGAAACAAGACATTGCACGCTATGTTTCAGAATGTGACATTTGCCGTCGGATCAAAGCAGAACATCAAAAGCCTGCTGGAACTCTACAACCTATTTCTATTCCTGAATGGAAATGGGATCATGTTGAAATGGACTTCATTACTGGTTTTTCCAGGTCGCAGAAAGGTAATGATGCTATTCTTGTTGTCATTGACCGACTGTCCAAAGTTGCACATTTTCTGGCTGTCAAGGAAACTATTACTGCTAGTCAGCTAGCAGATCTATACATGTCCAGAGTTGTTTCGCTCCACGGTATTCCATTGGTGATTAGTTCAGACCATGGCAGCTTATTCACTTCAAGATTCTGGGCAAGTTTCCAGGAAGCTATGGGAACTCATTTGTCATTCAGCACCGCTTTTCACCCCCAATCTCAGGGACAAGTTGAAAGAGTCAATCAGATTCTCGAAGACATGCTTCGAGCTTGTGTCATTTCTTTCGGCAAGAAATGGGAGGAATCTCTCCCGTATGCTGAGTTCTCCTACACCAATAGGTATCAAGCTAGTCTGAAGATGGCTCCCTTTGAAGTATTATATGGACGTAAGTGTCGAACTCCTCTGAATTGGTCAGAAACTGGGGAACGTACACTTATCGGTCCGGATATTATCCAACATGCCGAAGATCAAGTCCGCATTATTCATGCAAATCTGAAGGCTGCTCAGTGTCGTCAGAAGAGTCAGTATGACCGTCATCACAAAAATATGGTCTATCAACCTGGCGAAAAGGCTTATCTTCGAGTCACGCCAATGAGAGGTACACACCGTTTTGGGATCAAGGGCAAGCTGGCTCCTCGATATATTGGTCCTTTCCTTGTTCTCGAAAGGCGTGGTAAAGTGGCATATCAACTGGAGCTACCGCCAAACCTTTCTCAGGTTCACGATGTGTTCCATGTGTCACAACTTCGTCGCTGCTTCAAGGATCCTATCCGGCAGTGGATCATGATATGCTTGAACTGCAACAAGACCTTTCTTACAAGGAGAAACCGGTCTGCATTCTTGGTGAAACTGAACGTCGGACTCGTTAGAAGGTTACCAAGTTCTTCAAGGTGCAGTGGGCAAATCATTCTGAAAATGAAGCCACTTGGGAACGCGAAGATCATCTTCGTGCAGAATACCCCGGACTCTTTCCTTCTACTTCTTAATTCTCGGGACGAGAATTCTTTTTAGTAGGGGAGAATTGTGACGCCCTGGATTTGTGCTACAGTCATCTCTGTAATTAAGCTACAGTAACCCCACGCTAATGATGCCACGTCACCACGATTACTGTTGTTAATCTCGCGATGATTCAATCCCGTGCGAATTCGAACTTCAAAACCAAGTCGGACGATAAAAGTTTTCAAATATCAAAACTAAAATGTTCGATGTGTGTCAAATATTACATAGGTAATTGTGTTTAATAAATCAACATTATTGGGGGTATTTAAATTCACTAAAATAAAATAAAACTAAAACAGAAAACTGATAAAAGATAAAAACTAAAATAAACAAAAAAAAGAAACAAAAGCCCCTCCCCCCGGGCCAGCCCAACTGGGCCTCGGCCCACCTTATTAGAGTATAGGTCGGTTACGTTACCATATCCGGCAAGGTTTGGAATTGTAATCTATCTCTATTAGTCTTGGAGCCCAAGTCTTGTAATCTATATAAACAGCCCTTTGAGGCCCCAATCAATACAAGTTATTATTCTCCAAACTATCATGGTATCAGACGCCTAGGTTTTCCACACCTGGCATGGCACCGCCACCCGTGCCGCCGCCTCGGCCGACTCGGCCCCTCCTCTCCATGACCGAGTTCCGCGCCGCCGGCGCCCCCACTTCTTCTTCCTCCTCCACAACTACCCAAATATCTCCTCCTCAATTCCCAATTATCTCCCTCGCCGACACCATTGCCGACGTCTCCCCCTTCATCCCGATCTCGTTAGATCTTGGCGCCCACAACTACTACCATTGGCGCCACCTCTTCACCATCCATCTCGGCCGCTGCGGCCTCCGCCACCACATAGATCCATCCTACCCTCCGCAGCACGCCGATCCTCGCTGGGTGAAAGATGATCTCACCATCATCCAGTGGATTTACACACGCATCTCCACGGAGCTCTTCAATCTGGTCTCCGACGACGACGCCACCGCCGCCGAGCTTTGGGCGTCACTTCAGCAGCTGTTCTAGGACAACTCCGACGCGCGCATCAATGCCCTCAACACCGAGCTCCGTACGATCGTCCAAGGAGACGCCCCGGTCACCGTTTTCTGCCAGCGAATCAAGGCGATCGGCGACGAACTTCGTGAACTCGGCGATCACATCGACGATCGCGCCCTCATCAACGCTCTCCTCGTCGGCCTCGGCGAGCAGTTCGAGAAGCAGCAGTCCTTCATCCCCATGCTCAAGCCCTACCCCACCTTCAAGGAGGTTCGCTCCCTCCTCCAGCAAGAAGAGAAGAATCAAGCTCGCAAGGCGCAACGGCCGCCACAGGTGTTTCACGCTGCCGCTTCTACCGCGGCCAGGCTTGCCGGGGCCGCGCCTGGCGTGCCGCACCAATCTGCCGCACCCTCCCCTCCTACCGCGGCGGCAGCAGCTACTACACCGCCTCCAGGCTGGCGCACGAGCCCGAACTACCGGGGCAAGAATCCGATCTACCGGCCCCCTGCATCTCGCTCTGCCGGCACTGCCCCAGCTCCGTCATCGGCCTCTCCATCGCCACCGGCCCCCTCCCCGTGGCAGCCTCCGCACGATCCCTGGACTGGCCTTGTTCAAACTTGGCCGATGCCCTGGTCGGCTCCTTCGCCGTACGGTGCCCCGCCTGCTTACTCGGGCACGTGGAGCCCTGGCCTCCGTCCGGCAACCGGCTCTCCTGGACTCCTTTGGCCCAAGCCGCAGGCGCATGTCTACACCGCCACTCCTACGCCACCTCCCAGCGCGCCAGGACTACCGCCACCCTACTATACCTTGCCGGCTTCTTACGGCACCTTGCCGGGCTTGCCGGGCTTGCCGGCCTCTAACGGCACCTTGCCGGGCTTGCCGGGCTTGCCGGCCCCGACGGCATACTACCAGTCGCCGGCCCTGCCCTACGCTCCCATGCACGCTCCTGGCCCCTCTGCTCCTCCCCAGCAGCTGGCCTGGGATCAAGCCGCCTTTCTCAACGCCATGAACAACTTTACACTCCATAACGAAGGTACGGATTGGATTTTCGATTCTGGTGCATCCTCGCATATGTCTTCAAATATGAATTTGCTGTCAGCTTGCTCTCCTTCTATTTTTTCTACGATCACCATTGGTGATGGTTCCACCATACCTGTTTCCGCCACCGGTCACTCTTACATCCCTTCCTCTTTCGGCAATTTTCTTCTTCGCAATATTCTTGTTTCTCCTTCCCTCATCAAAAATCTTATTTCTGTTCGCCAATTTTGTATTGACAATTGAGTAATTTTGGCTTTTGACCCTTTTGGTTTGTCTGTGAAGGATCTGGCAACGGGGGAGGTACTCGCTCGGTACAATAGCACGGGCGATCTTTATCCGCTTCATGGCACACCCACGTCCACTCCCCGCGCCATGCTTGCTTCAGTGGACTTGTGGCATCGTCGTCTAGGACACCCCAATAAATCAACCTTGTCATCTTTGCTGCAAGAATTTTGTCTCCCTAGTTCTAGTGTTCCTCATAATCCCTCTCTTTGTACTGCCTGTCAATGCGGCAAACATGTTAGATTACCTTTTGGAACCTCTACTACCATTAGCACTTTTCCTTTTGAGTTAATTCACTGTGATTTATGGACTTCTCCCGTTCCTAGTGTCTCTGGTTACAAATATTATCTTGTGATTTTGGATGACTACTCTCATTATATTTGGACTTTTCCTCTCCGCGCTAAATCTGAAGCACATGCCATCTTTCTCAATTTTCGACAATATGTTCTTACACACTTTGGCTTGCCCCTTAGATTTATTCAATGTGATAATGGTCGAGAATTTGACAACACTCAAAACCGCACCTTCTTTCTCTCTCAAGGCATTCTTCTTCGTTTTTCTTGCCCTTATACCTCCCCTCAAAACGGTAAAGCTGAACGTTCTCTTCGCTCCATTAATGATATTCTTCGCACCTTGCTCCTACAAGCTTCTCTACCCTCTCGTTTTTGGGCCGAAGCCCTCCGCACTGCCACTCTACTTCTAAATATTCGTCCCACTAAGACTTGTCCTCTTTATTCGCCTTTTCAATCTCTTTTTCTCTCTCATCCCGATTATTCTTTTTTCCGTGTTTTTGGCTGTCTTTGTTTCCCGAACACTGCCTCTACCGCCTCCAACAAACTCGAACCCCGTTCACTTCCTTGCATTCATCTTGGTCTTTCTGATGATCACAAAGGATATCGCTGTTTTGATCCATCTTCTGGTCGCTTGTTTGTCTCTCGCCACGTCACATTTGATGAAAACACGTTTCCTTTTTCTGTCAGTCACACCGCATCAATCCCTACCACCCCTCCATCTCCCGCGGCAAGGCCGGCAAGCCTGGACAGCCCGACAAGCTTGGCACCGGCCCGACCGGCAAGCCCAAACCCGGCAAGTCTGGCCAGCTCGCCAATCACAGCACCGACAGGCCCGGCAAGCCCGGCCCCGGCAAGCCAGGAACCGGCAAGTCCGGACCCTGCAAGTCCGGCAAGCCTGGCAACCACGCCACCAGCAGTCCCGGCAAGCCCGGTCCCGGCAAGCCCGTTCCCGGCAAGCCCGGCACGCCAGACAAGTCCGGCAACCCCGGCAACCTCGGCACCGCCAACCTCCCCGCCGCCACTACCACCCAACGCCGTCCCCATTCCACCACCCACCAATGATCACGTCATGTGCACCCGCGGCAAACGCGGATTTCTTCTACCCACCAAACGTCTCAACCTCACAGCAACCCCGGCAACCCCGGCTTCGCCAAGCACGGCAACCCCGGCAACCTCGGCCCTTTCTCCTATTCCCTCTTCTTACAAACGAGCTCTTCTTGATCCTCTTTGGCTCTCAGCTATGCGCGATGAATTTAACGCTCTTCAGCAAAATAATACATGGACTCTTGTTCCCACACCTCCTGGCATTAATGTTGTTTCTGGAAAATGGGTTTTTCGTCATAAATTTCATTCTGATGGCACTCTTGCTCATTACAAAGCCAGATGGGTGTGTCGTGGTTTCTCTCAGCAACATGGCATTGATTTTGATGAAACTTTTTCTCCTGTTGTTAAACCCAGTACTATTCGAGTTGTTCTTAGTCTTGCTGTTTCCTCCTCTTGGCCCATTCATCAGCTAGACGTTAAAAATGCTTTTCTTCACGGCACTCTTAATGAAACTGTTTATTGTCAGCAACCATCTGGTTTTGAGGATCCCTCTTCTCCCAATTCTGTTTGCCTTCTTCACAAATCTCTTTATGGTCTTAAACAAGCTCCTCGTGCATGGTTTCAACGTTTTGCTACCTTTATTCAAACAGTAGGCTTCATTCCCTCCAAATCTGATTCTTCCTTATTTATTTTTCGCTCATCTTCCCACATTGCCTATCTCTTGCTCTATGTTGATGATATAGTTCTCACTGCTAGCTCTGACTCTTTTCTTCAACATATAATCTCTTCTCTTAATCATGAATTTTCCATGACTGATCTTGGTCCTCTTCATCATTTTCTTGGCGTTACCGTTTCTCGTACAAAATCTTCTCTTTTTCTCTCTCAACGATCCTATCTTTTAGACTTGCTTTCTCGTGCTGGTATGTCTGATTGTCAACCCACTCGTACACCGGCCGACGTTGGTGCCAAGTTGTCGGCTGATGGTGATCCAATTTCTAATCCCACTTTGTATCGTAGCATCACTGGTGCTCTCCAATATGCCACTCTCACTAGGCCCGACAATTCCTACTCCGTTCAGCAAGCCTGTATTTTTATGCATGATCCTCGTGCTCCTCACCTTGCTCACGTCCACCGCATTCTTCGCTATTTAAAAGGAACTCTTGATCATGGTCTTCTCATTAATTCTTCTTCCCCGACAAGCTTGATAGTTTATTCTGATGCAGACTGGGCAGGTTGTCCAGATACTCGACGGTCCACATCCGGATTTTGTGTTTATTTGGGTGATAATCTTGTTTCTTGGAGTTCTAACAGGCAGGCAACAGTTTCCAGGTCTTCTGCTGAGGCTGAGTATCGGTCAGTTGCTCATGCTGTGGCTGAAGCGGTGTGGCTGCGTCAGCTTCTCGTGGAACTTCATCGTCCACTGGATCGTGCCACCATCGTTTATTGTGATAACATCTCCGCAGTATACATGGCTTCCAATCCAGTTCAGCATCGTCGCACCAAGCATATTGAGATTGACATACACTTCGTTCGAGAGAAGGTGGCTCTTGGCGAGGTTCGCGTTCTTCATGTACCTACCAGTGCTCAATTTGCTGACATTTTCACCAAAGGACTTCCGACTGCATCTTTCACCGACATACGCTCCAGTCTCAACATCGTTACTCCTGACGCTGAGACTGCGGGGGGATATTAGAGTATAGGTCGGTTACGTTACCATATCCGGCAAGGTTTGGAATTGTAATCTATCTCTATTAGTCTTGGAGCCCAAGTCTTGTAATCTATATAAACAGCCCTTTGAGGCCCCAATCAATACAAGTTATTATTCTCCAAACTATCACACCTAACCCAACCGGCCCAGCCGGCGCCTATAACCCCCCATGGGGAACCCTAATCCCACCCCTGTCGCCCCACTCCCCCCTTGCTCCTCCCCCGATCCAGATCGGATCGGGGCCTCCCTCGTGCCGCGCCGCCGCCGCCGGCGCCTCACCGCCGTCGGTCCCCGCCCCCCTGCGCCTCCTCGCCGGCCCCCTCGACCACCTCGCCCCTCCCGGCGCCACCCCGCACCGCCGGCACCTCCCCGTCTCCCCCTCGCCGGTCGCCGTCGAGCATCGATGCCCCAGCCCCCCAACTAACGCCGGTGAGGCCCTGGCCATGGCCTTACCCTCCTTCCCCCTAGCCCCGGCCCGCACCGCCGCTCCTGGCCGCGTCCCGCTCCTCCCATCGCGCGCGCGCCTGCGCCCGCATCGCCGCGGCCACCGCGCCGGCCGCCGCGGTGTTGGAAATATGCCCTAGAGGCAATAATAAAATGGTTCTTATTATATTTCCTTGTTCATGATAATTGTCTATTGTTCATGCTATAATTGTATTAACCGGAAACCGTAATACATGTGTGAATACATAGACCACACCATGTCCCTAGTGAGCCTCTAGTTGACTAGCTCGTTGATCAATAGATGGTCATGGTTTCCTGACCATGGACATTGGATGTCGTTGATAACGGGATCACATCATTAGGAGAATGATGTGATGGACAAGACCCAATCCTAAGCATAGCACAAGATCGTGTAGTTCGTCTGCTAGAGCTTTTCTAATGTCAAGTATCATTTCCTTAGACCATGAGATTGTGCAACTCCCGGATACCGTAGGAATGCTTTGGGTGTATCAAACGTCACAACGTAACTGGGTGACTATAAAGGTGCACTACAGGTATCTCCGAAAGTGTCTGTTGGGTTGGCACGAATCGAGACTGGGATTTGTCACTTCGTGTGACGGAGAGGTATCTCTGGGCCCACTCGGTAATACATCATCATAATGAGCTCAATGTGACTAAGGAGTTAGTCATGGGATCATGTGTTATGGAACGAGTAAAGAGACTTGCCGGTAACGAGATTGAACAAGGTATAGGGATACCGACGATCGAATCTCGGGCAAGTAACATACCGATGGACAAAGGGAATTGTATACGGGATTAATTGAATCCCCGACATCGTGGTTCATCCGATGAGATCATCGTGGAACATGTGGGAGCCAATATGGGTATCCAGATCCCGCTATTGGTTATTGGCCGGAGAGGTGTGTCGGTCATGTCTGCATGGTTCCCGAACCCGTAGGGTCTACACACTTAAGGTTCGGTGATGCTAGAGTTGTAATGGGAATTGTATGTGGTTACTGAAAGTTGTCTGGAGTCCCGGATGAGATCCCGGACGTCACGAGGAGTTCCGGAATGGTTCGGAGGTAAAGGTTTATATATGGGAAGTCCTATTTTGGCCACCGGAAAATGTTCGGGATTTTTCGGTATTGTACCGGGAAGGTTCTAGAAGGTTCCGGAGTGGGGCCCACCTGCATGGGGGGACCCACATGAACGTGGGTAGTGGGGGCAAGGCCCCACACCCCTGGTCAAGGCGCACCAAGATCCCCCCTTAGAAGGAATAAGATCATATCCCGAAGGGATAAGATCAAGATCCCAAAAAAGGGGGGATAACAATCGGTGGGGAAGGGAAAGGATGGGATTTCTTTCCTCCCACCTTTGCCAACGCCCCAATGGACTTGGAGGGCAAGAAACCAGCCCCCTCCACCCCTATATATAGTGGGGAGGCCCATGGGAACTGCATCCCTTGCCCCTGGCGCAGCCCTCCCCCCTCCTACACCTCCTCCTCCTCCGTAGTGCTTAGCGAAGCTCTGCCGGAGAACCACGAGCTCCACCGCCACCACGCCGTCGTGCTGCCGGAGCTCTCCCTCAACTTCTCCTCCCCCTTGCTGGATCAAGAAGGAGGAGACGTCCCTGGGCTGTACGTGTGTTGAACGCGGAGGCGCTGTCCGTTCGGCGCTTGGATCGGATCTTCCGCGATTTGAATCGCCGCGAGTACGACTCCATCAACCGCGTTCTTTGCAACGCTTCCGCTTAGCGATCTTCAAGGATATAAAGATGCACTCCCTCTCTCTCATTGCTAGCATCTCCTAGATTGATCTTGGTGACACGTAGGAATTTTTTTGAATTATTACTACGTTCCCCAACAGTGGCATCATGAGCTAGGTCTATGCGTAGATTCTATGCACGAGTAGAACACAAGTAGTTGTGGGCGATGATTTGGTCAATTTGCTTGCCGTTACTAGTCCTATCTTGATTCGGTGGCATTGTGGGATGAAGCGGCCCGGACCGACTTTACACGTACGCTTACGTGAGACTGGTTCCACCGCCTGACATGCACTTGTTGCATAAGGTGGCTAGCGGGTGTCTGTCTCTCCCACTTTAGTCGGATCGGATTCGACGAAGAGGGTCCTTATGAAGGGTAAATAGCAATTGGCATATCACCATTGTGGCTTTTGCGTAGGTAAGAAACGTTTTTGCTAGAAACCCATAGCAGCCACGTAAAACATGCAACAACAATAAGAGGACGTCTAACTTGTTTTTGCAGGGTATGCTATGTGATGTGATATGGCCAAAAGGATGTGATGAAATATATGTGATGTATGAGATTGATCATGTTCTTGTAATAGGAATCACGACTTGCATGTCGATGGGTATGACAACCGGCAGGAGCCATAGGAGTTGTCTTAATTTATTGTATGACCTGCGTGTCAATCAAAAACGTCATGTAATTACTTTACTTTATTGATAACCGTTAGCCATAGTAGTAGAAGGAATAGTTGGCGAGACAACTTCATGAAGACACGATGATGGAGATCATGATGATGGAGATCATGGTGTCGTGCTGGTGACGATGGTGATCATGCCGCGCCCCGAAGATGGAGATCAAAGGCGCAAGATGATATTGACCATATCATGTCACTTTATGATTTGCATGTGATGTTTATCATGTTTTTACATCTTATTTGCTTAGAACGACGGTAGCATAAATAAGATGATCCCTCACTAAAATTTCAAGAAATGTGTTCCCCCTAAGTGTGCACCGTTGCGAAGGATCGTTGTTTCGAAGCACCACGTGATGATCGAGTGTGATAGATTCTAACGTTCGCATACAACGGGTGTAAGCCAGATTTACACACGCGAAACACTTAGGTTGACTTGACGAGCCTAGCATGTACAGACATGGCCTCGGAACACGAGAGACCGAAAGGTCGAACATGAGTCGTATAGTAGATGCGATCAACATGGAGATGTTCACCATTGATGACTAGTCTGTCTCACGTGATGATCGGACACGGCCTAGTCGATATGGATCATGTATCACTTAGATGACTAGAGGGATGTCTATCTGAGTGGGAGTTCATTAAATAATTTGATTAGATGAACTTAATTATCATGAACTTAGTCTAAATTTGTCTTTACAATCTATCTTGTAGATCCAATGGCCCACGCTAATGTTGTCCTCAACTTCAACGCGTTCCTAGGGAAAACCAAGCTGAAAGACGATGGAAGCAACTATACGGACTGGGTCCGTAACTTGAGGATCATCCTCATAGCTTCCAAGAAAGCATATGTCCTTGATGCACCGCTAGGTGACGCACCCATTTGTCCAGCAACTCAAGACATTATGAACGCCTGGCAGTCGCGTAGTGATGATTACACCCTGGTTCAGTGCGGCATGCTTTACAGCTTAGAACCGGGGCTCCAAAAGCGTTTTGAGCAACACGGAGCATATGAGATGTTCCAAGAGCTGAGAATGGTTTTCCAAGCTCATGCCCGGGTCGAGAGATATGAAGTCTCTGACAAGTTCTTCAGTTGTAAGATGGAGGAAAATAGTTCTGTCAGCGAGCACATACTCAAGTTGTCTGGGTTGCACAACCGCTTGTCTCAGCTGGGAGTTAATCTTCCGGATGACTCGGTTATTGACAGAATCCTCCAGTCGCTTCCACCTAGCTACAAGAGCTTTGTGATGAACTTCAATATGCAAGGGATGGAGAAGTCCATTCCTGAGTTATATTCGATGCTGAAATCAGCGGAGGTGGAGATCAAAAAGGAACATCAAGTGTTGATGGTGAATAAGACCACCAGTTTCAAGAAAGGCAAGGGTAAGAAGAACTTCAAGAAGGACGGCAAAGCAGTTGCCGCGCCCGGTAAATCAGTTGCCGGGAAGAAGCCCAAGAATGGACCCAAGCCTGAGACTGAGTGCTTTTATTGCAAGGGAACCGGTCACTGGAAGCGGAACTGCCCCAAGTACTTAGCGGATAAGAAGGCCGGCAACGTCAAAGGTATATATGATATACATGTTATTGATGTGTACCTTACCAGCGCTCGTAGTAGCTCCTGGGTATTTGATACCGGTGCGGTTGCTCACATCTGTAACTCAAAACAGGAGCTGCGGAATAAGCGGAGACTGGCGAAGGACGAGGTGACGATGCGCGTCGGGAATGGTTCCAAGGTCGATGTGATTGCCGTCGGCACGCTGCCTCTACATCTACCTTCGGGATTAGTTTTAAACCTCAATAATTGTTATTTAGTACCAGCTTTGAGCATGAACATTGTATCTAGATCTCGTTTGATGCGAGATGGCTACTCATTTAAATCCGAGAATAATGGTTGTTCTATTTATATGAGAGATGTGTTTTATGGTCATGCCCCAATGGTCAATGGTTTATTTTTATTGAATCTCGAACGTGATGTTATACATATTCATAGTGTGAATACCAAACGATGTAAGGTTGATAATGATAGTCCCACATACATGTGGCACTGCCGCCTTGGTCATATTGGTGTCAAACGCATGAAGAAACTCCATGCAGATGGACTTTTGGAGTCTCTTGATTATGAATCATTTGACACGTGCGAACCATGCCTCATGGGCAAGATGACTAAGACTCCGTTCTCCGGAACAATGGAGCGAGCAACCAACTTGTTGGAAACAATACATACCGATGTATGTGGTCCAATGAGTGTTGAGGCTCGCGGTGGCTATCGTTATGTTCTCACCCTCACTGATGACTTAAGCAGATATGGGTATGTCTACTTAATGAAACACAAGTCTGAGACCTTTGAAAAGTTCAAGGAATTTCAGAGTGAGGTAGAGAATCAACGTGACAAGAAAATAAAGTTCTTACGATCTGATCGTGGAGGAGAATATTTGAGTCACGAGTTTGGCACGCACTTAAGGAAATGTGGAATTGTTTCACAACTCACGCCACCTGGCACACCTCAGCGTAATGGTGTGTCCGAACGTCGTAATCGCACTCTATTGGATATGGTGCGATCTATGATGTCTCTTACTGATTTACCGCTATCATTTTGGGGATATGCATTAGAGACTGCCGCATTCACTTTAAATAGGGCACCGTCTAAATCCATTGAGACGACACCGTATGAATTATGGTTTGGGAAGAAACCTAAGTTGTCGTTTCTGAAAGTTTGGGGATGCGATGCTTATGTCAAGAAACTTCAACCTGAAAAGCTCGAACCCAAATCGGAAAAGTGCGTCTTCATAGGATACCCTAAGGAAACTATTGGGTATACCTTCTACCTCAGATCCGAAGGCAAGATCTTTGTTGCCAAGAATGGATCCTTTATAGAGAAAGAGTTTCTCTCGAAAGAAGTAAGTGGGAGGAAAGTAGAACTTGATGAGGTAATTGTACCCCCTCTCGAACCGGAGAGTAGCGCAGCGCAAGAAAATGTTTCTGTGGTGCCTGCACCGACTAGAGAGGAAGTTAATGATGATGATCATGAAACTTCGGATCAAGTTACTAATGAACTTCGTAGGTCCACGAGGACACGTTCCTCACCAGAGTGGTACGGCAACCCTGTCCTGGAAATCATGTTGTTAGACAACGGTGAACCTTCGAACTATGAAGAAGCCATGGCGGGCCCGGATTCCAACAAATGGCTTGAAGCCATGAAATCCGAGATAGGATCCATGTATGAGAACAAAGTATGGACTTTGGTGGACTTGCCTGATGATCGGCAAGCCATAGAAAATAAATGGATCTTTAAGAAGAAGACTGATGCGGATGGTAATGTGACCGTCTATAAGGCTCGGCTTGTCGCTAAGGGTTATCGACAAGTTCAAGGAGTTGACTACGATGAGACTTTCTCACCCGTAGCGATGCTGAAGTCCGTCCGAATCATGTTAGCAGTTGTCGCATTTTATGATTATGAGATTTGGCAAATGGACGTCAAAACGGCATTCCTTAACGGTTTCCTTAAGGAAGAATTGTATATGATGCAGCCGGAAGGTTTTGTCGATCCTAAGAATGCAAGCTCCAGCGCTCCATCTATGGGCTGGTGCAAGCATCTCGGAGTTGGAACATTCGCTTTGATGAGGTGATCAAAGCGTTTGGGTTTATACAGACTTATGGAGATGCTTGTATTTACAAGAAAGTGAGTGGGAGCTCTGTAGCATTTCTCATTTTATATGTGGATGACATATTGTTGATGGGAAATGATATAGAACTTTTGGAAAGCATAAAGGCCTACTTGAATAAGTGTTTTTCAATGAAGGACCTTGGAGAAACTGCTTACATATTAGGCATCAAGATCTATAGAGATAGATTGAGACGCCTCATTGGTCTTTCACAAAGCACATACCTTGACAAGATATTGAAGAAGTTCAATGTGGATCAGTCCAAGAAGGGGTTCTTGCCTGTATTGCAAGGTGTGAGATTGAGCACAGCTCAATGCCCGACCTCGGCAGAAGATAGAGAAAAGATGAGTGTCATCCCCTATGCCTCAACCATAGGCTCTATTATGTATGCCATGCTATGTACCAGACCTGATGTGAACCTTGCCATAAGTTTGGTAGGGAGGTACCAAAGTGATCCCGGAATGGAACACTGGACAACGGTCAAGAATATCCTTAAGTACATAAAAAGGACTAAGGATATGTTTCTCGTTTATGGAGGTGCCGAAGAGCTCGTCGTAAAGGGTTACGTCGATGCTAGCTTCGACACAGATCCGGATGACTCCAAGTCACAAACCAAATACGTGTATATTTTTAATGGTGGGGCAGACAGCTGGTGCAGTTGCAAGCAAAGCATCGTGGCGGCATCTACATGTGAAGCGGAGTACATAGCTGCTTCGGAAGCAGCGCAGGAAGGAGTCTGGATGAAGGAGTTCATCACCGACCTAGGAGTGATTCCCAATGCGTCGGGCCCGATGACTCTCTTCTGTGACAACACTGGAGCTATTGCCATTGCCAAGGAGCCCAGGTTTCACAAGAAGACCAAGCACATCAAGCGCCGCTTCAACTCCATTCGTGGTTACATTCAGGATGGAGATATAGATATTTGTAAAGTACATACGGATCTGAATGTTGCAGATCCGTTGACTAAACCTCTTCCACGAGCGAAACATGATCAGCACCAGAACTCTATGGGTGTTCGATTCATCACAATGTAACTAGATTATTGACTCTAGTGCAAGTGGGAGACTGTTGGAAATATGCCCTAGAGGCAATAATAAAATGGTTATTATTATATTTCCTTGTTCATGATAATTGTCTATTGTCCATGCTATAATTGTATTAACCGGAAACCGTAATACATGTGTGAATACATAGACCACACCATGTCCCTAGTGAACCTCTAGTTGACTAGCTCGTTGATCAATAGATGGTCATGGTTTCCTGACCATGGACATTGGATGTCGTTGATAACGGGATCACATCATTAGGAGAATGATGTGATGGACAAGACCCAATCCTAAGCATAGCACAAGATCGTGTAGTTCATCTGCTAGAGCTTTTCTAATGTCAAGTATCATTTCCTTAGACCATGAGATTGTGCAACTCCCGGATACCGTAGGAATGCTTTGGGTGTATCAAACGTCACAACATAACTGGGTGACTATAAAGGTGCACTACAGGTATCTCCGAAAGTGTCTGTTGGGTTGGCACGAATCGAGACTGGGATTTGTCACTCCGTGTGACGGAGAGGTATCTCTGGGCCCACTCGGTAATACATCATCATAATGAGCTCAATGTGACTAAGGAGTTAGTCACGGGATCATGTGTTACAGAACGAGTAAAGAGACTTGCCGGTAACGAGATTGAACAAGGTATAGGGATACCGACGATCGAATCTCGGGCAAGTAACATACCGATGGACAAAGGGAATTGTATACGGGATTAATTGAATCCCCGACATCGTGGTTCATCCGATGAGATCATCGTGGAACATGTGGGAGCCAATATGGGTATCCAGATCCCGCTATTGGTTATTATCCGGATAGGTGTCTCGGTCATGTCTGCATGGTTCCCGAACCCGTAGGGTCTACACACTTAAGGTTCGGTGACGCTAGAGTTGTAATGGGAATTGTATGTGGTTACCGAAAGTTGTTCGGAGTCCCGGGTGAGATCCTGGACGTCACGAGGAGTTCCGGAATGGTTCGGAGATAAAGATTTATATATGGGAAGTCCTATTTTGGCCACCGGAAAATGTTCGGGATTTTTCGGTATTCTACCGGGAAGGTTCTAGAAGGTTCCGGAGTGGGGCCCACCTGCATGGGGGGACCCACATGAACGTGGGTAGTGGGGGCAAGGCCCCACACCCCTGGTCAAGGCGCACCAAGATCCCCCCTTAGAAGGAATAAGATCATATGCCGAAGGGATAAGATCAAGATCCCAAAAAAGGGGGGATAACAATCGGTGGGGAAGGGAAAGGATGGGATTTCTTTCCTCCCACCTTTGCCAACGCCCCAATGGACTTGGAGGGCAAGAAACCAGCCCCCTCCACCCCTATATATAGTGGGGAGGCCCATGGGAGCTGCATCCCTTGCCCCTGGCGCAGCCCTCCCCCTCCTACACCTCCTCCTCCTCCGTAGTGTTTAGCGAAGCTCTGCCGGAGAACCACGAGCTCCACCGCCACCACGCCGTCGTGCTGCCGGAGCTCTCCCTCAACTTCTCCTCCCCCTTGCTGGATCAATTAGGAGGAGATGTCCCCGGGCTATACGTGTGTTGAACGCGGAGGCGCCGTCCTTTCGGCGCTTGGATCGGATCTTCCGCGATTTGAATCGCCACGAGTACGACTCCATCAACCGTTTTCTTTGCAACGCTTCCGCTTA
Source organism: Elymus sibiricus (assembly GCA_039707655.1). Lineage (NCBI taxonomy): Eukaryota > Viridiplantae > Streptophyta > Magnoliopsida > Poales > Poaceae > Elymus > Elymus sibiricus. The sequence goes on from CM077669.1 coordinate 372,173,416, forward strand.
GCGATCTTCAAGGGTATGAAGATGCACTCCCTCTCTCTCGTTGCTAGCATCTCCTAGATTGATCTTGGTGACACGTAGGAAATTTTTTGAATTATTACTACGTTCCCCAACACGCGGCCCCCGCGCCTCCCGCTCGCCTCGTGCCGCCTACGCCTACGCCCGTGCGCCGCGTGACGGCCCCGTAGCCGTGCCGTACGCGCGCCCGCCCCCTCGTTGCCGCGCCCCGTCGCCGCTACCCGCTTGCCTGCTCGCGCGCTCGCCGCTAACCGCCGCCGCTAGCCACCACCAGCGCCACGCGCGCCCCTCCCCCCATAGCACGCTCGCCCCCCCCCCCCCCCCCCCCTGGCCGGTGCCCTGGCTGCCGGCGCGCCCTGGCCAGGGCCTGGCGCCGCCGCCTGCCCCCTATGTGTGTGTGTGTGCGTGTGTGTGTGGTCGTGGCCACTACCACGTGGGGCCAGCCCCCCCTGTGGATGACAACGGGGGCCCACCCCCCAGAACGTTTTAAACAAATAATAATAAAAATTGATAAAAATAAATAAATAAATAAATAGTTAAATTAATTAATTAATTAATTAGTGAATTAATTAACTAAGTAATTAATTAGTTAATTAGATGATTAAGTTTAATTAGATTCATTAATTAATATGTTAATTAATTAAATTAAACAGTATGACAGGTGGGTCCCACCCCCTTAATTAATCCTGATTGCAATGTGCTTTATATTTATTGTTTCTTCCCCCCCCCCTCTTCTCTCCGGTAGACCCCGAGACTGACGGTGCTGTCGGGTACGACTACACCGCTGACGATCAGGCCTTTGCCGCAGAGCAGCAAGGCAAGCAACCCCCCCCCCCTTGAGCATTCCGATATCGCCCATTTCTTTCCCTCTCATTCTTGCATTAGATTTCGCTACTGTATTAGCTAGCTCCTATTTCTGATGCATAGCCTGCTTTTGATAAACTGCTACTATACCTGCATTTTAAATCAACTGCTTAGTATAGGTTGATCTATGAATCCCCTGTGACCCCCCCTTAGTCCCAGTTGCCCCTGCTTCTTCATCGACGACTCGACGACTCGAAGACTCGGTCAACCGACCAACGAGCCAGGCCCCTCACATCACCGCACACCCCTTAGTTGTACGACTCTGCAGAGCTACTATCGAGTACCGAGGGTGACACCTCGTGAAGTACTCATGATGCTAACTCTGTAGTGCAGCTAGTCGGTCGTGGTTATCGAGGGTGATTCCTCCTTCACCACTCCCGACGATGACTCTGTCGTGCAACCCCTCAAGTGTGGGACCCTCGAGGGTGATTCCTCTAAGTCCACCTTGACGGTTTCATTGAGCGGGACCCTTTGAGGGTGATTCCTTAGGTTCCGTCTTGATGTTTTATACACACAGTTACTATGACCTGGTTACAGAAACATGTTGGTGATGGGTCGGCCCGGAGGGGTACCCACGGTTTGATGATGATGAGGCGTGGACGGGCAGGAGAGGCCCTTGCCACACATCCTCGAGACGGGACGACGGGACCGCACTTCATGGGTCACGCTTGCCCCGCATTAATAAAATGCTAACGGGTTGGGTATTTGATCTGAGTTGGTCGTTTGACCTTTTACGCACCAAACCTTCACGTGGGAGAAGTTATGGGTACTCAGCGTCGTTGTATCAGCTGAAGCTCTTCGGACGTCAGCAATGGAGCGGCGCGCGCCCGAGTGGCCTGGACGGTACAACTCTTGGACTAGAGTGTGCTAGGGCTGACCTCGGCCGCCCACGCATCGTGCAGGAGCGCAGAGGGCAAGTGGGCCCACGACCTCTGTGTGCTTAGGATTTAGACGACGTGTTGATATCCCGAGGCCGGGCATGACCCAGGAAAGTGTGTCCGGCCGGAGGTGATCAAGCATGTTGGAAATGCGGTGCACCCCTGCAGGGATGAATTCATCTATTCGAATAGCCGTGTCCACGGTAACAGGATGACTTGGAGTTGTACTTTGACCTTCTACAACTATAACTGTGACTTAAATTTGAAATGAATGTTGGCCCGAGATTGCTTCCTCGCAGCGAGTCGAGGAAGAATCTCTGGGCGTTGTTACTTAATAAAATTGCTACAATAATATGACTATATATGAGATACCAGTCTACTCTCTTCTAATGCTGCAAGATGCTGAAGATGCTAGTCTTCGATAGGATTAGGCTTTCCCCCTATTCTTGCATTCTGCAGTCAGCCCAGATATAACCCCATTCCTTGATACTGATGCATACTTAGCTTAGTTCTGATGTCAGTCTTGCGAGTACTTTGGATGAGTACTCACCGCTGCTTTGCTTTCTCTTTCCCCCTCGATACGATTCGGCGTTCAGACGATGGAGCCCAGGAGATGGAGTACGCCGGAGACGACTACTACACCACCGCAGGAGCCTACTACTACGTGGAGAGTGCCGACGCTCAAGAGTAGTTAGGTTGGCTCCCAGGCAGGAGGCCTCGCCTCTTTCGATCCGCTGCTTATGTTTGTGCTAGCCTTCTTAAGGCAAAACTTGTTTAACTTATGTATGTACTCAGATATTAACTGCTTCCGCTGACTCGTGTTTGTCGAGCTTTGTATTCGAGCCCTCGAGGCCCCTGGCTTGTAATATGAAGCTGTATGACTTTAATTTGTGTCTAATGTTGTGTTGTGATATCGATCAGTGAGTCCCTAATCTTGGTCGTACGCATTGCGTGTATGTTTAGCGTACGGTCGAAATTGGGGGCGTCACAGGTTAGTGATAAGTTCATCCCTTAAGTTCAGTTAATGCCCCCACTCATCCTAGTTATTTAACATTCGCGGGGATATGAGGCTTGTGCCTTTGTTAACTGGCTAGATGATGAATGGCATGGCAGGGCTCGGAGTGTTATCACCAAGCTTGCAGAAGATAACGTAAAGTTGAAGAAAAAACTGACTAATCTGGAGTGTACAATCACTACGATGAAGCAACAAAGAATCAATCACAGGCAACAGATGAAAGCAAGAGACAAGAAGGAACTAGCATGTGTAGTTGTAGTTGCCGCATTAGCCATCTTCTATGCGCTGTTTGCAATCATCATTAGGGGTTTCATTTGATTATTAATGGCTACATCAATAAGCAGAGCTCATCTATTGCTTACCAACTGTCCTATGTTAAATGCTTACTATTTCACAACCGTTGTGTTTCATATAAGCATGTGTGTAGTTAAACAATGCATCTAGCGAACCGTGTGAACTCCTAAAATGTACACATGTGAAACATTTGGCATATTGAGAAATGCACAATAGCGGGAATTTAGAGCGACGGGCCGGGTGCACACAATTGCGGTTGATTATATCAGAATTCTAACCGCCTGCCAAGGCGCCAATATAATCTGTCAATCCCCCGCTTCAATTGCCATTCCTCTTGTCTTCACACCATGCTTCAGTTGCCACCATCTTCATCGTCCCGACCGGCCAATCTACACTTCCACGCACTCTGCAATCTCGCTTTCTCGCCGGTTTTTTAATTACGTAGCACAGCAATGTCGACCGACAGCGAGGACGACCGTTCTGCCAGTCTGGGGTCAACCACAGAATCAATGCGCTCGTCTTCCATGAGTCTGGCATCAAGCCCTGGCCTCCATTTTATCCGGCTCATGGAAGGGACGCCGCCGCCGTAGTCATCGGACGACTACCAAACGGACGAGGAGCCACCGAAGGACGAAGAAGACAACAACGATGAGGAGGAGGAGGAATGGTCGGACAAGGAGGAGGACGACGAGGAGCCTCCGAATGACAAAGAAGACAACGACGATGATGAGGAGGAGGAATGGTTGAACAAGGAGGACGACGATGAGGACATCAACGACGATGGCGATTAAAATCCAGCGGTCAGCGGCAAGAAGCGTCCACGTCAAGACGATGGTGCGGGGACATCTAACAACAACAATAAGAAGTAAAACGGCGTGTAATCCTTAAATCTGTTGTTGTTTGCTCATATTTATTCCTTAACTCTGTCTACCTTCTCGATCTCATCGCAAACGGTTAAGAATACAGATTCGTCAGTGATCATTCACAATATCGCACACATTTGGTTTCTTGAATTGTGTGCCATGTCGAGCACACAATTCAGAACAACAAATCGTATGTGTTGTCTAGAATTATAGCACACAGTTCTGATTATCGAACAGTTTGCAGCCTATCAGACACACCTTGTTACGCCGCACCGTTTGTGTTCTTACGTATCATCGCAAACAGTTCATATGAGGGACAAGTATGCCGTACATCACACACATCTATATTTGATTAACCATTTGTGCCATTTCACCTCATCACAAACAGTTCTTAAAATTCAACTATCTGCCGTAGATCGCACACGCAAATATTTTCTAAATCGTATTAGATGGATCCTTGACGTGGCTTGGACTGCGTCGGTATTTCCCCAAAGAGGAAGGGATGATGCAGCACAGCGACGGTAAGTATTTCCCTCAGTTATGAAACCAAGGTTATCGAACCAGTAGGAGGATCACCACCACCCAATAAGCAGCAACTGCACACAAACAACAAATACTTGCAACCCGACGCGAAAGAGAGGTTGTCAATATCTCTACGGTAATAAGATAGATTAGGTAGTGATAGATAGGAGAGATAGATCTCTCAAGAACACAACTAAAAAGAGTAAATATGCAGCAATATGTTTTTGGGTTTTTGGTTTTGTACATCTGAAAACAAAGAGTGCAAAAAACATAGATCAGAAAGCAATATGATAGGAAAAGTAGACCCGGGGGCCGTAGGATTCACTAGTGGCTTCTCTCATGAGTATAGCGCACGGTGGGTGAACAAATTACTGTTGGGCAATTGATAGAAAATCGAACAGTCATGACGATATCCAAGGCGATGATCATTATATAGGCATCACGTCCAAGATAGATAGACCGACTCCTGCCTGCATCTACCTCTATTACTCCACACATCGATTGCTATCCAGCATGCATCTAGTGTATTAAGTTCATGGAAAAATGGAGTAATGAAATAAGAACGATGACATGATGTAGACAAGTTCTATTCATGTTGGAATAGGCCCCATCTTGTTATCCTTAATAGCAACGATACATGCGTGTCTTGCTGCCCCTTCTATCACTGGGAAAGAACACCGCAAGATCGAACCGATCACAAAGCACCTCTTCCCATGGCAAGAAAAATCGATATAGTTGGCCTAACTAAACCAAAGATTCGAAGAAGAAATACGAGGCTATAAGTAATCATGCATATAAGAGATTAAAGAAGACTCAAATAATATTCATGGATAGAAACTCGTCATGAACTCAAAATTCATCGGATCCCAACAAACACACCGCAAAATTTTACATCAAATAGATCTCCAACGGACCATTGTATTGAGAATCATAAGAGAGAGAGAGAGAAGAAGCCATCTAGCTACTGCCTACGGACCCATAGATCTATGGTGGACTACTCACGCATCATCGGAGAGGCACCTATGAGGAAGATGAACCCCTCCGTGATGGTGTTTAGATTGGATCTCACAGTTTTGGAACTTGCGGCGGCTGGAATTGTGTTTCGTCGACTCCCCTAGGGTTTTTGGATTTCGAGGGAATTTATATCCACGATAGTCGGTTGAGGGGGTGCCCAGCACCCACCAGGCCACGCCAGGGGGCCTCTGGCGCGCCCTGGTGGGGGCTGGCCACCCTGGGCCCCCTCTTCTGGTATTCTTTGGCCCATCTGGTTTCTTCTGGTCCGTAAAAAATTCAAAAAAATCCCCGCAGCGGTTCATCTCTGTTTGGTACTAATTTTTTGCAAAGTAAAAAAAACAGCAACTGGCACTTTGGCACTATGTCAATAGGTTAGTCCCAAAAAATGATATAAAGTTGTAATAAAATGATTGTAAAACATCCAAGAGTGATAATATAACAGCATGGAACAAGCAAAAATTATAGATACATTGGAGACGTATCAGCATCCCCAAGCTTAATTCCTACTCGTCCTCGAGTAGGTAAATGATAAAAACAGAATTTTTGATGTGGAATGCTGCCTAACATGTTCATCATATTCTTTTCTTCTTTGTATAGCATGGACATTTGGACTTGTAAATGATTCAAAGCAATAGTCTAGTTTTAACATAATGACTTCAATACTCAAGCATGTCAACAAGCAACCATGTCTTTCAAAATATCAACACTAAAGAAAGTTATCCCTAGCCCATCATGCTCAATCATTGATCCATTCATGAAACACACTCAAATATTAGCTATGCCCAATGCTCAAGTACGATCATAGTGCCCCCTAGTTGGTGCTTATAAGAGAAGATGGAGACTCAAAGAAAAAATAAAAATTGCATAAAGTAAATAGATAGGCCCTTCGCAGAGGGAAGTAGGGATTTGTAGAGGTGCCAGAGCTCAAAGTTTTAAATTGAGAGTGAAAAATATTTTGGGTGGCATGCTTTTCCTGTCAACGAAAATGACAAAGTAGCTCACAATTCTTTCCATGCTAGATATATCATAGGCGGTTCCCAAACAGAAAATAAAGTTTATTCCTTTTTCCACCAAACTTTCACTTTCCATGGCGGGCCGTATCCACGGTTGCTTTCCATACCAACACTTTCCAAGGAATTTATTATTTGACAACATAAAGTAAATATATTTTTCTTTTTCATTTCGGGAATGGGCATCCCTATTACCGCCGCACTCTCGTGCAATGACAAGTGAATAAACACTCATCTTGAGAATAACACATCTAGCATGGAAAAATATTGGACACTCCCCACCGTTTCATGAGCGGTACGGGCACAACTGAGAAAATTTATTTTGAAAATTTAGAGATGGCACATACAAATTTGCTTGGAACGGCATGGAAATGCCGCATATAGGTAGATATGGTGGACTCATAAGGCAAAACTTGGTTTAAGGATTTTGGATGCACAAGTAGTATTTCGACTTAGTACAAATGAAGGCTAGCAAATAGATTGGGAAGCAACCAAACCAAGAAACGAAAAATCACATAAGTGAGCATTGAACATAACTAACACCAAATCATGCACCACAAGTAGGATGTAACTTCATTGCATAACTATTGACTTTCGTGCATGCATAGGGAATCACAAACATTAACATCAATATTCCTACTAAGCATAATTACTCATTAACATGACTCACATATTACTATCATCATATTTCAAAACTATTACAAGGAATCAAGTTTAATTTGTCCAATGATCTTCATGAAAGTTTTATTATATCCTCCTTGGATATCTATCACTTTGGGACTAATTTCATATATTGCCATTGCTTTTTGGCAAGCTCAAACAAATTTAAGTGAAGCACATGAGCATATAGATTTCATCTCTCAAAAAGGTATAAGTGAAGCATGAGAGGATTTCTTAAAATTTTTACTAACTCTCAAATTAATCTAAGTGAATCATGGGAGTATTTCTACAAAAGTTTTCCAAGCACACCGTGCTCAAAAAGATATAAGTGAAGCACTAGAGCAATTCTATAGCTCAAAAACTTTAAGTGAAGCACATAGAGCAATTCTAACAAATCATAGCATGATTTTGGCTTTCTCAAATAGGTGTGTACAGGAAGGATACAAAGGGAAAAATAACAAACAAAGCAAGCAAAGATACAAGACGCTCCAAGCAAAACACATGATATGTGACGAATAAAAATATAGCTCCAAGTAAAATGCCGATGGTCGTTAGAAGAAAGAGGGGATGCCACTCGGGGCATCCCCAAGCTTAGTTGCTTGTTACTCTTTGGATATATCTTGGGGGTACGGTAGAATCCCCAAGCTTAGGCTTCCGCTACTCCTTATTCCTTCATCCATCATGATCTCACCCAAAACTTGAAAACTTCAATCACACAAAACTCAACAAAATCTTCGTGAGATCCGTTAGTATAAGAAAGCAAATCACTACTTTAGGTACTGTTGTAAACCCATTCAAATTTTATAATTGCATTATGCCTACTGTATTTTAACTTTACCATGGCTTATACCCTCCAATACAAACCATAGATTCATCAAAACAAGCACACAATGCAACAAAAACAGAATCTGTCTCAAACAGAATAGTCTGTAGTAATCAGTACCATACCCATACTTCTGAATCTAAAAATTCTGAAAAAATAGGATAACGTAAGCAATTTTTATAGAAACACTGTGTTAAAATTTCATCTCAAGATCACGTTCCAGAAAAAATTGAAAATTCATATACTGGACGCAAAGTTTCTGTTTCAGATTCAGCATCACTTCTACTCATCCTATGAATCATCCTAACGGTTCTACTTGGCACAAACACTAAATAAACCATAAAAACACAATCATAATAGAGGCATAATTGTGTCAACACTAAAAAACAGAAAGGAAAAAGCAAAAAAATTATTTATTCATTGGGTTGCCTCCCAACAAGCGATATCGTTTTACGCCCCTAGCTAGGCATATTGGATAGATTCAAGTATTGTCATCTTTGGTTTTCAACTCTTCAATCACACAACGATAACACTCCTAGGAAGAAAACCAAAAAATTCATTTTGTAAATAGGATCTCTTATGATTTCAACAAAGTCAGGGTGAATACTAATCATTTTAAGACCCCCCTTGTGGCCACTAGTCGTAGCAACTTTGTTCTTAGTGACTTGCGTGGTCTTGCCAATTTTTACGGGAGTTTTTTGAAGAGATTTGATAGAAGAAAAAGCCGAACCCAAATTACTAAAGATCTCTTCCAACTTATCAATACGGTAAGGGCTCTCTTCTACCCTTTCGTTAACCACGGTTTCTTTAGCTTTTAGCAATTTAATGGCATCTCCCGCCTTAGCCCCGATTTTATTAGCAAGATTATGCAATTTCTTATCCAAATCTTCAAGATGTTCTTTAGTAATCATCTTCTTTTACATAGCATCTAATCTCTCCATAACATGTTCGAGAGTTAAAGTTGTTTCATTGATCATGATAGGTGGTGATCCCACTAAACTTCCCAAAGCATTAAAAGCCTCCAAAGATGGACACATCAAGAAATTCCCACCGGTAATCGTATCAAGGACTAATCTATACCAAGTGGTGATACCCACATAAAAATTGTGAAGAAGAACAATGGTAGATTGCTTATGGATAGATCTATTATGAGCATTGCAAATCCTATACCAAGCATCTTTTAGGTTCTCCCCTCCCCTTTGCTTAAAATTAAGAACCTCATTATCGGGAGTACACGCAATAAAGGAAGAACTAGCCATAGTGACAAGGCAAGAGATCCGGCGAGAAAAAGGACAAAAGAAAAAGAGGGCGAATAAAATGGCAAATTGGTGAAGTGGGGGAGAGGAAAACGAGAGGCAAATGGTAAATAATGTAATTGTAACGAGATGAGACTTGTGATTAGGAACCTGGTAGATGATGATGGAGTCCCCTCGGCGCCTACGATAGGCACGTAGAAGAGACTGCTTCCTCCCCGGCAACGGCGCCAGAAATTCCTTTGACGTGGCTTGGACTGCGTCGGTATTTCCCCAAAGAGGAAGGGATGATGCAGCACAACGACGGTAAGTATTTCCCTCAGTTATGAAACCAAGGTTATCGAACCAGTAGGAGTATCACCACCACCCAATAAGCAGCACCTGCACACAAACAACAAATACTTGCAACCCGACGCGAAAGAGAGGTTGTCAATCTCTCTACGGTAATAAGATAGATTAGGTAGTGATAGATAGGAGAGATAGATCTCTCAAGAACACAACTAAAAAGACTAAATATGCAGCAATATGTTTTTGGGTTTTTGGTTTTGTAGATCTGAAAACAAAGAGTGCAAAAAACGTAGATCGGAAAGCAATATGATAGGAAAAGTAGACCCGGGGGCCGTAGGATTCACTAGTGGCTTCTCTCATGAGTATAGCGCACGGTGGGTGAACAAATTACTGTTGGGCAATTGATAGAAAATCAAATAGTCATGACGATATCCAAGGCGATGATCATTATATAGGCATCACGTCCAAGATAGATAGACCGACTCCTGCCTGCATCTACCTCTATTACTCCACACATCGACCGCTATCCAGCATGCATCTAGTGTATTAAGTTCATGGAAAAATGGAGTAATGCAATAAGAATGATGACATGATGTAGACAAGATCTATTCATGTAGGAATAGACCCCATCTTGTTATCCTTAATAGCAACGATACATGCGTGTCTTGCTGCCCCTTCTGTCACTGGGAAAGAACACCGCAAGATCGAACCCATCACAAAGCACCTCTTCCCATGGCAAGAAAAATCGATCTAGTTGGCCTAACTAAACCAAAGATTCGAAGAAGAAATACGAGGCTATAAGTAATCATGCATATAAGAGATCAAAGAAGACTCAAATAATATTCATGGATAGAAACTGATCATGAACTCAAAATTCATCGGATCCCAACAAACACACCGCAAAAGTTTACATCAAATAGATCTCCAAGAGACCATTGTATTGAGAATCATAAGAGAGAGAGAGAAGAATCCATCTAGCTACTGCCTACGGACCCGTAGGTCTATGGTGGACTACTCACGCATCATCGAAGAGGCGCCTATGAGGAAGATGAACCACTCCGTGATGGTGTTTAGATTGGATCTCGCGGTTCTAGAACTTGCGGCGGATGGAATTGTGTTTCGTCGACTCCCCTAGGGTTTTTGGATTTCGAGGGAATTTATAGGCACGATAGTCGGTTGAGGGGGTGCCCGAGGTTCCCAGCACCCACCAGGCCACGCCAGGGGGCCTCTGGTGCGCCCTGGGCCCCCTCTTCTGGTATTCTTTGGCCCCCCTGGATCCAAGCACCGGTTGTGCCGATGCAATGGATTCCCGACGTTGCGAGTCCGAGCGCTGTCGTAGGGCGGCCGCCTCCCATAAGGGGCGGAGCGCAAGCCAGACGTCCATCTCCTCCTCGGGACCGTGTGGGATTAGCTCGTGGTCGACGGATCTGGAGGTGAAGGACTCGGATCCACTACCTGCCATGTCGGAGAAGGCCGGAGATTGCTAGATGGGGGCTTGGGTGGCGGATGGGAGTGGAGGGGAGTGGAGTGAAATGGCTAGGGTTTGGTCTGGCGAACGAATGTGGACGAACATAATTGGGGTCGATGTGGGCCAGCGCTGGCCAGGCCGACATGGCGGGCGTGCCCGGGCGCCCCATATCCACCTCATATTTGGGATGGATATGAGGGATGTCGTTCAGCCCGGAAGTTTAAGGCCGTTTGAGGCGTCCGGCTGGGTCAAATTTTTGTGACTGGTCAATGACCGGGTGGCCTGCCGGGACGTTTAAGACAGTATGCGGAGTCCGGTTGTAGATGCTCTCACACTAGTCCACATAGTGCCTCGGCTAGTTAAATGCAAGCATAGAGCAACGCAACCCTTGGGTAAGGCAAGTCCAGTTACCTGTTGTGGCTAACGGGATTAAACTTCTCAATAGTCACATGGGACAGAAATGGTCATCATCAAGACTCTCTTTGCACGGATGACGACTGTCTCTTGGATTGACCGATAGGAGGGGTGAGTATGTGGCAGACGGATCCTTTCATGTTTCATTGACTTCCCCCTTTCACTCCCTTCACCATTGCTAGTAGACGTAGTTCTACCACATTGCCTTATGACGGCTGGTACTGATAAACTCAGTATTCACGAGCATGCTTATGTTCCTTCTATCTTTCTTTGAAATACCTTTAGATGTACGGAAAAGGTTAGACTTCTATCGATCACAATTTTTTGGCAAAGCGTTGAAATTAAAAGAAAATACAGGCTTATTAAATGGGATACTATTTGTCGACCCAAGGACCGGGGGGCTAGGCATTCAGAATTTAGAGGTAAAGAACATATGCTTAATTATGAAATGGCTATACAGGCTTTCCGTTGAGACTGAAGGCATGTGGGTACAATTACTACATAACAAGTACCTCTTGTCCAAAACCTTGGCCCAGGTAACCGTTAGACCCACTGATTCACCTTTTTGGAAGGGGCTGATGAGGCTGAAATCAACCTTCTTCCATAGGACAAAATTCATCACTGGAATTGGTTATACAACTAGATTCTGGGAGGATAAGTGGCTAGGGGAGGCACCGCTCGCCACACAATATCCATCCTTGTATAATATTATACAACATAGGTATGCCTATGTTGCTACAGTATTACATTCTACACCTCTAAATATACAGTTTCGAAGATCGTTAGTGGGTGACCGATGAAACGCTTGGCTACATCTCGTGAGAAGGTTGATAGACTTTCACCTCTCTAATGAGGTATACACCATTCACTAGAGACTATCAATGAATGACTTGTTTTGAGTGAAATCTATGTATGCTGACCTAAGAGCATCTCTAGGAGACCCCATAGAATGCCGACCCGCAAAATGCGTTTACAGTTCGCGAAAAAACGGATTTGCGGGCCGGCGTGGGCGGCGGCCAAACACACGCCATAAAGCGAACCCGTAAAAAAGATATTCTCGGTCCGCTTTATGGCGTCTGTTCGGCCGCCGCCCGCGCCGGCCCGCAAATCCGTAATTCGGATTTCAATTTCGGGCATGAAAACACATTTCTTTGCTTTTTTTATTTTCTTCAAGGGCATTGGATACATAATGGTTCACCCAATCTTTGCTAGAATAGCAAAACCAAAGAAAACAAGAACCACAATTAGGCATTTTAGAAGATATCCAACTTCCATAACTGCTCCCACTAGTTACATTAACATCTTCTCCATGCCTTCATTGTCGATCTGCGGATTCTTGATCTTGCATTCTTCATTCTTCTTCTTTGATTCTACAGAAGTAGACACTGCTCTCCTCTAGTTTCTTCTCTAATTGCACACGCAACCGCTTCATTAGCCTCAATTCTACCAATTAGTGCACGAACATCTATTAAGTTTCTTCCTATCAATAAATCGATGTATTCTTCTTCCCAATACAAAAATAAGCATCCACCTTCCTACACACATGACCATCTCAATAAGCTATCGAAATTGAACTGAATAGGTTGACAAAGCGGATTGAAAACAAGAACATACCCAGTCATTTTTGCATTTGAAGAATAACCAACCGGGGTGTTTCGGCCTTCTAGATGTTAGCCGCAGCACTGTCCGTGTGCATTCGTCGCACTATATGAGCGGCATCGGCGAGCTAGCGAGCCGCTGCGCGAGCGTTGAGCCCGGGCGACGGTCGGGCGAGTCCTTGCCGGCAAAACGAAGATGCTGGCTAGAGGACGAACCAGTACCTGCATGCGACGTTGGGACTTTGCCGGGGCTGTGTCGGGTGCTCCCCGACCAATCCATGGCTTCGCGCAACCGCCGGTGGCCGGAAACGCCAAATCCGGCGGGCGCGACAAATAGTCGCAGATCTGCAACTTTCCGGCCGGCCGAGGCAGGCGGAAGTGGTGGAGGACAATCTCGGGCGTTGATTTGTCCATTTTGCATCATGATTTCCTACTATTATTTATAATGTTTTTATGCATAATAATGCTTTATGGAGTAATTCTAATGCCTTTTCTCTCATAATATGCAAGGTTTACACAAAGAGGGAGAATGCCGGCAGCTGGAATTTTGAACCTGAAACAGCATATCAGAGACACCTATTCTGCACATCTCCAAATAAGCTGAAACTTCACGGAGAATTATTTTTGGAATATATAAAAAATACTGGAGCAAATAACTACCAGAGGGGGCCACCTGGTGATCACAAGACACCAGGGTGCGCCAGGCCCCCCAGGCCCGCCCTGGTGGGTTGTGGCCAGCCTGGCCCACCTCCGGTGCCCATCTTATAGTACTTAAGGTCTTTTGACCTAGAAAAAAAATCAAAGGGGGACTTTCAGGATGGAACGCCGCCGTTTCGAGGCGGAACTTGGGCAGGAGCACGTTTGCCCTCCGGCGGAGGGATTCCGCCGGGGGAACTTCCCTCCCGGAGGGGGAAATCGAAGCCATTGTCATCACCAACAACCCTCTCACCTTTGGGAGGCCAATCTTCATCAACATCTTCAACAGCACCATCTCCTCTCAAACCCTAGTTCATCTCTTGTGTTCAATCTTTATACCGGAACCTCAGATTGGTACATGTGGGTGACTAGTAGTGTTGATTACATCTCGTAGTTGATTACTATATGGTTTATTTGGTGGAAGATTATATGTTCAGATCCATTATGCTATTAAATACCCCTCTGATCTTGAGCATGAATATCATTTGTGAGTAGTTACCTTTGTTCTTGAGGTCACGGCAGAAGTCACGTTGCAAGTAATCATGTGAAGTTGATATGTGTTCGATATTTTGATGATATGAATGTTGTGATTTCATTAGTGGTGTCATGTGAACGTCGACTACATGGCACTTCACCATCTTTGGGCCTAAGGGAATGCATTGTGGAGTAGTTATTAGATGATGGGTTGCTAGAGTGACAGAAGCTTAAACCCTAGTTTATGCGCTATTTCGTAAGGGACTGATTTGGATCCAAGTGTTTAATGCTATGTTTAGATTTTATCTTAATACTTTTCTCGTAGTTGCGGATGCTTGCGAGGGGGTTAATCATAAGTGGGAGGTTTGTTCAAGTAAGAACATCACCCAAGCACCGGTCCACCCACATATCAAATTATCAAAGTAGCGAACGCATATCAAACCAACATGATGAAAGTGACTAGATGAAATTCCCGTGTACCCTCAAGAACGCTTGCTTGTTATAAGAGACCGTTTTGGCCTGTCCTTTGCCACAAAAGGATTGGGCTATCTTGCTGCACTTTATTTACCGTTACCGTTACTTGCTCGTTACCAATTATCTTGCTATCAAACTACCTGTTACCTACAATTTCAGTGCTTCCAGAAATTACCTTGCTGAAAAGCGCTTGTCATTTCCTTCTGCTACTCGTTGGGTTCGACACTCTTACTTATCGAAAGGACTACGATTGACCCTCTATACTTGTGGGTCATCAAGGCTCTTTTCTGGCGCCGTTGCCGGGGAGTGAAGCACTCTTGGTAAGTGGAAATCGGTAAGGAAAAATTTATACTACGTGCTGAAATTTATTGTCACTTGCTACTATGGAAAACTATCCTTTGAGGGGTTTGTTCGGGGTATCTTCACCTCGACCGGAACCACAATTAGTTGCCCCTCAACCTACTGCACCTATTGGAAATATTGGTTATGAAATTCCTTCAGGTATGATAGAACAATTGGTAGCTAATCCTTATGCAGGAGACGGAACTAAACATCCTGATATGCACCTAATATATGTGGATGAAATTTGTGGATTATTTAAGCTTGCAGGTTTACCCGGAGATGACGTTAAGAAGAAGGTTTTCCCTTTATCTTTGAAGGGAAAAGCATTGACATGGTATAGGCTATGTGATGATATTGGATCATGGAACTGGAATCGACTGAAATTAGAATTCCACCAAAAGTTTTATCCAATGCATCTAGTTCATCGTGATCGGAATTATATATATAATTTTTGGCCTCGGGAAGGAGAAAGCATCGCTCTAGCTTTGGGGAGTCTTAAGTCAATGTTATATTCATGCCCCAATCATGAGATCTCGAGAGAAATTATTAATCAGAATTTTTATGCCCGGCTTTCTCATAATGATCGATCCATGCTCGATACTTCTTGGACTGGTTCTTTTATGAAGAAGACTATTGAATTCAAGTGGGATCTCTTAGAAAGAATTGAACGCAACTCTGAAGATTGGGAACTCGATAAAGGTAATGAGTCAGGTATTAAGCTTAAGTTTGATTGTGTTAAATCATTTATGAATACCGATGCTTTTCACAAGTTTAGCACTAAATATGGACTTGACTCTGAGATAGTAGCCTCTTTCTATGAATCATTTAATACTCATGTTGACCTCCCTAAGGAGAAGTGGTTTAAATATCATCCCCCTATTAAATAATAAATTAAAGAACCGATAAAAGCTAAAGATGAAACCATCATTTACAATGTTGATCCAGTTGTGCCTACTGCTTATATTGAAAAACCACCTTTCCTTGTTAGGATAAAGGAACATACTAAGGTATCAACTGTGGTTTGCAAAAATAATATTAAAGCACCTAAGCCCTCTGAACAAATTAAAGTAGAACCTAGTGTTGCTATGGTTAAAGATCTCTTGGTAGAAAATATTGATGGGCATGCTATTTACTTCTGTGATGAAGCTGCTAGAATTGCCAAACCCGATGAAAAAGATAAACATAGACCCATAGTTGGCATGCATGTTGTTTCAGTTAAAATAGGAGATCATTGCTATCATGGTTTATGTGATGTGGGTTCTAGTGTGAGTGCTATTCCTTTTACCTTATACCAAGAAATTATGAATGATATAGCACCCGCCGAAATAGAAGACATTGATGTTACTATTAAACTTGCTAATAGAGACACCATCACACCACTTGGGATTGTTAGATATGTTGAAGTCTTCTGTGGGAAAATAAAATATCCTATTGACTTTCTAGTTCTTGGTTCCCCACAAGATGACTTTTGTCCCATTATCTTTGGTAGACCTTTCTTGAACACTGTTAATGCTAAGATAGATTGTGAAAAACAAACTGCCGGTGTTAGTTTTGGTAATGTGTCTCATGAGTTTAACTTTTCCAAGTTTAGTAGACAACCACGTAATAAAGAATTATCTTGTAAGGATGAAATAATTGGTCTTGCTTCTATTGCCGTACCTCCTACCGATCCACTAGAACAATATTTGCTTGACCATGAAAATGATATGCACTTGCATGAAAGAAATGAAATAGATAAAATTTTCTTTGAACAACAACCTCTCCTAAAACACAATTTGCCTATTGAAAATCTAGGAGGTCCTCCTCCACCTAAAGGTGATCCTGTGTTTGAATTAAAACAATTGCCTGACACTTTGAAGTATGCTTATCTTGATGAGAAAAAGATATATCCTGTTATTATTAGTGCTAACCTTTCAGAACATGAAGAAGAAAGATTATTAAAAATTCTGAGGAAGCACTGGGCTGCTATTGGATATACTCTTGATGATCTTAAGGGCATCAGTCCCACTCTCTGCCAGCACAAGATCAATATGGAACCTGATGCTAAACCCGTTGTTAATCACCAACGACGATTGAATCCTAAAATGAAAGAAGTGGTAAGAACTGAAATATTAAAGCTTCTGAAAGCAGGTATAATTTATCCCATAGCTGATAATAGATAAGGAAGTCCCGTTCATTGTGTCCCTAAGAAGGGAGGTATTACTGTTGTTCCTAATGATAAAAATGAACTTATCCCACAAAGAATTGTCACTCGCTATAGAATGGTAATTGATTTTAGAAAATTAAATAAAGCTACTAGAAAAGATCATTACCCTTTGCCTTTCATTGATCAAATGCTAGAAAGATTATCTAAGCACACACACTTTTGTTTTCTGGATGGATATTCTGGTTTCTCTCAAATACCTGTATCACAACCTGATCAAGAGAAAACCACCTTTACTTGTCCTTTTGGAACCTATGCTTATAGACGTATGCCTTTTGGTTTATGCAATGCACCTGCTACCTTTCACAGATGTATGACTGCTATATTCTCTGATTTTTGTGAAAAGATTGTGGAGGTTTTCATGGATGATTTTTCCGTTTACGGAACTTCTTTTGATGATTGCTTAAGCAACCTTGATCGAGTTTTGCAAAGATGTGAACAAACTAATCTCATCTCGAATTGGGAGAAGTGCCACTTTATGATTAATGAAGGTATTGTCTTGGGGCATAAAATATCTGAACGAGGTATTGAGGTGGATAAAGCTAAAGTTGATGCAATTGAGAAAATGCCATGTCCTAAAGATATTAAAGGCATTCGGAGTTTCCTTGGTCATGCTGGTTTCTATAGGAGGTTTATTAAGGACTTCTCTAAAATTTCTAGGCCTCTTACTAATCTTTTACAAAAGGATATTCCATTTGTTTTTTATGATGATTGTGTAGAAGCCTTTGAAACACTCAAGAAAGCCTTAACTTCTGCACCTATTGTTCAACCACCTGATTGGAACTTGCCTTTTGAAATTATGTGTGATGCTAGTGATTATGATGTTGGTGCTGTTCTAGGACAAAGAGTTGATAAGAAATTAAATGTTATCCATTATGCTAGCAAAACTCTAGACAGTGCCCAAAGAAATTATGCTACTACTGAAAAAGAATTTTTAGCAGTTGTGTTTGCTTGTGATAAATTTAGATCTTACATTGTTGATTCCCAAGTTATTGTTCACACTGATCATGCTGCTATAAAATATCTTATGGAAAAGAAAGACGCTAAACCTAGACTCATTAGGTGGATTCTCTTGCTTCAAGAATTTGATTTACATATCACTGATAGGAAAGGAACTGAGAACCCCGTAGCTGATAACTTGTCTAGGTTAGAAAATATTCTTGATGACCCACTACCTATTGATGATAGTTTTCCTGATGAACAGTTAGCTGCAATAAATGTTTCTCAAAACACTCCTTGGTATGCTGATTATGCTAACTACATTGTTGCTAAATATATACCACCTAGTTTCACATACCAACAAAAGAAAAAAAAATTCTATGATTTAAGACATTACTTTTGGGATGACCCACATCTTTATAAAGAAGGGGTAGATGGTATTATTAGACGTTGTTTACCTGCGCATGAATAGGAACAAATCCTATGGAAATTTCATTCCGAAGCCTATGGAGGACATCATGCGGGAGATAGAACTGCTCACAAGGTATTGCAATATGGTTTTTATTGGCCTACTCTCTTCAAGGATGCCCGTAAGTTTGTCTTGTCTTGTGATGAATGTCAAAGAATTGGTAATATAGGTAAGCGTCAGGAAATGCCTATGAGTTATTCACTTGTTTGGGGTTTTGACTATATGGGACCTTTTCCTTCCTCTAATGGGTATACTCATATTTTGGTTGTTGTTGATTATGTTACTAAGTGGGTAGAAGCTATTCCATCTAGTAGTGCTGATCATAACACCTCCATTAAAATGCTTAAAGAAGTTATTTTCCCGAGGTTTGGAGTCCCTAGATATTTAATGACTGATGGTGGTTCACACTTTATTCATGGTGCTTTCCGTAAAATGCTTGCTAAATATGAAATTAACCATAGAATTGCATCACCCTATCATCCTCAATCTAGTGGTCAAGTTGAACTTAGCAATAGAGAAATAAAATTAATATTACAAAAAACTGTCAATAGGTCCCGAAAGAATTAGTCTAAGAAACTAGATGATGCACTTTGGGCCTATAGAACAGCTTATAAAAATCCTATGGGTATGTCTCCATACAAAATGGTATATGGAAAAGCTTGTCATTTGCCTGTAGAGTTAGAACATAAAGCATTTTGGGCAATTAAAGAACTCAATTATGATTTCAAACTTGCTGGTGAAAAGAGGTTATTTGAGATTATCTCACTAGATGAATGGAGAACCCAAGCTTATGAAAATGCCAAACTATTCAAAGAAAAAGTTAAAAGATGGCATGACAAAAGAATCCAAAAGCGGGAATTCAAAGTTGGAGAATATGTTCTTTTGTACAACTCTCATTTTAGATTTTTTGCAGGAAAGTTTCTTTCCAAATAGGAAGGACCATATATTATCGAAGAGGTTTATCGTTCTGGAGCTATCAAGATTAATAATGCCGAAGGTACTAACCCGAAGGTGGTCAATGGACAAAGAATTAAACACTGTATCTCATGTACGCCTATTAATGTTGAAAGCAATATTACCCAAACCATGACACCGGAGGAACACATAAAAGAAACCTTCCGGAACACTTCAGAATCCTGAAAAAGAGGAGGTACGTGATACGGTAAGTAAACGGACTCCGAAAAATCCGCAAAAATATTTTCTGTTAGTTTTGGAATATTACAAAAATTAGGAAAATAAGAAATAAACAGGAAAGCAACCGAGGTGAGCACGATACACCAGGGCGCGCCTGCCCTCCCTAGCGCGCCCTGCTGGGTTGTGCCCCCCTCGGGCACCTTCCCGACTCCGTTTTCCTTCCATATTCTTGCTTCCCAAGATAAAAAAATCTTTATATATACCCCCGATTGTTTTGACTACCGCATCGTAGAAAAATCCCTTGTTCTTGTTTCGTGTTGTTTTCCTATTAGATCTATCAAGCCAGGCATCATGTCTTCTCCCTCCTCCAATAACATAAGAAGATGCTTGGTTGATGAAGATGGAGCTGAAGAGAGAGGATCCAAAAGAAGCCAACAATGAAGACAAGGGCAATGAAGCTATGAGGGATCAAGCTCAAGAAGGAGGGCAATCCATGCCAACAGAAGAGGAGGAAGAAGAAGATATCCTACGACCTTATTACAATCATCTTACCCCACTGAAATTGAAGCTTTTAAGGCTTTTGAAGTGGTTTGTGTTCAGAATAAATTTCTCACTCGTGAAAATATTTTGCTAGAGGAGCACATCATCACCCTTCGGAACTTCATCCGTAAATTGGAGTACCTATTGAGGCTAAAGTGTGACACTTCATCACCACCACCTTCATCATCTCCACCACCAAAGGAGACTTGAGTACACGGGTATGGGCACTCCCCTTGGTTTGTGCCAAGCTTGGAGGAGATGCCCCGGTATCGTATCACCATCACTTTTATTTACCTTTACCTATTTTAGTTGGATCCTTAGCTCTTTCGTGATCTAGTCGAATAAAAGTTTAGTATAATCTATTTTCGAGTGCTAGTTTCGTGATCTAGTTGAATAAAAGTTTAGTATAATCTATTTTCGAGTGCTAGTTTCGCGATCTATCTATCTATGTAATCGAGTGAGAGTTATATAATAAAGTTTAGTCTGAGCTTTTGCTTCTTTACTTTCTTGTTGCAATCAAAATAAAAAGGAAATAAATGAAAAGGATCATATGTTAATCTTATGGTAAGTAATGACATCACATAAGGAAAAGTATAAGTGGTAAAATTTATTGGAGATTGACAAACATAGCATTGGTCAATGATGCAATTCATGAAAGAATTAATAAGGGAAGAGAAGATTTACATGCAAATACACTATCTTGGACATCTTTTATGATTGTGAGCCCCCATTAAATATTATATGCCAAAATTGTTGACTTTGGACAAGGAAGACAACGTAATGATTTATGTTTGTTCATATTCACATAGAAGTTATATTGTCATAGATCCTTCAACATGTGGTGCTTGCTCAATATCTTTGCTAGCCAAAAATTCCGCACTAAGTAGAGATACTACTTGTGCATCCAAAAACCCTAAACCCAAACTCATGTTTTGAGAGTCCACCATACCTACCTATGGATTGAGTAAGATCCTTCAAGTAAGTTGTCATCGGTGCACTAAGGCAATAGAAATTGCTTCTAAATGTGTTTGATCAATTAGTGTAAGAGAAAATTGAGCGTTGTACGAACTTGTGATGGCAAAGTAATAAAAGCGACGGACTGCATAATAAAGGTTGCTATCATAAGGAGCAATATAACGTGACGTTCTTTTGCATTAAGGGATTTGGCATACAAACAAAAAGCGCATGACAACCTCTGCTTCCCTCTGCGAAGGGACTATCTTTTACTTTTATGTATTTACTTTTATGCAAGAGTCAAAGTATTCTTCCCTATTCCTTTTTACCTTTTCTTTTTGCAAGCATCATGTGGTGAGGAAAGATCTAGGCACATATATCCAGTTGGATATGAGTGAGCATGAGTTATTATTATTTACATCACCCTTGAGGTGAATACGTTGGGAGGCAAAACTATAAGCCCCTATCTTTCTATGTGTCTGGTTGAAACTTTTTGCTCATGGGTATGCTGTGAGTGTTAGCAATCATAGAAGATTAAATGATGGTTGAGTATGTGGACTTGCCAAAAGGCTCCGACAAGAGACCCTTCCTGAAAAGATGATGAATTGTAGTTGCAAAGTTGACTGAGAACATAGTTTGTTGGTTTTCAATAAGGTTTATGCTTTATACTTCTATGTTGTGATGAATTGTTACTTGTTCATGAGAAGTTATATGATGAAGTTATATAATAAAAGTTATATGAATAAGTTATATGATAAAGTTTGTTGCTGCTATGATAATAAGCATGATGCTACTATGTCCATATTTTGTTTTTATCGACACCTCTCTCTCAAACCATGTGAACATGTTTTTCGATATCGGCTTTCGCTTGAGGACAATCGAGGTCTAAGCTTGGGGGAGTTGACACGTCCATTTTGCATCATGATTTCCTACTGTTATTTATAATGTTTTTATGCATAATAATGCTTTATGGAGTAATTCTAATGCCTTTTCTCTCATAATATGCAAGGTTTACACAAAGAGGGAGAATGCCGGCAGCTGGAATTCTGGACCTGAAAAAGCATATCAGAGACACCTATTCTGCACATCTCCAAATAAGCTAAAACTTCATGGAGAATTATTTTGGGATATATAAAAAATACTGGAGAAAATAACTACTGGAGGGGGGCCACCTGGTGACCACAAGACACCAGGGCGCGCCAGGCCCCCCATGCGTGCCCTGGTGGGTTGTGGCCAGCCTGGCCCACCTCCGGTGCCCATCTTCTGGTACTTAAGGTCTATTGACCTAGAAAAAAAATCAAAGGGGGACTTTCGGGATGGAACGCCGCCGTCTCGAGGCGGAACTTGGGCAGGAGCACTTTTGCCCTCCGGCGGAGCGATTCCGCCGGGGGAACTTCCCTCCCGGAGGGGGAAATCAAAGCCATCGTCATCACCAACAACCCTCTCATATTTGGGAGGCCAATCTTCATCAACATCTTGAACAGCACCATCTCCTCTCAAACCCTAGTTCATCTCTTGTGTTCAATCTTTGTACCGGAACCTCAGATTGGTACATGTGGGTGACTAGTAGTGTTGATTACATCTCGTAGTTGATTACTATATGGTTTATCTGGTGGAAGATTATATGTTCAGATCCATTATGCTATTTAATACCCCTCTGATCTTGAGCATGAATATCATTTGTGAGTAGTTACCTTTGTTCTCGAGGTCACGGGAGAAGTCATGTTGCAAGTAATCATGTGAAGTTGATATGTGTTCGATATTTTGATGATATGAATGTTGTGATTTCCTTAGTGGTGTCATGTGAACGTCGACTACATGGCACTTCACCATCTTTGGGCCTAAGGGAATGCATTGTGGAGTAGTTATTAGATGATGGGTTGCTAGAGTGACAGAAGCTTAAACCCTAGTTTATGCGCTATTTCGTAAGGGGCTGATTTAGATCCAAATGTTTAATGCTATGGTTAGATTTTATCTTAATACTTTTCTCGTAGTTGCGGATACTTGGGAGGGGGTTAATCATAAGTGGGAGGTTTGTTCAAGTAAGAACAACACCCAAGCATCGGTCCACCCACATATCAAATTATCAAAGTAGCGAACGCAGATCAAACCAACATGATGAAAGTGACTAGATGAAATTCCCGTGTACCCTCAAGAACGCTTGCTTATTATAAGAGACCGTTTTGGCCTGTCCTTTGCCACAAAAGGATTGGGCTATCTTGCTGCAGTTTATTTACCGTTACCATTACTTGCTCGTTACCAATTATCTTGCTATCAAACTACCTGTTACCTACAATTTCATTGCTTGCAGAAATTACCTTGCTGAAAACCGCTTGTCATTTCCTTCTGCTCCTCGTTGGGTTCGACACTCTTACTTATCGAAAGGACTACAATTGACCCCCTATACTTTTGGGTCATCAAGCGTGCGACGGGACGCCGGCGTGAACCTGACGGCTGTAATGGACGGAATCTTAGGCGGCGGCCCGACGGCGGCGGGTGGGGAAAAGCGCGGGCTGAAATGTCCCCCCCCCCCCCCCGCCAACCGCTCCCGCTATATACAGGGCGAGGGGGAGAACCCTTGTTTTCGCGGGTTGGGGTGGGAATTTCGTCGCGCCCCGCAAAAATATTAACTGGTCCGACATGTTTGCGGGGTCTGATCGGGCAGGTTTTTTTCACGCCGACCCGTATTTTGGCGGTTATTTTGCGGGTCGGAGCTTTTTACGGGGTCTGCTAGAGATGCTCTAATCAACACTGGTCCAATCCCGATATCGAGACATATTTGGAAAATTAAAGTGCCCTTAAGAATCAAAGTATTAATGTGGTTCATTCGTAAGAAAGTGATTCTCACTAAGGATAACTTGCCAAAGTGTAGTTGGGAGGGTAGTCAACGATGTTGCTTTTGTGATCAAAATGAGTCGATTAAACACCCCTTTCTCTAGTGTCCGATGGCTAGAATATTATGGCGTTCGGTTCATATTTTTTTAATATTACTCCTTAAAATAGTATTCACACGTTATTCGAGACGTGGCTGAATGAGGTTGATCCAATTACTGAAACACATATTCGGATAGGAGTATGTGCACTACTGTGGGCTATATGGAACTGCAGAAATGATATGATTTTTAACAGACAAATTCTGATTAATTTTTTGCAGGTAATCTACAATGCCACTACTTGGATCCGTACGTGGTCGTTACTCACTCCTGCGGAAGCTAGGGAGCCTTTGGTTACTGGGTCTACCTAATGGGAGATGGTATCTCAGGATATCTACAATCGGTTTGGATGGCGGTCCAATAATAGGCTAGGTATTTAGTTATCTTGTCCTATTTTTGCCGAATGTAGCATTTTACTCTTTTATGATTTCATTTGAGCTCTGGCAGAGCATGTGCTAGATCACAGAGATTTTTGAACCTTTGCTTAATAATATGGCTGCATGCATCAATCTGATGTAGAGGTTGAGGATTATCTTCCTTTACAAAAAACAAATGATGGTAACATATTATGTTACTCCCTGTGTCTCGGTTTATAGGGTGTGCGCATAGTTCTAGATCATCAATCTGAATAGATAAATATGAGTTATATGTCATCAAAAGTATATCATTGGATTCTTAAGCGGATGTAGTTTCTAAACATATATTTTTCATCAAATATAATACATATTTAGCTAGTTAAATTGTCAACCTAGAACGACCCGCATGTCTTATAAACCAAGACGGAGGAAGTACTCTATTTGCATCTCTCCTCATTAACTACTGGCCAATCATTTTTGCTTATGTTACAATCTATATTACTCCCACTATGACCAACCTAAAAACGATTTCAGTCCACATCCCAATGAACATTCATTGTGGTTTAGATTACAGGGAGGTGCGCCTCCATGTGCTCCTCATCCGCGCCCGCACTATATAAAGCATTTCAAACATCTCCATATAATTAAAAGGGCTAATATGGTTTAATCATAAATTTATATCAGTTGATGCAAAGATGCATGTAAGTGACATATTACTGATTTATGCATCATGTTGATCAAAACAACATATTAATCATTTAATTATGAGGTAGAATTAATTAGTTGCTAATTAGGTATGTTAATGCTAATTACATAGTAAAAACAAGTTAAATATGCATGCAAATGGCATAATTACGAGCTACACTTTTTATCAAGTTTCATGTAAAACACTTTACGATCTTCTGATGTTGATTTTACATACTTTATGCTAGGGGTGAAACTACAGGCTGTAATAGATTTGAGCATGCCCACCAACCAGGTAAATTTTATATTTAATAGTAATGATCACGGCCCACCCTAGCAAACCA
The DNA here is from genome assembly GCA_039707655.1 of Elymus sibiricus. Classification (NCBI taxonomy): domain Eukaryota; kingdom Viridiplantae; phylum Streptophyta; class Magnoliopsida; order Poales; family Poaceae; genus Elymus; species Elymus sibiricus. The sequence continues at coordinate 372,198,937 of CM077669.1, forward strand.
ACTGCTTCTTGACCCATCTCAACGCTTCCTTACTTGTTCGAGTCTGCCCTTCATTTACCGAAGTTAAGGGGTATCCCTTATAAAGGTCACTTCCACCTTCTCAGGTTGTGACAAGTGGTACGCTGCATATGCACCACTTGTTGCAGCCTGGGAGTTTTCTCTTTTTTCGTAGATTCATTTATTCAAAATATTTTATCTCTTAAATCATGCATCCAAATCTCGAACCGTTTTCACCGTGCAGTCCTCGCGTCAGGATCTTCAAAACTAGATACCATGTTGATAGTTTTTGCTGATTATTTTTTTCACGAAAAAATGGACAAAAACCCCATACCGAGGGCACATTTTTTTGTTTTTCGAAAGAGGCACACCCGTGCCTCTCGTGGAAGCAAACCCGTGCCTCTCTTGTAAGAGAAAAAAACACATTTTTTTTCATTTTCCGAGAGGCACGGCCTCTCACGGAAGGAAAAAACGTCGTTTTTTCCATATTCCGAGAGGCACGACCGTGCCTCTCACGAAAGCAAACATGTGCCTCTCGCAGAAGCAAATCCATGCATCTCGCGGAAGAAAAAATGAATGTAGGGCTCATAGAACTTGAACAAATTCATCCATTCTCCTTATCATCTCGCGAATCCATGCATCATCCATGCATCTCGCAGAAGCAAACCGCTGCAACAATCGCACTGGAATAGCAAGATGGGAATCGGCAGTAGGAAGATCAGATTGTACCCGACAATTTGGACCAAGATCTTTCTTCGGCTGCAATACATGCAGCACTGGATGAATTTTACTGTGAGGAGGAAGTTGAAGATGATAAGCTGACAATCCGACACGCTCCAGTACTTGAAAGGGCACATAGAACTTGAACAACGACTTATGATGTGCACGAGGAGCGACTCAAGACTGAATGTAGGGCTGCAGTTTCATAAACACCGAGTCACCTGGTTGAAACACTCGATCATATCGCGTTTTATTTGCATGATGCTTCATGCGAGTATGAACACGTTCCAAGTGTTGTTGCAAGAGTTTTAGCATCAGAGAGCGGTCCTGGAGCCATGTGGACTGTTCTGGTACTAAGCAAGGATCTGCAGCAGAAATTCCAAACTGTTGTGGAGAATGCCCATACAGAGTTTCAAAAGGGGATTTAGCACGCAAGGAGGAGTGCATACTCGTGTTGTACCAACATTCAGCAAGGGAAATCCATTGAGCCCACTTAGCAGAACAAGCATGAGTAAAGCACCCGAGGAAAGCTTCCAGACACTGGTTGACACGCTCTGACTGTCCATTGGTCTGAGGATGATATGAAGAGCTCATTCTCAATTTAATGTCAGTCAGAGCAGCAATCTCTCGCCACAAACGGCTAGTGAATACACGATCACGGCCAATGACAATCGATTTGGGTAGACCATGGAGTTTATACACATTATCCATGAATGCAGTTGTTACCATGGACGCTGTAAAGGGGTGCTACAGACCGATGAAGTGTGCATATTTTGATAGCTTGTCAACAACCACCAAAACACAGTTGAAACGACCAGAACAAGGAAGCCCTTCCACAAAATCCATGGTAACATTTGCCAAAATTGTGAAGGTGCTGGGAGTGGTGCTAGCAGTCCAAGGTACTTAGCTCTGTTAGGTTTAGCGTGTTGGCAAATCAAACATTCCTGCACAAACTTGTGAACTTGTGTACTCATACCTTTCCAATAGAACAGTTGCTTGAGTCTCCTCAATGTGATTGGCACACCTGAATGCCCTCCCAATGGACTAGCATGAAAAGCTTCGATGATAGTCACAATAAGTGGTGAATTGCTGGGTAACCACATGTGCTACTTGTACCTGATCAACCCTTCCTTGAGAGAGAAATTATCTTCTAGATAGGAACTAATAGCCAAACGAGTTCAAAGATCTTCTGCTTCTTGACTGTCCTGATATGCAGTTACCACATCTTGCAGCCAAGCAGGTTGCTGACAAGTGACAGCTAACTATTCAACATCAGTATGAGGCATGCGAGATAAGGCATCAGCTGCACGGTTCTCACTACCCTTTTTGTACTTGATTTTAAACTGTAAACCCAACAGTTTGGTGAAAACCTTCTATTGCCAGGGTGTGTTCAAACGCCGATCTTCCAGATGAACTAAACTGCAATGGTCTGTCAGTATAGAAAACTCTACATGTTGCAAGTAAGCACACCATTGTTCCACAGCTAAAAGAATTGCCATATATTCTTTTTCATACGTTGACAGACCCCTGGTACGTGGCCCCAAACCTTTACTGACAAATGCAATGGGGTGGCCCTATTGAACCAAGACATCACCAACACCCGTACCACTAGAATCAGTCTCCACTGTAAACTGAAGACAAAAATTAGGCAACACAAGCACCAGTGCAGAAGTAACTGCCTTCTTCATAACATCATAAGCAGTCTGAGCAGTTGTTGTCCATACAAATGTCACATTCTTGCGAAATAACCGAGTCAAGGGATGACTGATCACACCATAATTATAGAACAAGTTACGGTAATAACCTGACAAGCCGAGGAAACCACGGAGCTCTTTGACAGACTGCGGCACATGCCATTGTAATACATCTTGTACTTTGGTTGGATCCATAGAAACCCCTTCTTGACTGACGACAAATCCCAAATAAGAGATACTATGCTGAGCAAAAGCACATGTATACCCATTGACTTTCCACTGATGGCGCTATAACAGCTGCAAAACTTGTGTGAGATGCTGGACTTGTTATTGGAGTGTAGCACTGAAAACTAATATGTCGTCAAAACAAACAACAACGCAAACACGCAGAACATGAGCCAAGGTCTCATTCATTTCACTTTGAAAAGTAGACGGCCATTATGTGTGAGATGCTGGACTTGTTCTTGGAGTGTAGCACTGAAAACTAATATGTCGTCAAAACAAACAACAACGCAAACACGCAGAACATGAGCCAAGGTCTCATTCATTTCACTTTGAAAAGTAGACGGCCCACCTGTGAAACCAAACGAAACAACATTAAATTCATAGTGGCCATTATGAGTGTGGAATGTTGTCTTGTACTCCTTGCCAGGAGCCAACCGTATCTGGTGATATCCAGCCCTTAAGTTTAGCTTAGAAAACAAAGAAGCACCTGCTAATTCGTCAAGCAGTTCATCAATCATAGGTAATGGATATTTAGTTTTGAGTGTCAGCATATTTAAATGCATGTAATCTACACACAAACACCAAGTCCCTTCTTTCTTTCGGACCAAAATAATGGGAGAAGCAAATGGACTAGTACTGGGAGAAATAACACCAAAGGCCAGCATTTCTTTCACTTGTTTTTCAACTTCAGTCTTGAGCTCAGGAGAGTATCGATAAGGCATAATGTTCACTGGGTGTGCACCTTCCACCAAGGAAATTTTATTATCAAAGGAACGTCTAGGTGGTAATCTAGTGGGTGGCTCAAACACTTCTGCAAAAGAATCAATAACTTTCTGAATTTCCTCAAGAACATCAACCAGTAATGTCACCTTGGTTTCCTTAGGTCCTTGGAGCAACTAAAGTTCCACCACTGTAAAATCAAATTCAGAGGGCACATCTCCTTGCAAAAACACCTTAGTGCCTCTATAATCAAATGACAGCCATTTCTGAAGCCAATTACACGCATAGTGCCCTGAGCTGATAGCTAGTCCATACCAATTATACCATCATAGTGTTGTAGAGGTAAAACTTTCAAATCTGTCACAAATTGATGCTCTCCAACTGACCAGCCACACTTAGGAATCCATGTAGAACATAGTAACTTTCCTCTCCGTGCAATTCTGACTTTGTGACTTTTACTCAACTGTTGTTGCCCTGCCATATTGTGGGCCAGACTCTCACTAAGGAAAGAGTGAGAGCTACCAAAATCTAAAACAAAAACCACTTCCTGCCCTACAACTTGGCAAGTAAGCCTGATAGCATTGTTAGCAGGATCTGCAGATTGAGTTTCAGCAAATAACACCATCAAATGTACTTCACTGTCATCAGATTTAGTATTATCACTAGCACAAAATTCTAAGAGCTCATGTACCACATGAACTAGAACTGTTGTGTTACACTTGTGGTCCCTGCCCCATCTCTATCCACACACATAAGAAAGGCCTTTATCTCTTCGATATGCTTTGAGTGTTGCCAATTTATCTTCAGGAAGAACAACAGGTCTCTGATACTCTAGTGCCTTAGTTTAAGACTGAAGCTTGTGGTTACCTGTCTGCTTGTGTTGTTTATAGGCATGATAGGAGTTGGACTTCTTGCTAGAATTCTGATAGTAATCTGGCTCACTTTCACCCACCTCCTCATGGACAGATGCAATAAATATGCAGTATCACTGGGCTGCTGTACTGCCAGAATCATGCGTACATTATATTTCAGACCATCCACAAATCTGGTAGTATAATGCAGCATATCCGGTTCAGGTTCATACGCTGTTAACTGATCCATAAGCTCACAAAACTGATTGATATACTCCTCTACAGAACCAACATGTTGCAAATGATACAACTTACATACCAATGTTTGATTCTGGTTGCGCCCAAAATGGTTCTGAATAGCAGTGCAGAATTCATCCCACGAGGCACGCACAAAATTGTGTTGAACTGAAGAAAGCCAACATGCCGTCGCTCCTTCAAACTGCATAGTTGCTACCGCAATCCACAGATCAGGATCAGTGTCAAACATATCAAAGTAATCTACACATCTGGTCTGCCAAAGCTTGGGATTCTCGCCATCGAATCTCAAAAAATCTACTGATGGTGGCCTTCCATGCCCCGAGTGACCTGACGAAGATGATGCACCATTCCTCCTCTCCCGATGCGACATACTTGAGAATGATGAAGTTGGACGAGGCAATTTCGGTCTACCTTGGGCTAGTGATGGTACATACGGAGTTGGAGGAACCGTACCCTTCGCTGTCAGAGAGGAGCGGAACCCGCACGAGAAGAACGCTCGTGGCCTTCAAAATCACCCGCACGAGAGGAAACTCCTTTGGCGATATGTAGCTCCTGGATCTGCTTTAGGAGATCCACCTCGGCGCCATCCGTGTACGCCTCCATGTTGTTGACGGCTGTCTCCATAGCCGCCTCGACCGCCTTGGCGACCACCGTGCCCACCGTGCGTGAGACCGCCGCATCGACCGCGCTGCTCACCGCCACGACGATCAGTGCGTTGTAGAAAATATAGGATGGCTAAATATTGTTGTTTTGATCTGACCCTCATATGGGGGTATATATAGAATACATGAGGGGGTAGGGTCTTGGAGTACAAGCAAGCAATACATGGTTTAAACCTATTCGATATTTACTCCTTAATCTCTATCTTTAAACCCAATGTATATTCTAACATTCCCCCTTAGTCGTAGTAGGAGTGAATCGGTCGATTGTGAATGAATTTGAACTCTTCTATCATCTTCTTTGTTGCGTCATCATCAACTGCATCTCTGATGAGTCGGCACCTAGGGCGGTGACTGCGTCCCCTTTTGGTGCCTCTCGTGTCTCTCCTCTATTCCCTCCCGTAGTCATAGCGGGAGTGGCGTGGACGCTGGTGACGACGCGGATGCTTTTGACTGAAGTTGTTGCCGACAAGTTGGTGTAGATGTAGTCATTAATGTCAATAGATGTCGAGGTAGCCGATCATGGTGATGTAGCCGTGGTCGATGGTGTCGTGGCCGATGGTGTAGTCGTCGTTGATGATGAAGCCGCACAAACCCGGAGGCGCAAAAAATGCGCTATGACGGAGCTGCAGACGTGGACGATGCACCTTGCGGATGTCAAAGGGTGTCGTCAGCGATGAGTCCACTAGTTTTGCCAAGACCGGTGGAAACGCATCAAGCACATATTGGTTTTGCCAAGACCGTGTGGCCATATAGGGGTCGTCACTATAGTGACGTCATGTCGATGCAGTCGTGCCGTTGTAGATGACGTGGTCGATGCCGTCGTCGTGATGCTGTTATTGTCATCGTCGAGGTCGCGTCTTACAGAAAAGTCTGTCAGAGGACGCTAGGTATCCATCTTGTGGACAAGGTGACGGCGGTGTGTTAACGGTGATGGTGATGAAGATCATGTTTATGAAGACCTTGGCGACGAAGTGTCGGCGATGGCGTTGTAGCGGCGTGTCGATGATACTATGTCGCTTGAAGGCGTCCCTCGCAGTGAACGAATGTCGATGTCATGTCACACCTGACAAGTCGATGAAGAATTCCATCCTTTTCCACACCGGCCTGGCGTGTGGGTGATGCATGTCGATGTTGCTCCTCGTAGTGTGCTCGACGATGAACTTGGCTCGTAGTTTGTTGTGCTCGTACAACTTGATGTCATGGGTCGGCCCGGTGTAGTTCGGCTTGATGCAGTGCAGGTCGATGGATGTAGTCCTTCAGCTCGACGTAGATGGCATGTCGACGCAGGTACAGGTGCAGATCGACGTAGCTCGATGCAAGAGGTGGTGTAGGTCGGCTCGGTGTAGTTGCAAGAGGTGGTGTAGGTCGGCTCGGTGTAGTTCGTTGTCGTTCGAGGTGCTAGAATCGATGGAGTTCAGGAGTCCACCCTCCCGTGATCCAAGTCGTGCAACTCGGCTGACCTGGGAAGACGTATCGACGTGCACGTGTCCACGCCATGCACGGTGATATGTTACGACACATGAACGAGCGATGGATCTCCATGGATCCATCCAATGGATGCACGGCTGCTGTGTGTATGGCCGCAGGTGCTGATATGGCTGGCCGCACGAGTGCAGATCATACACCTGCTGGAGGGCTTGAGACGATCGTGCGCCTCACGGTGACTGCAGCGCATGGCTGCGCAGATTGTTGATGTAGAGCCCATGGGCACATGCTGTTGGTTGTCTTGTAGGCAGGAATCCTCCCCGTAGATGCAGACGATTTGGCGATGTCCCTCGTGCCCGTCGTCGCAAAGGCGCACCACTGATGTACGTCAAACTGATGTCGATTCTTCACTGCTTTTCACCGGAATTGGATCTGATCATGGAGTTTATTTGTGCCTAATAAACTTGATCTACTGGATGGACTAGGGAATTTCAAAAATTGGAATATATGAAATTTGATATGATCTTAAAAAATATTGATCTAATATCTATACTAGGAACCAATCCAATCTTTAGCTGAATCGGGTGACGCGCCCCTGCAGAGAGTAGATTAATCTCCCCGGGGCCGGCGCGCTGCGAAAGTGGTGAAAGAATCTAGGATCGGCGTCGAAAAACCGCTCTAATACCATGTAGAAAATATAGGATGGCTAAATATTGTTGTTTTGATCTGACCCTCATATGGAGTATATATAGAATACACGAGGGGTAGAGGCTTGGAGTACAAGACAAGCAATACATGGTTTAAACCTATTCGATCATTACTCCTTATCTATATCTTTAAACCCAATGTATATTCTAACATGCGTCAAGCTCCTTCCGATGCTCATGAGCCGCCTCGCTCGCTTGAGTGAGCGTCTCATAGAGTGCCTTGCCCTCAGGCGTGAGATTCTTCATGAGTTCCTGCCACCGGCACGCCGGCATCGCCGCCAATCGCGTCTCGTGTAAAGGCTCCAACGTGGGTGGGAAAATCTTGGCTCTAAGTACCAATGGTTAGCAACTAGCTAAGGACGATAAGGAATCGCCACGGATTATAGCTCGGTCGGGGAATTGCTCCGACGAGAAGTATTCGAATTCGTTACTCACTCTCTCCAATACAATTACAAGCTGACGTTTGAGCCGTTCAACTAATGGCCAACCTTCACCTCATCCTGGTGACGCGCTATATAGCCTGTCTAATCCACTCGTCCGACGCATACCGCTAGGTTGGTTGCCTCCGTCTCTTCTCGGGCTCAATAACCTCCTGGGCTTCATCACTTGGGCCTGTAGTAGGTACTGGGCTCGTAACATCGCATTGCCGGAAGGCCTCATCAAGACCTCTGCGCCGGCCCCGAAGATGGAAGATGGCTAAGAGCATCTCCAACAGGCGCGCTATAAAAGCCACGCGTGGTAAAAACCGTCGTTTTGGCACGCAAGCGGCCACGCGGCACGCTCCAGCAAATGCGCGAAACATTGGCGCACAAAAACAAAATCCCGCGCGCGGGGAAATGCGGAAACGCGCGCTAGTTTTGGCGTGCATCGCCCAGCACGGGCTATAAATCCCGCGCGCCTCCGCGCTCCTCAATCGCTCTTTTCTCTCGCGCGCTTTCTCCTCCGCCTCTTCCCATGCCCCGCCGCCGCCACGCCTTCTCCCCCGTCTCTTCCACCGCCTCGTCGCCGCGCGCGCCCCGCCATGCCGCCGTGCATCCGGAGCAGCTCGAGCTACCGCGGAGTCCGCGCCTGTCCCTCCGGCGTGTTTTATGCGGAGATCCGCTCCGGTACACGCATCGGGCTCGGAACGTTCGAAACCGCCCACGAGGCCGCCCGCGCATACGACGTGGCGGCGTGGCGCTTCCGGCGGCCATGGGCCCAGATGAACTTCCCTAACGTCTCGACGCGCCAGCATGCGCATGATCTCATGATCTTGCGCCTCCCCCGAGTCTAGTCACCGAGAAGGACCGTCGCCTCCAGCGGAAGCGGGAGCGCCGCCTCCTCATCGCCGAGACGAACAAGGCCGCCATGGCGGCGTGGTGCGAGCACTTCCCGCAGGACGTCGTCGCCGAGAAGGAGTTATGGGTGCAAAGGAGGGCAGAGTGAGTTGCGCGTCGGGAATACAAGCGTGTGCGCAAGGCATTGGTGGAAGACCAGATAGAGAACCCGAAGTCGTCGAGCTGGGACTCGAATGATCCTCGGTGGACCATTATGTCGTCAGACTACGCCACCGAGGAGGATAAGGAGTAGTCTAGGATCATGTATTTTTATTTTAGCATCGTATGAACTTGCTTGTTATGAATTTGAATTTTTAATATTCCCGTTGCATTATTTATTGTTGATTTTACTTTGTGTATGTTTATTGTTGATTTTATTTTGTGTATGTTTATCTTTTTGGTTTTGGTTTTTTGTTTGAGTGAAAAATGTGTTTGTGCTAGACGCGCGCTGTATTTTACCGCGCCTGGTAAAGCCCTACAGCGGCGTGTTAAATTTTACCGCTTTTGTTAAACTAGTAGAACGCCCGTGCGTTACCACGGGCAACAATGCATATAAATGAATCAAACAAATAATTAAAATCGTGTCTAAGATCAAAGCTCATTTCTCGCTCGTACGTACGGGTGTGTTGAAACATCAAAAGTGCGTCCAACGGTGAAGCAGCCTGTGGTTGGATGGTTAGAGGGACTGTGGTATACCAGCCCACCAGGGTTCAAGTCCTGGTGCTCGCATTTATTCCTGGATTTTTATTTCAGGATTTCCGGCGATGCGCATTCAGTGGGAGGAGACGTTCCCGTCGACGACGAGACGCCTACGGTGACTTCATAAATCTCAAGATGATACGTCGGCTCAGTCTCTCGGAGGTGCTCATAGGGGTAGGGTGTGTGTGTGTGCATTCGTAAGGGTGAGTGTATGCGCATGTATATGAGCGGTTGCTTTTGTACTGTTGTAAGAGCACATTTATCCATGTGTGATTTTGGTAATTGATAACAATCCCTTTGGACTAATGATTGCCTTGAGTTATATTCGAAGGATTTGTCCATAGACACTTCTTGAAGTCCATATGTTGGTTTTAAGGAGTTTATATGGTGACCAAGGTGGTATTCAAGGTTTTATCCAAAGATTGGTCATAGAGAAGATATGATACAAGGTTGATCAAGACTAAGTCAAAGAGTGAATCAACCTGATCAACACACAAAGTGTACAAGATGTAACAAGAGGGATCAGGTGATCTCATGGTACGGTATGTTTTCATGGGCTTGCGTCAAGTGGAAGATCTCATACAACCCATGGAGGATGACATCAAGTGGTGATCGTCATCAATATTGCGGTGTGCAAGTTCAAGCGGAGCATCACGAAGAGATCATGCTTGAAGCTTGCCGTCCATTTTGGTGACAATGAACTTGTGAAGATGTGACGAAGAGTGGCTCACCCATAGTGGAGTATGGGGGAGCAATCAACTAGTCTTCATCGAGCCAACACAATCAAGAAAGGTGGTCCATCTTGAGGAAGTCAAGATCATCATCATCTATCTCAAGTGGACTATGTGCAAGGTATAGATTTGCCCTTGATAGGTTTTCTATTTTACCGTTCTCATGGTGGTAGTTGGGAGACCGAGTTATAGGATCAATTGTCGTACTATCAAGGGGGGCTCTCAAGTGAGTAGCTTGATCGTATCGTTCGTTGAGAGCTCAAACTAATTGCATCCTTGCATCATCATCTTTCTTGGTCCTTATTTGGTTTTTCTCTATGTGAGTTTTTGAGCTTATGGTCTTCATTGTTATAAGTTCAAGCTCATCGAAAACAGATTTCGTATGCATCATATTGTGTTTTCGGTGTTGGAGATTTTGCCGGATATTTATTGGGAAGGTCATCTTCCTTATCCTAGTGGAATTTATTCTTCATTGCTTGTTCTTAATTTAATTAGTCATTGTTGGATAGCTCTTGTTGTCATTTATCCAACAAGCTTGAGTTTGCTCAAATCGGAGCTCGTATGCGAAAGTTATGGCTGTTTTAGTCTTATCTGTTTTACATAGAGAGGTTGTACCGCCCCATAGAGAGGTTGTACCAGTTGACCAGTACAATCGGTGTTTGGAGCGGTTGTACCGCTCCAGATTTGGTCCGAAGGTTGTACCGGTCATATACCGCTCTACCACCGGACTGGTTTCTGTTTTGGAGCGATTCTTGGGTGGTTGTGGGACGGTTGTTCTGGTTATACCGGTACTACCGGTGCCCCGGGCGGTTGTACCGCTTATTGCTTTTGCTACAGTTAGGTTTTGTCTGCTTTGACCGGTTGTACCGGTGCCCATAGCGGTTGTACCGCTCCTGTGTTATTCTGCACATAACGGGCAGATTCGTGGGGACCTATTTAAGGGGGTCTTCTTCCCCAATGGTCCCCATCCTTTGAGCTTGAGTTTGTCCCCCATTGTTGACCTTCTTTGAGCTTGCTAACTCTCAATCCCTTCAATGATTCTTCCTAGTTCTTGAGAGAAAAGAGAGAGGAGATCTAGATCCACATTTCCACCAATCACTTTCTCCTCTTTGTGAGGGGAACCCCTTGGATCTAGTTCTTGGTGTTCTTCTTTGTTCTTCCTCTAATTTTCCATCATAGCATTAGTTGTTGTGGTGGAATTTGGGAGAGAAGGACTTGGGCACTCCGTGTGCCCTTGCCATTGCATTTGGTGCATAGGTTTGAGTTCTCCATGATGATACGTGGAAGTGAAGTTTGAGAAGCTTATTACTCTTGGGTGTTTGAGCACCCTAGAGCTTGTTCCTCTTGGGTGCCTTGGCACCCTAGACGGTTGGTGGTGTCTCGGAGCTCAATCATTGTGGTGTATAGCTCCGGGCAAGCGTCGGGGTCTCCAATTAGGTTGTGGAGGTTGCCCCGAGCATTTGAGGTCACCTCGAAGCCACAATCCATTGTGGTGAAGCTTCGTGGTGTTGTTGGGAGCCTCCAATTAAGTTGTGAAGATTGCCCCAACCTTGTTTGTACGGGTTCGATAACCGCCCTCAAGGGTCCCTTAGTGGAATCACGGCATCTTGCATTGTGCGAGGGCGTGAGGAGATTACTGTGGCCCTAGTGGCTTCTTGGGGAGCATTGTGCCTTCACACCGCTCCGAACGGAGATTAGCATCCGCAAGGTTGTGAACTTCGGGATACATCGTCGTCTCCGCGTGCCTCGGTTATCTCTTACCCGAGCCCTTTACTTATGCACTTTACTCTGTGATAGCCATATTGTTTCATGTTATATATCTTGCTATCACTTAGTTGTTTATCTTGCTTAGCATAAGTTGTTGGTGCACATAGGTGAGCCTAGTTGTTTTAGGTTTTGTGCTTGACATATTAAACGTTAGTTTTATTCCGCATTTGTTCAAGCCTAAACCGTAATTATTTTAAAGCACCTATTCATCCCCCCTTCTAGGCGAGATCTACGTCCTTTCAATTGGCATCAGAGCTAGGTCTCTCATTATTAGGCTTTACCGCCTAGAAAGTAAGGATGTCGACTAAGGGTTTAGGATTCTCTGACACTCTTAGTTTCGATGGCACAAATTTTGATGTTTGGGTAATTCGCATGCTTAATCTCTTTAGGGTCATGGACCCATCTTTAGAGCAAATTGTAGATATGGGTTTTTCTCCTCCAAAGGATTCTCAACATCTATCTTTAGAGGATGAGAAAAACTCTTATCTCAATGCTCAAGCTTCTAATGTGCTTTTTGATGCTTTGAGCAATGTAGTTATATTTCAACTCATGCCGTTCCGGGATGCTCATGAGTTGTGGAAAAAGCTTCAAGATAAATATGGCATGTCCAAGATTTGTAGGGATGATTGTTCTCCCTCCACCTCCGGTCGTGTTGTCTTCTCAACTTCATCTACTTCACCTACATGTGGATTGCCACAAGGTAATGATATGGTGAGTAGTGGTGATCATTGTAATGATGATAGAGGGCTTATTGTTGATGATACTTCATCACTATCTTATTGCAATGCTTCATCTTTGGACTTTAACACTTTGACCACTCTAAATGTTTCACATGCTTGTGTTGATAGTCCTTGCATATCATGTAGAAATTGCTTGACTAAATCTCATGATGATATGCTTGCCATGTCTTGTTGCCGTGATAAAAATGCATCGCTTTTCTCGAATTGTTGTGCTAACAATGTAGAGGAAACCCAACACTCCACGGAACAAGATGTGGTCTTGAATGGTGCTTCAAGGGATCCTACATCATCATCTATTATTTCTCACTTTTGCCTTATGGCTAAGGCTTCAAAGGTATCTCTTACTTTGAATCCCAATATATCTCATGATGATAATGTTGATGATAATGAGGATGAGGATAATGATGAAGAGAGTGATAATATCGCTTTCTTAAAAATTAAGGGAGAAAAGGTTTTTAAAGCTCTTCATAAGAATAAAATTGCTCGGTCCAACTTCATGGAAATCATGTCTATTTCCATTGAGGGCAAGAAATATATTGAGGAGTTGGAAGCTTATCTCGAGGAGCATGAGGCCACCATTGAGAAAATGGAAGGTCATGAGCGTGATTATGCTAATGAGATCGCGGAGCTATCTCAAGCTCTTGAAAATGAACAAACCACCAAGCAATCTCTTGAGGAAACCTTTGCTCTAGAATTTTCTAGATTAAAGGAATCCCATGATAGAGTTCTCGAGGTGGCTAATGATTTTAGAACTAAAAATGATAAGCTTGAAGTTGCACATGCTAAACTCCTTGAGGACTTTGAGCACCTCGAAAATGATTCAAGGGTCAGTAAGAGTTCGCTCATTGAACTCACCAAGTTGCATGCTCAATTTGAAGCTTCATATGCTAAAGAGCTTGCCAAGTTGCCTTCTTCTCTTGTTGTTAATGATGATGCTTGTGCTACTAACTCTATTCCTTGTGAAGCATCCATTTTGAAAGAGAATGTTGAGCTAAGGGCTCAACTTGAGTTGCTATCTAGCAATTATGGGAAATTGGAAGAAGGTCGTGAAAAGCTTTCTAGCACTCATGGTGATCTTCTAGTATCCCATAATGGGCTAAAGATAGCTCATGAGGCTAGTACTACGAAGGTAACATGTAGTGAGCCTCATGTGGACATTAGCACCACTTCTGGTCAAAATGCTATATTGCCATGTGCTAGTCCTTGTAATTCATCCAAGCATAACATTGATACATCTTGTGATGAAGTAATTTCCTTGCCTTGTTGCTCTAACAATGATGATTATACTTCCTCTAGTACTTGTGTTGATACTTATCATGTATAGGAAATGAAAGAGCTCAAGGCCCAAGTCACTTCTTTGAAGAAAGACTTGGAAAAGAGTCATGAAGGGAAGTCCACACTCAGCAATATCTTGAGTGTGCAAAAATCCCCAAATGACAAGGGTGGACTTGGATTCAACTCCAACAAGAAGAGTAAGTCCAAAAGCAACAAGAAGAAGGGTCAAGAACAAGTCAAGAACTCGGCCAGGATTGTTTGCTTCAAGTGCAAAATAAAAGAGCGCCATGTTAGATCTTGCCCATTAAAGAAGAAGCCCCATAGTGACAAGCAACAAGGGAAGCGGTCACAATCTCATGCTCAACGTCAAGTTGAAGAAATGCCACTTTCCAAGAAGACCCAAGTCAACGCTCCTCAAGTTGAGAAATCAATTGAGAAAAAAGTAAAGGATATATGTTGCTACTTATGTCGTGAGAAGGGTCACTTTGCTTCTTCATGCACTAATGGTCAAGTATCCAACCCAATTATCATTGATGATGTCTATTCTCTTGGGAAGGATAAGGTTGGCAATGTGTTTGCCAAGTTTGTTGGTACTCAAAGTGGTGTCAAGAAAAGAACCATTTGGGTATCCAAGCCTATTGTGACTAAACTCTTAGGACCCAACTTGGTTGCGGACTAACAAGCTCAAACTTGATCAATAGGTGTTGTTGGAGAGCATTGGTGACTTGGCTACATCATGAAGAATTAAGGGATCTTCATCATTCATATTATCTCAAGCCAAGTCATTTGGATTATCGAGTTTCTACCTTATATCCAATGTGCCTCCTTACGGTAACTTGTACTCCCTCCGGCCCGAATTACATGGCCCCCTCCGGTCCGACCAGTGTACAACGGCATGTTTGTAAAAAACCCCTCAGTCATTCAGTTCTTCTCCAACGAAGTCCAAAATTAAAATTTCAAATTCTGGAGCTGTCCGCCCCCGTCTCGCGCCGGAGCTGGGCTCGCGTCGGACCCCTCCTCCTCTCCCTCGCCGCCGATAGCGCCGGCCAGCACCACAGCGCAGCAGCACAGCCTGGGGAACGCCCGCTCGACCCGGAACTCCGCGGGGGCGGCGGCGAGGAGGAGGTCGACGAGGACCTCCACCGGCTAATAAACCTCCACGGGCGCTCCAGCACCTCTGCCGGCCTCCGCTTCCGGCCGCTCCGTCCGTCCGCGAGTCACCATCGCCGGCCTCCGCGTCCGCCCGCTCCAGCTCCCGGCGCTGGACAAGCTCCTCCGCTCCGCCTCGTGTCGAGCTCCCTCCGCTGCGCGCTGTCCGCCGCTCCGCTCCAGAGAGCCCGAGGACGAGGAGGAGGTGGCGTTCATCTCCATCTCTGCCGCATCGGCGAGTTCGACCAGCGCCCTTGGCCCGTCGACGAGCCTGTCCACCTATGGCCGTCGCTAGAACCTGACAAGAACTGACAAAAGAAACGTGAATGTACAGGTGAGCTTAAGCACCTCAGAACTCTGAAATTGTGCTTGCTCATCCGATATGTGTAATCTAGCACATCAAAACCAAATACGAAGTAAATATCAACATTCCATGAGAGATTCAGTGTCATCAAAATTGTTTTTCCTGATGTCCTTAAGCACCAAACAGTTAAGAGTGCAGTTAGATTGTCTCGGAAACACGTACACCATGCACTCATGGTTGCAGTTAGAGTGCTCAGAGCTTTCCGTCAATCTTCAGAGATGTGATAGAGCTGTAGTCTTGATTGAATCTATTCTGTACAATGAGCAGTCGTGGCCACATTCAGAATAACCACAGTGTTGTTAGACAAACATTTGCAACTACAGGTGAGACAAAATGCATATATGCTTCCAAGCAAATCATCTAGAGAGGACACAAAATGGTCACAGCTAGCAAGTGCCTGTCAGGTAAACTTGTTCTGGAATACTGAGTTGGACATTACTTCTGGAATTCTGGTTGATATTGCTTAGAACTTCCTGGTAATACAATGGTGTATAATTGCCATAGACAATGTTTATTCCTCCTGCACTAAACTTACTTTACAATGTTAATACAATGATGCAGGTACCTAGGCTAAACCTGTGATCTCCAGGTCAATTTGACTCCACAAGAGGAACATGGCCCTGGATCTCAATCTGACTCCAGCAGATGAAGATGAAGATGTGGAAATACCAGAAGAAGCTGTTCCAATACCAGAATATGTACAAATACCTGTTGAGCAGGCACACCACAGAGAGCTGCTAGACAGTCACAAATTTGCGGTATATGTTGCATTGAAAGCTCTTGGGAAAGATAGACAAATTACAAAGGCAGATAAGAAACATGTTGCTGCTCTTCTAGAAACAAGTCTCACCACTGTTCGTAGAGTATGGACGTCGGCAAAAGAACAAGAAAGAGAGGGCAAAAGAATAGTGGAGGTAGATGTTTCCAGTAAAAAGAAGGGGAAGTGTGGAAGGAAGAAAACCGAGCTTGGTCTGTCAAGGGTTCCTTCCATTGAGCTAAACAAGAGGTCTACACTAAGGGGGCTGGCAAGAGAGCTGAATGTCGCCTATTCCACCTTGCAGCGAAGGTTCCAATGGGGAGGATTCATAAGGCGCCACACAAATACCATCAAGCCAGCATTGAAACCTGAAAACAAGATTGCAAGGCTGAAATTCTGCACGTCGATGTTTGATCAAACAACAATAGCTGATGACAAACCATCGTTCCTCAATATGGAGAACATAGTTCATATAGATGAAAAGTGGTTCGACATGACGAAAAGAAAAAGAACATACTACCTACTCTATAAAGAGGAAGATCCTGTGCGAACCATACATAACACAAATAGTATCGGGAAGGTTATGTTTCTAACTGCGGTTGCCAAACCCCGATATGACGACCAAGAGAACGTGACATTCGACGGCAAGATCGGAGTCTGGGCGTTCGTGAAAGAAACGGCAGCCAAGAATGACTCCAAGAATAGACTCAAAGGAACGATGGAGGTGAAGTCAATAATTGTAACTAGAGATGTCATGAGAGAATACATTTGTGAAAAGGTAGTCCCGTCTATCGTTGCTCTATGGCCTGACAATGAGGGAACCATATATATACAGCAAGACAATGCACGGACACACATTCTTCCAACTGATCCAGCTTTCCTTGCTGCCGTGCAAGAAACAAGAAGGAATATTAGATTGATTCAGCAACCACCAAACTCCCCGGACCTGAATGCCCTCGATCTTGGCTTCTTTAGGTCAATCCAGTCCATCACGGTTCGCTATGCACCTAACACTCTCCAAGAACTAATAGAGTCGGTTGAAAAGGCATTTGACGGGTATGACGTTGACATCCTAGTCAAAGTGTTCATAACCCTTCAGTCTGTCATGATTGAAGTTATGAAGGATGAAGGAGGAAACGTATACAAGATAAAGCACATGGGCAAAGACAAACTGAAAAACGAAGGAGAACTGCCTTTGGTTCTAAAATGTGATGGTGAAGTGTACCGGAAAAGCATGGAGATTATAGCAAATCATGAGGCCGCATTGGCTCAACACGGTTCATCGAACAACACATCAAAGAGAAAAGCACGCCGGACAGGCCCCCAAGTAATTCTGGATAATGAGACGATGATCCCAGCAAGTGAATATAAGACATGGGTGGATGACCCATCAAGCCTTGTCTCCAAAAGGCGTCGAATCAGCAGTGTACATGAATGTGCCATTGCTTGGAATTATCTGTTTTCGAATAGGTCTGAACTGATGCATTTTCTGTTTTTATGTTTACAGAAAATGGATCTCATTCGGGAAACCAAGATAGCCAAATTCCAAGCAGCTCTAGTTGACACACCGGCTGAAGAAGGAACAAGAAAGCTCAAGTTGGTGAATCGGCCGAAGAAAGTACAAGCGGCTCTAGTTGACACACCGACTGAAGAAGGAACAAGAAAGCTCAAGTTGGCGCATCGGCTGAAGAAAGTACAAGCGGCTCTAGTTGGCACAATGGCTAAAGAGGACATAGGACAGCTCATTGACAAATAGGCACATTGGCTCAAGAAGGCATGTAATCCCTATACAAATAGGCACATTGGCTCAAGAAGACATTGCAGTAGTATATTCAAATGAAGATTGACAAATAGGCACACATAGGCATACTAGCATCTGGTACTAGCTTGTAAGATAAGCAATTGTTGTAGCAGTTGGAAGTCCATCTATTAGCAGGCCATGACAAATATCTATTAGCATTGCATCTTTTGTGTTGTGCTGCTGTCTTTGTGCGGGTCTCCGGCGCGATGGCCACCTGCCAGGAAACTAACATTCAGAAACTGAAGAACGATGGTGTGAATGGCCACCTGCCAGGAAACTACTCCCAAGATCACCAATAATCAAAATACTCCCAAGATATGTTGAATGTTCATGGCACTGGTCCTTGTATGTTCATGGCTTAGGTTCAGATGGACTACCTGAACACTGCAGAGCTAGCTACAGTACCATATGTTGTCAACATAACAGTTTGCAAACAATCGATTTGGTCCTGGACTGACACTCATAGATCATATCTGGTGAACCAAAACTACTGAGAGCAACTAGCAATGAGAACCAAAACTACTGAGAGCAACTAGCAATGAGAACCAAAACGGTGAATTTTTTCTCTGACAGAGATAGCACGCATATTCAGTTATTCTGCACCTCATAGATCATATCTGAAAATTGATGCTCTGTTGGACACATGAATTTGCTGGACGGCCAATTTGACTGAAATTTGCTCTAGTGGATCCTAAAATCTTGGAAATTCATACTCCACTGGATACTTGACTATATGTGACGGAGATGGGGGGCAGAGAGAGTGAAGGAGGAGGGACTTGCCTGCGACCTCAGGAAGCGGAAGGCCGAGCAGGGTGGCTTGTCCGGGCGGCGGCGGCTGCTGCGGAGTGGTGCGGAGCCGACCGGCAGCTGCGGAGTGGACAGCTCGCACCGAGGTTGTGTGAGTCGGCCCACTCACGGCCATGGACGCCAAGATCCGTTTTTTCTCCTTTGCTCATGTGTGAGGGCGGCTAGGGTATGGACCTGGAGGAGCGCGGTGAGGGCGAGCGGCGTGCGAGCAAAGGCGAGGGGCGCCGGCGAGGGCGGGGGCGAGACGACGCGGCGCGGCGCGGATGACCCAGTGGGATTCGAAGACGACGACTGGACTGTGGGGTTTGTCATCAAAAGATGGAGGGGGTTTTCACGAAACGTACAGGGGCCAGGTAATCCGGGCCGGAGGGAGTACTTTAATTGTCTACATTGATAGTTACTTGCCCCTTTGCATATTGTGGTTTTGTACCTTGCATGTGTTTATATATGTTGTGTTTCTTATTTATGATGGGTTGCACATCATATATGTGTGAGTCTTGTGTTGAGCCTTTTTGCATCGTGTGTGTATCTTAGTTGGCTCTTGTGAGTGATTAATAGATTATCTCATTTTTAGGGAGTGATGTGCTTTGTGCACTTCACGATCTTCAAAATATGTGTACATGAGAAATACCACTTAGTATTGATATTACAATATTATCGAGAGCGGCAATTCGGTGTCCGAGCGCAGATGCATCCAAAATCGCCGTCGTAGGTTCCACGCTCGGGATTCGAACAAATAGCGCTGACACACCTGACAATGTCTCGGTGAAAAAGGACGTACAGAGAAATACGGTAGAAAACAGTGCTTCGATAGTGGGGCCGCGGGGGACGGAGCTCGCGCGTGGGCGTCCCGATCCGTGGACCAGGACGTTGTTTGTTTTACTGAGCCACGTTATGGAAAAGGGAAAATTGGGTCCATACCATTAAAATTCGCAGACTTTAGCTCTATACCATCAAAAGACCATTCTTTAGGTTTATGGCATCGAAAGGTTGACGCGTTACTGGGTTTTGCCATTCCGTCTACTTCCGTTAGAAATTTCTTTTTTTTTACCGATTAATGAATATAACATTTTACCTTCTTGCCCCTGTGCCCATCTAAAGGGATGGCTCACCTGTGGGCACAGAGCAGGCCCCGACCACCGCATTCCCCTAGCCCGCTGACCACCGCGTCCCCTAGCCCGGCGCCGACCACCGCGCCCCCTAGCCCGGCGGCGACCACCACGTCCTCCTAGCCCGGCGGAACTCCTCCATCCCTGCCGAACCACGCTCCCGTAGGCATGGAAAGAAGGGGAAAAATCGGTCGCCTGAAAACCTAGCCCGGTCGTCCTGCCGCCGCCGTCCCTGTCTGTGACCGCCGACGCGTCCGCCGCCGTTCCTCTTCGTCCGGCCGTCCGGCTGCGGCGGCCGCCGTAGCGCTTCGTCCGGCCGCGGCACGACCCCGACGCCGAGCACGTGCTCCTCCCGACGCCCGCCCAACGCGGCCGCCGCCGTCCCTCTTCGTTCAATCGTCCTGCTGCGGCCGCCGTCGTAGCGCTTCATTCGGCCGCGGCACGACGCCGACGCCGAGCCCGAGCTCCTCCCGACGCCCCCGACGCCCGGCTTGTGCTCCTTCCCTTCCTCGTCCTCGACGCCCACTGCCTTGCTCTTCGCTGGAATGGATCCTCCTGATGTTCAAGGGTAATCTTCTATGACAAATATAGAAATTCCTTTATTTGTGTATGAGCACATGACCTGCGATTATTGTGAGGAAGCCCTTATTTTTGTTGTGTTGTGTTTGTGTTGGTACATGATTGAACAAAAAAAAGGCTGTCAATTAGAAATTCTTGTCAATGCCTACTTCACAGTTGTAAATGGTATCAAAATGTACAATAAGGGCAGGAATGTTAGCTTGTTTGTTGATTCAGAGGAATATGCACTCACTGATCTTGAGAAAGATATTGGTCCATATTTTCAATGGGGTAGCTACCAAAAGGCAAACTTCTGGGTTATTGAAGGGGATGTTATGAAATGCAGATTGGATTCAGATGCACAGCTTATTGAGCTCATAAGGTCAACAGAAGTGCTGAAGTTGATGATGATAGTTGCCAGACTTGAGGAGATGGAGGAGCCTGCCGTGCTCAAGCAGGTGCGTGCTGCCAATGTACAGCGCAAGGAGGTGCCTGTTGTAGCTGAAGTGATGGAGCAAGATGTAGTGCTCAAGGAGGTGGCTGCGGTAGCTGAAGTGATGGAGCAAGATGTAGTGCTCAAGGAGGTGCCTGCTGTAGCTGAAGTGATGGAGCAAGATGCGCCTAATGCTGCCGTTGTGGACATTGGACCAGAATTGAGGGAATTACCTGAATTTGGTGAAACAATTGCGGGGCCACCAAGGGCTGAAGAGGAGGAGAAGGAACACTTTATGACTGTTGGTTGTGATCCCGATGGAGATGATCCAGCCGGGGCAGATGAAGAGTGGAGATACTTCCAAAAAGTTGATGACAATAAAGTGCAGCCAATAAAAAATGTTGAAGTGGAGGTGCAGAATAGAAAGAGGTCAAGGCCTATGCCATACTTTGATACCGAAGCGGTTCCTGATGACGAGGCTGGTTTGGTTGATCAGGTGAACAATCTCAGCATGTGTATGGTCTGTACCGAACTATGGTGCTATCTCTTATGTGTAATCTGTTTTTCTTTTGAACTATGATCCATGGTCTTTTGCCAACTTGCTAACTGGATGTGAATCATGTTGGCTTATCTTATGCTATTATGTCATGCTGAGCTATTGTTGTGTGTGATATATCATGTTCAAATGTTCTCATATATTCTGCTATGTCTTGTTGTTATGCTGCCGAAATTTTTCAGTTCATCTGTTCAATTGCATGCTTATTTGATCAGGTGAAGAGGTGCTGTCCAATGTTTTCTTGAAGGGGTACAATGGTCATAACTAACAACGACTTGACAGAAGTGGTAATAATCAAAAGAATTGCAATGTTTGATGGTACAGACCTAAAGAATGGTCTTTTGATGGTATAGAGCTAAAGTCTGCGAATTTTAATGGTATGGACCCAATTTTCCCTATGGAAAAAGGTGAGCCGTTTGTCACCACCGCACCGTCCCCTCCTTCCTGGTTCATTCTGGAAACCCTCGGGCCGTCGGACCACTTGTCCACTTTGGCCCTTCCTCTCCCCGCAGAAGAACACTGCTGCCGGTGTGTGTAGAGCTGAGCAGGTCATGGCGGCGGCGCTTCCTAAGCTTTTTGCGTCTGCAGAAATATGGAGGATGTGGGCATGGAGTTCCTCCGGGACGCAGTCGACAGGTTTGTGCGTACAGATCTGGAAATTTGGGGATTTTTTGTTTATTTGTAGCCCTTCCACAAGCAGAACGGTAACGACGGGGCATGTTGGGAGGCCATTGCTGTGATATTCCAGGTTCCCGCCGTGTGAGGAGTTCGCCGACTGCCTTTAGCATCCAAATCCGGTGTCTCTGGTGTTGTTGTAGTCGTGCGAGGGCAACCGAGCCGAGCCTGTGAGCTCAAATGCTGGTTCTGGTTTTGGTTAACGCGTTGGTGGCGAACTGGCGATGACCACGTCCCTGGACAAGTTGGAGACCGGCGCGAGCTGATGCATCTCCGACCAAGTCGGCACAGTCTACTGACAGTGTTAATCCAGAAGCCCCTGGATGGACAAAAAGGTCTGAACCTAACGCCTCCCTTCCTGCCTAACTGTACCTTGCTACATTCTACTGTATAATTTAGTGCACTCTGTAATTTGCTACGTGGAAAATCTCCGTGCTAGCTGTTAGAATTAGTAAATTGAGCAAGTGCCTTTTAGTGTGAACTACTAGTGCTATCAGAAGGGCAGCCAGTACACTTTTGGTATTTGCTTTATTTGTGCACAGCATACTGAATACATATGTGTTGTGGATTTTCAGATTAAGGCTGGGCAGTGCACCTCCAGGCCGCGCACCGTGTCCGGCCGCCAGGATGAGTGCTTTGGAGCAGTTGATCAGGAAGTATGCAAAGGAACTCACAAAAAGTGATGTCCTTCGATTCACTTGGTGAGGCATGCGACTTCTACAATCTGTATTCTTGGGAGATCGGACTCAGTATTAGATATTTTAAGAGCAGACTTAACACCGAGAGATCTAAGTGCATGCATGAGATAGTCCGCGGTTGCTCGGTGAGTGCTGACCTCCGGTTAACTGATTAGGTGTTGGCTTTTTGCCCTCAGGATCGATACATCAAACTAGATGTACACACATGCACAAAAACTTTAGCCAAGGGTACGTCTCGTACCCTCTAAATTCATCTCTTTATTTTCTTATTTATTTCCCGGTACAATCTTAATAGCCTGCTGCTACTGCTTATATAGACGCAGTCGGGCAGCTAGACACGAAACGCTAATATCCTAAACCGACTAGTACATGGATACCATAGTCCAACTCCAACTCGGCTAACACACCATCGTAGCAAACTTTCCTAGTTTGACTACTCTTAACGCAGCCCGACTTAGTACTTCTATTTTGACTCACACGTGAGCACACTTTCCTAAGCTAATTACTGGCAAGCTGATCAAATTAGTAATCCTAATCCGTATATGTTTGGATTATTTCTACATTAGGTAGGCGGTGAGAAATGTTATTGCTGAATTTTATTGTGCAGTCCTTGTGTGGCGGTATTGATTTTTTGGTTTGATGATGCGCACGCAGGGAAAACCAGAGACAGAAAATAGTATATCATGCAGGTGTGAGTGTCTGACGTTGATTAGGTTGCTGCGAGCGCCAGACAACAGCTGGTACATCACTGAGCATCATGAGAGCCACAACCACTCAATGTCGTTAACATTGGGTGAGAAGGTGCACTGGCCATTGCACAAACACATCGGCGTCTACACCAAAGACTTGATGAAGCAGTTGCGGGAAAACAATGTGAACCTTGGCAAGGTTTACAACATAATTGGCAGTTTCTTCGGAACAGCTGAGAGGGTGCCGTTCACGAAGAGGACTCTCCGGAATATTTGTGGAAAGACATGCCGTGAGCAAGCAGAGGATGCCATGAGGAGAAGACCCTAGAGGTGTTTGCTGACATTCTTGCCGGTGACCCTGACTTTACCTACAGGGTGTTGGCTGACGGTTCAAGCAAGGTGAAGAACCTGATGTGGTTTAACGGCAGCAGCCAAATGCAATACATGTTCTTTGGAGATGTACAGGACAATACAGGACTAACCTGTATGATATGCCCTTTGGGCTATTCGTGGGAGGTAACAATCATTTCCAAAGCATTATCCTTGCTGGTGTATTGATGCGTGATGAGCAAGTAGAAAGCTTCGAATGGGTTTTCGCTGAGTTTTTACATATGATGGGAGGCCCACCCCCTAAGACAATCCTAACAGGTTTGTGCTACTTTTCCGAATGGGTGCTACATATTTCTGAAATTAATTTCTGAAAGCAACATAAAATGTGCCCCACTTATTTGATTGACTTTGCCATTTTGATTGTAGATCAGAACAGAGCTATGGAGGTGGTGATCAGCAAAATTTATCCAAACACCGTGCACCAGTGGTGCAAATGACATGTACTGAAGAAGGTGAAGGAGGCATTAGGACCGCTGTATACAAAGAAGAGCAATTTCCAGTCTGAATTCTACAAGGTTGTGAACCACATGCTAACCGAGGACGAGTTTGAGACGACGTGGGGTATGTTGTTAGATAAGTACAATCTGAGAAAGCATCCGTACATGACCCAGATTTCTGGTAAATTTTATCATATTGGTGCTGGAGCAGATCATGGATATACTACAACTTGAGGAGATTCCGGCAAAACGCATAGTGAAACGGTGGACCAAGGAGGCGAGGGACATACTTCCGGGCCACCGGGCCACCTTGTTCAGTACCAAAAGGACAATTCAGTCAACTTGTTGTTCACTTGCAGGCACTCAAAGCTGTACTTTAGAGCTATGGATGCGGTTCGTATGGGTGTTGCTAGCACAGAACCATTTGATTTCATGTTCGCTGGCCTGGGTAATTTGTTGCTGCATGGCGCACCTATTGCAGAGGAGAGGGATGGTCTAGGATTTGAGGACCGTATGGCAGGTTTGGCTCCTGGTTGATTTCCTGCAAATGGAGAAGTTGCATTTGCTGGGGGCGAGGGGGGCAACAAAGGTATTAGTGCAACACAATCTGCTAGTGTGAATGATCTCCAAGGCCCGGCAGCACCAGATAAGCAGAGGGGTGTTGGAAGACTGACAAGCAGTAGGGAAAAAGAACCGTATGAGGTCTCTGAGTAAACGGATAAGGTTCTGCAGCATCTGTCGCCGCGAGGGGCACAAGCGAACCACCTGTCCTGAGAGAGGGGATGCCCCAAAAAAACCACGAAAGCCGGGACGATGCAAGAACTGTGGTATAGAAGTTCATCGCCGGACGACATGCACAAGGCCATTAGGCATTGCTGAGAAATAAGTTGTCGAAACTGATTTTAATTCATGTATTGTTATTTGTCGAGGATTTTCTAGGGTGTTTCAGTGAGGTCTGCTCCACGCTTGTTCCTCAATCTTCAGAGGCAATCTATGATCTGTACAATAGATCGAGTATTGTGTTGTATTTCATACCAAGTTGTGAACTGATATTTTATTATGATGTTCTGATTTTTGCGTTGTGAGACAATTAATCTGGTCCTGTTTGGGTGATCCACTGGTCTCATTCATGATAGCCCAGGTATCGGCCTCTCTAAAAAAAAAATTGAAGGAAAAAGGTAGATCTTGATCTACCTTATGCATTCAAAACGGGACATTGCCCGAGCGACAAAGTGTCGAATTACATGAAGGTGGCATGAGCGCTGCGTTAGTGCAGCTGGCAACCACCACGCCGTGAACTAGAGAATTACATGAGTGGGTGAGAAGAAATCAGCTATGCTACGGATCCGAGCTCTGTCCAAGTCATTCCGTGCGCGATTGCTCCATAGTTGAAGAAGGCTTGATATCTCTTCGAGCACTTTCGAATTCGGCCAGAAGACGTCGTTGAAGACCATAGCATTACGCGCCGTCCACATTGCCGTAGCACATGCAGCAAAGACAACGTGCCAGTGACGGCCAATCCTGGAAATCTTTTAAATCAGCTGTTTCCCGCGCTTTGTGCTGTAACCCCAGGTGCCCCCAGACTGCATCCGCGAGTTTGCATCTAAGGACCAAGTGGCAGCTGGATTCAGAGGCAGGGCAGATGCTGCAGCCGTTGTGCGCAGTGATTGACGTCCACTGTTTCTTGATCATGTTGTCTCTAGTGTTCAACCTGTCTCTGAGGGCCAACCAGAGAAAGACCCGGTGACGACTAGGGATCAAGCTGTCCCAAATCATGGGGGCAACAGGGCACAGGACACCTCTGAAAGAAAGCAGCTTGTAGAAGAAGGAAGTTGAGACCTTGCCCGTTCTAGTTATTGGGGTTCTGGAATCCTTTGTTGGTGTTGGGTGGCAGTTCGAAAGCATCATAAGTAACTCTTCAAGCTCCCTGGCTGATGAGGTAGTGAGGTTCGGGTGTAGTTTAATGTCCCAGCTGTCGTTGTTGAACTGCGAAGCAACTGTGCAGTGAGGCTTGTATGCAAAGGAGAAGAGGGTTGGAAAAATGAACCTTAGCCTGCCAGAGTCCAGCCACCAGTCAAACCAAAAGGATGTGGCTGTTCCATCGCCCAGGGTGCATCTTGTGGACTCCACAATCATGTTCATGGAGTTAACCAAACATTTCCATACTGCAGTATCATTATTGCGCGCCTCCAAGGGAATGGTCTGTTGGCAGTACTGGGAGGCAAACCAGTCGTAGCAGGGCACTCCGCGGGTTTGTAATATGTTGAATGCTATCTTGCAGACCATAGCAAGGTTGTGTGCTCGAAGATCTCTAATTCCCAAACCCCCATTTACTTTTGGCAAGGTGACATAATCCCAGGCAACAAGGCACTGTCCACCAGAAGCTCTGCTCTTTCCTTGCCACAAAAAGCCTCTCAAAATTTGCTCAAGCTTGTCCAGGGATTGTTTTGGCCATAAAAAGCATGCCATGAAGTAATTCGGAATGGAGGCAAGTACTGAATTAATCAGAGTTAACCTCCCACCCCAAGATAAGAAAGTTGCAAGCCACCCGGAGAGACGCTTGTCCACTCTGTGTATAACGGGCATAAGAAGGCCGTGTGTGATTTTGTTGATTGAAAGCGGAAGTCCCAGATAGGTGCATGGAAACGATGATATTTGGCACTGTAATAGCTGAGCAATGCTGGAACATGTGTCTGCGTCCACACAAATGGGAGTAAGAGTGCTCTTGCTGAAGTTGATGTGCAAGCCAGTGAAAGCAGAAAACTTCTCTAGCACCCTCTTGACAATTGCAGCCTGCTCTAGCGTGCCCTTGATCAAAAGCAGAGTGTCATCTGCGTACTGTAGAACCGGGAAGTTGCCTTGCGTGCCCAAAGGATGCTCTAGGGTACCCTGATTGTACTCTGCAATGAACAACTGCTGGAGAAGATCAGCCACTAGAATGAACAGATACGGTGACAAAGCATCCCCCTGACGCAGACCGCATTTGAGCTGGATGTCCTCACTTATGCTGTCGTTGACCAGCACCTGGGAAGTACTCGTATAGAGCAGGCATTTAATCCAGCTAACCCATTTACTGCCAAAGCCCCTAGCAGCAAGGATGGTTAAAAGAGCGTTCCAGTTTACACTGTCAAAAGCCTTCCGGAAGTCCAGTTTCAGCGCTATCATGGGCATGCGCCGTTTTTTAGCCTGCTGAATTAGCTCTGCTGCTAGCAAAAAATTCTCCGTGATACATCTTCCTGGCAGAAAGCCTGATTGCAGCGAATGCACCAAGACAGTGATTAGTCGTTGCAGTCTGTTCGCCAGTACTTTGGAAATCAGTTTCGGCACACTGTGTACCAGCGATATGGGTCTGAAGTCCTTTATCTCGACAGGCTGCTCCTTTTTTGGGATAAGCACAATGTGGGCTTTGTTAATACCACTCAGGTCTGCATTCTCCTGGTACAAATCCTGAAAAATATTGAGCAGATCATCCTTGATGGCCTCCTTGAACGCTTTATAAAACTCATTTGTGTAGCCGTTCGGTCCTGGGCTTATGTGACTTGGTGATTTATTAATAGCAGTAACAACCTCTGCCCAGGTAAAAGGTTGTTCCAGAGTTTCAAGATTTATTGGCTCGTATAAACTGCTGACATCAACTGATTGAAGATTAGGAGACTGTTGCCCAATGAGATCTCTGAAAAAATCAGTGGCAATCTTTAGTTTCTGCTGATCGTCAAAGAATTCTGCGCCATCGTGCAGCAGCATCCTGATTCTGTTTCTGCGATGGTGGCTGTTAGCTGCAGCATGAAAAAAATTGGTGTTTTCATCCCCAAGCACACAGTTTCTGATCTTTGCCCGCCTCCTCCATGCTTCGGTCTGCCATGCAATGATCTGTTGGGCCTTGGAGTTGGCATGTTTCCTCAAGGAAAATTCCAAACCTGAAAGAACGCGTTTCTCCTCAACTGAATCTAGGAAGTGAATGACATATTTGCAGTTTTGTAAGGTGAGCTGAAGGCTTGATTTTTTCCTTGCCCATTTTCTGATTGCAGCTCTTGTTCTCCTCAGCTTGAAACTGAGTAGGGAGGTGTTGGAGTTGAAGTGCCTTGTGCCTTTTGTTAAACCACTCTGAATAATATCCCTGACCTCCTGTATCTCCAGCCAGTGGCTCTCAAACCTGAAAAACTTGCTTCTGGCCCTCTCTCTGTTAAACTCTACCACCACTGGAACATGGTCAGAAGTAGTGGCAGTGTAGGCAGCTGCTGCAGTGTTAAGAAAAGCCAAGTTCAGTCTGCGTTCACTAGCACTCTGTCTAGTTTTATCATGGTAGGTTCCCTCCTCTTATTGGACCATGTGAAGGATCTGTTCGCGATGTCGATATCATCTAACGAATTCTCTCTGATCCATTCATTGAAGCGGCTCATGATATTCCAGTTTCTTCGTCCCCTCGATTTCTCATAATCAAATCTGTACATGTTGAAATCTCCAAGCAAAATCCATGGTCCGGAGACTAAGCTGGCAGCGTGGTTAAGAGTGTTGAAGAAATCAGGTCTGTCTGCATCCTCACATGGGGCATACACCGTTGTTAAGTGAAAAAAGGTATTATTGCTGACAGAGCTGAAGTTGATCGACAAACAGTGTTGATTTCTGAAACATTCTGCAGCAGAGACACAGTGTTGATTTCCCAAGGAACCAGCAGACCGCCGGCAGTGCCAGATGATGGCATGAAAAGGAAGTTTTGTAGGTTGGCTGGTAGAAAGGATCTTGCTTTGAAAGTATCCACCTCCTGGAGCTTGGTTTCCTGCAAGCATACAACATTCGAGCGGCAAGACAGGATTGCATCCTTAACTAGCCTGCATTTGTCAGTGTCACCTAGTCCTCGCACATTCCAATTGAGAATTTTCATTTGAGCATTGAGCCGAGCACAAAGGCATGAGAGAACATGATAAAACAGGAAAGCAGTAACATAGATTGATAAATGCTGTGCTCATACGAGCTTACAAAGAAGCAAAAGGCGTTGCTACATGACAGGCTACAGAAGAGGCACCCTAAGCTATATGGATACAGAGAGCAACAGCACATGCAGACTAAAGATGATGTAGCAGCGCGACTAGACTTTAGGTAACAACAGCACGACTGACAGGAGTCACTAAGAAGCATATGCAGCAGGCGATCGGCTTCGATGGTGTTCTTATGCATGGGCGGACCTTGCAGACGTCGAGGAGCTCGAAGCGTTGCCCGAGCTAGCAGAGGCCGATGAAGAGGCGGCCCCGTCTGCATCAGCTATCACAGCTTCAGCATTCAGGTCGCAGCAGCGCGCGATCTGGCGAACCCTACCTCCGGTTAGGGGCCTTGGGGTGGCCTGCAGTGGCATCTCGAGCAGCGAGGCCACATTCTGCTGCCTGGCCTTCTTCCGTCCAGAAGATGAGCGGCGGGAAGGCCCAGGACCACCGTCAGTAGCAGCGACGGCCGCCTTACGCTTGGAGGCGCGCTCAACAGATCCGACGCGGGCACCGTCGTAGAGCTTCTGGATCCGCGAGCTCCGGCGCGGCGATGGCGCCGCCCCACCGCCCGCAGCGTCCACGGCCGCGGCCTCCCGAAGAGGAGAGGCATCCCCGGCGAGGGCGACGGGCAGCGACTACTCTGGGGCGTCGGCAGGCGGGGCGCTGTCAGCAACAACGACAGCTGGTGCGGCTGCTGGTGCTTCCTCGGCATCAGGCACGGGATCATCGGAGATGGTGATGGTGGGCGGGGGGAAAAGCTGGAGGGTGGGAGGGAAATCTTTGAGATCCGCCGCCCGCGGCTCCTGAGGTGGTTCCCTGTAGCTGCAGAAACTGGTGGCTATAGCAGCAGGGAGAAGGGCGCAAGCGCCGTGCCTCATATCAGAGTTGGCCACGGGGGAGAAAAGGCAGTTAGCGAGAAGGCCCAGCTCGGGTGTAGGCACAGCCTCAAACGGCCTGGTGCAAATAGGCTTGGTGTTTAGAACTTGGTGGGCTTGGACCTTGATTTGGGCCATGGGGAGATAGCAGGCCGGGTCAAAGAGAGTGTTACCCAGAGACAACGGTGGCCCAGAGGCGGGAAGCAGGCTAGGAGGGACCGTGGGCTTGGGTGGGTGCTTGCATTCGATGGAGGGGAGGAGTGGCAGCGTGCGGGCGCAGCACTCTCCTGAAGAGTTCTTGGGCCAGAGTTTAAAAAGGATAGATCGGCAGTTTTGGCGCGCAATCTCTCCCCGGGAAAGGTCGAAGCATTGGAAGTGACCATCGTCAACTCCCGACGCCCCCACGACAAAGATCCCCGAGGCTGATCTGCAGTTGCTAGCGGAGGCTGCGAAAGGCATGTGGAAGGCGCGGTAGTCGCCAGCGGAGGCTGCGAAAGGCATGTGGAAGGCGCGGTAGGCACGGCCGGCACTCTCGGGCTGGCCATAGATGGTGCGAGGGATGCGGGGATGTGCGTGTCCGCGGCGAAGACCACGCGAGGGTGCGTGATCACCGTCGGCGGGAGGGAAATCTTCCCGGAGTCGAGGTGGGGAGGTCGGAGAGCCCAGCGTGCGTGCCACGTCCCAGACCTCGTTGATGATGACATCCGCGTAGATGCCGGCACCGTCGACTCGGTGAAAGGCAATGTGGTGCGGAATGTGCTACAAGGCTTCCACCTTGACCAGCACAAAGATGCAGGAGAAGTCGCTGGAGTGAAGACAGGTGTGTTCTATCCCAAGCAGAGCAGCGAAACCCGCAACGCTCGCAGCTACCCCTTGGCGGTCCCAGAGCTCAAGGGGCATCTTCTCAAGGGATAGATTGACAATGTGGCGAAAGGAGAAGGTGAAGGAGTTGTCACCGGCGTTGTGAGGGATGATGTCGATGCGGCGGGAAGTTGTTTCAATAGGGCTGGCGCGCATGGCGGCTCGCTGCTCAGATTCCCGGAGGAAAACAGCGTAAACAGAGCCTGTGGTGCAACTAGCGAACCTAACGGAGGAGATGTTGAGCCTTTCGCGGAAGATACGCTTAAGCCAGGTGAGGAAGCCGGGCATGGGGGGGTGATGTTGACGATGCAGACCAAAGCATTTTGGTTCGGGATCAGAGGGAAGTGGACATCGAGGGAGGTGGGGCGGCCGCGAACCACGGGCTCCATGAGCGGGGGAGGTGGGTGCTCCGGGGAGAAGACGACTAGATCAGTGGGAGAGGGGCTAGGTGATGTTGCAGAAGATAGCGGGGAAGGCGGGGGAGGCAGGGCATTTAAGGACGAAGAGGCATGGCAGTGCTGGCGCTTAGAGCCGCGGCGGAGAGAGCGATAAGGGCACTGCCCCTGCGTGTGCCCCACCTGGCGGCAGGTCCAACACACAACCGGATCACGACAATCTTTCCTCCGGTGAGAGAAGGAAAGACACTTGAAGCATCTCCGATGCAGATCTTTAGGTTTGGAGAAGATCTTGATAGCATTGGCTGGCTGCCGCGGCGCGGGGTGGGAGGGGGTTTCGTTCATGTTGGAAAGGAGCGCAAGCAGATAGGAATTATGACGCAGCACCGCCGTGCTATTGGGACAAGGGTCGCTCCAGTCGTCAAGCGAGGGAGGACAAGGCGAGGGCACAGAGTCTACAGAAGCATGCAAGGGCGGCTGGACGTCGGATTGGCTGGCCTGCATGGGCGCCGACGCAGCGGGCGGATTAAAGGCAGTGGGGGCATCATGATGCGCGCATTGGACGGGATGTTGTGCATGCGCGCAGGCAGCAGATCGCCCGAAATCCGGGGCACGGATGCGAGGAGGATGCGAGCGAGGCGAGGGGAGATGGGCCTCAGAGGGAGGGGGCCCAAGAATCGAGGGCCGAGCGGCGGGCGAGGGCTCAAGAATCGAGGGCCGAGCGGCGGGCGAGGGCTCATGCATGCATGCAGCACTATCTCTCGACGTAAACTGCCTCTCCTGGCGATCACGTAGGGAAAAAGAGACGTTGATGATGCCAGAGCACCATGTTTTTCTCCGCACGATTTCCCACGCCGCACCAGCATGCGCCACTTCGAATTCAAACACTCCAACGGTCCGGCTGCGCACGTGGAAACTGGCCGGGGAGCCGCCGAACCAGTGGCAAAGAAGATTGGCAAAGAACTCCGGCGAGGCAAAGATCCCAACGGTGATGATCTCAGCACGGAGATGGGTGGCCATGCGCGCACCAGCGATCCGAGACACAGTGCCACTGCCATAGCGCTCCAGCACGGAGTTCTCAAAACGGATCCCAGCAGCTCCGGGCGGATGCATAACTCACGACGTCAACACGCTCACTCAAGCCAAGAACACCATCAAAGCCAAGCTATGGAGAGAGGGATGAGGTGGGCAGCGCTAGCAAAAGAGCAACGCAGAGGAAACAGGACCTAACTAAGAGTGCAAAGCCGCTAGACAGCAAAGCAGGACAATGCCGGCGAGCGAGGTGACTAGAGGATGCAAGAGCGCGGCGAATGATCAAGAGGCCGAAGGCTCAGCTCAAGCTAGCGAATGTTGGAGGCAGAGTGATCACTGTCAAAGAACAAGCCGAGTGTTGGAGCAAACCTGCTTACCTCCCAGAGTTGTAGCCTGTAGGATTGCAAAGCGCGGCCACTGGCAGAGGCAAGTCCCGCCTCAGCCGCGCCGGATGATGGTGGAGGTGGATGAAAGGTGGGTGTGGACGCCGCGGTCGGAGTGAGACACGGCGGGCTCTCGCGAACGCCAGCAACTAAGAAGTCGCGGCGAAAAACTACGTGATGGTGGTCGCCAGGATCGGGGCGATGTCCGGCGAGGTATGCGGGGTTGGGGAGCCGCCGTTCCCGTCGGGGCCGATCGGCGTCGGCGAGGGCTCAGCGGCGAGGGCTCCATCCAGGCCGCCTCTCCAAAATTGTTCAGTTCGGTTTTGGTTTTACCATCCATGTCTGGCTGGTGACACACGGGATATCTTACAGTGCATGGTTTCATCGTACATGGAGTAGGCGTCGAGTCGTCTGGTTGAGTGTGAGGGCGAGGATGGTAGATGCATTTATGGTGGGCGCTTGTGGATGCCGTTTGTCAGTCCGACGACGTGCACGGCTCAGACAGCCTCAGATAAACGGATGAGCCGTGGAAACTTTGCCTGTTCCGCGTGGGCACTGCGACGCGCCGTCACATTCAATGCGCCGCGGAGCTGACTTTACATGCACATATACGGTCGGGAAATACAGCGGGGGCACGGCACATATACGGTCGGGAAATACCAGCGGGGGCACGGATATGCAAGCGACCTGGTGGTGTGGATTTCGGGAGCAGCTGGGCTCGTGCTCAGAAAATAATATCCGAATATTATTCAGCTTCTATGTGGTATGTCTTCTCATGAGAAATTCAAATTCTAAATGGTCCATTAATTATCTCTTGTTGGATTTCATTTGCTACTTGTTAAGTATTTTGGGTTATAACATTATGGGGGAGTAATATGCTATGTGCATATTACAAGCCTATAAAATGTGTACATTTGAGGTATCGCCACTTAGAATTCATATTGTAAATCATCTTGTTCCTAGGTGGCATGTTAGCTCTACAAGTGCCATTTGCTTGTGATTTAAGAGTAAAGATGATGTTGGATATATTTGCAATCTACCAATGGGAATTATTTCCAAATACTACTTGTCCTTTCACAATTGGTATTCCTTTTAAGTGGTAGAAATTGGTAATCATGTCTACATAGGATTTTGCTTATCGTTTGTCTTACTTGCCTCTTGTGGATCTTTTTAAGCATGTCTAGTGTTTCTATAGATATAGGGAAAGTGATGATCCCATCATGTGCATTTTGTATTCAAATGCAAATTCTATAGAATGCACATCTCTTGGGGGAGCTATCCTATTTTCCTTAGAACACTCTCTCTATGTGTTTATCATAAAATCTTTTAATCTTCATCAAGTGTGTGTTGGTGGGAGGCAAGCCTTTTCTTTATGGTGCTTTGTGCCATCATGAAAATTTACCGAGGGTTTGGTTTGTTTGGAACCTAGCTCTCTTTTGGAAACTTGTTACCTCTTGTTTTCCTTCAATTGGTATCTTGTTTCCTTCTATTTGGCATGTGTCAATGGATATCTCATTCCTTGATGTATCATTTAGTTGGTATCCTTCTAGTGATATTTTTTTTGTTTGGTATCTTATTTTCACTTGATACCTTGTCCGTTGGTATCTTATCAACTATGTGTTGATTTGATTCTTGAAAGCCTTGAGCATGCATATCTACTGCATGAACTTTCTTTGGCATGCTTTATTTCTTTGACCCAATAAATAGGGGAAACTCCACTATGTCACAAATTGGCTAAAGTGTGCATGAAATTCAATTTCATATCTATATGCACATAGTTATGTGGAGTTTGTCCTATGTATTGTTGGTCCACTAACTCTTTGATCCCAATGAGTTTGGGTACCACTTTGTTTGTATTGTTGTTCTAGGAACAATTGGAGATACATTGGATGCTCGGCTCACTTACAAGGAAGGTGTTGACACCATGTGCTTATTGGAGCCATGCTAGGATGATCGATGACCCATTATCTACTACATCAATCCAATGCTATCTTGGTAACAAGTATCTACTTCATGCATCCATTTCTCGCATTCAACCTTTTATAGGTTGCATCATGGCATGATTTTCCTGAGTCATTCTTATGGTACTTGTTTCCTTTATCAAAGCATCCCAACGATGATCTCTTGTTGCTAGTTGTGATGTCTTTGATGTTCGTATGCTGGGAGTTCATTTATGTACAATAATAGAATACTAGGCCATGTGCTATGCTTTCAAGCAAAGATCTTATTGGTATATTTATGATTTCCTTTTGGATATCTTGTTCGTTCCGTCTTGTAACTATTTCGTGTGTACATCATTCTTTGTGGATATATCATCATGATTGTCCTGTACCTAGAATCTTATACACATGAGAGAAGTTACATCTCTAGTTGATATCTTCTTTTCTTTCACGTCCACCGTTGCATTCCCTTTTTATTTCCTTGGTGGTTTCGTGAAAGAATTTGTCATGAGTGCGGATCTTATCCTTGAATCTTGATGCACTCTTTGGTGGTGAAGATTATTTTCCTCATGCTTGTCTTCACGAGGGTTTTGCCATTTCGATTGGTATCCCTCCTCCTGACAAGGCTATTATTTCCTATCTTCACCAGGGGTTCTCACAAGCTTTGGTTTTTAATTTTCTTATTAGTAAGCTTGTGGACCCATTTGCCAGTGGTTTGTGTATGTGGGAAGGATATGGCTTGCACTTTGTGTCTCATTTCTTCAAGACTATGTTGATGCTTAATGCTCATCCTTATACTAGTCTTCTCAAAGTGTTTTTGCCATGACTCACACACATCTTTTTGGTTGAGCCTATTCTTAAATTGCCTCTTTTACATGTTGCTCAACCATATGTTTGGTGCAAGTGATATTCTTATTGTCTTATCTACTTGCTTGCACTTATTGTGTGTTTCTATTGATTTTGGGGGAGTTGTCGTCGTTTTCTCACGACAAATGCCATGGGGTGGCTTATCGAGAGTGGTTGGGGCCGAAGGACGCCGA
Source organism: Elymus sibiricus (assembly GCA_039707655.1). Lineage (NCBI taxonomy): Eukaryota > Viridiplantae > Streptophyta > Magnoliopsida > Poales > Poaceae > Elymus > Elymus sibiricus. Next base: position 372,234,652 of record CM077669.1, read on the forward strand.
CGGGCTCCGGGAACGGGATTAGGCACAAGCGGTGAGGGACACACGATGTACCCAGCTTCGGGGGCCTCCGTGGGAGGTAACACCCCTAGTCCTGCTTGTCTAGTTGATGGGTGTTTGGTGTTACAATGGTGCTCCTTGAGCTATTTGTCTAGAGGAGGAAGAAGGAGCAGCCGGCTCTTCTTCCCTCGCTACGTGGGAGTGTGAGTGTAAGATGGGGCGAATGCCTCCTTGCTTGCCTGCCCGATGCATGGGGGGCCTCGGGGGGTTTTATAGGCCAACCCCCCGGCTTAAAATATTCCTAAGGTACTAAAAGGGGGGACCCGGCTGGCAGCCTCTCCAGCCAGCCAGGGGGCCCGCCGGCTGGGTCGTCTTGTCGCCCGTAGGGCCCGTCGGCTGCGCGGTCCCATCGCCAACTGGGGCCCGCCAACCGGCTCTTCTATTGGCCCGCGCCCACCTGCCGCGGCACGGGCCACCCCGCGCGGCGTCGTCTTGCGCCTGCCGGCCAAAGTCAGCGGTACGGCCGGCTGCGCTATAGCCATGCCGGGGTAGGTAATGGAGTGGACGGCGGCGTGGCGGCACTGTTGCCTCGCCGGGTCTCGATCGGGGAGGGTCAGCGGTACGACCGCCCGGACTGTAGCCATGCGTGTCCGCGCGTCAGCGACCGCTGTAGCCGCGCCGGAGCCCATCGTGGGGGTCGCGTCTTGTCGGCGTACTTTGTCGCAGTAGGAGGGGACGGGTGCCTGTCCGTCCAGAGGTCAGCGGGAGGGCCGGCCGCGGGGCGGCCGGTTGCTCGCCTGCCGGCCATGGGGGTTAGCCGGCCGCTCGCGTGCCGGCCATGGGCCAGCCGGCCAGGGGGCCAGCCGGCCATTCGCCAGCCGGTCGTGGACCAGCCGGCCGTATAGTTTTTTCTGAAAGGGGCTCGAACTCCCCTATCTTGGTATACCTAGGGGTAATAACCCCGTCAGTAGTCCCCGAAGCCGGCGGGGGCCAGTGTCCTTCCGACGAGGGGGAGCCGGCGGTATCGTTTCGTCGTGGGAGACCGATCGATCGGCGGCGCTGGCAGCCGCGCCTGTCGCCTCGGGTCCCGTGCCGGACCGCGACGCGCCACGCGGAGCGCCGTGGTACTGAGGGCCCCGCATCCTGGGGTTTGATGGGACGTCGCCTCGGGCCTAGCCCGGCAGGCCACGGGCCTAGCCCAGTAGGCCTCGCGCCGCAGGCAGGGATCCTCTGCGCCCGTGCCTCAACGACCGCGGCCCGCGGTGCCCACGTCTCGCGGATTCTCCGGGGGAGTGGGCGCAGTTAATCCCCACGTCCCCCGGGCGTCGCCCCCTTATTTATAAGGGGAGGGGGAGAGGCGGAGGCAGTTCGCGCACCCCTTCCCCCATCGTCTTCCACCTCTCGCAGTCCGTCGCTTCGGCCCGCGCTGCTGCTCCGCTTGCCCGCTCCTTCGCGCTTGATTGCTTCGGAGATGGCCGACGGACCCTCCGGCAGCTGGGGTGGCTCTGTCATCACCGCGAAGGACATCACGCACCTCCGTCGCGCCCGCATGCTGCCGTCGGAGGATCGCGTCGCCGCTCGTCCTCCGGGCAGCGAGGTGGTGCCCGAGCCCGCAGAGGGGGAGTTCGTGGTGTTCGCCTGGCACTTCTCGCGCGGCTTCGGCCTGCCGGTGAGCCAGTTCTTTCGTCTATTCATGGATACCTTCGATCTCCAGCCGCACCACCTCAGGCCCAATTCCATTCTTCGACTGTCGAGCTTCGTGACTCTCTGCGAGGGCTACCTCGGGCTTCTCCCCTTCGTGGAGTTGTGGAGGAAGCTCTTCTACCTCAAGGCCTTGAGGAACAACGACGAGGCGTATGGCTGCGGGGGAGCGGTGGTGTGCGTCCGCGGCCCGCTATTCCCCCGCATCACCCTCATCGAGTTCGTCAAGAAGTGGAAGCGGACGTTCTTCTACGTGAAGAACGTCGACCCGGCGCGGGACTACATCCGGCTGCCGGCCTTCGTCAACGCCCCATCCTCGGGGGTGAACTGGACGGGCGACGGGCCGTTCGAGGACGTCGTCGGGACGCTGGGCCGGCTCCAGACCATGAGGAGCGGAGAGGGACCGGTCGCGGCGGACCTGGTGGCTGCCTTCATTGATCGCCGGGTGCTGCCCCTTCAGCAGAGGCCGCACCGGATCTGCGATATGACGGCCGGCGAGACCCCTGCCGGCTGTCCACCTTCGAGCTGACGACAGCCCAGGTGGCGGAGCATTTGAACGCCATCACCAACTTCAAACTGAAGCCGGGGACCTGGAACTTCGGCAAGACGCCGTACAGCCGGCACGACCCGGCGCCCCTGGTACGCCCCGTCGAGGTGGTTTCCTTTCCTTCAGCGTTTCTTCGACCGCCCCCCCTGCTCACACGCCGTGTTGACCGTAACGCTTTGTTCGTCAGAACACGCCGGACGGCCCGCACCCCCAAGTGTTTCAGGCAAATCGCGCCGATTCCGACCCAAAGGATTTCGAGCTGGGAGGCGGCGTTGAAGAGGGGCCCGACTCCTCGGGAGAGGTTGAGGCGGACGGGGCGATGGGTGACCCGGTAGCCGGCGGGTCCAGAGCGGCTGGTGAGTTCCCCTCCGGACCCTCAATCAAAGATTGGACCAACGATGATGATGATGACGATGTCCGGGTCTTGGACGTGCCTCCCCTCACAGCTCGCCGGGGGCCACGCGGACGGAGCGAGGAGCAGCCGGCTCGCGGCCAGACGGCCGAGGCCTCCCGTCGGGAGAAGAGGCCGGCCTCGGGGCAGCCGTCGACACAGCCGCCGGCTCGCAAGAGAGTGCGAGCGGCCGTCGCGAAGCCGCTGCCCCGGGCCAGGCGGGCCCTTCCCGTCGTCGCCGGGTAAGCACTTTTTCCTAATTCTTATTGGTTTTTTGAGTTTTCGAGCCGGCAAGCGCCTGAGGGACCATATTTTGTCTACCCCAGGGACGCCATCGAGCTCCATGACACGGAGTCGACCACCGACCCGGTGGACGCCGCCAGCCTGCAGGCGCAGGAGCACGCGGCCACGGTGCGGGAGGAGAAGAGGCGGCTCACAGAGATGCGAGCCGCGAAGGCAGGGGCAAAGGGCGCGCCCTCGCGTTCAGGGGCCTCGAGCGACGGGAGGCGGAGGCGGCCCGCCGACCCGGCGCGTGCGACGGACTCGGCGGCGGAATCGATGCGGAGGTCGAGGCCTCCATCGAGCGAGCCGCGACAGCCGGCTGTGGAGATGGCCACAGCCCCGCCCATGGCGGAGGTGACCCGGCCAGCGGGAGAAGTTCCCGAGCCGGCTCGGGAGACGGCCCAGCGGGGACGGTAGTGACCCCGCCCATCGTCGAGCCGGCCGTGGCAGACGTGCCCGTCACCCCGGTTGTGCTGGAGGCGGCATCGGATACAACGGTCGGTGGGAGGAGCGAGCCGGCCCAGCCGGCTGTCGAGCCGGTCCGGCAGGTGGTGGAGCCGGCGGTGCCGGTCATAGAGGGGCCCGAGGCCGGCTCCCGAGCCCTGGTGGTCACCACCAACCTTCCGCCGGCTGCCGCCATGGCGGACGCCGGGTCGAGTGGTGGGTCGAGCCGGTCGAGGAGGACCATGCTCGACGTGATCCGGGACTGGAAGGCGCTGGCTCTCGTCCCGGTCGTCCCGGCCCCGCCAGCCGACCACCAGGCCCTTGCGCCTGGGGAGCCCGGCCGCATCATGGCGCACTGCCGTGAGGGGCTGGCTAGGTTCGCAGAGGCCGCCGAAAGCAATTTTCGGCGCGTGGAGGAGGCGGTGGAGGTGAGTTTCTTCTGCCTTGCGTTGAACTTTCAGTGGTGGCGCGCAAGCGCACCCACTGGGTGTAGCCCCCGAGATTCAGGCCGGCTGCTCGGCTGCGTGGCAGCCGGGCCAGATCTATCTCTTTTTTTTGTCTAACTTCTTGTTTCTTGGCGCGGAGCAGGCTGAGAACGCCAGGCGGCAGGCGCTCTTTGATGAGGCGGTTGCCATCCACAACCGCGGCAAGCTCGGCTTCTATCAAGTCCAGGAGGAGCTGAAGAAGGCGCAAGGTATGCTTATTTCACTGGGGGCGCGCGAGCACACCCACTGGGTGTAGCCCCCGAGAGTCGGGCCGGCTGCTCGACAGTCGGCCCGGGTCTTCCGCATTTGAGTAACTCATGTTGGGTTTTTTGCAGAGGAGCTGACCCCAATTCGGCAGAAGAGGGATGAGCTGGCCTCCGAATGGGACCGGCTGGGGCAGGAGCTCCAGGCGGTCACGTCGGAGCGGGACCGGCTGGGCGGCCTGGTTGTTGACGGTCAGGCGGTGCGGGAGCGCCTGACCGCGGAGCTGCAGTGGGAAGCGGCGGCCCGGGAGGACGTCGCCAAGCAGGCGGCCGACGCCACCCAGCGGGCCACCGCTCTTCAAGACGAAGTGGATCGCCTCAGGGGCGAGCTCGAGACGTGCGGGGCCGCCCTTGCCCAGGCGGAGGAGGCGCTGGAGAAGGAGCGGAGCGCGGGCCTTCAGTTTGCCCTTGAGATGGACGAGGCTTTCCAGCGTGAGTTTTGCTTTCGAGTCCTCTTCCTTTGCCGGCTGCTTTCGACTTGCTTTCGACTTGTTTGTTGATTCTTCTCTTTCCCTAGACCAGTTCCCGGATACCCAGCGCCGCGCCGAGCGGGCTGTTGCGGAGCATCGGGAGTGCCTGCGGCAGCGCGGGCAGGAGGTTGAGGAGCATGCCGGCTGGGACGTGCCGGAGCTTGCGCTGGCTGTCGAGAACCGGCTGATCCACGTTCAGTGCTGCATGGACCGGCTCCTTACGGCCGGCAAGGAGGTGATTTCGGCCCTCTGGCCGGGTCGTGGGGCCCCAGAGGGCCGCGTGGCGTTGTGGCTGGAGAACGCGGTGACCCGGCTCGAGGTTTGGAAGGCGTCGGCGGCCCGCTTCGAGGCGCAGATGGCCCTTCGGTTCGTCACCTCGTGGTACCCCGGCGTCAATTTGGACCGGCTGGTCACGATGCGCGAGGTCCCCGAGGCGGAGCGAGCCGCCCGTGAAGGCACCTTGGTCCGCCGAGCCAACGAGCTGGGTTCTACGTCGACCCGGACGAGCTCCTGCCGGCGCTAGGTGAGGACGGCGAGCCGGTCGCCGAGGACTCCTTCGGCAATCCCCAAGGACCCGAGGACGATGAGGTCACCGACGAGAGCACCGCCACCAGCACCGGCAATGACTCCGAGGCCGCGGAGGCCATGGAGGAGGAGCCGACGGCAGCGGCTTCCCCTGGGCAGACTGTTGAGCCGGCCGGCGATGCACCGGCAGCCTGAGCGGCCCTGCGCACTTTGTATCTTTTTCTTTTTGCTGAAAAACTTATTCGAGACGCATTTCCACCCACTGGGGGTGTTTTGTAAAGAATCTTCGGCCTGTGGCCTTTTGTTTATAACTTGCTTGAAGTTCAAAATGTTTGCGTGCCGGCTCCTCCTCCGCCCTTTACTTTTCGACTCATATTTTACGCAAGGATTCCTTCCGGCTTCCGCCCCGCCTGTCATCCAGCCGGGAGCCGGACTGGGATAGGGACGGGGCATCGTCCTTGGGGAAAACAAGCGGGCCTTAGAGTCGTCCGGCTAGGGTTGGGGCGAGCCGGCAGAGGCTGGTTTCTAGGGGTAACACGGTCCGGTTGGACCTATCCGGCTGCTACTCTTCAGGCGGCGTTCGCGTGGTAAGTTCCTTCCTACCCCATGGTTTCGCCAGCCGGACAGCCGGGGGCCGGTCTGTGGCTGGGTAGGGGGGTAGGAAAGGGTTGCTTGCCCACACTACTTGTCCGCCTCGGAGAAGAGCCGGCGAGCCCCCGGGCCAGGGAGCCGGACCCGGGTGCCTTGCTCAAAAAATGACAAGCCTTTGATGGAATTGAAAAAGGGGCATGCCCCAAGTGCCGGCTTGGGGCCCCCATTGCATTCATTAAGTTCCAACAGAAGGGAAGATACATACATACACGGGTTTTTTCTTAGCAGTAGAACGGTCGGAGGAGTGCCGCATTCCATGGGCGCTCCGTCTCTTCACCGGAGGCGTCTCTTTTGCGCTTCTGCGACTTCTGGGCATCTATCAGATAGTAGGCGTTGTTGTGCAACGCCTTGCTGATAATGAACGGGCCTTCCCATGGGGAGGACAGCTTGTGCTGGCCGGCGGTCCGCTGGATCCGCCTAAGCACTAGGCCCCCCTCGCGGAAGGAGAGGGGCCGGATCCGCTTGCTGTGGTAGTGCCGGAGCTTCTGCTGGTAGATGGCCGTCTGGCTCAGGGCCAGCTCGCGTGCTTCTTCGAGTAGGTCGACACCGTCTTCTCTTGCCTCCTTTGCGTCTTTCTCCGTATACAAGGTGACCCGAGGCGAGTCAAACTCGATGTCTGTGGGGATGATCGCCTCGGACCCGTACACGAGAAAGAAGGGGGTGTAGCCGGTTGACCGGTTGGGCATGGTCCTGAGGCTCCAGAGGACAGCCGGCAGCTCATCGATCCAGCAGCCGGCCGACCGCACGAGGGGCGCCACGAGCCGAGGCTTGAGGCTGGCTAGGATCAGGCCGTTTGCCCTCTCCACCTGGGCGTTTGACTGTGGGTGGGCCACCGACGCGAGGTCGAGCCGGATGCCCTCATGGGAGAAAAAATGCGCCATTGCGCCTTTGGCGAAATTTGTGCCGTTGTCGGTGATGATGCTGTGGGGAACGCCGTAGGGGACCGTGACATCCTTGATGAACCGGACGGCTGTGGGGCCGTCCAGTTTCTTGATGGGTCTGGCTTCGATCCATTTGGTGAACTTGTCGACAGCCACAAGTAGATGCGTCATGTCGCCCCGTGCGGTCTTAAAGGGCCCTAACATGTCCATCCCCCAGACGGCAAAGGGCCACGAGAGTGGGATGGTCTGGAGGGCTGTTGCCGGCAGGTGACTTTGTGTGCTGAAGCGCTGGCACCCCTCGCATTTGTCGACCAGCCGCTTGGCCTCTTCCAAGGCCGTCGGCCAGTAGAAGCCGTGTCGGAATGCCTTGGCCACCAGGGTCCTGGAGGCGGCGTGATGCCCGCACTCGCCCTGGTGGATGTCGAGGAGGATTTCTTGCCCTTTCTCCGGCGCTACGCAGCGTTGGAACACGCCAGTGGTGCTGCGATGGACTAGCTCGCGGTTGATGATGCTGTAGGCCGGGGCCCGGCGCTGGATTTGTCTTGCCGTGGCCTTGTCAGGGGGGAGCTCGCCGCGTAAGAGGAAAGCCAGAATGGGCCGGGCCCACGAGGGGGCCGAGACGGGAGCCGGCTCGAGCTCGAGTGGAGCGCTGGGGGAAGCCGGAGTCGACGGGTCCAGCCCGTCAGTCCCGGGGACCGGCTCGCCAGTCCCCGGGACCGGCTCGCCAGTCCCCGAGACTGAGCCAGCGGGGGGCGCGGCGATCGCCATCATGACGACCGTGGAGCCGGAGCCGGTCGCCGTGGGGGCGCCGGATGCTGGAGCCGACGGGGTCGGCAGAGCGGCCGGAGCTGACGGTGCCAGCAGAGCAGCTGGAGCTGATGGTGCCAGCAGGGCTGCCGGAGCTGGCGAAGAGTCGACGACGTCACCCGGCATGAAGATGGACTCTGATTCGGGGGAAGGCTTGATCGAAGGCTTGAGCAGCCGTTCGAGGGAGACGCCGGCTGGGATAGCCTGCCGGGTGGAGCTGATTTTTGCCAACGTATCGGCCGCCTCGTTGTCTGCCCGGGGGACGTGGTGGAACTCACAGCCCTCGAAGGAGCCGGTGAGCTATTGGACGAGGAAGCGATAGCTGGCCATGTTGGCGTCCCTGGCGTCCCATTCGCTAGAGACCTGTTGCACCACGAGGTCGGAGTCGCCAAAACAGAGGATGCGCCGGATCCCGATCTCCTTGGCGAGCCGGAGGCCGTGGACGAGTGCCTCATACTCGGCCACATTGTTGGAGGCGGCGAAGAGGATCTTGAGCGCGTACTTGAGCTGGTCCCCCTTCGGGGACGACAAGACGATGTCGGCTCCCAGGCCGGTTCGCATCTTCGAGCCATCGAAGTGCATGCGCCAATGCGTGGAGTCTGGGGGAGGTGGCACGAACTGGGTCTCGGCCCAGTCGACGAGGAAGTCCACCATTGTCTGTGACTTGATGGCGGTACGCGGCTCGTAATGAATCTCGTGGTCGGCAAGAGTGATGGCCCATTTGGCGATCCGGCCGGTGGCGTCCCGGTCGCTCATGATCTCGCCGAGCGGGGCCGTGCTCACCACGGTGATGGTGTGCTCCTGGAAGTACTGCTTGACCTTCTTGGCGGCAAAGTATATGCCGTAGCACATCTTCTGGTAGTGGGGGTAGTTCTGCTTGGAGGCGGAGAGGACCTCGCTGAGGTAGTAGACGGGACGCTGGACCGGCAGCGCCTTGCCCTTCTCCGGCCGTTCCACCACCAGAACGACGCTGATCACGCGGGTGGTTGCCGCGATGTACGCGAGCATTGGCTCCTCAGCCGGCGCCGCCAGGACGGGAGCGCTTGAGAGCGCGCGCTTAAGGTCGCGGAACGCCTCGTCCGCCTGGTCGGTCCACTCAAACTTGGGCGTCTTCCTCATGAGCTGGTAGAGGGGCACCGCCTTCTCGCCCAGCCGGCTGATGAACCGGCTGAGCGAGGCAAGACAGCCGGCGAACTTCTGGACGTCGCGGAGCTTGGCCGGCTTGTGCATGCGCTCGATGGCCCTGATCTTCTCCAGGTTAGCTTCGATGGCGCGGGCGGACACGAAGAAACCCAGGAGCTAGCCAGCCAACACGCCGAAGACGCACTTCTCCAGGTTCAGCTTGATCTTGTATTCGCGCAAGTTAGCGAAGGTCTCCCGGAGATCGTCGAGGAGGCTGAAATGCTTCTTGGTCTTGACGACGATGTCGTCCACGTAGACGTGGACGTTCCTGCCGATCTGGGGCAGGAGACACTTCTGCATGCAGCGCTGGAAGGTAGCGCCCGCGTTCTTCAGGCCGAAGGACATGGTGATGTAGCAGTAGGCCCCGAAAGGGGTGATGAAGGAGGTCTTCAGCCGGTCGGCTGGATCCAGCTTGATCTGGTGGTAACCGGAATAGGCGTCCAGGAAGGACAGCAAGTCGCAGCCGGCTGTGGAATCGATGACTTGATCAATCCGGGGCAGGGCGAATGGGTCCTTGGGACAGGCCTTGTTCAGGCTGGTGTAGCCAATACACATGCGCCATGTCTTGTTTTTCTTCAGCACCAGGACTGGGTTGGCCAGCCAGTCCGGGTGGAACACTTCCATGATGAAGCCGGCTGCGAGCAGTCGGGCGATCTCTTCTCCTATAGTACGCCGCTTCTCCTCGTAGAAACGGCGCAAGGGTTGCTTGACCGGCTTTGCATCCGGCCGCACATGAATTTTGTGCTCGGCGAACTTCCTCGGAACACCCGGCATGTCTTTTGGAGACCACGCAAAGATGTCCGGATTCTCACGGAGGAAGTCAACGAGCTCGCCTTCCTATTTGCTGTCAAGGTGGGCGCCGATGGTGACGCACTGCTTAGGGTTGGCCGGGTCGAGTGGCACCTGCCTGTTGTCCTTAGACGGCTGGAACGACGCCTCGCTAGCCGACTGGGACGGAGGAGCCGGCACGGCCGGCTGGGCAGAGGCGTGAACCACGAGCCGGTCGAGCTGCCGCCTTTCCTCCGCTATCTCCAGGGCCTCGGCCAGCCGGCTGCCGTCACGCGCGCACTCGAGCGACATCTTGTAGTCGCCGACGATGGTGATGATGCCCTTGGGGCCTGGCATCTTGAGCTTGAGGTAGGCATAATGGGGGATCGCCATGAACTTGACGAGGGCCGGCCTGCCCAGCAGCGCGTGGTAGGGACTGTCGAGGTCCACCACCTCGAACCATACCGGTTCGCGGCGGAAGTGGCTTTTGTTGCCGAAGAGGACATCGAGCTCGATCTTGCCGATGGGGGTGCAGGACTTTCCCGGCACGATGCCGTGGAAAACCGTCCAGCTCGCCCGCAGGTCTTTCTCCCTGAGCCCCAGTTTGAGCAGCGTGTCGTGGTAGAGGATGTTGATGCTGCTGCCCCCGTCGACCAACACCCGCGAGAAATGGCAGGTGCGTCTCTCGGAGACGATGGTGGGATCGAGGACGAGGGCGTAGCTGCCAGGGTTGGGCATTATGGCCGGGTGGTCCGCCCGGCTCCATGTAACAAGCTTCTCGGACCAGTGCATGAACTGGGGGACCGAGGGAACGGTGGCGTTCAGCTCGTGTCGGCGCTGGCGCACGCTGTGCTTGTCAGTTCCCTCGCTAGTGAAGACGACGTAAGCCCCGTCCTGGTCGGGGAACTGGTCGCGGAGGCGGTCGTTGTTGGCAGCCGGAGCCAGCGCGGGTGGCTGGGCCGGAGCCGGAGCCGGCGCGCGGGGAGGCGGAGGGGAGGAACCGAAAGGCCCTCGCCTCGGGCTAGCCGCTGGGAGAAACTGCACTGTCGGAGCGTGTGCGTGTCTGGCTTGGCCCCGGAGTGCATTTTGCAGGGTGCGTCGAGCATCTGCTCGAAGGTGAGCTTGGGCTGCTATGCGGCCTTGCCGGTTCTCTGACGCTGGCTGGAAGCCTGGGCAGCCGGCTGCTCTTCCTCAATAGTGGTGACCTGCCGGCTCCCATAGCGGGGATCCGGCTGGTCGGACTTGCATTTGTTGTTCTGTTGCTGCCGGTTGTCGGCAGCCGCCCGCGGCGCGGCAGGCGGCGGGGCCGGCTTGGCCGGCGTGGCGACCTTTATCCGCATCGCGGAGTCGGCCATGGCGTATTTGTCAGCCTTGGCCATTAGGTCCGCCAGGGTCGCCGGCTCGGAGCACAAGAGCTTGTGCTTGAGGTGGGTGCCGTCGCGGCAGCCCTCGATGAAGTATTGGATGGCCTGCACCTCGTGCACCCCTTCGCAGGAGTTGCGGAGCTCAGTCCAGCGCGTGAGGTAGTCGCGGAGGGACTCGTCCGGCCCCTGGACGCACATGGCTAGCTCGCGGGGCCGGCCCGACCGCTTGTAGGTGCCGGTGAAGTTGCGGACGAACGCATCCTCGAAGTCGGTCCAGGTGTTGATGCTGCCGGCGGACAGGCTGTTGAGCCAGGTCCGAGCCGAGCCTATCAACATGAGGGAGACGTAGCGCACGGCCACACGCTTGTTCCCCCTGGCTATGCCGACCGCGGTGGTGTAGTCGACCAGCCAGTCCTCCGGCTTGGCCGTGCCGTTGTACTTTGGGGTGTCGCGAGGGAGCGTGAAGCCGGTTGGAAATGGCTCGTTGCGGATCTGAGGGCCGAAACATGCCGGGCCGATCGGACCCTCCTCCTCCAGGAGGGCGGACTGTGCCAGCCGGTCGATGCGGGTCTGGGCGTCGTTCTCGCTTCGCGGGACGCGCGGGCCGAGCCAAGCGGCGAGCTCGGGACGGACAGCCGGGGCTGGTGAACGCGCGCGTTCCCGCCGTGGGGGTGTGGTATGGTCCTGGCTGCGCCGGCTGCTGACGGCTGGCAGTTCGTCTCTCTGCCGGGAGCGTCCGTTGTGGGACCCAGCGCCCCGCCGGCCGGAGCCGCGGGGGGAATAGGCCTGCTGGGCCGGCCGGCGCTGGCCAGCGGCTGGCGGGGGGTCCCCCTCGGGGACAGGGATTTCGGAGCCGGCGCAGGCGTCATCGAGCCGGGCTTGCTGGGCATTGGCGGTGGCGATGAGGTCCTGGATGTGCCGCTCCTGCTGCACTCGCTCTTCGCCCACCAGGTCGGCGAGGTCGGCGTAGGCCACCTGGGCGGCTCTCAGGTTGGTAGCCGGCGTGTCGTAGGTGGGGAGCCTGCCACCGAGGATTTCCGCGACCACAAGGCCGTTGTTGCGGACGTCGCCGCGTCGGCTGGGCTCGTTACCAGCGGGGGTGAGGCCGTAGGCGGAGTTGTACTCGCGCTGCGCGGACTCCATCCGGCGCTTGGTGGTGGCGAGCGTGGTCGCCTCATTGAACAACAGCCGGCGGGCGGCTTCTAGCTCGGCCATAGCCGTGGCTGGGTTCGTTGTAGGCGCGACGGGGTACTGAGGCCCCGAAGCACGAAACCGATGGGGTCGGAGGTGCCGGCGCGGGCGGCCGCGCCGGCCTTCTCCGCCTCTGCCCTGACGCGGCCGGAGGTCGTGGAGGAGCCGGTGGCCATTACCCCCGCGCGGATGCAGGAGCTATTGGCCTCGCACGGGGCGAGTGCGCCCACAGACGAGGGTGGGTCGAGGCAGTTGAGTACCTGGCTAGGGTACTCGTCGGCCGCTGGCTCGCCGGCGAGGCTCAGCCTGCCGAAGCGCTCGGTGAGGACGGCGACGTCGAGCAGAGGGTCGCCGCCACGCCCCTCGTCAGAGAGGCCGGCAGCGTTGCCCGTAGGGCTGGCGAGAACGGGGTCCCGTCCCGCGGGAGCAAGCTCCACGAGCGTGCTGTTCCGCCCGGACGCGGGGCGGCCGGCGGAGGTGGAGAAGGGTCCCGCCCGGAGCCAACTGTGGTACGGCCCCACGGTGGGCGCCAATTGTCGTCGTTTTCTCACGACAAATGCCATGGGGTGGCTTATCGAGAGTGGTTGGGGCCGAAGGACGCCGACTGGCTCCGGGAACGGGATTAGGCGCAAGCGGTGAGGGACACACGATGTACCCAGGTTCGGGGCCCTCCGTGGGAGGTAACACCCCTAGTCCTGCTTGTCTAGTTGATGGGTGTTTGGTGTTACAATGGTGCTCCTTGAGCTGTTTGTCTAGAGGACGAAGAAGGAGCAGCCGGCTCTTCTTCCCTCGCTACGTGGGAGTGTGAGTGTAAGATGGGGTGAATGCCTCCGTGCTTGCCTGCCCGATGCATGGGGGCCTCGGGGGGTTTTATAGGACAACCCCCCGGCTTACAATATTCCTAAGGTACTAAAAGGGGGGACCCGGCTGGCAGCCTCTCCAGCCAGCCAGGGGGCCCGCCGGCTGGGTCGTCTTGTCGCCCGTAGGGCCCGCTGGCTGCGCGGTCCCATTGCCAACTGGGCCCCCAGCCGGCTCTTCTATTTGCCCGCGACCACCTGCCGCGGCACGGGCCGCCCCGCGCGGCGTCGTCTTGCGCCTGCCGGCCAAAGTCAGCGGTACGGCCGGCTACGCTGTAGCCACGCAGGGGCAGGTAATGGAGTGGACGGCGGCGTGGCAGCACTGTTGCCTCGCCGGGTCTCGATCGGGGAGGGTCAGCGGTATGACCGCCCGGACTGTAGCCATGCGTGTCCGCGTGTCAGCGACCGTTGTAGCCGCGCCGGAGCCCATTGTGGGGGTCGCGTCTTGTCGGCGTACTTTGTCGCGGTAGGAGGGGATGGGTGCCTGTCCGTCCAGAGGTCAGCGGGAGGGCCGGCCGCGGGGCGGCCGGTTGCGCCTAGCCGAGGGCCAGGCGGCCGGCTCCTGTCCAGCCGGCCAGGGGGTTAGCCGGCCGCTCGCCTGCCGGCCATGGGCCAGCCGACCGTGGGCCAGCCGGCCAGGGGGCCAGCCGGTCAGGGGGCCAGCCGGTCAGGGGGCCAGCCGGCCAGGGAGCCAGCCGGCCATTCGCCAGCCGGCCGTATAGTTTTTTCTGAAAGGGGCTCGAACTCCCCTATCTTGGTATACCTAGGGGTAATAACCCCGTCAGGAGTGATGATCCTATTTTGTGCTCTTGTATCCAAATACAAAAAACTCTTAATAGTGCACAAATCATGGGGAGAGCTTCTCTAGTTTCTTTAAAACACTCTTTTGCCCATATCATAATATCTTTTATTAATGTGGCTCGTTGGATCATGTGATTGTTTGGTCCAATTGGTATCTTTTGATTGCTTGCTTCTCTTTTGACATGTCTTTGTGCCATAAAATCCTTTTGGCAATCTTTGGATCCTCAATATAGTTTGTCTTCCTCCAACTACTAATCATTGGACATGTGTATGTCATTGCACTCATATTTTAAGAAATACACACCTTTTGGAGGAACACCTATTATATTGGCTTTCTAAGCTTTTCGCCCATTTTTGCAATCGATGCCAATGGGGGAGAAGTTTAGAGAGTTTAGTTTGGAAAGCTTAGCGAGTTTTGCTTTTGATTTCTTAAGCATTTGCATCTCATACCCATGCATTATTGCTTCCTGACACCTCTACGGTCAATAACCAATAGCGGGACCTGGATGCCCACATTGGTTCCTAGATATTCTACGAAGATCTTTATCGGCTGAACCTCTATGTCAAGGATTCAGTTAATCCCGTATGCTTTTCCCTTTGTTCTTCGGTATGTTACTTGCCCGAGATTCGATCGTCGGTATCTCTATACCTAGTTCAATCTCGTTACCGGCAAGTCTCTTTACTCGTTCTGTAATACAAGATCCCGTGGCTAACACTTAGTCACATTGCTTGCAAGGCTTATTGTGATGTTGTATTACCGAGTGGTCCCTGAGATACCTCTCCGTCATACGGAGTAACAAATCCCAGTCTCGATCCATGCCAGCTCAACAGACACCTTCGGAGATACCTGTAGAGCATCTTTATAGTCACCCAGTTACGTTGTGACGTTTGATACACACAAGGTATTCCTCCGGTGTCAGTGAGTTGCATGATCACATGGTCATAGGAACAGATACTTGACATGGAGAAAACAATAGCAATAAACTGACACGATCATATGCTACGTTCATAGTTTGGGTCTTTGTCCATCACATCATTCTCCTAATGATGTGATCCTGTTATCAAATGACATCTCATGTTTATTTCTAGGAAACCTTGACCATCTTTGATCAACAAGCTAGTCTACTAGAGGCATACTAGGGACACAGTGTTGTCTATGTATCCACGCATGTATCAGTGTTTCCAATCAATACAATTATAGCATGGATAATAAACGATTATCATGAACAAGGAAATATAATAATAACTGCTTTTATTATTGCCTCTAGGGCATATTTCAAACAACTACACATGATGATTTTGATGAATATAATATGCATGTTCTTGCTGCTCCTACTTGCAATTATTATGAGAGAGGAACCAAATCTTCACCTCTCTATGTTTCCAATACTATGAAATTGCAAGAAATTGTTTATACTATGCATTGGCCTTTACTTAATGTGCATGAATTGTTCTTGCATGACATGCCGATGCATAGGAAGAGAGTTAGACTTCGTTGTCACATGATATATATCACTTTGTGCTCACTACTAAATTACAAATCATTGTTAATTAAAATTGGCTTTGATATACCTTGGGATCCGGGTGGATCCATTACTTGAGCACTTTATGCCTAGCTTAATGGCTTTAAAGAAAGTGCTACCAGGGAGACAACCCGGAAGTTTTAGAGAGTCAATTTATTCTGTTGTGTGCTTTTATAAAGTTTAAAAACAAAAAAAATACAGAGGGGAACCTAAAACTTCACAAAAGGAAAGGTGAAAGTGAGAGAGATGATGAGCATCGTTGAAGTGGGGGATATCCTTGAACTTTGTTCATGACCATGGAAACTTTGTGAGTTTTGAATCATGGAAACTTATCCAACAAAAATAATTATCCCCTTGTACAAATCCATTGTATTATAAAAATAATGTGCCAAGATTTGCCTTTAGGATGATTAAATTGCTTGTTGGTATGTGCGGTGTAAAAACAGAAACTTTGGCTGTAGTGCGTGAATTTTCATTTTTTACTGGAACGTCAAAAGTTTCTAAAATTTTTACAAAACATTGCTATACAAAATGTTTATTTCTTCCAAATGTTTCAGAATTTTTGGAGTTACCGAAGTATGGTCAAAGTTCAGATTACTACAGACTGTCCTGTTTAAGACAGATTCTGTTTTTGATGCATTGTTTTGTTTGTTTTGATGAAACTATAGATTTTATCGGTGGTATAAGCCATGGAAAAGTTATAATACAGCAGGGATAATGCAAATATAAAATATGAATGAGTTTGCAACAGTACTTAAAGTAGGAATTTGCTTTATTATACTAACGGATCTCACCAGTCTTCTGTTAAGTTTCGTGTGGATGAAGTGTTCGAACATCGAGGAGGTGTCGATATGAGGAGAAGGAGGAGAGGCAAGAGTTCAAGCTTGGGGATGCCCAAGGCACCCCAAATAAATATCCAAGGAGACTCAAGCGTCTAAGCTTGGGGATGCCCCGGAAGGCATCCCATCTTTCTTCAACAAGTATCGGTATGTTTTCGTTTTCGTTTCGTTCATGTGATATGTGTAAGTCTTGGAGCGTCTCTTGTGTTTTGTTTTCACTTTTCTTTTATGCACCATGCTGGTATGAGATATTACATGGTCGATTTATAGAATGCTCATTTCACTTCACTTATATCTTTTGAGTATGGCTTTATAGAATGCTTCATGTGCTTCACTTATATCATTTGAAGTTTGGATTGCCTGTTTCTCTTCACATAGAAAACCGTTATTCGTAGAATGCTCTTTTGCTTCACTTATATTTATTAAAGCATGGTCTTTTGTAGAAAGAATTAAACTCTCTTGCTTCACTTATATCTATTTAGAGAGTCAACAGGAATTGGCCATTCACATGGTTAGTCATAAAATCCTACATAAAACTTAGGGATCACTGAATATGATATGTTTGATTCCTTGCAATAGTTTTGTGATATAGAGATGATAATATGTGGGAGGTACTAGTAGATGATCGTGTTTAGTAAGATATTGGTGTTAGAGCATCTCCAGCCGCGGCCCCAAAGGACCCCCCAGGCCTCTTTTTTATCGTCGGCGGGCGAAAAAATTCCCAGTAGCTCCCCCAAGACGCCGATTTTCGCCGGTTGGGCCCCTTTTTTGGGCCGGCGAACCCAGGCCGAACCCAGGGTGCTGGGGGGCTCCTGGGGGCGCCGGCTGAAGCGAAAAGCCGGGTGGGGCCGAGCTGTCGGCGAGACCGGCTGCCACTTCCCGTCATTTCCCCTCCTTTTCCCTCTCGATCCCGCCGTTTCCCCCGCCATTCTCACCGTTCTCGCCATTTCCCTCCATCTTCCCTTCGCCGCCATGTCGCCGAAGAAGTACGCCGCGCCTCGCCAAGCCACCGCCCCCGCCGTCGCCAAGCCGCGCAAGGCCCGAGCGCCGATGCCAAGGCCGGCGGGCTTGACAAACGCGGAGTGGAAGGCCGATGTGGCCCGAAGGGAGGCGGTGACCACTGATCGCCGCAACAGGCTTCTCATGAAGAAAGCCAGGGATGCCGCGGCGGTGGCGGCGGCGGTTGAAAAGGAGGTGTCGTCTCACCGGCCAATCTTCCCGGGACGGCAGCCGGCGGGCCCGTTCCCACAAGGCGTGATGGCCAGCCAACAAAGCATCGCGTCTCCGGCCAACCCAAACTTCCCTTCGCCAGCGTGGGGCGGTTATGCGCCCTCGCCGGAGTACGTCGACGGCGACGCCCTCGGCGGATTCAACCCCAACATCACCTTCCCGCGCACGCCTTCCGCCTTCTCCGCCGGCCACCCCACCCAGTACGGCTACATGCCCTCCCCGACATACTCCGGATCGTCCGCGATGGCTCTGCGGCGCGACCCCCTGCCTTTCGCGCCCGGCGCGACACCACAGTACAGCAACACCGAGGCCGAGATGGAGGAAATTATCAACACCGGCTCCGCCGTGGCCGCCTCGTGCCCTGGGTTTGGTACGCAAGAGGCGGAGGACACCGGCGACATGGACGACGTCGATGTCGACGAGCCTAGGGAGGAGGAAGAGACGGTGTCGGAACCCGCGCCGCCGGCGAAGGGCAAAGGGAAAAAGAAGAAGAGGACGAGGTCTGCCAATGGCAAGCCGAGCGAGCCCCGCATCAAGTGGATGGCGAAGGAGGACGTGTGCCTCGCCGAAGCATGGAAGCTGGTCAGCATGGACCCGATCACCGACGCGAACCAGAACACCGACAAGTACTAGGCGAGAATCAAGGTGGCTTTCGACGAGCGCAAGTTGGTTGACCCAGAGTTCACCGGCACGTACATGGAGCGTGGCACCAAGGCCATGCACAACCATTGGGTGGGCATTCAAATGGCGTGCAACAAGTGGCATGGCATCCAGGAACAGGTCCATGCTCGCCCTGAGAGCGGCGCGAGCGTCGAACAGCAGGTACGTTCGCCGACTCCTTCGCCGAACACTTGGCTTCGTCGTCCCTTCGCCGAACACTTGTCTTTTTTGGTGCAGATGGTTCGGATGTTCGACTTGTTTCGCCGGGACAGCGGCACCGACTTCAAGTTCCTCCATGTGTTCACCCGGATCGAGTCTTGCGAGAAATGGGCCGAGGTCCGGCTTGCGCTCCCCAACAAGGACGGCGTGTACAGTCCGGACGCGCCTGTTGCTGGGGCGGCCGAAGGGCGGCCAGACGGGAACAAGAAGGCGAAGAAAGCCAGGAACGACGCGCCGGCTGCCGAACGTCTGCAGGCGTCGATCGAGCAATGCACCGCCGACGCAAAGACCCACTCTGCCCTGAGGGAGGAGAAGGCGGAGGAGAGGTGGTCAGCGCTGATGACGAAGCAGGACGCCAAGCTCGACCTCCTCAGGACCAACGTCGCCGCGAAGAAATGCAACACTGACCTGGCGTTCCTCATGGGAGGCGTCTCGGTGGAGATGGACCCACAGGTCAAGGCGTGGTACTTGGCGGAGCGCAATCTCATCCTTAACCTCATGCCGGCGCCCTCCGCACCGCCCACGCCGCCGGCGAGCCCGCCCTCGTCTCCGACGTCGTTGAACGCGCCCTCCCCGACGCCGACCGCTACGACGACCACTACGACGACCGCTATGACGACCTCTCCCGTCACTCCAGGAGATGACGAGGAGCTGGCCGTTTGAGGAGTTCTATGCTCACGTCTCCCGCATTTTTTGTACACCAGACTATTGGCATGTTTTGATCGCCGAACCTGTGGCGATCGCCGGACTATGGCATGATGGACACCGACTGTGGCATGGCCGACGCCGAACTGTGGCGTGATCGCCGAACTCGCGTCGTTTTTTGGGTAGCGGGAAATGGGAGGTTCAAATTTGCATGCGCTGTGTGGCCGAACCCCGGGGGCGCGACTGGGAAGTTGATCCCCCCCAGGGCGAAAATAGCGTCGGCTTTGCCGTTTTGCGGCCTCGCCGGGCGTGCTGGGGGGCCAAACGGCTGGAGATGCTCTTAAGGTTTGTGATTCCGAAGCATGCACGTATAGTCTCCCGTTATGCTAGGAAGTTGGAGCACAATTTATTCTTGATTGTCTATCTTTGTGTGAAGGTCGGGGGCGCACGATGGTTAACTCCTACCAACCTCCCCCCTAGGAGCATGCGTAGTAATACTTTGCTTCGAGGGCTAATAAACTTTTGCAATAAGTATGTGAGTTCTTTATGACTAATGTGAGTCCATGGATTATACGCACTCTTACCTTTCCGCAATTTGCTAGCCTCTACGGTACTGTGCATTGCCCTTTCTCACCTCGAGAGTCGGTGCAAACTTCGCCGGTGCATCCAAACCCCGTGATATGATACGCTCTATCACACATAAGCCTTATTATATCTTCCTCAAAACAGCCACCATACCTACCTATTATGGCATTTCCATAGCCATTTCGATATATATTTCCATGCAACTTCCACCGCCTCCGTTTTGATGACTTGAGCATTCATTGTCATGTTGCATTACATGATCGTAAGATAGCTAGCATGATGTTTTCATGGCTTGTCCGTTTTTTGATATCTTTGCTACGCTAGATCATTGCATTCATATAGAGTCATACTTTGTTCTACAATTGTTGTAATATTGAGTTGTAAGTAAATAGAAGTGTGATGATCATCATTATTCATTATTAGAGGATGCCCCAGTGATGAAAGGATGATGGAACTATGATTCCGCCACAAGTCGGGATGAGGCTCCGGACAATGAAAAAAAAGAAAGAAAGAAAATAGAAAAGGAAAAGAAAAAGGAAAAAAAAGAAAAAAAGGGAAAGAAAAAAAAGAAAAAAAAGAAAGAGAAAGGGCCATGCTAATTCCACACTTGTGCTTCAAAGTAGCACCATATTTTTCATATAGAGAGTCTCCTATGTTGTCACTTTCATATACTAGTGGGAATTTTTCATTATAGAGTTAGATGCATACCCACTTAGTTTTCATATTGAGCTTCTATACACTTATAGCTCTTAGTGCATCCGTTGCATGGCAATCCCTACTCCTCGCATTGATATCTATTGATGGGCATCTCCATAGCCCGTTGATACGCTGAGTTGATGCGAGACTTCTCCACTTTTACCCCTTTGAAACATACCACCATATTCTATTCCACCCATAGTGCTATATCCATGGCTTGTGCTCATGTATTGCGTGAGAGTTGAAAATGCTGAAGCGCGTTAAAAATATGAACCAATTGCTTGGCTGACACCGGGGTAGTACATGATTTATACTTTGTGTTAAGAAAACAGAGCATGACAAGGCTATATGATTTTGTAGGGATAGCGTTCTTTAGCCTTGATATTTTGAAAGACATGATTGTTTGTTGGGATGCCAGAGTATTAATGTATTTATGTCAAAACTAGACTATTGCTTTGAATCACTTGTGTCTTAATATTCATGCCATGATTAGATATATGATCAAGATTATGCTAGGTAGCATTTCACATCAAAAAATTATCTTTTTTATCATTTACCTACTCGAGGACGAGCAGGAATTAAGCTTGGGGATGATGATACGTCTCCGTCGTATCTATAATTTTTCATTGTTTCATGCCAATATTATACAACTTTCACATATTTTTGGCAACATTTTATATGATTTATTGGACTAACCTATTGATCCAGTGCTTAGTGCCAGTTCCTGTTTGTTGCATGTTTTTTGTTTCGCAGAATATCCATATCAAACGAAGTCCAAACGCGATAAAAATTTATGGAGATTTTTTTGGAATATTTGTGAATTTTGAGAAGTGGAATCAACGCAAACGGAGGCCCACGCCCCCCAGAAGACACCAGGGCGCGGCCAAGGGGGCCAGGCGCGCCCTGGTGGGTTATGCCCACCTCGTAAGTCGGTTGGAGCTCTCCTTCGGGCGTAAGGAAGCTAATTTTTGGATAAAAATCCGCTCAAAATTAAAGCCCGATCGGAGTTACGGATCTCCGGGAATATAAGAAACGGTTTTCGACCAGAAAACAGGAACGTGAAACAGAAGAGAACAGAGAGGGAGATCCAATCTAGGAGGGGCTCCTACGCCTCCACCGCCATGGAGGCCATGGACCAGAGGGGGAACTCTCCTCCCATCTAGGGGGGAGGCCAAGGAAGAAGAAGAAGGATGGGGGCTCTCTCCCCCTCTCTCCCGGTGGCGTCGGAACGCCGATGGGGCAATCATTGTGACGGCGATCTACTCCAACAACTTCGCCGCCGTCAACACCAACTCACTCCCCCTCTATGCAGTGGTGTAACACCTCTATTCCCCGCTGTAATCTCTACTTAAACATGGTGCTCAACTCCATATATTATTTCCCAATGATATTTGGCTATCCTATGATGTTTGAGTAGATCTCTTTTGTCCTATGGGTTAATTGTGGTATGATGTTATGGATGTGAGTTGTATGTTGATATGGTGCTGTCCTATGATGCCCTCCGTGTCGTGCAAACGTGAGGGATTCCCGCTGTAGGGTGTTGCAATATGTTCATGATTTGCCTATGGTGGGTTGCTTGAGTGACAGAAGCATAAACCCGAGTAGGTGGGTTGTTGCATATGGGAGTAAAGGGGACTTGATACTTAATGCTATGGTTGGGTTTTACCTTAATGAACTTTGGTAGTTGCGGATGCTTGCTAGAGTTCCAATCATAAGTGCATATGATCCAAGTACGGAAAGTGTGTTAGCGTATGCCTCTCCCTCATTGCATATAACAAGTATCTATCGTATCATATTCAATTGCCTAGGGACAATCTTTTTCTTGCGTTACACAAAAGCTTTCTATTAAGTTGTTTACTCTTTTTGTTCTTTTATTAAAACAGCACCTAACTTTTATTTTCACGTTCTTTATTATCTTGCAAAGTACTTCTAGTTTTATTCCCACAAAGTAGTTTAATACTTGTTCTAGGTAAAGCAAGCATTAGCGTGCGTAGAGTTGTATCGGTGGTCGATAGAACTTGAGGGAATATTTGTTCTATCTTTAGCTCCTCGTTAGGTTCGACACTCTTACTTATCTAAAAAGGCTACAAATGATCCCCTACACTTGTGGGTTATCAGCCGTCCATTTTGGTGACAATGGACTTGTGAAGATGTGACGAAGAGTGGCTCACCCATAGTGGAGTATGGGGGAGAAATCAACTAGTCTTCATCGAGCCAACACAATCAAGAAAGGTTTTCCCTTGATAGGTTTTCTATTTTACCGGTCTCATGGTGGTAGTTGGGAGACCAAGTTATAGGATCGATTGCCGTACTATCAAGGGGGGTTCTCAAGTGAGTAGCTTGATCGTATCGTTCGGTGAGAGCTCAAACCATTTGCATCCTTGCATTATCATCTTTCTTGGTCCTTATTTGGTTTCTCTCTATGTGAGTTTTTGAGCTTATGATCTTCATCGTGATAAGTTCAAGCTCATCGAAAACAGATTTCATATGCATCATATTGTGTTTTCGGTGTTGGAGATTTTGCCGGATATATATTGGGAAGGTCATCTTCCTTATCCTAGTGGCATTTATTCTCCATTGCTTGTTCTTAATTTAACTAGTCATTTTTGGATAGCTCTTGTTGTCCTTTATCCAACAAGCTTGAGTTTGCTCAAATCGGAGCTCGTATGCGAAAGTTATGGCTATTTTAGTCTTACCTGTTTTACATAGAGAGGTTGTACCGCCCCATAGAGAGGTTGTACCGGTTGACCGGTACAACCGGTGTTTGGAGCGGTTGTACCGCTCCAGATTTGGTCCGAAGGTTGTACCGGCCATGTACCGCTCTACCACCGGACTGGTTTCTGTTTTGGAGCGGTTCTTGGGCGGTTGTGGGCCGGTTGTTCCGGTTATACCGGTACTACCGGTGCCTCGGGCGGTTGTACCGCTTATTGCTTTTGCTACATGTAGGTTTTGTCTGCTTTGACCGGTTGTACCGGTGCGCATAGTGGTTGTACCGCTCCTGTGTTAGTCTGCACATAACAGGCAGATTCGTGGGGACCTATTTAAGGGGGTCTTCTTCCCCAATGGTCCCCATCCTTTGAGCTCGAGTTTGCCCCCCATTGTTGGCCTTCTTTGAGCTTGCTAACTCTCAATCCCTCCAATGATTCTTCCTAGTTCTTGAGGGAAAAGAGAGAGGAGATCTAGATCCACATTTCCACCAATCACTTTCTCCTCTTTGTGAGGGGAACCCCTTGGATCTAGTTCTTGGAGTTCTTGGTGTTCTTCTTCGTTCTTCCTCTAATTTTCCACCATAGCATTAGTTGTTGTGGTGGAATTTGGGAGAGAAGGACTTGGGCACTCCATGTGCCCTTGCCATTGCATTTGGTGCATAGGTTTGAGTTCTCCATGGTGATACGTGGAAGTGAAGTTTGAGAAGCTTATTACTCTTGGGTGTTTGAGCACCCTAGAGCTTGTTCCTCTTCGGTGCCTTGGCGCCCTAGACGGTTGGTGTTGTCTCGGAGCTCAATCATTGTGGTGTATAGCTCCGGGCAAGCGTCGGGGTCTCCAATTAGGTTGTGGAGGTTGCCCCGAGCATTTGAGGTCACCTCAAAGCCACAATCCATTGTGGTGAAGCTTCGTGGTGTTGTTGGGAGCCTCCGATTAAGTTGTGGAGATTGCCCCAACCTTGTTTGTACGGGTTCGGTGACCGTCCTCAAGGGTCCCTTAGTGGAATCACGACATCTTGCATTGTGCGAGGGCGTGAGGAGATTACGGTGGCCCTAGTGGCTTCTTGGGGAGCATTGTGCCTCCACACCGCTCCGAACGGAGATTAGCATCCGCAAGGTTGTGAACTTCGGGATACATCGTCATCTCCGCGTGCCTCGGTTATCTCTTAACCGAGCCCTTTACTTATGCACTTTACTCTGTGATAGCCATATTGTTTCATGTTATATATCTTGCTATCACTTAGTTGTTTATCTTGCTTAGCATAAGTTGTTGGTGCACATAGGTGAGCCTAGTTGTTTTAGGTTTTGTGCTTGACATATTAAACGTTAGTTTTATTCCGCATTTGTTCAAGCCTAAATCATAATTATTTTAAAGCGCGTATTCACCCCCCCCCCTCTAGGCGACATCCACGTCCTTTCAGCTGTGTTAAAAAAAAGTGCGCCCAACGGTCTCCTAGAATTCAACCGTTTGGACTGTCCGGACTCCCGCAAAATCCAGATCATATGTGGTGTAGAAATGTCGTTCTCTGGACTATCTATCATGTTATCCCCAACACGCAGGCCCAATAAAAAAACACCACCACACAAGCCTTTAATGTGCTGCTATTCTTGACACAAGTATGCATATAATTAAGGTGTCTAGGAAATCTGTTGCATTTTGAAATCAACAAAATTCATCTCCGTTTACTAATCAATAGTTAAAAATTAGCTAGAGATCATTTGGTATAACAGATAAGTGGAAATTCGGGAAGCTAAACCACAAAAATATGACAAAAATGAAAACGATAGCCTTTCTATTCCTGGCAATTGATCATCTTATATAGGAAGGTCTAGTGCTTATACCATTAGTAAATAATGTAGGCACCACAAGCCGGATTGGAGCTTCAGTTTAACATCAACCAGTTGCTTAGAACAGAGCCGCAAAATTGCATCAAAAATAGGATTTTGCACCTACATTTTGGTGCCTTTTTCACTATATGTCTGACACACACTATATGCATTTTGTAGATAGGTGACATTCCGAGAGATAAGTCAAGAAATTACCTAGAGCTGCCACCAAATGGAAATCAAATGAGGGGGAAGCAAGAAATAAGTCAGAAGTGTTGTTCTCCTCCCAGATGTGTAGTAGTTGTTTTTAAAAAATAGGAAACAATTTCACACAGTGATGCAGATGCCGGGAACGCACGCACACACTATGAACAGCAGCACACATGCACACGAGAAAAAGAGAGGAATGAGATGGGCCGTCGTCTGTACGCTTTGAGCGGCGGTGGTTGTCGTGCACTCATGGCATGGGGGGAGAAGATGAGACTGCTCAGTGCGGCGGCGGGCTGGCTTCGATCCAGCCTGCCTTGGGTCGTTGCGCACCTTTGGGCAGAGTCAGAAGTGAAGCACATAGGAAATATGGTAAAATATTCAACAATTATCGCAAAATAAATCAGTTTTTTTAATTTTTTCCCTACCCACCCCCACCCCCATTTCATTATTTCACATGTGCATATGCACCAGAGTGCAGTGCAGAAACTCCATGTCCTGAAAAGCCTCAGATTTTGCTACACTCATAATGTGCAGGTAAGTCAACTGATAATGTTACATTCTGAAAAATTGAACTCTAAAAATCTGAAGTACCATGATGGAGGACAAAGCATATATATATATATATATATATATATATATATATATATATATATATATATATATATATATATATATATATATATATATATATATATATAGTAATACTATTCATCACCCAGGGTGCAGAATGAGTTATTCTTCACCCGAGGTAATCTTACGATTGTTTCATAAATAAATTTTGTTTTGTATATAAATAGTTACATGCATATTAATTCATTATGTAAAATTTGGCATAAGAAAACAAATATATATGTCATAAGACCAGAAAAATTACATTTTATGTACATTTTACACTATGTTTTGACGTTCGTAACTTTTCGTAGCGTAAATTTTTTTTTACGGCGATTTAATACTTTCTTACGTTCTGTTTTTAGGTTAGAGAGACTGTGGTATCCCCAGCCCATCAGAGTTCAAATCCTGGTGCTCGCATTTATTCCTGGAATTATTTCAGGATTTCCGGCGATGCGCATTCAGTGGGAGGAGACGTTCCCGTCGACGACGAGGTGCCTACGGTGACTTCGTAAATTTCAAGATGATATGCCGGCTCAGTCTCTCGGAGGTGCTCATAGGGGTAGGGTGTGCGTGTGTGCGTTCATAGGGATGAGTGTATGCGCGTGTATATGAGCGCTTGCGTCTGTACTGTGTTCAAAAAAAAAGTAGGAAAAAAATTATGGGACGTAAAAATACGATGCATTAATGATAAAACAGAGGGGGTGAAGAATAACTATTCCTCACCCAGGGTGACGAATAGCGCGACCCTATATATATATATATATATATACATTTGGGGCACCTAGATGCCTGGGCAACTAGCATTAAGTAGCTCGCATGTCAGCCCATTTGCATTTATTGCTTTGGAAATAATTAAAACACACATTAATTCATGGAGAGAGAATAACAGAATAAAAGAAAATAAATAAATATTTAAAGATCATAAATTATGATCGTTGCATGTAGCCCTTTTTCAAACACGCTGATAAGGTTGCATCACAAATTGTTATGTACGTACACGGGTATATACATACCTACTAATAAAATTATGTACATGCATAGGTATGTGTATACACGGGCATGTATATACCTATTAATGAAATCGTGTACATAAGCGGGTATGTATATACCTACTGATAAAATCATGTACATAAGCGGGTATGTATATACGCAATGATTTATTCTACCTGGTGATCAAATTAAGTACATACATGGGTATGGGTATGTATATACCTACTAACGAAATTATGTACATACATGGTATGTGTATACCTACTGATGAAATTATTTACATACACACGGGTATTTTGAATAATATACATACACACGTATGTATATACCCAATTATTTATTCTAGGAAACAATAAATGTTGTAACAGGAAGTAATAAATGTTGATTAATCTCCTACCTTTCTATCATGTGTCATGCATGCATGCGCTGGACAACAAATTTAAGTCTGCCAAATTAACTAGTAATTAAGGCGTTTATATTGGTTTCCAAATCAACCGTTAAACAGACACACACATACACACACACACACACACACACACATATATATATATATATATATATATATATATATAGACCGTCTATTCTGACATCGATGTGAAAATAACTATTCTGACAACACTTCCGAACTACAGGGTTAACGCGGGTGCACTGCATCCCTATCAAATGAACACTGCAATGTCAGCAGAAAAAACTGCATGCGTTTTTTCGGCACCATTTTCGCTCCAGTTTCTAAACCGTTTGTCGAAACGAGACGTATAGTATACCGTTGGATAGCTACGGAAAATCCGCAATTTTTCCATGTTGACCACTTTCCGTGATTCCCCACGGTTTAAGAGCAGTTTCGAAAACAGTGGCCGCCCGACGAGTGGCAGCGAGCGTGTTTTCGCGTTTTTTTCGAAACCGCTTGTCGGAATGAGTCAAACGATATGGCGTTGGAAAGATATCATCGAGGCACAACTTTTTCATGTAGATCACTCTCTCTAATTCCTTACGGTTTGAGAGTAATTTCAAATTTACTAAAAAACGGAATTCTGTTTTTCAAAATTTTCGATTTTTTTGGTATGGTTTTCGTTCCAGTTTTCTAACTGTTTGTCGGAACGAGGCGTGTGATACGACATTGGAAAGATGTGTAATAGGCGCAATTTTCATATGTTGATCATTTGTTAAGATTCTGTCGGATTTCGGGCTCCGCAAAACCCTAAGAAGTTCGAACCCAGGGGTGTGTGCGAAGATCTCCAACAGCTTCACCCCCTCCAAGCTCACAACACGATGCCCCGCTCGATGGCGAGGAAGAAGATAACACACGAGAGTTTACCCAGGTTCGGGCCGCTGCGAAGCGTAAAACCCTACTCCTGCTTTTGGTGGATTACCTCACGAGGAGGTTTGTGGATGAACTAGTACATTGGTGAGCTGCCTCGCGAGTGCGTTTTGGGTGGTGTTTGATCCCCCCTCTACAGAGCAGCCTAGCCTCTATTTATAGCGGCCCGGGTCCTCTCCCCTTATCGCAATGGCGGGAAAGGATCCCACAACGGCCAAATTCGAAAGGGGACAGGAGGTACACCCTATCCTGACGAAAGGTGGTCTTCGCCTGCCAAGTAGGTGGTGGTGACACGGTGGTGGGCTCGCTGGTGACATCCGTCCTGCCGCGCCCGCTGGCCTGGTCTCGTTGCACCGGAATGGAAACCTTTGTCCGGGCGCCTCGGGAACCTGCGCTCGTCCTTGTCTCCTTTGCACCAAATAGGAAACTGTCCCTTCTGGCGCGCTGGCGCCCGCCTGGCCTGGCCGGCGTCACCCTTGACCTCCCGAGGCCGAGCATTGCATAGAGATCTCCGCCACTCAAGAGGGGGTCTGGGGAGGCCTCCCCCTTCCGGGAGCCTTGGCGTTGTCCTCCTCGCGAGGGCGGGGCTCTCGCGAGGGTCTTGTCTTGAGTGCAGCCGCGCAGGGCCGTACGAACCGTCAAGTGGGCCATGTCCTGGGCCGCAGGCAGGCAAGTCTGGGTACCCCGGTATCCAGAACGCTGACAGATTCCTCACGTTTTTAAATGAATTTTGAAAACGGTGCGACTGCCCACGAGTGGCAGCGAGCGTATTTTCATGATTTTTTCCAAACCGCTCGTCGAAATGATGCAAATGATATGGCGTTGGAAATATATCAACGAGGCGCAACTTTTTCATGTAGAACACATTCTCTAATTCCTTACGGTTTAAGAGCAGTTTTGAAATTACCGAAATGCGGACACTCTGTTTTTCGCGACATCGAAATCGACGAACTGAACTGCATCAGACAACGAAACGCACTGCTTCAGACTGAAAATGACACTGCATTAGACGGACAAGCGGACAAGATTATTTTATTTTATGCTTTCTCTAACTTTTTATAAATGAGAGTGGATCACAAAGATGAGGGAACCCCACTGCATTGTCGTCAGAGGGGACTGCATGCATTTTTTGTTCAAGGTGAGGCCTTTTTCAAACACTACTATTTTATCAACGGGTATTTACTGCATGGACGATGTGAGTGGACTGCAGGGAGGGAATGACACAAGCCAACTATAATGGAACTGAATTTAAAAAGCATCAAAATTAACCACATGCCGGTACCAGCTGGACTGCATCATCATGCACCACTGTTCCTATAAAAAATATTACAAAGCGAGATGCAATTTTTATGGTGTTAACTTCTAGGCCCACTGAAGCAAACTGCTCACTCCCATACTACCAGGGGACATTTCTTGTGTGTCTTATGTTTTGGATCACAAGGAACGAAGGAAACCACAACGGATAGAGGAGTGAACATCTCCAAAGAGTAACATGATTCGGACATAGGGGAAGAGTAATCTGCACACTGCACTGCACTCCCGGACACCAAACTACAGTCTTGATCGTGGAGGACTGCACGCAATTTTGAAAACACTACCTGGCTCGCAAAATCTGAAAACTCTGATAAAACATGTGGACTGCACATAGCCAAAATCTGAAGAAAAACGCAAAAAAACACAACTGGACTGCACGCGCTACTGCTCTTCGATCTTGTTGCCGCCGATTAGGGGTGGATGTGCCATGGAGGAGACCACCTCCCCGCCTCTTGAAACTCCTCCACACCACTTGCTGCTGCTTCAGTCTTCGGTGGTGTTCATTGTCTTTGTAGGAGCGGACTGCATGCGATGCATCGGGTGGAGAACATCGAGAGGAGAGGTAGTGTCGAGGTATGTTGTCGCCAGAGTCTCCCGTCCATGGCCACCAACTACACGAGGAGGAGCCCACCACCGGATTCGGCCTCCGGTGACCCCCGGTGCGGGATTCGGCTTCCACGCGCGGCCACCGGCCCCTAGCAGTGTTGGATCCGGCCACCACCCCCTCCCAGCGCTGGATCCGGCCTCGACGACAGAGGTAGGTGAGCCGGGGGGAGGGCGCCGGGGGCAAAAGGATGGAGGGGAGGAAATCCGGCGGCGGGGCTCGTCGGGGTGGGCGCGGTGGACGACAGCGCTCCCCGCGGTGGACGGCAGCGCTCGGGACGGCATCGTCGCACAGGAAGGCTCGTGGGTGGCGGCACAGGGGAAGGCAGCGGGGACGGGTGGAGAGGATCCGGGATGGGCCGACGCTGGTTGGGGGCATGGCAGCGGTGGGAGATTGGGGGAGTTCGACGGGGGTGGGTGGCGTCCGGTGGGGTGCTGCCGTGGAGTGGGTGGGGAGGGGGTGGGGGCTTGACTCGACGGGCGACTCCGGCTTTCCGGGTGTGTTTGTGGTTCTGTTCCGAACAGCGGGTAGTGCTTGACAGTTGTCAGAATAAGCTCGGTAGTGTTAGAATAAGGTCTTAAGGGGTGTTGTCAAAATAGACCCACCCTATATGTATGTATATGTATGTATATATATATATATATGTATATGTATGTATATATATATTGTATCAATAACATGGAACCTATATCTTAGTAAGTTTAGATACAACAGCTAACAGTTTGAGAATAGTTCAAACTATAGTCCTATTTCCCGGGAAACATAACAATATTACATCCCAAAAAGTCAAGTACCATACAGACCTGCAATTTTGTCTGGCCAGATTACCTCAAAAATGGTTCATGCCCCTCCGTTTATCTTTAACTAATATCAAAGTGTTGGAAATATGCCCTAGAGGCAATAATAAAATGGTTATTATTATATTAACTTGTTCATGATAATCATTTATTATCCATGCTATAATTGTATTGATTGGAAACTCAAATACATATGTGGGTACATAGACAACACTGTGTCCCTAGTATGTCTCTAATAGACTAGCTCGTTGATCAAAGATGGTCAAGGTTTCCTAGCCATAGACATGAGATGTCATTTGATAACGGGATCACATCATTAGGAGAATGATGTGATGGACAAGAACCAAACTATGAACGTAGCATATGATCGTGTCAGTTTATTGCTATTGTTTTCTGCATGTCAAGTATCTGTTCCTATGACCATGAGATCATGCAACTCACTGACACCGGAGGAGTACCTTGTGTGTATCAAACGTCGCAACGTAACTGGGTGACTATAAAGATGCTCTACAGGTATCTCCGAGGGTGTCTGTTGAGTTGGCATGGATCAAGACTGGGATTTGTTACTCCGTGTGACGGAGAGGTATCTCAGGGCCCACTCGGTAATACAACATCACAATGAGCCTTGCAAGCAAAGTGACTAAAGAGTTAGCCACGGGATATTGTATTACGGAATGAGTAAAGAGACTTGCCGATAATGAGATTGAACTAGGTATAGAGATACCGACGATCGAATCTCGGGCAAGTAACATACCGAAGAACAAAGGGAACAGCATACGGGATTAACTGAATCCTTGACATAGAGGTTCAACCGATAAAGATCTTCGTAGAATATGTAGGAACCAATATGGGCATCCAGGTCCCGCTATTGGTTATTGACCGTAGAGGTGTCTCGGTCATGTCTACATAGTTCTCGAACCCGCAGGGTCTGCACACTTAACGTTCGGTGACGTTTCGGTAGTATTGAGATATATGTGTTGGTGACCGAAGGTTGTTCGGAGTCCCGGATGAGATCCCGGATGTCACGAGGAGCTCCGGAATGGTCCGGAGGTAAAGATTTATATATAGGAAAGTGGTATTTGGGTTCCGGAAAAGTTTCGGGTATTTCCGGTAGTGTACCGGGAGTGACGAATGGGTTTCGGGGGTCCACCGGGTGGGGCCCACCCACCCCGGGGGGGGGGCACATGGACCCAAGAGGTGGCGCACCAGCCCCTAATGGGCTGGGGAACCGACCCCATAAGGGCCCATATGCCCAAGAGGAAAAAAGGTGGAGATAGGAAGGAACATGACTCCTTCCTAATATGAATCCACTTCCTAGTAGGAAGTGGATTGGACTCCTCCTTGCCCTGGTTCGGCCGACCCCTGGGGGAAACCCTAGGGAGGCTTGCTCCTCCCTCTCCCTCCTATATATACTAGAGGAATAGAGCCCCACAACCCACGGCCACGTGCTAGTTCTCTATTCTCTAGTTCCTCCACCAAATAGATTCCGGTAGTGCTTAGGCGAAGCCCTGCCGGGATAACTCCACCATCACCACGACCACGCCGTCATGCTGCTGGAGATCTCATCTACCTCTCCGCCTCCTCTTGCTAGATCAAGAAGGCAGAGATTGTCATCGAGCTGTACGTGTGATGAACGCGAAGGTGCCGTCCGTTCGGCGCTAGATCGTGATTGGATCGCGGGACGGCTTGCAATTTGGATCGCGAAGACGTTCGACTACATCAACCGCGTCTCTTAACGCTTCCCGCTTAGCAATCTACAAGGGTATGTAGATCCACTCTCCCTCTCGTAGATGCACATCACCATGGATAGATCTTGCGTGTGCGTAGGAAATTTTTTGTTTCCCATGCAACGTTCCCCAACAGTGGCATCATGAGCTAGGTCTATGCGTAGATGAGATCACGAGTAGAACACAAAGGAGTTTATGGGCGTTGATGCTCAGATTGCTTCCTCCCTTGGTCTTTTCTTGATTCGGCGGTATTGTGGGATGAAGCAGCCCGGACCAACCTTACTCGTACGCTTACGAGAGACCGGTTCCATCAACTGACATGTGACTTTGTTGCATAAAGATGGCTGGTGGGTGTCTGTCTCTCCCACTTTAGTTGGATCGGATTCGACAAAGGCGGTCCTTGAGAAGGTTGAATAGCAATTTGTGTATCACCGTTGTGGTTTTGCGTAGGTAAGAATCGTTCTTGCTAGATACCCATAGCAGGCACGTAAAACATGCAACAACAATTAGAGGACGTCTAACTTGTTTTTGCAGGGTCTGTTGTGATATGATATGGCCAATGACATGATGAGATATATGTGATGTATGAGAAGATCATGTTATGTATAGATAATCACGACTTGCATGTCGATGAGTACGGCAACCGGCAGGAGCCATAGGGTTGTCTTTAATTTATTTTCGCCGTTTTTCTTTACTTTATCGCTATGAGTTAGCAATAGTTGTAGAAGCAATAGTTGGCGCGACAACCTCATGGCGACACGTTGATGGAGATCAAGATGATGGGGATCATGGTGTCATGCCGGTGACGATGGAGATCATGCCGGTGCTTTGGAGATGGAGATCAAAAGCACAAGATCATGGCCATATCATGTCACTTATGATTTGCATGTGATGTTAATCCTTTTATGCATCTTATTATGCTTAGGACGACGGTAGCATTATAAGGTGATCCCTCACTAAAATTTCAAGATGAAATTGTGTTCTCCCCGAGTGTGCACCGTTGCGAAAGTTCGTCGTTTCGAGACACCATGTGATGATCGGGTGTGATAGACTCTACGTTCGCACACAACGGATGCAAGCCAGTGTTGCGCATGCAGAACACTCGGGATAAACTTGACGAGCCTAGCATGTACAGACATGGCCTCGGAACACAAGAGACCGAAAGGTCGAACATGAGTCATATAGTAGATATGATCAACATGGAGATGTTCACCATTGAAACCAGCTCATCTCACGTGATGATCGGACTTGGGTTGGTGGATTTGGATCATGTCACACTTAGACAACCTGAGGGATGTTGTTTTGAGTGGGAGTTCTTAAGTAATATGATTAATTGAACTCATTACCATGAACATAGTCAAAGTGACTTTGCAAATTATGTTGTAGATCAATAGCTCGCGTTGTAGCTCCCTTGTTTTTATACGTTCCTAGAGAAAATAGAATTGAAAGATGATGGTAGCAATAATGCGGACTGGGTTCCTGATTTGAGGATTGTCCTCATTGCTGCACAGAAGGCTTATGTCCTTAATGCACCGCTCGGTACTGTTGGGGAACGTTGCATGGGAAACAAAAAATTTCCTACGCACACACAAGATCTATCCATGGTGATGAGCATCTACGAGAGGGAGAGTGAATCTACATACCCTTGTAGATCGCTAAGTGGAAGCGTTAAGAAACGCGGTTGATGTAGTCGAACGTCTCCGCGATCCAAATCGCAAGTCGTCCCTCGACCCGATCACGAACTAGTGCCGAACGGACGGCACCTCCGCGTTCAACACACGTACGGCTTGATGACGCCTTCACCTCCTCGATCCAGCGAGCGATGATGAAGTAGTAGATGAGTTCCGGCAGCACGACGGCGTGGTGATGGTGGTGAGGAACAATCTCTGCAGGGCTTCGCCAAGCACTACGGAGATTATGACGGGAGAACTAGAGGGTTAGGGTTGCCGACACACGGCTTGGGAGATATTGATGTATCTCGTGTGCTAGCCCTGCCCCTGGGGTCTAAACTTGGAGAGAAAACCTCCACAAGGTCGGTTTTGCCCGCACAAGGTCGGTTTGGCCCGCACGGAAAGAGTCTAACTCGGATTCCAGCAGTATCGCGTACAAGCGGTAGTACCGCTCACGAGCGGTAGTACCGCTTACGCGGTAGTACTGCCTTACAGCGGTAGTACCGCTTAAGGCAGCAGCAAAACTTCCTTTTGCACTTTCCAATACCTCGTGGGCTTTATCCCTTTGGCTCATATAAAGTGTTGCTGCACCCGAACACTTCGGTAAACATCCGGAACCCGTTCCGGTGAATTCCGGAACCCTTCCGGAGATCAAAACACTATTATCACATATATCAATCTTTACCTCCGGACTATTCCGGAGATCCTCGTCATGTCCGGGATCTTATCCGGGATTCCGAACAACCTTCGGTCACCAACAAAATAACTCAACTATACTAATCGTCACCAAACGTTAAGTGTGTAGACCCTGCGGGTTCGAGAACTATGTAGACATGACCGAGACACCTCTACGATCAATAACCAATAGCGGGACCTGGATGCCCATATTGGCTCCTACATATTCTACGAAGATCTTTATCGGTCGAACCTCTATGTCAAGGATTCAGTTAATCCCGTATGCTGTTCCCTTTGTTCTTCGGTATGTTACTTGCCCGAGATTCGATCGTCGGTATCTCTATACCTAGTTCAATCTCGTTACTGGCAAGTCTCTTTACTCGTTCCGTAATACAAGATCTCGTGGCTAACACTTTAGTCACATTGCTTGCAAGGCTCATTGTGATGTTGTATTACCGAGTGGGCCCTGAGATACCTCTCCGTCACACGGAGTAACAAATCCCAGTCTTGATCCATGCCAACCCAACAGACATCCTCGGAGATACCTGTAGATCACCTTTATAGTCACCCAGTTACGTTGCGACGTTTGATACACACAAGGTACTCCTCCGATGTCAGGGAGTTGCATGATCTCATGGTCATAGGAACAGATACTTGACATGCAGAAAACAATAGCAATAAACTGACACGATCATATGCTACGTTTACAGTTTGGGTCTTGTCCATTACATCATTTTCCTAACAATGTGATCCCGTTATCAAATGACATCTCATGTCCATGGCCAGGAAACCTTCACCATCTTTTGATCAACGAGCTAGTCAACTAGAGGCTTACTAGGGACACAGTGTTGTCTATGTACCCACACATGTATTTGAGTTTCCAATCAATACAATTATAGCATGGATAATAAACGATTATCATGAACAAGGAAATATAATAATAACCAATTTATTATTGCCTCTAGGGCATACTTCCAACAGTCTCCCACTTGCACTAGAGTCAATAATCTAGTTCACATCACTATGTGATTTACATTGTAATGAATCGAACACCCATGCAGTTCTGGTGTTGTTCATGTTTAGCCCTTGGAAGAGGTTTAGTCATCGGATCTGCAACATTCAGATCCGTGTGTACTTTGCAAATATTTATGTCGTCCTCCTTGATGTAATCGCGGATGGAATTGAAACGTCGCTTTATGTGTCTGGTCCTCTTGTGAAATCTTGGTTCCTTGGCTAGAGCAATGGCACCAGTATTATCACAAAACAGAGTCATTGGGTTAAGCGCACTAGGCACTACTCCAAGATCTGTCATGAACTCCTTCATCCAGACACCTTCCTTCGCCGCCTCCGAGGCAGCGATGTACTCCGCTTCGCATGTAGAATCAGCTACCACGCTTTGCTTGGAACTGCACCAGCTAACCGCACCCCCATTAAGAATAAATACGTATCCGGTTTGTGACTTAGAGTCATCCGGATCAGTGTCAAACCTTGCATCGACGTAACCCTTTACGACGAGCTCTTGATCACCTCCATAAACGAGAAACATGTCCTTAGTCCTTTTCAGGTACTTCAGGATATTCTTGACCGCCGTCCAGTGTTCCATTCCTGGATCACTTTGAAACCTTCCGACCATACTTATGGCAAGGCTGACATCGGGTCTTGTGCACAGCATTGCATACATGATAGAGCCTATGGCTGAAGCATAGGGGATGACACTCATCTTTTCTTTATCTTCTGCAGTCACTGGGCATTGAGTCTTACTCAACTTCACACCTTGCAATACAGGCAAGAACCCCTTCTTGGACTGATCCATTTTGAACTTCTTCAAAACTTTGTCAAGGTATGTGCTTTGTGAAAGTCCTATTAAGCGTCTCGATCTATCTCTATAGATCTTGATGCCTAATATGAAAGCAGCTTCTCCTAGGTCCTTCATTGAAAAACTCTTTTTCAAATATTCCTTCACGCCTTCCAACATTTCTATATTGTTTCCAATCAGCAATATGTCATCCACATATAATATTAGAAACGCTATAGAGCTTCCACTCACTTTCTTGTAAATACAAGCTTCTCCGTAAACTTGTATAAACTCGAACGCTTTGATCACCTCATCAAAGCGAAGATTCCAACTCCGAGATGCTTGCACCAGTCCATAAATGGATCGCTGGAGTTTGCAAACTTTGTCAGCATTTTCTGGATCGACAAAACCTTCTGGTTGCATCATATACAACTCTTCCTTAAGGAAACCGTTAAGGAACGCTGTTTTGACATCCATCTGCCAAATTTCATAATCGAAAAAGGCAGCTATTGCTAACATGATTCTGACGGACTTCAGCATCGCTACGGGTGAGAAGGTCTCATCGTAGTCAACTCCTTGAACTTGTGAAAAACCCTTTGCCAAAAGTCGAGCTTTATAGACGGTGACATTACCGTCCGCGTCCGTCTTCCTCTTAAAGATCCATTTGTTCTGAATGGCCTTACGCCCTTCAGGTAATACTTCCAAAGTCCACACTTTGTTTTCATACATGGATCCCATCTCGGATTTCATGGCCTCTAACCACTTCTCGGAATCCGGGCCCATCATCGCTTCTCCATAGCTCGTAGGTTCATCGTTGTCCAACAACATGACCTCTAAGACAGGGTTGCCGTACCGCTCAGGAGCAGTACGCGTCCTTGTCGACCTACGAGGTTCGATAGCAACTTGATCCAAAGCTTCATGATCATCATCATTAACTTCCTCTTCAGCTGATGTAGGCTCTACAGAAACATCTTTCTGCGCTGCGCTACTTTGATGTTGAAGTAAAGGTTCAACAACCTCATCAAGTTCTATCTTCCTCCCACTCAATTCTTTCGAGAGAAACTCTTTCTCAAGAAATGTTCCGTTTTTAGCGACAAACACTTTGCCTTCGGATCTGAGGTAGAAGGTATACCCAACTGTCTCTTTTGGGTATCCTATGAAGACGCATTTCTTCGCTTTGGGTTCCAGCTTTTCAGGCTGATGCTTTTTGACATAAGCATCACATCCCCAAACTTTAAGAAACGACAGCTTTGGCTTCTTGCCAAACCAAAGTTCATATGGCGTCGTCTCAACGGATTTCGATAGTGCCCTATTTAAAGTGAATGCAGCTGTCTCTAATGCATAACCCCAAAACGATAGTGGCAAATCGGCAAGAGACATCATAGATCGCACCATATCCAATAAGGTTCGATTACGACATTCGGACACACCATTACGCTGTGGTGTTCCAGGCGGTGTTTGTTGTGAAACAATTCCACATTGTCTTAAGTGACTGCCAAACTCATAACTCAGATATTCTCCTCCTCGATCAGATCGTAGGAATTTAATCTTCTTGTTACGATGATTCTCAACTTCACTCTGAAATTGTTTGAACTTTTCAAATGTTTCAGACTTGTGTTTCATTAAGTAAATATACCCATATCTACTTAAGTCATCAGTGAAGGTGAGAAAGTAACGATAACCACCGCGCGCCTCAATGCTCATCGGACCGCACACATCAGTATGTATGATTTCCAATAAGCCACTTGCCCGTTCCATTGTTCCAGAGAACGGCGTTTTAGTCATCTTGCCCATGAGGCATGGCTCACATGTGTCAAGTGATTCAAAATCAAGTGACTCCAAAAAGTCCATCAGCATGGAGCTTCCTTATGCGTTTTACGCCAATATGACCTAAACGGCAGTGCCACAAGAAAGTGGTATTATCATTATCAATTCTACATCTTTTGGCATCAATGTTATGAACATGTGTATCATTACTATCGAGATTCAATAAGAATAAACCCCTCACATCGGGTGCATGACCATAAAAGATATTACTCATATAAATAGAACAACCATTATTCTCTGATTTAAATGAGTAACCGTCTCGCAATAAACAAGATCCAGATATAATGTTCATGCTTAACGCAGGCACTAAATAACAATTATTCAGGTTCATCACTAATCCCGATGGTAATCGAAGAGCGAGCGTGCCGACGGCGATCACATCAACCTTGGAACCATTTCCCACGCGCATCGTCACTTCGTCCTTTGCCAGCCTCCGTCTATTACGCAGTTCCTGTTTTGAGTTGCAAATATGAGCAACCGCACCGGTATCAAATACCCAAGCACTACAACGAGAGTTGGTAAGGTACACATCAATAACATGTATATCACATATACCTTGTTTGTTGTTGGCCTCCTTCTTGTCATCCAAATACTTGGGGCAGTTCCGCTTCCAGTGTCCAGTTCCCTTGCAATGAAAGCACACAGTTTCTGGTTTGGGTCCAGCCTTGGGTTT
This sequence comes from Elymus sibiricus, assembly GCA_039707655.1. NCBI lineage: Eukaryota > Viridiplantae > Streptophyta > Magnoliopsida > Poales > Poaceae > Elymus > Elymus sibiricus. The sequence goes on from CM077669.1 coordinate 372,273,400, forward strand.
CTTCACGGGAGGAGCAACTGCTTTGCCACTCTTCTTGGAGTTACCCTTCTTACCCTTGCCATTTTTCTTGAAACTAGTGGTTTTATTGACCATCAACACTTGATGCTCCTTCTGAATTTCAGACTCAGCGGCTTTCACCATCGCAAACAGCTCGGCGACTGACTTGTTCATCCCGTGCATGTTATAGTTCAACACGAAGCTCTTGTAGCTAGGTGGCAATGATTGAAGAACTCTGTCAGTGATAGCCTCTGGCGGAAGGGGCATCCCCAATTCAGCCAGACGGGTGGAGTACCCAGACATTCTGAGTACGTGATCACTGATAGACCCGTTCTCCTCCATCTTGCAAGCATATAACTTATCGGAGATCTCATATCTCTCGATCCGGGCATTTTTCTGAAAGATAAACTTCAACTCCTGGAACATCTCATATGCTCCATGACGTTCAAAACGTCTTTGAAGTCCCGGTTCTAAGCCATTCAATATTGCACATTGAACTATTGAGTAATCTTCAGAACGAGCCTGCCAGGCGTTCACAACGTCTAGAGACTCAACTGGAGCGGGTGGATCACCAAGCGGTGCATCAAGGACATAAGCCTTCTGGGAAGCCGTAAGGATAATCCTTAGATTACGGGCCCAGTCCACAAAGTTACTTCCATCATCTTTCAATTTAGCTTTCTCTAGGAACGCATTAAAATTCAGGGGTGCTACTACGCGAGCCATGATCTACAACATAAATATTGCAAAGACAACTTAGACTATTGTTCAAGATAATTAGTTTAGTTAATCATATTACTTAAAAACTCCCACTCAAATTGACATCCCTCCGGTCATTCGAGTGTAACATGATCCAAATCCACCAACTCAAGTCCGATCATCACGTGAGTTGAGGTGGTTTCAATGGTGAACATCTTCATGTTGATCATATCTACTATATGACTCATGTTCGACCTTTCGGTCTCTTGTGTTTCGAGGCCATGTCTGTACATGCTAGGCTCGTCAAGTTTAACCCGAGTGTTCCGCATGTGCAACATTGGCTTGCACCCGTTGTATGTGAACGTAAAGTCTATCACACCCGATCATCACGTGATGTCTCGAAACGACGAACTTTCGCAACGGTGCACACTCGGGGAGAACACAATTTTGTCTTGAAATTTAAGTGAGGGATCACCTTATAATGCTACCGTCGTCCTAAGCAAAATAAGATGCATAAAAGGATTAACATCACATGCAAATCATAAGTGACATGATATGGCCATGAACTTGTGCTTTTGATCTCCATCTCCAAAGCACCGGCATGATCTCCATCATCTTGATCTCCATCAACGTGTCGCCATGAGGTTGTTGCGCCGACTGTTGCTTCCACGACTATTGCTAACTCATAGCGATAAAGTAAAGCAAAATGGCGAAAATAATTAAAGACAACTCTATGGCTCCTGCCAGTTGCCGTACTCATCGACAAGCAAGTCGTGATATTCTATACAACACATGATCATCTCGTACATCACATATATCTCATCATGTAATTGGCCATATCACATCACAACATACCCTGCAAAAACAAGTTAGACGTCCTCTAATTGTTGTTGCAAATTTTACGTGGCTGCTACGGGTTTGCAAGAACCGTTCTTACCTACGCAAAACCACAACGTGGTGTAGTGATTGCTTTTTGATCTTCTAAAAGAACCCTCTTCATTGAAATTGATTCAACTAAAGTGAGAGAGACAGACACCCGCTAGCCATCTTTATGCAACGAAGTTACATGTCAGTTGAAGGAACCTGTCTCGCGTAAGCGTACACGTAATGTCGGTCTGGGCCGCTTCATCTCACAATACCGCCGAATCAAGTATCAACTAGTAACGGCAAGCAATATGTATACACCCACGCCCACAACTCGTTTGTGTTCTACTCGAGATCTCATCTACGCATAGACCTAGCTCAGATGCCACTGTTGGGGAACGTTGCATGGGAAACAAAAAATTTCCTACGCACACACAAGATCTATCCATGGTGATGAGCATCTACGAGAGGGAGAGTGAATCTACATACCCTTGTAGATCGCTAAGCGGAAGCGTTAAGAAACGCGGTTGATGTAGTCGAACGTCTCCGCGATCCAAATCGCAAGTCGTCCCTCGACGCGATCACGAACTAGTGCCGAACGGACGACACCTCCGCGTTCAACACACGTACGGCTTGATGACGCCTTCACCTCCTCGATCCAGCGAGCGATGATGAAGTAGTAGATGAGTTCCGGCAGCACGACGGCGTGGTGATGGTGGTGAGGAACAATCTCTGCAGGGCTTCGCCAAGCACTACGGAGATTATGACGGGAGAACTAGAGGGTTAGGGTTGCCGACACACGGCTTGGGAGATATTGATGTATCTCGTGTGCTAGCCCTGCCCCTGGGGTCTAAACTTGGAGAGAAAACCTCCACAAGGTCGGTTTTGCCCGCACAAGGTCGGTTTGGCCCGCACGGAAAGAGTCTAACTCGGATTCCAGCAGTATCGCGTACAAGCGGTAGTACCGCTCACGAGCGGTAGTACCGCTTGAGCGGTAGTACCGCTTCACACAAAGCGGTAGTACCGCTTACGCGGTAGTACTGCCTTACAGCGGTAGTACCGCTTAAGGCAGCAGTAAAACTTCCTTTTGCACTTTCCAATACCTCGTGGGCTTTATCCCTTTGGCTCATATAAAGTGTTGCTGCACCCGAACACTTCGGTAAACATCCGGAACCCCTTCCGGTGAATTCCGGAACCCTTCCGGAGATCAAAACACTATTATCACATATATCAATCTTTACCTCCGGACTATTCTGGAGATCCTCGTCATGTCCGGGATCTTATCCGGGATTCCGAACAACCTTCGGTCACCAACAAAATAACTCAACTATACTAATCGTCACCAAACGTTAAGTGTGTAGACCCTGCGGGTTCGATAACTATGTAGACATGACCGAGACACCTCTACGATCAATAACCAATAGCGGGACCTGGATGCCCATATTGGCTCCTACATATTCTACGAAGATCTTTATCGGTCGAACCTCTATGTCAAGGATTCAGTTAATCCCGTATGATGTTCCCTTTATTCTTCGGTATGTTACTTGCCCGAGATTCGATCGTCGGTATCTCTATACCTAGTTCAATCTCATTACTGGCAAGTCTCTTTACTCGTTCCGTAATACAAGATCTCGTGGCTAACACTTTAGTCACATTGCTTGCAAGGCTCATTGTGATGTTGTATTACCGAGTGGGCCCTGAGATACCTCTCCGTCACACGGAGTAACAAATCCCAGTCTTGATCCATGCCAACCCAACAGACATCCTCAGAGATACCTGTAGAGCACCTTTATAGTCACCCAGTTACGTTGCGACGTTTGATACACACAAGGTACTCCTACGATGTCAGGGAGTTGCATGATCTCATGGTCATAGGAACAGATACTTGACATGCAGAAAACAATAGCAATAAACTGACACGATCATATGCTACGTTTACAGTTTGGGTCTTGTCCATTACATCATTTTCCTAATGATGTGATCCCGTTATCAAATGACATCTCATGTCCATGGCCAGGAAACCTTCACCATCTTTTGATCAACGAGCTAGTCAACTAGAGGCTTACTAGGGACACAGTGTTGTCTATGTACCCACACATGTATTTGAGTTTCCAATCAATACAATTATAGCATGGATAATAAACGATTATCATGAACAAGGAAATATAATAATAACCAATTTATTATTGCCTCTAGGGCATACTTCCAACAGGTACGCCACCCCCTCAAGCGTCGTCTGTAGATGTTGTGAACATCTGACAGGCACGTTCTGATGACTACTTGATAGTTCAGTGCGTCATGCATTACGGCTTAGAATTGAGGCTCCAAAACGTTTTTTGAACGTCACGGAACATATGAGATGTTCTAAGAGCTGAAATTGGGATCTCAGGCTCGTGCCCGTGTTGAGAGGTATGAGACCTTCAACAAGATTCTTTGCCTGCAAGATGAAGGAGAATAGCTCAATCGGTGAGCATGTGCTCAGATTGTCTGGGTGCTACAATCGCTTGAATCGAGTGGGAGTTGATCTTCCAGATAAGATAGTGGTTGATATAGTTCTCCAAGTCACTGCCACAAAGCTACTAGAGCTTCGTGATGAACTATGAAATGCCAGGGATGGAAATAATGATCCCCGAGCTATTCGCGATGTTTGACACCGCGAAGGTAGAAATCAAGAAGGAGCATCAAGTGTTGATGGTTAGTAAAACCACTACTTTCGAGAAGGGCAAGGGCAAGGAGGGAAACTTCATGGATGGCATGCCAGTTGCTGCTCCAGTAAAGAAACCCAAGGTTGAACCCAAACCCGAGACTGAGTGCTTCTATTATGAGGAGAACGGTCACTGAAGCGAAACCGCCCTAGATACTTGGTAGATAAGAAGGCTGGCAACGTCAACAGAAGTATATTTGATATACGTTTTATTCATGTGTACCTTGCTAGTACTCCTAGTAGCACCTTGGTATTAGATACCGGTTCAGTTGTTAAATGTTGGTAACTTGAAATAAAAGCTACGGAATAAACGGAGACTAGCTAAGGGCGAGGTGACGATGCGTGTTGGAAGTGTTTCCAAGGTTGATGTGATCACCATCGCACGCTCTCTCTACCTTCGGGATTAGTGATGAACCTAAATAAATGTTATTTGGTGTTTGCGTTGAGCATAAACGTGATTAGATCGTGTTTATTGCAATACGGTTATTCATTTAAGTTAGAGAATAATGGTTATTCTGTATACATGAATAATACCTTCAATGGTCATGCACCCAATGTGAATGGTTCATTGAATCTCGATCGTAGTAATACACATGTTTATTGATGCCAAACGATGCAAAATTAATAATGATAGTACCACATACTTGTGGCACTGCCGCCAAGGTCATATTGGTGTAAAGCGCATGAACAAACTCCATGCTGATGGATCTTTTGACTCACTCGATTTCGAATCGGTTGAGACATGCGGACCATGCCTCTTGGGCAAGATGACTAAGACCCCGTTTTCCGATATGATGGAGCGGGCAAGTGACTTATTGGAAATGATACATGTTGATGTAGCGATCCAATGAGTGTTGAAGCGTGCGGTGGATATCGCTATTTTCTTACCTTCACTGATGATTTGAGTAGATATGGGGATATTTACTTAATGAAACACAAGTCTGAAACGTTTGAAAATTTCAAACAAATTCAGAGTGAAATTTGAGATCATCGTGACAAGAAGATAAAATGTCTACGATATGATCGTGGAGGTAAATATCTGAGTTACGCGTTTGGTATACAACTCAAGACAATGTGGAAGTTGTTTCACAACTCACGCCACCTGGAACACCATAGTGTGATGGTGTGTCCGAACATCGTAGTCGTGCTCTATTGGATATGGTGCGTACTATGATGTCTCTTATCGATTTGCCACTATAGTTAGTGGGTTATGCATTAGAGACAACTACATTCACTTTAAATAGGGCACCATCTAAGTCCGTTGAGATGACACCGTAACAATTTTGGTTTGGCAGAAATCTAAGCTGTCATTTCTCAGAGTTTGGAAATGCGACGCTTATGTCTGATAATCTCGATCCCAAAGCGGAAAAATGCATCTTCATAGGATACCCTAAGGAAACAGCTGGGTATACCTTCTATCTCAGATCCAAGGGCAAAGTGTTTGTTGCTAAAAACGGGTCCTTTCTCGAGAAAGAGTTTCTCTCGAAAGAATTGAGTGGGAGGAAGTTAGAACTTGATGAGGTTATTGAACCGTCACTTCAGTTGGATGGTAGCACGATGCAGAAAGATGTTTCTGTGGCGCCTACACCGAATGAACAGGAAGTTAATGATGATGATCATGACACTTCGGATCAAGTTACTACCGAACCTCATAGGCCGACAAGAACTCGTACTGCCTCTGATTGGTACGTCAATCCTGTCTTGGAGGTCATGTTGTTAGACAACAGTAAACCTACGAGCTATGAAGAAGCGATGGTGGTCCCGGATTCCCACAAATGGCTAGGAGTCATGAAATCCGAGAAAGGATCCATGTATGAAAACCAAGTATGGACTTTGGTAGACTTGTCCGTTGAACGGCAGGCCGTTGAGTACAAATGGACCTTTAAGAAGAAGACAGACGCTGATGGTAAATGTCACCATTTATAAAGCTCGACTTGTCGCAAAAGAAGTTTCCGACAAATTCAAGGAGTTGACTACGATGTGACTTCCTCACCCGTAGCGATGCTAAAGTCTGTTGGAATTATGTTAGCAGTTGCTGCATTTTTCGATTATGAAATTTGGCAGATGGACGTCAAAACATAGTTTCCTTAACGGTTTCCGTGAGGAAAGGTTGTATGTGATGCAACCAAAAGGTTTTGTCTGTCCTAAGGATGCTAAAAGGTATGCAAGCTCCAGCGATCCTTCTATGGACTGGAGCAAGCATCTCAGAGTTGGAATATATGCTTTGATGAGGTGATCAAAGCTTTTGGGTTTATACAAAGTTTATAAGAAACTTGTATTTACAAGAAAGTGAGTGGGAGCACTATAGAATTTCTGATAAGTATATGTGGATGACATATTGTTGATCGGAAACAATGTAGAATTTTTGGAAAGCATAAAGGGTTGTTTGAAAGGAGTTTTTCAAAGGAAGACCTGAATGAAGCTACTTAAATATTGGGCATCAGGATCTATATAGATAGATCAAGTTGTCTGATAAGACTTTCAATGAGTACATACCTTGACAAGATTTTGAAAAAGTTCAAAATAGATCAGTCAAAGAAAGAGTTCTTGCCTGATTTGTAAGGTGTGAAGTTGAGTGAGACTCAAAGCTCGACCACGACAGAAGAAAGAGAAAGGACGAAGGTCGTCCCCTATGCCTTATCCATAGGCTCTATATAGTATGCCATGATGTGTACCGCACCTAGTGTCTGCCTTGCCATGAGTCTGTCAAGGGTTACAAGAGTGGTCTAGGAGTGGATCACTGGACATCGGTCAAAATTATCCTTAGTAACTAGAGGACTAAGGAAATGTTTCTCGGTTATGGAGGCGATAAAGAGTTCGTCGTAAAGGGTTACGTCGATGCAAGCTTTGACACCTATCCGGATGACTCTGAGTAGCAATCCGGATACGTATAGTGGAGCAGCCATTTGGAGTAGCTCCAAGTGGAGTGTGGTAGCATCTGCAGTATGACATATAGATTTGCAAAGAACACACGGATCTGAATGTTGCAGACCGTTGACTAAAACCTCTCTCACATGCAAAACATGATCGAACCCCAGAACTCATTGGGTCTTAGATTCATAACAATGTAAATCACATAGCGATGTGAGCTAGATTATTGACTCTAGTGAAAGTGAGAGACTGTTGGAAATATGCCCTAGAGGCATTAATAAAATGGTTATTATTATATTTCCTTGTTCATGATAATCGTTTATTATCCATGCTATAATTGTATTGATTGGAAACTCAAATACATGTGTGGGTACATAGACAACACTGTGTCCCTAGTATGTCTCTAATAGACTAGCTCGTTGATCAAAGATGGTCAAGGTTTCCTAGCCATAGACATGAGATGTCATTTGATAACGGGATCACATCATTAGGAGAATGATGTGATGGACAAGACCCAAACTATGAACATAGCATATGATCGTGTCAGTTTATTGCTATTGTTTTCTGCATGTCAAGTATCTGTTCCTATGACCATGAGATCATGCAACTCACTGACACCGGAGGAGTACCTTGTGTGTATCAAACGTCGCAACGTAACTAGGTGACTATAAAGATGCTCTACAGGTATCTCCGAGGGTGTCTGTTGAGTTGGCATGGATCAAGACTGGGATTTGTTACTCCGTGTGATGGAGAGGTATCTCAGAGCCCACTCGGTAATACAACATCACAATGAGCCTTGCAAGCAAAGTGACTAAAGAGTTAGCCACGGGATATTGTATTACGGAAAGAGTAAAGAGACTTGCCGATAACGAGATTGAACTAGGTATAGAGATACCGACGATCGAATCTCGGGCAAGTAACATACCGAAGAACAAAGGGAACAGCATACGGGATTAACTGAATCCTTGACATAGAGGTTCAACCGATAAAGATCTTCGTAGAATATGTAGGAACCAATATGGGCATCCAGGTCCCGCTATTGGTTATTGACCGTAGAGGTGTCTCGGTCATGTCTACATAGTTCTCGAACCCGCAGGGTCTGCACACTTAACGTTCGGTGACGTTTCGGTAGTATTGAGATATATGTGTTGGTGACCGAAGGTTGTTCGGAGTCCCGGATGAGATCCCGGATGTCACGAGGAGCTCCAGAATGGTCCGGAGGTAAAGATTTATATATAGGAAAGTGGTATTTGGGTTCCGGAAAAGTTTCGGGTATTTCCGGTAGTGTACCGGGAGTGACGAATGGGTTCCGGGGGTCCACCGGGTGGGGCCCACCCACCCCAGGGGGGCACATGGGCCCAAGAGGTGGCGCACCAGCCCCTAATGGGCTGGGGAACCGACCCCATCAGGGCCCATATGCCCAAGAGGAAAAAAGGTGGAGATAGGAAGGAATAGGACTCCTTCCTAATATGAATCCACTTCCTAGTAGGAAGTGGATTGGACTCCTCCTTGCCCTGGTTCGGCCGACCCCTAGGGGAAACCCTAGGGAGGCTTGCTCCTCCCTCTCCCTCCAATATATACTAGAGGAATAGAGCCCCAAAACCCATGGCCATGTGCTAGTTCTCTATTCTCTAGTTCCTCCACCAAATAGATTCCGGTAGTGCTTAGGCGAAGCCCTGCCGGGATAACTCCACCATCACCACGACCACGCCGTCATGCTGCTGGAGATCTCATCTACCTCTCCGCCTCCTCTTGCTGGATCAAGAAGGTGGAGATTGTCATCGAGCTGTACTTGTGCTGAACGCGGAGGTGCCGTCCGTTCGGCGCTAAATCGTGATTGGATCGCGGGACGGCTTGCGATTTGGATCGCGAAGACGTTCGACTACATCAACCGCATCTCTTAACGCTTCCTGCTTAGCGATCTACAAGGGTACGTAGATCCACTCTCCCTCTCGTAGATGCTCATCACTATGGATAGATCTTGCGTGTGCGTAGGAAATTTTTTGTTTCCCATGCAACGTTCCCCAACACAAAGAAGGATTGTTTTCTGCTCATCCGTTATCAAAATTGCCCTCGGAGTTGGAAAACATCATCCTCGCTTGTTATGATATTAATTACAGTCGCTTGTTTGCTTCCTCTTTGTAAACAAAAAAGAGTTGCATAAATTAATTTGGTTATGGCTTTCCACGTGTTAGGCTATAACCAATCAAAACCAATTTGATAAAAGATGATGCACATTATCAAAGAGGAAACTGCTAAACAGAAATGACAGATCTCCTGTCAACACACAAATAACAACAGCTGCAGCACTTATCGAAAGTTGTTCACCTTCTTCATGCTTGCCTCTCATTGGAAGGCGGAGAACCTCTATAGCTAACAGGTTTGCATTCAACTTCCAATCACGAACCAAAGGTGAGACCTTCGAAGCAATGATAACCCACAAGTATAGGGGATCGCAACAGTTTTTGAGGGTAGAGTATTCAACCCAAATTTATAGATTCGACACAAGGGGAGCCAAAGAATATTTGCAAGTATTAGCAGTTGAGTTGTCAATTCAACCACACCTGGAGATTAAATATCTGCAACAGAGTGATCAGTAGCACAGTAGTATGATAGTTTTGATAGCAGTAGTAGCAGTAACGGTTACGGTAACAGTGGTAGAATTGGTTTTGTAGCAAGTGTAACAGTAGCAGTAGCAATAGTAACTTAGCAAGAACAATATGTAGAAAACTCGTAGGCACTGGATCGGTGAACTCGTTGGATGATATTCATCATATAACAGTCATAACCTAGGGCAACACAGAACTAGCTCCAGTTCATAAATGTAATATAGGCATGTATTCCGTAAATAGTCATACGTGCTTATGGAAAAGAACTTGCATGACATCTTTTGTCCTACCCTCCCGTGGCAGCGCGGTCCATAAGGAAACTAAGGGATATTAAGGACTCCTTTTAATAGAGAACCGAAACAAAGCATTAACACACGGTGAATACATGAACTCCTACAACTACGGTCATCACCGGAAAGTATCACAAATATTGTCACTATGGGGTTTACAGATCATAACACGTAATAGGTGCGTATGACTTGCAAGATCGGATCAAGAACATAGATATAATGGTGATAACATAAACGGTTCAGATCTGAAATCATGGCACTCGGGCCCTAGTGACAAGCATTAAGCATGGCAAAGTCATAGCAACATCAATCTCAGAACATAGTGGATACTAGGGATCAAGCCCTAACAAAACGAACTCGATTACATGATGAATCTCATCCAAGTCCTCACCGACCAACAAGACTACGAAGGAATTACTCACTCCCGGTGGGAAGCATCATGGAATTGGCGATGGAGAAGGGTTGATGATGACGAAGACCGAAGATTCCCCTCTCCGGAGCCCGAAACAGGCTCCAGATCTGGCCACCCGATGAAGAACAGGAGGTGGTGGTGGCTCCGTATCGTAAAACGCGAGGAAACTTTCTCTCTGATTTTTTAATCAAAAAATAGGATTTTATAGCGTCGAAATTAGGGTCAGTGGGGCCACGAGGTGGGCACAACCCACCAGGGCGCGTCGGGGGGGCTGGCGCGCCCTGGTGTCTTGTGCCCAGCCAGGGCCCCCCTCCGGTGGTTTTTGGCTCCAGTATTTTTTATTTATTGTGAAATAAATCTCCAAAAAATTTCATCCAGTTCCGAGAACTTTTATTTCTGCACAAAAAACAACACCATGGTAGTTCTACTGAAAACAGCGTCAGTCCGGGTTAGTTTCATTCAAATTATGCAAATTAGAGTCCAAAACAAGGGCAAAAGTGTGAGGAAAAGTAGATACGACGGAGACGTATCAACTCCGCCAAGCTTAACCCATTTCTTGTCCTCAAGCAATTCAGTTGACAAACTGAAAGTGATAAAGAAAAACTTTTACGAACTCTTTTGTTCTTGTTTACATATATATGCTTAGGTAGCACCCAGGTTTTTAGCAAAGATTATGACTAACCATGCCAACAATAACTCTTAGAAATTATATTAACTCATATCAATGACATAAGCAACTAGCGAGCAATAATAAAATATCTCAAACGTGAAAACTTTGTCAAAACAATCATGATATAATATGACAACAGTGGTATCTCGCTAGCCCTTTCTGAGACCGCAAAACATAAATGCAGAGCACCTCCAAAGTTCAAGCAGCGACTAAACAATGTAATTCATGGTAGAAAAGATCCAATCATGTTGCACCCAACATTAACTATACACAATGCATGAGGATGACAATAGTGCTCTCAGTTCTGGCGCTTATTTGAGAAGGTGATGACTCAACATAAAAGTAAATAGATAGTCCCTTCGCAGAGGGAAGCATGGATTTGCAGCGGTGCCAGAGCTCAAGGTTTAAAACAGAGATAGATATAATTTTGGGAGGTACACCCTTCCTGTCAACGTTACGACCAAGAGTTATCAATATCTTCCATGCTAAACACATTAGCGGCGGTTCCCAAGCGGTAAAAGTAAAGGTTCACCAACAATCACACTCCACGGCTAGCCGAATCCACGGGTACCGTCCATACCAACAACATTCCTAGGGGAGTTTTGTTTAATTATTTGTAATTTTTGATTTCGGGACTTGGAATCCCTATTACCGCCCCTCTCGTGCAAGGACGAGTGAATTAAGACTCATCATGAGAATAACCCGCTTAGCATGGAAGATACTGACCGCCCCCTGTCGCTCCATGAGCGGTTCAGGCACACAAAACAGATGTTCGTTTGAATTTTTAGAGGTGGCACATGCAAATTTACTTGGAATGGCAATGTAATACCGCATATAGGTAGATATAGTGGACTCATCTGGAATAACTTTGGTTTAAGTATTTTGATGCACAAGCAGTATTCCCGCTTAGTACAGGTGAAGGTTAGCAAATAAATTGGGAAGCGGCCAGCTAGAGAGCGAAAACGGTCATGAACATGCATTACATATAATCAACATTGAATGCTAGCATGAGTAGGATATGGACACCATGAACATAAATATCATGAAGGCTATGGTGGTTTTGATTCAACTACATGTGTGAACATGTGCCCAGTCAAGCCACTTGAAACATTCAGAGGAGGATACCATATCATCATACCACATCACAATCATTTTAATGCATGTTGACATCCAAGATAAATCATTATCCACTCCTAGCTACTTAAGCATGGCATGAGCAACTATAATCTCTAATTGTCATTGCAAACATGTTTGATCATAATATGCTGAATCAAGGATACTAGGCTAAACATATTTACAAAACAAAAACAAGTTGAGTTCATACCTGCTTTTCTCTGCCACAACCACTTCATCAAATATCGTCATTATTGCCTTTCACTTGCACAACCAAATGATAAAATAATAATAGTGTAAGAGTGCCATGGACTAAGCTGGAATCTGCAAACATTTTATTCACGAGGAGAAGACAAGGTAACATGGGCTCTTTGTTAGATTAACAATAGTGCATATGAGAGCCACTCAACATTTTCATCGTGGTGTTCTCCTTGGTACGACTCAAATAAAAGGAAAAGAAATTCAGAGAAACACGCTGAAATATTTTTGGAGTTTTTGGTTTTTCAAGAAGAAACAAATTAAAAAGGGAAAAACAAAAAACGAGAAAAACTATTTACACGGGAAAGCTCCCACAAGTAAAAGAAGAAACGAGAAATCTTTTTGGGTTTTCTTTTGATACTACAACTAAATCAAGCTAGAAAGAAAAACCGAAAAGAAGTAGGAAATATTTTTGGATTTTCTCAAAGTTTTTCAGACACACAAGAAGAAAGCGAGAAAATAAATCTAGCATGGATATTACAATGAAAAAGTATGAACACCGACAACTGGAATGAAATGTGTGAACATGAATGTAATGTCAGTGGAAATACGTACTCCCCCAAGCTTAGGCTTTTAGCCTAGCTTGGTAATCACCATCCGTAGTGTGGATAATAGTTGGAATGATAACCCACCAAGGCCCTTGGTGCAGACTCCTCGGCCCTCCTGGCAGCTTCAACCTCCGCATTGTATGCACGGGCCTCACTCTCAAGAACATAGTATCTTCCCCTACTATGAAAATCAAAGAGAGCAGGAGCAGGAAAAGTGATAGGCACAACGTTTTTTTACTAAACCTCAATTATAGGTGTAGTTAGTGACTGTGCCCTTAAGGAACTTATGACGCTTCATGGCATCAAAGTCTAAGTACTGAGCAGGTAAAATGGGGTCATTAGGCCAAGGTGATACATTTAGCCTCTCTGCTATACGGGAGGCATAAATTCCTCCATAAAAATTACCACTAGCAGCATTGTGCTGCAGTCTCCGTGCAACAATTGCTCCAAGATTATAACATTTATTTCCAGTTATGGCAGTGTGTACGAGACTCAAATCAGGAGCACACAGTGTGCTACAATCTTGTTTGCCTACGATACACTTGCCATTAAAGAGTGCGAAGTAGTGTATTGATGGGAAATGGATGCTTTTAATTCTTCCTTGTGTCACTCCCCTATCTTCACCATAGCAAAGGTTAATAAAAAATGACTCATACTCAGATTTTGGTGGTTCATCAAGGGAACCCCCAATATGGAATTTTGCATGCTTCACTGAACAATTCTAAAGGCATGGTGAATGAACGGTCATAGAGGTTGAATGAAACTCTAGACTCACGAGGGAAAATTTTAAATTTCTTTGTGAATGCTTTCGTGAGTTCGAGATGTTGAGGGCACTTATCTATGATGCAGGGAGCAAATTCTGCATTGTGGATATATTGTTCGAATTCCCCCTTGATACCTGCACCTTCCATGAACTCGTCACACGGCCACAAGCATGATTTGGTAGCGGCATCTCGCATCGAGCTTTTGCTTGGCTCAACATAAGATTGTCGGACCGAAGTTCCACTTGATGAGGCCTCCGAGGACCTCCTCCTCGAAGAACTCCTAAAGAATTGCATTTTTATTTGCGAACAAAATTCTGAAATATTTTTGAGACACAAAATTTTGTTAACAAAACTTCGTGAAATTCATAGCAACTACTTCTAAGGATGCATAGAGGCCATATTAAGCATTCAAACTACTTAGAACTCTAAGAATTCAACATGCAAGCTCAGCTACAACAGCACCAATAGTAGCTAATTATTCTAAAAATAACACACTAAATCAAAAACTAATTGGAGCAATGGAGGAGTCACATACCAAGTAGCAATCCCTCCAAACAGTTTCGGAAACGGAGCTTCAAGCAAAGAGATCGAAATCCGCGGGTTGGAGAGCAAGAACACGGAAATGGAGGCTAAGGTGAATTTTTTCTGGAGGTAGGGGATGACATGGGCAAAAGGAATAAGTGAGGGGCCTCGCGTGGGGACCACAACCCACCAGGGCGCGCCTGGGGTTGCTGGCGCGCCCTCGTGTCTTGTGGGCACCAGGTGCACCCCCCTCTGATGTTATTTGCACCAGAAATTCAGAAGTATTCAGAAAAAAAATCGTATCAAATTTTCAGGACATTCTGAGAACTTTTATTTTTGGGTCATTTTTTATTGCACGGAGAAAACAGGATAAACATGGCATTTTATTTTATTTGACTAAGTAAAACAGAAAATAAAAGGTGGAAGCATAGAGTTAGGCTTACTAGATTCATCAACTTCATACCTCTCAAAAGTGATCCATTAATAAGGTTGATCAAGTCTTATTAACAACCACTTCTGATTAGCATGAAACCGAAGAATTTTCGTAAAACACTAAGTTGCCTCAATGGGGATGTGCATATCCCCAACAATAAGTATGTCATATTTCTTTTTGGCAGTAGGTAGAGGTAGTTAAAAACTTCCAATAGTGATTGTCGGAGATTCTTCAATAACATTTATACCATTCACTGGGAATTGTTTCTTCGGAAAGTGCACCGTATGCTCATTACCATTGATATGAAAAGTGATTTTGCTTTTATTGCAATCAATAATAGCCCCTGCAGTATTCAAAAAGGGTCTACCCAGGATAATTGACGTGGCTTGGACTGCGTCGGTATTTCCCCAAAGAGGAAGGGATGATGCAGCACAGCGACGGTAAGTATTTCCCTCAGTTATGAAACCAAGGTTATCGAACCAGTAGGAGGATCACCAGCACCCAATAAGCAGCACCTGCACACAAACAACAAATACTTGCAACCCGACGCGAAAGAGAGGTTGTCAATCTCTCTACGGTAAATAGATAGATTAGGTAGTGATAGATAGGAGAGATAGATCTCTCAAGAACACAAATAAAAAGAGTAAATATGCAGCAATATGTTTTTGGGTTTTTGGTTTTGTAGATCTGAAAACAAAGAGTGCAAAAAACGTAGATCGGAAAGCAATATGATAGGAAAAGTAGACCCGGGGGCCGTAGGGTTCACTAGTGGCTTCTCTCATGAGTATAGCGCACGGTGGGTGAACAAATTACTGTTGGGCAATTGATAGAAAATCGAATAGTCATGACGATATCCAAGGCGATGATCATTATATAGGCATCACGTCCAAGATAGATAGACCGACTCCTGCCTGCATCTAACTCTATTACTCCACACATCGACCGCTATCCAGCATGCATCTAGTGTATTAAGTTCATGGAAAAACGGAGTAATGCAATAAGAACGATGACATGATGTAGACAAGATCTATTCATGTAGGAATAGACCCCATCTTGTTATCCTTAATAGCATTGATACATGTGTGTCTTGCTGCCCCTTCTATTATTGGGAAAGAACACCGCAAGATCGAACCCATCACAAAGCACCTCTTCCCATGGCAAGACAAATCGATCTAGACGGCCTAACTAAACCAAAGATTCGAAGAAGAAGTACGAGGCTATAAGTAATCATGCATATAAGAGATCAAAGAAGACTCAAATAATATTCATGGATAGAAACTGATCATGAATCAAAATTCATCGGATCCCAACAAACACACCGCAAAAGTTTACATCAAATAGATCTCCATGAGACCATTGTATTGAGAATCATAAGAGAGAGAGAGAAGAAGCTATCTAGCTACTGCCTACGGACCCGTAGGTCTATGGTGGACTACTCACGCATCATCGGAGAGGCACCTATGAGGAAGATGAACCCCTCCGTGATGGTGTTTAGATTGGATCTCGCAGTTCTGGAACTTGCGGCGGCTGGAATTGTGTTTCGTCGACTCCTCTAGGGTTTTTGCATTTTCTAGGAATTTATAGGCACGCTAGTCGGTTGAGGGGGTACCCGAGGTGCCCAACACCCACCAGGCCGCGCCAGGGGGCCTCTGGCGCGCCCTGGTGAGGGCTGGCCAACCTGGGCCCCCTCTTCTGGTGTTCTTTGGGCCATCTGGTTTCTTCTGGTCCGTAAAAAATCCACAAAAATCCCCGCAGCGTTTTATCTCCGTTTGGTACTGATTTTCTGCGAAGTAAAAAACAAGCAAAAACAGCAACTGGCACTTTGGCACTATGTCAATAGGTTAGTCCCAAAAAATGATATAAAGTTGTAATAAAATGATTGTAAAACATCCAAGAATGATAATATAACAGCATGGAACAAGCAAAAATTATAGATACGTTGAAGACGTATCAGCATCCCCAAGCTTAATTCCTACTCGTCCTCGAGTAGGTAAATGATAAAAACAGAATTTTTAATGTGGAATGCTGCCTAACATGTTCATCATATTCTTTTCTTCTTTGTATAGCATGGACATTTGGACTTGTAAATGATGCAAAGCAATAGTCTAGTTTTAACATAATGACTTCAATACTCAAGCATGTCAACAAGCAACCATGTCTTTCAAAATATCAACACTAAAGGAAGTTATCCCTAGCCCATCATTCTCAATCATTGATCCATTCATGAAACACACTCAAATATTAGCTATGCCCAATGCTCAAGTACGATCATAGTGCCCCCTAGTTGGTGCTTATAAGAGAAGATGGAGACTCAAAGCAAAAATAAAAATTGCATAAAGTAAATAGATATATTTGTAGAGGTGCCAGAGCTCAAAGTTTTAAATTGAGAGAAAAATATTTTGGGTGGCATGCTTTTCCTGTCAACGAAAACGACAAAGTAGCTCACAATACTTTCCATGCTAGATATATCATAGGCGGTTCCCAAACAGAAAATAAAGTTTATTCCTTTTTCAACCAAACTTTCACTTTCCATGGCGGGCCGTATCCACGGTTGCCTTCCATACCAACACTTTCCAAGGAATTTATTATTTGACAACATAAAGTAAATATTTTTTTTCTTTTTCATTTCGGGAATGGGCATCCCTATTACCGTCGCACTCGCGTGCAATGACAAGTGAATAAACACTCATCTTGAGAATAACACATCTAGCATGGAAAAATATTGGACACTCCCCACCGTTTCATGAGCGGTACGGGCACACAAAAGAGAAAATTTATTTTGAAAATTTAGAGATGGCACATACAAATTTGCTTGGAACAGCATGGAAATACCGCATATAGGTAGGTATGGTGGACTCATAAGGCAAAACTTGGTTTAAGGATTTTGGATGCACAAGTAGTATTTCTACTTAGTACAAATGAAGGCTAGCAAATAGATTGGGAAGCAACCAAACCAAGAAACGAAAAATCACATAAGTGAGCATTGAACATAACTAACACCGAATAATGCACCACAAGTAGGATGTAACTTCATTGCATAACTATTGACTTTCGTGCATGCATAGGGAATCACCAACCTTAACACCAATATTCCTACTAAGCATAATTACTCACTAACATGACTCACATATTACTATCATCATGTTTTAAAACTATTACAAAGAATCAAGTTTAATTTGTCCAAGGATCTTCATGAAAGTTTTTATTATATCCTCCTTGGATATCTATCACTTTGGGACTAGTTTCATATATTGCCATTGCTTTTTGGCAAGCTCAAACAAATTTAAGTGAAGCACATGAGCATAAAGATTTCATCTCTCAAAAAGGTATAAGTGAAGCATGAGAGGATTTCTTCAAAATTTTACTAACTCTCAAATTGATCTAAGTGAAGCATGAGAGTATTTCTACAAAAGTTTCCAAGCACGCCGTGCTCAAAAAGATATAAGTGAAGCACTAGAGCAATTATATAGCTCAAAAAGTTTAAGTGAAGCACATAGAGCAATTCAAACAAACCATAGCATGATTTTGGCTTTCTCAAATAGGTGTGTACAGAAAGGATACAAAGGAAAAACTAACAAACAAAGCAAGCAAAGATACAAGACGCTCCAAGCAAAACACATGATATGTGACGAATAAAAATATAGCTCCAAGTAAAATACCGATGGTCGTTAGAAGAAAGAGGGGATGCCACTCGGGGGCATACCCAAGCTTAGTAGCTTGTTACTCTTTGGATATATCTAGGGGGTGCAGTAGCATCCCCAAGCTTAGGCTTTTGCTACTCCTTATTCCTTCATCCATCGTGATCTCACCCAAAACTTGAAAACTTCAATCACACAAAACTCAACAAAATCTTCGTGAGATCCGTTAGTATAAGAAAGCAAATCACTACTTTAGGTACTGTTGTAAACCCATTCAAATTTTATAATTGCATTATACCTACTGTATTTTAACTTTACCATGGCTTATACCCTCCAATACAAACCATAGATTCATCAAAACAAGCACACAATGCAACAAAAACAGAATCTGTCTCAAACAGAACAGTCTGTAGTAATCTGTACCATATCCATACTTCTGTAACTCTAAAAATTCTGAAAAATTAGGAAAACGTAAGGAATTTGTATAGAAACACTGTGTTCAAATTTCAGATCAAGATCATGTTCCACAAAGAAATGAAAATTCATATACTGGACGCAAAGTTTCTGTTTTAGATTCAGCATCACTTCTACTCATCCTATGAATCATCCTAAGAGCATCTCTAGCAGACCCCGCATAACGCCGACCCGCAAAACGCGTTTGCAGTTCGTGGAAAAACGGCTTTGCGGGCCGGCGCGGACGGTCGCAGAGGTAGACCCCGCAAAACGGACCCGTATAAAAGGATATTCGCGGAATATGCTCTTTTACGGGTCAGCTTTGCGTGGTCTGGTCTGGCGCCGCTGCCGCCGGTCCGCAAATATCAATACCACACCACAGAAATACAACAATCATCCACACTACAAAATAATTATTCAGAAAAATGAGTTTTACCAGCACAATACAACAATCATCCACATTACAAATAATTATTCAAATCACCGAAGCAAACTAAATAATGCAATATAAAACTTGTCCCGAATACAAATAACACATGAATTAAATAAAAATGAATAGAAAAATGAGTTTTGTTACTGTCCAGCCCTTTGCCAATGGTGCTCAATGAGATCCTCCTGAAGCTGAAAGTGGGTGTTTGCATTTTCAATCTCGTCTTCGTGCTCCTTCACGGCAAGGGCCATCACCAACGTCTGCTGCCGATAGTTTGCAAGCAGCGTCTCAACATCCGAGTCGTCCGAATCGGACGAATCGTCGAGCAAAAACTTCTCACACGGGCTCAATTCCATCAACATGAACAGAAATCGCACGCCGCGTCAACCAACTATGCATAGCGCTCGGCACAAAGCACAAGCAAACACTCACCGGCGGCTCGTGGGCAGGGCGATCCCGGACGGCGACTAGGGGCGGCTCGAGGGCGGTCGATCCCCGGTGGCGATGGCGACCAGGGGCGGCTCGTCTCGCCGGATCCTGGGGGGCGGTGCAGTGTATCGGTGGTGGAGGGTGGGGGCGCCCTCTCGGCGCGATTCCGCCCGTAGATTTGGCCGGAATCGCCGGCGGCGGACGGGCGGAACCACTGGCGGGCGGCGGCGGAAGGAGGTGGGGAAAGGGCGCGGGCTGAAATGTCCCTCCCGCCAACCGCTTTCCTGGGATACGGGGCACCGTAGGGGCGAGGCGGAAACCTGCGATTCGCGGGTTGGGGCCGAGATTTTGCCGCGCCCCTCAAAAAATTTTACGGGCCGGCCGCGTTTGCGGGGTCTGTTCGGGCGGGATTTTTCGCGCCGACCCGCATTTTGGCGGTTATTTTGCGGGTCGGGCATTTTACGGGGTCTGCTAGAGATGCTCTAACGGTTCTACTTGGCACAAACACTAAATAAACCATAGAAACACAATCATAATAGAGGCATAATTGTGTCAACACTTAAAAACAGAAAGGAAAATGCAAAAAAAATATTTATTCATTGGGTTGCCTCCCAACAAGCGCTATCGTTTTACGCCCCTAGCTAGGCATATTGGATAGATTCAAGTATTGTCATCTTTGGTTTTGGATCCATAGGATGCCCTCATGATTGATTCATATGGTGGCTTAATTCTTGTTCTAGGGAAGTGTTCCATACCCTTTCTTAAGGGAAATTGAAAACGAATATTGCCTTCTTTCATATCAATCACGGCACCTATAGTACGTAAAAACGGCCTACCAAGTATAATGGGACAAGACGGATTGCAATCAATATCAAGCACAATAAAATCAATGGGCACATAATTCCTATTTGCAAGAATAATAACATCATTAATTCTTCCCAAAGGCTTTTTAATAGCAGAACCCGCCAAGTGCAAATTAAGAGAACATTCTTTCATGTTGGTAAGACCAAGCACATCACATAGAGATTTCGGAATCGTGGAAACACTAGCACCCAAATCACACAAAGCAAAGCATTCATAATTTTTAATCTTGACCTTAATGGTAGGTTCCCGCTCATCATGCAATTTTCTAGGAATAGAAATCTCCAACTCCAACTTTTCTTCAAAAGATTTCATCATGGCATCAACGATATGTTTAGTAAAAGCTTTATTTTGCTCAAAAGCATGGGGTGAATTCAACATAGATTGCAACAAAGAAATACATTCAATTAAAGAGCAACTATCATAGTTAAAATCTTTGCAATCCAAGATAGTGGGCACATCACTAGTTAAAGTTTTAACCTCTTCAAACCGACTTTCATCAAAAAATTCATCAAGATTTTCACCCTCCAAATTATTGGGATGCCTTCTAGATAAAGTTGACTCTACTTCAGTCCCTTCATTATCAATTTTAACATTACTAAACAAGGAATCAAGAGAAGAAACACCAATCACTTTAAGATCTACATCATTTTTGTAACGGCAATCACTAGAAGACGATTTTTCTAAGATTTCTCTTTTAGCTCTAAGCATAGCGGTTCTTTTCTTACTTTCATCCATAGAGACATATAAATCTTTAATAGATTCATCAATCTTAGGCACAAAAGCTTTCAACTTGAGATTTTCAACATCATGAGAAATTCTATCAATGCTTCTAGACATATCATCAATCTTATTCAACTTTTTTTCTATCGTAGTATTGAAAGCCTTTTGCGCATTGATAAATTCTTTAATATTACTCTCAAGATCAGAGGTGTTCCTATTATTGTTGTAGGAAGAATTACCATAGGATTTACCATAATTATTAGAGGAATTTCCAGGAAAAGGCCTAGGATTAAAATTACCTCTATAAGCATTGTTATTGAAATTGTTGCGCGAGACAAAATTCACATCTACGGATTCACTATTTTGCTCAATCAAAGTAGACAAAGGAACATCATTAAGATCAATAGGAGTATTTTTACTAGCAACCAATTTCATCAAAGCATCAACTTTATCACTCAAAGTACTAATTTCCTCTACCGAATTAACTTTTTTACTAGTAGGTGCTCTTTCGGTATGCCATTGAGAATAATTAGCCATGATATTATCTAGTAATTTAGTAGCTTCACCCAAAGTAATCTCCATAAAAGCACCACCCGCGGCGGAATCTAAAAGATTTCTAGAGACAAAATTCAACCCCGCATAAAAATTTTGTATGATGATCCAAAGATTCAAACCATGTGTAGGACAATTTCTTATCATCAACTTCATTCTTTCCCAAGATTGGGCAACATGTTCATGCTCAAGTTGCTTAAAATTCATGATTTGCGTCCTAAGGGAAATAATTTTCACGGGAGGAAAATACTTAGTGATAAAAACATCCTTGCACTTATTCCAAGAATCGATACTATTGCGAGGCAAAGATGAAAACCAAATTTTTGCACGATCCCGCGAGGAAAAAGGAAATTGTTTCAACTTGACAATATCATTGTCCACATCTTTTTTCTTTTGCAAATCACACAATTCAACGAAAGTGTTTAGATGGGACGCGGCATCCTCATTAGGATTACCGGCAAATTGATCTTTCATGACAAGATTCAACAAAGCGGCATTAATATCACAAGACTCCGCACTAGTGGCGGGAGGAGCAATAGGCGTACTAATAAAATCATTGTTATTAGTATTGGAAAAATCACACAACTTGGTGTTCTCTTGAGTCATCGTGACTACGCAAACAAGATTGCAAGCAAGGAAGAGATCCGGCAAGAAAAAGGGCAAACGAAAAAGAGGGCGAATAAAACGGTAAATTGGTGAAGTGGGGGAGAGGAAAACGAGAGGCAAATGGCAAATAATGTAATTGCAAGAAGATGAGTTTGTGATTAGGAACCTGGTAGATGATGATGGAGTCCCCTCGGCGCCTACGATAAGCACGTAGAAGAGACCGCTTCCTCCCCGGCAACGGCGCCAGAAATTCCTTTGACGTGGCTTGGACTGCGTCGGTATTTCCCCAAAGAGGAAGGGATGATGCAGCACAACGACCGTAACTATTTCCCTCAGTTATGAAACCAAGGTTATCGAACCAGTAGGAGGATCACCACCACCCAATAAGCAGCACCTGCACACAAACAACAAATACTTGCAACCCGACGCGAAAGTGAGGTTGTCAATCTCTGTACGGTAAATAGATAGATTAGGTAGTGATAGACACGAGAGATAGATCTCTCAAGAACACAAATAAAAAGAGTAAATATGCAGCAATATGTTTTGGGGTTTTTGGTTTTGTAGATCTGAAAACAAAGAGTGCAAAAAACGTAGATCGGAAAGCAATATGATAGGAAAAGTAGACCCGGGGGCCGTAGGGTTCACTAGTGGCTTCTCTCATGAGTATAGCGCACGGTGGGTGAACAAATTACTGTTGGACAATTGATAGAAAATCGAATAGTCATGACGATATCCAAGGCGATGATCATTATATAGGCATCACGTCCAAGATAGATAGACCGACTCCTGCCTGCATCTACCTCTATTACTCCACACATCGACCGCTATCCAGCATGCATCTAGTGTATTAAGTTCATGGAAAAATGGAGTAATGCAATAAGAACGATGACATGATGTAGACAAGATCTATTCATGTAGGAATAGACCCCATCTTGTTATCCTTAATAGCAACGATACATGTGTGTCTTGCTGCCCCTTCTGTCACTGGGGAAGAACACCGCAAGATCGAACCCATCACAAAGCACCTCTTCCCATGGCAAGAAAAATCAATCTAGCCGGCCTAACTAAACCAAAGATTCGAAGAAGAAATACGAGGCTATAAGTAATCATGCATATAAGAGATCAAAGAAGACTCAAATAATATTCATGGATAGAAACTGATCATGAACTCAAAATTCATCGGATCCCAACAAACACACTGCAAAAGTTTACATCAAATAGATCTCCAAGAGACCATTGTATTGAGAATCATAAGAGAGAGAGAAGAAGCCATCTAGCTACTGCCTACGGACCCGTAGGTCTATGGTGGACTACTCACGCATCATCGGAGAGGCACCTATGAGGAAGATGAACCCCTTCGTGATGGTGTTTAGATTGGATCTCGCGGTTCTGGAACTTGCGGCGGCTGGAATTGTGTTTCGTCAACTCCTCTAGGGTTTTTGGATTTTCTGGGAATTTATAGGCACCATAGTCAGTTGAGTGGGTGCCCGAGGTGCCCAACACCCTCCAGGCCGCGCCAGGGGGCCTCTGGCGCTCCCTGGTGGGGGCTGGCCACCCTGGGCCCCCTCTTCTGGTGTTCTTTGGCCCATCTGGTTTCTTCTGGTCCGTAAAAAATCCACAAAAATCCCTGCAGCGTTTTATCTCCGTTTGGTACCGATTTTCTATGAAGTAAAAAACAAGCAAAAACAACAACTCGCACTTTGGCACTATGTCAATAGGTTAGTCCCAAAAAATGATATAAAGTTGTGATAAAATGATTGTAAAACATCCAAGAATGATAATATAACAGCATGGAACAAGCAAAAATTATAGATACGTTGGAGACGTATCAATAATCGACATGTTGTCGTCCTCGGGCATCTCAAGAATAACAAAGTCCGTTAAGATAGTAACATTTGCAACAACAACAGGCACATCCTTACAGATACCGATAGGTATGGCAGTTGATTTGTCAGCCATTTGCAATGATATCTCAGTAGGTGTGAGTTTATTCAAATCAAGTCTTTTATATAAGGAGAAAGGCATAACACTACCACTAGCTCCCAAATCACACAAGGCAGTTTTGACATAGTTTCTTTTAATGGAGCAAGGTATAGTTGGTATTCCAGGGTCTCCAAGTTTTTTAGGTACTCCATCCTTAAAAAAAATAGCAAGCATGGTGGAGATTTCAGCTTCAGGTATCTTTCTTTTATTAGTGATGATGTCTTTCATGTACTTTGCATAAGGGGCCATCTTTAGGATATTAGTTAAGCGGGTACGCAAAAAGACTGTCATAATCATTTCAGCAAAGCATTCAAATTCTTCATCATCCTTTTTCTTAGAAGGTTTAGGAGGAAAGGGCATGGGTTTCTAAACCCATGGCTCTCTTTCTTTACCATGTTTTCTAGCCACAAAGTCTCTTTTATCATAACGTTTATTTTTAGGTTGTGGGTTATCAAGATCAACATCAGGCTCTATTTCAACATCATTATCTGGTTCTTTATCATTGTTAGGTTGAGTATCCTCATGAACATCATCATTATCATTTTCACTATCACTAGGTGAATGTTCATTACCAGATTGAGTTTCAGCGTCAGAAATAGAGACATCATTCTTATCAGGAGGTTGTTGTATCTCCGGTTCACTAGAGGTATGCAAAGTCCTATCATTTTTATTTTTCTTTTTCTTTTTAGAAGGACTAGGTGTATCAGCATTAATTCTTTGAGAGTCTTGTTCAATTCTTTTAGGATGACCTTCAGGATAAAGTGGTTCTTGGGTCATTCTACCTCCTCTAGTTACTACTCTAGCAGCAAAATCATTCATATTATTATTCATTTCATCAAGCAATTCTTTTTGAGATTTAGCAACTTGTTCTAACTGAGTTTGAACCATAGAGGCATGTTTTCCTACACCTCTAACATCATTACTGATTCTAAATAGCAAGTCACGCAAGCGAGCAATCGTATCAGAATTATATTTCAATTGTTTCAGAACATGTGCATTGAAGTGATCTTGCTTCATAATATAGTTGTCAAACTCATATAAGCATTGACTAGGATGTTTATTTTAAGGGATATCACCTTCATCAAACTTTAATAAAGAATTTACCTCTACCACCTGTGGAGGTGGTGGTGTGTCAAGGCCATGTATTTCTTCAATAGGTGGTAAATTCTTAACATCCTCAGCTTTAATACCTTTTTCCATCATAGATTTCTTTGCCTCTTGCATATCTTCAGGACTAAGAAATAAGATACCCCTCTTCTTCGGAGTGGGTTTAAGTGGTGGTTCAGGAAGAGTCCAATCATCATAATTCTTCAATATGTTATTCAATAATTCCTCGGGTTGCTCAACAGTTCGTTCCCTGAAAACACAACCAGCACAACTATCTAGGAAGTCCCTAGAAGCATCAATTAGTCCATTATAGAAGATATCAAGTATTTCATTTTCCTTAAGGGGGTGATGAGGAAAAGCATTAAGCAATTGGAGAAGCCTCCCCCAAGCTTGTGGGAGACTCTCTTCTTCAATTTGCACAAAGTTAAATATATCCTGTAAGGCAGCTTGTTTCTTATGAGCAGGAAAATATTTTTCAGAGAAGTAGTAAATCATATCCTGAGGACTACGCACACAACCAGGAGCAAGAGTATTGTACCATGTCTTAGCATCACCCATTAATGAGAACAGTAATAACTTAAGAATATAGTAGTAGTGAATCTTCTCATCATGAGCAAAGAGGGTGGCTATATCATTCAGCTTAGTAAGATATGCCACTACAGTTTCAGTTTCATAGCCATGGAAAGGATCAGATTCAATCAAAGTAATTAACTCTGGGTCGACAGAGAATTCATAATCCTTATCGGTAACAAGGATAGGTGAAGTAGCAAACTTAGGATCACATTTCATTCTAGTATTCAAAGTCTTTTCCTTATACTTGTGCAGCAATTTCTTAAGATCATCTCTATCCTTACAAGAAAGGATTTCTCTAGCTATCTCTCCATCCAAAACATAACCTTCAGGTATCTTAGGCATTTCAAATCTAGGAGAACCAGGTCTAATAGGTGTTTCATAGTCATCAGTTTCTAAGGCTTCATCAGTTTCAGTAGTTTCATTAGTTTCAATAATTGCATTCTCTTTAGCTCTAGCAATTTGTTCATCAAGAAATTCACTTAGTGGCACATTATCATCAAGCATGGTACTAGCATCATCATCATAAGCATCAATCATATCAGAAGTAGCATCATCAATAACTTGAGACATATTAGGGTCACTAGCATGTGGTGGTGTTGCAAACTTACTCATAACAAAAGGTGAATCAAGTGCAGAGGTAGATGGCAGTTCCTTACCTCCCCTCGTCTTAGAGGAAAAAATCTTAGTCTTTGGATCCTTCAGATTCTTCATAGTGATCAATTGATATAAATCCCAAGTGACTCAACAAATATAGCTATCCTCCCCGGCAACGGCGCCATAAAAAGGTCTTGATAACCCACAAGTATAGGGGATCGCAACAGTTTTCGAGGGTAGAGTATTCAACCCAAATTTATAGATTCGACACAAGGGGAGCCAAAGAATATTTGCAAGTATTAGCAGTTGAGTTGTCAATTCAACCACACCTGGAGATTAAATATCTGCAGCAGAGTGATCAGTAGCACAGTAGTATGATAGTTTTGATAGCGGTAGTAGCAGTAACGGTAACGGTAACAGTGATAGCAATGGTTTTGTAGCAAGTGTAACAGTAGCAGTAGCAATAATAACTTAGCAAGAACAATATGTAGAAAACTTGTAGGCACTAGATCGGTGAACTCGTTGGATAATATTCATCATATAACAGTCATAACCTAGGGAAACACAGAACTAGCTCCAGTTCATAAATGTAATGTAGGCATGTATTCCGTAAATAGTCATACGTGCTTATGGAAAAGAACTTGCATGACATCTATTGTCCTACCCTCCCGTGGCAGCGGGGTCCATAAGGAAACTAAGGGATATTAAGGCCTCCTTTTAATAGAGAACCGGAACAAAGCATTAACGCACGGTGAATACATGAACTCCTAAAACTACGGTCATCACCAGAAAGTATCCCAAATATTGTCACTATGGGGTTTACGGATCATAACACGTAATAGGTGCGTATGACTTGCAAGATCGGATCAAGAACATAGATATAATGGTGATAACATAAACGGTTCAGATCTGAAATCATGGCACTCGGGCCCTAGTGACAAGCATTAAGCATGACAAAGTCATAGCAACATCAATCTCAGAACATAGTGGATACTAGGGATCAAGCCCTAACAAAACTAACTCGATTACATGATGAATCTCATCCAACTCCTCACCGACCAGCAAGCCTACGAAGGAATTACTCACTCCCGGTGGGGAGCATCATGGAATTGGCGATGGAGAAGGGTTGATGATGACGAAGACCGAAGATTCCCCTCTCCGGAGCCCCAAACGGGCTCCAGATCTGGCCTCCCGATGAAGAACAGGAGGTGGCGGCGGCTCCGTATCGTAAAACGC
Organism: Elymus sibiricus; assembly: GCA_039707655.1. NCBI lineage: Eukaryota > Viridiplantae > Streptophyta > Magnoliopsida > Poales > Poaceae > Elymus > Elymus sibiricus. The sequence goes on from CM077669.1 coordinate 372,301,336, forward strand.
GATGAAACTTTCTCTCTGATTTTTTCTCCGAAAATAGGATTTTATAGCGTCGGAATTAGGGTCAGTGGGGCCACGAGGTGGGCACGACCCACCAGGGTGCGCTGGGGGGGCTGGCGCGCCCTGGTGTCTTGTGCCCAGCCAGGGCCCCCCCTCTGGTGGTTTTTGGCTTCAGTATTTTTTATTTATTGTAAAATAAATCTCCAAAAAGTTTCATCCAGTTTCGAGAACTTTTATTTCTGCACAAAAAACAACACCATGGTAGTTCTGCTGAAAACAGCGTCAGTCCGGGTTAGTTTCATTCAAATCATGCAAATTAGAGTCCAAAACAAGGGCAAAAGTGTGAGGAAAAGTAGATACGACGAAGATGTGTCAAGCACCCCCCCCAAATGGGGACATCTGCTCATCATCATGCTCACTGCTTGAAGCACTTGCATTTACGCTACTACCATGACCGATAACCGTGTGCGTAGACGCCTGATCCTCTGAACATGTGTTACATATATTCCTTTTACATGGCATGGAATCAGGCTCAGGTTTCCTCATCAGACGATGCTGAGGAAACATGTCGACCATCCCCGCCCCCACTTTGATTACCTTCGTGGCCAGCTATAGATGTTGCTTCATGTGCTTCTGCACCTATGTGGCCTGAAGGGACCCCATCTCCCTTCAACAACCTATGCATAGTAAAGGAACAACATATAGTAAGTTAGGAAAAATATAGGCTAATTGAAATCAGTTCCTTCGAATAACCATATGTGCATAGAGACAAAAGGATGTTTCACAAGGGGTTTGCAAAAATTTCTAAATACAGGGACAGAGGGGGCATGGCTACGGACTACCCAACATTTTTCTTCTTTCAAAACACAAAAACATATATTCTTCTAGTTCTACTTGATTTTGTAAGCAAGTAAGCCGTTTGAAAGTGTAGCTCTAAGATTCTAGCTCTACATGGACCAAACAAACCAAAGTAAGTTAGCTATCATTCTATAAGCTACTTGTAAATTGGACTCACTGCCATGTCTGAATTACAGATATTTTCACGAGCCTGGCAAACTAAGCAAATACATCTGCGACAGTGTTCCTTTTTCAATACTGAAGTCAACATGATGCAGTGTGATATCAGAGAAATAATATTAACCTTCCACTCCGCCATATGATTTTATTCAAGTCATAAACCCAAGAGTACCACCAAAGCAAACGACTCCTAGAAACTACTCGGCATGTCTGATGTCCAGTCTTGCAACTACGCATCATGACCACCGCCAGTGATGGAGCAACAACCGTCATCGACATCTCCACCTGAGGCATCCCCTTCCTCCTCCGTGCGGGTTCTTACCCGCGCGTCTCCCCCACCTCTCCCTTCCCCTCCACAGCCACCACCTCATCACCGCATGACGGCCACATGATCATCGTCAGCTTAGTGGTTGGTAGGGGCAAGGACCCGCCTCCCGTTCCAGAATCACGATGACTACCAGGTATTGCTTGGCTTGTCCGTTGTCCAATCCTATAGCTGCGCCTCATGACCACCATGATCGATGGAGCCACGACCATCGTCGTCGTCGTCTCCGTCTCAGGCATCCCCTTCCACCATCGTGTGGGTCCGTGAGGTGGCCCATTCATCCGCTTTGGAAAGCATCATAGAAGAATTAAATTCACAGTAGTTGAGTTCATACTGTTTTGGGAAGTTCACTGCCCATCTCCATGGTACTCAGACATAAAGGCATTATTCCAATTCAAAGCAGAAACCCAATAGCTTCAGAATCGTCACCCTACATAAATCAAAAAGAAAGCAAAGTAAATATTCTTATGAGCCACCAGCATACCCTCGAAATGAACATTATTTTCGGCAAGGTCAAAGAGTACCTTAGAGGTTCATACCGCACTTCTCCGCCACCTAAAAAGTTCTCTCGATCCCATGGTCACCATCAGGAAGAATGGATGGCTCCACAATTGGCACTAAACCAATGTCCTGCAGATTATTCAGAGAACATTCTTAATGACACATACATGAGCTACCTCAATCCTTATTACAGTCCACAAGCAACATTGTCAATGACACATATAGGAGCAAGCCATATCACAAATTATTCTCTGCTAGAAACATTGTTAATGACACATACATGAGCTAGCTGAGTTACCAACAACAATCAGAGAACATAAAAATGAAGAAAATCTGAACAAGCATTACCATTTGGATTTTGGACACTGCTGACCAACTAAAGCATATTTCAGGTACTTGTAGAGATCAATATTTAGCAATATTGATATTTTAAAATGCCTATCAATGCTTTTGGAATAGTTATGGTCAGAATGAGCCATTTGTTTTGAGATTGGACCACCAATGTAAAGCTGCTACTCCTAAAGCCTCAGATCAGCTTGATGAATCAATGGACAACCAGATCAGTTCTTACTTTGTAAAGGCACAAGCTTTAAATTCTCCCGAGAACCACCACCCGTTGGCTGATCTTGCACCCAAACCTAGAGGAAGGAGAAGAGAGCGGAGGTTATGGTAGTACCAGATAAATTTCCTTACCAATTCACATATGGTAAGGCTATAAACTCACGAAAATCTCTATTATGGCAATATGACAATTATGGTAGTCAATCAATTCAGTATGATAACTACATAAACTCAGAAATGAAATAATCACCTTAAAATCCAAAAAAATAAATGCTTGCTCCCCCGTCCAAATAAATACCCACTAAGTTGCTTTAAATTACCCACTATGCCATCCATAAAGAAAGAAAACAATTCAGTTTTTCGGATCAAAAATCGTCGTTCTGCTTCCTTGTTTTATAGCGCTGAGACAGGTAAAGCACATAGATGCACAAGTAGCAGAGTGGTTGACACCTAGCTCCTTTAGCGAGAAGACCATGGTTCGAACCCCGGCGTCCACACTTATTTGGAAATTCATGATTTGGAAAAAACGGTGGGGAAAAAACAGTGGGGAAATAAAATCATGTTCATGATTTGGAAAAAACGGTGGGGAAATAAAATCATGTTCATGATTTTGGAAAATGATCGTGTATTCAAAACATATTCGGGAATCCGAAAACAAATGTCCATGAAATTTTAGAAAATTTTCAAAAAATAAAAATTAGTAATTTTTATTAAATTTGTTCCCCAATTTTTTAAAAAAGTTCATCGATTCAAAAAATATTTGTTGAGTCAAAACCTATTAATCGAAAATTGTTCATGCATTTAAAAATGTTCGTAATAAAAACTAATGTTCTTGATTTTTTGAGAAAATCCAAATTTTCAAAAATAATTTCGATTCGAAAAACTATTCACGGATTCAAAAGTCTTTTATGTATGAGTTCATGGGCCGGCCCATGTGCGGGGCTTCACTCCCCTGTTTTTTTTTGTCTTTTCTAATCTATTTTGTTTTCTTTCTAATTTAAATTAATTCGGGTTTTTAAATTTTTAAAAGTTGCGAGTTTTCAAAAAACAATGTTCGAGAAATCATAAAATATATGTGAATACGGAAAATGTTTAGGAAATCATAAAAGTTTCGCAAATTATAGAAAAAAATCACGATTTGGAAAAAACGGTCGGGAAATAAAATCATGTTCATGATTTTGGAAAATGATCGTGTATTCAAAACATATTCGAGAATCCGAAAACAAATGTCCATGAAATTTTAGAAAAATTTCAAAAAGTAAAAATTAGTAATTTTTATTAAATTTGTTCCCCAATTTTTAAAAAAAGTTCATCGATTCAAAAAATGTTTGTTGAGTCAAAACCTATTAATCAAAAACTGTTCATGCTTTTAAAAATGTTCGTAAGAAAAACTAATGTTCTTGATTTTTTGAGAAAATCCAAATTTTCAAAAAAATTGTCGATTCGAAAAACTATTCACGGATTAAAAAGTCTTTTATGTCTAGGATTTGATTAGTTTTTCGAAAGTCTTCATATATCTTGGCGTTGAGAGTAATTCGTGGTCGATGAGATTTATTTGTAATAAAGTTTTAAACATTGCCTTACGCAACATAATGACAAATGTGACATGCACTAGTAAGTTCATAGCCTTTGGATTTACCACGTCGAATGCACTGTGGTCACATGGACATCGCGACCATCATCAGTGAGTGTCGTGGTTTTGTCACGACAGATGTCCCCGTGAAAGGACTTAGGTTCGAGGCCATCGCTAAGGCGGTGATCTCGAAGGGTTCGGTCGGAATCGGGAGACAAGGGTTACCCAGGTTCGGCCCCTCGGAAAGAGGTAAAAGCCTACGTCCTGCTTTGTGTTGTATTGATTGGGTATCGATTACAAGGGAGCGAGTTCGCTTGACCTAGCTATCGATGAGTTATTTCGTGTCCTAAGCCGCCCAGGTAACCCGCCTTTATATACTCAGGTCAAGGCCCTGGGCTTACAAGAGTCCGGGCCGGGTTATGTTTGATAACCGACCTCACCTCTAACTACACATGCCTTATCTAACAAACCGCCAACAGCGGCTTACACCACCGGGTTACATCTTGTCTTCTGGCCCTGGGCCTCCAGGCCCAAGGAATAAACTTATGTTAAGCCTTGTCATTAAGCCGCCAACCGTATTACTCGGGCCCATCCGGGCGGGTCTCACCACAGGGTTATATCCCCAACATTAGGCCCCAGATTGATTTGAATCGGTTCATGTCAATCTTAAGTCTTCTGGTTGGCGAATCTTGCATTCTCTGATTTGTCTTCATAACCAGCCCAAAAATGGGCGGCGTCGTCTCTGACAAATCTTCGTAACCCGCCGTGACATCATCAGGAAAATCAAAAAAGATTCCCCTGACGTCAGAGCGGATCTTTCTCCATTAATATGACCAGCCCGAGAATCGAGGCACTTTCTTAATCAATCATCATCGTGTCTCCTCGATTCCCGCACCGGACCGTTGTTGTTCCATCACATCCTCATAAATAGGCACGGGGGGGGGGGGGCATTGCTTTCATTTTCCCCGCCGCCACCTTCTTCTTCTTCCTTCAGACGCCCGCGCCGCCGAAGCTCGCCGTGCTAACCGGACCTCGCCGTCTTCTCCGACACCGGCCGCTGCATCGACCTGATCTTGTCCAGAGCCTTCGCGCGTTCGTCCGCATCCTCAAGGTTCCACTGTTACCCCTTGTTAGATCTGCATTAGGTTTCTCCCGAGTTCGTCGGGTTTCTTCGGTGTTCTTCAACGCTCATCAGAGCGTTCGTCACAGATTAGATAAAGAGCACCCTTTAAAAACCTCATAATGCTGCCCAAATCATGCGTCTGTCCGCTCTATAATCATGCCGTACCCGTTGTAGATCTACAGCTCATTTTAATCTGCATAGAGGCCGTCTGTTCTTCCACTGGCTTTTTTAGGGTTAAAATTATTTTTCTTTTTCCCTCGCCCGTAGATCTTAAATCCATAGCTGTAGTTGTGGAATCTGTTTCTCCATACTTAGCAACTTTTCAGTACACGTTGATAAACTTGATCCGCCGTAAGGCCGCCGGCTCATGCTGCCATGCCGCAAACAGCTTCGGCGGCTCATAACTTTATATTGACCCGCCAAATGCTGTCACCATTTCTGGAGTCATAATGACCTTGGTCATAATGTATTTTTAACCCGCCAAATACTCATACCTTTCCGCAGTTTCTTAAGCCGCCGCCATGTCTAAAGTCCCATCCACCCGCAACTGGGTAAGGTCTGGTGTGACCGAGGAATCGCTCAAAGACTTTGTCACTATGGGAGTTCTGCCGGCTGAGGATGTTATCCACTGGCGGGTTCCAGGCAATGAAACCACCCCTAAGCCCAAAGACGGGGAAGTCATTGTGTTCATAGACCATCTTCTTTGTGGCTTTTCCCCGCCCGGGTCTAAGTTTTTATGGGACGTCTTATACTCGTTCAACCTGCATCCCCAAGACATTGGCCCCAATTCTGTGACCAATCTGTGTCAGTTTCAGACCTTCTGCGAAGCCTATCTGCAAGAAGAGCCGTCTGTTGACCTCTTCAAGGAGTACTTTTATATCAACCGCCAAACCAAAATGGCGGATGGATTAAGCCTCGAGCTAGGGGGCGTCACTCTCCAAAGGCGGAGGGATGTACTCTTCCCAGCAGCAACTCTACCGAGTCATCCCAAAGAATGGAATAAGACTTGGTTCTACTGTCAAGACACGTCACCAGAGGGGGAGAATCCACTACCGGGTTACCGTCCTTACCGGCTCAGCACTGATACAGAGCTCCCAGACCGAATGACTGCCGTGGAACGTGCTCAATATGGCCCAACCTTCTCAAAAATAAGGGCCCTGCTAGCCAACGGGTTAACATGTGTTGATCTGACCCGTTGCTGGGTTTCTTGGAGGATTTTGCCGTTGAGCCGCCGCGGCGCCTTAATGTGCCAATATACTGGCGAGGTGTCTGATCCTCAACGCTTTAATCAGACCCCCTTGACAGACCAGGATCTGAACACCATTGTCAAGTCCTTGCTTGGAGAATCCCAAGCCGCCTGTAGCAAAACGGAATTAAACCCATTCTACGTGCTTAACCCGGCTACAAATGTACGTCTTTCCATCCTAACCTTCCTTCATTCTTTCAATGCTGTACTTCATGTGCTTTATTAAGCTTTCTGCCAATGCGCTTTATCATCTGCAGGCCGGCTCTTCCTTCTGGAACAAGAAATTATCCGCTTCCTTCAAAAAGAAGAGCAAAGTCCCCAAGGCGACCAAGGCTAAGGCGCCGCCTTGTAAGAAGAAACATTCAACTGAAGAGCTATTCGATCTAGACGATTCAGAGGTAGAACTTGACTCCCTTGGTCTTCTCTTTATGCAACTCATTGACAATGATTACTCACAGGAAGAAGCAGAGACAAGCCATGCTGACATTGCAGAGGTAACCATTATCTCCTATGACTCGGAACTTTTATCAGTAAAAAGAATATGGCGAGCCGTACGGAAGGTAAAATGTTCTCGCCCTTTTGCTCACTTGGATCCCAACTCTCTTTTGAAGAAACAGCAAGAAGATACCAGACGTCAGACCCGGAGCACCGGCTCTGAGGATCTTTTAACCGGCTTACCAAATGAACCGGCTCCTCGAAAACGGCGTACTGAGGTACTTTTTGCCTTGAATTTATTTCTTCTGCATGCTACCCTTGTATTGCAACTTACTTGTATTTGATAATGATAATTTTTCAGGACTCGCCCCCTTCTTCTGGCGACTCAACCGCCTCAAAGTTGCCTCCTCTTATCATCAACCCGGGGTAAGCATTTTTACATCCCACTCCATGCGTTAATAGTTTATCCTTGCTCATTGATGTATAATTTTACCTTTGCTCACAGGGCTCAAGCCAAACGATGGAAGGTAGCTAGGTCAGCCGCTACTCCTGAAGTTCCAGAGTCGGCAAACCCCAAGCCTAACACCCCTGAGGCACATATTGAGCCATCTGAAGCTGCCAAAGATGCTCATGAAGAGGCTCCCCAGCATAATGAGCCGGCCGATATAGATATTGAGGCTCCCGAGGTTCATCCAGAAGCCGATCCTAAGCCCCCCAGCCCCCAGCCGACAGCTGAAGACGTGGCTTCTCATGAAGAAGTTACTGTTACCGGAACGACTTACAAATCTCCAGCTCCCTCTCATGCACTATCAAAGCATACCAGTGAAGACAAGGCGGCTCCTTCTAAGGAAGAGAAGACTCAATTTGACCTTCCTAACTTAGAGAAACTTTCAGCCGACGAGTTGCACTCTGGTTATCTGAGCCGTCTCGCTGCAAGCCGGGATATGGAAGCTAGCCTGGTTGGCATGATGAAGAGAAGATACGAGGTATTCCACTTCCCTTGCTTTTCCATGTATATACTTATGTAGCCCCCAAGAGCCGGTTGACCTCTCAAAAAGGTCAGCCGGGTCTTCAATCACTTGTTATCTTTCGTAAAATCGCGGTGTAGCCCCCAAGGGCCGGGTCATTATGTAAGTAATGAGCCGGCACTTAATCATAGAGTAAGAGCCAACTGTAGCCCCCAAGGGCCGGATCATTATACCAATAATGACCCGGGACTGTTTATAAATCTGATCCGTAGATTTGTAGAGCAACGTGTAGCCCCCAAGGGCCGGGTCATTATATCAATAATGAGCCGGTACTTAATCATAGATTAAGAGCCAAGTGTAGCCCCCAAGGGCCGGGTCATTATACCAATAATGAGCCGGGTCTATAAGAAAACTCAGACACATTAGCCCCCAAGTGTCAAGTATATTGCTTGCAATCTGCTTGGGACTTGTAATGATTTGGCCAAACTTTGAAAAACCAGTATGAGCCGGACAGGCGGCTTAAAACTGACAATGTTGCCTTGTTACGACTTATCTTACGCAGGAATCTTTAAACGCCGCCGAGTCCAATGTGTCAGACCTGAAGAAGAGCCCGGCATTGCAGCAAGAGAGCCGGGCAGAGGCCGACGCCAAGTACCAGATCGCTTTGACTGAGCTAGATGTGATCAAAGCTGAGCTCAAAGCATTCAAGAAATCTGCTGAAGCGAGCCAAGCCGCCCTGACCAAGCGCGCTGAAGACGCAGAAGGCCGTCTTAAAACGGTGACTGACGAGCTGAGCAATCTAAAAGGCCACATATCTCGTATGGTTGGAGCCGTCTTTGGTAAGTGTTGTTCACCCCTCAATATTCATTGCAAGAAGATTTTCAAGAACTCTTCCGGCTTATAAGATCTAACTTGCTTGCAGGTGAACGAAGTCGCCAGCTTTCTGATGATAGTCTATTGAAGCTGAAGGCTCTATACTCATTGTCGGAACAGCTGTACGTCGGCTCTCTTTGTACCATCAGAGCCGTTATGACTGAGCGGGGCGTTCCCAAATTTATGAAGGGCGTTCTAGAAGTCCTTTCCACCATCCCAAGACAGATAGAAGAGCTGAAGAGATCAGCCGCCCGCAAGGGCGCAATGGCTGCTTTGAGCCGGTCACTAGCCTATGCCCCCGAGTTAAACCCGGCCGAGATGATGGATGGCTTTCCTCAGCTGAAAGATGACGGCTCGGAGTTCACTCAAGAAGATTATGCTCGTTGCATGAAGGTATCTTGAGTCTTGGCAAGCTGAATAGCCGAAGAAGCTGACTTATCATCATATCAGGCGGCTTACTCGGAAGATAATAAGCGAGTTCGAGGTCCTACCTTCGAAGCCAAAAGCCTAATTCCTCAACGTCGTAAGCATCTCTTTGCTCCTGATGTTGACCCATCTCCGATCATGCACGATGAAGCCCAATTTGAGGCCTTAACAAACTGCAACTGGGATGTGGACAACCTCCAGATCCAGGAGACCGAAAACCCGGCGCAGGATGACCCGGCGACGAGCTAGATAAAAACTTGCATCATGTGAAGGTAACCCGGCCTTGTTTGATACGCCGAGTTATAATGTTGCTGAGAAAACTTGAAGTCCGCAGCTTTTGGGCTTTTTGATAGCCTTGTAATAGCAGTAGGAAACATTTAACCGCCTGCCCTTGTGCCTTTGATGCACTTTTTAAACTTCTTTCAATCCATATCCCGGCGACTTAGCAAATTTGCCTTTGATATATAATCGTCTGACTGCCTTGACTCGCCGGGCGGGTTATACTCCATGAGCAATGCCAAGCCGGAATTACCCAAAACTTAGAATCTTATCATGAGAGTACCTGCAAAAAACAAGTAACTTGTATATCTTTTGTCCTATAAGCCGGCTTTAAAGGCGCAGCAGGACAAGATAACTCTTGTTTTTTATGAATTTTTTTTATTGTTTCCGAAGAAACTAGGCATAAAAGCCTGAAAACCTCGTAAGCCAGCTCTCACATGACATAAATCCGTCGTTTAAACCTTAGCAAGTTTAGGGTCTTTTAAAAGATTGACATTGCTAAGAGTACGAACGGGCCACATAGCGGAGGGATTACGGCATACAAGGCGAGTTTATCCTAGCTCACTGTAAGCCGGCTCTCTCGTGACAAAAACCGTTGTTTAAACCTTGACAAGTTCAGGGTCTTTGTGCGAGAATAACTTATAAAAGTTCAGGGTCTCTTAGCAAGATTAACTGTCAAGAGTTCGGCGAGTCACATGGCAGAGTAGCAAGTTGCAAACAGGCAGGTTTAACTCGAACATGGCATTTAAAGCCTAGCCAAGAGGGTATGAAAGCTAAACCCAGTGGGTTGGAAGCCCCCAAGTGACCTGATGAAGGATCAACTCCTTTGCACAAATTTTAGTGCGGAAAAAACGGCAGAGGCCCCTAATCATGGGGATGCCAACTTTATTATATCATAAAAGATGGTATATACAATGACAGGAATGTGTACATTGATAAGAGCCGGACTGGCGGCTTAAGTATAGTATGGCCGAAGGTGAGCAATATTCCACGGCCTTTTAGTCTCTTCACCAGAAGTGCGCGACTTGTCACCCTCCCATATATCCATGAGATAATAGGAGCCATTGTTGAGATTTCTGCTGATCACAAACGGTCCTTGGGCATATCTGACTGGTCTTGAATCAACCGGAGTACTAAGTCGCCTTCTTGGAACGTCCGGGTCTTGACCCTGCGGCTATGATAGCGACGCAGGTATTGCTGGTAAATCGCGGACTGAGCTGCTGCAAGATCCCGTTCTTCATCTCAAGCATCCAAAGCATCCTGACGCTGTTGGGGAACGTTGCATGGGAAACAACAAATTTCCTACGCACACACAAGATCTATCCATGGTGATGAGCATCTACGAGAGGGAGAGTGAATCTACATACCCTTGTAGATCGCTAAGCGGAAGCGTTAAGAAACGCGGTTGATGTAGTCGAACGTCTCCGCGATCCAAATCGCAAGTCGTCCCTCGATCCGATCACGAACTAGTGCCGAACGGACGGCACCTCCGCGTTCAACACACGTACGGCTTGATGACGCCTTCACCTCCTCGATCCAGCAAGCGATGGTGAAGTAGTAGATGAGTTCCGGCAGCACGACGGCGTGGTGATGGTGGTGAGGAACAATCTCTGCAGGGCTTCGCCAAGCACTACAGAGATTATGACGGGAGAACTAGAGGGTTTGGGTTGCCGACACACGGCTTGGGGAATTCTTGATGTGTCCCGTGTGCTAGCCCTGCCCCTCTATTTATATGTTGAGCCCTGGGGTCTAAACTTGGAGTAAAAGCCTCCTCCAGGTCGGTTTTGGCCGCACAAGGTCGGTTTGGCCCGCATGGAAAGAGTCCAACTCGGATTCCAGCAGTATCGCGTACAAGCGGTAGTACCGCTTACGATAAGCGGTATTACCGCCTGTAGCGGTAGTACCGCTTACGATAAGCGGTATTACCGCCTGTAGCGGTAGTACCGCTTACGATAAGCGGTATTACCGCCCCAGACGCCAGCAAAACTTCCTTTTGCACCTTGCCTAAGCCTCGTGGGCTTTACCCCTTGGCCCAAATAAAGTGTTCTCGTATCCGAACATTTCGGGAAACATCCGGAACCTCTTCCGGTGAATTCCGGAACCCTTCCGGAAACCAAAACACTATTATCACATATATCAATCTTTACCTCCGGACTCTTTCGGAGATCCTCGTCATGTCCGGGATCTTATCCGGGACTCCGAACAACCTTCGGTCACCAACAAAATAACTCAAATATACTAATCGTCACCAAACGTTAAGTGTGTAGACTCTGCGGGTTCGAGAACTATGTAGACATGACCGAGACACCTCTACGATCAATAACCAATAGCGGGACCTGGATGCCCATATTGGCTCCTACATATTCTACGAAGATCTTTATCGGTCGAACCTCTATGTCAAGGATTCAGTTAATCCCGTATGCTGTTCCCGTTGTTCTTCGGTATGTTACTTGCCCGAGATTCGATCGTCGGTATCTCTATACCTAGTTCAATCTCGTTACCGGCAAGTCTCTTTACTCGTTCCGTAATACAAGATCTCGTGGCTAACACTTTAGTCACATTGCTTGCAAGGCTCATTGTGATGTTGTATTACCGAGTGGGCCCTGAGATACCTCTCCGTCATACGGAGTAACAAATCCCAGTCTTGATCCATGCCAACCCAACAGACACCCTCGGAGATACCTGTAGAGCACCTTTATAGTCACCCAGTTACGTTGCGACGTTTGATACACACAAGGTACTCCTCCGATGTCAGGGAGTTGCATGATCTCATGGTCATAGGAACAGATACTTGACATGCAGAAAACAATAGCAATAAACTGACACGATCATATGCTACGTTCGTAGTTTGGGTCTTGTCCATCACATCATTCTCCTAATGATGTGATCCCGTTATCAAATGACATCTCATGTCAATGGCTAGGAAACCTTAACCATCTTTGATCAACGAGCTAGTCAACTAGAGGCTTACTAGGGACACAATGTTGTCTATGTACCCACACATGTATTTGAGTTTCCAATCAATACAATTATAGCATGGATAATAAACGATTATCATGAACAAGGAAATATAATAATAACCAATTTATTATTGCCTCTAGGGCATATTTCCAACAGTCTCCCACTTGCACTAGAGTCAATAATCTAGTTCACATCACTATGTGATTTACATTGTAATGAATCGAACACCCATGCAGTTCTGGTGTTGTTCATGTTTAGCCCTTGGAAGAGGTTTAGTCATCGGATCTGCAACATTCAGATCCGTGTGTACTTTGCAAATATTTATGTCGTCCTCCTTGATGTAATCGCGGATGGAATTGAAACGTCGCTTTATGTGTCTGGTCCTCTTGTGAAATCTTGGTTCCTTGGCTAGAGCAATGGCACCAGTATTATCACAAAACAGAGTCATTGGGTTAAGCGCACTAGGCACTACTCCAAGATCTGTCATGAACTCCTTCATCCAGACACCTTCCTTCGCCGCCTCCGAGGCAGCGATGTACTCCGCTTCGCATGTAGAATCAGCTACCGCGCTTTGCTTGGAACTGCACCAGCTAACCGCACCCCCATTAAGAATAAATACGTATCCGGTTTGCGACTTAGAGTCATCCGGATCAGTGTCAAAGCTTGCATCGACGTAACCCTTTACGACGAGCTCTTGATCACCTCCATAAACGAGAAAACATGTCCTTAGTCCTTTTCAGGTACTTCAGGATATTCTTGACCGCCGTCCAGTGTTCCATTCCTGGATTACTTTGAAACCTTCCGACCATACTTATGGCAAGGCTGACATCGGGTCTTGTGCACAGCATTGCATACATGATAGAGCCTATGGCTGAAGCATAGGGGATGACACTCATCTTTTCTCTATCTTCTGTAGCCACTGGGCATTGAGTCTTACTCAACTTCACACCTTGCAATACAGGCAAGAACCCCTTCTTGGACTGATCCATTTTGAACTTCTTCAAAACTTTGTCAAGGTATGTGCTTTGTGAAAGTCCTATTAAGCGTCTCGATCTATCTCTATAGATCTTGATGCCTAATATGAAAGCAGCTTCTCCTAGGTCCTTCATTGAAAAACTTTTGTTCAAATATTCCTTCACGCCTTCCAACATTTCTATATTGTTTCCAATCAGCAATATGTCATCCACATATAATATTAGAAACGCTATAGAGCTCCCACTCACTTTCTTGTAAATACAAGCTTCTCCGTAAACTTGTATAAACTCGAACGCTTTGATCACCTCATCAAAGCGAAGATTCCAACTCCGAGATGCTTGCACCAGTCCATAAATGGATCGCTGGAGTTTGCAAACTTTGTCAGCATTCTCTGGATCGACAAAACCTTCTGGTTGCATCATATACAACTCTTCCTTAAGGAAACCGTTAAGGAACGATGTTTTGACATCCATCTGCCAAATTTCATAATCGAAAAAGGCAGCTATTGCTAACATGATTCTGACGGACTTAAGCATCGCTACGGGTGAGAAGGTCTCATCGTAGTCAACTCCTTGAACTTGTGAAAACCCCTTTGCCACAAGTCGAGCTTTATAGACGGTGACATTACCGTCTGCGTCCGTCTTCCTCTTAAAGATCCATTTGTTCTGAATGGCCTTACGCCCTTCAGGTAATACTTCCAAAGTCCACACTTTGATTTCATACATGGATCCCATCTCGGACTTCATGGCCTCTAACCATTTCTCGGAATCCGGGCCCATCATCGCTTCTTCATAGCTCGTAGGTTCATCGTTGTCTAACAACATGACCTCTAAGACAGGGTTGCCGTACCACTCAGGAGCAGTACGCGTCCTTGTCGACCTACGAGGTTCGATAGCAACTTGATCCAAAGCTTCATGATCATCATTATTAACTTCCTCTTCAGCTGTTGTAGGCTCTACAGAAACAACTTTCTACGCTGCGCTACTTTCAGGTTGAAGTAAAGGTTCAACAACCTCATCAAGTTCTATCTTCCTCCCACTCAATTCTTTCGAGAGAAACTCTTTCTCAAGAAATGTTCCGTTTTTAGCGACAAACACTTTGCCTTCGGATCTGAGGTAGAAGGTATACCCAACTATCTCTTTTGGGTATCCTATGAAGACGCATTTCTCCGCTTTGGGTTCCAGCTTTTTAGGCTGAAGCTTTTTGACATAAGCATCACATCCCCAAACTTTAAGAAACGACAGCTTTGGCTTCTTGCCAAACCAAAGTTCATATGGCGTCGTCTCAACGGATTTCGATGGTGCCCTATTTAAAGTGAATGCAGCTGTCTCTAATGCATAACCCCAAAACGATAGTGGCAAATCGGCAAGAGACATCATAGATAGCACCATATCCAATAAGGTTCGATTACGACGTTCGGACACACCATTACGCTGTGGTGTTCCAGGCGGTGTCAGTTGTGAAACAATTCCACATTGTCTTAAGTGACTGCCAAACTCATAACTCAGATATTCTCCTCCTCGATCAGATCGTAGGAATTTAATCTTCTTGTTAAGATGATTCTCAACTTCACTCTGAAATTGCTTGAACTTTTCAAACGTTTCAGACTTGTGTTTCATTAAGTAAATATACCCATATCTACTTAAGTCATCAGTGAAGGTGAGAAAGTAACGAAAACCACCGCGCGCCTCAATGCTCATCGGACCGCACACATCAGTATGTATGATTTCCAACAAGTCACTTGCCCGTTCTATTGTTCCAGAGAACGGCGTCTTAGTCATCTTGCCCAAGAGGCATGGCTCACATATGTCAAGTGATTCAAAATCAAGTGACTCCAAAAGTCCATCAGTATGGAGCTTCTTCATGCGTTTTACGCCAATATGACCTAAACGGCAGTGCCACAAGAAAGTGGTATTATTATTATCAATTCTACATCTTTTGGCATCAATGTTATGAACATGTGTATCATTACTATCGAGATTCAATAAGAATAAACCCCTCACTTCGGGTGCATGACCATAAAAGATATTACTCATATAAATAGAACAACCATTATTCTCTGATTTAAATGAGTAACCGTCTCGCAATAAACAAGATCCAGATATAATGTTCATGCTTAACGTAGGCACTAAATAACAATTATTCAGGTTCATCACTAATCCCGATGGTAATCGAAGAGTGAGCGTGCCGACGGCGATCACATCAACCTTGGAACCATTTCCCACGTGCATCGTCACTTCGTCCTTTGCCAGCCTCCGTCTATTCCGCAGTTCCTGTTTTGAGTTGCAAATATGAGCAACCGCACCGGTATCAAATACCCAGGCACTACAACGAGAGTTGGTAAGGTACACATCAATAACATGTATATCATATAGTCCTTGTTTGTTGTTGGCCGCCTTCTTGTCAGCCAAATACTTGGGGCAGTTCCGCTTCCAGTGTCCAGTTCCCTTGCAATGAAAGCACACAGTTTCTGGTTTGGGTCCAGCCTTGGGTTTCTTCACGGGAGGAGCAACTGCTTTGCCACTCTTCTTGGAGTTACCCTTCTTACCCTTGCCATTTTTCTTGAAACTAGTGGTTTTATTGACCATCAACACTTGATGCTCCTTCTGAATTTCAGACTCAGCGGCTTTCAGCATCGCAAACAGCTCGGCGACTGACTTGTTCATCCCGTGCATGTTATAGTTCAACACGAAGCTATTGTAGCTAGGTGGCAATGATTGAAGAACTCTGTCAGTGATAGCCTCTGGCGGAAGGGGCATCCCCAATTCTGCCAGACGGGTGGAGTACCCAGACATTCTGAGTACGTGATCACTGATAGACCCGTTCTCCTCCATCTTGCAAGCATAGAACTTATCGGAGATCTCATATCTCTCGATTCGGGCATTCTTCTGAAAGATAAACTTCAACTCCTGGAACATCTCATATGCTCCATGACGTTCAAAACGTCTTTGAAGTCCCGGTTCTAAGCCATACAATATTGCACATTGAACTATTGAGTAATCTTCAGAACGAGCCTGCAAGGCGTTCACAACGTCTAGAGACTCAACTGGAGCGGGTGGATCACCAAGCGGTGCATTAAGGACATAAGCCTTCTGGGAAGCCGTAAGGATAATCCTTAGATTACGGGCCTAGTCCACAAGGTTACTTCCATCATCTTTCAACTTAGCTTTCTCTAGGAACGCATTAAAATTCAGGGGTGCTACTGCGCGAGCCATGATCTACAACATAAATATAGCAAAGACAACTTAGACTATTGTTCAAGATAATGAGTTTAGTTAATCATATTACTTAAAAAACTCCCACTCAAATAGACATCCCTCCGGTCATTCGAGTGTAACATGATCCAAATCCACCAACTCAAGTCCGATCATCACGTGAGTTGAGGTGGTTTCAATGGTGAACATCTTCATGTTGATCATATCTACTATATGACTCATGTTCGACCTTTCGGTCTCTTGTGTTCCGAGGCCATGTCTGTACATGCTAGGCTCGTCAAGTTTAACCCGAGTGTTCCGCATGTGCAACACTGGCTTGCACCCGTTGTATGTGAACGTAGAGTCTATCACACCCGATCATCACGTGGTGTCTCGAAACGACGAACTTTCGCAACGGTGCACACTCGGGGAGAACACAATTTTATCTTGAAATTTAAGTGAGGGATCACCTTATAATGCTACCGTCATCCTAAGCAAAATAAGATGCATAAAAGGATTAACATCACATGCAAATCATAAGTGACATGATATGGCCATGAACTTGTGCTTTTGATCTCCATCTACAAAGCACCGGCATGATCTCCATCGTCACCGGCATGACACCATGATCTCCATCATCTTGATCTCCATCAACGTGTCGCCATGAGGTTGTCGCGCCGACTGTTGCTTCCACGACTATTGCTAACTCATAGCGATAAAGTAAAGCAAAACGGCGAAAATAATTAAAGACAACTCTATGGCTCCTGCCAGTTGCCGTACTCATCGACATGCAAGTCGTGATATTCTATACAACACATGATCATCTCATACATCACATATATCTCATCATGTAATTGGCCATATCACATCACAACATACCCTGCAAAAACAAGTTAGACGTCCTCTAATTGTTGTTGCAAATTTTACGTGGCTGCTACGGGTTTGCAAGAACCGTTCTTACCTACGCAAAACCACAACGTGGTGTAGTGATTGCTTTTTGATCTTCTAAAAGAACCCTCTTCATTGAAATCGATTCAACTAAAGTGAGAGAGATAGACACCCGCTAGCCATCTTTATGCAACGAAGTTACATGTCAGTTGAAGGAACCGGTCTCTCGTAAGCGTACGAGTAATGTTGGTCCGGGCCGCTTCATCTCACAATACCGCCAAATCAAGTATCAACTAGTAACGGCAAGCAATATGTATACACCCACGCCCACAACTCGTTTGTGTTCTACTCGAGATCTCATCTACGCATAGACCTAGCTCAGATACCACTGTTGGGGAACGTTGCATGGGAAACAAAAATTTTCCTACGCACACACAAGATCTATCCATGGTGATGAGCATCTACGAGAGGGAGAGTGAATCTACATACCCTTGTAGATCGCTAAGCGGAAGCGTTAAGAAACGCGGTTGATGTAGTCGAACGTCTCCGCGATCCAAATCGCAAGTCGTCCCTCGATCCGATCACGAACTAGTGCCGAACGGACGGCACCTCTGCGTTCAACACACGTACGGCTTGATGACGCCTTCACCTCCTTGATCCAGCGAGCGATGGTGAAGTAGTAGATGAGTTTCGGCATCACGACGGCGTGGTGATGGTGGTGAGGAACAATCTCTGTAGGGCTTCGCCAAGCACTACGGAGATTATGACGGGAGAACTAGAGGGTTAGGGTTGCCGACACACGGCTTGGGGAATTCTTGATGTGTCCCGTGTGCTAGCCCTTCCCCTCTATTTATATGCTGAGCCATGGGGTCTAAACTTGGAGTAAAAGCCTCCTCCAGGTCGGTTTTGGCCGCACAAGGTCGGTTTGGCCCGCATGGAAAGAGTCCAACTCGGATTCCAGCAGTATCGCGTACAAGCGGTAGTACCGCTTACGATAAGCGGTATTACCGCCTGTAGCGGTAGTACCGCTTACGATAAGCGGTATTACCGCCCAGACGCCAGCAAAACTTCCTTTTGCACCTTGCCTAAGCCTCGTGGGCTTTACCCCTTGGCCCAAATAAAGTGTTCTCGTATCCGAACATTTCGGGAAACATCCGGAACCTCTTCCGGTGAATTCCGGAACCCTTCCGGAAACCAAAACACTATTATCACATATATCAATCTTTATCTCCGGACTCTTCCGGAGATCCTCATCATGTCCGGGATCTTATCCGGGACTCCGAACAACCTTCGGTCACCAACAAAATAACTCAACTATACTAATCGTCACCAAACGTTAAGTGTGTAGACCCTGCGGGTTCGAGAACTATGTAGACATGACCGAGACACCTCTACGATCAATAACCAACAGCGGGACCTGGATGCCCATATTGGCTCCTACATATTCTACGAAGATCTTTATCGGTCGAACCTCTATGTCAAGGATTCAGTTAATCCCGTATGTTGTTCCCTTTGTTCTTCGGTATGTTACTTGCCCGAGATTCGATCGTCGGTATCTCTATACCTAGTTCAATCTCGTTACCGGCAAGTCTCTTTACTCGTTCCGTAATACAAGATCTCGTGGCTAACACTTTAGTCACATTGCTTGCAAGGCTCATTGTGATGTTGTATTACCGAGTGGGCCCTGAGATACCTCTCCGTCATACGGAGTAACAAATCCCAGTCTTGATCCATGCCAACCCAACAGACACCCTCGGAGATACCTGTAGAGCACCTTTATAGTCACCCAGTTACGTTGCGACGTTTGATACACACAAGGTACTCCTCCGATGTCAGGGAGTTGCATGATCTCATGGTCATAGGAACAGATACTTGACATGCAGAAAACAATAGCAATAAACTGACACGATCATATGCTACGTTCGTAGTTTGGGTCTTGTCCATCACATCATTCTCCTAATGATGTGATCCCGTTATCAAATGACATCTCATGTCAATGGCTAGGAAACCTTAACCATCTTTGATCAACGAGCTAGTCAACTAGAGGCTTACTAGGGACACAGTGTTGTCTATGTACCCACACATGTATTTGAGTTTCCAATCAATACAATTATAGCATGGATAATAAACGATTATCATGAACAAGGAAATATAATAATAACCAATTTATTATTGCCTCTAGGGCATATTTCCAACAGACGCGCCGTCTCATTATCAGCTTCCACCTAAGCCGCCACTCTGGGCGAGTCATGACGGATATCACTGGGGAGAACAGCTTCTGCGCCATAGACCATAAAGAAAGGCGTATAGCATGTTGACCTGTTGGGGGTGGTTCTTATGCTCCAAAGAACTGAAGGTAACTCCTCCACCCAACAACCCGGCGTGCGCTCCAAAGGAACCATGAGCCGGGGTTTAATCCCTTTCAGAATTTCCTGGTTAGCACGCTCTGCTTGACCATTAGACTGTGGGTGAGCCACAGAAGACACATCGATTCGGATATGCTCACTATCGCAGAACTCCTTCATAGCCCCCTTGGACAAGTTTGTGCCATTATCAGTGATGATACTATGTGGATAACCAAACCGAAAGATCAGCTTTTTGACGAACTGAACTGCTGTTGCTGCATCACACTTGCTGACCGGCTCAGCTTCAACCCATTTAGTAAACTTGTCAACTGCCACCAAGAGGTGGGTCTTCTTGTCCTTAGACCTCTTGAAAGGTCCTACCATATCAAGCCCCCAGACTGCAAACGGCCAGGTGATTGGAATCATCCGCAACTCTTGAGCCGGCACATGGGCACGTCGCCCAAATTTTTGGCACCTGCCACATTTACTGGCCAAGTCCTCTGCATCTTTATGAGCTGTTAACCAGTAGAAACCATGTCGAAAAGCCTTGGCCACTAAAGACTTTGACCCGGCGTGATGACCACAGTCGCCGGCATGGATTTCTTGCAAGATCTCACGGCCCTCATCCGGAGAAACACAGCGCTGAAAGACACCAGTCACACTGCGCTGGTGTAACTCGCCATTGACAATAGTCATAGACTTAGACCGCCTTATGATCTGCCGTGCCAGATTTTCATCTTGAGGTAACTCGCCGCGGGTCAGATATGCCAAATAAGGCAACGTCCAATCAGGAATTGCGCGGAGAGCCGCCACCAATTGCCCTTCCGGGTCAGGTATAGCCAAATCCTCCTCCGATGGTAACTTGACCGATGGGTGATGCAACACGTCCAAGGACACATTAGGCGGCACCGGCTTACGCTGAGACCCCAGCCTTGATAACGCGTCAGCCGCCACATTCTTCCGCCGATCAATATGATCCACCTGATAGCCTTTAAAGTGGCCAGCAATAACATCAACCGCCTGACGATAAGCCGCCATGCGAGGGTCTTTAGAATCCCACGTGCCAGAGACTTGCTGAGCCACCAGGTCTGAGTCGCCAAGACATCTGACCCGGCTCAAATTCATCTCCTTGGCCACACGGAGCCCGTGAAGCAAAGCCTCATATTCCGCTGCATTGTTAGTACAAGGAAACATTAGCCTCAAAACATAACAGAATTTGTCACCTCGTGGGGAAGTTAAAACAACTCCGGCCCCCGAGCCTTCCAATTGCCTGGAACCATCAAAGTGAATCGTCCAATAGGATTGTCTGGCTTCTCTTCAGGTATTTGACACTCTGTCCAGTCATTGATAAAATCCACCAGGGCTTGAGATTTTATAGCCGTCCGAGGCACATATTTCAGATTAAGAGGCCCAAGCTCAATTGCCCACTTAGCAATCCTGCCAGTAGCTTCTCTGTTTTGAATGATATCCCCCAAAGGAGCAGAGCTGACCACTGTAATTGGATGCCTGAGGAAATAATGCTTCAGCTTGCGATTGGCCATGAACACACCAAGCACCAGCTTCTGCCAATGCGGGTATCTCTGCTTGGATTCCGTCAAGACCTCACTGACATAATAAACCGGCCGCTCAACTGGGTACTCCTTACCCGCCTCCTTGCGCTCGACCACAACTGCAGCACTGACAGCTCTGTTGTTAGCCGCCACATATAAGAGCAAAGGCTCCTTTTCCACGGGAGCAGCTAAAACGGGCGGCTCAGCCAACTGCTTTTTAAGCGCCTCAAACGCCTCATTAGCCGCATCACTCCAGACGAAATCGTCTGTCTTCTTCATCATCTGATACAGAGGAATAGCTTTCTCATCGAGGCGGCTTATGAACCGGCTCAAGGCAGCAATACGACCCGCCAGGCGCTGAACATCATTGATACACGCCGGTTTAGACAAGGAGGTGATGGCCTTTATCTTGTCCGGGTTAGCCTCAATGCCACGCTCAGAGACCAAGAAACCCAAGAGCTTGTCCGCAGGTACACCGAATACACACTTTGCCGGGTTAAGCATCATCTTGTAAACCCGCAGATTATCAAAGGTTTCCTTCAAATCCGCCAGCAGAGTTTCCTTCTTCCTTGACTTGACCACAATATCATCCACATAAGCATGAACATTGCGCCCAATTTGACCATGAAGACAGTTCTGCACACAACGCTGGTAAGTCGCCTGGGCACTCTTGAGCCCAAAAGGAATAGACACATAGCAGAAAGCTTCAAAAGGCGTAATAAAAGACGTCTTCTCTTGGTCTTTGACTGCCATCTTGATCTGATGATAACCTGAATAAGCATCCAGGAAACATAGACTCTCACAACCCGCCGTTGCATCAATGATTTGATCGATACGGGGGAGAGCAAACGGGTCAATCGGACACGCCTTGTTAAGATCTGTGTAATCCACACACATACGCCACGTGCCGTTCTTCTTGAGTACCAACACCGGGTTAGCTAACCACTCCGGGTGAAAAACTTCAACGATGAACCCTGCTGCCAAGAGCCGGGCCACCTCTTCTCCAATAGCCTTACGCCTCTCCTCATTGAAGCGACGGAGGAACTGTTTGCCCGGCTTAAACTTAGGATCCACATTAAGGTGGTGCTCAGCGAATTCTCTCGGTACACCCGACATGTCAGAAGGCTTCCATGCAAAGATGTCCCGATTCTCACGGATGAATTCGATGAGCGCACTTTCCTATTTGGGATCCATATTAGCCCCAATAGTGAACTGCTGCGATGAGTCGCCAGGAGTGAAATCCACTAGCTTGGTATCTTCTGCCACAAACTTGAGAGGCGGCTCAGATTCCGTGCTAGGCTTCTTTAGCGGGGTCATATCTGTCGGGTTAACATTCTCCTTATAAAACTTGAGCTCCGCCTCAGCACAACTTGACTCTGCATATGCTGCATCGCCTTCCTCGCACTCAAGAGCAATCTTCCGATCACCATGCACTGTAATCGTCCTTTTTAATCCGGGCATCTTGAGCTGCAAGTACACATAACAAGGCCTAGCCATGAACTTGGCGTAAGCCGGCCGCCCAAACAAAGCGTGGTACGGGCTTTTGATTTTGACCACCTCAAACCATAAGGTCTCCACCCTATAGTTAAACTCATCACCAAAAGCTACCTCCAGAGAAATCTTTCCAACTAGATAAGCCGATTTTCCGGGCACCACTCCGTGAAAGACTGTGGAAGATGGCTTAAGGTCCTTATCAAGCAAGTTCATCCGGCGGAACGTGTCATAGTACAGGATGTTGATGCTGCTGCCACCATCCATAAGCACCTTGGTGAACACATATCCTCCTACCTGGGGGGCTACTACCAAAGCCAACTGCCCCGGGTTATCCACGCGCGGCGGGTGATCCTCCTTGCTCCAAGTTATGTCATACTCTGACCACTTTAAGTACTGAGGGAGAGCCGGCATGACCGCATTAACCGCCCGCTTGCGCACCTTCTGATCCCGCTTGTCAAGACTGGTCGTAAAAACATGATATTGGCCTCCATTAAGCTGCTTTGGATTACTCTGGTACCCGGACTGGTTGTTTTGTTGCTGACCTCCATTGCCAGACTGTTGGTTATTACCACCATGATTTCCTTGGCCTTGATAGCCAGAACCTGAGCCGCCTGCACCAAAGATGGACCCAGGAGAGTCGGATCCTGATCCGCCAGACGGTCCACCGCCGCCACCTTGATGTTGGTTAACACTGTAATTTCGGAACTCTCGCATGATCCAACAATCCCTCCAGGCATGAGTGGATGGCTTATCGGGAAGACTATGTTTCGGGCAAGGAGCATTCAACATCGCCTCCATATTGACAGGCTTGTTTTTGCCGAAAGGCGGCTTACCATTGCCCTTGCCATGGTTTCCTCCAGCACTAGTGTTGGCCACCAAATCTGACCCGCCGTCCGGGTGTTTCCGCTTTCCGCCGTTGCCATTATTATTATTTCTTCCCCCGTTCTGCTGTTGACTCTTGCCATTGTTATTCTTCTTACCCTTGGCCGACTTCTCATCATCGGAACCAGGTCCTTCGTGCTATCAGAGTCTGCATACTTAGTAAGAGCCGCCATGAGCTCCCCCATGTCCTGGCATGAACGTTTGAGCCGACCAAGCTTCTGCTTCAGAGGCAAAAAATGACAATTCTTCTCCAGAATCAGAACCGCTTGAGCCGCCGTAATATTGTCGGAGGAGTGGATGATGGTTGAGACTCGCCGGACCCAATGATGGGCCGACTCATCCTCACGCTGCTCACAATGATCCAAGTCCACAATCGTCATGGGCTGCTTGCACGTTCCTTGAAAATTCTTAATGAACTTCACCTTTAACTCGGCCCAGGAATTAATGGTGTTGGGTGGCAAACCCTTCAACCACGTGGGAGCCGGCCCTTCCAGCATCATGATGAAATACTTGGCGCACACTGCGTCACTGACGTCTAACATCTCCATGGCTAACTCATAGCTCTCGATCCAAGCTTCCGGAGGCAGATCAGCAGTATAATTGGGCACCTTGCGAGGACCCTTGAAGTCCTTCGGCAGGCGTTCATTTCGTAAAGCCGGCACTAAGCACGGCACTCCCACAGCCCTGGAGGTTACCCCGGCCCCTACCGAAACAGAAGGCGCTACTGTGGGTTCCTGATAAGCCGCCGCAGCTACCAATGCTGCCGCCTCTCGCTGCGCTCTCGCCCGATCCACCAGTGCTTGAGCATCAAGAACCGGCTGATCATCTCGCGCTGGGTTCCGACGTCGCTCACTGCTAGAAATCGCAGGCGACTCTAGGCGCCGGCTGTAACTGTGGCTCGGGATGGGGGTTGAATGTACGCGACTCCGGCTATAGGTATACTTCTCCTGCTGTGCCACCGATGTCTGCAAGTATCCAATGGCGTTCCGCACCTCCTCCGCAAAAGGCGTCCCATCAGGGATGGGTATCGTGCCGAGTCTAACCGCCGCTGCCACCATGTTCTCCGCCGGGTTAGAATAATGTCCGGGCGGTGTCGGAAAAGACTGTGGCGGGGTCTGGTTCCTGCGGGGCGGGTTTGGCTGCCGATGTTGAACCGCCGCCCTGCTCCCAGGTACTTCTGCCGTCTGGGTTACGGTCAGAGGCGCATTCCGTCCCGTCCCTGGCATGTTGAAAAGATTTCTGGCCTCATATTGATCTGGCAAACGGGATTGATGCCTCATCCGGTGAACAACATCCGTGGTCTGCTGCTCCAGATCAAGGCGAAAAGCTTCCGCCCTAAGGCGTTCCGACTCAGCATCCATCTGAGCCTTCAGTGCGTTGATTTCCTCTTGGACTCCGGCCATCTGGTCCTTCAACCTCGTGATCTCCGTGTTACGGGCTGCTTGGTTTTCGACCGTGACCTCGGTCCCCATCAGAGTTGTAAGCTCTTTCATCAGATCCAGCAAAACTTGAGCCGGCGGCCTGCCTGATCCAGACCCGGTAGCACCAGCGGTCGTGCTACCAGGAGCCGGTGCCGATCCTGCTATGAAGACAGCGGCTCGGCTCGGCGGCTCATAGTGTTCCGGGTCAGGGTAACCCTCGAAGTAGCCCCCAAGCCCGCCGTTGTGAAGCTGGTAGATTGATTCCGCCTCTCCGCTCGAAGATCCATCCTCGGAGCAGATGAGGGTTTCCTCCCGCGACATGGAACCTTCAAGTTCCGCGCCTTCGGTAAAGCCGACGAAGACGCGCTTCCGACCCGGGTTAACTCGGGCGGGTTGCGCGCGCCGGGCCGGCTCGACGAGGTCGGTGCAGATGTCCGGCCCAGGCTTAGATCCGCCGATCTTTCCAATGAAGACGTGAATTCCGCCGAAGGGGACCCGGTGCCCGTACTCGATTGAGTCGGCCTCGGGGCCCCAGCCAGCGTCGTCGATGTAGAGCTTGCCGCGGCGACTCTTGGTCATCCTACCGACAGCATATCCCGCGATCCCTGTGAGAGAGCCCTTCGAGAATTCCACACCACCGAGCGTCAGCCCCACGGTGGGCGCCAACTGTCGTGGTTTTGTTACGGCAGATGTCCCCGTGAAAGGACTTAGGTTCGAGGCCATCGCGGTGATCTCGAAGGGGTCGGTCGGAATCGGGAGACAAGGGTTACCCAGGTTCGGCCCCTCGGAAAGAGGTAAAAGCCTACGTCCTGCTTTGTGTTGTATTGATTGGGTATCGATTACAAGGGAGCGAGTTCGCTTGACCTAACTATCGATGAGTTATTTCGTGTCCTAAGCCGCCCAGGTAACCCGCCTTTATATACTGAGGTCAAGGCCCTGGGCTTACAAGAGTCCGGGCCGGGTTATGTTTGATAACCGACCTCACCTCTAACTACACATGCCTTATCTAACAAACCGCCAACGGCGGCTTACACCACCGGGTTACATCTTGTCTTCTGGCCCTGGGCCTCAGGCCCATGGAATAAACTTATGTTAAGCCTTGTCATTAAGCCGCCAACCGTATTACCCGGGCCCATCTGGGCGGGTCTCACCACGGGGTTATATCCCCAACAGTGAGGGTGAGAAAAAAAGTAAGTGACAACATGGTGAGCTACTGTGTTAAAATAGAGTACGCTCATATATCAGGATATTGAGTCATACTTATTTGGTTAGCGTATTTCGTTGCAACGCATGGGCATATTTGCTAGTACATTACTAAATATATGATGATGGAAGGAGGGACGGAAAAAAAACGGACGGAAAAACCAGGCGAAGGTGGGAGGAAAGACGGGAAAAAAACTAAAACATAAGCTACCAACTCCTCCTTTAGAAATAGAGATAAAAGGAGGGACGAAAGAAAACCGTACGAAAAAAACCAAACGAAGGTAAAAAGGAAGACGAAAAAACCCTAAAAAAGAAGCTAACAACTCTCCTTTTAGGAGTAGAAATCTATCACACGACCGCACTGCAGAAAGAATTTAGCGCGCCGCGCTTCTGTTGAATGAGGAGGAAGGTGGAGGAAGATAAAAGAGAGTCGCCTTGGAATTCATTCTTTTCTTTTTATTATGATCTACTTGCCTTATTACACTCTTTCGAAGTTACAGTACATACTACTACTACATCAAAGTTTATGCTTGATACATGGGCTGCGCACAGCACGCCATGTAACAACTAGATTAGCAGTTAGCCCCCGCCGGTGCCTGTGACGCCTAGGTCGGGCTTGCCGTCCTCCGCGCCGGCGCCGAACACCGGGCCGCCCTTCCCAGTGGCGTCCTCGACCTTCTCCTCCAGCATCTTCACTGGCAACCCATGCTCATCCTCACTCGACCGTAGCTCTGCTCTTGGCGGCTGCTGCTGCGGGCAGCCGTCGGTAGCTGCCGCCGACCTGTACGTGGTCGCCGTGAAAGCTCCCTTGGGCTGTGCGCCTTGGGCTCCAGACATGGCAATTTGATGGTGCTCGTCTGTGGGTTCAACTTTGGCGTTCGTCTTCGAGTTGGCACCCGGCATCTTAAACTAGGACGTGGTCTGTGGCTACGTGTCAGTGCCACCTACTGAGAATTCGGTGCTACGCGTCGCCTTAATACGCGGGGGCCTGTGCACGTGTTCGCAGGAGCTTTCGCGAGTATGGAGAATCGACGAGCAAAAGAATCCGTCGCTTGCTCCTTGGAATTAAACCCATCTAGGATTGACTCAAAAATGAAAAAAAATAGCCAACTTACAAATAACCCGCCTCTTGAAACTTTGTCTGTGGAGCCGCTGCTCAGCACGAACCTTCCCCAGTCCACGCGTGTCATCCAGAAGAAGGGTATAGACGTATAGTAGATCTGAAACGTGGAGAGAAGAGTCCAGAACACTGCATGCATGCGCACCACCTCGCAAGCTGCCGACGGAGCGGCGATTACGGGCCTCATTAAAAGGCAAACCACAGGCGAGAGCTGAGCGCTAGTTATCGAGAGTGCCAAGGAAAGAGTGGAAGACACAGCAACTCAAGGCAAACACCGTGCCATCTGAAAGTGGATTAGAAGGGACGAGCCATGGCGTCTGGGGCGGTGAGACCTAAGCTCGCGTACCTCGTGTGTTACGTCGAGGACGTGCCCAAGGCGGCCGCCTTCTACGCCAACGCCTTCGGCTACAACGTCCGCCGCGTCGACGACTCGAAGAAGTAATCCTCCTCACCATATCCATATGCATGCACCTAGGTCTACCTAAGCTGGCCGCCGGGCCAACCTGACATGTATGTGCATCGTCTGTTCTGCGAGCAGGTGGGCGGAGCTGGACACCGGCTCGACGACCATCGCGTTCACGCCGCGGCACCAGAGGGAGACGGACGCGCTCACGGGCGAGGTGCAGCTGCCCAAGTCGCCCCGCGAGCGAGGGCCCGTGGAGATCTGCTTCGACTACGACGACGTCGACGCTGCGTACCGGCGGGCCGTGGAGAACGGGGCGGTGCCGGTGAGCGCGCCGGAGCAGAAGAACTGGGGGCAGAAGGTCGGCTACGTCAGGGATGTTGACGGGATCACCGTGCGCCTGGGGAGCCACGTCCGGGAGTAGTGGCATACTCGCTCGTGTCTTCTACTGTAATGACTGATGCTGTACTCTGTTGGTAGCAAATAAATCGCGATGTCCGGTGACAGCAAGTTATCTTGTCTTTGGAGAGACATCGATCCCATCCCCTTTTGCGGCAACGCAAACTCATTCCAGAATGTAAACGGTGGCCGCATCATAACATTTCCACGCACCGCCGCCGGCAAAAATACATAGAAGTTAAGTACTCCCTCTGTTTTTATTTACTTTGCGTGTTAGCTTTGTTCAAAGTCTAGCTTTGTAAACTTTGACAGTTTATAGACAAAAATATTAGCATATTAACATATACAATAACAAATCAATACTATTAGATTCATTATTAAATATACTTTTAAATCATATAAATTTGACTGAATTTCATATAAATTTAAATAAATTCCACATTTTACCCTCTAGATATACAACACTAATTAACCAGGTCAGCGAAAATTCGTCTTCGAATCCTCTTTTTATGCTTGTCAATGACGCAAGGTGTTAACGTGTTAACGCCTGAGATCCAAAAATATCCGGAGGAGGAATGAAATAAATGAATGCCCTTCGAATTTTATACATTTTTTCCAAATCATTGGCGCAACATGTCAATTACAGTAACATAGATAAGCAAAATGTAAAATCAGGATAAAATTATGTTAGAAGTTTCACTAAATGCGGTGATATGCGTAGTAATCACTACAGCAGACCCGGCCAAATGGGCCGGCACTGCAACTTAAATGGGCCAGGCACGTTAAATACACGAGTTGTGGCGTGTGTCCTCTCTGACCTAGAAACGCCCCCCTTGCTTCTTGGGCCGGCGCGGCGGCTTGTTTGGCACGCCAGCACAGCGGCCTGAGTAACATATCGAGGCATATATCTTGCCTTATATCTAAAAAAAAAAGACGTACATTGTCTAAAAAATCTCGTGCGCTCATGCGTTAGTATCAGAAGGCACATCGAGTTGTCTAAAAAAAATCACGTCGAGGTCAACTAAAAAAAAGATCTGAAAAAAAGGAAGGTACATCGCGACCAACTACAAAAAACAAAAAAAAGGGGCACATCGAGCCGCATTTCGTACGATCGTGTCGCTCCTCCCGGCCCTCCCGCAATGACTCTTTCAAGCGAGACGCTGCTTACCACGTGCGCTAGTGACGTTTCTCCCGATCTCTTTCGATCTTGTGTGCTTGTGTCGCTCCTTTCAATTACTAATAAGCTTGCACGTACAATGCACGTCTCAACTAATATTATTTTTAAAAATAAATTTACTCGTCAAATGCACCTTGCATGCATATCTCTTTTCAAAGATATATCTACTCATCAAATGCACCTTGCCTGCATATCTCATGCTACGGTATGCTTATAGTTCTTGATGGTAGTGTAAGAAAATGAAAGCAACATAAACAACCAAAGTAACATTCATCGTATGACATGGTACCATACTTTTCAAGTTAGGATGGGAGATCCAAAACCTCGTTCTAAGGCCCTTATAGCAACCGAGGGTTGGATTTAAAGTTGTTGAAAGCCATTTTCATTACTTATCTTTATATAAATAGAGATCATTGATGATGCTTTCAAAAATTCTGAGCATTTTGGTTGATCACAAATCACAAACCACATAAAATAGATGATTATATGTGTGAACCTCATGTATTTTAAAGACGATATTGCAAATTGGAAGTTAATTGTTTTTCTCATAAGAGAATTTATATACATGCTTAGCAAGGCAACATCAATGTTTGATTCTGCAATGTCGGATGCCAAGACTGTAGTCATACATTTTCAAGGCAATATTATTTCCAACCAAACGGATGCACGCTAGTTGGCTTCTTTTAGCCTGGAGATGAATTCATCCAGACCATCCATCATTTTGTTTTGCATGCATATTTAGTATGTCCAAGTTAAACATCATTCAACAGGATGCATATGCACAAAACCGAAGTAAGAAGCTGATAAGAATCTTGTATCTATTTTAAAAAATGATTCCTTTATAGTTGATTTTTATTTTTCAGTTAGAAGCAAGTAAGACGATAAGGCTATGTGTTCATTTTTTGTAACTGAATAAAATGCTTTAGCCGTTGTTGCGGTTCTTATACTTATAACTGAGTCAAAGTCATCCAACTTAAATCAGAACTATGGCATGAAGAAAAGACATATTTGATACCAAAATCTTCAAAAATTTCTCGAGAGAAATGTTTTGGAGAACCATGGAACTGTTGTGATTGGTCCCTAAATTCAAGGAGTTCTTGTGGTGTGCACCACCAAACCCAGGCAAGGGACTTGCTGCTATAGAATTTAGCCAATAGTAAGCGTATAGTGTTTTGGCAACACAATACTATTGGTTAGTGCCAGAAAAGCTGCATATTGGAATGAAAAATAAACTCCTTGTCACCCTGTGTGTACCTTTATCAGCCTGTTCATATTGCCATTGTTTTTCACGCTACAAGGTTATCGACACTGATGAAGTGTTTAATACCAAATTTGCCCTCTCAAACAAGAAGGACGACTCCAAGCTGGTAATCTCGTACTGGGTCATGTATTTGGGTTATAAACCTATGAAAATAATCAGCCCATAAATCTGAACATTGTTTTGGGTCGATCTACTTCTTAAGAAGACAATAAATAAAATCTACCAACACGTTATGAGAAACCCGACGATGCATTGCCCCTCAAAACAATCTGTGAACATTGCCATACATGTGAGTGCCAATTGTCCTTGTAAGCTGACGTCCTTCTACTCCTAGGATACCCGGCATGTGAACTCTTCGGATACACCTCGATGATCCTCAACATCTGAGATGGAAAGATTTTTTGAACCAACTTTCAAAACCGACGGCCGAAGACAAAGAACAATTTGAAAAAAAACGAGGAGCGTCCCCAACTTGAAGACCGGTTCCAAAGTCTACTGATGGTGTCCTGGACTAGGGGGTACTCACCACGTCGTCTCCCGACCAGGTGGGTTGGGCCGAGGACCCCCATGGCGGTTCACTAATGGGCTTCTTCGGGCAGCCCATGACGTATACAAGGGAGATTCCACAAGACTTGACGCACAAGCCGAACACTCCTCTCCACCGACGTATCTGACTAATACTCTTGTTATCCTAAGCCTCCGGTACATTATACAAACCGAGGCCAGGCTAGTCGATAGATAGATTCTAGATCATTAGAATCATACACAACAATCTTGTGGTAAATACCTATACTATCTACTGTCCCCCAGATTAATACAATCAAGAGCAGGACGTCGGGTATAATCTCTTCAAGAGAGCCCGAACCTGGATAAAATCACGTGTCCATGTTACCATCGCTTCAAGACGCCTAGCTTAGGACCCCTACCGCGAGATATGTCGGATTTAGCACCGACAGTGGGACCCTCTTCTTTGTATAATTTTTAATTTACTAGTTTGAAATGTTATCAAAATGGGCATTGTTGAAATGTGGAAACATGAATTGTATTGATGCAAAACTAAAGTTGAAATAGAGTTTATATGCACGTTCATAAAAGAAATAGAAACTTTACTGAAATGTGCGGTGTTAAAATGTGAAAACATCGGATTATATTGATGCAAAACTGAAGTTGAAATAGAGTTTATATGCACATTCATACAAGAAATAGAAACGTTATGGAAATGTGCGGAGTTAAAATTTGAAAACACCGGATTATATTGCTGCAAAGTTGAAGTTGAAATGAAGTTTATTTCAGGGAATCTGATTTTGTACACTTGCTTGCACTCTTGAATTCTTTTATAAAAACTAAAGGTGTTGTAAACGAGTTTGAAATGTTGTTGTTTTAGGGAATCTACTACAGTTGTTTAAGGGAATTATTTGCTTAGAAGTATGGGGAAAAAGGATGGGCTGACAAGTACATGCTATTTTTCTACGTATAGAACTAATCAAATTTCTATGCATGTACCATTTCAAAGAGAATGAAGAATGTTGGAGGTCTAAGTGATTTAATTTGAGAATATATCCATATCACTTCCAATTCTCTCTCTCTCTCTCTCTCTCTCTCTCTCTCTCTCTCTCTCTCTCTCTCTCTCTCTCTCTCTCTCTCTTTAGAAAGAAAGGTGGCTAGGTTTCCGCGTAAGTATGGTCGCCTCTGCCGGTTTCCCTCGCCTTTGGGTGTCGGCAAGGTGGTGAACCCCGGTTAGAAGTTGACATTGCTTGGATTGCCCAACTATGGCTAGAGCTCACTCTAGGTGTATGGCCGATGGTGGCGGGGTGATGACATCATCTGCATCATAGAATAAAATATTCATGTCCTGTCATTGTTCCAGCGATGTTGATCGGAGATGTCGGAGGACGTGTGGAGCTTCGATAAGGGCTAAGCCTTGAAATTTGTTTTTGTCTACTTCTCACATAGGTGGTGTTGGATCGTTTGATGGAGTGGACTGTGTCGATTCATGTATGGTGTTTTCGCTTCTTTTCCGTTCACTGATTCACAACCAGTTTCATTCATGGGGAAGCTAGTGAGATAATGTATCACCGGTTGCCGACCCCTTTTGTTGCCTTTTTCTCCTGGACGATGACCTGATCCTCGGTCCGATGTCAGTGACTTCTTATGTCTTTGACAATGACTTTCTGGTCGTTTCGTCAAACAACATTACCCTAACTCCAAGGGTGTTTGTAGAGCCGTATTGGACATCAAGCTTCGCTTACGACATGTCGTCGCTGAATGTAGGAGGAAGACGGCATCTATATATCATGGACCCATGTTATTTTCTACTGATCGAATAATTAACTTTGGCTTCCTGCAGAAAATATATTAATTCCAGTACATAGAAACAATACTCCGGAAAAAATTCATATATGACC
The DNA here is from genome assembly GCA_039707655.1 of Elymus sibiricus. NCBI lineage: Eukaryota > Viridiplantae > Streptophyta > Magnoliopsida > Poales > Poaceae > Elymus > Elymus sibiricus. The sequence continues at coordinate 372,334,338 of CM077669.1, forward strand.
GGGTTGTTCCTCTCATCAAGAGAGACCCTGTCTAAAAGATGCCACCTGGTCACATAGATCTCAAAGCAGAGCAGTCTCCTTCTTCTTACTGCAGTTTAGTGACCGGACGAAATTTGGGGCGACCGGCGCCTATCACCCGCCTAAACAAAACGACTAATCCTACACAATCACACTGGAAGCTGCAACCGGACAAGCCGGGAGCTGCAACCGGACAAGCCGGGAGCTGGAACCGGCGGCCGGAGAAGCTGCGGGTGGCGGTCGGAGGAGCTACAATGGGAAGGCGACTGCGAGTGACTACGGAACAGTGAGTGCTACAACCGCGGTTGTAAGATGTTGGGACCAGCTATCAATGCTACTACTGACGTTTTAGTTTGATGGAACCAACGACCCAATTTGCATTTTTGCTGCCACCCTTTTTCTTTTTGTTGGAACCATCTTTTTTATTTGCTACCACCGGCGTTTTAGATTTGCTGGAACCACACTCAAATTTGTAATTTTTGCTTCCACCGGCGTTCTGTTTTGCTGGAACCAACTTCATTTTTTGCTACCATCGAAGTTTTTGGTTTGCTAAAATAGAACTCATTTTGGGTAATTTTTGCTACCATCGTTTTATTATGCTGGAACCAGTGCTATTTTTTTTGCTAGCACTGGCGTTTTCTTTTGTTGCAACCGGCAACATCAAGTTTTGGTGTTGAGATCTTTCATTGTTGCCGGAACCCGACGGTGGAACCTGAAGACGGCGTGGAAATTTTTGCTACAACCGGCAGCGTTTTTTGATGGGGAACGTTGCATGGGAAACAAAAATTTTCTTACGCACACATAAGATCTATCCATGGTGATGAGCATCTACGAGAGGGAGAGTGAATCTACATACCCTTGTAGATCGCTAAGCGGAAGCGTTAATAAACGCGGTTGATGTAGTCGAACGTCTTCGCGATCCAAATCGCCGAGCGTCCCGCGATCCAATCACGATCCTTCCGATCTAGTGCCGAACGGACGGCACCTCCGCGTTCAACACACGTACGGCTTGATGACGCCTTCACCTCCTCGATCCAGCGAGCGATGGTGAAGTAGTGGTTGAGCTCCAGCAGCACGACGGCGTGGTGATGGTGGTGAGGAACAATCTCTGCAGGGCTTCGCCAAGCACTACGGAGATTATGACGGAGGAACTAGAGGGTTAGGGTTGCCGCACACGGCTTGGGGAAATCTTGATGTGTCCCGTGTGCTAGCCCTGCCCCTCTATTTATATGTTGAGCCTTGGGGTCTAAACTTGGAGTAAAAGCATCCTCTGGGTCGGTTTTGCCCGCACAAGGTCGGTTTGGCCCGCAGGGAAAGAGTCCAACTCGGATCCCTGCCGAACCGTGCACAGCCGCGCACAAGCGGTAGTACCGCTTCACACAAGCGGTAGTACCGCTTGGGCGGTAGTACCGCTTCACACAAGCGGTAGTACCGCTCCGGCGGTAGTACCGCTTCACCAAGCGGTAATACCGCTTACGCGGCAGCAAAACTACTTTTGCACTTTCCAATACCTTGTGGGCTTTATCCCTTGGCCCATATAAAGTGTTGCTGTACCCGAACACTTCGGCAAACATCCGGAACCCCTTCCGGTGAACTCCGGAACCCTTCCAGAGATCAAAACACTATTATCACATATATCAATCTTTACCTCCGGACTATTCCGGAGATCCTCGTCATGTCCGGGATCTTATCCGGGACTCCGAACAACTTTCGGTCACCAACATAATAACTCAATTATACTAATCGTCACCAAACGTTAAGTGTGTAGACCCTGCGGGTTCGAGAACTATGTAGACATGACCGAGACACCTCTACGGCCAATAACCAATAGCGGGACCTGGATGCCCATATTGGCTCCTACATATTCTACGAAGATCTTTATCGGTCGAACCTCTATGTCAAGGATTCAGTTAATCCCGTATGCTGTTCCCTTTGTTCTTCGGTATGTTACTTGCCCGAGATTCGATCGTCGGTATCACTATACCTAGTTCAATCTCGTTACCGGCAAGTCTCTTTACTCGTTCCGTAATACAAGATCTCGTGGCTAACACTTTAGTCACATTGCTTGCAAGGCTCATTGTGATGTTGTATTACCGAGTGGGCCCTGAGATACCTCTCCGTCATACGGAGTAACAAATCCCAGTCTTGATCCATGCCAACCCAACAGACACCCTCGGAGATACCTGTAGAGCACCTTTATAGTCACCCAGTTACGTTGCGACGTTTGATACACACAAGGTATTCCTCCGGTGTCAGTGAGTTGCATGATCTCATGGTCAAAGGAACAGATACTTGACATGCAGAAAACAATAGCAATAAACTGACACGATCAAATGCTACGTTTACAGTTTGGGTCTTGTCCATCACATCATTCTCCTAATGATGTGATCCCGTTATCAAATGACATCTCATGTCAATGGCTAGGAAACCTTAACCATCTTTGATCAACGAGCTAGTCAACTAGAGGCTTACTAGGGACACAGTGTTGTCTATGTACCCACACATGTATTTGAGTTTCCAATCAATACAATTATAGCATGGATAATAAACGATTATCATTAACAAGGAAATATAATAATAACCAATTTATTATTGCCTCTAGGGCATATTTCCAACATTTTTTGCATGTACTGCATATGTTGGAGACGAAGGAGGAGGAGGGGTGGGGGCACAAGATGTTGCATCCTGCACCCGTCGGTGCCGAAGACGACCTGCGGCCTTTGCCGTTGCGAGCAGTCGCGCCGGATGAGGCGTTGTAAGACAGGACTTTCCTATTAGCCGTGCTTCAGGCAGCGCTGCGAGAAGCCTTGCCGGCGTGTCGAGGGCGGGCGACGCATTACACGACACTGCGTAGACTTTAGTATCGAGTTGTGGGAGGAAAAAAAAAGAGGACGCATGAGACAATCACACGGCCGTAAATAGTCTAATCGCAAGGCTGCGCGGTGACCGGACGAAATTTGGGGCGATTGACCGGCGCCTATCACCCGCCTAAACAAAACGACTAATCCTAGACAATCACACCGGAAGCTGCAATCGGACATGCCGGGAGCTGGAACCGGTGGCCGGAGAAGCTGCGGGTGGCGGTCGGAGGAGCTACAATGGGAAGGCGACTACGGGTGACTACAGAACAGTGAGTGCTACAACCGCGGTTGTAAGATGTTGGGACCAGCTATCAATGCTACTACTGACGTTTTGGTTTGATGGAACCAATGACCCAATTTGCATTTTTGCTGCCACCCTTTTTCTTTTTGGTGGAACCATTTTTTTTATTTGTTACCACCGGCGTTTTAGATTTGCTGGAACCACACTCAAATTTGTAATTTTTGCTTCCACCGGCGCTCTGTTTTGCTGGAACCAACTTCATTTTTTGCTACCACCGAAATTTTTGGTTTGCTAAAATAGAGCTCATTTTGGGTAATTTTTGCTACCACCGTTTTATTATGCTGGAACCAGCGCTATTTTTTGCTAGCACTGCGTTTTCTTTTGCTGCAACCAGCAACATCAAGTTTTGGTGTTCAGATCTTTCATTTTTGCTGGAACCCGACGGTGGAACCTGAAGACGGCGTGGAAATTTTTGCTACAACCGGCAGCATTTTTTGCAGGTACTGCATATGTTGGAGACGAAGGAAGAGGAGGGGTGGGGGCACGAGATGCTGCATCCGGCACCTGTCGGTGTCGAAGACGACCTGCGGCCTTTGCCGTTGTGAGCAGCTGCGCCGGATGAGGCGTTGCGAGGCAAGACTCTCCTAGTAGCCGTGCTTCAGGCAGCGCTGCGAGCAGCCTCGCCGGCGTGTCGAGGGCGGCGAGTCGTTGCAGCGGCGGGGGGTGGCGGAGCGATGCCATTGATCAACACCCTTTTTGTTCCTGCATTGAGCTGAGGGAGGCGACGCACTCCGCCACACTGCGTTGACTTCAGTATCGAGTTGTGGGAGGAGAAAAAAGATGACGCATGAGACGATCACACGGCCGTAAATAGTTTAATTGCAGGGCTGCGCAGTGACCGGCCGAAATTTGGGACGGTCTACCGGGCGCCTATCACCCGCCTAAGAGCATCTCCAACCGCTACGGCGTGGCGCGCTATAAAAATTTTGCAGCGCCGAAATGCACATTTTTAGGGCGCGGCAAGGCGCCCGCTCCAGCAGGCGCCGCAAAATGGGACGCGGCGTTGCCGCTCCAGCAGGCGCTGCAAAATGCAGCGCGCGAGCAGTCAAAATGCGTTTGAACAACAAAATTTAACAATATTTTATCATACATCAAGCCCAACACCACATGCAGTTCATACGATAAAAATGAAAAACGCTAGTAAAATAAAAATACGCCTAGACTACTCTTCATCATCCTCCTCGGTGGTGTCATCGGACGTCGTAAGAAACGCGTTCACGTACCGGTCGTCGTTCGGGTCCCAGGGGTCGTTCTCCATCTCTATGTGGAAAATAGCCAATGCCTTGCGCCTACGCTTGTCTAGGTGTTGGCAACACGTTCGCCCTCCTGTTCGCGTAGAACTCATGCTCGGCGATGACGTCCTTCGGGTGCTGGCGGCGCCACTCCGCCATGGCGTCCTCGTCCCTCCGGGCGATCAAAAGCCGGCGCTCCCAACTGCGCGCGGCGCAGCGGTCCGCCTTGGTGGCCAGACGCGGGGGAGGCGCGACCTGTCGCGCCTCTTCAGCCGTGAAGACGTAGTCGAAGTTCATCTGTGAACGAGGCCGCCGAAGGTCCCACGCCGTCGTGTCGTACGCGTGGGCGGCCTCATGGGCGGTCTTGTAGGTGCCAAGGCCGAGGCGCGTGTTGTCGGAGCGGATCTCGGCGTAGAACATGCCGGACGGGCGTTCGCGGACACCACGGAAGCCCGAGATGCTCCGAGGGCGCGGCGGCATGGCGCGGCGGCGACGAGGCGCAGGGAGAAGGCGGGGCGACGGCGAGGCGCGGGGAGAAGGCGCGGCGGCGACGAGGAGTGCGTGAAGAAGTGGGCGGCGACGAGCAGTGCGTGGAGAAGTAGGATGGAGCACGGGCACGGCGGCGCCCAATATATATAGCGCGCGGAAACGCGCGCCAAAGACCGTCCGCGCGCGCGAAATTGTTTTTAGCGTGCCGCGGTTTCGCGCGTCCGTTGGTGCGCGCCAAACTACCGCGCGCGCACGAAATATGGGGTTTTTACCGCGCCGCGTCTTCTTTCACGCGCCTGTTGAAGATGCTCTAAGCAAAACGACTAATTCTAAACTCGCCAGTTGGCTTCAAGCCGTAACCACTACATAATTCTAGTAATCTCCACTTGGCGCGGGAACCAACTAGAGCAGACTCACCAACCCAATCCAAAGCGGCGCACGAAACCTGGGACCGACCGAGAGAGCAGGCACCACTCTGGACGTGTCGCGCGGGCACCCGAACCCTCCACCTCGGCGCCTAGCCTGAACCGCCCACCTCATCTCCCGCGCGAACCTTCACGAACTCCCACCGCTCTAGCGGGTATATAAGAACTCCACCCCCCGTTCGTCCCCTCCATCAACTCAACTCAACTCAAGAGAGCAAACCAGAGCATATCCACATCCACCGAGCGAACTGAAAGACACTCGATCAGTCACAGAAAGCGTTCGATTGATCGGAAGAGATGGCGAGCAAGGGCGGCAACAAGGGGGAGGGCCCTGCGATCGGCATCGACCTCGGCACGACCTACTCCTGCGTCGGCGTCTGGCAGCATGACCGGGTGGAGATCGTCGCCAACGACCAGGGCAACCGCACCACGCCGTCGTACGTCGCCTTCACCGACACCGAGCGGCTCATCGGCGACGCCGCCAAGAACCAGGTCGCCATGAACCCCACCAACACCGTTTTTGGTAAGTCACGCGTGCCTCTGTTTCTTACCCGTAAGAGTGTTCGTCGTGCGCTCCATGCTCGTGTAGTGATAATACGTGCTCTGCCTTCTGCTCTGTTTTACATGCTCTGAGCAGTCACTTATCACTCTGCTCTGCCATGCAGATGCCAAGCGACTCATCGGACGGCGCTTCTCGGACGCATCCGTACAGTCGGACATGAAGATGTGGCCGTTCAAGGTGATCCCCGGCGCTGGCGACAAGCCGATGATCGTGGTCACCTACAAGGGGGAGGAGAAGACCTTCTCTGCCGAGGAGATATCCTCCATGGTGCTCACGAAGATGAGGGAGATCGCCGAGGCCTTCCTCAGCACAACCATCAACAACGCCGTCGTCACTGTCCCGGCGTACTTCAACGACTCCCAGCGTCAGGCCACTAAGGATGCCGGAGTGATCGCCGGCCTCAACGTCATGCGCATAATCAACGAGCCCACCGCCGCGGCCATTGCTTACGGACTCGACAAGAAGGCCACCAGCACCGGGGAGAAGAACGTACTCATCTTCGACCTCGGCGGCGGCACCTTCGATGTGTCCATCCTCACCATCGAGGAAGGCATATTCGAGGTCAAGTCCACCGCCGGGGACACCCACCTGGGAGGCGAGGACTTCGACAACCGGATGGTGAACCACTTCGTGCAGGAGTTCAAGAGGAAGAACAAGAAGGACATCAGCGGCAACCCGAGGGCGCTCCGGCGGCTGAGGACGGCGTGCGAGAGGGCGAAGAGGACGCTCTCTTCCACCGCCCAGACCACCATTGAGATCGACTCGCTCTACGAGGGGATCGACTTCTACGCGACCATCACCCGTGCCAGGTTCGAGGAGCTCAACATGGACCTCTTCCGCAAGTGCATGGAGCCCGTCGAGAAGTGCCTTCGGGACGGCAAGATGGACAAGACCCAAGTCCACGACATCGTGCTCGTCGGAGGCTCCACCCGGATCCCCAAGGTGCAGCAGCTCCTCCAAGACTTCTTCAACGGGAAGGAGCTCTGCAAGAGCATCAACCCCGACGAGGCCGTCGCGTACGGCGCCGCCGTGCAGGCTGCCATCCTCAGCGGCGAGGGCAACCAGAAGGTGCAGGACCTACTCCTGCTCGACGTGACGCCGCTCTCGCTCGGGTTGGAGACGGCCGGAGGCGTGATGACCACCCTGATCCCGAGGAACACCACCATCCCCACCAAGAAGGAGCAGGTCTTCTCCACCTACTCGAACAACCAGCCCGGCGTGCTGATCCAGGTGTACGAGGGCGAGAGGACGAGGACCAAGGACAACAACCTGCTGGGCAAGTTCGAGCTGTCCGGCATCCCGCCGGCGCCCAGGGGAGTGCCCCAGATCACGGTGACCTTCGACATCGACGCGAACGGCATCCTGAACGTGTCCGCGGAGGACAAGACGACCGGGCAGAAGAACAAGATCACCATCACCAACGACAAGGGGCGGCTGAGCAAGGAGGAGATCGAGCGCATGGTGCAGGAGGCGGAGAAGTACAAGTCGGAGGACGAGCAGGTGCGGCACAAGGTGGAGGCCCGCAACGCGCTGGAGAACTACGCGTACAACATGCGCAACACGGTGCGGGACGAGAAGATCACGTCCAAGCTCCCCGCCGACGACAAGAAGAAGATCGAGGACTCCATCGACGACGCCATCAAGTGGCTCGACGGCAACCAGCTCGCCGAGGCCGACGAGTTCGAGGACAAGATGAAGGAGCTGGAGAGCATCTGCAACCCCATCATCTCCAAGATGTACCAGGGTGCTGGCCCGGGCGGCGCGGCCGGCATGGACGAGGACATGCCCGGCGGCGGCGCGGGCGCCGGCGGTGGGAGCGGTGCCGGGCCCAAGATCGAAGAGGTGGACTGAGTGAGTCGTGACAGGTCCTGGAGTGGACGCGGCATGGCCGCGCTTAAAATGATCTGATGCTTGTGTTCGTGTGGTTCCTTCGAATAACGAGGGTGCTTGTATGAGTTAAGTTTTTTTTTTTTTTTTTTTGCGAGATTGTATGAGTTAAAGTTATATAGAATGATGTACGGTAGTACTAGGTTAGTAGAGGAAACAATAAAATAACGTGTAAAAGCAAGAACAACATACACATGTGGTTCTTGTACGGAGCTGGGAAATACGTACTGCTTTATCAGTTCGTTGTCTTTGATTCGGGATACTTCTGTTCTTCTCTTGTTTCCAGTTTCCAGAGGTCAGAGATGCAGACACGATATTCCATCCTCACACTGAATCCAATTCTGATAAAACTGAAAAAAGCGTAACGAAGCTACTGTCATCAGCCAAATGATGCAGCAAAATCAACCTTCCTAGTCAGCACAACCAGTCAACCACATGCAAAGCGAGCAGCATTAACAATCGGCTGTCCAATTCTAATGAAATGCTTCCCAACAACAACAAAAATCTAATGAAATGCCAAGGCCGCTAGTTCATTCTTTCTTAGAAAAACTTCATTATACTTTTTTTAGTTTTTATTTTATTTTTATGATAAAATATCAACGCTTCTTAGAAAACTTCTTATTTGCAAACTTTCACTCTTATAATGTTTGATTGTTGCATATTATGAAAAAAGTATTTTCTGCGTAAATTTCTTTACTTTTTTATCTTTATTTATTTCATATTTTTAATTTTATTTATTCTTAAAGGGTAATGCCATTCCCACTAACTCATTCTTTCTTATAATTTTTCTTATTTTAATTTTAAATTATTTGTCCTTTCAGGATAAAATACTAATGCCACTAGCTCTTTCCTTTTTAAAAAACATTTATTTACGAAAATTTCACTATTATATGCTTATTTTTGCATATTATGAAAAAGCATAAATTATGTATAATTTCGTGAATCTTGTAATTTTTTTCGTCTTTCTGTTTTACTCTTCTTACGAACTTTAGTATTTTGATTAGTTTTATTTTATTTTATTTCTTATTAAAGGTTAACACGAATGCCAATAATACAATCTTCCACCAATTCATCATTTTGATTTTTTTAGTTTATTTTTTATTTTCTTTCTTGTTTGAGGGTAACGCCAATACCACTAATTCGTTCTTTTTCATAATACTTTAGTTTTTTATTTAGTTTGAATTTTATTTCTTTATTCTATAAGGTCATAACAATGCATTAATACATTATTTCTTGTAGAACTTTATTATTTTGATTTTATTTAGTTTCTTTTCATTTTTCTTCTTTGAGGGTAACACCAATGTCGCTAATTCGTTCTTCTCATAAAACTTTAGTTTTTGATCCTGTTTTAACTTTTTATTTCTTTTTTATTTAAGGGTAATAGCAATGTCACTAATTCATTGTTTCCTGTAAAATTCATTGGTTTGATTTTGGTTTACCTTTTATGTCCTTTTTCTCTAAGGGTAATAACTATGCCATTAATTAATTCCTTTTTAGAAAACTAGTTTTTTTATTATCACTCTTATATGTTTATTTGGATATTTAAAAATCACAATTTCCATGTCAATTGTGTGCAAAAGGTGTCACTATTTGTTTTAATAGTTTTTACATTTTCTTCCCTTCTAAATGTAATACGAATGCCATCGATCATTCCTTCTTAGAGACTATTAATTCGTTTGTATTACTACTAATTTATATTTTCATAGAAAAATGTATTATCTGATTGTGTGTTAGTTTTTATTTCATTTTGTTTCTCCTTAAAGGGTAATACAATTGTCACTAATTCATTCTTCCTTATAAAACTTCAGTATTTTGATTTTTATTTTGTTTCTTTTTTATTTTCTTTCTTCTTTAAGGGTAATACAATGTCACTAATTCATTCTTCCTTATAACACTTCATTTCTTATTTATTTGTATTGTTTGTTACATTTTCTTTATTCTTTAAGGATAATACCAATGCAACAAATTCATTATTTCTTGTAACTTTCATTATCTAAATTTTGTTTTAGCGGAGTTGTGACACATTTCGGGATGGTTTACTAGTTTGGCCAAATATAGTCATCTTGGGATGATTTTTTGGGAGCCAAAGTTATAATTTTAGTAAATTTGGTCATAGGGGATCTGCTAGCTAGTGCTTAAATCCCTAAAACTCTTTTTTTTTCCCTCAAATATAGGTGGGATATGCTAGAGATGCCTAAGGGAATGTATTTGATTTGTGGCTTATAAGCCCAGCATGGGCTAGATTTGGCCCAATAGTTATACATCACTTTACTGCTCTCTCACATGGAAGGGGAATCCTATTTGCCGCATAGGTCGACGCATAGCTTACAAATGTAAGCCCCTCATGCATGGTACTAGCCGACCCACTCGGTTGTTTCTGTCTTTTTTCCACCCAAATTGGGAGGGTTTGAGGTCCATTACTAGACCAATTTTTTTTAAATGTGTTTCTTTTTAAATACTTTCTACTTGCTTTCTAAATTTTTTTCCTTTTTAAATGCACACCATATTTTTTAAATTCATGATTTCTTTCTAAAATTCCTGATCGTTTTTGAAATCACGAACATATTAAAACCTTTTTTGAGTTCATGATTTTTTTGTATTCACAAATACTTTTTAAATTTGTGAACATTCTTTGAATTCACAAACTGTTTGGGTGATTTTGCGAACAACCTTTTGAATTCACAAACATGTTTCAAAATTTTGAACATATTTTTAGTTCATTAAATATTTTTCAAGACCATTAAAAAATGCAATTCATGAATTTTTTTGAATTCATGGTTATTTTCAAGTGCGTGATTTTTGTCTTTTGTGAACATTTTTCGAATTCACGAATATATTTTGCAATCTTGAACAATTTTTTAATTCGTGAACATTTTTTGAAATCACGAACATGTTTTCCATTCGCAAAGAACTTTCTGAATTTGTAAACGATTTTTGAAATAACTAACATATTTGAATATATGATTGTTTTTGAATTTATGAACGTTTTTTGAAAATGTGATTGTTTTCTCAAAATCTGGAAAAAAATATTTATGATCATTTTCGAATTCGTGGACACCTTTTTGAATTCCCGAGATTTTTTAAAATCATGCAGAGTTTCATGAAACAAGGAATATGTTCGTTTCGCAATCATGTTTAATATTCATAAACATTTTTTTAAATTCCATGAACATTTTGCAATAAAGCGAACTACAGATAAACGAGCAGATTAAGTAGTGGGCCAGCCCAAAAATCGTCGGTAGAGCGCTGACGTGTGCATTTTCTCCCATCCGAACGCGCTCTGCGTTGATTAGGAGCTCCCTAGATGGAGACCTGAAGGCTTAACAAAGATGACTGTAATTCTTTTCCATATTGTTACTAATAAAGGGAGAAACGTTCATGCCCGTCTGTCATGAAGTTGCCCTTAAAATTGTCACAAATTACAAACACCGTCACCGGTAAGGGGGAAAACGATTCGTTTTTTCTTTTATGTCACTGCCCGTCATGTTTGGTTCATGTATAGATATCCCCTTATGCATCACAAGCAAACAAGAGCGTGACTGACTAGAGCCTCACTCTTCGAAATGAGGAGACTCAAGTTCAATTCCCTCTTCTCCCATTTTTCTGCCCTTTCTCTTTGAATTCTGGTTGGCGTAAGATAGATATGCTTCGTCCAAGTGACGCTTAGCGGATGAGCTGCACAGTGTTGCAATTTCGGCCCAGCTACTCTGTGCTTAACCTTTCTTTTTTTTGGCAGATTCAAGTACTTTTTAAAATATTCATATCTTTTAAACCCTAACACAAAATTTAAAATATTATATATCGAAATTGCTCAGAAAATGTGTAGATTCCAAATATGTAGTACCTCTGATCCATAATAAGTGTCATAATTTTGAACTAACCACAGTTCAAAACAACGACACTTATTTTGGGTCAAAGGAAGTATTATCCTGCATGTTAATTATTTTAAAATTATGTTTATGATGCACCCTTAATTAATATATATTTTATATGGGCTATTTAAAAATGTCAGTTATATATGTTTCCTATCCATTTAAATAGACTAGATATGATAGTTTGATGCTCTCACAAAAGCTATTATTGGCACCATATGGGATGTTCATTCCTACCAGTGCTAAAGGTCACAACAAGCATATAATCATCCTTTCTATTTCGCCCAATGCACAATAATCAGCCTATATACGATGATGTTTGCTAAACTGCTGATAGAAGCTTTATGTAAACAGATGGCTTAATGCTGATTATCTCCATATTGCTTGAAACAATGCCCATGTTTTTTAAGAATATCAATGCTGATATGCAACCTTGAACATTCGTTACGCATGTCCTTACGGATTGATTGTTTTTGGTGGAGATTTCTAATATATTTGCAATCAAATTAAGTCTTGACTTGGATCACAGTTGTAAAAAATATATCAACAAGACAAGAATAATGCTCTTATGCACATCCTATCATTGAGTACTAAAATGTACTTGTATTGTGAGTCTAATGCACTATTTGTTAGACATCGCCGAGGAGGAACGTCATCAAAGGAGCGAATTGATACCCACAACTAGGTAGGTATTTCTGCTGTCTAATAAATTGGACACGGTTTCAGTGCACTTAAAAAATCGCCCCACCTTTATGTTTTTTTTAGAGAATGTCGGCACTTTATTGATTAAGAAACATCATTACAAAGTACTTCCCGGATACACTCCGGGATTACATCAACAGAAATATTACAAACTGAAAGTTCACTATTACGAGCTAAAAGATGTGCCGCAACATTCATATCACGATGAACATGCTTGAAGATACAGCTATGAAAGTCAGCCACGAGAGACTTTATATCAGCTATCACTAAGCCCACCATTATGTTTTTGCACAACACCATTTATCATGTTGTTTCAAGTACGGCATCGTGAAAGATTTCATGAGATTTGCCTATGTCAACGAGTGTGTGTGTATGATTTTTCTCCGGTTACAACGCATGGGCATATTTGCTAGTTAGAAATAAAATAAAAGAGATGACTGGAAATCTTCCGGTTCCAGGGAACGGGCAATCTTTAAACTGAAACTCAAAATAAGGGATCTTTTTTGGCTAAGATATCTCCAGTCACTGTCCTAGCTTCTGAACAAATCTGGACTGACTCGGCCATCATCTGAACACTCTACCAGTTTTGCTTCTGCAATCTTCTCACAGTCTGGACCTTTGAATATTTGGTACCACCCTAACCCTCAACGTCCTGACGCACAAGGAAGAATCTGTTGGCATGTTGCTGGAGAGAGGCGTCCCGATCCGTCTGCCCCACGACGCATCCATCCATCCATCCGTCCGTCCACACGCAGACCACGCTACAGAACCTGACCAGCTCTACCGGCGCCGATAACCACAGACAGACCGGAGATCGTCACGTCGAAAACGAAGGCCACGAGCAAATCGGGCGAAGGGTTGCTGCTCGTTTCTGAGCCAACATGACGACGTGTCGTGAAAAGAACCCGGAAGCTGGCGCACTTGTGGAGCATTTGACGTGTAAACCATTACTGGAAAAAAGCATGTTCAGAATTCAGAAAGATTTCAGGTAAAGACTGATTCCAAGACCGGGCGAGCAATAATGTGAGGAGTATATTCGACAGGGATACCATACGGGATCAGCACTCGGTGCATGCTCCTGCGACGACATAATGCACCAGCGGTTTTGGAGTATAATTAAAATTGCATCATCAAGGAAACAGCTGCGGCCTGCATGTACGATACCATGCGCTGACGGGCCGTACAAGAAAGTGACAGAAATCAAATTTACCCCTACGGATATTATTTGGTTAGGGCCAACGAAACAGTCTAACACAGTACGGATTCAGTCACTTTATGGATGCGAATCGCATAGTGCTGCAAAATTTGACCCTGGGCTCCCTCTATTTATCGGTCCTTAAAGAATGCAAAGGAAAACCAAAACAACAGGAGGAGCTTATCCAGTTGAGACAGCAACCAGGAAAAGTAGTACCATTACTGGAGTATTATTTACTACAGGGGAAGAGGAACCCCGTGTGTCAAATAATAAGCACTCAACAATCTGAAAGCTTATCAAAAACTCCTCCTACTCCCGGCCCCGGAGTCACGGCCTCACGGCCCAGCCTGGTGGAGCAACCGCAGAGCCGCCGCACCTTATAAAGCGCCCTTTGAGAGGAGGAATGGCCGGCTTATCGAAACGCCGAAATGCAGATAAAATAGGGGGCGCGCACATACGCACGCTCAGCGACACAACAAAAGGCAGTATATATATATATATTCTATATATAAATAAAACAAAACGGCGACGTCAAGTTGCCACATCGCAACGCGATCGAGCTGCCCCTGCCCACGTTGCAACGGGTCAACCGGGATCGGATTAACAAATGATCATCGCCGATAACGCTAATCGCAAGTGGATATGCGCCAGATCCTCAGGCCTCGGCACAGCAACAACAAACATCGCCTTTCTCCAGTCGTATCCATGCGTCCAGTCCAGGAATTATAATGCAACCTGGCTGTCTATGTCATTTAAGACCGATCGGTCGCGAAACCGAATCGCCTCCAAATGAAGAATCATAGAACACCAACTATACAACCCACCAACTTTTTTTGCAGGATAAGATGACAACGATGTGGGTGAGTACATGAGGAACAAGGTGCAGGGTGAGCAGCAGCTGGCAGCCCCAGGGCTAAAACTTGGTATCAAACCAACTGCCCGCCATGATACAACTCGGCGTTGCGATCTCTTCGGGCCGGGTTCAAGTTGAACTAAACATAATATCAAAGCACATGACAGTGAATTTGAATAACAAGTACCCTCATAACTTATAAAGACTAGTCTATATTTGATGACAGATTGTTTACACTGTTACCTTGAAACAATTGCACTCGCCTTCCAGCAATTCCTGGAAAGCGTTCCAATGCTAATAAAAACCAATATAGTACCCACAAAACATGGACAAATCCTAGAAACACTAGCATCAGCTCCTTCCTTGGACGAAATTTCCAAGAATGCCCACAAAGCAGACTTCTCACCAAACTATGAAAAACCGACTATAAATGCCTAAACAGACCGCTCACCAGAGTAATGTACAGATGGAAGCACATTGAGCAGGCCGGCCACAAACCTTTCATACAAAGAAAAATTCCACAAAAGCAAAAGATACTAATACACAAGGTATTCCCCACCGACGATGATGAAACATAGGGCGAGTGATCCAGATATGTTCCTTGTGGCCTGTAGCATGTCCCTAAATTTCCACAGCTGCCAACTTCCAACCACCAGAATGCCTCAATCGACTAGGGCTGCTCCGTCACAATTAGCAAAACTGAGCTGCATTTGTTGTATGGTAACATCCACACCTTGTCTCCCCGCATACTAGAGGGTTAGCAGACAGCAAAGGATCAGTCAAGAGCAGCTGACAATAATGGACACTCTAACTACTACATGAACATCTATCACACACCTTCGACATGTTTTCATTGGCACCATGACGAGGGAGGCCTCAGAGACACATGGACTTCATGTTCTTCAGGCCCGGCACGGTGTTTAGGGACCATAATCTCTAGGCCTGTTCCTGATTCATCACAGTATGCTTCCAGAGTAGCATCTTCTGGGATCCGGGTAGGCAATGGAACTTCCCTGATAAACTCCCCTGGTGGACAATGCTCAGGTGAAGGATCCGTCAACTTGAAGGTCCGGTCATGTCGCTTCAAGAATGGCATCCTTCCGACACTAGTGCATGATATCTTAACGATGCCATTCGTAAGAGTATTCTTCCAGGTAACCTTCACCTTCTGTATATCAGCAAATGGCAGGCTAATGATGATCAAGTAGCCCTTGCTATCTTCATATATTGTTTTTGCGGCAGTTACTGGCCCAGAAGCATGGCGCATCACACCGGTGAAGTCATTCGTCCACGATGGCTCAAAAGTGTGGCTCACATCCATGTCCTGAACCTTGTCTGAATTTGAATTGCTGCAATCCTCTTCCATGGCAGATGGGGAGGAATCCTTCCTACGCTTGTGGCACATGGCTGAGATGTCCAAACCATCCCCAGAACCATGCTTTGATGCATGTGTTGACAGGTTAAGGCCAGAACCATTCAGCACCTTCTTTTGATGGCCATGTGAGGTGCTCTTTGCTGGAGCAGCAGTTGCAGGCCTCTCGAGCTCAAATTCCGTGGTCGGCAGATTCCTCCATGATTCAAAATCATCGGCCTCAGTGGGAACCGAGAAATTGGCATCTCTCCCAGTGAGCTCGAACCACCTCTTCATATCGGCCTCAGGAACACCCACTAAGTTTGGTGTCCGCACGATCTCAATCCCATGAAGGCACTGCGGGTTTGACAGCCCCCGGTAGTGCTTACGCTGCATCCGGTGTGAGCGCACAAACCCTTTGTCTGCGCTGAAAGGAAACTGTGGCTCCCCAAGGCGTGAGTGACCATTCATGAAGCTCCTCAGCTGCATCTTCCCCAGGGCATTCTCCGGCCGATCCTTAAACACCCACATGTACATGTTCTCCATGTCGTGCTGCACCAGGAAAGCATCCAGTGTGGCACTATTACCATTCCCAGCAGCAGTGGGTGCCTTCGTCTTGCCGCCCTTGTCAGCCGACATGACCGGCTTGAAGTAGTGGGTGAAGAAGAACCATGCACCCCAGATGCTATCGTTCCGCTTCACGCACTTGCGCGCGGCGCTGGAACCGGAGCTCTTGGTGTGAGACACATGGACAGTTGTTGTGGTGGACACCGGGGCCGAGGTCGCGGCGGCAGCAGCAGGCGAGTCCGAGTCATAGAGCTGCGGGCAGCCGAGGCCAACATCGAGCATGTCGACGTTGGATTCATGGAGGGTGGCGGTCTGCAGAGCCGGAGGGGGAGGCGACGGGTCAGCGGCGAGGGGGAGGTTGATGTCAGGGGGGGCGGCTGCGGCGGCATGGAGGCAGCGCTGGAAGGGGCCTGGCGGCGGGAGGAAGAGGTCGAACTCGTCGTGGGAGGCAGTGTCCATGGAGAGGAAGGTGGAGGGGCCCTGGTGCGGGTGGTGGGCCGTGGCGGTGTCCATGGAGAGCGCGGTGAGCAGCGACTCCCCCATGGAGGCGGCGGCGGCGGCGGCCGTGAGCGGCGGGGCAGCCCTGTTCCAGGCCTCGTCCCCCGGCGGCTGCGCGTCGTCCGTCGCTGCGCTGGTGTCCAACTCTTCGGCGCTTCCGCCTCCACCGCCTCCTCACCGCGCGCTCCTCTCCTCCGAATCTCTCCACGAGCATCAGTTAACAGCCAGGCTTCACATCTCCCTCGCGTCCATCACACGGCCGGGAAGGAGGCTTCCCTGCAAACCACACGGGAAAAAACCACATCAATCCCGCATTCGAGACCCCAAATCTGACGAGAAATCCCACGAACTCGCAGGAAGGGAGATCCAGCGCGAGGAGAGCCACGTACCTACGCGAAATCCAAGGGCTCCGCAACCCTAAAATCGACGAACAACAACCCCGGCGAGAACGAAGCGAAGGCCCCTCTCTCGTCTCTCTCGCGGCGGGGCGGAGTTGCAATCAATCGATCCAAATCAAATCGAATTCCTGTTGAATGTTGATGAGCAGCGGGTGGGGGAGGTGGGAAGGGGGGAGACGGTAACGGAGGAGGGGGGAGTTAAAGGCGACGGTGGGCGCAGACCGGGGCGGGGGGCGGAGGCGGCCTCCCCCAGAAGGAGCCGGGACGAGGGGGAGGGCGGGGGGCCGTTACTTGACGGTGACGGCTTGGCTGGGTGGGAAGGATTGGCTCGGCTTGGATCGGGAAGGCCACAGACAGAGAGGGTGGTGCCGATGAATTGGATCGACGGCCTCTCCTCCCCTATATAGTCAAGTTTGGATTCTTTTGAGTTGCAAATATTGCCGTTTTGATTGAAAATGGCACTGCCGGGCTTGTACACAGTAGTAAAGTACTCAGCCTAAAAAAAATTAGTAAAGTACTCCCTCCATTTCCAAACACTTCACATAGTAACTTTGTCTTCGGTCAAATTTCGTGGAGTTCGACGATGTTTACAGAAAAAAAAAATCAGCATTTGAAATACCAAATCAATATCAGTAGATCCATCATAAAGTATGTTTTTATAAAATAAATTTTTAAATAATTTTATTTTGATATTTGCATTTAATTATGTAAACAAACTTGAGTTATCTGCATTTAATTATTTCCGGTTGAGTGAAGAATATACTATTTAAATGGTTCTTATGCCCCAGCACACCTCATAGTTTTCGAGTTAGGAACGTGCATAAGTAGTTTGACAAGAACAGTGGCCTTTTTTGTTCAAACAAAAAAGGCACAATCTTTTTTCTTGATAGTTTGGTACATGTGTCACTATTAATAAGTATTGTATAATAAAAAATGGCTTTCCAATTTTTTTTCTTGATTAATAGTTTGCACATATGTCATTATTAGTGGACCCCAACACCAAGAGAACGTAAGATTTTTAGGGCTCCCAGCGAACACCCTCAAAATCGTTGAATCGTGAGCGAACGGATGGCAATTTCTCTGTGCGGCGTGGCAAAATTTCCGTCTTCTTTTTCCCTACATGGCAACTTTTGTCTTCGATCATGGCAAATTTACTGAAGTTGTCATCACAACTTTAGTTGGTATGACATGGCAAGTTTGGGGCGTTCACTGGGAAAACACTCCCAAGGAATGTTCGCCAGATAATGCTTCCCTTATTAATAAGCACTATATAAAACCTGTGGAGCGGGTGTCCGCTTTGTATGGGCCTTTCTATAAAATAGCTACAATATTGTCCATGTTTCGACATAGGTGGGCCTCCAATTGGTTCCACTTGGGACGGGATGCTGCCACGCAAACCCTCGGTGCATTGGCAGTGGGGTCATGTCATGATGCCGATGGAGATTGACGGTGTTACATTCCAGGGGTACCTCACCTAACCGGAAGCCAGCCCGAGTAGGCCGGCCTGGGACTCCCTAGTTCGGTTACGTCATGGGCTGATTAGCCCGGCCCATGGCCCTACAACAAGGTGGACCCGGAAAACTTGGAGCATACGACAAGATTATCGGTGTCCATTAGGACTCCTCCAACCGACTTAAAACATGTAGCCCTAGACCTTGCTATCCATATAAGTAGGGGTCAGGATAGTCGAATAGACACGAAATCCTAGAGCTATTACTCAATCCCTTGATATTTGTAACCCCTATACCAACCAATACACATGCAGGAGTATGGTATGACCTCTTCCACAAGGACCTGGACCTGGGTAAAACTCTTCCCCTTTTTTCCATCGGATCTACTCAGGTGGCTAGATGCACTATTGAGGGTTATGTCGAAAATACTCTGACAGTGGTGCGCCAGGTAGGGGTTGTGCTAAGCAAACCCAGAGATCTGATGGCATCTTCAGTTGACGTCAATGTCGTAATGTCGGGCCAGATCTTCGCGTTCAGCTCGATGTCTTTCATCGTCGACTCGCCGGCTGTATCAGGATCATCGAGACACACCAGGCCAGATTGTCCACTATAGCAATCCAGGATTCATTGTCGATTTATGCAACAAGATCTTCCTCCAAGACAGGGTCCTAGCTCGGCCCAGGAGCAACTGTAGGATCCGAAGGTGTCTAGAGGGGGGTGATTAGACTACTTGACCAAATTAAAAATCTAGCCTTTTCTCAATTTTAGATTTTGACAAGTTTTAGCAATTGTAGCAAGTCAAGCACACCCTACACATGCAAGTCTAAGAGTATAGCGGCGGAAAGTAAAGACATGCACATGCAAGTAGAGGGAAGGGATAGGAGGATCAAACGCAATTGGAGACATGAATATTTTCCCCGTGGTTCCGATAGGTGGTGCTATCGTACGTCCACGCTGATGAAGACTTCAACGCACGGAGGGTAGCGGTCGCGAGAGTCCACGGAGGGCTCCACTCATAAGGGTCTACAAAGTAGCAACCTCGTCTATTCCATCACGGCTTCCGTCCATGAAGGACTAGCCTCACTATGGGTAGATCTTCACGAAATAGGCGATCTCCTTGCCCGTACAAACTTCTTGGTTCAACTCCGCACACGAAGAAGGAGGCTCCCACGCGACACCTAACCAATCTAGGAGACACCACTCTCCAAAAGGTAATAGATGTGGTAATAATGATGAACTCCTTGCTCTTGTGCTTCAAAAGATAGTCTCCTTAACACACAATCACTCTCTCACAGATTTGGCCTGGTAGAAGAGGTTGATTGGGTGGAAAGCAACTTGGGGAGGCTAGAAATCAAGATTCATATGGTTGGAGTGGAAGATCTTGATCTCAACACATGAGTAGGTGGCTCTCTCGCAGAAAAATGGATGAGGCAAGTGTAGGTATGTTTTGAGTGCTTCCTCTACAAGTGAGAGGTAGGTGGAGGGGTATATATAGGTATCTCCAAAAATCCAACCGTTACAACATTATTGCCCAACTCGGTGAAACCGATCCAAAAACTCGGTTGCAGAGACAAGTGCAAAATGTGGCAACTTGCGGCTTCTCGGTGAGACCGATATATAAATCTCGGTGTGACCAAAATGGGTGACCTAGGCAGTTACCAAATCTTGGTGAGACCGATTTCCAAAACTCGGAAATCCCAATTCTTAGAAATGGCTTACCAGGAAGTTGGTCACTAGTTTCGGTTGCATCGAAAGGAATGTTGGTGTCACCGAGACCTTAGGGTTTTGGCTCATCATAGAAAACTCGGTAGGGGCAAATCTAAAACTTGGTGGCGCCGATTTTAGTGGTAGGGTTTAGATAGAGAATTTGTGGGAGAATTTCATGTGTATTTTTGTGGCTAATCTCTAAGCACTTGAGCAACCAGATCATCATAGAAAACTCATCCCCTTTTAATAGTATTGGCTTTCCTATGGACTCAAAAGTGATTTCTCACAAAATGTAAAATCTAGAGTCTTCAAGCTTGTTGCCAATATATGTTCCTTGCATCTACGGGGTCTCCTCACAATCCTTTTGTCAATCCATTCATTGAACTTTTCCTGAAATATACTTGGTGGAAACATTAGTCCAATGAAATATATGTTGTTATTAATTACCAAAACCACCTAGGGAGAAGTTGTGCTTTGAAGCTCCCCCTTTTTGGTAATTGATGACAACATATAGATCAAAGCTTTGATAGGGATAAAAAATGAATAGCATCGTTGCTTTGAGAAGTATGTGATAAGCAAGAGCTCCCCCTAAATTTGTGAATTATTTGAAATTTGCGTTTGACTGCAAATGCACAATCGATTAGGAGCATGGGTAAATCTTCCATGTCACATACAACTTGGTGGTGTGCATAAATGATATGAATGGATTACAATGTACATAACACCAACAAGAGTGAATGATCATAATATAAACATCACATGGATAGGAAATAGTAGCATCATCAACCAAAGCGTATGATCAAACACGACGAAGTTTAAGAACAACCAAGCGATAAACCAAATGTTTTAGAATGAAGAGAGCAACCAAAAGACAAAACACTCTCTCTCTCTCTCTCTCTCTCTCTCTCTCTCTCTCCCGAAGCCCTATGATCTATACACTTCTCCCCCTTTGGCAACAAGTTACCAAAAAGTTCAAATGTATAGAGCTAAGCGTCGCTCTGGGCTCTATCTCCTTCGGTAGCCATTGAAGGATTCGAAAGAAGGGCGTCTGTGAATGCTTCAGCTGATGTCCTCTGAGGTGGTGAAGTAGATGTTGAAGGTGCTGAAGGAGCTGATGGAGTAGATGCTGGTGCTGATGAAGATGGTCTCAACTCTGGAGTAGGCACGACAGACGATCTGGCATGTGTCTTGAACTGAGTGCGAGGCTGGAGAGGAGGACTATCATCATCATCATCATCACTGGAGTGGGGACTGGGCACTGCATCCACTTCCTGCTTCAATTCTGTGACAGTCTTGGTCAGTTCATCCACCTTATTGTCTAGAGCATGAAATTTTGTCTCCACTGTCCTCTCAAGACTCTTCTGGTTCTTGAGGATCTTAGCCACATCCTTTTCTATCCCTTGGATAGTGCTGATAAGATAGACATCTGATCGCTCTTCGTCCTAGGAATATGAGCACTAGTGGCTCTAGCTGCCTCTGCCTGTGCTGTAGCTGAAGTGGGATGAGTAGGATCCATCACCACAACTTGTCCTCGAAGTCAGGCTGGAGTGGAAGGTGTGGACGATCAAGTGCATATTGGCTCTTTTCCAACTTTGGAGTTGATAAGCATCTGAATATATGGAGCATATCCACAAGATCGTTTCTGATCAGCAGCTGTCCTCTTGATTGTCTCAACAATCAAATCCATCACCCTGAATCTGGTGTGGGTGTCTACATGGTGAAGCATGTTTATGGAGTACCCCCAGATCATCTTGTCATCTCCAGACTTTGGCATCAAAGTATGCCTCATGATGGTGTTGGTGGTGGGTAGTCCCGCTTGCAAGAAATAGACAGAGTCAAGCTTGTGATTCTTCACATAAGTAGTGGGGATAGGATTATACATATTGGCCATGGAGTTGTGATTCATCTTGGCCTCACTATACACATCAAGATCTCCTTCTTGAATCTCCGGGGCTCCTAAGATGGTAGCCCACTCATCAACAGAAGACTGGTATCTGGTGCCCTCAGTCATCCATACAATTCTTCCATCTGGATAGAAATGAGTTGTGGAATAGAATTGCATGATCATCTCATCATTCCATCCAGTGAACTCTCTGCCAACAAATGCATCAATGTCAATGGCCTTGAAGTTCTCTAGCACATGATGGAATTAGTCTTCATTTTCCTTGATGAACTTCCAATCAACATATCTCATGTCGCTAACTGCTAGACTCTTGTCTAACAAGACAGTATCATAAAAATCTTGCTGCTCTCTGGCTATCAACTCCTCAGACACAAAATCAGCATCCTCCTCATCTGAGTTGAGATTTCTCCTGGCCCTAGTGGCTGCCTTGGGCAAACCATGATAGCTGGGGGTGCCAGGGTCTTCTGAAGAAGAGCTAGCCTCTGGGCTAGTACCTGCTTCCAGATCAACACTTTGTTCCCTGAAATCATTCTCACTGTCCTCTGAACTAGACATGTTGTCCCTGTGAATAAATGTAGAAGAGAGGAGGGGATAAACATCACAAAACACAACCATTTTGCAAAAATTGAACTCAAAATCCTAGTTTCAGAATTCTGTCATATGGGTTTCGGTTCCACCGAGATTCAATTTTTGGAGCCTCCGAGATTGACTTTCATCTTAACAGAAACTTGGCCACCTTTTCGGTTTCACCGAAAGAGATGACTCGGTCTCACCGATAAAGTTCTCAGAAACCCTAAACCTGAATCGGTAGTACCGACTCGTTTGCACTCGGTGACACTGATACGCATATGGTAGAATCCTAAAGCTAAAATCTTTTGTTTGACTATTCTAATCGAGTTTTCTCGTGGATAGGAATATTGCAATTCGTGGCAAGAAGATGAACACATCCTATTGCGCGAGAATCGGAGTTAGGAGTGCAAGAGGGGTTGAGATCTTACCCTAATGCGGTGAAGACCTTGCTACGGCAGCAACGACGGAGCATATTGCCATTGACGGCGGCGGACTCCGACGGCGAGGGCGCATGGGGGACAAGATTGAAATCCGAAGACGCGAGCGGTGGCAGCAGAGGGTTGCGGGAGACCGAGTGTTTGAAGAATTTTTCAATCTCGGGTCCGCAAGTATATATACCCTTCTACTGTCGGTGACACCGATCCCAAAATTTCGGTGCCACCGAGTCTCTTAACTACCAGAAGACAGAGAGACTCGATGAAGCCGAGATTTTAGTTTCGGTAGTATCGAGGTTCAAAAACTGGATCAACCCTAGTGCTTTAGTGAAACCGAGTTTGTGGAGTTGGTTACACCGAGTGGCACATGTGAGGTTTTGGAAGTTAGCTCTTGTCGAGACGGAACTCCGAGTGCTCCTCACACAGAGGGTCCAAAAAGTGCTTGCTCAAATTTTGTGATGAAGCAAGAATATAATTTGAGACAAGAATGCATAGATAGCTAGAGGGAGGTACTTAGGCATTCTTGTATATCCAATTGGCCAAAGAAAATGAAAGCCAAATAACAACAATTGGATATCCTTGAATGAGCAAAAATATGCATACCAACATGCTCGCACATTAAAATGTCAAATGAAATATGGCAAACATGCAAAACCACTCTAGTATCTACCAAGCACTTTGGCGATGACAGAGTCATCTATATATGAGTATATTGACTTAGGAGCCAAGTAAGAATACTTGATCATAGGTCATACTCATCGTTTAAGCACAAGTGGGGTTGCCACTTTTACATAAAGCTTTTAATGTGTTCACATCTTAAGAGATGCTTTGACTCAAGTCTTAGAGTATAGCTCCCCCTTGATGTGACATCCCCCCTAAGAGGGATAAACTAACCTTGGGTTTTGTCGTTGAAGACTTCATATAGGTGTTGTAGTAGTGGATGCTCATAGTTGATGAAGATCATATTGAGTTGGGAGCAATCCTTGTTGTTTCGTACTCTTCTCACCTACATGGGTTAGTCCCACATAAGGAACAAATACAAGGATATCCATGGACATGGAGTGAAACACATTTAGATGATGTTCATTGATTCTTTAATTACCTTGTCCCTTGCTTACCTACGAGGGATTTGTGACTCCTCGAACTATTGCATAAGGTTGGAGTTGATTGCATTAGTTCTTGCCAATG
Source organism: Elymus sibiricus (assembly GCA_039707655.1). Classification (NCBI taxonomy): domain Eukaryota; kingdom Viridiplantae; phylum Streptophyta; class Magnoliopsida; order Poales; family Poaceae; genus Elymus; species Elymus sibiricus. The sequence goes on from CM077669.1 coordinate 372,358,802, forward strand.
ATGAATGTGAGTGGATTTTGTTGGCGGAGTCACCCCTCAAGAACTTCTCTAGTTCTTCTTCTTTGGGACCCACATCAACTTGATGGGGATCCTTGGAGTTGAAGTAGCACTTGTTGAAGTAGAGCTTGTAGTAGCCTTGGGAAACCACTTGACCATGGCCTGGGATTCGTCTTCAAATGTGTCAATTTCCTCTTGAAGCTTGTCCTTGCCCTTGAGCTTGTGGTCTTGTGGTGGAAGGTCATGTTGGTCTTTTGTTCCCTTGGGGAGAGTAGGATCATACTTCTCCCTTTGAGGAACAAACTTCGGCTTGGGGTATTGACCTTCTTCCCATTCAACTCCATTGGCGTTGAAGTAGCCAATGCCTTGGTTCTTCCGGTGTCCTCCATGCTTGTGTATAATCTTTTCAAATTGCTTACTTCCGGCAAGACTCTTGTAGACACCTTTCTCTATAATTCCTTTGAATAAATCGTTTTCTTACTCAAGTGTAACTTGGCTAAGAGAATCATTAGTGGAATTAATAGAACTACTATAAGCAACATCATTGGATTTTGCATTAGTGTTATTGCTACTAGACGAGGAACCTTTCTTCCCTTTGTTACTAGTTTTCTTAGATTTAACTTGTGGAACAAATGTAGACAAGAGTAGTCGTTTGGCAAGATAAGAAGAACTATTCTTTCGAAGATCGTCATTGATAGCTTTAAGAAACTCATGTTGTTGCTCTAAATTTAGCTTCTCGAAGCGTAGCTTCTCATGAGTTCTTAGAAGCTCTCTATGATCTTCTTGAGTAGATTCATGAGCTAACTTAAGAGTGTTTAGTTCTTTAGTTAGGCGCTCAATCTCATTCTTATCATCATCACATGAATTATCTTGACTAGTATGATTATTATCAAGTTTATTTTGACTAACATCACTAGTTTTATCAAAGAGCAAGTCATCATCTCCTAATAAATCATCCTCATCACTATTGAAGTCAATTTATTCGGGGTGTGATACCTTGGGGCCTTTAGCCATGAAGCAACTTCCACTTCCTTCATTTGGTGAATCAAATATGCCATAGGAGTTGGAGGATACGAGTGCTAAACCGACAACACCTTCATCTTGACTATAGTCGGAGTTGGAGTGGTAGCTTCTCTCAGATTGGTTGTCAGAATCGGAGCCGGAAACCCATTCACCAACATGTGCTTGATGTATTCTTGTTGTGTAGCTCTTGGTGTACTTGTCCTTCTTCTTCGAGTCCTTGCTTCTCCGGGAGGGTCTTCGTTCATAGCGATCTTCTCTACTCCTTCTCTCTCTACGAGGCGACTCATCTCTTGAGCTTCTTCTTCCAGGTGACTCTTCTCTTCTTTTGTGGGGGGTCATGCACTCATTGCAGTAGTGTCCGGGCCTTCCACAATTGTAACAATTCCGGTCACGACTAGAGGAACGCTTCTCTTCATATTTGTTGGGGAACGTTGCATGGGAAACAAATTTTTTCCTACGGACACCCAAGATCTATCTATGGAGATCAACAACTACGAGAGGGGGAGTGCATCTACATACCCTTGTAGATCACTAACGGTAAGCATTAAGAAACGCGGTTGATGTAGTCGAATGTCTTCGCGATCCAATCACGATCCGTCCCGCGATCCAATCACGATCCGTTCCGCGATCCAATCATGATCCGTCCTGATCTAGCGTCAAACGGACGGCACCTCCGCATTCAGCACACGTACAGCTCGATGACATCTTCGCCTCCTTGATCTAGCAAGCGAGGGCGGAGAGGTATATGAGTTCCCCGGCAGCACGACGGCGTGGCGGCGATGGTGGTGGAGCTGTCCCGGCAAGGCTTCGCCAAGCGCTACCGTGATGAACTAGAGGAGAAACTGATCTAGAGAGAGAGGGAGGGCTGCGCCATGGCTTGTGTGTTGGCTGCCCTCCCTCCCCTCACATATACATAGGGGCAAGGGGGAGGGGCAGCTGCCCTAGGGTTTCCCCTAGGGTTGGGCGCGGCAGCCTGGGTGGCTGCCTTGGCCCCCAAGTTAGGGGGAGGGGCGGCGGCCACCCCAGGGCCAGCCCTTGCCCTTTGGCCGCATGGGCCTTGGGAGGCGGGGCGCCCAGCCCACCAGGGGCTGGTGCGCCTCCCTCTCAGCCCATGGGGCCCTCCGAGGTAGGTGACCCTCCCCGGTGGACCCCCCAGAACCCTTTCCGGCACTCCCGATAAAATCCGGTGAACCCCGAAACTATTCCGATGCCCGAATACCAACTTCCTATATATGAATCTTTACCTCCGGACCATTCCGGAACTCCTCGTGATGTCCGGGATCTCATTCGGGACTCCGAACAACTTTCAGTCGCCAACATATATAACTTAACAGCACCAAATCGTCAATGAACGTTAAGTGTGCAGACCCTGTGGGTTCAAGAACTATGTATACATGGCCAAGACACCTCTACGATCAATAACCAATAGCAGGACCTGGATGCCCATATTGGTTCCTACATATTCTACGAAGATCTTTATCGGTCGAACCACGATGTCAAGGATTCAATCAATCCCGTATGCAGTCCCTTTGTCCATCGGTATGTTACTTGCCCGAGATTCGATCGTCGGTATCTCCATACCTAGTTCAATCTCGTTACCGGTAAGTCTCTTTACTCGTTCTGTAATACAAGATCCCGTGACCAACTCCTTAGTCACATTGCTTGCAAGCTTCTTGTGATGTTGTATTACCGAGTGGGCCCATAGATACCTCTCCGTCATACAGAGTGAGAAATCCTAGTCTCGATCCACGCCAACCCAACAGACACTCTCGGAGATACCTGTAGGGCACATTTATAGTCACCCAGATGACGTTTGATACGCACAAGGCATTCCTCCGGTGTTCGGGAGTTGCATGATCTTATGGTCGTAGGAACAGATACTTGACATGGATAAAGCAATAGCAATAAACTAGAACGATCAAATGCTATGCTTACGGTTGGGTCTTTGTCCATCACATCATTCTTCTAATGATGTGATCATGTTATCAAATGACAACTCATGTCCATGGTGAGGAAACCTTAACCATCTTTGATCAACGAGCTAGTCTAGTAGAGGCTTACTAGGGACACAATGTTGTCTATGTATTCACACATTTATCTGAGTTTCCAATCAATACAATTATAGCATGGATAATAAACGATTATCATGAACAAGGAAATATGATAATAACCATTTTATTATTGCCTCTAGGGCATATTTCCAACAATATCTTGAGTTGGAGCTTCTCTCCTTGCCTCTACTCTTGTAGAACTTATTGACCACAAGGCTTATCTCTTCATTGGTAACAAGGTTGTCACTTGAAGTAGCGGGAGTATCACTTGTAGCTTTGTATGCACCGCTTGACTTGGTGTGAAGTTCTTCTTTGTCCTCGAGTGACATTTCATGAGCAACAATCCTTCCAATGACTTCTGTAGGCTTGAGATCTTTGTAGTTTGGCATCATTTGGATCAATGTGCACACGGTGTCATACTTTCCATCCAAGGCTCTAAGGGTCTTCTTGATGATGAATTTGTCAGTTATCTCTTCACTTCCTAAGCCGGCAATCTCATTTGTGATGAGAGCAATCCTAGAGTACATTTCCGCGACTCCTTCACCATCCTTCATCTTGAACTTGTCAAGTTGACTTTGTAGCACATCCAACTCGGTACCTTCGTGCATATCAAACAAAGTATCCCAAATTTCCTTTGCATTTTCAAGACGGCTTATCTTGTTGAACTCTTCGGGGCATAAGCAGTTGAATAGAATGTTGCATGCTTGAGCGTTGTATTGCAACATCTTCAATTCTTCTGCGGTCGCTTCACGATCTGGATCCTTTCCATCACCAAAGAAATCACCTTGCAATCCAACACAAAAAACTGCCCATACGGCGGGGTTATGACCAAGAATATGCATTTTCATTTTATGCTTCCAACTAGCAAAGTTTGTACCATCAAAATATGGACCTCTATGATGATAATTTCCCTCACTAGACGCCATACGTAAAACTCTCCTAGGTTGTGAAACCAATGCAATGGAAACCAAAGCTCTGATACCACTTGTAGGATCCAAAGTATGTCTAGAGGGGGGGGGTGATTAGACTACTTGACCAAATTAAAAATCTAGCATTTTCCCAATTTTAGATGTTGGCAAGTCTTAGCAATCGTAGAAAGTCAAGCACACCCTACACATGCAAGTCTAAGAGTATAGCAGCGGAAAGTAAAGACATGTAGATGAAAGTAGAGGGAAGGGATAGGAGGATCAAACGCAATTGGAGACATGAAGATTTTTCCTGTGGTTCCGATAGGTGGTGCTATCGTACATCCACGCTGATGGAGACTTCAACCCACGGAGGGTAGCGGTCGCGAGAGTCCACGGAGGGCTCCATCCGTAAGGGTCCACAAAGTAGCAACCTCGTCTATTCCATCACGGCTTCCGTCCACGAAGGACTAGCCTCACTATGGGTAGATCTTCACGAAGTAGGCGATCTTCTTGCCTGTACAAACTTCTTGGTTCAACTCCACACACGAAGAAGGAGGCTCCCAAGCGACACCTAACCAATCTAGGAGACACCACTCTCCAAAAGGTAATAGATGTGGTAACAATGATGAACTCCTTGCTGTTGTGCTTCAAAAGATAGTCTCCTCAACACACAATCACTCTCTCACAAATTTGGCCTAGTAGAAGAGGTTGATTGGGTGGAAAGCAACTTGGGGAGGCTAGAAATCAAGATTCATGTGGTTGGAGTGGAAGATCTTGATCTCAACACATGAGTAGGTGGTTCTCTCTCACAAAAATGGATGGGGCAAGTGTAGGTATGTTCTGAGTGCTTCCTTTACGAGTGAGAGGTGGGTGGAGGGGTATCCATAGGCATCTCCAAAAACCCAACCGTTACAGCATTATTGCCCAACTCGGTGAAATCCAAAAAACTCGGTTGCACCGACTAGTGCAAAATGTGTCAACTTTCGGCTTCTCGGTGAGATCGATATATAAATCTCGGTGTGACTGAAATTGGTGACATAGGCAGTTACCAAATCTCGGTGAGACCGATTTCCAAAACTCGGAAATTCCGATTCTTAGAAATGTCTTACCAAAAAGTTGGTCACTGGTTTCGGTTGCACCGAAAGGAATGTTGGTGTCACTGAGACCTTAGGGTTTTGGCTTAGGATCTCTCTAGGGTAAAACTCGGTAGGGCCGAATCTGAAAACTTAGTGGCACCGATTTTAGTGGTAGGGTTTAGACAGAGAATTTGTGGGAGAATTTCATGTGTATTTTTGGTGGCTAATCTCTAAGCACTTGAGCAACCAGATCATCATAGAAACCTCATTCCCTTTTAATAGTATTGGCTTTCCTATGGACTCAAAAGTGATTTCTCACAAAATGTAAAATGTAGAGTCTTCAAGCTTGTTGCCAATAGATGTTCCTTGCATGTAGGGGGTCTCCTCACAATCCTTTTGCCAATCCATTCATTGAACTTTTCCTGAAATATACTTGGTGGAAACATTAGTCCAATGAAATATATGTTGTTATTAATTACCAAAACCACCTAGGGAGAAGTTGTGCTTTCAGCGACCGACCACTTCATAAACCCGTCGACACCCAATGTCGTGGCCAATGTTGACACTCACCATGACATCCTGGAGGAGGCTGATACTTGTGATCTGCGTTGGGTTTTTTGTGAAGAGGAACGGGTAATTGCAGCACAAAGTGGGTAAGTATTTCCCTCAGTTATGAAACCAAGGTTTATCGAATCAATAGGAATATCAATCCTCAACCGTCTTCAGCGGCTGCACACAAAAGAGCAAACAACTTGCACCCAACACGGGTAAGAGGGTTGTCAATCCCCTTGATCTCGTTATTTGCAAGCGAATGAGATGTGTAGATAATTGTAGATAATTTTAAATTGCAAAATAAAATAAAAAGTAAATAAAGGCAGCAAGGTAATAGTATCGTTTGCAAATTTATAAGTGAATAGACCTGGGGGCCATAGTTTTCCCTAGCGGCATCTCTCATGTAGGCAGCATACGGTGGGTAACAAATTACTATTGGGCAATTGATAGAAAAGCAGATAGTTATGCGATTTTCACGGCAATGATCATGTGTATATAGGCATCACGTCCATAAACAAATAGGCCGACTCCTGCCTGCACTTATTACTATAAATCCACTCATCGACCGCTATCCAGCATGCATCTAGAGTATTAAGTAAAACAAAGCAATGCATGGAGAACGATGACATGATGTAGACAAAGTAAAATCAAGCAATATGAATAAACCTCATCATGTTATCCTTAGTAGCAACAACACAAATATGTATCTTGTCCCCTATTTTGTCACTGGGATATAGAAACTCATCAGGTTGAACCTACCACAACGCACCTCTCCCACTGAAGATAAACCAATCTACTTGGCCAAAGCACACCGATAGATCGGAGAGAATTACGAAGCTATAATGATCATGCAAATAAGAATCTAAATATTCAAAGGTGACTCAAATATTTTTCATGAATAATCTGAACATAAACCCATAATTCATCGGATTCCAACAAGGATTACATCGGATAGATCAAAGCAAAGATGCGATGATCATTGTATTGAAGATCAAGAGATAGAGATATTGCCATCTAGGTACTAGATATGGACCCATAGGTCTGTGGTGAACTACTCACACATCATCATGAGGGCAGCAAGGTTGATGTAGAGGCCCTCCGTGATAGATCCCCCCCGGCAGGGTGCCGGAACGGAGCTCCAGATGGCCTCGCGACGGAACAGAGACTTGCGGCGGCGGAAAAAGGGTTTCGGGACTGCCTCCAGGGTTTTTAGGATATTAGAGAATTTATAGGCTAGAGAGGGGCATCGAGAGACGCCCGAGGGGGCCAACACACATCAGGCCGCGCCCCCAGGGCGCGCCCTGTTGTGTGCTGGGGCCTTCTTGTGACCTCCGGTCTCCTCCCGACTCTCCCAGGTCTTCTTTTGGTCCAGAAAAAATCATCAAAAAGTTTCATGGCAATTGGACTTCGTTTGGTATTGTAAACCTGAGATGTGAAAAACATGCAGAAAACAACAACTGGCACTGGGCACTGGGTCAATAGGTTAGTGCTCAAAATATTATAAATTGGTAAATAAAGACCCAAAATGTATCCTGGAATGATAATATATTAGCATGGAACAATTAAAAATTATAGATATGTTGGAGACATATCAGAGGCTGGCGACACCGAGAAGGTCGAAGACTTCAACGACAAGATGATGGACTGAGTTGAGAGTTGCCTAGACGCGATCCCAACAAAGTCACCGCTCTGTCCGTGGTAGGCAACATCGACCTATGAGTGCTACATGTTGGATAGTGATACCGCAAAAGCTGCCAACGACCCCGCTGGAATAGCCGGCGCCACCACCGACGACAAGTATGGCTTTGATTTTGAGGAGTTGAACGAAGCCAATCAGAACATGCCGATCATGGGCATTGACCTTGACAGCGTGAGGATGGAGGTAGTGCAGGTGAAGACCCTGAAGGCAATAAAGAAAATCAATAAAGAGAAAAACGACTTCCGAGATGGTAGAATGAGATCATACGCTCAGTCGAGATGCTCTAGTACCGCTTCGAGCGCCTCCTCCTGGCCCATGCTGCCAACACGCTGGCATGCTCCAGTCGGGCAATGAATAATGAGTTCAACTACGGAACAAGACTCCCCATCGGTGTTCCGCACGCTGGACAAGAACATGTAGGCTGCGTCTGGAGTGTTTGGCAACATCATCCTCTCCAATAATCACCCAGATCAACGAGAATATGAGGAAGAATTGGAACTATTGAAGATGGTGGTGGTACATTAGAACTGGTACGTGATTAATCCCTTTAGTGATCTCGTAAAGGAGCAAAAAATATTCTCGCCAAAGAGATACGACTTTGGGCTATGGTTAGCTCAGCTCCAATCAAGAATCCCCAAGGTACCCCAAGAATTCTTGGTATACGCTCATTCCAATCCTCAATTCTCCTTTCAAGATTCGAGGATAATGAGTCAATTGAACACGCTTCAAAGATTTGTTCCACTTTTGGAATACCTTGCGTTATGTCACTAGATCTCTATTTAATTACGGTCATATCATAGAGGTTGGCTGAAACTGGTTGGGCTAAGTTAAATACCGATGGTCCTTTTATCCCGAATAACGGCTCGAGAGGGAGCGGTATGATCCTTGGTGACCAATCAAGAGACATTCTCTCCTCTTGTTGCATATGCCTCCAACATTTTTACGGTACTTGAAGGTTAAGTTACTAGGGATAAAAGACGGGCTGTCTTTGGCCTTGCAATGGAGCCATCCCAAGTCATGTTCAAATGGATTGTCTAGAAGCAGTAAATCTCTTGAAGAAGAATGGTATGGATAGATCTCGCTTAGGTTTTATGATGCATGAGATTAGACTACTCATGCCACTTAGAAACACTTGTATTGCTCATGTTCGACGGTACTAGAACTTGCTTATTCTCTTTTTAGCTAGTCTTATTGTATAACTTTTTTTGTGAGGTGAACTAGGGATTTTATTCATCAACCAAAACTGAAGGAATACAAATGATGTATGGAAAGTTCCCTAGCCACACATGTCAACCAATAGGGAGTGTCGAGGCTGCCTTTGCCAAGGAATGAGCCTCAAATTTTGCCTCCCTATTTTCAAAACAAAAGCCAACTTTAACAAAATCTAAAGTTCTATATCTGATCTCATCAAGAACAAAAGCATAAGGAGATGACTGCGCAGCTCCATTAATGTCTGAGATGACTTGCAAGCAGTTTGAAGCTATTATCACATGTGAGAGGAGGAGATCTTGAGCAAGAGCTAGGGCCTCATTGCATGCTTGAGCTTCCAGACTTGCAACGTCAACTAGGCCTTCGAAAACCACCGCCGATGAGCCAATGTAGGTTCCATTCTTGTCCCTACAGATAGTAGTGCATGCACCAGTTCTTCCCGTGCAGGAAACAACACCATCAACGTTAATCTTCACCGCATCTTCTCCTGGTGGAATCCACTGCCGGCCTCTTGGCTATGCTTCACGCATATGTACTGTTGAATCCCGGTTTGAGGCAATCTCCAGGTCCTGCATGTTGGAAATATGCCCTAGAGGCAATAATAATTTAGTTATTATCATATTTCCTTGTTCGTGATAATCGTTTATTATCCATGCTATAATTGTATTGATTGGAAACTCAAATACATGTGTGGGTACATAGACAACACTGTGTCCCTAGTATGCCTCTAGTTAACTAGCTCGTTGATCAAAAGATGGTGAAGGTTTCCTAGCCATGGACATGAGATGTCATTTGATAACGGGATCACATCATTAGGAGAATGATGTGATGGACAAGACCCAAACCGTAAACGTAGCATATGATCGTGTCAGTTTATTGCTATTGTTTTCTGCATGTCAAGTATCTGTTCCTATGACCATGAGATCATGCAACTCCCTGACATCGGAGGAGTACCTTGTGTGTATCAAACGTCGCAACGTAACTGGGTGACTATAAAGGTGCTCTACAGGTATCTCCGAGGATGTCTGTTGGGTTGGCATGGATCAAGACTGGGATTTGTTACTCCGTGTGACGGAGAGGTATCTCAGGGCCCACTCGGTAATACAACATCACAATGAGCCTTGCAAGCAATGTGACTAAAGTGTTAGCCACGAGATCTTGTATTACGGAACGAGTAAAGAGACTTGCCGGTAACGAGATTGAACTAGGTATAGAGATACCGACGATCGAATCTCGGGCAAGTAACATACCGAAGAACAAAGGGAACAGCATACGGGATTAACTGAATCCTTGACATAGAGGTTCGACCGATAAAGATCTTCGTAGAATATGTAGGAGCCAATATGGGCATCCAGGTCCCGCTATTGGTTATTGACCGTAGAGGTGTGTCGGTCATGTCTACATAGTTCTCGAACCCGCAGGGTCTACACACTTAACGTTTGGTGACGATATAAGTATAGTTGAGTTGTTATGTTGGTGACCGAAAGTTGTTCGGAGTCCCGGATGAGACCCCGGACATGACGAGGAGCTCTGGAATAGTCCGGAGGTAAAGATTGATGTATGGGATAATAGTGTTTGATCTCCGGAAGGGTTCCGGAATTCACCGGAAGGAGTTTCGGATGTTTCCCAAAATGTTCGGGTACGAGAACACTTTATTTGGGCCAAGGGGTAAAGCCCACGAGGCTTTAGGAAGGTGCAAAAGGAAGTTTTGTGGAGGCCAGGGGCCAGACGCCAGGGACCCTGGCGTCTGGGGCCAGACGCCGAGGACCCTGGCGTCTGGTCCTGGAGTCCGAGCAGGACTCTTGCCTTGCGGGCCAAACCGACTTTGAGGAGGCTCTTTCTCCAAGTTTCGACCCCAGGGCTCAACATATAAATAGAGGGTCAGGGCTAGCACCCGGAACACATCAAGATTTCCCCAAGCCGTGTGCGGCAACCCTAACCCTCTAGTTCCTCCGTCATAATCTCCGTAGCGCTTGGCGAAGCCCTGCAGAGATTGTTCCTCACCACCATCACCACGCCGTCGTGTTGCCAGAACTCATCTACTACTTCACCATCGCTCGCTGGATCGAGGAGGTGAAGGCGTCATCAATCCGTACGTGTGTTGAATGCGGAGGTGCCGTCCGTTCGGCACTAGTTCGTGATCGGTTCGAGGGACGACTTGCGATTTGGATCGCGGAGACGTTCGACTACATCAACCGCGTTTCTTAACGCTTCCGCTTAGCGATCTACAAGGGTATGTAGATTCACTCTCCCTCTCGTAGATGCTCATCACCATGGATAGATCTTGCGTGTGCGTAGGAAATTTTTTGTTTCCCATGCAACGTTCCCCAACAGTGGCATCCGAGCTAGGTCTATGCGTAGATGAGATCTCGAGTAGAACACAAACGAGTTGTGGGCGTGGGTGTATACATATTGCTTGCCGTTACTAGTTGATACTCGATTCGGCGGTATTGTGAGATGAAGCGGCCCGGACCAACATTACTCGTACGCTTACGAGAGACCGGTTCCTTCAACTGACATGTAACTTTGTTGCATAAAGATGGCTAGCGGGTGTCTGTCTCTCTCACTTTAGTTGAATCGATTTCAATGAAGAGGGTTCTTTTAGAAGATCAAAAAGCAATCACTACACCACGTTGTGGTTTTGCATAGGTAACAACGGTTCTTGCAAACCCGTAGCAGCCACGTAAAATTTGCAAAAACAATTAGAGGACGTCTAACTTGTTTTTGCAGGGTATGTTGTGATGTGATATGGCCAATTACATGATGAGATATATGTGATGTATGAGATGATCATGTGTTGTATAGAATATCACGACTTGCATGTCGATGAGTACGGCAACTGGCAGGAGCCATAGAGTTGTCTTTAATTATTGTATGACCTGCGTGTCAATCATTAAGCGCTATGTAATGCTTTACTTTATCGCTAAACGTTAGCAATAGTCGTGGAAGCAACAGTCGGCGCGACAACCTCATGGCGACACGTTGATGGAGATCAAGATGATGGAGATCATGGTGTCATGCCGGTGACGATGGAGATCATGCCGGTGCTTTGGAGATGGAGATCAAAAGCACGAGTTCATGGCCATATCATGTCACTTATGATTTGCATGTGATGTTAATCCTTTTATGCATCTTATTTTGCTTAGGACGACGGTAGCATTATAAGGTGATCCCTCACTTAAATTTCAAGATAAATTGTGTTCTCCCCGAGTGTGCACCGTTGCGAAAGTTCGTCATTTCGAGACACGCCGTGATGATCGGGTGTGATAGACTCTACGTTCACATACAACGGGTGTAAGCCATGTTGCACGTGCGGAACACTCGGGTTAAACTTGATGAGCCTAGCATGTACAGACATGGCCTCGGAACACAAGAGACCGAAAGGTCGAACATGAGTCATATAGTAGATATGATCAACATGAAGATGTTCACCATTGAAACCACCTCAACTCACGTGATGATCGGACTTGAGTTGGTGGATTTGGATCATGTGACACTCAAATGACCGGAGGGATGTCAATTTGAGTGGGAGTTTTTAAGTAATATGATTAACTAAACTCATTATCATGAACATAGTCAAAATGTCTTTGCAAATTATGTTGTAGATTACTAGCTCGCGCTGTAGCTCCCTTGAATTTTTATATGTTCCTAGAGAAATAGAGTTGAAAGATGATGGTAGCAATAATGCGGACTGGGTCCGTGATCTGAGGATTGTCCTCATTGCTGCACAGAAGGCTTATGTCCTTAATGCACCGCTCGGTGCGCCACCCCCTCAAGCGTCGTCTGTAGATGTTGTGAACATCTGACAGGCACGTTCTGATAACTACTTGATAGTTCAGTGCGTCATGCATTACGGCTTAGAATTGAGGCTCCAAAACGTTTTGAACGTCACGGAACATATGAGATGTTCTAAGAGCTGAAATTGGGATCTCAGGCTCGTGCCCGTGTTGAGAGGTATGAGACCTCCAACAAGATTCTTTGCCTGCAAGATGATGGAGAATGGCTCAATCGTTGAGCATGTGCTCAGATTGTCTGGGTACTACAATCGCTTGAATCGAGTGGAAGTTGATCTTCCAGATAAGATAGCGATTGGTATAGTTCTCCAAGTCACTGTCACTAAGCTACTAGAGCTTCGTGATGAACTATAAAAGGCTAGAGATGGAAATAATGATCCCTGAGCTATTCGCGATGTTTGACCCCGCGAAGGTAGAAATCAAGAAGGAGCATCAAGTGTTGATGGTTAGTAAAACCACTAGTTTCAAGAAGGGCAAGGGCAAGGAGGGATACTTCATGGATGGCAAGCCAGTTGCTGCTCCAGTAAAGAAACCCAAGGTTGAACCCAAACCCGAGACTAAGTGCTTCTATTATGAGGAGAACGGTCGCTGAAGCGGAACAACCCTAGATGCTTGGTAGATAAGAAGGTTGGCAACGTCGACAGAAGTATATTTGATATACGTGTTATTGATGTGTACCTTACTAGTACTCCTAGTAGCACCTGGGTATTAGATACCGGTTCGGTTGCTAAGTGTTGGTAACTCGAAATAAAAGCTACGGAATAAACGGAGGCTAAGGGTGAGGTGACGATGAGTGTTGGAAGTGTTTCCAAGGTTGATGTGATCACCATCGCGCGCTCTCTCTACCTTTGGGATTAGTGATGAACCTAAATAAATGTTATTTGGTGTTTGCGTTAAGCATGAACGTGATTAGATCAAGTTTATTGCAATACGGTTATTCATTGCAGTTAGAGAATAATGGTTATTCTGTTTACATGAATAATACCTTCAATGGTCATGCACCCAATAAGAGTGGTTTATTGAATCTTGATCGTAGTGATACACATGTTCATAATATTGATGCCAAAAGATACAAAGTTAATAATGATAGTATCACATACTTGTGGCACTGCCGCTAAATGTCATATTGGTGTAAAACGCATGAAGAAACTCCATGCTGATGGATCTTTGGACTCATTCGATTTCGAATCGGTTGAGACATGCGGACCATGCCTCATGGGCAAGATGACTAAAACCCCGTTTTCCGGTATGATGGAGCGGGCAATTGACTTATTGGAAATGATACATGTTGATGTATGCGGTCCAGTGAGTTTTGTAGTGGGTGGTGGATATCGTTATTTTCTTACCTTCACTGATGATTTGAGTAGATATAGTGTATATTTACTTAATGAAACACAAGTCTGAATCGTTTGAAAAGTTCAGAGTGAAGTTTGAGATCATCGTGACAAGAAGATAAAATGTCTACGATATGATCGTGGAGGTAAATATCTGAGTGACGAGTTTGGTATATAACTTAAGACAATGTGGAAGTTGTTTCACAACTCACGCCACCTGGAACACCATAGTGTGATGGTGTGTCCGAACGTCGTAGTTGTGCTCTATTAGATATGGTGCGAACTATGATGTCTCTTATCGATTTACCACTATCGTTTTAGGGTTATGCATTAGAGACAACCACATTCACTTTAAAAGGGGCACCATAAGTCCGTTGAGATGACACCGTATGAATTTTGGTTTGGCGGAAACCTAAGCTGTCATTTTTTTAATGTTTGGGGCTGCGACGCTTATGTGAAAAAGGGTTTTCACCTAATGAGCTCGAACCCAAAGCGGACAAATGCATCTTCATAGAATACCCTAACGTAATAGTTGGGTGAACCTTCTATCTCAGATCCAAGCACAAAGTGTTTGTTGCTAAAACGGGTCCTTTCTCGAGAAAAAGTTTCTTTCGAAAGATTGAGTGGGAGGAAGATAGAACTTGATGAGGTTGTTGAATCTTTGTTTCAACCAAAGAGTAGCGCAGCACAGAAAGTTGTTTCTGTGGAGCCTACGTTAGTTGAAGAGGAAGTTAATGATGATGATCATGAAACTTCGGATCAAGTTACTATCGAACCTCGTGGGTCGACAAGGACGCGTACTGCTCCTGAGTGGTACGGCAACCCTGTCTTAGAGGTCATGTTGTTGAACAACGATGAACCTACGAGCTATGGAGAAGCGATGATGGGCCCGGATTCCGAGAAATGGTTAGAGGCCATGAAATCCGAGATGGGATCCATGTAAGAAAACAAAGTATGGGCTTTGGAAGTATTACCTGAAGGGCGTAAGGCCATTCAGAACAAATGGATTTTTTAAGAGGAAGACGGACGTGGACGGTAATGTCACCGTCTATAAAGCTCGACTTGTGGCAAAGGGTTTTTCACAAGTTCAAGGAGTTGACTACGATGAGACTTTCTCACCCGTAGCGATGCTAAAGTCTGTTGGAATCATGTTAGCAGTTGCTGCATTTTTCAATTATGAAATCTGGCAGATGGATGTCAAAACATCGTTTCCTTAACGGTATCCGTAAGGAAAGGTTGTATGTGATACAACCGGAAGGTTTTGTCAGTCCTAAGGATGCTAAAATGTATGCAAACTCCAGCGATCCTTCTATGGACTGGAGCAAGCATCTCGGAGTTGGAATATACACTTTGATGAGGTGATCAAAGTTTTTATGTCTATACAAAGTTTATGAGAAACTTGTATTTACAATAAAGTGAGTGGGAGCACTATAGAATTTCTGATAAGTATATGTGGTTGACATATTGTTGATCGGAAATGATGTAGAATTTCTGGAAAGCATAAAGGGTCGTTTGAAAGGAGTTTTTCAAGGAAGACCTGGAATAAAGCTACTTAAATATTGGGCATCAAGATCTATAAAGATAGATCAAAGACGTCTGATAAGACTTTCAATGAGTACATACCTTGACAAGATTTTGAAAGAGTTCAAAATGGATCAGTCAAAGAAAGAGTTCTTGCCTGATTTGTAAGGTGTGGAGTTGAGTGAGACTCAAAGCTCGACCACGGCAGAAGAAAGAGAAAGGACGAAGGTCATCCCCTATGCCTTATCCATAGGCTCTGTATAGTATGCCATGCTGTGTACCGCACCTGATGTGTGCCTTGCCATGATTCTGTCAAGGGGTACAAGAGTGATCCAGGAGTGGATCACTGGACAGCGGTCAAGATTATCCTTAGTAACTAGAGGACTAAGGAAATATTTCTCAATTATGGAGGTGATGAAGAGTTCGTCGTAAAGGGTTACGTCGATGCAAGCTTTGACACCTATCCGGACGACTCTGAGTAGCAGTCAGGATACATATAGTGGAGCAGCCATTTGGAATAGCTCCAAGTGGAGTGTGGTAGCAGTGTCTACAGTATGACATAGAGATTTGCAAAGTACACACGGATCTGAATGTCGCAGACCCGTTGACTAAAGACCTCTCTCACATGCAAAGCATGATCGAACCCCGAAACTCATTGGGTGTTAGAACAATGTAAATCACATAGTGATGTGAACTAGATTATTGACTCCAGTGCAAGTGGGAGACTGTTGCAAATATGCCCTAGAGGCAATAATAATTTAGTTATTATCATATTTCCTTGTTCGTGATAATCCTTTATTATCCATGCTATAATTGTATTGATTGGAAACTCAAATACATGTGTGGGTACATAGACAACACTGTGTCCCTAGTATGCCTCTAGTTAACTAGCTCGTTGATCAAAAGATGGTGAAGGTTTCCTAGCCATGGACATGAGATGTCATTTGATAACGGGATCACATCATTAGGAGAATGATGTGATGGACAAGACCCAAACTGTAAACGTAGCATATGATCGTGTCAGTTTATTGCTATTGTTTTCTGCATGTCAAGTATCTGTTCCTATGACCATGAGATCATGCAACTCCCTGACATCGGAGGAGTACCTTGTGTGTATCAAACGTCGCAACGTAACTGGGTGACTATAAAGGTGCTCTACAGGTATCTCCGAGGATGTCTGTTGGGTTGGCATGGATCAAGACTGGGATTTGTTACTCCGTGTGACGGAGAGGTATCTCAGGGCCCACTCGGTAATACAACATCACAATGAGCCTTGCAAGCAATGTGACTAAAGTGTTAGCCACGAGATCTTGTATTACGGAACGAGTAAAGAGACTTGCCGGTAAAGAGATTGAACTAGGTATAGAGATACCGACGATCGAATCTCGGGCAAGTAACATACCGAAGAACAAAGGGAACAACATACGGGATTAACTGAATCCTTGACATAGAGGTTCGACCGATAAAGATCTTCGTAGAATATGTAGGAGCCAATATGGGCATCCAGGTCCCGCTATTGGTTATTGACCGTAGAGGTGTCTCGGTCATGTCTACATAGTTCTCGAACCCGCAGGGTCTACACACTTAACGTTTGGTGACGATATAAGTATAGTTGAGTTGTTATGTTGGTGACCGAAAGTTGTTCGGAGTCCCGGATGAGATCCTGGACATGACGAGGAGCTCTGGAATAGTCCGGAGGTAAAGATTGATATATGGGATAATAGTGTTTGGTCTCCGGAAGGGTTCCGGAATTCACCGGAAGGAGTTTCGGATGTTTCCCGAAATGTTCGGGTACGAGAACACTTTATTTGGGCCAAGGGGTAAAGCCCACGAGGCTTTAGGAAGGTGCAAAAGGAAGTTTTGTGGAGGCCAGGGGCCAGACGCCAGGGACCCTGGCGTCTGGGGCCAGACGCCGAGGACCCTGGCGTCTGGTCCTGGAGTCCGAGCAGGACTCTTGCCTTGCGGGCCAAACCGACTTTGAGGAGGCTCTTTCTCCAAGTTTCGACCCCAGGGCTCAACATATAAATAGAGGGTCAGGGCTAGCACCCGGAACACATCAAGATTTCCCCAAGCCGTGTGCGGCAACCCTAACCCTCTAGTTCCTCCGTCATAATCTCCGTAGCGCTTGGCGAAGCCCTGCAGAGATTGTTCCTCACCACCATCACCACGCCGTCGTGTTGCCAGAACTCATCTACTACTTCACCATCGCTCGCTGGATCGAGGAGGTGAAGGCGTCATCAAGCCGTACGTGTGTTGAACGCGGAGGTGCCGTCCGTTCGGCACTAGTTCGTGATCGGTTCGAGGGACGACTTGCGATTTGGATCGCGGAGACGTTCGACTACATCAACCGCGTTTCTTAACGCTTCCGCTTAGTGATCTACAAGGGTATGTAGATTCACTCTCCTTCTCGTAGATGCTCATCACCATGGATAGATCTTGCGTGTGCGTAGGAAATTTTTTGTTTCCCATGCAACGTTCCCCAACACTGCTAGTATCGATTAACAAAACACATTGTGGATAATGGGCTCTGGAATTCATCATCATGGATCGCCCTTCTCCTCGCGCACCATATCGCCCACATAGTAATAAGAACCCTAGCGAGGTCCTATTGATTCATTGATTCAAAAAGCCAGAAAAGCCATAGTCGTGCATCATCACTCCTATTTGAAATCAAGTGTTCCAGAATTTCCTCGTCGCCCAGCGCCCAAATGCAGCGTGCCATCCGGCACTCAAATAGAGAATGGCGCAAAGAATCATATTCCTCTTCGCATAGACCACACACAGGGGATGCCGACATGTTACACTCATGACGGATTGATCCAGTTGGCAGGGATATTTGTGCTAATCCCCACACAAAAACCTTGACCTTCGACGGAACTGTCACTTTCCAAAGTTGAGACCAGGACTTCCTTCCAGCTTCGGTGTTTGAGTGGCTCGGCCTATGCTCTAGCCAATCTTCCCATTGATGCTTGATTCCGCTGATCATCCTATATGCTGATTTGACCGTGAAAACTCCCCTTCTATCATTATGCCATGCCCAAAAATCAGGCTGCACCAGAGAGCTTAAAGGGATGTTCATAATAACATTCACATCCGGTGCAATGAAATACTCGGCCATCACTTGTCTTTTCCATGATCGATTCGTCGTATGAATGAGCTCTGACACTAACTGCGGCAGTTCGGAAGAGATAGGGTATATAGGTTTTAACTTGTAATCCCACGGCGGCAAGTTATCTTCCCAAATGCGTGCCTCCAACCCGGATCCAGTTCTGTTAATCTGGCCCAAAGCAAGCACCTCTTTTCCTTCCATCAGCGAGCGCCAAACCTGTGAAGGGTGTGCGCTAAGAGTTGCATCCAGTATGTTACCTTGAGGGTAATATCTAGCTCGCAGAACTCGTGCACTTAAGGACTCCGGTTCTTGAAGTAGACGCCAAACTTGACGTGCTAGTAAAGCTAGGTTAAAGAGCTCAATGTCCCGGAATCCAATACCTCCCATGTTCTATGGTTTGCACATAGTTTTCCAAGATACCCATGCCGGTTTTCTCTGGCCTTGTTTACTCCCCCAGCAAAACTTCCCGAGAAGACTATTTATGTGTTCAGTTAGGCCCCGAAAAAGCTTAAAATATGACATTGAATATGCCGGGATGGATTGTGTAACTAATTTGATCAACACTTCTTTTCCCCCTGCTAACAAACACTTCTCCATCCACCCTTGAATATGTTTCCAAATTGAGGGGGGTGATTAGACTACTTGACCAATTAAAATTCCAGCCTTTTCCCAATTTTAAATGGTGGTAAGTTTTGGCAATAGTAGCAAGTCAAGTACACCCTACACATGCAAGTCTAAGAGTATAGCAGTTGAAAGTAAAGACATGCACATGAAAGTAAAGGTAGGGAAAGGAGAATCAAACGCAATTGATGACACGAAGATTTTTCCCGTGGTTCCGATAGGTGGAGCTATCGTACGTCCATGCTAATGGAGACTTCAACCCACGGAGGGTAGCGGTTACGAGAGTCCACGGAGGGCTCCACCCGTTAGGGTCCACAAAGTAGCAACCTCGTCTATTCCATCACGGCTTCCGTCCACGAAGGACTAGCCACACTATGGGTAGATCTTCACGAAGTAG
Organism: Elymus sibiricus; assembly: GCA_039707655.1. Taxonomy (NCBI): domain Eukaryota; kingdom Viridiplantae; phylum Streptophyta; class Magnoliopsida; order Poales; family Poaceae; genus Elymus; species Elymus sibiricus. The sequence goes on from CM077669.1 coordinate 372,378,093, forward strand.
GCGATCTCCTTGCCCGTACAAACTTCTTGGTTCAACTCCACACCATGAAGAAGGAGGCTCCCAAGCGACACCTAACCAATCCAGGAGGCACCACCCTCCAAAAGGTAATAGATGGGGTAACAATGATGAAATCCTTGCTCTTGTGCTTCAAAAGATAGTCTCCTCAACACACAATCACTCTCTCACAGATTTGGCTTGGTAGAAGAGGTTGATTGGGTGGAAAGAAACTTGGGAAGGCTAGAAATCAAGATTCATATGGTTGGAGTGGAAGGTCTTGATCTCAACACATGAGTAGGTGGTTCTCTCAGAAAAATGGATAGGGCAAGTGTAAGTGTGTTCTGAGTGCTTCCTCTACGAGTGAGAGGAGGTGCAGGGGTATATATAGGCATCTCCAAAAATCCAACCGTTACAACATTATTGCCCAACTCGGTGAAACCGAAGTAGAAACTCGGTTGTACCGACTAGTGCAAAATGTGGCAACTTTTGGCGTTTCGGTGAGACCGATATATAATTCTCGGTGGTACCGATATGGGTGTCCTAGGAAGTTACCCAATCTCGGTGGTACCGATTTCCAAATTTTGGAAATTCGGATTCTTGAAAAGGAGATACCAGCAAGTTGGTCAATGTTTTCGGTTGCACTGAAGGTGAAAGTTGGTGTCATCGAGAAGCTAGGGTTTTGGCTAGGATTCTGTCTAAGTGAAACTCGGTAGGGCCGAATGGAAATTGTTGGTGGCACCGATTTTGGATATTTGGTTTTGGACAGAATGCTTGTGGGAGAATTTCATGTATATTTCTGGTGGCTAATCTCTAAGCACTTGAGCAACCAGATCATCATAGACACCTTATCCCCTTTTAATAGTATTGGCTTTCCTATGGACTCTAAGTGATTTCTCACATAAAGTAAAATGTAGAGTCTTCAAGCTTGTTGCCAATAGATGTTCCTTGCATCTAGGGAAACTCCTCAATCCTTTTGCCAATCCATTCATTGAACTTTCCTGAAATATACTTGGTGGAAACATTAGTCCAATGGATTATATGTTGTTATTAATTACCAAAACCACCTAGGGAGAAGTTGTGCTTTCAATCTCCCCCTTTTTGGTAATTGATGACAACATATAGATCAAAGCTTCGATAGGGATAAAACAATGAATAGCATCGTCGCTTTGAGAAGTATGTGATAAGCAAGAGCTCCCCCTAAATTTGTGCATTATTTAAAATTTGCGTTTGAATGCAAATGCACCATCGAATAGGAGTGTGGGTAACTCTCTCATGTCACATATAACTTGGTGGTGCGCAAAAAAGGTATGAATGGATTACAATGCACATAACACCAAACAAGTGTGAATGATCATAATATTAACATCACATGGATAGGAAATAGTAGCATCATCAAGCAAGTGTATGATCAAACACAACGAAGTTTTAAGAACATCCAAGTGATAAACCAAATGTTTTTTTAACATAAAGAGAGTCAACAAAAAGACAAAACACTCTCTCTCGAAGCCTTATGATCTATACACTTCTCCCCCTTTGGCAACAAGTTACCAAAAAGTTCAAAGTATGTAGAACTAATCGTCTCTCTGGGCTTGATCTCCTTCGGTAGCTGTTGAAGGAGTCGAAAGAAGGGCGTCGGCGAATGCTTCAGCTGAAGTCCTCTGAGGTGGTGGAGTAGACGCTAAAGGTATAGAAGGAGCTGAAGGAGCAGTAGCTGATGCTGACGAGGAAGGCCTCAACTCTGGAGCAGGCATGGTAGGCGATCTGGCTTGAGTCTTGAACTGAGTGCTGGGCCGAACAGGAGGACTATTATCATCACTGGAGTGGGGACTGGGCACTACATCCACTTCCTGTTTTAGCTCATTGACAGTCACTGTCAGCTCATCAACCTTTGTTGTCAAGATCTTGAAATTTTGTCTCCACAATCCTCTCAAGACTCTTCTGGTTCTTGAGGATTCAGCCACATTCTTTTCGATCCCTTGGAGAGAGTTGATCATAAAGGACGTTTGATCGCTCTTCGTCCTTGGAATCTGAGCACTAGTGGCTCTAGCTGCCTCTGCCTCTGCCTATGCCTGTGCAGTAGCTGAAGTGGGATGAGAAGGATCCATCACCACAACGTTGTCCTCAAACTCTGGCAATAGTGGCAGGTGTGGACGATCAAGTGCATATAAGCTCTTTCCAACTTTGGAATTTATGAGCATCTGAATGTATGGAGCATATCCACATGATTTCTTCTGGTTAGCAACTGTCCTCTTAATCGTCTCAACAATCAAATCCATCACTCGAAATCTTGTGTGGGTGTCTACATGATGTAGCATGTTGATGGAGTAACCCCTAATCATCTTGTCATCTCCAGACTTTGGCATCAAAGTATATCTCATGATGGTGTTCGTAGTGGGCAATCCTGCTTGCAGAAAGTAGACAGAGCCAAACTTGTGTTTCTCCACATAGGCAGCAGGGATAGGATTGTACATATTGGCCATGGTGTTGTGATTCATCTTGGCCTCAGAATAGACATCAAGATCTCCCTCTTGTACCTGTGGGGCTCCTAAGATGGTAGCACACTCATCAACTATAGCTTGGTACCTAGTGCCTTCAGTCATCAGAACTATCCTTCCATCTGGATAGAAATGAGCTATAGAGTAGAACTGCATAATCATATCATCATTCCTTGAAGTGAACTCTCTGCCAACAAATGTATCTATGTCAATGGCCTTGAAGTTCTCTAGCACATGAGGAAAGTGGTCAGCATTTTCATTGATGTACTTCCAGTCCACGTATCTCATGTCACTAACTGCAGGAATCTTGTCTAACAAGACAGTCTCATAAAAATCTCGCCGCTCCTTGGTGTGGAAGCGAGCATCTACAGCAGTTCTCCTCCTTGTGGCATATGGATCATCAACTCTCCATTTCCTGAGTCCAGAGTCCTTTCTCTTCTTCATGTCCTCAGCAAGTGGGTGATCATCATTGTGTTCAGGCAAATGGGGTCTCAGCTTCCTCAGCACTGCAACATCTTCCTCTTCTTCCATGGTGGAAGATCTCTTGTTCTTCTCAGCAAGAGGAATATCTCTGGTGGTCCTCTTTGGCTTGGGGGCAGATGGTTTCTTGGCAGCAGATGGCTTGGCCTTGGATGCAGCCTAACTGGTCATTGCATTAGCCATCAGCTTCTTCTTCTTGGAGGGAGCATTTGCAGCTTGTTCCTCTTCTTCCTCCTCACTTTGCTCAGGAGTTCTCACCGTTGAAGTTGGTCTGGTCTTGACATGAACTGTCTGCTTCCACTCTCTCTTCTTGGCAGATTTCTTAGGCATGGACTTAGAAGTCCTAGGTGACTCCAGAGTGAGAATCATACCTGCCCTAGCACTCTCTGGTGGTCTCATAGCTTCAGTCCTGACATACTCCTTCCTGACAGGTCTCTTAGTAGAAGTGGCCTCATTGGCAGATTTCCTAGCACCTTTTTCTTTCTTCTCTTGCTGCTTCTTGGCTAGAACCTCTTCTGACACAAAATCTGAGTCCTCTCCATCTGAGTTAAGCTTCTTCCTAGTCCTTGTGGCAGCCTTGGGCAACCCATGAGGACTGGGGGTGCATGGATCCTCTGAACATGAAGAACTAGCTTCTGGGCTAGTGCCAGCATCCAAGTCAACACTCTGCTCTCTGAAATCATTGTCACAGTCCTCTGACCCAGAAATGTTGTCCTTGTGAATAGATTTAAGAAAAGTGGAATGTACAAGCATCACAAAATTCAGAAGTTTTTGAAAGTTTGAACTCAAAATCTTAGTCTTAAGTTTCAACTAAGTGGGTTTCGGTTCCACCGAGTTTGAGTTTTCAGAGCCACCGAGACACACATTCTCATATGACAGAAACTTGGCAACCCTTTTTGGTTTCACCGATAAGAGAAACTCGGTTTCACCGAGAATATTCTTAGTAGCCCTAGACCCCGAATCAGCTACTATCCTTTACCACACTTGTGCCTCAAAGTGGCACCATGTTCCTCATGTAGAGAGTCTCATGATATATCACTTTCATATGGTAGTGGGAATTACCTATTCATTATTTCAAACTTGGCTTGTATATTCCTACGACGGGCTTCCTCAAATGCCCGAGGTCTTCATGAGCAATCAAGTTGGATGCACACCCCACTTAGCTTCATTTGAGCTTCCATACACTTATAGCTCTAGTGCATCATTTGCATGGCAATCCCTACTCCTTGCATTGACATCTATCGATGGGCATCTCCATAGCCCGTTGGTACGCCTAGTTGATGTGAGACTATCTTCTCCACTTCCTACCCCTTTGATATCTACCACCATACTCTATTCCATTTAAATGCTATGTCCAATGGCTCACGCTCATGTATTGCATGAAGAATAAAAAGTTGATGCTTATTGAAAAAGTACGAACCAATTGCCTAACTTGGACACCGTGGTGCTTAATATTGCTATGTTAATATTTGTTGATTCATCTTTTCTAAACGAGCATACCTGAATAAGATTACATAGTGGATAGCATGTCACATCAAAAATTCTATTTTTATCATTTACCTACTCGAGGACGAGCAGGAATTAAGCTTGAGGATGCTTGATACGTCTCCAACGTATCTATAATTTTTGATTGTTCCATGCTGATATATTATCATTCTAGGATACTTTTTGGGTCTTTATTTACCAATTTATAATATTTTTGAGCACTAACCTATTAACCCAGTGCCCAGTGCTAGTTGCTGTTTTCTGCGTGTTTTTTGCTTTTCAAGTTTATAGTACCAAACGAAGTCCAATTGCCACGAATTTTTTTGATGATTTTTTCTGGACCAAAAGAAGACCTGGAAGCTTTGGAAGGAGTCCGGGGGCCGCACAAGTCAACAGGGCGCGCCCCAGGGGGGGCGCGCCCTGATGGCTTGTGCCTCCCTCGGTTGTCTCCCGACGCCCCTCTCTGGCCTATAAATTCTCTTTCACCCTAAAAATAATAGAGGCACTCCCGAAACCCTTTTTCCGTCGCCACAAGTCCCTGTTCTGTCATGAGGCCATTTGGAGCTCCGTTCTGGCACCCTGTCGGAGGGGGGATCGGTCACGGAGGGCCTCTTCATCAACCTTGCTGCCCTCATGATGATGTGTGAGTAGTTCACCACAGGCCTACGGGTCCATATCTAGTACCTAGATGGCAATCTCTCTCTCTTATGATCTTCAATACAACGGTCATCGCATCTTTGCTTTGATCTATCCGATGTAATCCTATTGCGCGGTGTGTTTGTTGGAATCCGATGAATTGTGGGCTTATGTTCAGATTATTCATGAAAAGTATTTGAGATGCCTCTGAATTATATTATCTCTTATGTGCATGATCATTATAGCTTCGTAATGCTCTCCGATCTATTGATATGCTTTGGCCAAGTAGATTGATATTTCATCGGCGGGAGTGGTGCGTTGTGGTAGGTTCAACCTGGCGAGTTTCTATATCCGAGTGACAAAGTAGGGGACAAGATGCGTCTTTGTGTTGTTTCTAGTAAGGTTAAAACGATGGGGTTCATTCATATTGTTTGAGTTTACTTTGTCTACATCATGTCATCGTTCTCCAAGAATTACTATGTTTTACTTAATACTCTAGATGCATGCTGGATAGCGGTCGATGAGTGGAGTAATAGTAATAGGTGCAGGCAGGAGTCGGCCTATTTCCTTATGGACGTGATGCCAATATACATGATCATTGCCGTGAACATCGCATAACTATTCGCTTTTCTATCAATTGCCCAACAATAATTTGTTTACCCACTGTATGCTGCCTACATGAGAGATGTCGTTAGGGAACACTATGGCCCTCGAGTCTATTCACTTATATATATTCGCAAACGCTATATTTACCTTGCTGCCTTTATTTAATTTTTATTTATTTTGCAATTTATATTTATCAACAATTATCTACACAACTCATTTGCTTGCAAATAACGAGATCAAGGGGATTGACAACCCTCTTGCCCGCGTTGGGTGCAAGTTGTTTGTTCATTTGTGTGCAGCCACTGAAGACGATTGAGGATTGATATTCCTATTGGTTCGATAAACCTTGGTTTCATAACTGAGGGAAATGCTTATCCGCTTTGTGCTGCAATTACCCGTTCCTCTTCACGGAAAACCCAACGCAGATCACAAGTATCCCGTTACTGAGTGGACGCCGACCCCAGTTGAGGAAACCCCGGAGACAGCTCTTCACGGCAAGGAAACACCTCAGGTATGGATCGTGTACTTTGACGGGGCTTTCTCGCTGAAAGGCGCCGGTGCCGGAGTGCTGCTCATAGCGCCCACCGGAGAGCACCTCAAGTATGTGGTCCAAATGCACTTCCCTCGGAGGTGTCGACCAACAACACAACTGAGTATGAGGGTTTATTTGCAGAGCTGTGGATAGCGGCAGATTTGGGAATCAATAAATTGATAGTCCGGGGAGACTCGCAATTGGTTGTGCGCCAGGTCAATAAGGATTACCAGAGCCCCCTGATGGAAGCATATGTTGATGAAGTGAGGAATTTGGAAGCACGTTTCGATGGTCTGCGGATGGAACACGTCCCCAGGGCAGAGAATGACATCGTCGACGACCTATCGAAATGGGCAGGTCAGAAGTCGCCTGTGGAACCAGGCACCTTTGTGCTCTGACTCACTCAGCCATCAGTTACACCATCAAGGCGGCAAACCAAGAAGAGAAAGATCAGCTCCGGGGACTATTTCCCGGCAGAGCCACCTGTGGCCGCCAAGAAGGTTGCCGGGGGTGACGAAATGCTCGACGGTGAGCGCCAAGCCTCAGCAGGACAGGTGGTCCCCGTCATCGAGGCTAGCGCCCCCGCGGCAGAAGAAACGCCTTTGGTCCTTGTCGTCGAGCCACGGGCTCCGACATGGGCGCAACAGATTGTCCAGTACCTCCAGACAAGAGACCTCCCCGAAGAGCAAGAAGAAGCCGAGAAAGTAGCTCGGCAGTCGAGGATGTATCAGTTCATGGACAACGATCTATATAGGAGGAGACCGAACGGAGTGAAATTGAGGTGCATCGCTCGGGAAGAAGGACAAAAGCTGCTGACGGAGATACATGAGGGGATCTGTGGCTCCCACGTAGGATCAAGAGCCATTGTCGGGAAGGCGTTCCGGCAAGGCTTTTATTGGCCCATAGCCCTTCAAGACGCCTTGGCAGTGGTAACAACGTGCGATGCATGCCAATACCATGCCAAGCAAATACACCAACCAGCACAAGCCCTTCAAACCGTGCCACTCTCCTGGCCATTCTCGGTGTGGGGGCTCGACATCGTCGGCCTCCTCCGCCGTGCTACCGGGGGCTTCGAGTTCTTGTTCGTCGCTATCGACAAGTTCACGAAGTGTACCGAGGTTGAGCCGGTGAGAAAGGTAATGGCGCAGGCGGCGGTCAAGTTCCTCAGAGGGATTGTTTGCCGTTTCGGGGTTCCCAACAGGATCATCACCGATAACGGCACGCAGTTCACCAGCAGCACTTTTATGCAATACTGTCAAGACATTGGCTCCCGGATCTGCTTCGCCTTGGTTGCTCACCCCAGGAACGACAGGCAAGTAGAGAGGGCGAATGCTGAAGTGCTGCGGGGTCTCAAGACGAGGACTTTCGACAAGCTGCGCAAGCATGGAAGGCGCTGGATTGATGAACTGTCGACGGTTCTTTGGTCGATCAGAACGACGCCAAATTGAGTCACCGGCGAAACACCCTTTGCCCTGGTCTACGGGGCAGAGGCAGTTCTCCCCACAGAACTCACGTACGGGTCATCGAGAGTGCAGGCCTTTGACGAGGACCAGCAAGAGCGGCTACGGCATGACGATGCCACGCTCCTCGAGGAAGATCGACTCTAGGGCGCACTGCGCGCTGCTAGGTACCAGCAGGCCTTGCGCCGCTACCATAGCCGCAAAGTGCACGTCAGGATTGTTGAGGAAGGCGACTTTTTCCTTCGACGGATTCAGTCCGCGAAGGGGGCAAACAAGTTGATGCCGAAGTGGGAAGGCCCTTACTGGGTGGTATGAGTCACCAGGCCTGGCGCAGTCCGCTTGGAGACCGAAGATGGCACCCTGGTGCAAAACTCGTGGAATATCGAGCATCTTCACAAGTTCTACCCGTAAGGCGCGATTGTCGGGCTCCCCGACAACCACTTTTGTGCAAGTCTCACAGCAATGCGTGTAATCCTTTGTACAAAGCCAGGTGATGACCCTGTGCGCAGTCAGTAAAGCTAGATATCCTGCAACTTTTCTCCTGCCTAGATACATATTTGCATTATGTTTCGCTATGCGGGTTATTGCGGTAGCTCATTGCCAGCATAAGGTTGTTATCGAACTGCTAAAAGCCCATAGCGCACCCGATTTTCTCTTCTTTCTTTTTCTCGAAAGGAAGCACGATTACCTCCCCCCGCGCACAAGTCATCCCGGGGGAAGAAGGGGAGGCAAGGGCAGACGTATTCAGAGCAACAACCTCACGGCAAGATGGAGAACATAAGTGAAACCCTTACTCTTTCCCTCCTACAAATTGCGGCCTGAGAAAAGACCTGCGCGCGGGTGGGCCCTTACCGAAATCGTTGCGCATCAGGGGTTGGAAGCATGCCCAGCACCCCGGATAGTCATGGCGAGGACGATGAGGGAACCTTGCCGAAAGTGGCGCTACGGGAGAGTGCTCAGGATTTATCCTTGGAAGCGCCCCTCGATAAGGCAACCCACATCGGCAAAGGCCCCCGACGAGCGTAAATGTCGGAAAGGTACCGCGATGCAGTTTTTCGCAAAGAAGGGAAAGAAAAAGAGGGATTAACACACAAACATACAAGGCAAATCCTTGATATATTAGTAGTACCCAATGTTTTTCCTTGATTTTCTTTCAGGACTTCGTTGGGTACAACCTGGATACAAGAGGTGAGCCCCGAGCTCAGCGGCAACGGTAGCGAGGTCAAGTCGGAGTACGATTTCCTCTAACGCCGCCGCCGCCGTCCAGAGGGAGATCGACCACTACGACGTGGCGATCGACCCAGAAACAAGGCCCCACAAACGAGGCCTTGCTTTCCGAATCCCTCCAGGGCGCCGACGCGCCATCCGAATCCCTCCAGGACGCCGGTGCGCGCGCTACTCGAAGTCACCGCCCTTGATCTGGACACCGAGGGTGCCATTGTCGTCATCACTGCCACCGGAGGAGCAAGAGTCGCTGCCCCTTGAGCTTTTCGCGCAGCACTCCAGGCAGGCCCCCACGGCCCCGAAGGACTTCACGGAGAGGGTGGCGGAGCCGTCAAACTCAAAGTGAAGAAGATGCTCGGGCCCGATCCCCCGGGAACGGGCAAACGATCTCCACCCTCGCGCAAGGAACATGGCGCCTCCAGGGGAGAGGTCGACCACCACCCACGCGGGCCCATCGAGGCAGCCATCGGCACAGAGCCACAAGCCTCGAGGGCGGCGGGCCTCCATGGTCCTCGCGAAAAGATCAGGAAGACGCAGCCAGCTCCGGCGACGCCGGGGGACCACCACGAGGAAATCTTGCACCTCGACTCCTGCGAGAGCACCCGCATGGAGCCGCGAGGGAGGCACACCTCCGTGGCCGCCACGGTTCGGCGGAGCCGCCCCCGCGCGACCCCTGGACACCGGCTGGCCGCGAGAGCTGGACCCGACCTCCGCCGCCGTCACCACAATGCGCATCGGGCTCTGGGGGACTGCCTCTCCCGGTGCCCCTAGGACCTCGAGCGCGGCCGCGACCCCTCGCCATCGCAGAGGGAGCGCACTGGAAATGGTGGCGAAAGGAAGAGGGAAGGACCACCAAGCAGCTAAGGAAGAGCACGGAGTCGCGGATGAGTGGCACCCTCTTTTACCCCTCCCTATTTATAGGGGCAAGGGGAAGAAGAGGGGGCGACCCCCCGTAGACCAAAATGAGCGCACGCTCGTACACCCACGGCTTCAGCGATCGCCCTCCCCGGCCAATGGCGTGCGCCACGCACGCCACGCGTCGCCCGAGGCATAGTCAAGGCAGAAGGAGGAACGACCCCAATTGAATGGCGGGGGGCGGGCGGACGACGCATCATTTCCCCCGCTGCTTACCCCAAGGAAGGGCAGGGGGCTGACCGCCCGTGTACCGATGTGACCACTCACTGTCAAGCGTGCTGCCTGGGCAACCGCCCTTCTCCACCAATGCCATTACCCGTGGTAAATGCGTATCATGGGAGAGGTCAGTAATAAGTCATCATAACTGTAGGGAAACGCGGCCACGCATGCCCTTGCACTGTTTTGGGCCTAGCCCAACAACGGCGCGCGCGCGTGTATGGCCCAGACCCGGGGGCTACTGTCGGTGTACTAAGAACTGGGGGTCCCTAGTACCCAGACTTATGCACGGGCAGTTGCCTCAGGCCGGCAGCTTCTTGCCGGGCTCGCACCAGCCTCCAAGGCAAACCGAAGCTAAGACCAGAGCAAGGCGACCATGCCCTTCACCAGGCGGAGTAGCCCTCCCACGGGCATCCCTAGGAAGGATTCCAACCCGCCAGGCCGCCACTCCACCTCACGAGGGACGATTGTCTACATCGGCTGAGGTGTCGAGCGGGCAGACGGAGCTGGCCGGGGCACGTGGCTACAACGGCGGGCCTGCTACAGCTTTAACGCCACCCGTCTTGCGGCGTGGCAGAAGAATAAGAGGTAGATGTGCGGACGGCACAGAAGGAGAGGCAATCCTTTCCGGGAAAGGTCGCCAGCGCGCCACCTCACGGTGCATTCAATACGCCTGTCCTAGTCCGTCAGAGTTAGGTGTCTCCTACTACCACTCTGACGACAGCCCCTGTAGCTGTAAGAGCGCACTGTACACCTAGTAAATGACCATTGTAGCCTTTGTGGAAACCCCTTGAACTATAAAGGAGGCCGATGGCTACCTTGACAAAGGTTGACACCCTATCCATTTGCACGCGTAGCAGCACCTCTCGAGCATCCTTGCCGGGCGGCTGCTCCCCTGTATTTGGACCCAGATATACAAACACACAGACATGACGTAGGGTTTTACGCTCCCGAGCGGCCCAAACCTGTATATAACCCTGCGTGTAGTCATGGCCGACCGATGCTCTTTGCGCACTCGACGCCCCTGCCGAACCGTAAAGGGACCCCGCTGGTCCCGTAGATCGTCGTGAATCACACCCCCGACATAATCATTCATGAATTGCTTGTATGACCAATATTGTGATTGTCAAACTTCAATAGATTTTACTTTCTAAACCAAATGTGAAACTACTACTAAGCATAAAGCACATTGATAATTTCAGATTTATGAAATTTCATTCATTCACAATTTACTCTTAGGATATAAGTGAAGCACAAGAGTAAACATCAAACTACTCTCAAACGATATAAGTGAAGATCAATGAGTAGTCAAAAAATTAAGTAACTATGTGAGGACTCTCTCTCAATAAAGATTTTCAGCTCTTATAATTTTATTCAAACAGCAAACAAAACAAAAATACACTCCAAGAATAGCACATATCATGTGAACGAATAAAAACTTAGGCTCAACATAGGCTAACCGATATTTGTTTGATGAAGAGAGGTGGGATGCGTAGCATCCCCAAGCTTAGATGCTTGAGAATTCTTGTAATATTGTCTTGGGGTGCCTTGGGCATCCCCAAGCTTGAGATTTTGTATCTCGTTCAATCCTCTCATGTCCCTGTTTCACCTAAGTCTCAAAAGTTTCATCCACACAAAACATGAAAAGAACTCGTGAGATAGGTTAGGGAACATAAGAATAAATAAACTCTTTATATACTGCCAAGACAAGTTTAATAATAAATTTCAAACATTATCTACCGTATACTATCATTTCCATAATTTGTATCTACCAATATAAGTCATGAAAACCATAGGAGAAGTAGATAACAAAACTATGACAACAATCTGTCTAAACATGACATTCTGTAGCAATTAATTTACAAAATGCACTTATGTATCTCAAAAAATTATGAACATTTAGGAAATGATAAATAATTTATATAGAAATAATGTGTAAAAATTTCAGAAACTTTCCACATTTCAGTAAAATATGAAAATTCAAACACTACAGCAAAAGTTTCTGTTTTTATACATCACACATCAAGCATGCAATTCAAACATCCTAAAAGGCAATTCTTGGAACTTTTTATTGAAAAACAAGATTATAAATAACATCTAATAGAGAACAACAAAATAAAATGACGCTCCAAGCAAAACACATATTATGTGACGAATAAAAATATAGCTCCAAGTAAGATATACCGATAGTGTTGAAGACGAAAGTGGGGATGCCTTCCGGGGCATTCCCAAGCTTAGACGCTTGAATCTTCCTTGGATATTACCTTGAGGGTGCCTTGGGAATCCCCAATCTTAGGGTCTTGCCACTCCTTATTCCCCTCATATTGGTATCTCACCCAAAACTTGAAAACTTCCATCACACAAAACTTAACGGAACTTCATGAGATGGGTTAGTGCAATAAAGATAGATCATTCACTTAGGTACTATCAAGACAAGATTAATAATTGTTATCACATAATACCTACTGTATTCTATCATTTCCATAATTTATACCACTAAATATAAGCTATGTAAACACTAAAACAAGCAAACTATGCATGCAAAACAGAATCTGTCAAAAATAGAACAGTCTGTGAAGATCTGAATGAAATACATATTTCCCTATCTCTAAAATTCTGAAAAATTATGAGAATTTGCATAGCAAGACTTTGTACAAATTTCATAATTTTTTGACTCTCCAGTAAAATCATAGAAATTATTCACTGGACGTAAAAGTTTCCGTTTTTGCATAGAATCAAACTAACAAGTATCCGCACTATCCCAAAGGATTTACTTGGTACTTTATTGAAATAAAAGACACAAAACATCACTACTACAATAGCTTAATCATGTGAACACACAAAAATAGAAAGTATAAATATTGAGTTGTCTCCCAGCAAGCGCTTTTCTTTAAAGCCTTTTAGCTAGGCATGATGATTTCAATGATGCTCACGTAGAAGTGAAGAATTGAAACACGAACTGAGCATCATGAAGCATATGACAAGCACATTTAAGTCTAAACCTATTCCTATGCATAGGGATTTTGTGAGCAAACAATTTATTATAGCAAGAATCAACTTGCATAGGAAGGCAAAACAAACATGACTCCAAAACTTTGATCACATATGGAGGAAACTTGATATTATTGCAGTACCTGCAAGCATATGTTCCTCCCTCATAATAATTTTCAGTAGCATCATGAAGGAATTCAACAATATAACTATCACATAAATCATTCTTTTCATGATCCACAAGCATAGAAAATTTATTACTCTCCAAATAAGCAATTTTCTTCTCATTCATTGTAGTGGGAGCAAACTCAACAAAATAACTATCATGAGATACATGATTGACATAACCAAATTAAAAATTAAAATCATGATAACAGGTTTCATAGTTATCATTATTATTTATAGCATACATGTCATCATCATAATCATCATAGCAAGTGAGGGAGTCCGGGACTAAGGGGTCCTCGGGCCATTGATCCATCCCTTGTGGCACTACTAGGAAAAGGGCTATAGCTGATATGGACATTAATGGCGCACCATGTATGTGGTGCGCCACTGCTATATAGCAGTGGCGCACCAGATACAGGTGCACCATTAGTGTCCTCATTACTAATGGTGCACCAGACACACGGTGCGCCATTACTAGCAAATTTTATTTTTTTTTATTTTTCCAAAACTATTAATGGCGCACCAGGGCACAGTGCGCCATTACTAGTTTTAACTAGTAATGGCGCACCACACGCTCCGTGCGCCACTACTAACAATTTTTTTTTTACTTTTTTTTTTCAAAACTTGTAATGGCGCACCTGTGTGAAGTGCGCCATTACTAGTTCAAACTAGTAATGGCGCACCACAACCACGGTGCGCCACTACTAACAATTTTTTTTTTTGCAAAACTAGTAATGGCGCACCCCTAACTGGTGAGCCATTAGTAACCAGGGTTACTAATGGCGCATTTTTAGGTGGTGCGCCATTAGTAACTTGAGACCAGCTAGATATTTTGGACAGCCACCTACCACACTCACTTTCCCCACTTCATTCTCTCCACCTCCTCCTTCAAGCTTGTCTCGGCTGCCTCCTCCTCCTCACCTCATTTGCACCATAGATTCACCCAAATTAAGTGGTTAAATTACCCCACGTTATGGTGCATCTGCTGGTCCATATCGTGGAGGATATCATCCAACTCGGGCCGACGTTCCTGCACAGCATGATGCCGTTCGAAAGGATGAATGGTGTCATCAAAGGATACGTTCGCAACATGTCACGTCCAGAGGGAAGCATAGCCAGGGGCTTTCTGACCGAAGAGTGCATCTCCTACTGCACGAATTATCTAGGCATCGAGAACCCCGTTGGTCTGCCCGTCAACAGGCACCTCGGCAGGCTCGCTGGATGGGGTCACCGCGATGGTCGCCGCGAAATGCATGTCGACTTCGAGGGTCGACTCGCCGACTTTGAAAGAGCAAACCTAGTCGCGCTACAACACATAGACGTGGTCGATCCTTGGGTGGTAGAGCACAAAACCTTTATTGAGAAGACGTACAATGACCGAGGCCAACAGAGGACGGACGGAGATATAATCAAAGAGCACAACTCATGTTTCACGCGTTGGTTCAAGGAGAAGCTTCTGTCGTACCCTTTACATGAGGATTCTTCCGCGGAAGAAAAACTCATATTCGCCTTGTCACAGGGCGCCGAGCACAACCTGATGACCTATGAGGCGTACGATATCAACGGCTACACATTCTACACCGAGGAAAAGGACATGAAGAGCGATTATCAGAACTCCGGGGTAACGATGGAATCCTACACCGGTAACGACAAGGACAGATACTACGGAAGGATCGAGGAGATCTGGGAGCTGAGCTACGCTGGAGAGAAGGTCCCGATGTTCCGTGTCAGATGGGCCAAGAGCGTCCTAAAAGAAGACCGGTATTTCACCACCATGGTTATACCCGAAGCCAAATCCAAGACCGCGGGCGCAAACGTCACCGCGAAAAACGAGCCATGGGTACTGGCTTCCCAAGTGGACCAATGCTTCTTCATTACCGACCCGCCAAAGCCCAGTCGTGTTGTCGTGAGGAGAGGCAAAAGGAACATCATCGGAATGGATGGAGTCGCCAATGAGCAAGACTTCGACAAGTACGGCGACCCGAAGATGGAAGATGACGACGACGATGAAGTACCATACACCACAAGAAGAAGCAGGACCACCCTACCTAAAGGACGTCCGTTCAAGAGAAGATCAATTCAAGGGGTTCCGGGGCTAAATTATTCAACCGCGAGAAAGAAGGGCAAGAAGATTGTGAAAAGATAGCTAAGATCGAATCACGACGTGTCGGCCACGTGTGTGTGTGTGTCAGTGGCAAGCTCAATTATTACATGCAACTAAATTATTACATGTATCACTTGATTTCAACCATGTCATCTAATTCTAAATCTTTGCACAATGGTTTTATCACTCCATTTGCATTTTCCTTTTCTTTTATCTCAAATCTTAAATTATCACAATGGTTTAAGTACGTGGTCTAATTAAAAATATTATTAAAGATCTTTTAAACATATTATTAAAAATTATACGCCCTATATTTAGGAATGGAGGGAGTATTAAAATTGCCATGTGTTTATTTTAAAGTGTTTGGATGTTTATCATAAGGTTAAAATAAAATTTTAAAAAAGGTGCAAAAAATGGGGTTGCCAAGATTCGAACCTGGGTGACTTGCTTAATGTATCAAGGGACCAACCACTAGGCCATGTAAGTGGTTCTGTCCATAACCACACACGCAATTGTTTTAACCTATTAGTACTAATAGTAATGGCGCACCCCTTAAAAGTGCGCCATTGCTATCCAGATGTTTATGGCGCACATCCTCAAAAGTGCGCCATTGCTATCGCACTCCCATCCCCACCTCTCCCGCGACCCCCTCCGCTCACTCTCCCATCGCCATTGCTATCCGCCGCACTCCCATCCCCACCTCTCCCGCGACCGCCCCGCCGCGCCGCCCCCTACCTGCTCGTCTCCGGTGACCCCCTCCGCTCCGGTGGCCTCCCTCTCCCTACCTCCCTCCCTCTCTCCCTCCCTCCCTCTCTCTCTCTCTCTCATCGTGCGCGCCCCTCCTCTGCAGCAGATCGAGCGCCTCTCCCGCGACCGCCCGCCGCGCCGCCCCCTACCTGCTCGTCTCCGGTGACCCCCTCCACTCCGGTAAGCCTCCCGCTCCCTCCCTCCCTCTCTCTCCCCCTCCCTCCCTCTCTCTCTCTCTCACCGTGCGCCCCCTCCTCTGCAGCAGAGCCCGTCTCCACCGCCGGTCCAGGACCCCCATCCCAGGAGCAACACCGGCGACCACTCCATAGGCAGGTAGCCACCACTCCCCCCTCCCACACACGTACTTCTCTTTTCTTGAACTCTAACCTCACTAAATCAGCAGGTTTAGTACCCCATTGTCCTGTACTCCCTGTTAAGAAAGAGATGATGCTCGTGTAATTCTAATTGCTGCCGTATTTGGGAGAGCAAGACGTTGATTACTATTGATAACACTAGCAGACTGTTATTAGGATCTGTTATTAGGATCTGCTAGTGTTATTCTAGTGTTATTAGGATCTGTTAAAAAAGGAAAAATGATCATTATTTGTGAAATATCTTCATCAAATCTGTTGCTCCAGAAAAGAAAGATCCAATTAAGAACCTTTTTGATTTATGTGAAGCAGAGCTGCAAAACACTCATCCTATCAGCAGCTCATTCGTTTCTTCAGGGCTGGTTGATTGTACCCATAAACTGTTGGAAGGTTGTAGATTCTGCAGCAGAGATTCAACAAAACATCATTAAAGATATTTTCTGCTTCAGCCTACACTTTTTTCAGCTCTTCGGTTGGATATGATTTTTTTTAGAGAAGTTCGATATGTTGATTAAGTTCACATTGTCATCCTTGTTTTTACCAGGGACAGGAGGTTATATTATTTGTCTTATTCAACAAAACCAACGAGCTGAAAAATCTGACTATTGTCACCATCCTTACATTCCTGTCATAGTAGTTTGTAAAAAAAAAGATTACTATTTGTGAAATATCTTCATCAAATCTGCTGGCATATCTCCGAGAAGGGAAAGATCCAAGAACCTTTTTGTTTTATGAGAAGCAGAGCTGCACAACACGCATCACATTAGGATATATAAATTCATTTCAGCTCTAGTCTAAATTCATTTCAGCTCTAGTCTGCATAACTACAAATCTACAATTTCGTTCTGGTATCCAGTGTTTTGCAATCAAATGAGTTATTCTAGAATCGGTTCATGTAGCTGCTGTAGTGTCTCGTGTATCCCTGATTGCCAATGATTCATGTCTCCTGTCCTAGTCCTGCCATTTTTATTTTGTGGAGGAAAGATCACATTGTCCTTTCCATTGCAGACCATGGTTGTAGCTTGTCATCATGATCTTATTTGTTCTGGTTGTGCCTATAAGCTTGTTGTGCCTATATGTAGGCCTTTTTTGTGCAGGTACAAAAATTACCCCTTTCTCCCGAAATGTCGATTAATTTCCGTTTCGGTTGAGAATGGGGTCCTAGGTCAAGAAAATTAGCAAAGGTCATGCCGAATTTTTCCGTGAATTCGTGCATGAACTTTGTTAATTTTCTTGACCTAGAAGGTGCCATATTCTCAACCGAAACAAAAATTAATCAACATTTATAGACAATGTTATTTCTACAAAGCAAATATTTCTAAGTGGCTTTTATAGTTTTCCCTTAAGTTGAAATGCAAACTATTTTTTCTTCCTGCAGCAAGAGCAATAGTGCACTTAGTTTGGTGGAGTTGAAACCAGAGAGTTGATTACTAATATAGGATAGAAGAATAGATACTACCCTGATCTCATCCAATAACTCTAGTAGCCTTTTTTCCTATTTAGAGCGAACATGGCCGACAACGATGAGGTCGGCGGTTCCGGCGGCAAGCCATTCTGGGAGCTGTCCCAGGAGATGGAGGGAGACCCTCACCGCTATGAGGACGCCGCGGAAGTCACCGATCCCGACTACACATCCCCTAGTGGCGTCGGGGATGACACCACTGATGGTGTCACCGAGGATGCCACCACTGATGATGGCGGCGCACGCACAGATGGCAGCCAACCGAAGAGGCAACGGAAGGACCGGCGCCCGAACGTGCTCGGCACCGTCAAGGAGGAATTTACTGAAGTGTCCTCCGAGGGGCATCCAACGGCGCCCAAAGAAATAGTCAAGGGGTACGCGGGATAGCTCGGGTGCATTCTCCGGAGCACCGTCTCGATCAACACCGAGAACCTAAGGCATCGTGACCGAGGGAATTTGCGCAACCTCCTCTTCACGAAGCTGCACGAACGATACAAGTTCCCCGGTGACTTTGCAAACACACGCCTCTCAGGGAATAAAGTGAACAGTGCCGCCCTCACGAAGATGAGCAAGGCCCTGGCTACTTGGAGAGGCGCGGTGAAGAGCATGATTGAAAAAGGGGACCGGCAAGTCGCGAGTTCATACCTCGAAGGCGTCATTCTGGCGAACCCAGATAAGGATAACTTCCTCGTGACTTACTTTCCCGAGTAAGTCATCCCCTCATCGCCCCGTAACATATGATTTCTTAGATTTCAATCGTTCTTTTTTTTCCTAACATTCCGTGTTTTGTGCAGTGACACACATTGCACACTCATCCTCTTAAGCCCGAAATATTCCATGGCCACGTATTTCGACTCGGACCGTCAGTTGAAGAAAGACTACACAAATATCAAGAAAGTTCTTGATGATGTTCTCCCCGGCTACGCCAGATCTGGAGGCACCTTCAGCAGGCCAATTCATAGGTACGGTAAGCACGTGTTCGCCCACAATACGACGTTCCCCTGCGTCAAGCAGCCGCCTGGCGGTCAGAAGGATGCCTACTACGCCCTCCATCACATGCGGGCGATCGTGCGGGACCATAATCACCTTCTGCTACCAAATAATCTCAAAGATTGGGCCGCAAGCTTGTCGGCAATCCAGGACACGGACATCAGACAAGAATTCTTTCGCATCCAGTCGAAGTTTGCGGAAATCATCCATCAAGATGTCCTTCGTACCTCGGGGCAGTTCTACCTTAGATATCAACCGTCCAACAGTGAGATAGAAACAACGCTAGAAATGCAGGCTGACAACGACCGCGATTTCATGACCATCACGATAGACGGCGGTTTCATCCACGCTCCGGTCCCTGAGTCGAGTCGAAAGTAGTGATGCTATGTAGTTCTGAAATATCGATTAGCTCTCTAGTTTGGACAGTCGTTCAACTTATATGTAATCGATGCTATTTATTAGTAGGACCACGAATCGTGCTATTAATGTGTTGCTTTTCTCTTCCGATCCTTTTGTTGCATACTTATATATTGCTTATGTATTGTCTGTGAATTGCTACTAACGTTTTGTTTGTCTAGTGCATAGAGATGCCGTCGTATGTCGTGTACAAGGGTAAGGTTCCCGGAGTCTACGACGACTGGGAGGAGTGTCGGAAACAGGTTTACCGTTTTAGCGGTAACAGTTACAAAGGGTACACCACTAGGGCGGAGGCGGAAGCTAGATACGCGCGCTATCTAGCGGGAGAGAGGAGGGAGCGGAGGAGGAACCGGATGAAGACCAGTTTCATCGCGATGATGCTCATCGTGATGACCGCAGCTCTCTTCTATGTGATGGTAGTTTAGATGATCGATATCGACTTGTAATGTGAAGACAAACTCGCTACTCGCGGTCTCGAGACTTGTAAATGTTCTAACTTTGTTCGGTCTTTTGAATTCGGAGACTAGCTAATATGATGAATTGTATTCGGAGACTAATCTTCTATTGTATTCGATGAATCTGCTGTTTATATGTTGTGCTGTCTATATTCTGTGCAGTAATATATTTTGTAACCTGCGCAAATATCAGAAAAGAAAAAAATAATAATTCCTAATATTCATACTAGTGGCGCACCATACAGCACATTAGTGGCGCACTGCTATAAAAAATACTAGTGGCGCATTATCTGTTAGTGCGCCATTAGTAACCCAGAGCACAAGGTAAATATGGCCCCCTGGGAGGCATACTAATGGCGCACCGTGTGACTTACTAATGGCGCACTGCCTGGTGCGCCACTATAGTCTGGTATACTAATGGCGCACCAGGGGTGCGCCATTAGTATATGTTACTAGTGGCGTGATGATAGTGGCGCACCTGTAGTGCGCCATTAATGGCCAAAACAGGTGCGCCACTAATAAGCCTTTTCCTAGTAGTGTGGGCCGTACAGGAGCGGTTGCTAGAAGGCCAAGTTGTCAAACAATCCCGTGTTCGGAAGGAGGAGTCCCGAAGACTTGGTGTATCCTCCAAGAAAGAATGGGCGTATCTGTGCCCGGATAGAAACCGACCATATCTAACCCTAGGTATCCCTGGTGTCTATATAAACCAGGGATCTTAGTTCGTAGAGGGAGAACTTAACTTATTAGGGTTTAGCTCGTGTGATCTCGAGGTAGATCTACTCTGTAAACCTTCATACTTAGCAATACAATCAAGCAGGACGTAGGGTTTTACCTCCTCACGAGGGCCCGAACCTGGGTAAACACCGTCTCCTTCGTCCACTGTTACCATCGTTCCTAGATTCACAGTTCGGGAGCCCCTACCTGAGATCCACCAGTTTCGACACCGACATTGGTGCTTTCATTGAGAGTTCCGCTGCAAATGGCCGAAGGATCAATGGCTCGTCTAATCATTGGCGGGGAGATCTGTAACAAGGACGTCTTCGTTCTTAGACTGATCCTCGCTTTCGGAAGCGTTGTGCTTCAAGCCGATCCCACGTGCCATCTTGGCTAGATCAAAAGGTTTGCCCCTGGCTCGGAAGTCAGGTTCGGGAACCTAGAGTTTGTCGCCGACCCCCGGGGAGATCTTGTTTTGACAAAGACCTCTGCTCTTCTTAAAAGACACACTGACCCCGACGCCTTAACGACGGAGGAAGTAAACCTCGCCGCTGGTATGGCCTCGGCCCCCAGCCCGGTTTTAAAACCTATCTTGATCGACGCATCTGAGCCAACCGCGGCCGCACACTCCCCGGGAATACCATCAAGTAACCCCGGGACGACAGCGCCACTGACTGACCCCAGTCGCGCCTTTGGTGCCGACCCAATCGGAGCCCCACTACCGGGCGAGCTACTCGGTCGGATCCAAGCCTTGAGCATGGCCGACCACCAAACATCGGTTTACGACCAGATCGGGCTGAGGCCCGACGATAGGGAAATTCACGTCCCTTCGGTGACACATCTAGTTGCCACCGTCGAGTGCCCGGATGAAGACATGTCTCACCAACCGACAAAGTTGAAAACGGTGTATATTCCGATCTCCGATCACTCGGGATCAGAACTCTCTCTGGACACTGAGACTCCGTCCGGCCTAACACACAACCTAGGGCCCGCACGGCAAAGCACTATTGGTGCCACGTCCCCCAAGCCCATTGAGGCGGAGATCAGAGGTTTCGCGCCCAATCCCATGACGGAACAAAATCCGGCTGTCCGGGCACCGAGCATGCACCTCGCCGGGGCGCGATATTTTTTCCCACCCACCACTCAGATCGAGCGCTTTAAAAGTGCACCAGAACCCGGTCTAATGAGCTTACGGGAGGTCAAGCAACGACATGGGGAATCGGTCCATCATTTTTGGGCTAGATTCCTCCTCAACAAAAACAGGATGAAAGGCGTTAACGACGTAGAAATGATCGCAACCTTCTAGCGGAACTGCCATGATAAGGGAATCCTCAACACCCTTGCCCATTGTCTAGTCCAAAACTTCTCCGATATAACATACTTGATGGAAAAGTACTACGCTATGGAGAGTACGCGGGAAGAACAACGATTTTATACAGAGCCGGCCCACTCCAAACTACCTAGAGAAGTTCGGAAAAGGCTCATGTCACCACAATACCCGCCCAGGCACAGGCCTGCCGAAAAAAGGAACAAATACCCCATGAAAAGGAAAACTGTCCTTGATAGATTACTGGACGGTCCTTGCCCCATACATCCCGCCCCGCCAAACGCAAGCCCATCCCACATCCTTCGAGCATGCTGGGTCGTTAGGCTGGTCGCAAAGAGCGTAGAAGCCATCCTCACGGCCCCACCCCTAGGCAGACGTTCAGTAATACCACCGGAAATTCACGCCGAGGTCCTAACGATCTACGAGACGTTCTCCTCGAAAGGTCAGAGGAAGAGAGCTCTTCAAGAACTCGATCAGATACACCAGGTGGAATCAAGGAAATCATGGGCAGATACACCGATAACTTTCGGCGAAAACGACCAACCGATGACCCGCACAGAGCGGGCACCGGCCGCCCTGGTTCTCAAAATGCAGTTCGATAAGGCTCGAATCGAGCGAAGCAGCACAACCTTTCGAGGAATCATCCCCGGAAGAGAGGCACGCTGCAAGGGGCGAGTAACCCTCGACGTAGTGTTCGGTACTCCCGATAACTACAGATCAGAGGAACTACTTTTTCATATAGTACCCTTTCACAGCGGTTACCATGCCCTCTTAGGGAGTGACGCCTTCACAAGGTTTCAGGCCAGACCTCATTATGGTTACATGAAACTTAAAATGCCGGGACCCAACGGTGTGATCATAGTTACAAGCGACCCGGATAGAGCCCTTCGAGCCGAGAATAAAATAGTGTCGCTTGCCCTCGAGGCACTAGCCGAGACGCTAGCCGCTGAGGAACTGACTATGCTCTGCTCTATCGTAGATAAGGACGACGTGATCCTTGGCAAAAGGCCAAATTCTACGTCATTCAAACCTGCAGACGAAATCATAAAATTTCAGGTACACCCAACGGACCCCAATAAAGCGGCGTCCATCGAAGCTCAGCTGGACCCTGCGGTCGCTGAAGCACTACGCACGTTCTTATGCGAAAAATGGGACATATTCGCTTGGCACCCATCAGATATGCCCGGAATCCCCCGAAGGTTGGCCAAACACAGTCTGAACATAATTGCAGGCTTCAAGCCGGTTAAACAGACCCTACGTCGATTTTCTGAACCCAAGCGTCAAGCTATGGGCGAAGAACTCGCCAAACTACTCGAAGCCGGATTCATCAGAGAGATCAAACACCCTGAATGGCTGGCAAACCTGGTCATGGTACCAAAGAAAGACAAATCCTGGCGGCTCTGTGTCGACTTCAAAGACCTTAACAAAGCCTGCCCTAAAGATCCTTTCCCTTTACCCCGCATTGACCAGATAATTTACGCCACTGCCAGACACGACTCACTATGTTTCCTCGATGCTTATTCCGACTATCATCAGATAAAAATGAAGGAGTCTGATCAAGCCGCAACCGCCTTCATCACCCCCTACGGGCCATTCTGCTTCAATACAATGCCTTTCGGGCTAAAAAACGCAGGCGCCACGTACCAGCGCATGATTCAAACATGCCTGGAAAAACAAATCGGCAAAACAGTCGAGGCGTACGTCGATGACATGGTCATCAAGACCAAACACGTCAGCCAGCTGGTGGACGACCTAGGCCGAACATTCGCCAGCCTGCGGGAGTATGATATACGGCTGAACCCGGACAAGTGTGTCTTCGGTGTCCCCACCGGCAAATTGCTCGGATTCATAGTCTCCCACAGGGGCATAGAAGCTAATCCGGCCAAGATCCGAGCTTTATCACAATTAGCGGTCCCCACGGAGCTAAAACACATCCAAAGACTGGCAGGCTGTGTGGCGGCGTTAAGCCGCTTCATCTCGCGCCTCGGTGAAAAAGCTCTGCCCCTTTACAAGCTATTGAAACGAACCAAGAACTTCAAATGGACCGATGAGGCCGCAGCTGCACTAGAGGAAATCAAGACGCTGCTAGCCAGCAACCCCATACTGATAGCACCCGGTACGGGCGAACCGATGTTGCTATACATCTCAGCCACCAACCAGGTCGTCAATGGAGCACTCGTGGCAGAATGGGAGGCCAAGGGCCATAAACACCGGGTACAAAAACCAGTATATTACGTATCGGAAGTACTTACTCCGTGCAAGACCAGATACCCGCATTATCAGAAGATAGCCTACACGGTGTTCATGGCTTCACGAAAGCTCAAACACTATTTCCAAGAGTGTTCGGTCACGGTGGTCTCCGAAGCGCCCCTAAACGATATAATCAACAACAGGGACGCCACCGGCCGCATAGCCAAGTGGGCCATCGAACTCCTCCCATTCAAAATCAATTATAAACCACGCCGAGCTATTAAATCTCAGGTGTTGGCCGATTTCATCGCCGAATGGACGGAGGCCGAGCTCCCCAGGGAATATAACACATACTCGCATTGGACAATGTACTTCGACGGATCCAAGACGATCGCCAGACTGAGGGCTGGAGTCATCCTCACATCCCCCACCGGCGACAACATCCGATATGTCCTCCAAATCATGTACGCCGACTCCAATAATGCGGCCGAGTACGAGGCTCTGTTGCATGGACTCCGGATGGAAGCCTCGATGGGCGTACAATGGCTCGAAGTACGAGGAGACTCCAATCTCGCCATCTCTCTAATCAACGGTGAATTCGATGCTAAGAACCCGAAAATGGCAGCTTACAGAAATGCCGTCTTTAAGATATCTGCACGATTCGAAGGACTAGAGTTCCACCACGTCTCCAGAGACAACAACCAAGCTGCCGACATCCTCGCTCGTATGGGCGCCAAACGCGACCCAGTCCCTAAGAACACCTTCCTAGAGAGGCTCTTCAAACCCTCTGTGGTATGGCAGGACAACGGTAGGGACGCCATAACTAACGGCAAAGAGCAGATCACCCCCCACAGTTGAACCAGATGAGCTAATCATCGGCGGTTTGACGTGGCTTGAGACTGCGTCGGTATTTCCCCAAAGAGGAAGGGATGATGCAGCACAGCGACGGTAAGTATTTCCCTCAGTTATGAAACCAAGGTTATCGAACCAGTAGGAGGATCACCACCACCCAATAAGCAGCACCTGCACACAAAAAACAAATACTTGCAACCCGACGCGAAAGAGAGGTTGTCAATCTCTCTACGGTAAAAAGATAGATTAGGTAGTGATAGATAGGAGAGATAGATCTCTCGCTACATCTATTGGCCTTCGCATCAATTTTCAGAAGTCTACGCTAGTGCCAATCAACGCTGCATCTGATCTCTGTCAGAACATCGCGTCAATCTTTGGCTGTTCCGTGGCGTCCATGCCTTTCACGTACCTAGGACTGCCCTTGGGAACCACAAAACCGTTGGTACAGGATCTTACACCTATGGTGTGCAAAGCAGAACGCAAAGTGTCGGCCACAATGCTACTGATGTCGCATGCCGGCAAGATAGCCCTGATCAATTCTATAGTCACGTCGCTAGTCATCTTCACCATGGGAACAATCAGATTACACCCCAAGATTATTGACCAGATTGATAAAATCAGACGCACGTGCCTCTGGAGAAAAAAAACTGATGAAGGAATTAAATGCAATTCTCTGGTTGCGTGGGATAGAATCTGTCGCCCAAAAAAGCACGGGGGGCTGGGAGTGATCAATCTGCGTGTCCAAAATGATGCCATGCTAATGAAATTCTTGCATAAGTTTTACAACCGACAAGATGTTCCTTGGGTGCGCATGATCTGGGACACGTACTATGGAACCAATATCCCGCATGCATTGGACCTCTGCGGCTCTTTTTGGTGGCGGGAAGTCATGCAACTTAGCCCCGTTTTCCGAGGTGTCACCACCATCCAAATAGGCAACGGGGGCACGGCCCTCTTCTGGAAGGACTGCTGGAATAATTCTATCTTCTCTGAAACCTACCCCCGAGCCTACTCATATACAACAAACGAAGACATTTCAACGCGACAGTTCTTGCAGATCACCGACCTAAGTGTGGCATTCCAACTGCCGCTGTCGATCGAGGCACATGAAGAGGTGAGAAAGATGCAAAGAGCAACAATGGATATTCGCCTAACAGGCAGTGATCGTGATGCGTGGTCCTATGTATGGGGGAAGACTGAATTCAGAACCAAGGACTTCTATGCATACTACTTCAGGGAGGTTCGTGTCCATCAAGCGTATAGTTGGTTGTGGAAGACTGTCAACACTCCCAAGCTAAAGGTCTTCGGCTGGTTCCTACTTTCAGACAGACTTAACACAAGAAACATGCTCAAAAGGAGGCACTATAATATAGGTAACAACTTTACCTGCCTCCTATGTGATGCCCGGGCGGAAGAAACGGTGGAACATCTATTTTTCCACTGCGAGTTCTCCAAAACATGCTGGAGGGCGCTAAAAATCTCCTGGTCTACTCATGATGATCACCTGAAGTTGTTGGAGGTTGCAAAGCAAAAACATAAGGGTGCCTTGTTCATGGACACGTTTTTGACAGCGTCATGGGGGGTCTGGAAAGAACGTAACAATAAACTATTTAGGGGAGTGCCTCCCACGATCACTTCCTGGAAAAGAAGGCTCAAAGAAGACTTAGGCAACCTCATCCACAGGGCTGGAGACAAGAAAAAACCTCTAATCACAGCGCTTGTTAACTCTATTGTATAACTTTATTGTATAACTTTAGCTATAGCTCTAATCCCCCCCTCACCACCCTCACCTCGAGGATGGCTCCACTTGTATGACATGTAACTCCCTTTTGTTGCAGTGATACAAAGATGCAGTAGGAGTTTCTCCTACTGTCTAATTTTCAAAAAAAAAGAACACAAAATAAAAAGGGCAAATAAAATATGCAGCAATATGTTTTTTGGTTTTTGGTTTTGTAGATCTGAAAACAAAGATGCAAAAAGATAGATCGGAAAGGAATATGTTGGAAAAGTAGACCCGGGGGCCGTAGGGTTCACTAGTGGCTTCTCTCATGAGTATAGCGCACGGTGGGTGAACAAATTACTGCTGGGCAATTGATAGAAAATCGAATAGTCATGACGATATCCAAGGCGATGATCATTATATAGGCATCACGTCCAAGATAAGTAGACCGACTCATGCCTGCATCTACCACTATTACTCCATACATCGACCGCTATCCAGCATGCATCTAGTGTATTAAGTTCATGGAAAAACGGAGTAATGCAATAAGAATGATGACATGATGTAGACAAGATCTATTCATGTGGGAATAGACCCCATCTTGTTATCCTTAATGGCAACGATACATGCGTGTCTTGATGCCCCTTCTGTCACTGGGAAAGAACACCGCAAGATCGAACCCATCACAAAGCACCTCTTCCCATGGCAAGAAAAATCGATCTAGTTGGCCTAACTAAACCAACGATTCGAAGAAGAAATACGAGGCTATAAGTAATCATGCATTTAAGAGATCAAAGAAGACTCAAATAATATTCATGGATAGAAACTGATCATGAACTCAAAATTCATCGGATCCCAACAAACACACCACAAAAGTTTACATCAAATAGATCTCCAAGAGACCATTGTATTGAGAATCATGAGAGAGAGAGGAAGCCATCTAGCTACTGCCTACGGACCCATAGGTCTATGGTGGACTGCTCACGCATCATCGGAGAGGCACCTATGAAGAAGATGAACCCCTTCGTGATGGTGTTTAGATTGGATCTCGAGGTTCTGGAACTTGCGGCGGATGGAATTGTGTTTTGTCGACCCCCCAGGGTTTTTGGAATATTTGGGAATTTATAGGCCTCAGAGGCGGTGGAGAGGGGCCCCGAGGAGGGCACAACCCATCAGGGCGCGCCGGGGCCCCCCTGGCGCGCCCTGGTGGGTTGTGGTCTCCTCAGACCACCTCTCCGGCACTTCTTTGCCCCACCGGGTGTCTTCTGGTCCAGAAAAAATCTCCAAAAAGTTTCGTCACGATTGGACTCCGTTTGGTATTGATATTCTGCGAAGTAAAAAACAAGCAAAAACAGCAACTGGCACTTTGGCACTATGTCAATAGGTTAGTCCCAAAAAATGATATAAAGTTGTTATAAAATGATTGTAAAACATCCAAGAATGATAATATAACAACATGGAACAAGCAAAAATTATAGATACGTTGGAGACGTATCACGGTTCCACTATTGAGGAAACTCCCTCGGCCCACGAAGTGATGACCGTAATCGCACCGTGGACAGAACCCTTCCTTTCTTACCTTCTGCGCAAAGAACTCCCCGTTGACCAAACGGAGGCGAGGCGCATAGTGCGGCGATCAAAAGCCTACAAGGTCCATGAAGGAGAATTATACAAAAAGAGCACCACGGGGGTCCTCCAACGGTGCATATCTAAAGAAGAAGGAAGGCAGCTCTTGGCAGAGATACATGCAGGCATGGGCGGCCATCACGCGGCAACACGGGCCCTGGTAGGCAAGGCTTTTCGAGCCGGGTTCTTCTGGCCAACTGCCTGAACTGATGCCCCCACACTCGTTCAGCATTGTGTCGGCTGTCAGCTCTTTGCTAATCAAAGCCACATGCCTCCTACGACTCTTCGAACGATACCCATCACATGGCCTTTTGCGGTATGGGGTTAGATATGGTCAGACCACTTAAAGGGGGGACCAAGAAAAATAAATACTTACTGGTCATGGTCGGCAAATTCACTTAATGGATCGAAGCAAAACCAGTAAGTTTGGCAAAATCAGGACCGGTCATTGACTTTATATCTGACGTGGTGCACCGTTACGACGTCCCACACAGTATAATAACCGATGATGGAACCAACTTTACCACCCAGGTGGTCAAGGACTGGTGCGCCAACCTGGGTATCAAGCTTGATTATGCCTCGGTGTACGACCCACAAACCAACAGACAAGTTGAAAGGGCCAACGGTCTCATTATGAGCGGTATTAAACGTCGCCTGGTCCGATCATTTCAAGAGTTTGACTGTCATTGGGTTGAGGAACTCGATTCCGTGCTGTGGGGTCTGCGTACAACCCCGAACCGATCAACGGGATACACACCATTTTTTATGGTGTACGGGGCTGAAGCAGTCCTCCCTTGTGACATCATTCATGATGCGCCGAGAGTGCGCATGTACGAGGAAAAAGAAGCTGAGCCAGATCGGCAGGACGACCTAGACGCCTTGGAGGGGGAGCGCGACATAGCCCGGGCTCGATCTACTTTCTATCAACAGCAGGCTCGGCGGTACCAAAGCAAGGAGGTTCGAGCTAAAGTTTATAACGTAGGCGAGTTGGTCTTACGCCTCCCAGAGAAGCAGAAGCATAAGCTCAAACCAGAGTGGGAGGGCCCTTTTGTAATTGTTGAAGTACTGACAGGAGGAGCTTACCGCCTTCGCAACCCGCAGGACAATCGTCTCGAACCAAACCCATGGAATGCAGCTCGCCTCCGGCGCTTCTACGGATAGACCGGTGTCACCTTGTCCCCCACCAACCCTTGTACTTCCTTTCTTTTTCTTTTTATCTACCTTTGTAGGAGTGGCTAGACCTTATTTCTAAACTTATGTTCGGCTCAACCGAACTATGATCTCATCGGTAAATGTTTTACCCGACAATCACCTGGGGGCTCCGTAATGAAGCCATCTTACTTACTTTGGCTATTTGCCTTATATGCACTCTGCCAACACCCCTTCCGCGCCACTTATGCACCAATTAGGCTTAAGTCTTAGCCAAGCCGGGTAGCCTTGCTCCTATGCTTACCCCCTACGTTCCCAACTGTTCGGCTAGGGGGTAAAGGGAGCACCTCTGCGATTGTTATGACCGGATTACTGATGTCTACTACGCAACTTTATTCTTGTAGACTTTGTTGGGCCTCCAAGCGCAGAGTTTTGTAGGACAGTAGCAATTTTCCCTCAAGTGGATGACCTAAGGTTTATCAATCCGTGGGAGGTGTAGGATGAAGATGGTCTCTCTCAAGCAACCCTGCAATCAAATAATAAAAAGTCTCTTGTGTCCCCAACACACCCAATACAATGGAAAATTGTATAGGTGCACTAGTTCAGCGAAGAGATGGTGATACAAGTGAAATATTGATGATAGATATAGGTTTTTGTAGTCTGAAAATATAAAAACAGCAAGGTGTCAAGTGACAAAAGTGAGCACAAACAGTATTGCAATGCTTGAAAACAAGGCCTAGGGTCCGTACTTTCGCTAGTGCAATCTCTCAACAATGCTAATATAATTGGATCACATAACCATCCCTCAACATGCAACGAAGAATCACTTCAAAGTTCTTATCTAGCGGAGAACATCAGAAGAAATTGTTTGTAGGGTACGAAACCACCTTAAAGTTATCCTTTCCAATCGATCTATCCAAGAGTTCGTACTAAAATAACCAAGTTATCCTTTCCGATCGATCTATCTAAGAGTTCGTACTAGAATAACACCATATGATACGCATCAACCAACTCTAATGTCACCACAAGTATCCATGAGTTAATTATACGATACACATCAAACAATTTCAGATTCATAATACTCAATCCAACACAAAGAACCTCAAAGAGTGCCCCGAGATTTCTACCGGAGAAATTAGGACAAGAACGTGTATCAACCCCTATGCATAGATTACCCCAATGTCACCTCGGGAATCCGCAAGTTGAGTATCAAAACATATATCGTGGATCAATAGAATACCCCATTGTCACTACGGGTATCCGCATGCAAGACATATATCAAGTGTTCTCAAATCCAATATTCAATCCAACATAACGAGATCTCAAAGGGAAAGATTCAATTCATCACAACAAGATAGCAAGGGAAACATCATATGATCCGACTATATTAACAAAGCCCGTGATACATCAAGATCGTGACATCTCAAGAACACGAGAGAGAGAGAGATTGAACACATAGCTACTGGTACATACCCTCATCCCCAAGGGTGGGCTACTCCCTCCTCATCATGGCCTCTGCCGGGATGATGAAGATGGCCACCGGAGATGGATTCCCCTCTCCGGCAGGGTACTGGAACGTCTCCAGATTGGATTTTTTTGTCGATACAGAGAGTTGCGGCGGCGGAGCGGAGAGTCTAGGGTTATTTCTGATGGTTTCTATATTTATAAGATTTTTGGGCGTCGGTTTCACGCCAAGATGGGCCACGAGAAGGGCACAAGACACCAGGGCGCGCCTGGGCCCTCTGGCGCGCCCTGGTGGGTTGTGCCCACCTCGTGGCTCTTCTCCGGTTGTTCTTCGCTCCAATATTGCTTATTTGGTCTAGAAAAAATCACCAAAAAGTTTCGGGCGATTCCGAGAACTTTCATTTTCTGCACAAAAACAACACCACGGTAATTCTGCTGAAAACAGCGTCAGTCCGGGTTAGTTCTAAATAAATCATGCAAAGTGCATCAAAACCATATAAAAGTATTGTAAACATAGGCAATCATGGCATGAATACTTCATAAATTATCGATACGTTGGAGACGTATCAGCATCCCCAAGCTTAATTCTTGCTCGTCCTCGAGTAGGTAAATGATAAAAGAACTAATTTATGAAGTGTGAATGCTAGCATAGTGCATAAGTTTGATCAATGATAATTTCAACCACTTTTCCTAGCATCGTAACAGCAACTTTTTCTCATAAAAATCATTATGATAGAGCAATCAATTCACATGTCATGGTTCA
The DNA here is from genome assembly GCA_039707655.1 of Elymus sibiricus. Classification (NCBI taxonomy): domain Eukaryota; kingdom Viridiplantae; phylum Streptophyta; class Magnoliopsida; order Poales; family Poaceae; genus Elymus; species Elymus sibiricus. The sequence continues at coordinate 372,409,649 of CM077669.1, forward strand.
AATAATGAATTCTCTTGAAACTTAACAACCTATGTTCTTAGTCACCAAACAATTGCAATTCAACTTATTCTCAACAAAGTCTAACTAAGAGCTCCACATACTCAATCATCATTTAGTCTTCTATGATTGCTAGTACTCAAAGCATATTTTTAGAACAAATCGCATCCATCGAACACATAGAAAGATAGGGGCTTAATGTTTTGCCTCCCAACTCATTTATCATAGAGATAATTGTCAACAATAATAAGTCATGATCAAATATATTTGACTGGCCATATGTGTCTAGATCTTTCCCCACCACATGATGCTTGACAACTAATATAAGTAGGTTGGAATAAGAAGTTGACTCAACATGAAAAGTAAATAACATGAAAGTAAATAGATTCTCCCTTCGCAGAGGGAAGCAGGGATTTGCATATGTGCCAGAGCTCAATGTTTAAAACAGAGATAAATATAATTTTGGGAGGTGCACCCTTCATGTCAACGTTACGACCAAGAGTTATCAATATCTTCCATGTTAAACACATTAGCGGCGGTTCCCAAGCGGTAAAAGTAAAGGTTTACTCCCCCTCCACCAACAAACACACTCCACGGCTAGCCGAATCCACGGGTACTGTTGGGGATATAACCCCGTGGTGAGACCCGCCCAGGTGGGGCCGGGTCATGAGGTTGGCGGCTTAAACGGTAAGGCTTGGAAGTAGCTTTCCCAATGGGTCTGGAGGCCCAGAGGCAGAAGACGACGTGCAACCCGGTGGCGGCTTGTCCGACAAGGCAGGAGTAGTTAGAGGCAAGGTCGGTTATCAAGTATGACCCGGCCCGGACTCTTGTAAAGCCCAGGGCCTCGACCTGTGTATATAAAGGCGGGTTACCTGGGTGGCTTAGGGCACGAAACCTTTGATCGAGTACTAGGTCAAGCGAATCCGCTCCCTTGTAATCGATATCCAATCAATACAACTCAAAGCAGGACGTAGGCTATTACCTCCTTCGAGAGGGGCCGAACCTGGGTAAACCTGTGTCTTTTGTCCCGACCAACCCCTTCGAGTTAACCGCCGTAGAGATGGCTTCACACCTAAGTCCTGGCACTAGGACATCTGCCGTGACAAAACCACGACAGTTGGCGCCCACCGTGGGGCAGATGCTCGGTGGTTTGGAGTACTCGAAGGGCTCTCTCCCAGGGATCGAGGGATACACCGTTGGCAGGATGACCAAGAGTCGCCGCGGCAAGCTCTACATCGACGATGCTGGCTGGGGCCCCGAGGCCGACTCAATCGAGTACGGGTACCGGGTACCCTTCGGTGGAATTCACGTCTTCATCGGCAAGATCGGCGGATCTAACCCCGGGCCAGACATCTGCACCGACCTCGTCGAGCCGGCCCGGCGCACGCAACCCGCCCGGGTCAACCCGGGCCGGAAGCACGTCTTCGTCGGCTTCACCCAAGGCACGGAACTTGAAGGTTCTATGTCGCAGGAGGAAACCCTCATCTGCTCGGAGGATGGATCCTCGAGCGGGGAGGTGGAATCAATCTACCAGCTTCACAACGGCGGGCTTGGGGGCTACTTCGAGGGCAACCATAACCCGGAATACTATGAGCCGCCGAGCAGAGCCGCTGTCTTCATGGCTGGATCGGTGCCGGCTTCTGGCAGCACGGCAGCCGGGACAGCGGCCGCTGGCGCAACGGGAGCTGGGTCAGCCAGGCCGCCGGCTTAAGTTTTGCTGGATCTGATGAATGAACTTACGACTCTGATGGGAACCGAGGTCATGGCCGAAAACCAAGCAGCCCGTAACACGAAGATTGCGAGGTTGAAGGACCAGATGGCCAGTGCCCAAGAGGAAATCAACGCGCTGAAAGCTTAGATGGATGCTGAGTCGGAGCGCCTCAGGGCGGAAGCTTTTTGCCTTGACCTGGATCAAAAAACCGCAGACGCAGTCCGTCGGATGAGGCACCAGACTCGCCTGCCGGATCAGTATGAGCCTAGGAATCTTTTCAACACGCCAGGGTCAGGATGGAATGCGCCTCTGACCTTGACCCGGGCGGCAGAAGTACCTGGGAGTAGGGCGGCGGTTCAACATCGGCAGCCAGACCCGCCCCGCAGGAACCAGACCCCGCCGCAACACTTTCCCACACCACCCGGTCATTATTCTAACCCGGTGGAGAACATGGTGGCAGCGGCAGTCAGGCTCGGCACGCTTCCCATCCCTGATGGAATGCCTTTTGCGGAAGAAGCACGGAATGCCATTGGGTATTTATAGACAGCGGTGGCGCAACAGGAGAAGTATACCTATAGCCGGAGCCGCGTGCACTCGCCCCGTATCCCGAGCCGCAGTTACAGCCGGCGTATAGAGTCGCCTACGATTTCTAGCAGCGAGCGACGTCGGAACCCGGCGCGGGATGACCCGCCTACGGTTGATGCCCAGGCGCTTGTAGATCATGCAAGAGCACAGCGAGAGACGGCAGTGGCCGCGGCGGCTTATCAAGAATCACCCACAGTAGCACCTTCTGTTTCGGTAGGAGCCGGAGTAACCTCCAGGGCTGTGGGAGTGTCGTGCTTAGTGCCGGCTCTACGAAACGAACGCCTGCCGAAGGATTTCAAGGGTCCCCGTAAGGTGCCAAATTATACTGCTGATCTACCTCCGAAAGCTTGGATCGAGAGTTATGAGCTAGCCATGGAGATGTTAGACGTCAGTGATGCAGTCTGCGCCAAGTATTTCATCATGATGCTGGAAGGGTCGGCTCGCACATGGTTGAAGGGTTTGCCACCCAACACCATTAATTCCTAGGCCGAGTTGAAGGAGAAGTTCATCAAGAATTTTCATGGAACGTGCAAGCAGCCCATGACAATCGTGGATTTGGATCATTGTGTGCAGCGTGACGATGAGTCAGCCCACCATTGGGTCCGGCGGGTCTCAACCATTATCCACTCCTCTGATAATATCACGGCGGCTCAAGCGGTTCTGATTCTGGAGAAGAATTGCCACTTTTTGCCCCTTAAACAGAAGCTTGGACGGCTCAAGCGTTCATGCCAGGATATGGGGGAGCTTATGGCGGCTCTCACCAAATACGCAGACTCTGACAGTACAAAGGATCCTGGGTCTGATGAGGAGAAATCAGCTAAGGGAAAGAAGAATGGCAATGGCAAGGGTCAACAGCAGAGTGGGGCAGGAAATAATAATAACAGCAATGGCGGTAAACGGAAGCACCCGGATGGCGGGTCAGATCTGGTGGCCAACACTAATGCTGGGAGCAACCGCGGCAAGGGCAATGGTAAACCGCCTTTTGGCAAATCTAAGCCTTTCAATATGGAAGCAATGTTGAATGCTCCTTGCCCAAAACATAGTGTTCCCGAGAAACCATCCACTCATGCCTGGAAGGATTGTTGGGTCATGCGGGAATTCCGGAATTACAGCATTAACCAGCATCAGGGTGGCGGCAATGGACCGTCTGGCGGGTCAGGATCCGGTTCGCCGGGGTCCGGCTTTGGTGCGGGCGGCTCAGGTTCTGGTTATCAAGGTCAGGGAAACCATGGGGGTCATAATCAACAGTCTGGCAATGGAGGTCAGCAACAAAACAACCAGTCCGGGTATCAGAGTAACCCAAAACAGCTTAATGGAGGCCAATATCACGTCTTTACGACAAGCCTTGACAAGCGGGATTAGAAGGTGCGCAAGCGGGTGGTTAATGCGGTCATGCCGGCTCTCGCACAGTACTTAAAGTGGTCTGAGTATGACATAACTTGGAGCAGGGAGGATCACCCGCCGCGTGTGGATAACCCGGGGTAGTCGGCCCTGGTAGTAGCCCCCCAAGTAGGAGGCTACGTGTTCACCAAGGTGCTTATGGATGGTGGCAGCAGTATCAACATCCTGTACTATGACACGTTCCGCCGGATGAACTTGCTTGACAAGGATCTCAAGCCATCTTCGACGGTCTTTCACGGAGTGGTGCCCGGAAAATTGGCTTATCTAGTTGGAAAGATTGCCCTGGAAGTAGCCTTCGGTGATGAGTTCAATTATAGGGTGGAAACCTTATGGTTCGAGGTGGTCAAAATCAAGAGCCGGTACCACACCTTGTTTGGGCGGCCGGCTTATGCCAAGTTCATGTCTAGGCCTTGTTATGTCTACTTACAGCTCAAGATGCCCGGATTAAACGGAACGATTACAGTGCATGGTGATCGGAAGATTGCTCTTGAGTGCGAGGAAGGCGATGCTGCATATGCAGAATCAAGTTGTGCTGAGGCAGAGCTCAAGTTTTATAAGGAGAATGTTGACCCGGCAGATATGACCCCATTGAAAAAGCCGAGCACTCAATCTGAGCCGCCCCTTAAGTTTGTGGCAGAAGATACCAAGCTGGTGGATTTTACTCCTGGCGACTCATCACAACAATTCACTATTGGGGCCAATATGGATCCCAAATAGGAAAGCGCGCTTATCGAATTCATCCGTGAGAATTGGGACATCTTTGCATGGAAGTCTTCTGACATGCCGGGTGTACCGAGAGAATTCGCTGAGCACCATCTTAATGTGGATCCTAAGTTTAAGCTGGTCAAGCAGTTCCTCCGTCGTTTCAATGAGGAGAGGCGTAAGGCTATTGGAGAAGAAGTAGCCCGGCTCTTGGTGGCAGGGTTTATCGTCGAAGTTTTTCACCCGGAGTGGTTAGCTGACCCGATGTTGGTACTCAAGAAGAACGGCACGTGGCGCATGTGTGTAGATTACACCGATCTCAACAAGGCGTGTCCAGTTGATCCATTTGCTCTCCCCCGTATCGACCAGATCATTGATGCAACGGCGGGTTGTGAGAGTTTATGTTTCCTGGATGCTTATTCGGGTTATCATCAGATCAAGATGGCAGTCAAAGACCTAGAGAAGACGTCTTTCATTACGCCTTTTGGAGCTTTCTGCTATGTGTCTATGCCTTTCGGGCTCAAGAGCACTCAGGCGACTTATCAGCGCTGTGTGCAGAACTGTCTTCATGATCAAATTGGGCGCAATGTTCATGCTTATGTGGATGATATTGTGGTGAAGTCAAGGAAGGAGACTCTGTTGGCTGATTTGAAGGAAACTTTTGATAATCAGCGGGTTTACAAGATGATGCTTAACTCGGCAAAGTGTGTGTTTGGTGTGCCTGCAGGCAAGCTCTTAGGATTCTTGGTCTCCGAGCGTGGCATTGAGGCTAACCCGGACAAGATAAAGGCCATCACTTCTTTGTCTAAGCCGGCGTGTATTAATGATGTTCAGCGCTTGGCGGGCCAAATTGCCGCTCTGAGCCGGTTCATAAGCCGCCTGGGTGAGAAAGCTATTCCTCTATATCAGATGATGAAGAAGACAGATGACTTCGTCTGGAGTGATGCGGCTAATGAGGCGTTTGAGGCGCTCAAGAAGCAGTTGGCTGAGCTGCCCGTTTTGACTGCTCCGGTGGAAAAGGAGCCTTTACTCTTGTACGTGGCGGCTAACAACAGAGCTGTCAGTGCTGCAGTTGTGGTGGAGCGCAAGGAGGCGGGTAACGAGTACCCAGTCCAGTGCCAGTTTACTATGTCAGTGAGGTCTTGACGGAGTCCAAGCAAAGGTATCCGCATTGGCAAAAGCTGGTGTTTGGGGTATTCATGGCCAATCGGAAGCTGAAACACTATTTCCTTGGGCATCCAATCACAGTGGTCAGCTCTGCTCCTTTGGGAGATATCATTCAAAACAGAGAAACTACTGGTACTAACAATGCAGCTGAATATGAGGCTTTGCTTCATGGGCTCCGTGTGGCAAAGGAGATGAACTTGAGCCGGGTCAGATGTCTTGGCGACCCAGACCTGGTGGCTCAGCAAGTCTCCGGCACGTGGGATTCTAAGGACCCTCGCATGGCGGCTTACCGCCAGGCGGTTGATATTATTGCTGGCCACTTCAAGGGCTATCAGGTGGATCATATTGATCGGCGGAAGAATGAGGCGGCTGACGCGTTGTCAAGACTGGGATCTTAGCGTAAGCCGGTGCCGCCTAATGTGTTCCTGGGCGTATTGCATCACCCGTCAGTTAAGCTACCATCGGAAGAAGATTTGGCTGTACCTGACCCGGAAGGACAATTGGTGGCGGCTCTCCGCGCAATCCCTGATTGGACGCTGCCTTATCTGGCGTATCTGACCCGCGGCGAGTTACCCCAAGATGAGACTCTGGCACGGCAGATTATAAGGCGGTCTAAATCTATGACTATTATCAATGGCGAGTTACACAGGTGCAGCGTGACTAGCGTCTTTCAGCGATGTGTTTCTCCTGACGAGGGCCGTGAAATCCAGCAAGAGATACATGCCGGCGATTGTGGTCATCACGCCGGATCAAAATCTTTGGTGGCCAAGGCTTTTCGACATGGTTTTTACTGGCTAACAGCTCATAAAGATGCAGAGTACTTGGTCAGTAAATGTGACGGGTGCCAAAAATTTGGACGACGTGCCCATGTGTCGGCTCAAGAGTTACGGATGATTCCAATCACCTGGCCGTTTGCAGTCTGAGGGCTTGATATGGTGGGACCTTTTGAGAGGTCTAAATACAAGAAGACCCACCTCATGGTGGCAGTTGACAAGTTTACTAAGTGGGTTGAGGCTGAGCCGGTCAGTAAGCGTGACGCAGCAACAACGGTTCAGTTCGTCAAGAAACTGATCTTTCGGTTTGGTTATCCTTATAGTATCATTACTGATAATGGCACAAACCTATCCAAGGGGGCTATGAAGGAGTTTTGTGATGGTGAACATATCCTCCTCGATGTATCTTCTATGGCTCACCCACAGTCTAATGGTCAAGCAGAGCGTGCTAACCAGGAAATTTTGAGAGGGATAAAACTCTGGCTTATGGTTCCTTTGGAGCGCATGCCGGGTTGTTGGGTGGAGGAGTTACCTTCAGTTCTTTGGAGCATAAGAACCACCCCCAACAGGTCAACAGGCTATACACCTTTCTTCATGGTTTATGGCGCAGAAGCTATTCTCCCCAGTGATATTCGTCATGACTCGCCCAGAGTGGCGGCTTACGTGGAAGCTAATAATGAGACGGCGCGTCAGGATTCTTTGGATGATTTAGACGAAGAATGGGATCTTGCAGCAGCACGGTCCACGATTTACCAGCAAGACCTGCGTCGCTATCATAGCCGCAGGGTCAAGACCCGGATGTTCCAAGAAGGCGATTTAGCACTCCGTTTGATTCAAGACCAGTCAGATATGCATAAGTTGTCACCTCCTTGGGAAGGACCGTTTGTGATCAGCAGAAATCTCAACAATGGTTCCTACTATCTCATCGATATACGGGAAAGCGACAAGTCACACACTTCTGGTGAAGAGACTGCAAGGCCATGGAATATTGCTCACCTTCGGCCATACTATACTTGAGCCGCCGGTCCGGCTCTCATCAATGTACATACTTCTGTCATTGTATATACCATCTTTTATGATATAATAAAGTTGGCATCCCCATAATTCGGGGCCTCTGCCGTTTTCCTGCACTAAAGTCTCGTGTAGAGAGTTGATTCTTCATCAGGTCACTTGGGGGCTTCCAACCCACTGGGTTTAGCTTTCATACCCTCTTGGCCAGGCTTTATATGCCATGTTCGAGTTAAACCTGCCTGTTTGCAACTTGCTACTCCACCATGTGACCCGCCGAACTCTTGATAGTCAATCTTGCTCAGAGACCCTGAACTTGAAAAGTCAATCTCGCAATAAGACCCTGAACTTGTCAAGGTTTAAACGGCGGCTTTTGTCACGCGAGAGCCGCCTTATAGTGAGCTAGGATAAACTCGCCTTGTCTGCTGTAGTCTCTCTGCTATGTGGCCTGTTCGTACTCTTAGCAATGTGAATCTTTTAAAGACCCTGAACTTGCTAAGGTTTAAGCGACGGATTTATGTCACGTGAGAGCCGGCTTACGAGGTTTCAGGCTTTTATGCCTAGCTTCTTTGGAGGCAATATAAAAAAATTCTTACAAAAATAAGGGCTATCTTGTCTTGCTGTGCCTTTAAAGCCGGCTCATAAGGCAAGAGATATGCACAGGTATATTCTATTGCTTGTTTTTTGCAGGTATTTTTCATGATAAGATTCTAAGTTTTTTGGGTAACCCCGGCTTAGCATTGCTCATGGAATATAACCCGCCAGGCGAGTCAATACAGTCAGATGATTATATCAAGACATTTTTGTTAAGTCGCCGGCGTATGGGCTGAAAGAAGTTTAAAAAGTGCACGAAGGCACAAGAGCAGGCGATCAAGTTTTTCTACTGCTATTACAAGGCCTCACAGGGCCCAAAATATGTTGTTCAAGTTTTTCAAAAGTTAAAACCCGGTGGCTCAGTTTCGCCCGGGTTAGCATCTTTGAAGACCGGTTCTTCACCTTGCTCGTCGATGGGTCACCGTGCGCCGGGTCTTCGGGCTCCTGGATCTGAAGGTTGTCCACTTCCCAGTTGCAGTTGAGTAGAGCTTCAAATTGAGCTTCATCATTCAAGATGGGAGACGGGTCAACGTCAGGGGCAAAGATATGCTTACGCCGTTGAGGGGTCAGATCCTTCGGCTCAAAAGTAGGCGCCCGTACTCGAGTGTTGTTGTCGTCGTAAGCCGCCTGGTATGTCGCAGGTCAGATTCTGCGGCTAACCGGCTGGCCAACACTTGAGACTCTCGGTGGCAACGGGCATAGTCATCTTGAGTGAATTCTGACCCGTCGTCCTTAAGTTGCGGGAAGCCGCCCATCATCTCTTCCGGGTGAAGCTCCGGTGCATATGCCAGCGCCCGGCTCAAAGTAGAAATTGCACCCTTGCGGGTGGCTGATCTTTTTATTTCCTCAAAGTGCCTAGGAATAGTGGAGAGATAATTCAACACGTCCTTGATCCGTTTTGGCACACCTTTCTCACCAAAGATTGCCCTGATGGTAAAGAGGCTTCCGGAGTATAGTTGTTCAGTGAAGGCATATAAGGCCTTCAGCTTCAACAAACTGTCATCTGGAAGTTGGCGAGTTCGTTGGCCTGCAAAACAGATTGAAGTTATGAGCCGCCGGGCGAGTCTCCATAGGATCATAATTGCAAGTACAGTCAGCAATACTTACCGAAGACGGCTTCGGTCATCCGGTTTATGTGCCGCTTCAGGCTGGTCAGCTCTTCAGTCACCGTTTTCAGACGGCCCTCTGCGTCTTCTGCATGCTTGGTCAGGGCGGCTTGGCTCGTTTTAGCAGACTTTTTGAATGTCTCGAGCTCAGTCTTGATTTTCTCCAGCTCGGTCAAAGCGATCTGCCACTTTGCGCTAGCTTCCGCTCGGCCTTCTTGTTGCACTGCCAGACTCTTCTTAAGGTCTGACACATTAGATTCAGCAACATTTAAAGATTCCTGCACAAGACAAGTCATAACAAGGCAAGATTATCAGTTTTAAGCCGCCAGCCGGCTAATACTGGTATTTAAAAGTTTGGCAGAGAATCATTACATGTCCCAAGCAGATTGCAAGCAATATACTTGACACTTGGGGGCTAATGTGTATCAGTTCTTTCATATGTCTACAATACAAGTAAGATCCGGATCATCTTCATGAAGATAAGCCGGCCCTTGGGGGCTACACCTTGCTCTTAAAAGTCCAGGATCAGGTCTACAAAAAGTCCCGGTTCATTATTGGTATAATGACCCGGCCCTTGGGGGCTACATTTGGCATTTTTGTATTTATTAAGGCAAAAAGTCCCGGCTCATTATAAGTATAATGACCCGGCCCTTGGGGTCTACAACATTGGTCTATTCAAGTCTGCATATTATTGAAGACCCGGCTTATTTTCGAGAATATAAGCCGGCCCTTGGGGGCTACGTAAGGGTATACAGAGAGCAGAGAAGTGGAATACCTCATATTTTTTCTTCATCATGTCTACCAGTCTGGCTTCCATGTCCCGGTTGGCGGCCAAGCGGCTCAAATAGCCCGAGTGCAATTCGTCAACGGTCAGCTTCTCCAAGCTTGGCAGGTCAAGTTTGTTTTTATCCTTCTCAGGAGAAGGTGTCTCAGCCTTGTTGATATGCTTGGTTAGCACGTTGGAGGGAGCTGGAGCGGCATAGGCTGAGCCGGTAATGGTGACTTCTTCTTCTTGAGCCGGCACCTCTTGAGTTGGTGGCATGGGGCTGGGCGGCTTAGGCTCCATCTCCAGAGAAGCTTCAGCGATCACAATGTCAGCATCCACCGGTTCGTTGGGCTGGGGAGTATTGTCATGAGCACCCTGGCCAGCATCGGATGGCTCCACTTGAGTTTCAGGAGAGTCAAGCTTTGGATCTTCCGGTTCTGAGGCATCCGGACGGGAAGATGACCCACTCAGTTTCCTTTTCTTGGCCTGGGCCCTGCAAAACACGGACTTCATTGTTAGTTATATGCAAAGACAGTGTGGTAATAAGCAGGGAAAGGATATAAGAAAGTTACCCCGGGTTGATGACAAGGGGAGGTAGCTTGGAGGCGGTTGAGTCGCCAGACGAAGGAGGAGTTTCCTGATACAATTAGAAGAAGCAGTATGAGTAAGTGACAACACAAGAGTAATATGCAGCAGTACAGGTATAAGCCGGAAGTACCTCGTTGCGACGTTTTCGGCGAGCCGGAGTGTCAGGCAAGCCGGCTACCAGGTCTTCAAAGCCGCCGCTCCGGGTCTGACGTCTGGCGTCATGTTGCTGTTTCTTCAAAAGAAAGTCAGGGTCCAAGTGAGCAAGAGGATGTGAAAACTTAACTTTCCGGATGACCCGCCGGATTCTCTCTGTTGGCAGAGGTTCTGAGTCGGAGGAGATGATAGTTACCTCTACAGCCCCGGCTTCACTGGCCTCCGCCTCTTCCTGAGAAGAGTCAGCGTCAATAAGTTGTATAAAAAGACGACCAAGGGAATCAAGTTCTACCTCTGAGTCGTCCAGACCGAATAATTCTTCGGTTGATGGTTTCTTTCTACGAGCCGGAGCTTTAGCCTTGGTTGCTTTGTTTGCTTTGCTTTTCTTTTTGGAGGTAATGGTTAACCTCTTGTTCCAGAAGGAAGAGCCGGCCTACGTATAAGTATATGCATTGGCGGAATGGTTAAAATAGAATACAAGAAATAAGGCATTTAAGGAAAGGGTGAAGATTAGGGTGAAAAGATTCACCTCTGGAGCTGGGTTAAGTGCATAAAAGGGACTTAACCCCGTCTTGTTGCAGGCTGCTTGAGGCTCTCCCAACAGAGATTTGACGATGGCATTGAGATCCTGGTCTACCAAGGGAGTCTGGTTGAAGCGTTGAGGATCGTTCACCTCGCCAGTATACTGACAAATTAAGGCATCACGGCGGCTCAGCGGCAGAATCCTCCAAGAGACCCAGCAGCGGGTTAGATCAACGCCTGCTAACAGGGCTCTTATTTTTGAAAAGGTTGGACCGTATTGGATGCGCTCTGCGGCAGACATCCGGTCTGGGAGCTCGGTGTCGGTGCTGAGCCGGTAAGGACGATAACATGGCAGTGGATTCTCTCCTTCTGGGGAAGTGTCTTTGCAATAAAACTAGGTTTTGTTCCAATCTTTGGGATGACTCGACAGAACTGCTACTGGGAAGAGTACATCCCTCCGTCTCTAAAGAGTAACACCTCCAAGCTCAAGACTCAGCCCATCCGCCATTTTTGTTTGGCAGTTGACGTAGAAATATTCCTTGAAGAGGTCAACAGACGGCTCTTCTTGCAGATAAGCTTCACAGAGAGTTTGGAACTGGCACAGATTGGTGACAGAATTGGGGCCAATGTCTTGAGGGTGCAGTTTGTACAAGTGTAAGGCGTCCCGGAAAAATTTAGACCCGGGCAGTGAGAAGCCACGAAGAAGATGGTCTGTGAATACAATGACTTCCCCATCCTCGGGCTTAGGAGTGGTTTCATTGCCCGGAACCCGCCAGTGGATAACATCCTGAGCCGGCAAAACTCCCATGGTGACAAAATCCTTGAGTGATTCCTCAGTCACCCCGGGCCTTACCCAGTCGCAGGAAGTTGGGGCTTTAGACATGGCGATGGCTTAAGAGACTGCGGAAAGACATGAGTATATGGCGGGTTAAAAACGTGTCATGACCAAGGCAGCTATGGCTCTAAAAATGGTGATGGCATTTGGCGGGTCAGTATAAAATTATAAGCCACCAAAGCAGGTCGCAACATGACGACGTGAGCCGGCAACATAACGGCGGGTCAAGTTTGCTAGCGAGTATTGGAAAAATTGCTAAGTCTGGAAAAACAGATTCTAACAGCTACAGCTACCGTTTTAAGATCTACGGACGAGATAAAAAGGAAAATATTCCTAAACCTAAAAAGCCAGTGGAAGAACAGGCAGTTCCTATACGGATTAGAGTGAGCCAGCAATCTATAATGAACATGGCATGCTTATTGAGCGGATGGCCGCATGGTTCGGGTAACATTATAAAGCCTAAAGAAGTATTTCTTCCCTGATCTACGAAGAACGCTCCGATGAGCGATGATGAACTCGAAGAAAACCCGATGAACTCGGGGGAAGCCTGAAGAACTAATGCAGATCTATAGAAGGGGCAAAGATGGAACCTGGGAGATGCAGATGGAGCGGGCGAACGCGGGAGTGTTCTGGACGCGATCATGGTGATGCAGCGGCCTGAGTTGGAGACGACAACGAGGTCCGGACGGCGCGGAGAAGCATCGGCGGCGCGGGCGTCTGGAGGAAGAAGAAGAAGGCAGCGGCGGGGAAAGTGAAAATGATGGGACCCCCCACGCCTATTTATAAGGGGATGATGGAATAGCAACAGTCCGGTGCGGGAATCGAGGAGACACGATGACGATTGACCAGGAAAGTGCCTCAATTCTCGGGCCGGTCATATTAATAAAAAAGATCCGTTGTGACGTCAGGGGAATCTTTTTGATTTTCCTGAGATGATGTCATGGCGGTTCATGAAGATTGATCAGAGACGACGTCACCGATTTTTCAGATATGGCGAGTCATGAAAATTTGTCAAAGAATGCAAGATTCGCCAACCGGAAGACTTGAAGATTGACATGAACTGGTTCAAATCAATATGGGGCCTAATGTTGGGGATATAACCCCGTGGTGAGACCCGCCCAGGTGGGGCCAGGTCATGAGGTTGGCGGCTTAAATGGTAAGGCTTGGAAGTAGCTTGCCCAATGTGCCTGGAGGCCCAGAGGCAGAAGACGACGTGTAACCAGGTGGCGACTTGTCCGACAAGGAAGGAGTAGTTAGAGGCAAGGTCGGTTATCAAGTATGACCCAGCTCGGACTCTTGTAAAGCCCAGGGCCTCGACCTGTGTATATAAAGGCGGGTTACCTGGGCGGCTTAGGGCACGAAACCTTTGATCGAGTACTAGGTCAAGCGAATCCGCTCCCTTGTAATCGATATCCAATCAATACAACTCAAAGCAGGACGTAGGCTATTACCTCCTTCGAGAGGGGCTGAACTTGGGTAAACCTGTGTCTTTCGTCCCGACCAAACCGTTCGAGTTAACCGCCGTAGCGATGGCTTCACACCTAAGTCCTGACACTAGGACATCTGTCGTGACAAAACCACGACAGGTACTGTCGTGGTTTTGTCACGGCCAGATGTCCTCATGAGAGAACTTGGGTGTGAGGCCATCGCAACTATGTGGCGGCTTGAGAGGGTTGGTCGGAATCGAGAGACGCGAGTTTACCCAGGTTCGGCCCCTCCGATGGAGGTAAAAGCCTACGTCCTGCTTTGTGTCTATATTGATGATGAGGATGATCTTGATTACAAGGGTACGGGATCGCTACCTCTAATCTCGAGAGCCTCTAATCTGTCTATCTCTAATGACTTGAAGTTGTCCCTCTAGGGGTGCTCTACCCCTCCTTATATAAGTGGAAGGGGTAGGTTTACATGTAGAGTCCTACTAGGAGTAGGATTAGGACTAGTCTCTCTTGAGTCCTAATCCGGGTCTTGTTTCTCTTGTAAGGGAATCCTTCCTCTCCTTTGGGCCTTCTCTGTGAGCCGCCTGACGCCGGCTTACACGCTGGGCCTTGGGCCTGGTCGTCCTGTGACCCGGTAATAGAGGTGACCTATGAGCCGCCATACGATGGGCCGGGTCATACCTCCTGCCGGGTCATACTTCCTGCCGGGTCACTAATGAATCGCCAAGCTCGGCTGGCACAGCAGTGAGTCGCCGAGTCCCGGCCGGGTCATACTTTAGGCCGGGTTATACCGCGGGGTAATATCCCCGACATTAGCCCCCAGGTTAGCTTGAATTTATTCATGATAAGCTCCTGAAATAAGAATAATAAATATATTAAGTGACCGGCTTGCTCCCCTGGCCGGTTTAAAGAAGTAGCTCCTTGAAAGTCCGGGTGTCTTCATATTAATGAGCCGTCTTCGCAATCATATTGCAGGTCCATGTCCTTTGCAAAATATTGGGAATAAAACACCCATATGCCGTTGAGTCGGCCGCCAATGCTTTGGCTTGATGAAATTATTGGAGATAAGAAAACCATATGAAGTTTGAGCCGGCTTCTATTGCTTCGGCTTGATAAAAATATTGGGAAATAGAATTTCATCCATTGTTAAACCACTTCAACCTGTGAAGCCGGGTTGTTTATATAGAATCTGTCGGGTCATGATTTTTGACAATGCCGGGTCATGATCGTTGGTGATGCCGGGTCAAAACAAACGGACTTCAGTTGACTTGATAATATTATTGGGAATAAAGAAACCCGGGTGATGCTGAGCCGGCTTTCAATGCTTCCGCTCCACCAAAACATGAGACCTAGCTCACTCAAAATTGATAGCTTAAAGACGTTCTTCTATTTTTTTATCTCCATATTACCTGTAGCCCCCAAGCTCCAAGTTTATCCATGATGACTTGGTGCTTTGAAATAATATATTGGACTGTGTAGCCCCCAAGTTCCGGGTTGTCTTGCCTGCAGCAGCCTGGGACTTGTAATTATCTTATACTTATAAAACTTCAGCCAGTGTAGCCCCCAAGTGCCGGGTTGCTTTGCCTGCAACAGCCTGGGACTTTGAACTTGGTGTTGAATGTTGTAGATATATAGCTTTGGAGAAAATTCGGATTGTCATCTAAGTCGCCCGATGTGGTTGAATGACTTGAATTTCACATGTGTAGCCCCCAAGGGCCGGCTCATCAGTGTGTGATGGGCCGGGTCTTCAATTTGGACCTCATAATCTGTTTAGACAGCTGAATACTGTAGCCCCCAAGGGTCGGCTCAGTAAAATAATACTGGGCTGAGACTTAAAAAATGATTGAAGGCCGGCTCATCTCCGTGAGATAACCGGGTTCGTTGATAATGTGATGAGTTGAAAAGCAACTTGCATTAGCCCCCAAGTGCCGTAGTGCATGCTTGTAGCGACATGGGACTTGCATACTTGATATAATTCTTGATTTGAATAATGTAGCCCCCAAGTGCCGGGTCATATGCCCGCAGCGACTCAGGACTATTTTTTCCATTGCAGAATAAATCATATCCATTATATGGACGATATTGCTGAATGCTTGGCATATCAATGTTGAACCATGCTCCCTGCTATGAGCTGGTATTTTTGGATGAGGGAATAACAGCCATTACTCTGAAGGGGCTTTGAAAACCTCAATCATCCAATGCTGGTTATGACAACCATAATGAAAAATCCAGCCATGTTGGCTATTTGAGATTTGAATAATATAACCCGGTTTAAAAGAATCGGTTCCTGCAATGTAGACCAGGATATCCATGCATATATGATGCATGGTAAGATGATGCAATGATGATGCAATGTATGATGCAATGTATGATGTTCTTGCTTTGAAGGCACAACCAGAAGAGATCAACTCTTGTATATGTTCTTGCTTTTTCTTTTTTTGAAAACTCATATGCCGGCTCTCCTGGCATGAACTCGTTGTTTGAACTCTTAACAGTACAGGGTCTCTAGTGAGAGTGACCGTCAACTCCTTTGAGCCGCTCAGGGTCTCTAGGCGAGATTAACTGGTAAGAGCGCAACGAACCATAGAGAGGCGCAGCAGGGCATGAGTACCCCCCGGGCCCATAAGCTACTTCTCACGTGACATAAATCCGTCGTTTGAACCTTAAACAGTGCAGGGTCTTTAAAAGAGTAACTGTTTAAGAGTACGAACGGGCCACATAGCGGAGAGTATGCAGCAGATGGGTGAGTTTATCCTCGCTTTCCATAAGCCGGCCCTCACGTGACAAGAGCCGCCGGTTTAACCTTGACCAGTACAGGGTCTCTAGCGAGAGTGACTGTCAAATATTTTGAACAACTCAGGGTCTCTAATCGAGATTAACTGGCAAGAGTTCAGCGGGTCACCTAGCGGAGCAGCAGCAGCATACAGGCAGGTTTAACTCGAACTTGCGGTGGCTGAAGAGCCGATCAAGAGGGTGTGTAAGCTAAACCCGATGGGTTGGAAGCCCCCAAATGACCTTGTTGACGGAGTCAACTTTTCGGGTATACAACCCGGCCTTACGGTGGCTGAAGAGCCGATCAAGAGGATGTGTAAGCTAAACCCGGCGGGTTGGAAGCCCCCAAATGACCTTGTCGATGGAGTCAACTTTTTGCACCATCTTGTAAGCCGCCATCTTGTATGAAGAAATGGCAGAAGCCTCCAAGTGACTTTACGATGATCCAATAAATCCGGGCACCCATGTTTGAATGGTGCATCATGGCGGTTCGTCCTCTTGGGCGACTTTTAATTGTTCCGCCAATAATGTAGTAGCCCATGGGATCGGGTTAACTTCCTTGCAATGACCCGGGGTTCTTGTTGAAAACGACCAAATGTGTCGAGCCATGTCTGTAGCCCCCGAGTCTTAAGTCGACTCGAAGAGGCGGCTTGAGAGTCTTCATAGTTGACTGTCGTATAAGCCGGTATATGGTTGACGGCTGATAACTAAAATTCATTGAAGCCAAAAGCGTGTGGCGAGTTGATGATCTTCGCGACACTCATCGTATGTCCTTGGCGTTTGATAACGCAACATGAAACCGCGCAATGTTGAGACGGCGGGTTATAAATGATCCCATATGATTTTTGTCAGTAACCCGGCCAGCGGTTCATCCCAACTAGTTGTTGAGGTTAACCAAAACGCAGTGGCGGCGACTTGCACGCCTATCCATTGAACCCTCCAGTGGAGGCAGAGGCTGATAATATATCATGACTTGCTTCAGAATTGTTGGAATAGACTGGATCGCAGGAGCGGCGACTTGCGTGCGCTCTTTAAACAGCTTGTGCACACAGGTGCGGCCCGGTGTATTGATGTAGACCAGACCGCAGGGGCAGCGACTCACGAGCGTCCGTTGGGCGGCTTGAGTGAGCAGGCACGGCACCAGCGCGTCAATGTAGACTGGATCGCGACGTTGTAAGCTGGCGCGGACGGAGAGTCGGCCGCGGCGCTATAACCGGCACGGACGTGCGAGTCGGCTGCAACGTTTTAAGCCGGTGCGGACGCGCGAATCGGCCGTGGTGTTGTTGATGGAGACCGGATCGCGAGGGCGGCGGCTCACATGCATCCGTTGGACAGACGCTGGCGCATGATGATTTTGGCGCGGGCTCCATGCGCGCAATATAACACCACTTTTGTAATCAATAATTGTTCTGTGTAAAATATATGGCAGGGCAGAGTAATTGTCCTCAGAAGGAATAATATGTAATGAAAGACAGGTAGGATGAATATCACCTGATGATAATTTCGTCCGATGACGTACGCGATCGGTTGAAAACACAAAGCTAATGTATGTATGCTCTGTGCTGATGAACACTGATCGCAGCCGTTTGCCATCCGTAAATTAATTTGGCAGCGTGTAGATATACTGAACGTGTACTTCAGCTAGTATGAATTGCGTTCCCGTGGATGCCTCGCTTCTTCCACTTTTTTTTGACTGCCATATGTGGCAGTAACACTTTATGATGGGATCCCTCCATCATCATGTAAGGGATGTATATCCTAGACTTGATCAAAGTAGTACTCGCTCCATTCCAATACTTAGTGGAGATAATATGTCGCACAGATACCAATTAGTGATATAGCACTTTGTTTTGGACGATGATACCCCCACCCATCTTGCCTCCAGCTTATGTGCATAAGGGTGTATTTTGTGGTCAGTAAACAGAAACAGCAGGCCGCCGAGGGATAGCAGATCGCACAAGCCGCCGTAGTTGACGACGACAATGCCCTGACGCCCCACGACGGACACCATGGCAGTGCAGTCGTGCATATGGGAATCCCTGACGCCCCACGACAGACACCATGGTAGTGCAGTCGTGCATATGGGAATGCGACTCAACAGCAGCAGCGGTGGCATCCACGGCTGTGGAAACACCCTCGGCAACCTCCGTAGCGCGGCCATCCCAACTCCTCAGCGAGCACCACATGCATCATCTCTCCTGCATGCCTCCGCCACATATAGCTTGCCGTGGCCGTCATACAACGCGAAGAAGTCCTGGCAGCAGCTAGAGTCAAAAGCGATCAGGAGCTCTTTTTCTATCCTCAGGGCTGTTGTCCACGACCACCTGCATCGGATAGGGTTGACTTGGTGTATTAGTCCACTTGGTGTGGCTGGCAGCTGAGACGTTTGCCAAAGGTGCACGGACGCGGGGACTCCGGCAACCGACGCAACGACGCCAGAGGCTCGTCGTGGACGCTGAGATGCCGGATGCTGAGCCGGAGAGGCACCAGACACGGATGCGGCGATGACGGAGATGCCGGCTGTGGACAACGAGGCGAACGAGGTGGGGCGAGGTGAGGAGGCGGAGCGAGGTGAGGGACGGCGGCGATGGCCGGTGCAGT
The DNA here is from genome assembly GCA_039707655.1 of Elymus sibiricus. Lineage (NCBI taxonomy): Eukaryota > Viridiplantae > Streptophyta > Magnoliopsida > Poales > Poaceae > Elymus > Elymus sibiricus. The sequence goes on from CM077669.1 coordinate 372,428,366, forward strand.
ATGGCGAGGCTACGGCGGATGCAAGCAGGCGAGGCCACGGCTGTGGAGACCAGCGCGACGGCGGCTCAAGGCGCGATGGCGGCTTGCTGGACAGCGGAACGGCGAGCCGCCGGAGCACGGTAGCGCAGCCGTGGAGGCAAGGCCAAGGGCCGGAGCGGCGAGGAGGTGGACGACCGGCGCAGTTGGAGAGGCGGACGGCCGGCTCAGTGCGGCATGAAGGCCCGCAGCAGGCGCAGTTGGAGAGGCGGACGGCCGGCTCGGTGCGTACGCCCGCGGCAGGCGCAGTTGGAGAGGCGGACGGCCGGCTCGGTGCGGTCGCGAGAGACGACCGCGGCGTTGTAAGCCGGTGCGGTCGCGCAAGTTGCCCGTGGCGTTGTTGGTGAAAACCATACCACGGATGCGGCGGCTTGCCGCGTCCATTGGGTGGCTCATACTAGCGGGTGAGCGCGCGCGGTACCGGCGAGTTGATGTAGACCGGGCCCCGGGGGCGGCGACTCAAGCGTGTCCATTGAGCAACGTGACACAGACGAACACCAGTACAGAACGATGCTGGCGTGCGCTCCACCTCCGCGGTATAATGCCACCTAAATAATTGTCTTGCATAAAAATATTGCAGGCCAAAGTAATGCTCTCAAAGAAATTAATATGTACTGAAAAAATAGGTGAAACAGATAGCACCTGATTTCTTTTTTGTTGTCGGATGGATACGGATACAGGTAATCCTTTGAAAATCTGCCACCACTTCACGCCTCTGGGAATAAGAAGTCATGGGTGCAGAGAAATTGTGCGTCCCAAATACGAGCGCCGTCCACGGCATGTACAAGACTTTGTGCACCATGGCAGGTCACACAGTGTAGTATATGTCCGCTGACAAGATCAATGAGATACGCCTCGAGTGAAGCTTCTTCAAGTGCCATGGATCCAATTTCACCAGCCGCTTTAGGGGACACTCACTCATCTTTCGTGTTTCTGAGATGTCCTCGTGAGAGAACTTGGGTGTGAGGCCATCGCAACTATGTGGCGGCTTGAGAGGGGTTGGTCGGAATCGAGAGACGCGAGTTTACCCAGGTTCGGCCCCTCCGATGGAGGTAAAAGCCTACGTCCTGCTTTGTGTCTATATTGATGATGAGGATGATCTTGATTACAAGGGTGCGGGATCCCTACCTCTAATCTCGAGAGCCTCTAATCTGTCGATCTCTAATGACTTGAAGTTGTCCCTCTAGGGGTGCTCTACCCCTCCTTATATAAGTGGAAGGGGTAGGTTTACATGTAGAGTCCTACTAGGAGTAGGATTAGGACTAGTCTCTCTTGAGTCCTAATCCGGGTCTTGTTTCTCTTGTAAGGGAATCCTTCCTCTCCTTTGGGCCTTCTCTGTGAGCCGCCTAACGCCGGCTTACACGCTGGGCCTTAGGCCTGGTCGTCCTGTGACCCGGTAATAGAGGTGACCTATGAGCCGCCATACGATGGGCCGGGTCATACCTCCTGCCGGGTCATACTTCCTGTCGGGTCACTAATGAATCGCCAAGCTCGGCTGGCGCAGCAGTGAGTCGCCGAGTCCCGGCCGGGTCATACTTTAGGCCGGGTTATACCGCGGGGTAATATCCCTGACAGGTACCGTCCATACCAACAGCATTCCTGGGGGAGTTTTGTTTAATTATTTGCATTTTTTTATTTCGGGACTGGGAATCCCTATTACCGCCCCTCTCGTGCAAGGACGAGTGAATAAACACTCATCATGAGAGTAACCCGCTTAACATGGAAGATACTGACCGCCCCCTGTCGCTCCATGAGCGGTCCAGGCACACAAAACGGATGCACATTTGAAATTTTAGAGGTGGCACATGCAAATTTACTTGGAATGGCAGGGTAATACCGCATATAGGTAGGTATGGTGAACTCTTATGGAAGAAACTTGGCTCAAGGATTTGTATGCACAAGTAGTATCTCTACTTAGTACGAAGTGTTGGCTAGCAAAAGGTTCTAAACAAGCCCCACATGTTGGAGGATCCGTAACAATATAACTTCTATGCAAATATACACAACCATAACTCATTACGTTGTCTTCCTTGTCCAACTTCAACTAATTTGCTCAAGTTTGAAAATAATTAATGGGTATTCACAATCATAGAAGATGTCCAATATAATATATTTGTATGTGAAAATTCTCTTTCTTATAGTAATCATTCATGAATTGCTTGTATGACCAATATTGTGATTGTCAAACTTCAATAGATTTTACTTTCTAAACCAGATGTGAAGCTACTACTAAGCATAAAGCACATCGATAATTTCAGATTTATCATATTCAATTCATTCACAATTTACTCAAAGGATATAATTGAAGCACAAGAGTAAACATTGAACTACTCTCAAAAGATATAAGTGAAGATCAATGAGTAGTCAAACAATAAAGTAGCTATGTGAGGACTCTCTCTCAATAAAGATTTTCAGATCTGAGTATTTTATTAAACAGCAAGCAAAATAAAAATAGCTCTCCAAGAATAGCACGCATCATGTGAACGAATAAAAATTTAGGCTCAACATAGGCTAACCGATAGTTGACGAAGCGAGGAGGGATGCGTAGCATCCCCAAGCTTAGATGCTTGAGACTTCTTGAAATATTTACTTGGGGTGCCTTGGGCATCCCCAAGCTTGAGCTTTTGTATCTCGTTCAATCCTCTCATATCATGGTTTCACCTATTCTCAAAAACTTCATCCACACAAAACTCGAAAAGAACTCGTGAGATAGGTTAGTACACATAAGAATAAATCAACACTTCATGTACTACCAAGACAAGTTGCACAATAATTTTCAAACATCATCTACTGTTTACTATCGTTTCCACAATTTATATCTACCAATATAGGCTATGGAAACTATAGGATAAGTAGATAACAAAACTATGACAGCAATCTGTCCAAACAGAACAGTCTGTAGCAATTTATTATACCAGTGAACTTATGTAACTCTAAAAATTATGAAAATTTAGGACAGGCTAAAGAATTTATATTACAACACTGTGTAAAAATTTCAGAAACTTTCCACATTCCAGTAAAATATGAAAATTCAAACACTACAGCAAAAGGTTCTGTTTTTACACATCACACATCAAACATGCAATTCAAGCATCCTAAGACAATTCTTGGAACTTTTTGTTGAAAAACAAGATTATAAATAACATCAATCAAATACTAAAAAAATAAAATGACGGTCCAAGCAAAGCACATATTATGTGACGAATAAAAACATAGCTCCAAGTGAGATATACCGATAGTGTTGAAGACGAAAGAGGGGATGCCTTCCAGGGCATCCCCAAGCTTAGGCGCTTGAGTCTTCCTTGAATATTACCTTGGGGGTGCCTTGGGAATCCCCAATCTTAGGTTCTTGTCACTCCTTATTCTCCTCATATCGGTGTCTCACCCAAAACTTGAAAACTTCAATCACACAAAACTTAACGGAACTTCGTGAGAAGGGTTAGTGTAATAAAGATAAATCATTCACTTAGGTACTGTCAAGACAAGATTCATAATTTTTCACACATGATACCTACTGTATTGTATCATTCCCATAATTTATACCACTAAATATAAGCTATGGATACGCTAAAACAAGCAAATTATGCATGCAAAACAGAATCTGTCAGAAACAGAACAGTCTGTGAAGATCTGTAGTATAGCCATACTTTCCTGTCTCTAAAAATTCTGAAAAATTAGGAAAACCTGAAGAATTTGTATATTAAGGCTGTGTAAAATTTCAGATCATTATCTCGCTCCAGTAAAAAATGAAAATTCCTGTAATGGAGTCAAAAGTTTCTGTTTTGGTTCAGCATCAATTATACTCATCTTGTGATTCATCCCAAGGGCTTTACTTGGCACTTTATTGAAATAAAAGACACAAAACATGATTACTACAGTAGCTTAATCATGTGAACACCTCAAAACAGAAAGTATAAGTGTTGGTTTGTCTCCCAACAAGCGCTTTTCTTTAAAGCCTTTTAGCTAGGCATGATAATTTCAATGATGCTCGTATAGGAATAGTAATTGAAACATGCAAAAGAGCGTCATGAATCACATGACAAGCACATTTAAGTCTAACCTACTTCCTATGCATAGGGATTTTCTGAGCAAACAATTTGTGGGAGCAAGAATCAACTAGCATAGGAAGGCAAAACAAGTGCAACTTCAAAACTTTGAACACATAGAGAGGAAACTTGATGTTATTGCAATTCCTACAAGAATATGTTCCTCCCTCATAATAAATTTCAGTAGCATCATGAAGGAATTTCACAATATAACTATCACATAAAGCATCATTTTCATGATCTACAAGCATAGAAAATTTATTACTCTCCACATAAACATATTTCTTCTCATTCATAATTGTGGGAGCAAACTCAACAAAATAACTATCATTAGACACTTGATTGACATAACCACATTCAATATTAAAATCATGATGACAAGTTTCATGGTTACTATCATTCTTTATAGCATACATGTCATCATCATAATCATCATAGATAGGAGGCATGCCATCATCATAATAAATTTGCTCATCAAAACTTGGGGGACTAAAAATATCATCTTCATCAAACATAGCATCCCCAAGCTTGTGGCTTTGCATATCATTAGGATCATGGATAATAAGAGAATTCATACTAAAAATATTGCTATCATGATCATCATTCAAGGAATTCTCATTAAGTATTTTCATAATTTCTTCCTCTACCAATTGAGCACAGTTTTTAAAATCCTTATTTTCACGAAAGACATTATAAAGACGAAACAAATGATGCAACCAAAACTCCATTTTTTTGTAGTTTTATTTTATGAAACCAAACTAGTGAAAAACAAGAAACTAAAAGATTTAATTGCAAGATCTAAAGATATATCTTCAAGCACTCACCTCCCCGGCAACGGCGCTAGAAAGGAGCTTGATGTCTAGTACGCAACTTTATTCTTGTAGACTCTGTTGGGCCTCCAAGCGCAGAGTTTTGTAGGACAGTAACAATTTTCCCTCAAGTGGATGACCTAAGGTTTATCAATCCGTGGGAGGTGTAGGATGAAGATGGTCTCTCTCAAGCAACCCTGCAATCAAATAATAAAAAGTCTCTTGTGTCCCCAACACACCCAATACAATGGCAAATTGTATAAGTGCACTAGTTCAGCGAAGAGATGGTGATACAAGTGCAATATGGATGATAGGTATAGGTTTTTGTAGTATAAAAATATAAAAACAGCAAGGTATCAAGTGACAAAAGTGAGCACAAACAGTATTGCAATGCTTGAAAACAAGGCCTAGGGTCCGTACTTTCGCTAGTGCAATCTCTCAACAATGCTAATATAATTGGATCACATAACCATCCCTCAACGTGCAACGAAGAATCACTCCAAAGTTCTTATCTAGCGGAGAACATAAGAAGAAAATGTTTGTAGGGTACGAAACCACCTTAAAGTTATCCTTTCCGATCGATCTATCCAAGAGTTCGTACTAAAATAACCAAGTTATCCTTTCCAATCGATCTATCTAAGAGTTCGTACTAGAATAACACCATATGATACGCATCAACCAACTCTAATGTCACCTAGATACTCCAATGTCACCACAAGTATCCATGAGTTAATTATACGATACGCATCAAACAATTTCAGATTCATAATACTCAATCCAACACAAAGAACCTCAAAGAGTGCCCCGAGATTTCTACAGGAGAAAGTAGGACAAGAACGTGTATCAACCCCTATGCATAGATTACCCCAATGTCACCTCGGGAATCCGCAAGTTGAGTACCAAAACATATATCAAGTGGATCAATAGAATACCCCATTGTCACTATGGGTATCCGCATGCAAGACATATATCAAGTGTTCTCAAATCCAATATTCAATCCAACATAACGAGATCTAAAAGGGAAAGATTCAATTCATCACAACAAGATAGCAAGGGAAACATCATATGATCCGACTATATTAACAAAGCCCGTGATACATCAAGATCGTGACATCTCAAGAACACGAGAGAGAGAGAGAGAGATTGAACACACAGCTACTGGTACATACCCTCAGCCCCGAGGGTGGACTACTCCCTCCTCATCATGGCCTCCGCCGGGATGATGAAGATGGCCACCGGAGATGGATTCCCCTCTCCGGCAGGGTACTGGAACGTCTCCAGATTGGGTTTTTTGTCGATATGGAGAGTTGCGGCGGCGGAGCGGAGTGTCTAGGGTTATTTCTGATGGTTTCTATATTTATAGGATTTTTGGGCGTCGGTTTCACGCCAAGATGGGCCACGAGAAGGGCACAAGATACCAGGGCGCGCCTGGGCCCTCTGGCGCGCCCTGGTGGGTTGTGCCCACCTCATGGCTCTTCTCCAGTTGTTCTTCGCTCCAATATTGCTTATTTGGTCCAGAAAAAATCACCAAAAAGTTTCGGGCGATTCTGAGAACTTTCATTTTCTCCACAAAAACAACACCACGGTAATTCTGCTGAAAACAGCGTCAGTCTGGGTTAGTTCTAAATAAATCATGCAAAGTGCATCAAAACCTTATAAAAGTATTGTAAACATAGGCAATCATGGCATGAATACTTCATAAATTATCGATATGTTGGAGACGTATCAATTACCCGGACACGTACCTCAGATGGGCGAAGCCGAAGGCTAGCATTCCTATGATACAAATTGGTCGGCCAGGAAGAAGAAAGGTAGATTTGACACTTCTTGCTGTACATAGGGGCTATTCCCCCCAAACAGAAAAATCATCTATACAATACGGATACACGACTATGACATCTACGGTTCACATAGTAACCTGAAGAAAGGAACCCATAGAGGAACTATTTTCTTTGGAAGATGTTTCTTATGTTAAATAGTAATATAACATACCTCCCCATGCACGTATTGTCTATTCGAACCACAAGGTCAGATTGCTTAGTTCCCCGAGACAATTCCATGTTATCACAGGATGCATAGTCCGGAACACTCCTTAGCTATCGGCGACGGAGGCAGAGGCCGATGACCGGTTAAGACAACGTTTACTGCATGGATAGAGAGGGTTTTGATAAAAAGTACATCGTTACATAGATTCAAAACTAAAGGCTGTCACTCAAGATGGTCTATTATGGTGTCCAGGGCACAATCTTCCTGTGACATTCGAGCAACATGCATCACCTGGTCGTAAACCAAGCTCACTGGCACCTCTTTACCGTCCGGCCCTACGGGCCCAACCCAAGCCATATGCTCTGGGTTGAGTTTTGTAAAGCGGGTCTTGACCATGGACCATGCCTCTCGGGCTCCCTCTCGGCAAGCGGAGGTCTTCCATAGCTCAAAACGACTCCGAGCTCCCCTGAACTTCTCGGCCAGCTCGGTCATCCCTTCCGGAGGCGTCTGAGTCGGCCATAGGGCTTTAACCATGCTCTTCATGGCCTTCCGAGCCCGCTCGTGCACAACGGAGAATTCCTTTAACATGTCCCCTCCATACGAGCTGGATTCTTCCTTGGGACGCCCGGTCAGGAGACCTGGTCAGGAAATAAACAATGCTCCTTAACCTCAGCCCAATACGAAGCACTTGGTGGGTTAAAGGTTAGATTTCCACTTACAGTACATGCCACCCTTCAATCTCTGGTTTTCTTGACAAGATTGTGCCAATTGAGCTCTCAAGCTCTTAATTTCTTCGACCTGCCGCTGATTTTCCGCTTTGAGCTGGTTTTTATCCTCCAGACTTCGAGTCAATACGCGGTGCCCGACCTCTAGCTGGGATTCAGCATACCTTTGGGATTTTTGGGAAGCATCCAAATCTTTCTGCAATTGCCCTATGGACTCGGCTGCTACGAAACAATCTTTCGTCAGATGGGATGTCCTTTAAATAACTCCAGTACAAGAAGTAATATTTTGTACTCACCGTGCGCCTCTAGGGTGAATTTCTTCACCTGTTCGAGCTCGGTCCTAACATCCCGCAACTCTACTCGACTTGACTCGAGGTCCGCAGACAGCTTCCCATTCTGTTGCCTTGAAACCTATGCACACGCGACCATAGTTATTAGACCCTTGAATTCGGCCGTTTCGACCAAATTAAGGCTCAGGGGCTACTAGGTTACGAATTATGATCGGGCCTTCGAGCCGACCATTTACCTGCAGGCTGGCGGATATTATTTTAGCGGCTCCATCAAGTCCCGCGCGAGCGGCCCCGAGGTATGAGTCCACGGAATTGAGGGCATTGAACTCCTGGTCGGAGAATACAGGGTGATGCAGTGCCTCCCTCCGTCGTCGGTGATTCATCGCACTCTCAACCTCGGAGTTGGTGGCCGAGACATCCCCTAAGTCCTCGGGAGGTTGGCCCGTGGCGGAAGTTCCCGCATTCACTTTGGCATGTACTGGAGAGCCTGGTCGAGGATTGCCCGACGCTTTCTCAACGTCTTCGGACGGAGATGGTTCTACTCGCCTCCTGAGTATATCGGTTAAAAAGCATGAATATTCGGAACAAACAAAAACAGAGACCAAATTGCAAGGTTGAATACCTTTTGGTAGAGGGAGTGGTCGGTAAAACTTCCTCTGCATTCTCTGGCACGGGAGCCCGGCCATTGTTAGGCGCGGACCCTGATGGAGTAGTTTCCAAGGGTGACCGGCGTGTAGACCGGCGGCCCTTGGGGACAGAAGTTGACAAGATCGGGATCACGGGAGACGAACGTCTTTTCTGAGAGGAAACCTTCTTCTTGCCTGTTGTGGAGGAAGGGAGGGATCCAGGGTGATCAGCCTGGAGGGCCACCTTGGATCCATCAACGCTCCTCGGATAGAAGGTCCTGTCCTCAAACTCGATTGAAATCTCCGGGTCATCGTGAAATCCGGGGTCATCGTTGCGGGAGTAATCCTCCGGTTGTGGGGCGGGACATTTAACTGTCTTAACCTGACGCCTCCATTGCTATTCAAGTAAAAGCTCAGTTTCGATCAGTGAAACCAAGAGCTGATGATCCGAGGGAGGGGAGTATGAATGGACTTACCCATTCAATGGGATTATGAGTCGAGTAGCCTTCCTTGACCGTCAGTCAAATGAAATCTTCCTTCTCTCCTTTGAAGAGGTCGGCTAACATGACCGCAAACGCCGCTTGGTCGGCGGGCCCTTGTCTTCGGCAACGGGTCGTGTCACTCGTCCCGTTATAGCACCATAGGGGATGGATCCTTTGTTGCAGGGGTTGAACGCAACGGGTGATGGCGGCAGCCATCACGTCGATAATGGTCATTTTGCTGTGACCTAGCAGCTTCACTTTGGCGGCTAGGCACTTCACTTCGGCGCTCTCCTCTTGAGAAGCGCTCCTCGGACGCCAGTTGAATCGCTTCTTTAAAAGAGCTCGGAGTATTCAGGCAGACCCCTTCGAGCTGGTTCGAATAAGGGGACGTCTTCGATATAGAACCACTCCGAAGCCCACTCTTCGGATTCCTTTTTCGGAGTTCCGATAAGGTACCCCGTCCCGGCTATGCGCCACACTTCGGCTCTGCCCACTTCCCGGATTGATCCTCCCTGAGTTCGGGGGACGAGACAGAAATATTTTCGCCATAGATCGAAGTGGGGCTCGCAGCCGAGGAACATCTCGCAAAGGGCGACAAAGCCCGAGATATGCAGGATGGACCCAGGGGTAAGGTTGTGAAGCTGGATTCCATAAAACTCCAATAGGCCCCTACAGAAGGGGTGAATAGGGAAACCTAGGCCTCGTAGGAGGAAGGAGGTAAAGCATACCCTCTTGTCTTGGAGGGGAGCGGGGAAGTTCTCCGCGAAAGCCACATCGTTTGCAGAAGTAAGCCCCGCGCTAGTGGGTGCGAGATCTGAGGTAGGGAGATATCCCTGCGTCTCCAGGCTACGCAGCCGGAGGAGAGAAACAGAGCAGCTGGCCCAGTCGCCGGGAAGGGGGCCGTGTGGGCGTGAGGAAGAACCTGGGGCGCTCGCCATACCTCCAAAGTTTGGTTGATGCTAGAGTTTCTTGAAGACAGACGAGGGAGAAGTGTTTCCTGCGGCAAGTTTGACTTGCTATAAATAGGCGCTTATCCCTCGGCTTGCCGAGGGTATTTCCGTAAAAAGACTATTGGGATGCATGTCTTCTATTGGAGCGCAGGAATCGAGGAGTTTCATTGAGCCTCGGGCAAGGAAGTCAATGTTGTGGGCCCGTGCCTCTTCCGGTAATCGGGAAATCTTAGTATGGTCAGGTTATCGTATGACGAATCGAAGAAGAGAAGAACTCGCCTCACAAGCCGAAGACCCTTGGTGAACGAAGCTGCCGAACATGGAGTGCCTCGGCGTTGGAGGCAAGTTCGGGGGCTACTGAGGGAGTCCGGGACTAAGGGGTCCTCGGGCCGTTGATCCATCCCTTGTGGGCCGTACAGGAGCGGTTGCTAGAAGGCCAAGTTGTCAGACAATCCCGTGTTCAGAAGGAGTCCCAAAGACTCGGTGTATCCTCCAAGAAAGAATGGGCATATCTGTGCCCGAATAGAAACCGACCATATGTAATCCTAGGTATCCCTGGTGTCTATATAAACCAGGGGTCTTAGTTCGTACAGGGAGAACTTAACTTATTAGGGTTTAGCTCGTGTGATCTCGAGGTAGATCTACTCTGTAAACCTTCATACTCAGCAATACAATCAAGAAGGACGTAAGGTTTTACCTCCTCACGAGGGCCCGAACCTGGGTAATCACCGTCTCCTTCGTCCACTGTTACCATCGTTCCTAGATTCACAGTTCGGGACCCCCTACCCGAGATCCGCCGCTTTTGACACCGACAGCAAGCAACTTGGTTGTCATAATCAATTGAAACCTCTTCCAAAGTAGTGGAATCATCATTAAATAAAGTTGTGACCTCTCCAAATCCACTTTCATAATTATAATCATCATACATAGGAGGCATGCTATCATCATAATAAATTTGCTCATCAAAACTTGAGGGACTACGAATATCATCTTCATCAAACATAGCATCCCCAAGCTTGTGGCTGTTGGAAATATGCCCTAGAGGCAATAATAATTTAGTTATTATCATATTTCCTTGTTCGTGATAATCGTTTATTATCCATGCTATAATTGTATTGATTGGAAAATCAAATACATGTGTGGGTACATAGACAACACTGTGTCCCTAGTATGCCTCTAGTTAACTAGCTCGTTGATCAAAAGATGGTGAAGGTTTCCTAGCCATGGACATGAGATGTCATTTGATAACGGGATCACATCATTAGGAGAATGATGTGATGGACAAGACCCAAACTGTAAACGTAGCATATGATCGTGTCAGTTTATTGCTATTGTTTTCTGCATGTCAAGTATCTGTTCCTATGACCATGAGATCATGCAACTCCCTGACATCGGAGGAGTACCTTGTGTGTATCAAACGTCGCAACGTAACTGGGTGACTATAAAGGTGCTCTACAGGTATCTCCGAGGATGTCTGTTGGGTTGGCATGGATCAAGACTGGGATTTGTTACTCCGTGTGACGGAGAGGTATCTCAGGGCCCACTCGGTAATACAACATCACAATGAGCCTTGCAAGCAATGTGACTAAAGTGTTAGCCATGAGATCTTGTATTACGGAACGAGTAAAGAGACTTGCCGGTAACGAGATTGAACTAGGTATAGAGATACCGACGATCGAATCTCGGGCAAGTAACATACCGAAGAACAAAGGGAACAGCATACGGGATTAACTGAATCCTTGACATAGAGGTTCGACCGATATAGATCTTCGTAGAATATGTAGGAGCCAATATGGGCATCCAGGTCCCGCTATTGGTTATTGACCGTAGAGGTGTCTCGGTCATGTCTACATAGTTCTCGAACCCGCAGGGTCTACACACTTAACGTTTGGTGACGATATAAGTATAGTTGAGTTGTTATGTTGGTGACCGAAAGTTGTTCGGAGTCCCGGATGAGATCCCGGACATGACGAGGAGCTCTGGAATAGTCCGGAGGTAAAGATTGATATATGGGATAATAGTGTTTGGTCTCCGGAAGGGTTCCAGAATTCACCGGAAGGAGTTTCGGATGTTTCCCGAAATGTTCGGGTACGAGAACACTTTATTTGGGCCAAGGGGTAAAGCCCACGAGGCTTTAGGAAGGTGCAAAAGGAAGTTTTGCGGAGGCCAGGGGCCAGACGCCAGGGACCCTGGCGTCTGGGGCCAGACGCCGAGGACCCTGGCGTCTGGTCCTGGAGTCCGAGCAGAACTCTTGCCTTGCGGGCCAAACCGACTTTGAGGAGGCTCTTTCTCCAAGTTTCGACCCCAGGGCTCAACATATAAATAGAGGAGCAGGGCTAGCACCCGGAATACATCAAGATTTTCCCAAGCCGTGTGCGGCAACCCTAACCCTCTAGTTCCTCCGTCATAATCTCCGTAGCGCTTGGCGAAGCCCTGCAGAGATTGTTCCTCACCACCATCACCACGCCGTCGTGCTGCCGGAACTCATCTACTACTTCACCATCGCTCGCTGGATCGAGGAGGTGAAGGCGTCATCAAGCCGTACGTGTGTTGAACGCGGAGGTGCCGTCCGTTCGGCACTAGTTCGTGATCGGTTCGAGGGACGACTTGCGATTTGGATCGCGGAGACGTTCGACTACATCAACCGCGTTTCTTAACGCTTCCGCTTAGCGATCTACAAGGGTATGTAGATTCACTCTCCCTCTCGTAGATGCTCATCACCATGGATAGATCTTGCGTGTGCGTAGGAAATTTTTTGTTTCCCATGCAATGTTCCCCAACAGTGGCATCCGAGCTAGGTCTATGCGTAGATGAGATCTCGAGTAGAACACAAACGAGTTGTGGGCGTGGGTGTATACATATTGCTTGCCGTTACTAGTTGATACTTGATTCGGCGGTATTGTGAGATGAAGCGGCCCGGACCGATATTACGCGTACGCTTACGCGAGACAAGTTCCTTCAACTGACATGTAACTTCGTTGCATAAAGATGGCTAGCGGGTGTCTGTCTCTCTCACTTTAGTTGAATCAATTTCAATGAAGAGGGTTCTTTTAGAAGATCAAAAAGCAATCACTACACCACGTTGTGGTTTTGCGTAGGTAAGAACGGTTCTTGCAAACCCGTAGCAGCCACGTAAAATTTGCAACAACAATTAGAGGACGTCTAACTTGTTTTTGCAGGGTATGTTGTGATGTGATATGGCCAATTACATGATGAGATATATGTGATGTATGAGATGATCATGTGTTGTATAGAATATCACGACTTGCATGTCGATGAGTACGGCAACTGGCAGGAGCCATAGAGTTGTCTTTAATTATTGTATGACCTGCGTGTCAATCATTAAGCGCTATGTAATGCTTTACTTTATCGCTAAACGTTAGCAATAGTCGTGGAAGCAACAGTCGGCGCGACAACCTCATGGCGACACGTTGATGGAGATCAAGATGATGGAGATCATGGTGTCATGCCGGTGACGATGGAGATCATGCCGGTGCTTTGGAGATGGAGATCAAAAGCACGAGTTCATGGCCATATCATGTCACTTATGATTTGCATGTGATGTTAATCCTTTTATGCATCTTATTTTGCTTAGGACGACGGTAGCATTATAAGGTGATCCCTCACTTAAATTTCAAGATAAATTGTGTTCTCCCCGAGTGTGCACCGTTGCGAAAGTTCGTCGTTTCGAGACACGCCGTGATGATCGGGTGTGATAGACTCTACGTTCACATACAACGGGTGTAAGCCATGTTGCACGTGCGGAACACTCGGGTTAAACTTGACGAGCCTAGCATGTACAAACATGGCCTCGGAACACAAGAGACCGAAAGGTCGAACATGAGTCATATAGTAGATATGATCAACATGAAGATGTTCACTATTGAAACCACCTCAACTCACGTGATGATCGGACTTGAGTTGGTGGATTTGGATCATGTGACACTCGAATGACCGGAGGGATGTCAATTTGAGTGGGAGTTTTTTTTAAGTAATATGATTAACTAAACTCATTATCATGAACATAGTCAAAATGTCTTTGCAAATTATGTTGTAGATTACTAGCTCGCGCTGTAGCTCCCTTGAATTTTTATATGTTCCTAGAGAAATAGAGTTGAAAGATGATGGTAGCAATAATGCGGACTGGGTCCATGATCTGAGGATTGTCCTCAATGCTGCACAGAAGGCTTATGTCCTTAATGCACCGCTCGGTGTGCCACCCCCTCTAGCGTCGTCTGTAGATGTTGTGAAGATCTGACAGGCACGTTCCGATGACTACTTAATAGTTCAGTGTGTCATGCATTACGGCTTAGAATTGAGGCTCCAAAACGTTTTGAACGTCACGGAACATATGAGATGTTCTAAGAGCTGAAATTGGGATCTCAGACTCATGCCCGTGTTGAGAGGTATGAGACCTCCAACAAGATTCTTTGCCTGCGAGATGATGGAGAATAGCTCAATCGTTGAGCATGTGCTCAGATTGTCTGGGTGCTACAATCGCTTGAATCGAGTGGGAGTTGATCTTCCAGATAAGATAGTGATTGATATAGTTCTCCAAGTCACTGTCACTAAGCTGCTAGAGCTTCGTGATGAACTATAAAAGGCCAGAGATGGAAATAATGATCCCTGAGCTGTTCGCAATGTTTGACACCGCGAAGGTAGAAATCAAGAAGGAGCATCAAGTGTTGATGGTTAGTGAAACCACTAGTTTCGAGAAGGGCAAGGGCAAGGAGGGAAACTTCATGGATGGCAAGTCAGTTGCTGCTCCAGTGAAGAAACCCAAGGTTGAACCCAAACCCGAGACTAAGTGCTTCTATTATGAGGAGAACGGTCGCTGAAGCGGAACTGCCCTAGATACTTGGTAGATAAGAAGGCTGGCAACGTCGACAGAAGTATATTTGATATACGTGTTATTGATGTGTACCTTACTAGTACTCCTAGTAGCACCTGGGTATTAGATACCGGTTCGGTTGCTAAATGTTAGTAACTCGAAATAAAAGCTACGGAATAAACGGAGGCTAGCTAAGGGTGAGGTGACGATGAGTGTTGGAAGTGTTTCCAAGGTTGATGTGATCACCATCGCGCGCTCTCTCTACCTTTGGGATTAGTGATGAACCTAAATAAATGTTATTTGGTGTTTGCGTTGAGCATGAACGTGATTAGATCATGTTTATTGCAATACGGTTATTCATTCAAGTTAGAGAATAATGGTTATTCCGTTTACATGAATAATACCTTCAATGGTCATGCACCCAATGAGAATGGTTTATTGAATCTTGATCGTAGTGATACACATGTTCATAATATTGATGCCAAAAAATACAAAGTTAATAATGATAGTAGCACATACTTGTGGCACTGCCGCTAAATGTCATATTGGTGTAAAACGCATGAAGAACTCCATGCTGATGGATCTTTGGACTCATTCGATTTCGAATCGGTTGAGACATGCGGACCATGCCTCATGGGCAAGATGACTAAGACCCCGTTTTCCGGTATGATGGAGCGGGCAAGTGACTTATTGGAAATGATACATGTTGATGTATTCGGTCCAATGAGTGTTGTAGCGTGCGGTGGATATCATTATTTTCCTACCTTCACTAATGATTTGAGTAGATATGGGGATATTTACTTAATGAAACACAAGTCTGAAACATTTGAAAAGTTCAAACAAATTCAGAGTGAAGTTTGAGATCATCGTGACAAGAAGATAAAATATCTACGATATGATCGTAGAGGTAAATATCTGAGTTACGAGTTTGGTATACAACTTAAGACAATGTGGAAGTTGTTTCACAACTCACGCCACCTGGAACACCATAGTGTGATGGTGTGTCCGAACGTCGTAGTCGTGCTCTATTGGATATGGTGCGTACTATGATGTCTCTTATCGATTTGCCACTATCGTTTTGGGGTTATGCATTAGAGACAACTACATTCACTTTAAAAAGGGGCACCATCTAAGTCCGTTGAGATGACACCGTATGAATTTTGGTTTGGCAGAAACCTAAGCTGTCATTTCTTAATGTTTGGGGCTGCGACGCTTATGTGGAAAAGGTTTTCAACCTGATGAGCTCGAACCCAAAGCGGACAAATGCATCTTCATAGAATACCCTAACGTAACAGTTGGGTAAACCTTCTATCTCAGATCCAAACACAAAGTGTTTGTTGCTAAAACGGGTCCTTTCTCGAGAAAAAGTTTCTTTCGAAAGATTGAGTGGGAGGAAGATAGAACTTGATGAGGTTGTTGAACCTTTGTTTCAACCAAAGAGTAGCGCAGAGCAGAAAGTTATTTCTGTGGAGCCTACGTTAGTTGAAGAGGAAGTTAATGATGATGATCATGAAACTTCGGATCAAGTTACTATCGAACCTCGTGGGTCGACAAGGACGCGTACTGCTCCTGAGTGGTACGGCAACCCTGTCTTAGAGGTCATGTTGTTGAACAACGATGAACCTACGAGCTATGGAGAAGCGATGATGGGCCCGGATTCCGAGAAATGGTTAGAGGCCATGAAATCCGAGATGGGATCCATGTAAGAAAACAAAGTATGGGCTTTGGAAGTATTACCTGAAGGGCGTAAGGCCATTCAGAACAAATGGATTTTTTAAGAGGAAGACGGACGTGGACGGTAATGTCACCGTCTATAAAGCTCGACTTGTGGCAAAGGGTTTTTCACAAGTTCAAGGAGTTGACTACGATGAGACTTTCTCACCCGTAGCGATGCTAAAGTCTGTTGGAATCATGTTAGCAGTTGCTGCATTTTTCAATTATGAAATCTGGCAGATGGATGTCAAAACATCGTTTCCTTAACGGTATCCGTAAGGAAAGGTTGTATGTGATACAACCGGAAGGTTTTGTCAGTCCTAAGGATGCTAAAATGTATGCAAACTCCAGCGATCCTTCTATGGACTGGAGCAAGCATCTCGGAGTTGGAATATACACTTTGATGAGGTGATCAAAGTTTTTATGTCTATACAAAGTTTATGAGAAACTTGTATTTACAATAAAGTGAGTGGGAGCACTATAGAATTTCTGATAAGTATATGTGGTTGACATATTGTTGATCGGAAATGATGTAGAATTTCTGGAAAGCATAAAGGGTCGTTTGAAAGGAGTTTTTCAAGGAAGACCTGGAATAAAGCTACTTAAATATTGGGCATCAAGATCTATAAAGATAGATCAAAGACGTCTGATAAGACTTTCAATGAGTACATACCTTGACAAGATTTTGAAAGAGTTCAAAATGGATCAGTCAAAGAAAGAGTTCTTGCCTGATTTGTAAGGTGTGGAGTTGAGTGAGACTCAAAGCTCGACCACGGCAGAAGAAAGAGAAAGGACGAAGGTCATCCCCTATGCCTTATCCATAGGCTCTGTATAGTATGCCATGCTGTGTACCGCACCTGATGTGTGCCTTGCCATGATTCTGTCAAGGGGTACAAGAGTGATCCAGGAGTGGATCACTGGACATCGGTCAAGATTATCCTTAGTAACTAGAGGACTAAGGAAATATTTCTCAATTATGGAGGTGATGAAGAGTTCGTCGTAAAGGGTTACGTCGATGCAAGCTTTGACACCTATCCGGACGACTCTGAGTAGCAGTCAAGATACATATAGTGGAGCAGCCATTTGGAATAGCTCCAAGTGGAGTGTGGTAGAAGTGTCTACAGTATGACATAGAGATTTGCAAAGTACACACGGATCTGAATGTCGCAGACCCGTTGACTAAAGACCTCTCTCACATGCAAAGCATGATCGAACCCCAGAACTCATTGGGTGTTAGAACAATGTAAATCACATAGTGATGTGAACTAGATTATTGACTCTAGTGCAAGTGGGAGACTGTTGGAAATATGCCCTAGAGGCAATAATAATTTAGTTATTATCATATTTCCTTGTTCGTGATAATCGTTTATTATCCATGCTATAATTGTATTGATTGGAAACTCAAATACATGTGTGGGTACATAGACAACACTGTGTCCCTAGTATGCCTCTAGTTAACTAGCTCGTTGATCAAAAGATGGTGAAGGTTTCCTAGCCATGGACATGAGATGTCATTTGATAACGGGATCACATCATTAGGAGAATGATGTGATGGACAAGACCCAAACTATAAACGTAGCATATGATCGTGTTAGTTTATTGCTATTGTTTTCTGCATGTCAAGTATCTGTTCCTATGACCATGAGATCATGCAACTCCCTGACATCGGAGGAGTACCTTGTGTGTATCAAACGTCGCAACGTAACTGGGTGACTATAAAGGTGCTCTACAGGTATCTCCGAGGATGTCTGTTGGGTTGGCATGGATCAAGACTGGGATTTGTTACTCCGTGTGACGGAGAGGTATCTCAGGGCCCACTCGGTAATACAACATCACAATGAGCCTTGCAAGCAATGTGACTAAAGTGTTAGCCACGAGATCTTGTATTACGGAACAAGTAAAGAGACTTGCCGGTAACGAGATTGAACTAGGTATAGAGATACCGACGATCGAATCTCGGGCAAGTAACATACCGAAGAACAAAGGGAACAGCATACGGGATTAACTGAATCCTTGACATAGAGGTTCGACCGATATAGATCTTCGTAGAATATGTAGGAGCCAATATGGGCATCCAGGTCCCGCTATTGGTTATTGACCGTAGAGGTGTCTCGGTCATGTCTACATAGTTCTCGAACCCGCAGGGTCTACACACTTAACGTTTGGTGACGATATAAGTATAGTTGAGTTGTTATGTTGGTGACCGAAAGTTGTTCGGAGTCCCGGATGAGATCCCGGACATGACGAGGAGCTCTGGAATAGTCCGGAGGTAAAGATTGATATATGGGATAATAGTGTTTGGTCTCCGGAAGGGTTCCGGAATTCACCGGAAGGAGTTTCGGATGTTTCCCGAAATGTTCGGGTACGAGAACACTTTATTTGGGCCAAGGGGTAAAGCCCACGAGGCTTTAGGAAGGTGCAAAAGGAAGTTTTGCGGAAGCCAGGGGCCAGACGCCAGGGACCCTGGCGTCTGGGGCCAGACGCCGAGGACCCTGGCGTCTGGTCCTGGAGTCCGAGCAGGACTCTTGCCTTGCGGGCCAAACCGACTTTGAGGAGGCTCTTTCTCCAAGTTTCGACCCCAGGGCTCAACATATAAATAGAGGAGCAGGGCTAGCACCCGGAATACATCAAGATTTCCCCAAGCCGTGTGCGGCAACCCTAACCCTCTAGTTTCTCCGTCATAATCTCCGTAGCGCTTTTTCGAAGCCCTGCAGAGATTGTTCCTCACCACCATCACCACGTCGTCGTGCTGCCGGAACTCATCTACTACTTCACCATCGCTCGCTGGATCGAGGAGGTGAAGGCGTCATCAAGCCGTACGTGTGTTGAACGCGGAGGTGCCGTCCGTTCGGCACTAGTTCGTGATCGGTTCGAGGGACGACTTGCGATTTGGATCGCGGAGACGTTCGACTACATCAACCGCGTTTCTTAACGCTTCCGCTTAGCGATCTACAAGGGTATGTAGATTCACTCTCCCTCTCGTAGATGCTCATCACCATGGATAGATCTTGCGTGTGCATAGGAAAATTTTTGTTTCCCATGCAACGTTCCCCAACAGTGGCCTTGCATATCATTAGCATCATTGATATTCATAGAATTCATACTAACAATATTGCTATCATGCTCATCATTCAAGGATTTAATGCCAAACATTTTATTGAACTCTTCTTCTAACACTTTGGCACAATTTTCCGATCCATCATTTTCAAGGAAAACATCATAAAGGTAAAGAAGTTGATGCAACATCAATTCCATTTTTTGTAATTTTATTTTATAAACTAA
The DNA here is from genome assembly GCA_039707655.1 of Elymus sibiricus. Lineage (NCBI taxonomy): Eukaryota > Viridiplantae > Streptophyta > Magnoliopsida > Poales > Poaceae > Elymus > Elymus sibiricus. Next base: position 372,448,142 of record CM077669.1, read on the forward strand.
ACTAGTGATAAACAAGAAACTAAAAGATTTAATTGCAAGATCTAAAGATATACCTTCAAGCACTCACCTCCCCGGCAACGGCGCTAGAAAATAGCTTGATGTCTACTACACAATTTTATTCTTGTAGACTCTGTTGGGCCTCCAAGCGCAGGATTTTGTAGGACAGTAGCAATTTTCCCTCAAGTGGATGACCTAAGGTTTATCAATCCATGGGAGGTGTAGGATGAAGATGGTCTCTCTCGAACAACTCTACAATCAAATACAAGAAATCTCTTGTATCCCCAACACACCCAATACAATGGTAAATTGTATAGGTGCACTAGTTTGGCGAAGACATGGTGATACGAGTGCAATATGGATGGTATATAAAGGTTTTTGTAATCTAAAAATATAAAAACAGCAAGGTAGCAAGTGGCAAACAGCGAGCAAAACGTTGTATAAATGCTAGGAAATAAGGCCTAGGGTTCATACTTTCACTAGTGCAATCTCTCAACAATGCTAACATAATAGGATCATATGATCATCCCTCAACGTGTAACAAAGAATCACTCCAAAGTTCATATCTAGCAGAGAACATCAGATGAAATTGTTGTAGGTAGTAAAACCACCTCAAAGTTACCATTTCCGATCAATCTATTGGGCTATTCCTTTAGATGTCACAAACAGCCCTAGAGTTTGTACTAAAATAACATCAATGATACATATCAATCAACCCTAATGTCACCTAGATACTCCAATGTCACATCAAGTATCCGTGGGTTAATTATTCGACATGCATCAAACGATTTCAGATTCATCATATTCAATCCAACACAAAGAACTTCAAAGAGTACCCCAAGACTTCTATCGGAGAAGGTAGGACAAGAACGTGCAATCAACCCCTATGCATAGATCTCCAAGGTCGCCGGAATCCGCAAGTTGATGCCATAACATATATCAAGTGAATCAATAGAATACCCCATTGTCACCATGGGTATCCACATGCAAGGCATACATCAAGTGATCTCAAATCCAATATTCAATCCGACATAGCAAAATCTCAAAGGGAAAGATCCAATTCATAACAACAAGATAGCAAGGGAAGAACACCATATGATCCTACTATATTAACAAAGCCCGTGATACATCAAGACCGTGCCATCTCAAGAACACGAGAGAGAGAGAGAGAGAGAGAGATCAAACACATAGCTACTGGTACATACCCTCAGCCACGAGGGTCAACTGCTCTGTCCTCGTCATGGCCTTCACCGAGATGATGAAGATGGCCACCGGTGATGATTTCCCCTCTCCCGTAGGGTACTGGAAAGGCTCTAGATGGGTTTTTCTTCGATACAGAGAGTTGCGGCGGCGGAGCAGAAGTTCTTTGTTTATTTCTAAGGGTTTCTGTATATATATATATATGATTTTTTGGCATTGGAATCACGGTAAACGGAGTCACGTGGGCCCCACAAGCCATCAGGGCGCTCCTAGGGGGTGGGCGTGCCCTGTTGGCTTGTGGCCCATAGGTGGCTCCCCTCTAGTGTTTCTTCGCTCCGGTATTTCTTATTTCCTCCAGAAAAAATCATAAAAAAGTTTCGGGCGATTCCGAGAACTTCTATTTTTTGCACAAAAAACAACACCACGGTAATTCTGTTGAAAACAATGTCAGTACGGGTCAGTTCTAAATAAATCGTATAAAGTACATCAAAACCATATAATAGTATTGTAAACATAGGCAAATATGGCATGAATACTTCATAAATTATCGATATGTTGGAGACGTATCACTGACCTACCCCCTCTACCTCGTCCCTCCATACCCCCCTTCCTCCTGCCACATAAGTCGGCTGCTCAGAGCTCCATAGAATCCATTCGCCCCACTCACACGTGTGAGGACCATGTATTCCGTCCCTGCATTCCTCTACTGTGTGTCCCATCAAACCACAAAAATAGCAGAAGTTCGGCAATCTATCATAGTAGACAGGATATTTCTTCCTCTCTCTCAGAGTTATTGGTACAAACCTAACCAGAGGTGTACTCACATCCACAAAAACTCTAATTCTCAAGGTACTTGCTAGATTAATCTTGCCTTCATTAACAATTATTGTAAAAGGTGATTCTCCAACCTTGGCAGCGACCTTCTCCACAAGTTCTTTCTTTGCTGTCAGACCGTCCGACAGCCCCTTGACTCTAGCCCATAATGGGACTTTGTTCCACTTGTACTCTGACACATCAGTGAATCCATCGTACTCTTGAATAAACACGGGAGCATAGCTAAAGATCCATGCACCCCCATCCATGACCCATTTCCAATCTCCAAGACAGTGACACTAGAACAGGAACATATTGGGGCCCTTGACATTGAAAGTCACACCTTGGCTTGTCACCCAAGCGTTCCGCATCTGCCTCAACACAACTGCATGGCTGAAGGTGTTGGAAATATGGACTAGAGGCAATAATAAAGTGTTTATTATCATATTTACTTGTTCATGATAATCGTTTATTATCCATGCTAGAATTGTATTGACCGGAAACTAAAATACATGTGTGGATACATAGACAACACCGTGTCCCTAGTGAGCCTCTACTAGACTAGCTCGTTGATCAAAGATGTTTAAGGTTTCCTAACCATAGACAAGAGTTGTCATTTGATAACGAGGTCACATCATTAGGAGAATGATGTGATGGACATGACCTAACCGTAAGCATAGCATTTGATCGTATCACTAAGTTTATTGCTACTGCTTTCTTCATGTCAAGTATCTGTTCCTAAGACCATGAGATCATGCAACTCCCTGACACTGGAGGAATGACTTGTGTGTATCAAACGTCACTTCGTAACTGGGTGATCATAAAGGGGCTCTACAGATATCTCTGAGGGTGTCTGTTGGGTTGGCATGGATCGAGACTGGGATTTGTCACTTCGTATGATGGAGAGGTATCTCTGGGCCCTCTCGGTAATACAGCATCACAAGAAGCTTGCAAGCAATGTGACTAAGGAGTTAGTCGCGGGATCTTGTATTACGGAACGAGTAAAGAGACTTGTCGGAAACAAGATTGAACTAGGTATGGAGATACCGACGATCGAATCTCGGGCAAGTAACATACCGATGGACAAAGGGAACTGCATACGGGATTGATTGAATCCTTGACATTGTGGTTCGACCGATAAAGATCTTCGTAGAATATGTAGGAACTAATATGGGCATCCAGGTGCCGCTATTAGTTATTGACCGGAGAGGTGTCTCGGTCATGTCTACATGATTCTCGAACCCGTAGGGTCCGCATGCTTAACGTTCGATGACGATATGGTATTATTGAGTTATGAATGTTGGTGACCAAAAGTTGTTCGGAGTCCCATATGAGATCCCGAACATGACGAGGAGTTTCGGAATGGTCCAGAGGTAAAAATTCACATATGGGAAGTTGGTATTTGGGTTCCGGAATTTCGGGATATACCGGATTTCATCGGGAGTGCCGGAAGGGGTTCAGGGGGTCTACCGGGAGGGTTCACCTGCCTCGGAGGGCCCCATGGGCTGAGAGGGAGGCACACCAGCCCCCAGTGGGCTGGGCGCCCCGCCTCCCCTGGGGCCCATGCAGCCAAGGGCTAGGGCTGACCCTAGGGTGGCCGCCGCCCCTTGCCTTGGGGGCCAAGGCAGCCCCCTAGGCCTCCGCCCCAACCCTAGGGGAAATCCTAGGGCGGCCGCCCCCTCCCCCTTGCCCCTATATATATGAGAGGAGAACGAGGGCAGCTGCACCACCACCCACGATGCAGCCCCCCCTCTCTCTCTAGATTGATTTCTCCTCCGTTCGTGTCGCGGTAGCGCTTGGCGAAGCCCTGCCGGGACAGCTCCACCATCACCGCCACCACACCGTCGTGCTGCTGGAGAACTCATGTGCTACTCCGCCCTCGCTCTCTAGATTGAGGAGGCGGAGACGTCATCGAGCTGTACGTGTGCTGAACGCGGAGGTGCCGTCCGTTCGGCGCTAGATCGGGACAGATCGGGATTGGATCGCGAAGACGTACGACTACATCAACCGCGTTTCTTGACGCTTCCACTGGTGCAGCGACGTGCTATACAAACGGTTTTTAACCCCTTTCGGCGATGTAGTTGTAAACCGTCGCCTTGCCTGTGTGGGCGATAGGGGGGGTCCATCCCACACGACACGGCAAAATCGTCGGCGATGGAGGCCAACGAACGCAAACGTTTAGCAAAACGAAGCGTATGGGATTTCCGTATCTATCACAAACGAGAGTCACCTGTCAACCGTTTGAGATATGGCGCCCTTCCCATACGGCCCATCCTTGCAACTCATGTGAGATCACACTAACATCGCACGCAGAATTCTGTAGCGCAGGGTTTACGATGTGTGCCAAATCGCAAACAGTTCATAATAGTAAAGCGTGTATGATAAGGAGACAATTACACACATTTTGTCCTACAGCGTCGTTTGCGATATACGAAGATTCGCAAACGCTCCAACTGTCATACTCGTGTCGGATGCATACGACATAACAAACAGTTAAACATTATAAATCGTGTATGATAAGGAGGCTGTCACAAAACATTTAGGTCTGCTTAACCGTTTCTGATATTGTCTAACATCACACACGGTTTATAGACGGCAATTTTGTGCATTGTAGCACACGGTTTCTCTCTCTGAAACATGTCGAATCATGAGGTATATCACACACGTTCTGCTTTACAAACCGTGTGCGGTGTAATGACCTGCAGAGCTTATTTTTTGGCTATTTTAATCGCCATAATTTAAAATTCTAGAGGATTTGAATTTGATAGTAGGCTATTGGATTTTTCATATCCATCTTATATAGACATAGGTTCAACAACCAATGCATTATTCCATTCACAAGTACCTATGTTCAAGAATTACATCAAGAAATAATAATTACATTAGGACCAGATAAATAATGATGAACCGTGGTTGCATACTTGTATTAAATACGGTAAAGGAAGAGGCGAAAGACACTCTGGCAGTTGTACAAGGTGAAGCGGAATGCCCATATTGTGTCCTCCTCCATGCAGAATGCACGGACGACTCTAGGCCAGCCCCTTGTGATGGCGGACCGCCCATCCTTCTCTGTGTTAATGAGGACATCTAGGTAGTCATCGTGGCCTGGTAGATATACTTTAACGTTTGCACGTCCACCAATCATGTAGTTTGAGAGGTAATCCTGAGTAAACTGCTTTGAGAACCACTACAAACAAAATAGATTCAGACATTGTAAATTTGTAAGCTAACAACTCATTATGGACAGTAAAAAGAAGGGTACAGAGTTCATAGTTACCATCCTGGAGTTCACTGTTGTCTTGGATAAGGTGTAAAGAAATAGTTTAATTGCCATATTTTGTCCCATTTTATTAACAACCTTTATAAGTTTCCTCACTTGATGCTGGTTCATGAATATCTCATTGCCCCATACGCAAAAAGGGTCGACACGCGGATCTTTACCAGTGACATATGTACCTACAAGCAACAAGTTAGTATTAGAAGGTAAACAGAAATTACAAAATGACGTAGTACAGTATTCCCTGTCCCAGTATATAAGATCTTATTACATCAAAAATACTCACATATTTGATGTATTAACATCTTATACTTTGGGGGCGGATGGAGTATATATATAAGCCATGTGATGAAACTAACCTCGATGAAAAACAACAGCTGTTCCCGATATTGTCCTGGGAAAGTACACCGAAAGGCATGTTAAGTACTGACAGGCTAAACATCAACCAAATATATGCATGGTAAACAACATGATCACAAAATGATAGCTTCAGTGTGCAGGTTTAAGCACGCTAGCTAAGCTAATAATAAGTGGAGATGCGTGTTAACTGCAATAGGCTTAGCATTTAACAACAACAAAATATAGTCATTCTAATTAGTATTGTGCACGTTTAAGCACACTAGTTATAGTTACATAAAAATGGAAAGGCTTGTGCTCACTACAACAAGCTTAACAGCAACCAAATATAGTCATTCATAGTGGTACTGTTGAAATTGCATAGAATGTAGCTCGTGTTTACACATCAAATTGTATAACTGAACATCACATTGTGAAAAAATAGAAATAAACAGTGGGCGTGTTAACTACACCAGGCTTAACAGGAACTACATATGGCCATTGAAATTGGTATGATGAAATTGAACTGGAAAGTGCATACTTGCAGATATAGAACTTCACAACGTGAATAACTGAAATAAACAAGGCATACTATATAGCAATTGAACCAGGACATATGCCCAGTACAAACAACCGATCTAGGAAAAACAGTTAAACAAGGCATATGCTCATTACAACAGGCTTGATAGCAACCAAAAATAGTCATTCGAACTGTACTGTCGAAATTGCATAGAACGTAGCCGGTGCTTTAACATGAAATTGTATAACTGAACATCACATGCGAAAGAACTGAAATAAACAGTGAACGTGTTAACTGCACCAGGTTTAACATGAACCATATATGGCTCTTGAGATAGGTATTGATGAAATTCAACTGCAGAGTCCATACATTTAGCATGAGTGAAGTAATTTAACATGAGATGGGTTTCCTCACCTGTCACAGATGGGCTCATTCCAATTAGAAGAGCGCGGATTATGGGTGTGCTCCCTGTTGTCACAGATGGGCTCCTTCCCCTTGGAAGAGCAGGGATGCAGGGTACCCTCCCTGATGTCATGGATGGGCTCTTTCCCCTTGGAACAGAGGAATAGGGTGCCGTTGTCGGCGTCGACGTCGTCGATGAGGTCTGACTTGGCAGCTGACGACGCCGAGCCACCGCCATAGAACGTGTCCTTCAAAAATAACAAAAGAGGCTCCATGGAGAGGAAGGAAGGCAAATTCTTGAGAGCGAAGCGGAGTAGATCAGCGGCTGGGCCTTGCATGAGGTCGACGGGGGTCAAACCCGAGGGGTCTTGGTAGGGCCACTTAACCTATGAGATAGCCCGCGACAAGCCGTCACTTTCGACGAGCTCGATGTCGTAGCCGGCTGCGTCGATATGCATCCATACGGGAACCCGCTGTCTTACAGCCTGGTACTCTTTACATTTCCCAGCGGCCGCGGAGGCCACCTCGTCATTGTAGTCAGCTTCCCCGGCGGCCTCGGCGGCCACCTCGTCATCGTGGACAGCTTCCCCGGCGGCCTCGGCGGCCTGGGCGGCCACCTCGTCATCGTAGTCAGCTTCCCCGGCGGCCTCTGCGGCCTCGGCGGCCACCTCGTCATCGTAGTCAGCTTCCCCGGCGATCCCGGCGGGCACCTCGTCATGGGAGTCAGCTTCCCCGGCAGCCTCAGCGGCCACCTCGGCATCGTCCATCGGAAAGGCCGCGATATACCTCCTTTTGGCCATTCGCTCCTCGATCTCCCTTGCAAGTGTAGCTGGGATAAGGCTGCGGTGGTCTGCGGTGGGGATCAGTGCGGATCTGTGAGGAAGGGGGTGTTTAGCAGGCGCCATCTAAGAAATTCAGGGCGGCGAGGGTACGGAGATGGGTTCGTAACTTGGACGGGGAGAGCAGGAGAGGTTGACTGTGGAACGCGGAGCGGGGTCGGGGGCGGCGGCGGCGATGGCGAGGTTGCTAGGGTTCGAGCGAGGGAGTTGTGTGGGGTTGGGGGTGGGAGAGGCCTAGGTGGTGTTTGAGGAAATGCCGCGGCTACTTTAAATTTTACTTGGAGGGAATGAAAAGCCAGGACAAACTGAATTTTTTTATGAAGGGTTTGAAGTGGCGCCGGAGGAACAAACATCGCACACGGCCCGAACATAATACCTGTGTGCAATTCAAAGAGATAAACCCACGGAACCATCAATTTTTAAATTTATCAAGGCGGGTAACTATTTTTAAGATTTCTCTATGCGGGTTGGTGCAAGGTGGTCTGTAGTTACGTGACAACCACGGGCCGGGCGTGGCACACAGTTCTTTTTTTTGAGAATCAAGCATGGCACACAGTTAGCATGCGGGAACCGTGTCTACTACTCTACTGCGTACACAATCGCACACAGTTGTCTCCTTCGACTCGTCTGTTATTTAAGTTTCAAAAAAGACTACCCTGCCATTTATATAACAACATTGGAAATTAAACACGATAAATCTAGGGTCATCGCACAAGCAGACCTGCTTGAGGACCAAATGTATGTATGGAAAGGTTGTTGTGGTGTTCAAATACGGAATGCACAACATTCATGTGACACACAATGTCATGCAGAGCACACGACAATGTTGGCTTATGCCCCCCTGTCGCCCCCCCACACACACCTTCGAGTCGGCGAGGGGATGGTAGCTCAGTATATATATGAACTTACAAACTTATAATACAACTGCAAATTCACCCTACCGTAACACAAAACCAATAGAAATCCATCATGATCACCCCCTCCCCCGTGTTTTAGTTCTGAGGGTAGATTGCGCGGGCCCACTGATGGGCGCGTCTCGGAAACTTCACAAGATGGGTGAGACCGCAACTACATGTGTGTGGCTCAACTAATTACTTAAGGTGGTGTGATATTTCGTGCGTGCAAAACCTTTTGATGTGGCTCAAAAGTTGGACGGTATGTAGTACCTGACCTCATAAATAGATTTCGTGTATACGTACGTATAGTACTATTGTGATGCCCCTCCCCCGCCCCCGCCCCGCCCCACGCGAACACATGCTTCGAACAAACACCACGACCTATATATACATGTATGCGCTCAAACTTCTGTCTCGTATCTCACCATGAACTATATCGTAACAAATAATGAGAGGACTATATCTACATTGGTCAAATTAACATGTAGTATATATGGGCCGGTTTAAGTGATAGACCACATGGGTCCACAAATTTGGCACGTCGTCCATATATAACCACGTGAGGGAGTGTCTGTAGACAACACCAACGCACATGCATGGCCCTAGGCACATATGTATATATGAAAGCGTTGTGCAATGTTTTCAAATACTAACGCACAACTTTCGCAGCCACATGTGTGTGTCTCGAACCAGAATGGCCACGTACTGAGATTAACGACCCATGCATATATAGCCCCAAGCACGCCCACAGTTCGATCCGATAGGAGGGATTCAATGTGTACGATGCATTTGATTTTTTGTTAGAATTGAAATGTCGATGCATATATCAACTACGTATAATATATACACACATACCAACAAGAAGAATCCACCTTGGTCAAATAAACATCTCTACAGACATCTGTCGAAGTGACGACCCACATGGACATGGTTGTGTCGGTGTGTGATGATGCCGATGACCACGTGAGAGAGAGTTTGACAAAACAAATGCCCACTGCATGAGGCCCACACATATATGTATATATGTAGTTAAGTGTTTGTTTAGTTAGTAACCAATGGAACTTTAATGTCAGTTGCCTTAGAAACTGTAAGTCGACTTACGAAGAGGATCGATCACAACGCACATATATATATAGGCCCTGTTTGGATCCATGGGTTAGAGTTAGTTTGAGCTAGTTGGGGCTCAAATAGCCCTAAAGTATTCAAACATGAGGGTTAGATTGTAGCTACTTGCATCTAACCCACACAAAAAAAAACTATCCCACCCAAGAGGTGCTAATTGGAGCTAGTTCTCATGGGGCCCTCTCTATCCCACCAGCCAAGAAGTGCTAATTGGAACTAGTTCACGTGGGGCTCACTGAAAAATCACTTTTCTCTCCATCGAGTGCATCTATTGTCAATCTAACCCTGTCATCCAAACACCTCTTTGGCTAGAGTTAGTTTAGGGTTAGTCATGAGCTAGAAACTAACTCCAACCTCTAACTAAAGTTAAAGTATCCAAAACAGGGCCACACACACATACCAAAAAGGATCCACATTGGTCAAAACAATATATAATATATAGGTGCCACACATGGCCCCCGTAGAGTGACGCGTCACCGATTACCATGTGAGGGAGCCACACTTAGGACCACCATAGATTATATGTGACACAAGCATATGCATGGGTATGTTGTTTTGATTCAAAATGCCAAGTGCACGACTTTGATACACTGCGTGCTTCACAAATTGGAAATTCCCCAGGCTAAAGAAAATTGCGTGCAATATGTATGTCTCCTCCCACACACCCCTCAACTTTGAGCGGTAGGAGGTACTCATGAGTACGTCACATCAATCTTTGGTGTGGAATCTGACCATGATCTACAACAACACAGAGCAGATTAACTTAACCCACCTTGGTCAAACCCCTACCGATGCGGCTCAAAAGTGATAGACCACATGGACCAACGAATGTGTGGATCACTAATAACGCACGAAGGATTATTGTCCGAGGGACCACCACCATCGTGTGCATGTGTCCTAAACACATGCATGACGTGCCTTGTTTTAAACATTTCAATGCACAATTTTGATAATTTGGGGTGGCAACTGCCTCACAAAATGGACAATCCCACACATAGAGGCTAGTGCAAACTAAGTGAAACGGAAAGAGCCCCCCACCCCCCGCGTGGCCATCACCGGAAACACCACTTCGAGGCGCGTCAAACTATTTATATGCAGAAAACACGTGACACATCATTCCGTGTTATAATTATAAAATGTCCATATATCATTCGAAAAATATGCAATAATTGTGTTTCCAGGAATTCATTGGGGGAAATCATATGTCCCCTTGGGTTCATGTGTTTAGTCGCCATGCAATAAATGGTAAGGAACCTCAAACATCTTGGCGTCGTGGAAAACATTGAAAATTTTGGTTTTTAGACAGCTCGGCATCAAACATCGACAAATCATTTTAAATTGAAGTGAATCCAAAAATCAACTGAAAATCATGAAACTTGGGATTTCGTTTCATGATATATATATATATATATATATATATATATATATATATATATATATATATATACATATATATATATATATAGTGTGCTAATTTCTGGCCTAATTAGAGACAATTTTTTGATACCCTTTTCTTACAAACGGGAGCTTAATAAAGGTTGGTGCTTGGTACACACACTTGTCACGTTACCATCACGAACGATTACAGTATTCAACCGTGTGCGTTGGTCCCAACAAAATATTACGTACCACCACGAGCTACGTGTGCCGTCCGAGCGGACGTGAGTCGACGGGACGCATGATGCGAGCAGTCCACGGCTCAGGCTGACCGTGAGGCGTGCGAGCAGGTGTGTAAATTGACGGGACGCGTGCGAGCAGGCCGTTCTGGCTCACCGGGAGACGTGCGAGCTGGTGTGTGAATTGACGGGACGCGTGCGAGCAGTCCTCTGCCCAGGCTAACCGGGAGGCGTGCGAGCAGTCCTCTGCGCAGGCTAGACGGGAGACGTGCGAGCAGGGGTGAGGCATGCGAGAAGACCACTGCGCTGGCTCACCGGGAGGCGAGCCATTTACCCGCCTCCCGCCTAGCTCCCAACCACTCTATATTAATCGCGCATGTGCCGCTGGTTATAGCAGCCGGCCGCACTCCCCTCTCTCTACACACCGCGCCTGCATCCTCGCCGCCGTTCCCAGTCGTAAACGCTCTCGGAAGTGTATCAGATGGCGACCAACTGCACCATCGGAGGGAGTGGTGACGCGGGGGTCGAAGCTGGGGCCGGCGAAGCAACTAAGCATCTCTTGATGCTGGGCGACGAGGTTGCCCTCCCGGCCGATGAGGTCTCGCGCGGACAGAAGCACGACAATGACGTCGTAAGCCCCGTCGTGCCTCCCCAGCAGGAGGCGGTGCTGCACAGAGACTACTACGACCTCTCTGATGACCACTCCACCGACTCCGACGACGCCGACGGCGACGGCGACAGCTCCGACAACGACGGAGAACATGTTAGCCCCCCCCCTATTTTGGAGTATATCATAGGGTATCTCTGATTAGTTATGTTTTCCGCCTTTTTTTGGAATTCGTCTGGGGTTCATGTTAATTCAATCCATGTAATCAGAGTAAGATTCGATAGATCCGTGTTAGTGTGTACGTATTGATTGTTTGGTAGGTAAATGATAAGTGACTTGGATAAGTGACAACCGTACATACGATTATGCTAGTATTATGTCTAAGGTTTTACAGTGATTTAATGGTTGACCTGTATAAATGATCATTTTGCTAATAATCGGTCTACATAGATGATTGTACATGTACCCATTTGTAAATAAACATTGTATAAGAGCATGTAGATCACTACTTTAGTGATAATGTGGAGTAGTACTTACTTCAAAGTTCCTTGTTTGTTTGAAAATAATCGGTTCATGCATTTAAAGTCATTAGTTAATAATTTTGTTGCACTAAGTTGTTTGTGATATCATTTTATGCATATTATTCATCAATGTCATGATTTTTTATTATATGTATAGGTGCTATCTGATGACGTTGGCAGCAATAAGTACGACCAGAGAAGGTACAAGAAACAAAAGCTTAGTGAGCTCTATGCGGGAACGCATAATCGTCGTATCAGGACCCGGAATGGGGGCTTCGGATGCCCATTCTGCGCCCAAAGGCTTAACCTCGTGTTTGCAAGTGTTCTGGCGCATGCTAGAGGACGATACGTTGGCTCTTTCAAGAAGAAGTATTCTCGGAGGGTGGCGCACGCCACGTACGCGGAGTACCTAGAGAAAGTTTACGTTGTTGGTGGGTACGATTAGGATTGAGTTATATATACATGTCCTGATGCCAGCACTACCCTAGCTATCTATAGTTTGTGTGTCTTATATCTCTGCTTGAGTATGTTTATTATGTGTTGATCTAGATGTCGGTGAGACTCTGTTTTATTATGAACTAATACGTAGAGCAATGTAATTGCAGTCTTGAGCTGCAAACAGTTTGGTTGATGGAATATTTATGCTTATCTTAGAGTCCCCACACAATTTATTACTAGCAACTGTTTGCCCACAGCACGCATAGCTACGTTTTAGTTTTGGCAGTTTTTTTTACACTATGCATATTACGGTAAAAAATGCTTGACTTACCTGCAAACTTGTTGAATGCGGTAAAAAATTCAGGTGTCACACGAAAAGATGAAATTTGGAACCCCAAAACTTGGTTAACTAACATTGTGCCGCGACACGTGTGTGTCCTGATTGTCCAGAACGCATTCCCGTGCATCGAGCGTCTGCGGCAGTAGGATTTACACGGACCATGGCAGTCCATTTACACCGTAGTGACACTTATCGCAAATGGTTGTGTCTATTGAACCGTCGCCTCCGAAGCACATTATTATTCTGGCCGAGAAAACTCTCACCATCGTCCCCACTTAAAAACCCGCACCATCCTTCCCAGTCGCACCCGCACTGCATCTTCCACACCGCTGCTTAGTGCTGAACTTGTACGCTGCTTTAAGTCATTGCACACACATCATTTTTGCTAACCGTTTGCCATTTAGCGCCCCCAATAATGGGAGCTTCTTCCAGCCGACGAGTGGCCAACCGAGCTGGGCGGGAGGCTGTGCGCATTTGCGCGCGGGAACAGGCTCACCAACGATACGTTGGCGGCACATTGAGCCGCCACGTGACCAAACGAGCCGTCGGGAACGCTTGTTCGTGCGCTGGTCAAGCTTGCACAGCAATCCTCCGCCGGGAACGCGGTGACAAGACGTGCCAATTACAGCCCGTCCAGCCCCCATTTACCCCACCGCTCATTTAACCTTGTCTCTATTCAACCTTTCCCCACAACGCAAGAAGCACACCCACACTCCAAATACAGAGAGGATATCCTGCTCGGCTCCAATGGCGGAGCTCCCAGTGGCTGCCGACGACGAGCGGCAGTTCACCATTCGTGCCTACGTGGACACCCACGTAAGGTTCAAGAACCTCCCGGTGGTGTACACCAACGACCCGATCTTGGTGGAGAACTCCATCCACACCATGGAGCAGTTACTTGTCTATGACAAGTACAAAGTGGTCGGCTTCGACCTCGAGTACACCGGCGATCGTGCCGGGCATGATCAAAAGGTTGCCGTCGCCCAGCTTTGCGTGTTCCATTACGTCCTCGTCTACCACTACTACCTGGCCACAAGGCCTTGCGGTCGATTTGCCAGGTTTGTCAACAGCCCCGACTACATATTCAGTACGGTGGACACCACCAACGATGAAAAGGTGCTCAAGACGACTGGCTTGGCATGCCGGAATCTTGTGGACATCCAATGCATGTACAAGATCTTGGGCGACGAGGAGAAGCATAAGGACTCCCTGGTTGACCTCGCCATGGCCATCATCGACCCCTACTACAGAGGCATGAAGGATGTCTGCAAGAAGAAGAAGGTTGCTTGGCACCGCACCTGGGACCGAAGACTGGATGAAGATCACGTCAAGTACGCGGCCAAGGACGCGTACGTAAGCTACGAGATGTGCAGGCAGATCGTTGACATGAGGAAGTGCCTCCGTCCTGCGTCGATCGGCACCCCTCGTCACAAGAAGTATAGATGATTGATTTGATGATCGTCACTACTAGTTTAGTATGCATGTACTTGTTAATTGATGTGTGCAAATGTTATCTGTAGTCAGTAATGTAATTGGATGTTTATTTAGGTTATGCAATCATGATGTTGTTCTATAGACAGAGCATAGATGCTATATGCAGACATAGCAGATCACATCGCTTACGATTATAGAAAGGAACACGTCGGTGATGATTTCAACAATCACAGACAATTGGGTGCGAGCAAGTGTTTGCCCATAGGCCACATCACACACAGCTTATTATCAGAAATCATCTGTCTTTTTATCGGTCTTCCCATACAATTTCGAGTACTGACCTGTTTGTCGGGTATCACTATCACACACATCTTGTTACGCAGAATCGTTTGTGTTACTTTTGATCAACACAATCAGTTCATCCAAACGACCTGTTTGCCGGGTATCACTATCACACACATCTTGTTACGCAGAATCGTTTGTGTTACTTTTGATCAACACAAACAGTTCGTCCGAACGACCTGTTTGCCGGGTATCACATACAACCATGCAAATGACATCTTATGAGGGAGACTCTTATTTTGGTAGTACTATCTTTTCCTTAGTATGCAATGGCCGATTAATATTTGGACATCAAAATGCAATTGACGATTAATATCCAGACCTTAAGAAGCAGAACCACGACCGAGGGTATGCTGCGCGGCTCCCATGGCGCTCCCAGTGGCTGCCGACGACGAGCGCCAGTTCACCATGCATGCCGTAGTGGACACGCCCTGTCGGTTCGTAGTGCACACCAAACATCCGATCTAGATGGAGAACTCTAGCGTCATGGACCTGTTACTTGACGAGGAAAAGTACAGAGTGGTCTGGTTCGACCTCACGTTCCCACCGCGTGCTCTTCTCTCGCGTCCCTGCGCGTGCTCTACTCTCGCGCCCCTCCGCGCACGCTCTGCCAGTGGTTGGGGCCGGCCCACGATCAGGTTCGGGGCTCCATATGCACGCGGTTGCGCCACGCGCGTCGCCCCATGCAGTTACGTGCTCCACGACCGAATCACGCGCTGCAAAAACTGCCATCCGGACGTGCCGGTTTTCCAGGACGTCCGGCCCCCATTTATACCCACGGCCATTAACCCTAGTCTCTTCACGCTTTCGATCGTGCCCCACAACACAATAAGCACACCCTGGACGACGCATACAGAGAGGATGTCCAGCGGCACTCCAATGGATTTCGGCGTGCATCATGTGGAGACCCACATGAGGAAGACAGACCTCACGGTGGTGTACACTGTCAGATTTCGGGCTCTGCAAAACCCTTAAGATTCGAACACAGGGGCGTGTGCGAAGATCCCCTGCAGCCTCGCCCAACCTAGCTCGCGACTCGATGGACAAGACGATGAACTCGCACGATGACGAGGAAGAAGATGAACTCGGTGGTTTACCCAGGTTCGGGCCGCTGCGAAGCGTAATACCCTACTCCTGCTTTGGTGGATTGCCTCTCGCGGAGGTGTGGTGGATGAACTAGTACAGTGTTTTGGAGCCTCGTGAGGGCGCTCCTGAGGTGTTCTTGGCCCTCTGTTGGCTTGGTGATGGATGAGTGAATCGACTGGTTTCAGATCCCTCTCTATGGTGCAGCCTAGCCTCTATATATAGCGGTGGCCTGGGTCCTCTTCCCTTATCGCAATGGCGGGAAGGGATCCCACAACGGCCAATTTTAAAGGGGGATAGGAGTACATGCCCGCCCTGCCCAAAGGCGGTCTTCGCTTGCAAAGTTGCTGTCGATGATGCAGAGGTGGGCTCGGCGATGACGTCCATCTTGCGGGGCTCGTGGTCGTGGTCTTGTTGCACCGAAATGGAAACCTTTGGGGGTGCTTTGGGAACCCGCGTCCGTCCTTGCTCCCTTTGCACCAAAGGGTACACTGCACTGCCTGGCGCGCTGGCGCCCGCCTGTCCTTCCTTGCGTCACCTTTGACTCCTGAGGCCGGGCCCTGCGTAGAGATCTCCGCCACTCCGGAGGGGGTCTGGGGAGGCCCATCCCTTACCGGTCTTGACGTTGCTCCTCCTCGCGGGCCTAGGGGCCTCGCGAGGGCCTTGTCTCGAGTGGGGCTGTGCATGGTTATGCTTGGTTGACGGAGTGGGCCATGCCCTGGGCCGCAGGCAGGCAGGTCTGGGTACCCCCGTTCCCAGAACGCCGACAGTAGCCCCTGGGCCCAAGGCGCGCCCGAGCTGGCTTCTGGGCGAAGCCTTGAGGGCGGCTTGAAGCGCCGCGTGCCCCAAACGCCTACGGGCTAGGCTTCACACGCGCCGAGCGTCTGGGCGGCGACGCCTCCACTCCTCGAGGGCGTCAGAAACCGTTCCAAGTCAGATTGACGCGACGCCCGCGCGTAGCGCTGGCCATCATTGCCCTTCCTTGAATGCTGCTGCTGCTTCGGGCCACGAGGATGTGACCCTTCAGAGGCCGCACGCCTCCCGGGACGCGAGGGGGCGCCGGGCGGTCCTTGGCTATATATAAGCGGGCGAGGGCGAGAAAGCCCTCGCTCATCTTCGTCTTCTTTGCCTCCCCATCTCCAAGCCGTCGCTCTCCCAGTCATGGCGTCGGTGAGGAAGTTCTTTGCTGCCGAGAAGGGAAAGGCCTCCGGGGAGGGTCTTGCCTCTCCGCCGCCCAGGAGGGGCCGCGGTCGTCCCCAGAAGCATGCCACGACGCCGACAGTGGCTCCCGGTGAGCGCGACCGTACTTCTGCGCGCCCCGGGGTCACCATCGGCGGCCGCGGTGGGACATCGGCCAGCGCGGGCGGCCGCAGTGGCCGAGGCGGTGGCGCCCGAAGTGGGAGGTCGGCGGTGGCCACCCGGCCGCCGTGCCCGCGGCTCCATTCGGCCGACACGGCCTAGGAGTTCGTGATGTGGGCGGAGAGGCCGGAGGCCGCTTGGTTCCAACTCCCGAGCTTCTTCGCGGGGGTGCTGCTGGCCGGAGGGTCCGCCGGCCTATGGCTGCAGGCCGACGGCTGCTGCAGCGCGGCGTCGTGGGTGGAGGTTGAGGTCACCCCCGGGGGCAACGTGTATGCAAACCGCGGGTGGCAAGCGTTCGCCCGCGCTCGCGGCCTAAAGGGGAGGCGCACCCTTCACTTCAAGTATGACGGGGAGGCGACGCTCTTCGTCAAGATCTTCGGGGAGGAGGGCGAGCGCCTGGGGTGCTGCCCGGAAGACATCGGCGGGCGCCGCGCCTCCAGCAGCAGCGACACCCCCTCCGAAGGGAGCCCGAGCAACAGTAGCGACAGTAGCTACGACGCGCCGCCACGCCGGCGCACCCGGACCTCGGGGGGTAGCGAGCCGCCGCGGCGCCGCTCTTCCACTCCAGGGGCGTCCATGCCGGCGCGCCTCCACGGGCCCTTGAAGGAAGAGGAGGACACAGGCTGAGCACTGGAGCGCCGACGCCGGGGCTCCTGAGGCGGCAGCCCCCGTGGGGCTTTTTCACTTTCTTTCTCCTCCTCTTCTCCTGTTCCTGCAACCAAAGAACCAAGGGAGGCCCTGCGGGCGTGTAATGGATTTGGGCGCTTGCCTCTCTTTATCAGCACCTTTGTCATGTGTCCTTTGCATTTTGTTGGTTGAAATTGCCTTCCGGTCGTGGTTAGGATACTTAGCTCGACATGCTCGCGGTAGTCTTCTGGGTTGTGGAGGTGCGGCTGCGGCGCTCGGAGAGTCCGTACGTCCGGCGGGCTTCTTCTTCATGCGAGCGAGGTAGGTTGGGAGCCCTGTCGGCGCTCTGTGTCTGCAGGTCCCAGTCCCGCACATTTCCCTACCATCGCAAGGTACGACCGGTTCACCTGGACGCACCTCACGAGGCGAGGCCCCGATACCCTTGATGCCGACCGGATCACCAAGGACGACATCAAGGGGCGAGTGGCTTTTCGACCGGTAAGGCTCCTGAGGCGCGATGCTCAGGAGCCCCCTTCGACACTCAAGCAGCTCTACGTCGACAGGTCCCAGTCCCGCACATTTCCCCACCACCGTTAGGTACGACCGGATTACCTGGACGCACTTCACAGGGCGAGGCCTCGACACCCATGATGCCGACCGGATCACCAAGGACGACATCAAGGGGGGCGAGTGGCCTTATGACCGGTAATGCTCCTGAGGCGCGATGCTCAGGAGCCCCCTTTGACGCTCAAGCGGCTCCCGAAAATCTTGCTTCCTGCCCCGGGAGGGGCGGGCCTCCCGAGGCTCCGAGTTGACGCTCAAGTAGCCCTACGTCGGCAGGTCCCAGTCCCGCACATTTCCCCAACATCGTTAGGTACGACCGGATCATCTGGATGCACTTCACGGGGCGAGGCCTCGACACCCTTGTTGCCGATCGGATCACCAAGGACGACATCAAGGGGGGCGAGTGGCCTTATGACCAGTAAGGCTCCTGAGGCTCAATGCTCAGGAGCCCCCTTTGACGCTCAAGTTGTCCCAAGAAAAAAAAAATGTTTCCTGCCCCGGGAGGGGCGGGCCTCCCGAGGTTCCAAGATGGCGCGTCGGACCGTGAATGGAGCCCCCGAGCGAGTATGAGACGACATGCGCCTGCTGACTCATCCGTGAGTACCACGCGAGGATCCGGGCGCCAAGGCCTTGGCGAGGTGTAAGCACCGTGCCCCCCAGCCCCCGCTCGCGGGGTACGAGGGGGAGGGGAGCAGGCGAGTGCTTGACTCGAAGAGAGAGAAACCAACATAAGAAATGGCGATGAAAACAAATCTTTGACCCTTTCCTTTAAAACACGATTTGGAAAAACCCCGAGTTTAGTTTCAGAAAAGTTGGCAAATCCAAACACGAGAAAAGCAAATAGCGGCCGCGTCCGGCACCTAGACTAGTCTTCGTCTTCCCCCAGCGCTGAGCGTAGGGCATCCACGTTGCATGGGCATAGCCATTGGTGGGCAGTGTTGACTTCTCCGCCAGCGCGGAGCTGTGGCTGCCACATTGCGTGGGAGGAACCCCTCCGCGTCCTCGGGGGGCTCCGGGCGTATACAACCCACTCATTATTACGTGAGAGTTTCATGGGAAGAACTTCCGGAGGTGCTGGATGTTCCAGGCGTTCTGGATGGGGACCCCGTCCTGAGTCTCCAGGTGCACGGCGCCAGGCCTGGAGACATGAGCGACCTTGAACGGGCCTTCCCACATGGGCGAGAGCTTGTGCAAGCCCTCCCTGGAGAGAGCCCGCCTCAGGACGAGGTCTCCGACTTCGAGGGTCCTGGAGCGGATGTTACGGTAGTGGTAGCGCCGTAGCGCTTGCTGATACCACGCAGCTCGGAGCGAGGCCCGACGACGTGCCTCCTCTCCAAGCACGAGGTCCGCTCCCCGTGCAGCATCCTGACGCTCCTCGTCAAATGCCAAGACTCGCAGGGATCGGTGCTTGATCTCGTGGGGGGGGGGGGGATGGCTTCGGCTCTGTAGACGAGGAAGAACGGGGTCTCGCCGGTGGGCTTAGTTGCGGTGGTGTGGATGGACCACATCACTGACTGAAGCTCATCGACCCAACCCCTGCCGCAAGCTTCAAGCTTCTTCTTGAAGCTCCTTGTCTTGAGGCCCCGCAGGACCTCCGCGTTGGCGCGCTCCGCCTGGCCGTTGCTCCGTGGGTGGGCTACCGAGGCGTAACATATCTGCGTTCCAAGGTTAGCACAATAGGTCTTGAAGAGGTTACTTGTGAACTGCGAACCGTTGTCGGTGATGATGCGGTTGGGGACACCGAACCGGCTTACGAGGTCCTTGATGAACTTGACGGCCGACCTGGCCGGGATGGTGCGCACGGGCTCCACCTCCACCCATTTGGTGAACTTGTCGATGGCGACGTAGAGGTAGCGGTACCCGCCCGCTGCTCGCGGGAAGGGCCCTAGTTTGTCCAGCCCCTAGACCGCAAAGGGCCAGGAGAGCGGGATGGTCTGGAGGCCCTGCGCGGGCTGGTGAATCTGCTTGGCATGAAACTTGCAGGCCTCGCAAGACCGGACCAGCTCGATGGCATCGTCAAGCGCCGAGGGCCAGTAGAAGCCCGATCGAAACGCCTTCCCTGCAAGCGTGCGCGAAGAGGAGTGATGCCCGCAGTCTCCTCCGTGGATGTCGGCCAGCAGCTCGCACCCTTGCTCCTTTGAGATGCACCGCAACGCGACGTCGTTCGGGCGCCTGCGATACAAGTCGCCGTGTTGCAAGCAGTAGGCTGTGGCCTGTCGGGCTACGCGCTCCGCATTTTCTTCCCTCTCCGGTAGCGTGCCGTGAAGTAGGTACGCCCTGAACTCTTGCATCGAGCTGTCGGCCTGAGGCTCCAAGGCCAGGAGCAGTCGGGCTCCTGAGGCCTGGCCACAGTCCGGAGCCCCCGAGGGCGGCGCTGGGGGGAGCTCCTCACTTCGTGGCGCCAGGTCTTCAGTAGGTGGTGCCGCGGAGGGTTTGAAGAGCCGCTCCTCGAAGACGCCTGGCTCCTGGGGCTCGCGGCGCGAGGCCCTCTTGGCAATGTCATCGGCTTCCTTGTTCACGCTGCGCGGGATGTGTTGCAACTCCAAGCCCTGAAAACGTTTTTCGATCTTACGTACCTCTTCCAAATACGCCTCCATGTGCTCGTCCTTGGGTGTGTACTCTTTGTTGGAGAAGTTGACGAGGAGTTGGGAGTCGCCCATGACGGTGAGGCACCGAACCCCCAAGGCCGCCGCCGCCTTGAGGCCGGCGATGAGGCCCTCGTACTCCGCGATGTTGTTGGAGACCCTCTCTCCATGCTGGAAACAGAGCTGCACAGCATAGCTGAGCTTGTCTCCTACCGGGGAAGTGAGCACGACCCCAGCTCCCGCTCCCTTGCGCGTGAAGGCTCCGTCGAAATGCATGATCCAACCTTCGGGTGCCTCGTCGTCAGGGGTGAGGGACTGGCTCCCGTCTAGCCCCCGGTCCGGGGCGTCTGTCCACTCTGCCACGAAGTCCGCTAGGGCTGCCCCTTTGATGACCCTGGTCATGCTGAACTCTATGTTGAAGTCCTGCAGCTCGATGTTCCATTCGGCGACTCTTCCTGCCACGTTGGGGTTGCGCAAGATCTTCTCCAAGGGGTAGGCAGAGATGACCTTGATGGGATGTCCCTGGAAGTAGTGACGCAGTTTCCGCGAAGTGACAAGGAGCGCTAGAAGGAGCTTCTACTGCATGGGGTAGCGTGAGCGCGCGTCCCGCAGCACCATACTGACGTAGTACACCGGGTGTTCGACGAGGGTGAGGTCCCCTGCGGTGTCCTGTCCCGTGGCGGGCCCAAGAGGCCTGGGCGCCTCGGGGGCCGTTGGTGCGGCGGGGGCCTCATGAGGGTCGAGCACTTCAGGGGCCGTCGGAGAGACCGAGGCCTCATGAGGGTTGAGCGCTTCAGGGCCGTCGGAGCGGCTTGGGCCTCAGGTGCTCCGGCTCGGGGAGAAGCGGGCTCCTGGGGATCCCGCGAGCCCCCTGGCTCCGTGCTTGGGGGCCCGTCGATGCCCGTCGATGCGGCGCATGTGCCGGCTCGCTCCTCCCTGACTGCCACCAATGCAGCGCTGGCGGAGTGGGGGTGGCAGCCAGGTATAGCAGAAGGGGCTCCCGAGGGCGAGGCGCTACCATCACCGGCGGGCTCGTGAGGTATCGCTTGAGTTCCTCGAAGGCTGCGTCCGCCTCCGGGGTCCATTCGAAAGGGCTCTTCCTCTTCATGATCTTGAAGAACGGCAAGGCCCGCTCGCCGAGCTTGGAGATGAAACGCCCCAAGGAGGTCACACATCCCGCCAATTTCTGCATTTCCTTGAGGGTCTGGGGCGCGCTCATCTTGTTTATGGCCTTGATCTTCTCCGGGTTCGCCTCGATTCCTCGGTGCGACACCAGGAAACCGAGCAGCTTGCCCGAGGGGACCCCGAAGACGCACTATTCAGGGTTGAGCTTCAGGTTCACTTCCCTCAGGCTGGCGAATGTCTCCTCCAAGTCCTCGACCAGGGTCTTGGCCGCCCTGGACTTGACCACGATGTCGTCGACGTAGGCTTCTGCAATCCTCCCGAGCTGCGGCCCCAGGGCGATGTGCATCAGTCGCTGGAAGGTTGCCCCGGCGTTCCGCAGCCCGAAGGGCATGCACGTGTAGCAGAATACCCCGCACGAGGTGAGGAAAGCCATCTTCTCGACGTCCTCCACCGCCATTTTGATCTGGTGGTAACCCGAGAAGGCGTCTAGGAAGCATAGGAGGTCGCACTCCGCAGTGGAGTCCATGATTTGGTCGATGCGCGGCAGCGGGAATGGGTCCTGGGGGCAGGCTTTGTTGAGGCTCGTGAAGTCAACGCACATACGCTCCTTCCCGCACTTCTTCGGGACGACCACCGGGTTGGCCACCCACTCTGGGTAACGCACCTCCCGGATGACCCCTGCCTCCTTCAGCTTGCCGACCTCCTGGGCCATGAACGCCTGCTTCTCTGGAGCTTGCCTTCTTGCCTTTTTCTTTACCGGACATGCGTTTGGGCACACCATGAGGTGGTGCTCGATTACGTCCCTTGGGACCCCCACCAGGTCAGAGGCGCTCCACGCGAACGCGTCCTTGTTCACCCGGAGGAAGGCCACAACCGCCTCCTCTTGATCTTGAGGCAAGTCGGCGCCGATGGTGAAGGTAGGGCCAGGGTTTCCTTTGTCCACCGACACCTGCTTCGTCTCCGCCCGACTCTGGGAGAACAGCTGCTTCTTCTTCACCGACGCGACGTCGGGGACACCCCCGGGGTCCTCCGCGGCCCGCGCGGCGCCCCCGGCACTGGTGCGCGCCGCGGCCGCGGCTTTGTAGGAGAGCTTGAGCACGTGGGACGCGTCCTTGACATCCCCCATGACGGTGAGGACGCCGCCGCTCCCGGGCATCTTGACGACGTTGTAGCCTGGGTGCGTTGCCGCCATGAACTGAGCGAGGGTGGGGTAGCCAAGTATCGCGTTGTATGGGAGGTGGATGTGGGCGACATCGAAGTCGACCTACTCGGTGCGGAAGTTGGAGCGGGTGCCGAAGGTGACGGGGAGGTGCACCCGCCCCACGGGGACGATGGACCCCCCGACCACCCCAGAGAAGGGCCTTGAAGGTGCGAGCTGGTCATGGGGTAACTGCAGCGCGTCGAAGGTCTCCACGGAGATGACGTTGAGGCCGGCGCCACCGTCTATGAGGGTCCTGGAGACGGCCACGCCGCGTATGGTCGGCGTGCACAATATGGGGAGCGCTCCAGCGGCTGCCGTCGCCTTAGGTGGTCGTCGGGGCCGAAGGTGATGTCGATCTCCGGCCACGTGCGGTGCGGCGTGGGCTCGGGCCGCGGCTGAACCGCTCCTACGTGGCGTAGGAACCGCTTGATATGGTGGCCGGAGGACGGCGCCTGCGACCCGCCGAGGATGCAGGCGACCGTGGGGGCGGCCCTGCGCGCCCAGGCGCCGTCACGCTCCGAGGACCGGCCGTCGTCGGGGGTCTCGCCCGCCATGGAGTTGCCGAACTGGGGCTTGGCTGTCACCGCGAGTGGGGAAGCTCCGACATGCCCCCTACCTGGCGCGCCAAATGTCAGATTTCGGGCTCCGCAAAACCCTTAAGATTCGAACACAGGGGCGTGTGCGAAGATCCCCTGCAGCCTCGCCCAACCTAGCTCGCTACTCGATGGACAAGACGATGAACTCGCACGATGATAAGGAAGAAGATGAACTCGGTGGTTTACCCAGGTTCGGGCCGCTGTGAAGCGTAATACCCTACTCCTGCTTTGGTGGATTGCCTCTCGCGGAGGTGTGGTGGATGAACTAGTACAGTGTTTTGGAGCCTCGTGAGGGCGCTCCTGAGGTGTTCTTGGCCCTCTGTTGGCTTGGTGATGGATGAGTGAATCGACTGGTTTCGGATCCCTCTCTACGGTCCAGCCTAGCCTCTATATATAGCGGTGGCCCGGGTCCTCTTCCCTTATCGCAATGGCGGGAAGGGATCCCACAACAGCCAATTTTAAAGGGGGACAGGAGTACATGCCCGCCCTGCCCAAAGGCGGTCTTCGCCTGCAAAGTTGTTGTCGATGATGCAGAGGTGGGCTCGGCGATGACGTCCGTCCTGCGGGGCTCGTGGTCGTGGTCTTGTTGCACCGGAATGGAAACCTTTTGGGGTGCTTTGGGAACCCGCGTTCGTCCTTGCTCCCTTTGCACCAAAGGGGACACTGCACCACCTGGCGCGCTAGCGCCCGCCTGTCCTTCCTTGCGTCACCTTTGACTCCTGAGGCCGGGCCCTGCGTAGAGATCTCCGCCACTCCAGAGGGGGTCTGGGGAGGCCCATCCCTTACCGGTCTTGACGCTGCTCCTCCTCGCGGGCCTAGGGGCCTCGCGAGGGCCTTGGCTCGAGTGGGGCTGTGCATGGTTATGCTTGGTTGACGGAGTGGGCCATGCCCTGGGCCGCAGGCAGGCAGGTCTGGGTACTCCCGTTCCCAGAATGCCGACATACACCAACGACCCGGGCATGGTGGAGGACTCCATCGACACCATGGAGCGGCTGCTTGATGCGAATGACAAGTACAAAGTGGTCGGCTTCGACCTCGCTTACACCGGCGGTCGTGCCGGGCATGATCAGAAGGTTGTCGTCGCCCAGTTGTGCGTCGGCCATCACGTCCTCCTCTACCACTACTGCCTGGCCACAGTGCCTTGCGAGCGTTTCACCAGGTTTGTCAACATCCCCAACTATAGGTTCGCTACGGTGGACACCACCAACGATCCAAAGGTGCTCAAGACTTCGGGCTTGGCCTGCTAGAAGCTTGTCGACATCCGCCAACACTACAGGGTCTGGGGCCGCAAGAAGGACATGGACTCCCATGTTGACCTAGCCGAGGCCATCATCGACCCCTACTACGCTGACATTAAGGCTGAGTGCAACAAGAACAAGCCTGTCTGGCACAGGGGCTGGGTGAAGAAACTGGATGAATATCACCTCCAGACCTCGGCCAAGCAAGCGTACACATGCTACGAGATGTTCAGGCGGATCGTTGACATGAGGAAGTGCCTCCTACCTGAAGACAACGAGGGATCGAGCCACAAGCAGAGCGCTGGCGGCAAGCGTCACAAGAAGTAGATGATTTGATGATCGTTTCTCAATTCTCATACTCCCTCTATGCAGAAATATTCGTCGTTTTAGAGGGATAAGTTTATTATGCATGTAACAGTTTATTAAGGTGTGCGCCAATGTTATGTGTGTATTGGATGCTTAATTTGGTTATGCAATCATGTTCTTCTAAACAGAGCATAGATGTTTGTGGGCAGATTGAGCAAATCACAGCGCCTAGGAAATAAACAACCAAAACCGTCGGTGATGATTTCATCAGTCCCTGACAGTTGTTTATCCGGAACCGTTTGCCCACAACACATCCGAGTGGCCTGCGTACATCACACACATCTTGATCTGAGAAACCGTTTGTGTTATTTTTGCTTATCGCACACAGTTCATCCCAGTGGCCTGTATGCCGTCTATCACACACATCTTGATCTATGTAACCATTTATGTTATTTTACCTCATCACAAACGGTTCATCCGAGTGACCTGTATGCCGTCTATCACACACGTGATCATCTGGACAATTGTTTGTGTTCTGCTTGATCAACGCAAACAGTTTATCAGGGTGAACTGTATGCCGTACATCGCACACACCTGTATTTTTATAAGCGTTTGTGTTATATTATCCAATCTCAAATAGTTTATCTAGGCCAACTGTTTGCCAAACATCGCACACACAACTAATTTTTAAATCGTATTTGATGGATACGCCATCGCACACAGTTTACGTCATTAGCGACGGAGCTATAACTAAACCGTTTGCGATTTGGTCATCGCACACAGTTTTGTCTAAGGGTCTCTGATTGATGTGTCGCGTTAGCAGCATCCTGCAGTAGTGTTCCGCTTAGCGATCTACAAGGGTATATAGATGCACTCCCCCAGACCAACCTTACTTGTCCTCGCACAAGAAACCGGTTCCACCAACTGACATGTAACTTGGTTGCATAAAGGTGGTTGGTAGGTGTCTGTCTCTCCCACTTTAATTGAATCAGATTCGACAAAGGCGGTCCTTGTAGAAGGTTAAAAGGCAACTTGATTATCACCGTTGTGGCTTTGCGTAGGTAAGAACGGTTCTTGCTAGTTGCCCATAGCAGCCATGACGGGGGGTTAACCCCGGGGTAGCCTCAGTTGGGTCTTTGCTCCAGCTTTTTGAAAAAAGACTACAGGGCGAGCCGCCTCCCCCTGTAGTCCGGCTCTGCATGGCCAGCTGCGACTAGCCGGCCGGCTAGAGGCGGAGGCGCCAGGCCTTCAGGCCAGCAGGTCAGCTCCCGTCATGTCACCACGCCTCGCGGGACGGTGACCTGACGCACTGCGTGTCAGCAGTGCCTCTGGTACCGTGGTCAGGGCGCGCATGGCTACAGTGGCCCCCGTCGCGTCGGGGGTCAGCGCTCGCATGGCCACAGTGGAGGCAATAGTGCCTCTGACCCTGGCCGACCGCGACCGGGCAGACGGCACATTGCCTGCACGCCCTCAACCACTCCATTACCTGCCCCGGCATGGCTACAGGGCGGCCGGCTACCGCAAGACGACGCCGAGCCAGGCGACCTGTACTGCGGCGTGACGCGCACGCGCCAATAGCGATGGGCCGTCGGTGGTTCCTCCCACCGGCTCCCAATGGGACCCTGCAGCCGGCGGGCCCCACCAATGACAAGACTCTTCGACCGGGGGTCCCCCTGGCCGGCTAGAGAGGCCGCCGGCCGGGTCCCCCCCGGTGCCGCATATGAATATTGTAAGTCGGGGGTTGGCCTATAAAACCCCCCGACGCCCCCCATGCACGGGCAAGCACTCTCACCTTCACAGATACCCACATAGAGAGGTAGAGAGAGTCAGCATGCCTCTTCTTCCTCCTCTAGCGAACAGCTCAAGGAGCACCATTGTAGTTCTCTTGGTCTATCAACTAGGCAAGCAGGACTAGGGATGTTACCTCTCGCAGAGGGCCCCGAACCTGGGTACATCGCGTGTCTCTCACCGCTTGTCCCCAATCATGTCACTGGAGCCCGCCGGCGTCCTTCGGCCCCAACCACTCTCGATAAGCCACCCCATGGCATCTGTCGTGAGAAAACAACGACAGTTGGCGCCCACCATGGGGCCGTCCGTGGCGCCGGCCGGAGTCATGCTCCGGGCGGGACCCTTCACCAAGTCCCCCGGCCGCTCCACGTCCGGGCGGACCTGCACGCTCGTGGGGCTTGCTCCCGCGGCGCGGAACCTGGTTCCCGCCCGCCCTGTGGGTGTCGCTACCGACCTCTCCGACAAGTTGCGCAGCGGCACCACTTTGTTCAACGTCGCCGCCCTCGCCGAATGCTTCGGCAGGCTGAGCCTCGCTGCCGAGCCAGCCGTCGACGAGTACCCAAGCGAGGTGGTCGACTGCCTGAACCCACCCTCGTTTGCGGGCGCAATCGCCTCGGGCGATGCTGGCGACTCCTGCGTCCGCGCGGGGGTCATGGTCACCGGCTCCTCCATGACCTCCGGTCGCGCTAGGGCAGAGGCGGAGGCGACCGCCGCTGCCGCAGGCACCAGCACCTCCGACCCCCTCGGTTCCGTGCTTCGGGATCTCAGCACCCCCGTCGCGCCTACGACAAACCCGGCCACAGCTACGGCCGAGCTGGAGGCAGCTCGCCAGCTGCTGTTCGTGGAGGCAACCACGCTCGCCACCACCAAGCGCCGGATGGAGTCCGCGCAGCGTGAGTACAACTCCGCCTACGGCCTCACCCCCGCCGGCAACGAGCCCAGCCGGCGTGGTGACGTCCGCAACCGCGGCCGCGTGGTCGCGGAAATCCTTGGTGGTAGATTCCCCACCTACGACACGCCGGCGGCCAACATGAGGGCTGCCCAGGTAGCCTACGCAGACTTAGCCAACCTGGTGGGCAAGGAGCGTGAGCAGCAGGAGCGGCACATCCAAGACCTCATCGCCGCCGCCAACGCTCAGCGGGCCCGGCTCGACGGCACCAACGCCGGCTCCGAAATATCCGTCCCCGAGGGGGACGCTCTGCCGACTGCTGGCCAGCGCCAGCCGGCCCAGCAAGCCTCTTCCCCCCGCGGCTCCGGTCGGCGGGGTGCTGGATCTCATAACGGGCGCTCTCGTCAAGGAGACGAGCCGCCGGCACAACGACGCCGCGACAGGCGGCGGCCGGCGCAGCCGCGCCAACACCCCGCTCCTGTGGCAGGAGCGCGCGCGCTCGCCTGCCCCGGCTGTCCGCCCCGAGCTCGCCGCTCGGCTCGGCCCGCGCGTCCCACGGAGCGAGAACGACGCCCGGACCCGCATCGACCGCATGGCGCAATCCGCCCTCCTGGAGGAGGAGGGTCCGATCGGGCCGGCGTGCTTCGGCCCTCGGATCCGTGACGAGCCGTTCCCCACCGGCTTCACACTCCCCCGCGACACTCCTAAGTACAACGGCACCGCCAAGCCGGAAGAATGGCTGATCGACTACACCACCGCAGTCGGCATCGCCAGGGGGAACAAGCGCATCGCTGTGCGCTACGTTCCCCTCATGCTGATCGGGTCAGCCCGGACTTGGCTTAACAGCCTACCGGTCGGCAACATCAATGCATGGACGGACTTCGAGGAGGCGTTCGTCCGCAACTCACCGGCACCTACAAGCGGCCCGGCCACCCCCGCGAGCGGGCCATGTGCGTCCAAGGGCAGGAGGAATCCCTCCGCGACTACCTCACGTAGTGGACCGAGCTCCGCAACTCCTGCGAGGGGGTGCACGAGGTGCAAGCCATCCAGTACTTCTTCGAGGGCTGCCGAGATGGCACCCTCCTCAAGCACAAGCTCATGTGCTCGGAGCCAGCCACCTTGGCTGAGCTCATGGCCAAGGCAGACAAGTACGCCACGGCCGACTCCGCTATGCGGATCAAGGTCAGCGCAACCGGCAAGGCTATCCCGCCGCCTGCTGCGCCATGGCCGGCTGCCGACAACCGGCAGTAGCAGAACAACAAGCGGAAGGCGGACCAGCTCGAGCCCCGCTACGGGAGCAAACAAGTCGCCTCCATCGAGGAGGAGCAGCTGGCTGTCCAGGCGCCCAGCCAGCGCCAGTGAACCGGCAAGAACACCTGGCAGCCCAAGCTCACCTTCGAGCAGATGCTCGACGCTCCGTGCAAGATGCACTCCGGGGCGAAGCCGGCCACGCACACGTTGCGGCAGTGCAGCTTCTCCCAGCGGCTAGCCCGGGGCGAGGGCCTTCCGGCTCCTCCCCCGCCGGCTCCGCCGCCGGCTCAGGCTCCCAACGATGGCCGTCTCCACGACCAGTTCCCCGACCAGGACGGGGCCTACGTCGTCTTCACTAGCGAGGGAACCGACAAGCATAGCCTGTGCCAGCGCTGGCACGAGGTGAACGCCACCGTTCCCTCGATCCCCCAGTTCATGCACTGGTCCGAGAAGCCGGTTACCTGGAGCCGGGCGGACCACCCGGCCGTGATGCCAAACCCCGGCAGCTACGCCCTCGTCCTCGATCCCACCATCGCCTCTGAGAGGATCACCTGCAGCTTCTCACGGGTGCTGATAGACGGGGGCAGCAGCATCAACATCCTCTACCGTGACACGCTGCTCAAGCTGGGGCTCAGGGAGAAAGACCTGCAGCCGAGCCGGACGGTCTTCCATGGCATCGTGCCGGGGCAGTCTTGCTCCCCCATTGGCAAGATCCGGCTCAACGTCCTCTTCGGCGACAAGAGCCATTTCCGCCGTGAGCCGATATGGTTTGAGGTGGTGGACCTTAACAGTCCCTACCACGCGCTGCTGGGCAGGCCGGCCCTCGTCAAGTTCATGGCGGTGCCCCATTACGCCTACCTCAAGATGAAGATCCCGGGCCACAAGGGCATCATAACCGTCAGCGGCGACTACAAGAAGTCGATCGAGTGCGCTCGGGACGATAGCCGGCTGGCCGAGGCGCTGGTGATCGCGGAGGAGAAGCGGCAGCTCGACCGGCTCGTGGCTCAGGCTACCGAGCAGCCGGCCGTGCCGACTCCCCTATCCCAGCTGGCCAGTGAGGCAATTTTCCAGCCGTCCAAGGACACCAAGCAGGTGCCGCTCGACCCGGCCAACCCCAAGCAGTGCTTCACCATTGGCGCCAACCTCAACAGCAAATAGGAAGGCAAGCTCGTCGACTTCCTCCATGAGAATCGGGACATCTTTGCATGGTCTCCAAAGGACATGTCGGGTGTTCCGAGGAAGTACGCCGAGCACAAACTTCATGTGCGGCCGGATGCCAAGCCGGTCAAGCAACCCCTGCGCTGTTTCTCCGAGGAGAAGCGGCATACTATAGGAGAAGAGATCGCTCGGCTGCTCGCAGCCGGCTTCATCATGGAAGTGTTCCACCCGGACTGGCTGGCCAACCCAGTCCTGGTGCTAAAGAAAAACAAGACCTGGCGCATGTGTATCGACTACACCAGCCTGAACAAGGCCTGTCCCAAGGACCCTTTTGCCTTGCCCCGGATCGATCAAGTTATCGACTCCACGGCCGGCTACGACCTGCTGTCCTTCCTGGACGCCTATTCCGGCTACCACCAGATCAAGCTGGACCCAGCCGACCGGCTGAAGACCTCCTTCATCACCCCCTTTGGGGCCTACTGCTACATCACCATGTCCTTCGGCCTGAAGAATGCAGGCGCCACCTTCTAGCGCTGCATGCAGAAGTGCCTTCTGCCTCAGATCGGCAGGAACGTCCACGTCAACGTGGACGACATCATCGTCAAGACCAAGAAGCATTTCAGCCTCTTGACGACCTCCGGGAGACCTTCTCCAACCTACGAGAGTACAAGGTCCGGCTCAACCCGGAGAAGTGTGTTTTCGGTGTGCCAGCCGGCTAGCTCCTGGGTTTCTTCGTGTCCGCCCGCGGCATCGAAGCCAACCCGGAGAAGATCAAAGCCATTGAGCGCATGCACAGGCCGTCCAAGCTCCATGACGTCCAGAAGTTCACCAGTTGCCTCGCCTCCCTCAGCCGGTTCGTCAGCCAGCTGGGCGAGAAGGCGCTGCCCCTTTATCAGCTCATGAAGAAGACGATCAAGTTCGAGTGGACCGACCAGGCAGACGAAGCGTTCCGTGACCTCAAGCGTGCTCTCTCCAGCGCACCCGTCCTAGCGGCTCCAGCTGAGAAGGAACCTCTGCTCGCGTACATCGCAGCGACCACGCGCGTGATTAGCGTCGTCCTCATAGTGGAGCAGCCGGAGGAAGGCAGAGCGCTGCCGGTCCAGCGCCCCGTCTACTATCTCAGCGAGGTCCTCTCCGCCTCCAAGCAAAACTACCCCCACTACCAGAAGATGTGCTACGGCATATACTTCGCCGCCAAGAAGGTCAAGCAGTACTTCCAGGAGCACACCATCACCGTGGTGAGCACGGCGCCGCTCGGAGAAATCATGAGTGGCCAGGACGCCACCGGCCAGATAGCCAAGTGGGCTATCGCCCTCGCTGACTACGAAATCCGATACGAGCCGCGCACCACCATCAAGTCGCAGACGATGGCCGACTTCCTCGTCGACTGGGCGGAGACCCAGTTTGTGCCGCCGCCTCCAGACTCCACGCACTGGCGCATGCACTTCGACGGCTCGAAGATGCGGACCGGCTTGGGAGCCGGCATCGTCCTGTCGTCCCCGAAATGGGACCAGCTCAAGTACGCGCTCCAGATCCTCTTCGCCGCCTCCAACAACGTAGCCGAATATGAGGCACCCGTCCACGGCCTCCGGCTCGCAAAGGAGATCGGCATCCGACGCATCCTCTGTTTCGGTGATTCAGACCTCGTGGTGCAGCAGGTCTCTAGCGAATGGGACGCCAGGGACGCCAACATGGCCAGCTACCGCTTCCTCGTCCAACAACTCACCGGCTCCTTCGAGGGGTGCGAGTTCCACCATGTGCCCCGGGCGGACAATGAGGCGGCGGACACGCTGGCCAAAATCGGCTCCACCCGGCAAGCAATCCCGGCCGGCGTTTCCCTCGAGCGGCTACTCAAGCCATCGATCAAACCCTCCGCTGAATCGGAGTCCATCTTCGTGTCAGCTGACCCCGCCGGCACCTCGTCAGGCCCAGCGGCTCCGACAACTCCGCCGGCTCCAACCGCCGCCTCGGCACAGCCGGCTCCGACGACTGAAGGTCCTGCGGTCGTCCTAATGACGATCGATCTGCCGGCCCCGGGGACTGACGGCTCGGTCCCGGGGGCTCCGGCTCCAAGCCCGGGGCTACGGCTGGCCCCGAAATCCACCCCGCGTTGGCGTCGGCTCCTGTCGCGGCCCCCACCTGGGCCCAGCGCATCCTAGCCTTCCTCCTGCGCGGCGAGCTTCCGTCCGACAAGGCTATGGCCCTGAAAATCTAGCTCCGGGCCCCCGCCTAGAGCATCATCAACCACGTGTTGGTCCATCGCAGCGCAACCGGCGTGTTCCAGCGCTGCGTCGAGCTGGAAAGGGGGCAGGAGATCCTTCGAGACATCCACCAGGGCGAGTGCGGGCATCACGCCGCCTCCAGAACCCTGGTGGCCAAGGCATTCCGCCATGGTTTCTACTGGCCAACGGCCCTGGAAGAAGCAAAGCAGCTGGTCGACAAGTGCAAAGGGTGCCAGCGCTTCAGCACGCAGAGCCACCTGCTGGCTACAGCGCTCCAGACCATCCCCCTCTCTTGGCCCTTTGCGGTCTGGGGCCTCGACATGGTGGGACCCTTCAAGACCGCTCGAGGCGACATGACGCATCTATTGGTGGTCGTCGACAAGTTCACCAAGTGGATCGAAGCCAGGCCAATCAAGAAGCTGGACAGCCCCACGGCTATCCGGTTCATCAAAGATATCACGATCCGCTACGGCGTCCCCCACAACATCATCACCGACAACGGCACAAACTTCGCTAAAGGCGCAATGGCGCGTTTCTGCTCCCAGGAGGGCATCTGGCTCAACCTCGCATCGGTGGCCCACCCACAGTCGAACGGCCAGGCGGAGAGGGCAAACGGCCTGATCCTGGACGGCCTCAAGCCCCGGCTCGTGGCGCCACTCGTGCGATCGACCGGCTACTGGATCGAAGAGATGCCGGCTGTCTTGTGGAGCCTCAGGACCACGCCCAACCGGTCAACCGGCTTCACCCCCTTTTTTCTCGTGTACGGGTACGAGGCGGTCATCCCTACGGACATTGAGTTCGATTCGCGTCGGGTCACCCTGTACACGAAAAAGGATGCCAAGGAAGCAAGAGAAGACGTCGTCGACCTACTCGAAGAAGCACGCGAGCTGGCCCTGAGCCGAACGGCCATCTACCAACAGAAGCTCCGGCACTACCATAGGAAGCGGATCCGGCCCCTCTCCTTCCGCGAGGGGGACCTGGTGGTCAGACGGATCCAGCGGACCGCTGGCCAGCACAAGCTCTCTTCCCCATGGGAGGGCCCGTTCATCGTCAGCAAGGCGCTGCATAACAACGCGTACTACCTAATAGACGCCCAGAAGCCGCAGAAGCGCAAGAGAGATGCCTCCGGCGAGGAGACGGAGCGCCCGTGGAACGCGGCGCTCCTTCGTCCGTTTTACTGCTAAAACCAGTGTATGTATGTATCCTCCCTTTTGGGCTTATGAATGCAACGGGTGCCCCAAGCCAGCTCTTGGGGCATACCCTTCTCGTTTCTGTCAAGATTCAGTTTGTTGCAAAGCACCGGCTCCCAAAATCCGCCCCCCCGGTCCCGGGGACTAGCTGGCTAGCCATGGCACCACTCCCCGAAAACGGCTAAAGTAATGTCAGCTATGCAAAACACCTCCCGCCTCACCCGGCTACAGACCGGCTCCCGGCTGTCTGGCCGGCAGGTTGCTGGGGCAAAAACTTAGCGCACACGAACACCGTTGGCAGGCGGGTTGTCATCTACGGCTAGCCGAGCCTTTACCTTTTCCTACCGGCCTCTGACGCGCTCACCCTGGCCCAACGTTCTTGTGACTCCAAAATACCCCACGGCCGACTCCCCAGAGGTTAACGCCCCGTCCCAGCTACAGACTGGCTCCTGGCTGTCCGGCTGGCGGGGCCGAAGCCGAAGGGAAATTTGTCTTGGGCAAAAAAGGAGTCAAGGGAACGGCAGGCCAGGGGTGAGCCGGCACGCATTAGATTTCATACACAAGAACATGAAAAACACAAGTTCATACAAAAGCATAAAGGCCCGAGGCCATATGTTCGTTACATTACACCCCCAGTGGGTGGAATTGCAATCTAACAAAAAGCAGGAAAACAAAAGGACCCTAACTAGTGGTGGCACCGTCTCCTCCCCCTGCGCTCTCCACGACGGCTGAGGTAGAAGCCCCGTCCTTGGCCACGGCACGCTCTGTGTTGGCCCCCGCGTCCAAGTCCTGAGCCGGCTCGGAGTCGACGTAGTCGTCGGTGCTAGACTCGGCGTCTACATCGTCCGTCTCACCGGCGCTACCCTCCGGGTCGTCCAGGGCAAGCACGTACTGATCCTCCAGGATCACCTCGCCGTCTGCCGTGCGCTCTGGGACGTACTCGTCCCACGGAGCAAAGGACGCGAGGTCACTGGCCCGCACGGCCAGTGCGTCGGCGGCCGCCTCTAGCTCCGCATCGATGCCGGCATGCTGGGTCGTAAGCAGCCCCAAGTCCAGCTTGGGGTACCATGACCTCGCGACGCGAAGCACCATGGCCGCTCCGGCGCGCGCGGCGGAAGCCCTCCAGGCGTTCACCCGAGCGGACCCAGCTTCCAGCCACCTCGACAGCCGACTCATGGAGATCGGCTCCACCGCGTCCGGCCAAAGGGTGCGAACCAGCGCCGAGCCGGCCCCCTGAAGCCGCTTCATGGCCCGGACCACCTCGGTCAGGCGCACCTTGGTGGCGATCCCCACCTCGTCCATGGTCCAGGCGGCAAGCCGCCCGACGTGGACTCCCTGCGCCCGCTGATCCTCGCGGTGGGCCTCCACGGCCACTTCCGCGGCCTCCTGCTGTAACAGCCCGAGCCCGATGCTCCAGAAGATTCCCCTTTTATTTCCATTCTCGTCGTGTGATTCTTTTGTTTGTCACATTCATCATCGCATCTTGGGCGTTACAAGTTGGTATTAGAGCCTGTACCGACCTAGGAGCCCCCTTGATTGATCGAACTTTGGCCGAGTCGAGTCTAGTGAAAAAACTATTTTGAGTCTACTTATATCGGAGAGTAGGTTTCTTTTACTCCTCTTCTATGCTCTGGTGAGGTATTCGACTTAGGAATTTTGATTCTACTCCTCTTCTCGCTCAAAAATTTTTTAGGATCACGCGGGTATTTTGGAAACTATATGATGCCGATGTGAAGGATTTCTGTCTTGGTGCCTCCTGTTATCAAGGAGTAGTGCTCCGAGGGATTTTTGCACATCGTTATCATTCAGTTTCCTTAGTATCTCAGGACGGAGGATGTTCAAAATTGCTTCAATACTTTTCGTGGCGAGATAACTTTGGAGTCACCCAGTACTGGGGAGAGCGTCCAGGGTACTGCCATGTTTAGTATCGTTGTGACTACGAGTGTCTGAGGTAGACGAGTTTGTGGAGTTTCTTGGTTTATGGTGTGGAAGGTTGCGGGTGCAGTTGTATCTGATTACCTTGGGTACGTTCCTGGGTCCGCAACCCGAATCACATAAACAAGAAAGACTTCGAAAATTCATAGGTGGGAATTCAAGTAGTTACCTAGGATTATCCTACCAACAAATGCATGATGGGTTATGTATTTGTTTCCGGCTTAATTCTCAAGCCTCACCCTTTGTGTTGTTTTGGAGTATGGTAATTCGAGTTGCTTCGATGTCAAGTGGTGAATTCATATCTTTCCTAACCGGTGTGTTTCTCATCAAGTTAATTCAACCCTCTCCAGTATTGCAAGATCAATCCTCATATTTCTTTCCAGAGATAGTCTCATCTGTCTCAAGTTTTCTTTGTTTTTCCCCACCCTCCCGCCCTTTTCTTCAAAAGATTAAATTCTCATTCAAGTGCCTTTCTATTCATGTGATGCTTCTGCTATCTTCTCTTCCGTGATGTATCCGGTGATTCGTTGTGAAGATGCTCAGTGCTTAATTTCATCATTTCTTAGTCTTCATCTTTGTTTTCTTGTCCGGTGGATTCAATTCAAGTTTTCGGTGCTCATCATGTCCTTTTCATTCTCTAATTGCTCTCCCATGCTGGAAATTCTTAGGCAACCTCTCTTGCTTATTCATCTCTCTATTCTATCCGGAGCGGCAAGATATCTCTGAAGATTCATGTTTCTGTTCAAATTCTTTCAATTATTTCCAGGATCTCAACCTCAACAAGTTTTCATTTGTACCGGTGCAATATATTTCTAAGCAATCACTTGAATGGTGGCCTCTTTGAGTGGGCTCATAACCCACAGGTTTTTCCCCCCAGGATCTTACCTGGCTCTTCCAATCTTGCGGGAGATGTCCTCAAGTTCTTTTCAATATGACGTAAGAATGAATTTCATCAGTCATATTCCTTCCCAAAAATCGCTTCTAAATCATTTTCATCGTTGGCTCAACCTTTCTTTATTCATTTTCCCGGAGTGTCTCAGTAATTCTTGGTGGTGTTTCTCGCCATCATTCTTTGCCTTGAAGACCAAGAAGAGTTTCTCTTAAATCTTTCTCTGTTCTTTCGAAGATTTGTCCTCTCAGCTTCGTGCTATCCTCTCAAATTGTTTTCGATCATGAGTAATTCCGTCCATATCTATCCGGAGCTTTTTAGAGTAGTGTCATTTCTCGGTCTTCCGAAGGCCATCAGTTCAGAAGATTTCTTCGTTCTCAGCTTTCAGCTCTCGTTCTCAAATTCTTCTAAATTGTTGTCTCTTCGTTTGTATCTCAATTATTCCAGTGCTTCGTTCAAGATTTCTATTTGGTGGATCGTGATATCTTCGTTCTTATGCATATCCATTCGTTCGAAGTATTCCCATTCGTTTCAATTCTCACCGGTGGTTCTTTCAAGACTTCGTCAAGTTCGTGCTATATCTCTCTTCAATATTTTCAGAAGAATAAGTCGTATGCCAAATCCGTTGCTTGTCATCAATTTAACTTGATGAAGGATAAGCATAACATAATTCTTATTCTTATTTCTTCAAGAGATTTCAATCCATCTTCCGGAGGTTTGTTCATGATATCTATTCCCGATTCTAAGTTGTTCATCATTTCTTTTCTGGAGTTCCAAATTTTTCTCAAGTATCTCGTCGCGAAGCTTCATCTAAATCTTTGCAAGGCTTCTATCTTGTTCTTGCGCAACCTTCAATTCTTTGCTATCATCCTTTCATTCCGGAGTTCTTCCCGGAGGTTCTTCATGGTGGCTATTCAAGGATTTAATTCCTTCTCAAAGTGTTCTTCAAGATTCTTGTTGGAGAGGCTCAAGCATCATCCGTCTTGTATTCCGAAGTGCAATTCATTCTCTCTATCTTTTGAGATGGTGTTATAACATTCTTGATTATGAGGAGTCTCGAGGAGAATTTGTCAAGAATGAGATATTTAAACCCGTCATATTCTGCATTGGAGCTATCTTGGATTGGATTTCACCTAAAGCATTTTCCTAAGGATTGTTGCTATCATGGTGCTCGTCAATGATCCAAGAATTATCTTATCCTCTCGATGAAAGGAGTTTTTCATTTCTTGTTGCTCCCAAGCAATCTTGTTTTCCGCTAGTGGTCGGTTGTCACCTCATAATTTTGAGATGTTTACCATAAGCCCACAACAAGTTTTCTCTTTTTGTTGTTGATTTTTTTCAACAACTCCGTTCAATCCTTCTTTGTAAGGGTGCTTTCCAAATTCATTGTGGTAGAAGTTGTCATTTTCTTCTCCGTTCTTTCTTTCCAATGATCTAGCTTCTATTCTTCTGTTACGGAGGCATTGTGATGTTGCTCTATTCATCCCATCATCTCGATATCAAGCTCGTGTTATTTCTTTGCTTATCCTTTAACCGGAGTGTTCTGTTATCTTTTCGAGTTCTCGCCATCTTGTCAAGTTTTGCCTCTTGTCTACCGAAGTGCTGCCCAAATTTGTTTTGAATTATTCCTTGTCCCTCATGTCATTCTTCATATCTTTTCAACCTTCAAGGATCGTTGGGTTCACTCATTTGCCAAAGAAGTGACTAAGTTTTACCTCTTCCTTTTCTCTGTCTCTTCCCCTTCTTATTCTAAGATCTCGGGTCGAGATCGCTTGTAAGTGGAGGAGAGTTGTAACAGCCTGAGACCGACGCTCCAGAAGATTCCCCTTTTATTTCCATTCTCGTCGTGTGATTCTTTTGTTTGTCGCATTCATCATCGCATCTTGGGCTTTACACCTGCGTGCCCCGAAAGAGCCCTGAGGAAGAAGGGGGCGCACGGTGTAAGACAAAGGAAACGTCGGCCCTAATCCGACACACGAAGACAAGCAAGATAACAAAGCTTACCGGCCAGAAGCCGGTCCACCGCGTGCGCCTCCTCCTGCAGCACGGCCTCCCTGGCCGACCACTCCTGGATCTGGCGGTCGTGCTCGGTCCGCGCCGCCTCCGCCTCCGTGGCCGCCTTCACCAGCAAGGCGTCCTTGGCCCCCAGCGCCTCTCGATGGGCCGCCTCCCGCTCATCCAACTCGCGTCGATGGGCCGCCTCGAGATCATCCTTCTCCGCCTGCGCGCGGTCGGTCGCTTGGCGCAGCCGGTCGCACTCTGCCTCGAGCTTGGAAGTCTCGCTGCTCGCCAAGTTGTATCACCTAGCGGCAGAGGCACACTGCCTCGATAGCTGAGGCTTCGCATCACGAAGACGCTCCCGTCAGAAAGAAAGCAAACCTAAGGATCCGCCCCGCCTGCAAAGCAGCCGGCCCGGATCCCGGGGACTACACCCAGTGGGTGCGCTCGCGCGCCCCCACTGGAAAACTACGAAATTCACGTACCTCTCAGGTCTGCGGACATGACGGCCAGCCGGTTCTCGCCCCCCTGGTACAGGCCGAGCAGCGCGTTGTACGCGGCCACCCGCCGGTCGTGGACAGCCTGCGAAGAACAAAAGCGAAGAGGCAACGCAGTTAGACTCGACCCGCCTGCGTCCCAGCCAGCCCGAGTCTCGGGGACTACACCCAGTGGGTGCGCTGGCGCGCCCCCACTGGAAAAAACCAAAGCAAAAAGACAAGGACCTCGAGCCCTTACCGCGACGGACTGCTCGAGATGCGCCAGCTGGTTCCTGGCGGCCTGGGCCTCCTGCACCGTCTGGGCACGGCAGGCGGCGAATTCGGCGACGACCGTGGCCATCGTGGCTCCAAGGACGCTCGGCGACGACCGTGGCCGTCGTGGCTCCCAGGTCTCTTGCGGCTGACCTCCGTCGGCGGTGCCGGGCAGGCCCCGCTCCGCGGGGACTATGGGACCGGCACCCCCAGGCGCCGTGTCTCCAGGCGCCCTGGCTGACGAGCCGGAGGCGGCCGCTCCTCCAGGCACCGCGGCCTCGATCTCCGGCACGCCGCCCCTAGCGGCACCTCCCCGGCTCGCCTCAGGAGTCGGGACCTCCGGCTCCAGAACGACGACCTCCGATGCCTCGACGTCGGCGCCCGGAGGCACGTCATCAGCTCCCGACGGAGCACCGCTGCGGTCCGGCTCCACCCCCTTGGCGGCGTCCGCCGCGCGTGCCTCCTCCTCCGCCTGCGCGTCCGCTTCCGGCCGCCGTGCAGGGTCGTGCATGCCCTTGGACCTCCTCTCCCGGCCAGGGGGAAATGGCTCCCATGACTGGCCCGCCGCCTCCGCGTGGGCCCTCCTTGGCGGCTGCTTCTGGGCCGCCTCCTCCCACTGGTGGTGGTCCTCCTCGAGCCGCTCCTGCTCGGCTGCCTCCAGGTCCAGCCACGCCTCACGCTCCCTTTCATCGGCGGCGGTCTTCTGTGCCGTCCCCGCCATCTCGTCGGCCGAGGTCCTACCAGGGCGCGCGGCTTCCTGAACAACGAAATGAGGAAAAAGGGCCAACTAGAAACCAATCAGAAACCCAAAAGAGACTTACCAGATGCTAACGGGGACCGCCCACCTAGCAGGGCCCGTCGGGGCAACCCGCGGCTTCTTCCCGCCGCCTCCGCGGCTGCCGCCCGGCTGCCTGCCGGCAACCCGTTTGGGAGCCAACCTGGAGCTGGCCGGCTACTTCCCCCATTCATCCACGGCCATGCCGCCTCGACCCGGCTCGCGGTCGACCCGGCGAACACGCCTCCTCGGCGCAGTGGCGTCGTCTCCCAAAACTTCAGGGTCCTCCGGGGCCGCTGCATTGCGCATCTCCCCGGGCTCAACATTGTCATCGGTCCAGTCCCGCAAAAGAGACTAGGGGAGGAACTCACCCGCCGACTCGGTCCTCTCCGCCTCCGTCCCGCCGGTCCCTGACATGCCGGCTCGCTCCGATTTGACAAGCTCCACATCGTCAACGTCCTCGACCTCCTCGGGGTCCGACTCCGCCACGTCGGCAGCCGGCTCCCCGTACTCCTGCAGCAAAGAAAAGACCTGCACGCAAGGGAAGCCCCTCCGTCGTCAGGCTGGGGGGGGGCGCCGACTTCAAAAGAAAAAAGGTGGGGAACGGCTTGTCACGTACCCGCGGAGCCGGATGGTCCCGGCTGTACGGGGCCTTCCCCCATTGCCACCCGCCTTCGTTCATCTTGGCGGCCAAGATGGAGTTCACCCTCCTCGCCACCTGCACCGTCTTCAGCTCCTTGGTTGAGAGCCGGCACGGGTCGCACCGCCCTCCCATCTGGCAGATGAGGTGCGGCCGGCGCTGCAGCCGCTGCACCCAGCGCGCCACCATCGTGGCCAAGAGATCCACGACCATGAGCCCCTCTGTCTTGGTCATCACCAGCAGCCGCTCGTAGAGCCGGTCCGCCGTCTCGGGCGCTTGGGGCGGAGGCGTCCTCCAGTTCTGCATCGCGACCGGCGGCTGGTTGACGAAGTCGGGAAGGTTGATGTAGTCCTCGGCCAGCTTCACGTTCTTCACGTAGAAGAACCCCTTCTGCCAACTCTTCACCGAGTCCTGCAGAGGGAGCTGAGGGAAGCCGGCTCCAGGGCGATAGTGTACCAGGGCGGCCCCGCAGGCGGTCATGACCGTGTCGCCGGTGTCCTTGTTCTTCAACGTCTGGCGCTTCAGGTAGAAGAGCCGGGACCAGAGGTCGAGGCGTGGCTCCACCCCCAAAAAGCCCTGACAGAGGGCGGCGAATGCCGCCGGCTGTAGGATGGCGTTGGCGCTGAGATGGCGGGGCTGCAGCCCGAAGCGCGAGAGGAAGCACCGGAAGAACGTGCTCGCCGGCAGGTCGAGCCCGCGGGCGAAGTGCTCGGCGAAGACCACCACCTCGCCTTCTCGAGGGGCCAGCGCATTCTCCGCCCCGGCGATGCGCACCTCCACGTTCTCCTCCGGCGGCAGCTTGCGGCGGTGGCGGAGGTGCTCGATGTAGGCCTCGTTGACGTCGCTGTCATCCCAAGCGCCCTTGCCCGCCATTTCGCCTTGGAGGTGTCTCGACAGCGGCGGCGAGGCGTGCGGGCTCGGTCGCATCGCGGTTTGCGGCAATGGCGAGCGGTGGCGCGGCGGACGCGAGACTTTCGCTCTCTCTCTCTCTCTCTCGGTGCGGGGAGGGGGACGGGCGACGAATACGATGTGCGGGGGCAGGGGAGCGAATGCCCTATTTCGCTCCTCTCCCCACCCATTTAAACCCCGCGCGGGGTAGTGGGGAGCGGATCCGTCGTGCATGACCCCCACTACTTCCACTACGCACGGGAGGGGCATTAAGGCGCTTCGGGAACGCCAACCGACAGCCCAGACCGCAGAGGATCCGCGCGCGCGGGCCGAGACCACGGCTGCAGTGGACCCCGCCCCACGGCCCGGTCTTGTCCCCCGCGTGGCGTGTCAGGCCGCGGCCCGCTGCACTCCCCACGTGGCGCGTCCCCTCTGCCCCTCGGAGTGGTCGAGGCGCCCAGCGGAGCATTGGCCGGCTGCGAGGCCGGCCATCGCGATCCTGCGCCCCCCGGCTTCGGGGCTCCAAGCGGTCCTCAAGCGCAAGACTCAAGCCGGCGAGGTTCGTCGCGGCCAGCCGGCAGGCCTCCCCTGCTTCGGGGACTACTGACGGGGGGTTAACCCCGAGGTAGCCTCAGCTGGGTCTTTGCTCCAGCTTTTCGAAAAAACACTACAGGGCGAGCCGCCT
Source organism: Elymus sibiricus (assembly GCA_039707655.1). Taxonomy (NCBI): domain Eukaryota; kingdom Viridiplantae; phylum Streptophyta; class Magnoliopsida; order Poales; family Poaceae; genus Elymus; species Elymus sibiricus. Next base: position 372,490,583 of record CM077669.1, read on the forward strand.
TCCCCTGTAGTCCGGCTCCGCATGGCCGGCTGCGACTAGCCAGCCGGCTAGAGGCGGAGGCGCCAGGCCTTCAGGCCGGCCGGTCAGCTTCCATCATGTCACCACGCCTCATGGGACGGTGACCTGACGCACGGCGCGTCAGCAGTGCCTCCGGTACCACGGTCAGAGCGCGCATGGCTACAGTGCCCCCCGTCGCGTCGGGGGTCAGCGCCCGCATGGCCACAGTGGAGGCAATAGTGCCTCTGACTCCGGCCGACTGCGACCGGGCGGACGACACAGTGCCTGCACACCCTCAACCACTCCATTACCTGCCCGGGCACGGCTACAGCGTGGCCGGCCGTACCGCTGACCGCGGCCAGCTACCGCAAGACGACGCCGAGCCGGGCGACCCGTACTGCGGTGTGACGCGCACGCGCCAATAGCGATGGGCCGTCGGTGGGTCCTCCCACTGGCTCCTGATGGGACCCTGCAGCCGGCGGGCCCCACCAACGACAAGACTCTTCGACCGGGGGTCCCCCTGGCCGGCTAGAGAGGCCGCCAGCCGTGTCCCCCCCGGTGCCACATATGAATATTGTAAGCCTGGGGGTTGGCCTATAAACCCCCCCGACGCCCCCCATGCACGGGCAAGCACTCTCACCTTCACAGATACCCACATAGAGAGGTAGAGAGAGCCAGCAGGACTCTTCTTCCTCCTCTAGCGAACAGCTCAAGGAGCACCATTGTAGTTCTCTTGGTCTATCAACTAGGCAAGCAATACTAGGGGTGTTACCTCTCGCGGAGGGCCCCGAACATGGGTACATTGCGTGTCTCTCACCGCTTGTCCCCAATCCCGTCACCGGAGCCCGCCGGCATCCTTCGGCCCCAACCACTCTCGATAAGCCACCCCATGGCATCCGTCGAGAGAAAACGACGACAAGCCACGTAAAACTTGCAACAACAAAGTAGAGGGCATCTAACTTGTTTTTGCAGGACATGTTGCGATGTGATATGGCCAAGACGTGATTTGATATATGTGATGTATGAGATGATCATGTTTTGTAATAGTTATCACGACTTGCATGTCGATGAGTACGACAACCGGCAGGAGCCATAGGTTTGTTTTTAATTTATTTGTGCTATTTGCTTTACTTTATCGCTATGAGTTAGCAATAGTTGTAGAAGCAATAGTTAGCGCAACAACAACATGCCGACACGATGATGGAAATCATGATGATAGGGATCATGGTGTCATGCCAGTGCTTTGGAGATGGAGATCAAAAGCACAAGACGATGATGGCCATATCATGTCACTTATATGATTTGCATGTGATGTTTTTCCTTTTATGCATCTTATTTTGCTTAGGACGACGGTAGCATTATAAGATGATCCCTCACCAAAATTTCAAGATAAAATCGTGTTCTCCCCAAGTATGCACCGTTGCGAAGGTTCGTCGTTTTGAAGCACCTCGTGATGATCGGGTGTGATAGACTCTACGTTCGCATACAACGGGTGTAAGCCAGTTTTACACATGCGAAATACTTGGGTTAAACTTGACGAGCCTAGCATGTATAGACATGGCCTCTGAACACAGGAGACTGAAAGGTCGAACATGAGTCATATAGTACAAATGATCAACATGGAGATTTTCACCATTGAAACCATCTCATCTCACGTGATGATCAGACTTGGGTTGGTGGATTTGGATCATGTCACACTTAGATAACCTGAGGGATGTTGATTTGAGTTGGAGTTCTTTAATAATATGATTAACTGAACTCATTATCATGAAGATAGTCTAAAGTTATCTTTGCAAATTATGTTGTAGATAAATAGCTCACACTGTAGCTCCCCTAAATTTTTAATATGTTACTAGAGAAAGGCTAAGTTGAAAGATAGTGTAAGCAATTGTGCGGACTGGGTCCGTAATCTGATGATTGTCCTCACTACTGCATAGAAGGCTTATGTCCTCAATGCACCGCTCGGTGTGCCAACCCCTCTAGCGTCATATGTGGATGTTATGAACGTCTGACAGACACGTTGTGATGACTACTCGATAGTTTAGTGCGCCATGCTTTACGGCTTAAAATCAGGGCTCCAAAGACATTTTGAACGCCATGGAGCATATGAGATGTTCCAAGAGCTGAAATTGGTATTTCAGGCTCATGCCCGTGTTGAGAGGTATGAGACCTCTGACAAGTTCTTTGTCTACAAGATGGAGGAGAATAGCTCAGTTAGTGAGCATGTGCTTAGAATCTCTGGATGCTACAATCGCTTGAATCAAGTGGGAGTTAATCTTCTAGATAAGATAGTGATTGATAGAGTTCTCCAGTCACTGTCACCAAGCTACTAGAGCTTTGTGACGAACTATAACATGCAAGGGATGGAGATGATGATCCCTGAGCTATTCGTGGTGCTTAAGGCCGCGAAGGTAGAAATCAGGAAGGAGCATCAAGTGTTGATGGTTAACAAGACCACTAGTTTGAAGAAGGGCAAGGGCAAGAAGGGAAACTTCAAGAATGGCAAGCGAGTTGTCGCTCCAGTGAAGAAATCCAAGATTGGACCCAAACCCGAGACTGAGTGCTTCTATTGTAAGGGGGGACGGTCACTGGAAGTGGAACTGCTCCGGATACTTGGCAGATAAGAAGGATAGCAACGTCAACAAAACTATATTTCATATACATGTCATTGATGTGTACCTTACTAGTGCTCGTAGTAGCGCATGGGTGTTAGATACCGGTTCAGTTGCTAATATTGGTAACTCGAAACAAAAGCTGTGAAATAAACAGAGACTAACTAAGGGCGAGGTGACGATGTGTGTTGGAAGTGTTTCCAAGGTTGATGTGATCACCATCGCACGCTCCCTCTACCTTCGGGATTAGTGTTGAACCAAAATAAATGTTATTTGGTGTCTGCGTTGAGCGTCAACATGATTAGATCATGTTTATTGCAATACGGTTATTCGTTTAAGTCAGAGAATAATGGTTGTTCTGTTTACATGAATAATACCTTCTATGGTCATGCACCCAATGTGAATGGTTTATCGAATCTCGATCGTAGTGATACACATGTTCATGATATTGATGCCAAAAGATGCAAAGTTAATAATGATAGTACCACTTACTTGTGGCACTGCCGATAAAGGTCATATTGGTGTAAAGCGCATGAAGAAACTCCATGCTGATGGGCTATTGGAATCACTCGATTTTGAATCGCTTGATACATGCGACCCATGCCTCATGGGCAAGATGACGAAAACCCTGTTTTCCGAAACAATGGAGCGGGCCATTGAATTGTTGGAAATCATACATTCTGATGTGTGCTGTCTAATGAGTATTGAAGCACGCGGTGGATATCGTTATTTTCTTACCTTCACTGATGATTTGAGTAGATATGGGTGTATTTGCTTAATGAAACACAAGTGTGAAACATTTGAAAAGTTCAAGCAATTTCGGAGTGAAGTTGGAGATCATCATGACAAGAAGATAAAATGTCTACGATATGATCGTGGAGGTGAATATCCGAGTTACGAGTTTGGTATGCAATTTAAGACAATGTGGAAATACTTATTTCTTGGGTGCAACTTGTTAGGTGCAAGTTGGGTGCAAGGAGATAAAATGTCTAAGATATGATCGTTGGGTGCAAGTTGTTTGTTCATTTGTGTGCAGCCGCTGAAGACGGTTGAGGATTGATATTCCTATTGGTTCGATAAACCTTGGTTTCATAACTGAGGGAAATACTTATCCGCTTTGTGCTGCAATTACCCGTTCCTCTTCATGGAAAACCCAATGCAGATCACAAGTATCAGGCACCTCCGCCAGCCCAGGACGAGGCCAACTGCCAGATCGTCCGTCGCGCGCCGCCTGACGCGCGGGTGATCCTCGAGCAGCAGCGCCAGCGTCAAGACTGGATCGTCCAGGATGTCGCGGTCGCCGGGCGCCAGAACCGGACTGCCCTCGCATGCGGCATCCCTACCAGCAGTGTGGGTTGTCGGGCCTTCACTCGCGAGTTGCGCCGGGTGGTTTGGCTCGTCAAGTTCAAGCCCGAGCTGCCACCGAGCTAAGATGGAGTCCCTGACCCCACAGAGTTCCTCCAGGTCTACACGCTGAGCATCGAGGCGGCGAACGGCGACAACAAGGTCATGGCAAACTGGTTTCCCATGGCCCTCAAGGACGGCGCGTGCTTCTGGCTCATGAACCTGCCCGAGGAGTCGGTCTCCTCTTGGAGCGAGCTTTGCGAGTTGTTCATCGCCAACTTCAAGGGCACGCATGACCGCCCCCTCTCCGTCAATGACCTGAGGCGCGTGAAGCAGCGCCCTCGAGAAACCCTGCGCAAGTAAATCTAGCGCTTCAGCCAGGTAGGCAACAAGATCCCGCGCGCCTCGGACGAAGCCATCATCATGGCGTTCACCAATGGCATCAAGGATGTCCGGATGTGCGAAAAGCTCGCCATCAACGACGGACTCAGCTCGGCTCTGGAGCTCTTCAACATCGCCGAAAAATGCGCCAAGGCCGAGGAAGTTCGCCTGCTCATCCACAACCACCCTGACGCCGCGCCGGACGACAGCAAGGCGAAGGCCAAGGAGGTCAAACGAGTGGCCTGCTGTTCTTGCGGAGGAGCCCGAGCAAAAGCATGGCCGCGACCGCGATGCGCCCGAAAGGACCGTCGCCCATTCTACATCTACCATGACGTGCACACACACATCACTGAAGACTGTCAGGAGCTCAAGTCCCTCCTTGACGAGCGTGTCGGGCAGCGTCCGGAGCGCAACGACCGCAGCGCCATCCGCGGAGGCAGGTGGGATAGCCGTGGCAACAATCCTCGTCAGGGCTGGCGCGAGTAGCCTCGCGAGGACTATTGGTGCGGTCAGCCTCGTGAGGACGCCTGGCATAAGCAACCTCGCGAGGCACGCCCTCGGGACAACGCTGCTCTCTCGCCGCTGCCACCACCGCCCAAAAGGAACGACAATGCCCAACACGACGAAGGGGCTAGTAGCTATCACGAACCTCGCGCGATAGCCTGTATCCTCGGCGGAGCCCACACCCCGGCATCCAACCGCCTATTCAAGCAGTTCTCTCGTGAGGTGAACGCTGCCCTCCCGAAGCCAGAGGCCGTGCGGCCCCTCAAGTGGTCGCAGTACGCCATCTCCTTCGACGCCAGGGACGGCCTCAAGTCCACGGCAGCCGCGGGCGCGCTCCCCATGCTGTGCACCCCCACCATCAGCAACGTCATGGTCACTAAGACCCTCATCGACGGAGGCGCTGGCCTCAACGTGCTTTCTGTGGAAACCTTCGAGACGCTCCAGGTGCCTTACGACCAGCTGATACCTACCAGGCCGTTCTCTGGGGTGACAGAAGGTTCCACCGTTCCAATGGGGCAGGTCCGCCTCCCGGTCACTTTCGGCACGCACGACAACTACCACACTGAGCTCATCGACTTCGACGTGGCGCACATCGGTCTCCCGTACAACGCAATCCTGGGGTACCCGGCGCTGGCCAAGTTCATGGCGGTGACTCACCACGGCTACAACGTCCTCAAGATGCCTGGCTGCAGCGGCATCATCACCGTCGCCTTCGACGAGAAGGACACGGTCTGCTCCCTCGAGCGCGCCTACAAAGCTGCTGCGGTCGAGCATTCCGATGACAAGGGAAATGTCAAGCCACGAGAGGCCGCGCCCCCGAGAAAGAAGCAACAGCTGCCCGTCCAAGGCCCACCCGAGGCGAAGAATGCGGTGCCAGTGTCGCGAGCCCCATGCCCGTCGCCGGCGCCTGCCTCCCCCCAGCATAGGAAGGCATGCCCGGCGCCCCCCGCAAGCCAGGCTTGGGGGCTTCCACTTGGAAAGCATCCGAACTGACCCATATGACAAGGGAGGTGCTCAGGCACCACTTGGAGGCATACTTCGACACGCGCGCCCATGAGCAAGGAAAGCGGCGCCAAGCACCAAGGGCGCAAGAGTTCATCGCTTGAGAAATCGGTAGGCTGCGAGAGGCTCGGGCCATGCGTGGAGAGTGTCACCCAGGGCGACCCACCAGCCCGACCGCGGCTCCCGGGGATGATGTCAAGGTGCGCATGTGCATCGACATCGCGGGACTAAACAGCGCCAGTTCACAGAGCCTCATCCTGCCGCTGCACGCTGGGCGAGGCAGGGGCACCGCCACCGGCTATGCCCATATGCCCTTTGGCCTGGAGAACGTCGACGCCACCTTCCAAAGGTTCGCGCAGCTCGCGATGACGCCTCGTGAGGCGTCGGGTCCTCGCGGGCCCCCAAGACCTCAGGGGCCAACCAGTTCCTGATAGGTGGGCCCTCACGGCACGCTTCGCCAAGCAGCCAGACGCCCCCGCAGCAGCGTAATCACCAGGTGACTTTTTGGTTTGTTAGAATTGAGGGCGCCCTCCTGGCTGCATTATCCTCAAGCGGGCAAGGGTTCCCCCTTGTGGCCTCCATGCTTTTTGGTTGTGTAGCGAATTTGGTTATTCCTCGATGAATTAATGACGCTTGCTTAAGCCTTGCGCCTGGTGCTTAGTCACCACCTTCATTCGCCATGCCCACGCAACCCCTCTTCCAACCGTCTCATGACTAGGGGTAGACACGACGCCTGTGCTCGGGTGCGTCCCTGCAGCGTTGATAAATCCAAGCGATCGAGCTCTGTCTAGCGGGCCTGCTCCCATACACATCACCTCATAGAGGTCCTTGGTGTCTCACCCTTCCATGGAGCTACCGCGAGAAGGCGAGCAAAGGCGCGGCCTGATATTGTATGGTTGCCAATTAGGTGTTTCGCCACCTTGGGCGCTACACTTCAGGCAATTCCTCCCTTGGTCATCTTATGAAGAAACTCGACACAGCGCCTGTGCTCGGGTCCGTCCCTGCCATGTCGCTAAACCCGAGTGACCGAGCTCTGTCTGGTGGGCCAGACCCGCACACGTCACCTCAGTGGGTCCTCGGTGTCCAACCTCTTCATATGGTGGCCTCGAGACGAACGTCCGACGCGCATTGCCCCCATGTCCCGGGATTACATAAGTGCGCAGCCACGCCAGAAGAACTAGGCGCAAACCGCCTGAAGACTAAGGAAGGAGTTCCTAAGCCCAGTGCCTGGAATATCCGACCCCTCCTTTATCGCCACTCGTGACCCTCTCATGTAAAAATGAGGTTGGGGCTGTACACACCCCGGAGCCTCCCGAAGTGCCACCCCTTGGCCTCGGGAGGAATTTCGCCCACGCCCAAGTGGAAGCCCCATGCTCAGCGCTGGCGGAACTGTCGAACTGTGACTATGCCCACGCCCAAGTGGAAGCCCCATGCTCCGTGCTGGCGGAATGACTGTCGAACCGCGACTATGCCCACGCCCCAGTGGAAGCCCCATGCTCCACGCTGGTGGATGGTCAATCAAACGCATCACCTCACCCCGCGACGCACGCTAATCAGTCTTCCCTTGGGCCTCATGCGAGCGGGGGCTGGGCATGGTGCCTGTGCTCGGGTTAGTCCCAGCAGCCCTGAAAAACCCAAGGGACCGGGCTCTGACTCGCGGGCCTGCCCCCGTGCACATCACCCCACCAAGGCCCTTGGTGCTTAGCTTCCTCACGTGACGTCCAAACGCAAGCTGGCAAGTGCGTGTTTTTCCAAAACAAAGTTTTTTTTGCGCGCAGGAATGCTCCTCGGGACGGATCGTTCGAAGGATCTCGCTGAAGGCCGCACGTTAAATACAATTCACCGGTATCGCGAAGAGCTAAGTATGAGAATTTCCCAGGATAGCCCCGCTGTTGCTGGCATCCTCCCTCAGGTGGGCCGCTTGTATGCCAAAGGGGGGCTCTTGAGCATCACGCCTCTGAGCCTTCACTAGCTCCAGAAGCCCCTCACTTCCTGGCCTTGTCTAGGCACCGCGAGCTGACAAACCAGTGACGACTAAGGCATGCGCGGGACTGGGCCATGCCAACGCAGAGAATAAAGGCAAGCTAGAGAAAAACCAAGCATGGAAGGGAAACCCGCGGGTCACAAGCAGTCATTACAAGCTTATAATGTTCCATAAATTAAAACCGTCGCCTTACACTACCGCAAGACAGATTCAGTCCTGCAGGACGACGAAAGAAATATCGACGCCGCCACCGCCATCGTCGCCGTTGCCGCAGGAGAACTTCCCAAGCAGCGCGCTCACATGGCCCTCCATGGCTGCCACCAGACGATCGCGGGATTCTTCAGGGACAGGGCCTATCTGAAAGCACATTTGCTCCCTTGGTGGTTTTGGTAATTAATAACAACATATAAGTCATTGAACTAATATTTCCACTAAGCATATTTCAGGAAAAGTTCAATGATAGGATTGGCAAAAGGATTGTGGAGATTGTGGAGATACCCCAAGATGCAAGGAAATGGATTGGCAAAGGTTCAAGCAAGAGGACTCTACATTTTACTTTGTGAGAAATCACTTTGAGTCCATAGGAAAGCCAATACTATTAAAAGGGGGTAAGGTACTGTTGGTGAACAAAATGCTCATACGTGCACAAGTGATAGTCACCAAAAACACCCACAAGCTCTTCCACAAAATTTTGTCCAAAGTCAAATATCCAAAATCGGTGCAACCAACACTTTCCACTCGGTGACACCGATTCCCATACTCAGACAGACCTAAGCCAAACCCTAGCCTTTGGGTGCAACCGATTCTGCTTCGGTGCCACCGAGTTCAGCTTGCCAACTTTCTGTTACGCAGTTTCACAAAATCGGTACCACCGAGTTTGTTGAATCGGTGTCATCGAGATTGGGCAATCTGACCGTTGGTCACCTTATCGGTGCAACCGAGTCTTATATATCGGTCTCACCGAGATTCAAAAGTTGCTACCTTTGGAGCAACTCGGTACCACCGAGATTCACACATCGGTGTCACCGAGTTGGTCACTTAAGGTGTAACGGTTGGATTTTTGGAGATGCCTATATATACCCCTTCACCACCACCTACTCGAAAGAGAAGCACTCAGAACTATTCCATAGTTGCCCCATCCAGTTTTTTGAGAGAGAGCCACCTACTCATGTGTTGAGATCATGCCATTCCATTCCAACCATATGAATCTTGATCTCTAGCCTCCCCATGTTGCTTTCCACCAATCCCATCTCTTCCACCAAGCCAAATCTGTGAGAGAGTGATTGTGTGTTGAGGAGTCTATCATCTTGAAGCACAAGAGCAAGGAGTTCATCGACATTGCCGAGCCTATTACCTTTTGGACGGTGGTGCCTCCTAGATTGGTTAGGTGTCGCTTGGGGGCCTCCTACTTTGTGTTGTGGAGTGAACCAAGAAGTTTGTAAGGGCAAGGAGATCGCCTACTTCGTGAAGATCTACCCATAGTGAGGCTAGTCCTTCGTGGACGGAAGCCGTTATGGAATAGTCAAGGTTGCTACTTCGTGGACCCTTATGGGTGGAGCCCTCCGTGGACTCTCGCGACCGTTACCCTCCGTGGGTTGAAGACTCCATAAACGTGGACGTACGATAGCACCACCTATCGGAACCACGGGAAAAAATCATCGTGTCCACAATTGTGTTTGATCCTCCAACCCTTTCTTTCTACTCACGCTTGTTGTTACTTTCCGCTGCTATACTCTTAGACATGCATGTGCAGGGTGTACTTGACTTGCTATGAATGCTAAAATCTGCCAACACTAAAAATTGGGAAAAGGCTATATTTTTATTTGGTCAAGTAGTCTAATCACCCCCCCTCTAGACATACTTTCGGTCCTACAAGTGGTATCAGAGCTTTGGTCTCCATTGCATTGGTCTCACAACCTAGGAGAGTATGGCGTCTAGTGAGGGAAATTATCACCGTAGAGGTCCGTATTTTGATGGCACTAATTTTGCTAGTTGGAAGCACAAAATGAAAATGCATATTCTTGATCATAACCCCGCCGTATGGGCTGTTGTTCGTGTTGGCTTGCAAGGTGAATTCTTTGGTGATGGAAAGGAACCGGATCGTGAAGCGACCGTGGATGAATTGAAGATGTTGCAATACAATGCTCAAGCATGCGATATTCTCTTCAACTGCCTATGCCCCGAAGAGTTCAACAAAATCAGCCGTCTTGAGAATGCAAAAGAGATTTGGGATACTTTGGTTGATATGCATGAAGGTACCGAGTCCGTGAGAGAATCCAAGTTGGATGTTCTTCAAAGTCAACTTGACAAGTTCAAGATGAAGGATGGTGAAGGAGTCGCGGAGATGTACTCTAGGCTAGCTCTCATCGCCAATGAGATTGCCGGCTTAGGAAGCGAAGAAATGACCGACAAATTCATCATCAAGAAGATACTTAGAGCTTTAGATGAGAGGTACGACACCGTGTGGACATTGATCCAAATGATGCCCAACTACAAAGATCTCAAGCCTACGGAAGTCATTGGAAGGATTGTTGCTCATGAGATGACACTCAAAGACAAAGAAGAGCTTCACAACAAGTCTAGCGGTGCTTACAAAGCCACAAGTGATGCTCCCGCAACTTCAAGCGACAACCTTGTCACCAATGAAGAGATAAGCCTCGTGGTCAAGAAATTCAACAAGTTCTACAAGAATAGAGGCAAAGAACGAAGCTCCAACTCAAGATATGATGAGAAGCATTCGTCAAGTCGTGACTGCAATTGCTACAATTGTGGGAAGCCCGGACACTACTCCAATGAGTGCACGGCTCCCTACAAACGAAGAGAAGAGTCGCCTAGAAGACGAAGATCAAGGAATGAATCACCTCAAAGAGAGAGAAGGAGTAGAGATGATCGTTATGAACGAAGACCCTCAAGGAGAAGTAGGGATTCAGAGAAGAAGGACAAGTACACCAAGAGCTATACAAGAAAAAAACATCAAGCTCATGTTGGTGAATGGGTTTCCGGCTCCGACTCCGACAATGACTCCGAGAGAAGCTATCATTCCAACTCCGACTATAGTCAAGATGAAGGTGTTGCCGGACTTGCTCTAGTGACTACCAACTCCTATGATCTATTTGACTCACCAAACGAAGGGAGTGGAAGTTGCTTCATGGCTAAAGGCCCCAAGGTATCACACCCCGAATATCTTGATTTCGATAGTGATGAAGATGATTTACTTTGTGATGATGACTTGCTCTTTGATAAAACTAGTGATATTAGTCAAAATGAACTTGATAATTCTCATGCTAGTCAAGATAAGTCAATTGATGATGATAAGATGAAAATAGAACAACTAACTAAAGAACTAAACACTCTTAAGTTAGCCCATGAATCTACTCTCGAAGATCATAGAGAGCTTGTAAGGACTCATGAGAAGCTACGCTTCGAGAAGCTCAACTTGGAGCAAGAGCATGAGTTTCTTAAAGCTATCAATGACGATCTCCGAAAGAAGGCTTCATCTTATCTAGCCAAACGACTACTCTTGTCTACATTCATGCCACAAATTAAATCTAAACAAACTAGTAACAAAGGCAAGAAAGGTTCTTCATCTAGTAGCAACAATAAAAATGCTAAACCCAATGATGTTGCTTCTAGTAGTTCTATTGATTCCACTAATGATGATTCTCTTAGCCAAGTTACACTTGAGCAAGAAAATGCTTTATTGAAAGGAATTATAGAAAAAGGTATCTACAAGTGTCTTGCCGGGTGTAAGCAATTTGAGGAAATTGTACGCAAGCACGGAGGATACCGGAAGAACCATGGTGTTGGATACTTCAACGCTAATGGAGTTGAATGGGAAGAAGGTCAATACCCCAAGCCCAAGTTTGTTCCTCAAAAGGAGAAGTATGAAAATACTCTTCCCAAGGGAACAAACACTCAAGATGACCTTCCACCACAAGACCACAAGCTCAAGGGCAAGAACAAGCTTCAATAGGACATTGACTCATATGAAGATGAATCCCTAGCTTTGGTGGAGTGGGTTCCCAAGGCTACTTCAAGCTCAACTTCTACAAAGGCTACTTCAACACCAAGGATCCCTATCAATTTGATGTGGGTCCCCAAGAATAAGAACTAGAGAGTTCTTGAGGGGTGACTCCGCCAATGAAATTCACTCACATTCATTATTGGCAAAAACTATTTGCAATCAACATCAACTCTATGCAATAGTTCAAGGAGTCACATATTCCCTCAAAGGTAAGCAAGGGACAAGGTAATCAACAAATCAATGGACATCATTACACATGCTTTGCACTCCATGTCCATAGATATCCTTGTATTCGTCTCTTGTGTGTTGGGACTAACCCATGTAGGTGAGAAGAGTAAGGAAACAACAAGGATGCTCCCAACTCTTGGTGATCTTCATCAACCTTGATCATCCACCACTACCTCACCAACATGAAGTATTCATCGACAAAACCCAAGGTTAGTTTATCCCTCCTATGGGGGGATGTCACATCAAGGGGGATCTTTACTCTAAGACTTGAGTTAAAGCATCTCATAGTATGTGACAACATTAAATGCTTTATGTAAAAGTGGTAACCCCACTTGTGCTTAAACGATGAGTATGACCTATGATCAAGTATTCTTACTTGCCTCCTAAGTCAATATACTCATATATAGATGACTCCGTCATCGCCAAAGTGCTTGTTAGATGCTAGTATGTTTGTGCATGTTTGCCATGATTTCATTTGACATCTTATTGTGTGAGCATGTTGGTCTGCATTTATGTTTCCCATTCGAGGACATCCAATTGTTGCTATTTGGCTTTTGATTTTTATTTTGCCAATTGGATGGACAAGAATGCCTAGGACCGCTCTCTAGCTATCTATGCTTTCTCACCTCATATTCTATTCATGCTGCATCACAAATTTGAACAAGTACTTTTCGATCCCTCTGTGTGTGGAGCACTCGGAGTTTCGTATCATCAAAGGACTGACCATTAAAACCTCCCAAGTGCATCTCGGTGGAACCAACCCAAAATTCTCGGTCTCACCGAATGCCTAGGGTTGATCTGGGTTTCTATCTCGGTACTACCGATTCCATATTCTCAGTTACACCGAGTTTCCCTGTCAGCTGATGCTACTTCTTGAGCATGCGTTGGTTTTCCCTTGAAGAGGAAATGGTGATGCAGCAAAGTAGATAAGTATTTCCCTCAGTTGTTGAGAACCAAGGTATCAATCCAGTAGGAGATACAAGCAAGTCCCTAATAGATGTACCTACACAAATAATCAAACACTTGCACCCAACGCTATAAAGGGGTTGTCAATCCCTTCACGGTTACTTGCAAGGATGAGATCTGATAGAGATAGATAGATAGGATTGCTAAAACGAAAAGTAAAACAAAAGTTAAAAGATTGCAGCTAAGTATTTTTGGTTTATAGATCTGAAAATATAATATGGAAAATAGACCCGGGGGCCATAGGTTTCACTAGAGGCTTCTCTCATGAAGGAAAATAATACGGTGGGTGAACAAATTACTGTCGAGCAATTGATAGAAAAGCGAATAATTATGAAGATATCCAAGGCAATGATTATGCATATAGGCATCACGTCCGTGTCAAGTAGACCGAAACGATTCTGCATCTACTACTATTACTCCACACATCGACCGACTCCTGCCTGCATCTAGAGTATTAAGTTCATGAAGAACAGAGTAACGCATTAGGTAAGATGACATGATGTAGAGGGATAAACTCAAGCAATATGATGAAAACCCCATCTTTTTATCCTCGATGGCAACAATACAAATGCGTGCCTCGCTACCCCTACTTTGTCACTGGGTGAGGACACCGCAAGATTGAACCCAAAACTAAGCACTTCTCCCATTGCAAGAATTACCAATCTAGTTGGCCAAACCAAACCAATAACTCGAAGAGACTTGCAAAGATATGAAATCATGCATATAAGAATTCAGATAAGATTCAAATAATATTCATAGATAAGCTGATCATAAACCCACAATTCATCGGATCTCGACAAACACACCGCAAAAGAGTATTACATCGGATAGATCTCCATGAAGATCATGAAGAACATGGTATTGAAGAACAAAGAGAGAGAAGAAGCCATCTAGCTACTAGCTATGGACCCGAAGGTCTGTGGTAAACTACTCACGCATCATCGGAGGGGCAATGGAGTTGATGTAGATGCCCTCCGTGATCGATTCCCCCTCCGGCAGATTATCGGAAAAAGGCTCCAAGATTGGATCTCACGGGAACAGAGGCTTCCGGCGGCGGAAAAGTATTTTCATGGCTCTTTTTGGTATCCAGGAAATATTTGGGAATTTATAGGCCGAAGAATGGGGTTAGGAGGGCTTCTGTGGGGCCACAAGCCAGGGGGGTGCCCCCCCCCTAGGGCGCGCCCTGTTGGCTTGTGACGCCACGGCAGGTCTCCTGCCTTCATCTCCAAGTCTTATGGGTTTCTTCTGGTCCAAGAAAAATCATTCCGAAGATTTTATTCCGTTTGGACTCCGTTTAATATTCCTTATCTGCAATACTCAAAAAGAAGGAAAAAACAGAAACTGGCACTTGGCTCTAGATTAATAGGTTAGTCCCAAAAATAATATAAAATAGCATATTAATGCATATAAAACATCCAAAACAGATAATATAATAGCATGGAACAATAAAAAATTATAGATACGTTGGAGACGTATCAAGCATCCCCAAGCTTAATTCCTGCTCGTCCTCGAGTAGGTAAATGATAAAAACAGAATTTTTGATGTGGAATGCTACCTAACATATTTATCCATGTAATATTCTTTATTGTGGCATGAATATTCAGATCCATAAGATTCAAAACAAAAGTCTAATATTGACATAAAAACAGTAATACGTCAAGCATACCAACAAGGCAATTGTGTCCTTTCGAAATAACATGGCCTTAGAAAGTTATCCCTACAAAATCATATGGTCTGGCTATGCTCCATCTTCCCCACACAAAGTATCTAAATCATGCACAACCCCGATGACATGTCAAGCAATTGTTTCACACCTTTTATGTTCTCAAACCTTTTCAACTCTCACACAATACATGAGCGTGAGCCATGGATATAGCACTATAGGTGGAATAGAATATGGTGGAGGTTGTAAAAAAGGAGAAGATAGTCTCACATCAACTAGGCGTATCAACGGGCTATGGAGATGCCCATCAATAGATATCGATGTGAGTGAGTAGGGATTGCCATGCAACGAATGCACTAGAGCTATAAGTGTATGAAAGCTCAAAAAGAAAACTAAGTGGTTGTGCATATGATGAAAAATTCCACTAGTTATATGAAAGTGACAAAATAGGAGACTCTCTATCATGAAGATCATGGTGCTACTTCGAAGCACAAGTGTGGAAAAAGATAGTAGCATTGTCCCTTCTCTCTTTCTCTCATTTTTTTTGGTGGGCATCTTTGGCCTCTTTTTTTTATTTGGGCTTCGCTGGCCTCTTTTATTATTTGTAAAGTCCGGAGACTCATCCCAACTTGTGAGGGATTCATAGCTTCCATCATCCTTTTCTCTCACGGGACAAATGCTCTAATAATGAAAATCATCACACTTTTATTTACTTACAACTCAAAAATTACAACTCGATACCTAGAACAAAATATGACTCTATATGCAATATGAAAGTGATGGTGCGTGTCATGAAAAACGGAACGGTGGAAGTTGCATGGCAATATATCTCGGAATGGCTATGGAAATGCCATAATAGGTAGGTATGGTGGCTGTTTTGAGGAAAGTATATGGTGGCTGTTTTGAGGAAGGTATATGGTGGCTTTTTTGAGGAAGGTGGGTTTAATGCACCGGCGAAAGTTGCGCGGTACTAGAGAGGATAGCAAAGGTGGAAGGGTGAGAGTGCGTATAATCCATGGACTCAACATTAGTCATAAAGAACTCACATACTTATTGCAAAAGTCTATTAGTTATCGAAGCAAAGCATTAGACGCATGCTCCTAGGGGAGAGGTTGGTAGGAGTTAACCATCGCGCGCTCCCGACCCTCACACAAAGGTTGACAATCATTAAACAAATCATGCTCCGACTTCGTTACATAACGGTTCACCATACGTGCATTCTACGGGAATCACAAACTTTAACACAAGTATTTCTTCCAATTCACAACTACTCACTAGCATGACTCTCATATTACCATCTTCATATCTCAAAACTATATGCAAGGAATCAAACTTCTCATAGTATTCAATGCACTTAATATGAAAGTTTTTATTATATCCCTCTTGGATGCCCATTATATTAGGACTAAATTCATAACCTAAACCAATTACCATGCTGTTTAAAGACTCTCAAAATAATATAAGTGAGGTACGAGAGTTCAATAATTTCTATAAAATAAAACACCACCGTTCTCTAAAAAGATATAAGTGAAGTACTAGAGCAACATTGCCTAGCTCAAAAGATATAAGTGAAGCACATAGAGTATTCTAATAAATTCACGATTCAGCGTGTCTCTCTCAAAATATGTGTGCAGCAAGGATGATTGTGGCAAACTAAAAATCAAATACTCATATCATACAAGATGCTCCAAGCAAAACACATATCATGTGGTGAATAAAAATATAGCCTCAAGTAAATTTACCGATGGATTGAAGACGAAAGAGGGGATGCCTTTCGGGGCATCCCCAAGCTTAGGCTTTTTGGTATCCTTGAATATGTCTTGGGGTTCCTTGGGCATCCCCAAGCTTAGGCTCTTTCCACTCCTTATTCCATAGTCCATCAAATCTTTACCCAAAACTTGAAAACTTCACAACACAAAACTCAACAGAAAACTCATGAGATCCGTTAGTATAAGAAAAAATAAATCACCACTTTAGGTACTGTTGTGAACTCATTATTTATTTATATTGGTGTAATATCTACTGTATTCCAACTTCTCCATGGTTCATACCCCCCGATACAACCCATAGATACATCAAAATAAGCAAACAACACAAAGAAAACAGAATCTGTCTAAAACAGAACAGTCTGTAGCAATCTATAGACTTCGAATACTTCTGTAACTGCAAAAATTCTGAAAAATTAGGAAAATCAGGAAAATTTGTATATAAATCTTGTGTAAAACTTTCAGATCAAAATCACGTTCCAGTGAATTTACAAAATTCCTGGACTGAGAGCAAAAGTTTCTGTTTTTCAGCAAAATCAAATCACAAACACCGTAGACCATCCCAAAGGTCTTACTTGGCTCAAACACTAATTTAAACAAGAAAACATAATTATTACAGAGGTAATAATGTGTAAAACACTCAAAAACAGAAGCAAAAACAAAAGCATAAAAATAAAATTGGGTTGCCTCCCAACAAGCGCTATTGTTTAACGCCCCTAGCTAGGCATAACGCAATAGATCTAGGTATTGTCATCTTTGGTATTGGCAACTTTTGTGAGGGCCTTCTCAAATCTGGGGGGCTCTTTCCTCTTCCCCAGGTTTGTAGGAGAAGAAACCATCTTAATATCCAAAATATCCAAATGCTTATTGCAAAGGGTAATCAAAGTATTCAAACGATTGAGGTTCCCACTAATATGTTTAAGGGGTTCGTGATATTGTTGTAACACGACCAAGTGCTTATGTAAGTCACTCAATTTGTCGAGAATTTGAACTCCCTCTTCTGAGAAAACAAACCCCTTTTTTAGTGGAGGGACCCCCAAAATCCCCTCCAAAACTTCATAAGCAGCGTTCGTATCCAGTTCAATAAAATTCCCTTTTGAGGCGAAATCTAAGAGCTCTCTATGATGCAAAGCCAATCCAATGTAAAAATTTCTAAGCAAAACCTTTGCATCTCCTTTTAGGTTGGAGATATGATAAGACTCCATTAGCCTATACCAGGCATCTTTCAAATTTTCCCCTTGTTTTTGTTTGAAGTATAGAACTTCAAAATCTGGTGACAAAGGGGAAGTAGTAACGCTAGTCATAGAAACAAGTAAGAGATCCGGTAGGAAAGAGGCAAACGAAAAGACAAGCGGAAAAAGGGCGAATAAAAAGGCAAATCTTTTTGGTTTTTCTGAAAATCGTTTTAGAAGTGGGGGAAAGGAAAACGAGAGGCAAATGGCAAATAAAGTAAATGCAAGAGATGAGTTTGTGATGGGTACTTGGTAGGCTTGATGTAGATCTCCCCGGCAACGGCGCCAGAAATCCTTCTTGCTACTTCTTGAGCATGCGTTGGTTTTCCCTTGAAGAGTAAAGGGTGATGCAGCAAAGTAGATAAGTATTTCCCTCAGTTGTTGAGAACCAAGGTATCAATCCAGTAGGAGATACAAGCAAGTCCCCAATAGATGTACCTACACAAATAATCAAACACTTGCACCCAACGCTATAAAGGGGTTGTCAATCCCTTCACGGTTACTTGCAAGGATGAGATCTGATATAGATAGATAGATAGGATTGCTAAAATGAAAAGTAAAACAAAAGTAAAAAGATTGCAGCTAAGTATTTTTGGTATTTTTGGTTTATAGATCTGAAAATATAATATGGAAAATAGACCCGGGGGCCATAGGTTTCACTAGAGGCTTCTCTCATGAAGGAAACTAATACGGTGGGTGAACAAATTACTGTCGAGCAATTGATAGAAAAGCGAATAATTATGAAGATATCCAAGGCAATGATTATGCATATAGGCATCACGTCCGTGTCAAGTAGACCGAAACGATTCTGCATCTACTACTATTACTCCACACATCGACCGACTCCTGCCTGCATCTAGAGTATTAAGTTCATGAAGAACAGAGTAACGCATTAGGTAAGATGACATGATGTAGAGGGATAAACTCAAGCAATATGATGAAAACCCCATCTTTTTATCCTCGATGGCAACAATACAAATACGTGCCTCGCTACCCCTACTTTGTCACTGGGTGAGGACACCGCAAGATTGAACCCAAAACTAAGCACTTCTCCCATTGCAAGAATTACCAATCTAGTTGGCCAAACCAAACCAATAACTCGAAGAGACTTGCAAAGATATGAAATCATGCATATAAGAATTCAGATAAGATTCAAATAATATTCATAGATAAGCTGATCATAAACCCACAATTCATCGGATCTCGACAAACACACCGCAAAAGAGTATTACATCGGATAGATCTCCATGAAGATCATGAAGAACATGGTATTGAAGAACAAAGAGAGAGAAGAAGCCATCTAGCTACTAGCTATGGACCCGAAGGTCTGTGGTAAACTACTCACGCATCATCGGAGGGGCAATGGAGTTGATGTAGATGCCCTCCGTGATCGATTCCCCCTCCGGCAGATTACCGGAAAAAGGTTCCAAGATTGGATCTCACGGGAACAGAGGCTTCCGGCGGCGG
This sequence comes from Elymus sibiricus, assembly GCA_039707655.1. NCBI lineage: Eukaryota > Viridiplantae > Streptophyta > Magnoliopsida > Poales > Poaceae > Elymus > Elymus sibiricus. The sequence continues at coordinate 372,509,753 of CM077669.1, forward strand.
AAAAGTATTTTCGTGGCTCTTTTTGGTATCCAGGGAATATTTGGGAATTTATAGGCCGAAGAATATGGTTAGGAGGGCTGCCGTGGGGCCACAAGCCAGGGGGGTGCCCCCCCCTAGGGCGCGCCCTGTTGGCTTGTGACGCCACGGCAGGTCTCCTGCCTTCATCTCCAAGTCTTATGGGTTTCTTCTGGTCCAAGAAAAATCATTCCGAAGATTTTATTCCGTTTGGACTCCGTTTAATATTCCTTATCTGCAATACTCAAAAAGAAGGAAAAAACAGAAACTGGCACTTGGCTCTACATTAATAGGTTAGTCCCAAAAATAATATAAAATAGCATATTAATGCATATAAAACATCCAAAACAGATAATATAATAGCATGGAACAATAAAAAATTATAGATACGTTGGAGACGTATCAAGCATCCCCAAGCTTAATTCCTGCTCGTCCTCGAGTAGGTAAATGATAAAAACAGAATTTTTGATGTGGAATGCTACCTAACATATTTATCCATGTAATATTCTTTATTGTGGCATGAATATTCAGATCCATAAGATTCAAAACAAAAGTCTAATATTGACATAAAAACAGTAATACGTCAAGCATACCAACAAGGCAATTGTGTCCTTTCGAAATAACATGGCCTTAGAAAGTTATCCCTACAAAATCATATGGTCTGGCTATGCTCCATCTTCCCCACACAAAGTATCTAAATCATGCACAACCCCGATGACATGTCAAGCAATTGTTTCACACCTTTTATGTTCTCAAACCTTTTCAACTCTCACACAATACATGAGCGTGAGCCATGGATATAGCACTATAGGTGGAATAGAATATGGTGGAGGTTGTAAAAAAGGAGAAGATAGTCTCACATCAACTAGGCGTATCAACGGGCTATGGAGATGCCCATCAATAGATATCGATGTGAGTGAGTAGGGATTGCCATGCAACGAATGCACTAGAGCTATAAGTGTATGAAAGCTCAAAAAGAAAACTAAGTGGTTGTGCATATGATGAAAAATTCCACTAGTTATATGAAAGTGACAAAATAGGAGACTCTCTATCATGAAGATCATGGTGCTACTTCGAAGCACAAGTGTGGAAAAAGATAGTAGCATTGTCCCTTCTCTCTTTCTCTCATTTTTTTGGTGGGCATCTTTGGCCTCTTTTTTTTATTTGGGCTTCGCTGGCCTCTTTTATTATTTGTAAAGTCCGGAGACTCATCCCAACTTGTGAGGGATTCATAGCTTCCATCATCCTTTTCTCTCACGGGACAAATGCTCTAATAATGAAAATCATCACACTTTTATTTACTTACAACTCAAAAATTACAACTCGATACCTAGAACAAAATATGACTCTATATGCAATATGAAAGTGATGGTGCGTGTCATGAAAAACGGAACGGTGGAAGTTGCATGGCAATATATCTCGGAATGGCTATGGAAATGCCATAATAGGTAGGTATGGTGGCTGTTTTGAGGAAAGTATATGGTGGCTGTTTTGAGGAAGGTATATGGTGGCTTTTTTGAGGAAGGTGGGTTTAATGCACCGGCGAAAGTTGCGCGGTACTAGAGAGGATAGCAAAGGTGGAAGGGTGAGAGTGCGTATAATCCATGGACTCAACATTAGTCATAAAGAACTCACATACTTATTGCAAAAGTCTATTAGTTATCGAAGCAAAGCATTAGACGCATGCTCCTAGGGGAGAGGTTGGTAGGAGTTAACCATCGCGCGCTCCCGACCCTCACACAAAGGTTGACAATCATTAAACAAATCATGCTCCGACTTCGTTACATAACGGTTCACCATACGTGCATTCTACGGGAATCACAAACTTTAACACAAGTATTTCTTCCAATTCACAACTACTCACTAGCATGACTCTCATATTACCATCTTCATATCTCAAAACTATATGCAAGGAATCAAACTTCTCATAGTATTCAATGCACTTAATATGAAAGTTTTTATTATATCCCTCTTGGATGCCCATTATATTAGGACTAAATTCATAACCTAAACCAATTACCATGCTGTTTAAAGACTCTCAAAATAATATAAGTGAGGTACGAGAGTTCAATAATTTCTATAAAATAAAACACCACCGTTCTCTAAAAAGATATAAGTGAAGTACTAGAGCAACATTGCCTAGCTCAAAAGATATAAGTGAAGCACATAGAGTATTCTAATAAATTCACGATTCAGCGTGTCTCTCTCAAAATATGTGTGCAGCAAGGATGATTGTGGCAAACTAAAAATCAAAGACTCATATCATACAAGATGCTCCAAGCAAAACACATATCATGTGGTGAATAAAAATATAGCCTCAAGTAAATTTACCGATGGATTGAAGACGAAAGAGGGGATGCCTTTCGGGGCATCCCCAAGCTTAGGCTTTTTGGTATCCTTGAATATGTCTTGGGGTTCCTTGGGCATCCCCAAGCTTAGGCTCTTTCCACTCCTTATTCCATAGTCCATCAAATCTTTACCCAAAACTTGAAAACTTCACAACACAAAACTCAACAGAAAACTCATGAGATCCGTTAGTATAAGAAAAAATAAATCACCACTTTAGGTACTGTTGTGAACTCATTCTTTATTTATATTGGTGTAATATCTACTGTATTCCAACTTCTCCATGGTTCATACCCCCCGATACAACCCATAGATACATCAAAATAAGCAAACAACACAAAGAAAACAGAATCTGTCTAAAACAGAACAGTCTGTAGCAATCTATAGACTTCGAATACTTCTGTAACTGCAAAAATTCTGAAAAATTAGGAAAATCAGGAAAATTTGTATATAAATCTTGTGTAAAACTTTCAGATCAAAATCACGTTCCAGTGAATTTACAAAATTCCTGGACTGAGAGCAAAAGTTTCTGTTTTTCAGCAAAATCAAATCACAAACACCGTAGACCATCCCAAAGGTCTTACTTGGCTCAAACACTAATTTAAACAAGAAAACATAATTATTACAGAGGTAATAATGTGTAAAACACTCAAAAACAGAAGCAAAAACAAAAGCATAAAAATAAAATTGGGTTGCCTCCCAACAAGCGCTATTGTTTAACGCCCCTAGCTAGGCATAACGCAATAGATCTAGGTATTGTCATCTTTGGTATTGGCAACTTTTGTGAGGGCCTTCTCAAATCTGGGGGGCTCTTTCCTCTTCCCCAGGTTTGTAGGAGAAGAAACCATCTTAATATCCAAAAATATCCAAATGCTTATTGCAAAGGGTAATCAAAGTATTCAAACGATTGAGGTTCCCACTAATATGTTTAAGGGGTTCGTGATATTGTTGTAACACGACCAAGTGCTTATGTAAGTCACTCAATTTGTCGAGAATTTGAACTCCCTCTTCTGAGAAAACAAACCCCTTTTTTAGTGGAGGGACCCCCAAAATCCCCTCCAAAACTTCATAAGCAGCGTTCGTATCCAGTTCAATAAAATTCCCTTTTGAGGCGAAATCTAAGAGCTCTCTATGATGCAAAGCCAATCCAATGTAAAAATTTCTAAGCAAAACCTTTGCATCTCCTTTTAGGTTGGAGATATGATAAGACTCCATTAGCCTATACCAGGCATCTTTCAAATTTTCCCCTTGTTTTTGTTTGAAGTATAGAACTTCAAAATCTGGTGACAAAGGGGAAGTAGTAACGCTAGTCATAGAAACAAGTAAGAGATCCGGTAGGAAAGAGGCAAACGAAAAGACAAGCGGAAAAAGGGCGAATAAAAAGGCAAATCTTTTTGGTTTTTCTGAAAATCGTTTTAGAAGTGGGGGAAAGGAAAACGAGAGGCAAATGGCAAATAAAGTAAATGCAAGAGATGAGTTTGTGATGGGTACTTGGTAGGCTTGATGTAGATCTCCCCGGCAACGGCGCCAGAAATCCTTCTTGCTACTTCTTGAGCATGCGTTGGTTTTCCCTTGAAGAGGAAAGGGTGATGCAGCAAAGTAGATAAGTATTTCCCTCAGTTGTTGAGAACCAAGGTATCAATCCAGTAGGAGATACAAGCAAGTCCCCAATAGATGTACCTACACAAATAATCAAACACTTGCACCCAACGCTATAAAGGGGTTGTCAATCCCTTCACGGTTACTTGCAAGGATGAGATCTGATAGAGATAGATAGATAGGATTGCTAAAATGAAAAGTAAAACAAAAGTAAAAAGATTGCAGCTAAGTATTTTTGGTATTTTTGGTTTATAGATCTGAAAATATAATATGGAAAATAGACCCGGGGGCCATAGGTTTCACTAGAGGCTTCTCTCATGAAGGAAACTAATACGGTGGGTGAACAAATTACTGTCGAGCAATTGATAGAAAAGCGAATAATTATGAAGATATCCAAGGCAATGATTATGCATATAGGCATCACGTCCGTGTCAAGTAGACCGAAACGATTCTGCATCTACTACTATTACTCCACACATCGACCGACTCCTGCCTGCATCTAGAGTATTAAGTTCATGAAGAACAGAGTAACGCATTAGGTAAGATGACATGATGTAGAGGGATAAACTCAAGCAATATGATGAAAACCCCATCTTTTTATCCTCGATGGCAACAATACAAATACGTGCCTCGCTACCCCTACTTTGTCACTGGGTGAGGACACCGCAAGATTGAACCCAAAACTAAGCACTTCTCCCATTGCAAGAATTACCAATCTAGTTGGCCAAACCAAACCAATAACTCGAAGAGACTTGCAAAGATATGAAATCATGCATATAAGAATTCAGATAAGATTCAAATAATATTCATAGATAAGCTGATCATAAACCCACAATTCATCGGATCTCGACAAACACACCGCAAAAGAGTATTACATCGGATAGATCTCCATGAAGATCATGAAGAACATGGTATTGAAGAACAAAGAGAGAGAAGAAGCCATCTAGCTACTAGCTATGGACCCGAAGGTCTGTGGTAAACTACTCACGCATCATCGGAGGGGCAATGGAGTTGATGTAGATGCCCTCCGTGATCGATTCCCCCTCCGGCAGATTACCGGAAAAAGGTTCCAAGATTGGATCTCACGGGAACAGAGGCTTCCGGCGGCGGAAAAGTATTTTCGTGGCTCTTTTTGGTATCCAGGGAATATTTGGGAATTTATAGGCCGAAGAATATGGTTAGGAGGGCTGCCGTGGGGCCACAAGCCAGGGGGGTGCCCCCCCCTAGGGCGCGCCCTGTTGGCTTGTGACGCCACGGCAGGTCTCCTGCCTTCATCTCCAAGTCTTATGGGTTTCTTCTGGTCCAAGAAAAATCATTCCGAAGATTTTATTCCGTTTGGACTCCGTTTAATATTCCTTATCTGCAATACTCAAAAAGAAGGAAAAAACAGAAACTGGCACTTGGCTCTACATTAATAGGTTAGTCCCAAAAATAATATAAAATAGCATATTAATGCATATAAAACATCCAAAACAGATAATATAATAGCATGGAACAATAAAAAATTATAGATACGTTGGAGACGTATCAAGCATCCCCAAGCTTAATTCCTGCTCGTCCTCGAGTAGGTAAATGATAAAAACAGAATTTTTGATGTGGAATGCTACCTAACATATTTATCCATGTAATATTCTTTATTGTGGCATGAATATTCAGATCCATAAGATTCAAAACAAAAGTCTAATATTGACATAAAAACAGTAATACGTCAAGCATACCAACAAGGCAATTGTGTCCTTTCGAAATAACATGGCCTTAGAAAGTTATCCCTACAAAATCATATGGTCTGGCTATGCTCCATCTTCCCCACACAAAGTATCTAAATCATGCACAACCCCGATGACATGTCAAGCAATTGTTTCACACCTTTTATGTTCTCAAACCTTTTCAACTCTCACACAATACATGAGCGTGAGCCATGGATATAGCACTATAGGTGGAATAGAATATGGTGGAGGTTGTAAAAAAGGAGAAGATAGTCTCACATCAACTAGGCGTATCAACGGGCTATGGAGATGCCCATCAATAGATATCGATGTGAGTGAGTAGGGATTGCCATGCAACGAATGCACTAGAGCTATAAGTGTATGAAAGCTCAAAAAGAAAACTAAGTGGTTGTGCATATGATGAAAAATTCCACTAGTTATATGAAAGTGACAAAATAGGAGACTCTCTATCATGAAGATCATGGTGCTACTTCGAAGCACAAGTGTGGAAAAAGATAGTAGCATTGTCCCTTCTCTCTTTCTCTCATTTTTTTGGTGGGCATCTTTGGCCTCTTTTTTTTATTTGGGCTTCGCTGGCCTCTTTTATTATTTGTAAAGTCCGGAGACTCATCCCAACTTGTGAGGGATTCATAGCTTCCATCATCCTTTTCTCTCACGGGACAAATGCTCTAATAATGAAAATCATCACACTTTTATTTACTTACAACTCAAAAATTACAACTCGATACCTAGAACAAAATATGACTCTATATGCAATATGAAAGTGATGGTGCGTGTCATGAAAAACGGAACGGTGGAAGTTGCATGGCAATATATCTCGGAATGGCTATGGAAATGCCATAATAGGTAGGTATGGTGGCTGTTTTGAGGAAAGTATATGGTGGCTGTTTTGAGGAAGGTATATGGTGGCTTTTTTGAGGAAGGTGGGTTTAATGCACCGGCGAAAGTTGCGCGGTACTAGAGAGGATAGCAAAGGTGGAAGGGTGAGAGTGCGTATAATCCATGGACTCAACATTAGTCATAAAGAACTCACATACTTATTGCAAAAGTCTATTAGTTATCGAAGCAAAGCATTAGACGCATGCTCCTAGGGGAGAGGTTGGTAGGAGTTAACCATCGCGCGCTCCCGACCCTCACACAAAGGTTGACAATCATTAAACAAATCATGCTCCGACTTCGTTACATAACGGTTCACCATACGTGCATTCTACGGGAATCACAAACTTTAACACAAGTATTTCTTCCAATTCACAACTACTCACTAGCATGACTCTCATATTACCATCTTCATATCTCAAAACTATATGCAAGGAATCAAACTTCTCATAGTATTCAATGCACTTAATATGAAAGTTTTTATTATATCCCTCTTGGATGCCCATTATATTAGGACTAAATTCATAACCTAAACCAATTACCATGCTGTTTAAAGACTCTCAAAATAATATAAGTGAGGTACGAGAGTTCAATAATTTCTATAAAATAAAACACCACCGTTCTCTAAAAAGATATAAGTGAAGTACTAGAGCAACATTGCCTAGCTCAAAAGATATAAGTGAAGCACATAGAGTATTCTAATAAATTCACGATTCAGCGTGTCTCTCTCAAAATATGTGTGCAGCAAGGATGATTGTGGCAAACTAAAAATCAAAGACTCATATCATACAAGATGCTCCAAGCAAAACACATATCATGTGGTGAATAAAAATATAGCCTCAAGTAAATTTACCGATGGATTGAAGACGAAAGAGGGGATGCCTTTCGGGGCATCCCCAAGCTTAGGCTTTTTGGTATCCTTGAATATGTCTTGGGGTTCCTTGGGCATCCCCAAGCTTAGGCTCTTTCCACTCCTTATTCCATAGTCCATCAAATCTTTACCCAAAACTTGAAAACTTCACAACACAAAACTCAACAGAAAACTCATGAGATCCGTTAGTATAAGAAAAAATAAATCACCACTTTAGGTACTGTTGTGAACTCATTCTTTATTTATATTGGTGTAATATCTACTGTATTCCAACTTCTCCATGGTTCATACCCCCCGATACAACCCATAGATACATCAAAATAAGCAAACAACACAAAGAAAACAGAATCTGTCTAAAACAGAACAGTCTGTAGCAATCTATAGACTTCGAATACTTCTGTAACTGCAAAAATTCTGAAAAATTAGGAAAATCAGGAAAATTTGTATATAAATCTTGTGTAAAACTTTCAGATCAAAATCACGTTCCAGTGAATTTACAAAATTCCTGGACTGAGAGCAAAAGTTTCTGTTTTTCAGCAAAATCAAATCACAAACACCGTAGACCATCCCAAAGGTCTTACTTGGCTCAAACACTAATTTAAACAAGAAAACATAATTATTACAGAGGTAATAATGTGTAAAACACTCAAAAACAGAAGCAAAAACAAAAGCATAAAAATAAAATTGGGTTGCCTCCCAACAAGCGCTATTGTTTAACGCCCCTAGCTAGGCATAACGCAATAGATCTAGGTATTGTCATCTTTGGTATTGGCAACTTTTGTGAGGGCCTTCTCAAATCTGGGGGGCTCTTTCCTCTTCCCCAGGTTTGTAGGAGAAGAAACCATCTTAATATCCAAAAATATCCAAATGCTTATTGCAAAGGGTAATCAAAGTATTCAAACGATTGAGGTTCCCACTAATATGTTTAAGGGGTTCGTGATATTGTTGTAACACGACCAAGTGCTTATGTAAGTCACTCAATTTGTCGAGAATTTGAACTCCCTCTTCTGAGAAAACAAACCCCTTTTTTAGTGGAGGGACCCCCAAAATCCCCTCCAAAACTTCATAAGCAGCGTTCGTATCCAGTTCAATAAAATTCCCTTTTGAGGCGAAATCTAAGAGCTCTCTATGATGCAAAGCCAATCCAATGTAAAAATTTCTAAGCAAAACCTTTGCATCTCCTTTTAGGTTGGAGATATGATAAGACTCCATTAGCCTATACCAGGCATCTTTCAAATTTTCCCCTTGTTTTTGTTTGAAGTATAGAACTTCAAAATCTGGTGACAAAGGGGAAGTAGTAACGCTAGTCATAGAAACAAGTAAGAGATCCGGTAGGAAAGAGGCAAACGAAAAGACAAGCGGAAAAAGGGCGAATAAAAAGGCAAATCTTTTTGGTTTTTCTGAAAATCGTTTTAGAAGTGGGGGAAAGGAAAACGAGAGGCAAATGGCAAATAAAGTAAATGCAAGAGATGAGTTTGTGATGGGTACTTGGTAGGCTTGATGTAGATCTCCCCGGCAACGGCGCCAGAAATCCTTCTTGCTACTTCTTGAGCATGCGTTGGTTTTCCCTTGAAGAGGAAAGGGTGATGCAGCAAAGTAGATAAGTATTTCCCTCAGTTGTTGAGAACCAAGGTATCAATCCAGTAGGAGATACAAGCAAGTCCCCAATAGATGTACCTACACAAATAATCAAACACTTGCACCCAACGCTATAAAGGGGTTGTCAATCCCTTCACGGTTACTTGCAAGGATGAGATCTGATAGAGATAGATAGATAGGATTGCTAAAATGAAAAGTAAAACAAAAGTAAAAAGATTGCAGCTAAGTATTTTTGGTATTTTTGGTTTATAGATCTGAAAATATAATATGGAAAATAGACCCGGGGGCCATAGGTTTCACTAGAGGCTTCTCTCATGAAGGAAACTAATACGGTGGGTGAACAAATTACTGTCGAGCAATTGATAGAAAAGCGAATAATTTTGAAGATATCCAAGGCAATGATTATGCATATAGGCATCACGTCCGTGTCAAGTAGACCGAAACGATTCTGCATCTACTACTATTACTCCACACATCGACCGACTCCTGCCTGCATCTAGAGTATTAAGTTCATGAAGAACAGAGTAACGCATTAGGTAAGATGACATGATGTAGAGGGATAAACTCAAGCAATATGATGAAAACCCCATATTTTTATCCTCGATGGCAACAATACAAATACGTGCCTCGCTACCCCTACTTTGTCACTGGGTGAGGACACCGCAAGATTGAACCCAAAACTAAGCACTTCTCCCATTGCAAGAATTACCAATCTAGTTGGCCAAACCAAACCAATAACTCGAAGAGACTTGCAAAGATATGAAATCATGCATATAAGAATTCAGATAAGATTCAAATAATATTCATAGATAAGCTGATCATAAACCCACAATTCATCGGATCTCGACAAACACACCGCAAAAGAGTATTACATCGGATAGATCTCCATGAAGATCATGAAGAACATGGTATTGAAGAACAAAGAGAGAGAAGAAGCCATCTAGCTACTAGCTATGGACCCGAAGGTCTGTGGTAAACTACTCACGCATCATCGGAGGGGCAATGGAGTTGATGTAGATGCCCTCCGTGATCGATTCCCCCTCCGGCAGATTACCGGAAAAGGCTCCAAGATTGGATCTCACGGGAACAGAGGCTTCCGGCGGCGGAAAAGTATTTTCATGGCTCTTTTTGGTATCCAGGAAATATTTGGGAATTTATAGGCCGAAGAATGGGGTTAGGAGGGCTTCCGTGGGGCCACAAGCCAGGGGGGCGCCCCCCCCCTAGGGCGCGCCCTGGTGGCTTGTGACGCCACGGCAGGTCTCCTGCCTTCATCTCCAAGTCTTCTGGGTTTCTTCTGGTCCAAGAAAAATCATTCCAAAGATTTTATTCCATTTGGACTCCGTTTAATATTCCTTATCTGCAATACTCAAAAAGAAGGAAAAAACAGAAACTGGCACTAGGCTCTAGATTAATAGGTTAGTCCCAAAAATAATATAAACTAGCATATTAATGCGTATAAAACATCCAAAACAGATAATATAATAACATGGAACAATCAAAAATTATAGATACGTTGGAGACGTATCAGCTGACAGTTGAGGAACTCGGTGACACCGAAAATTTAGAATCGGTGTCACTGACAGCGTGGGGTATATATGCCGTGGACCCGACGCTTTGAAAATCTATCTTGAAACCGTCGCGCCCCAAAACCCTACGCTGCCGATTCGTGACCCCTGGTCATCGCCTTTGCTTCCCCGTGCGTCTCCGCCGCTGGGATTCTCGCCGTCGACGGGCATCTTCACCGCCGTCTTCGCCGTAGCGGATCCGCCACCGAGTTAGGGTATGGATCTGACCCTTCATTGCGTTCCTCGTACGAATCTTGCGCGCTGAAGCTTGTTCCATCGATAATCCACCATGTGCAATCCTCCCTATCCTCTAAAAACTCCTGTAGATTAGCGAATCGAAAATTTTAGATTTAGTTGCCCGCAAAATCGCATCTCGGTGATACCGAGTCAGAAAAATCGGTTCCACCGATTTTGTTTTCGTGCTACTGAGGACAGTACTCGGTGAAACCGAGTGGTAGTTTTCGGTCCCACCGAAACTGCTGCCAAGTTTCTGTTAAGAGTATTGTGAGTCTCGGCTGCACCGAAAATGTTGACTCGGTGACACCAAAATCCTTTTTTGCTGTGAACTACATCTAAGACTTTTCTGTTCAAACTTTCAAAAATAGCTGCATTTTGTGATGACTCATCTTCTTCTACTCCTCTATACTCTATTCACAGGGTCAGTATGTCAGATGCTGAGGACAGTGAGAACAACTTCAGAGAGCAGAGTGTTGATTTGGATTCAGGCACTAGTCCTGAGTCTAGTTCCTCTTCAGATCCAGGCACCCCCAGTTCTCATGGGTTGCCCAAGGCTGCTACTAGGGCCAGGAAGAAGCTGAATTCAGATGAGGAGGACTCAGATTTTATTTCAGAGGAAGTTCTTGCCAAGAAGCAAGACAAAGCTGCTAAGAAGTCTGCAAATGAAGCCACCTATTCCAGAAGGACTGTCAGTAAGGTTTATGCTAGCTCTGAAGCTATGAGAGCACCTGAGAGTGCTATGGCTACCATGACCATTGAGCCCCCAAGGAAGTCTATGCCTAAGAAGGCAGTTGAGAAGAAGGCCAGGAAAAGGATTGTCTATGTCACTGGCAGGCCTACATCCATGTATGAGGACCCAGAGGAGACTGCTGGTGCTGCTGCTGAGGAGGAGGAGGAAGAGCAGGTTGTCAAGGCCCCTCCCAAGAAGAGGCAAAAGAAGCTTTTGGCAGATGCTATGCCAAAGCAAGGTCCCTCCAAGAGCACCAAGTCTGCCCCCAAGAAGGCTGCTGCTGAAAAACCCAAGAGGACATCCAGGCAGATTCCAGCTTCTGAGAAGAACAAAGGAACTACCTCCAGAGATATGGATGAGGATGCCATGTCTGCTTTGATGAAGCTTAGACCACACCTTCCTGAACACAATGCCAACCATCCACTTGCTGAAGACATGAAGAAGAGGAAGGATTCTGGTTTGAGGGCATGGAGAGCTATTGATCCATATGCCCAGAGGAGAAAGACAGCTGTGGACTACATATTCTATACCAAGGAGCAACAGGATTTCTATGAGACTGTGCTGCTTGACAAGAGTCCAGTTGTGAGCGATATGAGATACGTTGACTGGAAGTACATCAAGGCTAATGAAGATTTCTTTCCAAATGTCCAAGACAACTTTCATTGCATTGGCTTAGATGAGTTTGTTGGCAAAGAGTTCACTGCATGGAACGACGAGATGATCATGCAATTCTACTCCACTGCTCACTTCTATGGAGATGGTAGAATTGTATGGATGACAGAAGGAGCAAGATACGAGTCTACTGTTGATGAATGGGCTGCCATCTTAGGAGTCCCAGAGGTGCAGGATGGTGACTTGGATGTCTACTCTGAATCCAAGGATAGCCATGATGCTATGAAGGACATGTACAATGCTATCCCTGCTACTAACTTGAAATCTCACAAGTTAGGATCTATCTACTTCCTCCAGGCTGGCCTCCGCACCATGAACACCATTTTGAGGCATACTTTGATGCCCAAGTCAGGAGATGAGAAGATGATTCGAGGCCATTCAATCAACATGCTGATCCATCTTGACAGACACACCAGGATACGTGTGATGGACTTGATAGTAGAGACAGTGAAGAGGGTTGCTGCTGATCAGAAGCGCTCATGCTGCTATGCACCCTACATTCAGATGCTCATCAACTCAAAGCTGGAGAAGCACATCTTTGCTCTGGACAGACCCCATTTGCCCCTACAGCCAGATTTAGAGGACAACATTGTGGTGATGGACCCAGAACATCCCACATCAGCTGCAGCTCAAGCACAGGCAGAGGCAGAGGCAGCTAGAGCCACTAGTGCTCAGGTCCCTAGATCCAGGAACGAGCAAATGGATCTCTTGATCTCATCCGTTCAAGGCATGCAGAAGGACATCAATGACATACTGAACAACCAAAACAATCTTGTCAGGATCTTTGAGAACAGGATCAAGACCCTTAATGACAAGGTAGATGGGCTGACCAAGACAGTCAATGAGCTCAAGAAGGAAGTTGACTCTGTGCCTCTTCCTCAGTCTTCTTCTTCTGATGATGATGATGAGGATGAGGATGACTCTCCTCTCAGGCCAGGCACACACTTTTCTACCCAGGCCAGATCAGCCACCGTGCCAGCTCCAGATTTGAGGCCATCTTCATCAGCTCCTGCTACTGTCACCTCAGCTCCATCAGCTCCAGTTCCTCCAGTTGCCACACCAACTCCATCCAGGACATCAGCTGAGATCTTCGCCGACGCAGTTCTCTCGACTCCTTCATCAACAACCGTAGGAGATCAGCCCAAGAACGCTTAGCTAAATCTCTTTGAACTTTTTGGTAACTTGTTGGCAAAGGGGGAGAAGTGTATATAGATCTTTAGGCTTCGAGTGAGAGAGCGTTTGGTTTTTATCGTTTTTTCAAAAACATTTGATCTTTTGATTTGTTTGTGTTGAACTATGTGGTGTTTTGATCATACGCTTAATGTGTGTTGTTACTACTTCCTACTATTATGCTGCTTATGAGATGATCATTCGCCTATGCTTGATTGTGTTGTGCTATGATGTTAACTCTTATTATTCTCGCACACCACCAAGATGTATGTGACATGGAAGAAGTGCCCCATGTACCTAATCGATTGTGCATTTGCATTCAAACGCAAATCTTAAAATAATGCACAAATTTAGGGGGAGCTCTTGCTTATCACATACTTCTCAAAGCGACAATTATATTCATTGATTATATCATATGTCGAAGCTTTGATCTATATGTTGTCATCAATTACCAAAAAGGGGGAGATTGAAAGCACATTTGCTCCCTTGGTGGTTTTGGTAATTAATAACAACATATAAGTCATTGAACTAATATTTCCACTAAGCATATTTCAGGAAAAGTTCAATGATAGGATTGGCAAAAGGATTGTGGAGATTGTGGAGATACCCCAAGATGCAAGGAAATGGATTGGCAAAGCTTCAAGCAAGAGGACTCTACATTTTACTTTGTGAGAAATCACTTTGAGTCCATAGGAAAGCCAATACTATTAAAAGGGGGTAAGGTACTATTGGTGAACAAAATGCTCATACGTGCACAAGTGATAGTCACCAAAAACACCCACAAGCTCTTCCACAAAAGTCTGTCCAAAGTCAAATATCCAAAATCGGTGCAACCAACACTTTCCACTCGGTGCCACCGATTCCCATACTCAGACAGACCTAAGCCAAACCCTAGCCTTTCGGTGCAACCGATTCTGCTTCGGTGCCACCGAGTTCAGCTTGCCAACTTTCTGTTACGCAGTTTCACAAAATCGGTACCACCGAGTTTGTTGAATCGGTGTCACCGAGATTGGGCAATCTGACCGTTGGTCACCTTATCGGTGCAACCGAGTCTTATATATCGGTCTCATCGAGATTCAAAAGTTTCTACCTTTGGAGCAACTCGGTACCACCGAGATTCACACATCGGTGTCACCGAGTTGGTCACTTAAGGTGTAACGGTTGGATTTTTGGAGATGCCTATATATACCCCTTCACCACCACCTACTCGAAAGAGAAGCACTCAGAACTATTCCATACTTGCCCCATCCAGTTTTCTGAGAGAGAGCCACCTACTCATGTGTTGAGATCATGCCATTCCATTCCAACCATATGAATCTTGATCTCTAGCCTCCCCATGTTGCTTTCCACCAATCCCATCTCTTCCACCAAGCCAAATCTGTGAGAGAGTGATTGTGTGTTGAGGAGTCTATCATCTTGAAGCACAAGAGCAAGGAGTTCATCGACATTGCCGAGCCTATTACCTTTTGGAGGGTGGTGCCTCCTAGATTGGTTAGGTGTCGTTTGGGAGCCTCCTACTTCGTGTTGTGGAGTGAACCAAGAAGTTTGTAAGGGCAAGGAGATCGCCTACTTCGTGAAGATCTACCCATAGTGAGGCTAGTCCTTCGTGGACGGAAGCCGTTATGGAATAGTCAAGGTTGCTACTTCGTGGACCCTTATGGGTGGAGCCCTCCGTGGACTCTCGCGACCGTTACCCTCCGTGGGTTGAAGACTCCATAAACGTGGACGTACGATAGCACCACCTATCGGAACCACGGGAAAAAATCATCATGTCCACAATTGCGTTTGATCCTCCAACCCTTTCTTTCTACTCACGCTTGTTGTTACTTTCCGCTGCTATACTCTTAGACATGCATGTGTAGGGTGTACTTGACTTGCTATGAATGCTAAAATCTGCCAACACTAAAAATTGGGAAAAGGCTAGATTTTTATTTGGTCAAGTAGTCTAATCACCCCCCCTCTAGACATACTTTCGGTCCTACACTATCACCTTGTCGAAATTGAAGTCTGGGTCGCGGAGAAGAAGGTGGCTGAAGACTCGGGTCGCCGCCACGGAGAACAGGTCTCGGCATTCCTCCTCCAGGATGTCGTCCACCTTCCGCGTCGTGTCCTCAAGCTCCCCCATGAGCCTAGCGGAATGCTCGGCATAGCCAGCGTCAGGGGTAGCGAGAGGAGCCTTGAAACCCCCCTGCACAAGGAACTGAAGGCCGCGCGAGCCTTGAGCTCGAAAGAAGAAAAGATAGCACGGTCTGCAGCCGCCTTTGCGTCGGCATCAGCTCGAATCTTCTTCTCCCTGGCGTCCAGCTCAGCGTTCGCCTCGGAGATGTGCTTGGCATGGACTTCCTGGGCTTCGGTCACCTTGCGCTGCAGCGCCTCCAGGCGCTCGCGCTATGTGGCCTGCTCGACCGCCATCTTCGTCAGCTCAGCGTCGCGATCGGCAAGCTGCGCTTCACGGGCCTTGAGGCCGCCTTCCCGCAGCTGGAGCTGTTGCGCCTGCATAACCCGCTCGTCCCGAAGGGCCTTCAAGTTGGCTTCCGCTTCTTCACAGTGCTTGGTGACTTCCGCCTTCTCGGCAAGGGTGCTCTTGCGGGCCGCCTTTGCCTCGACGACGTCCTTCTTGCTCTCCGCAAGGGCGGCGTCGAGCTGCTGCCGCCTCGTGGCGAGCTCCAGGCGCTCCTCGGCAAGGCGTGTTTCAGCATCCCAAAAATCACCCACAAACCGGTCGAGTGCGGCATGAACATCGATTAGGGCCTCTTGCCTGAGCAGGGGGCGGTGAGTCACGAGCGCGAGAGCCGGGCGGAGCGCCAGTGCCTCGACGCTGGTCGACCCCACAACCAAAGGGGCCCCGGCATTCTCTACTTGGGGCACCGGGGGCTCCAGCCTTTTCTCCACGCCTGGCTCCCGCGGTGCGCCGGGCGGGGCTGCCGCGTTAGCTTCGTCGGACCCAGAAGTAGGACCGGCTTGGGGTGGCCCCCGGAGGACCCCCGCGTCGTGCCCTGCCGCGGGAGTGAGGACACCTGAGGGTGGCTGAGGTGCCTGCTCCTTCTCCGTAGGTTGGGGTGCCGCGGCTATCACATGTAGCACCGAGGGCTGGGCCTCTACTGCCTCCGTGATCGGCCCCCCTTGTTGTGCAGCGGACAAACTCGAAGTTGTCGCGGCGCCCGTGCGCCCGGTTGTAGCAACTCCTGTATGCCTAGGCGTGGCACCGGCCCGGTGCAAGGCGCCCCTGCGCCCGCCAAGGTTGCGGTCGAGCGTCGATGTCGCCTTTAGAGCAGGGGTCACCTTCGCCCCAGCATCCGTCTTCTTCTTCCCCTCGCTGCTGCCCCAATGAATGCGTGGATGAGGAGTTAACATGAACAAGCGAGTTGCGGGTGCGAGCTATAAGCACGAATTCAAGCACTTACTCATCCCCGGCGGCCCATTTCCTTTTATTCTCGGCGGCGGATGGCACGCCCCTGTCGCCCTCAGGCGCCTCCCTGGTGCCTCTTGGAGAGCGCTCGACGCGATCCTCGGTGGATCCGACCGGGTCTCCTCCCTTCCCGAGGGCCCGGAGAGCCCCTTGAGAGGGCGCGGTTACCCCAGGAGCGCCGGCCACCTCCCCGGCGAGGACCCCGGCGGTTGGTGCCTGGGGGGCGGAGGGGTGGGCTCCCGTTGCCCCCACCAGGTCGGAGGGCTGAGGAGGCGTTGCCCGAGGTAGCTCATCGACGTCATCGTCGTCATCCCCGAAGCCGCACAGAGGCTGGCGGTGGCCGGGCAGCAGCCCCCGTCCGACATCCTCCCCCTCCTCCGTCGCCTCCGAGTCTTTGCCGTCGCCGTCTTCGGAGGAGGACGACACCGCGAT
This sequence comes from Elymus sibiricus, assembly GCA_039707655.1. Taxonomy (NCBI): domain Eukaryota; kingdom Viridiplantae; phylum Streptophyta; class Magnoliopsida; order Poales; family Poaceae; genus Elymus; species Elymus sibiricus. The sequence goes on from CM077669.1 coordinate 372,527,001, forward strand.
GGGGGAGCTCCCCAGCGGTCCCTCGCTGCTGCTCGGCACGAGCCCCCATTCATTGAAGGGGGGCATGCGTGCGACCAGGTCCGCTGGGTTGTCGTAGTCGTACAACGGGCCTGCAGCCTCGAGAGGATCGTCGGGGATGAAGCCAATCAGAGCCGTCAGAGCCCCTTCAAACTCGGCATGTGTCAGGCCGGCGGGGTGCAGCCTCATCGCGTCCCTCGCGCCATCAGACTCCCACACGGGCCGCGAGTGCGCCTGGAGCGGCGCGATGCGCTACCCCAAGAACTCCTTGACGATTATCGCCCCCGATAGCTGGGCGTCCCCGTGCGAAGCGATCCGCTCCAGGACAGGCCCTGCCCTTGAGTAGGTGAGTTTCGCGTGGCTCCATCCGGGGTGCTGCACGGGAAGGGCCGAAGGGATCCTCAGGAGTGGGTTCACTTGGAGGGCATCCATGTAGACCCAGTGCTGCCGATAGCCCTTCACCTTCTTCCCGGCCTTCACGCGGATACTGTCGCCCTTGACATCAATGAAGGAGATGCACGCTGAGAGCTGGTCCTGGGCGGTGAACTGCATGCTGAAGAAGTGGCGGAAGAGCGCCACCGAGGGCCTCACGCCCACAAAGGCTTCGCAGTACAAAGCAAAGATAGACAGGAGGAGGATGGAGTTGGGTTGGAGGTGCAGGGCATGTATCTGATAATGGGTGAGGATGGCGTAGAAGAATTCGGAGAACGGCGGGACCAACCCGGCGTAAACGCTGTGGAGGAAGAAAGCGTAGACGGACGCCCCCAGGTCGCCCCGCGCCACTGCACTGGGGGAGATCACGGTTGCCTTCCCCTCATTCCCGTCGCCCGCTATCAGTGGGCGCACCAGGCCCAGGTCTTCTTCCTTGGCGATGGAGGAGCGCAAGAGAGCCGCCCCGATAACCGGAGGGCTTGCAGCCGGAGCCGCGGCCTTCGCCTTCTTCCCGGTCGGCGCCATCCACGCATCGGAGTGGCGAGCGAAATGGGGAGGAGAGCACCTTGCCTGAGATCGGATCTGGCGGAATTTCAAACGATGAGGGGAGGCACAGTAAGATTGACGGCAGGCAAGGAGAAGTAATGATGGCCATGTGCCGCTGGCAGGCTTTATGCCAGCTTGCGCAGTTGCCGAGGCATCGTGTGGAGGAGGGGGCGCCCCGCGCCCCGTCGTGTGCCACGCGTCGCGATTGGCCCGCAGGCGGTTGGAGCCCGCACCACTTCGCCCCTCTAGCTAGCGGAGTCGTGCGTGCTATAGTCTCGGGGGCTACTGTCAGGCCCCTGGGACAGGGGGTACCCAGGCCCGTCTGCCTGAGGCCCAAGTCATGACGCACGGCCTGGGCCCAGTACGACCCTGATACTTGTGATCTGCGTTGGTTTTTCCGTGAAGAGGAACGGGTAATTGCAGCACAAAGCGGATAAGTATTGCCCTTAGCTATGAAACCAAGGTTTATCGAACCAATAGGAATATCAATCCTCAACCGTCTTCAGCGGCTGCACACAAATGAACAAACAACTTGCACCCAACGCGGGCAAGAGGGTTGTCAATCCCCTTGATCTCGTTATTTGCAAGCAAATGAGTTGTGTAGATAATTGTTGAGAAATATAAAATGCAAAATAAAATAAAAGGTAAATAAAGGCAGCAAGGTAAATATAGCGTTTGTGAATATATAAGTGAATAGACCCGGGGGCCATAGTGTTCCCTAGCGACATCTCTCACGTAAGCAGCATACGGTGGGTAAACAAATTATTGTTGGGCAATTGATAGAAAAGCGAATAGGTATGTGATGTTCACGACAATGATCATGTATATATAGGCATCACGTCCATAACCAAGTAGGCCGACTCCAGCTTGCACCTATTACTATTACTCCACTCATCGACCGCTATCCAGCGTGCATCTAGAGTATTAAGTAAAACAGAGTAATGCTTGGAGAACGATGACATGATGTAGACAAAGTAAACTCAAACAATATGAATGAACCCCATCGTTTTATCCTTACTAGCAACAACACAAAGACGCATCTTGTCCCCTACTTTGTCACTGGTATATAGAAACTCGCCAGGTTGAACCTACCACAACGCACCACTCCCGCCGATGAAATATCAATCTACTTGGCCAAAGCATATCAATAGATCGGAGAGCATTATGAAGTTATAATGATCATGCACTCAAGAGATAATATAATTCAGAGGCATCTCAAATATTTTCATGAATAATATGAACATAAACCCACAATTCATCGGATCCCAACAAACACACCGCACAATAGGATTACATCGGATAGATCATAGCGAAGATGCGAGGACCGTTGTATTGAAGATAATAAGAGGGAGAGATTGTCATCTAGGTACTAGCTATGGACCCGTAGGCCTGTGGTGAACTACTCACACATCATCATGAGGGCAACAAGGTTGATGAAGAGGCCCTTCGTGATCGATCCCCCCTCCGGCAGGGTGCCGGAACGGAGCTCCATATGGCCTCACGACGGAACAGAGACTTGCGGCGGCGGAAAAAGGGTTTCGGGACTGCCTCGAGGGTTTTCAGAATATTAGAGAATTTATAGGCCGAAGAGGGACGTCGGGAGGTGCCCGAGGGGGCCACCACATATCAGGGCGCCCCCCCAGGGCGTGCCCTGATGTGTGGTGGGGTCCTCGCGCGCCTCCCGGCTTCCTTCCGAAGCTTCAAGGTCTTCATATAGTCCATAAAAAATCATCAAAAAAATTCGTGGCAATTGGACTTCGTTTGGTACAGTAAACCTGCAAAGGCAAAAACACGCAGAAAACAGCAACTGGCACTGGGCACTGGGTCAATAGGTTAGTGCTCAAAAATATTATAAATTGGTAAATAATGACCCAAAAAGTATCCTAGAATTATAATATATCAGCATGGAACAATCAAAAATTATAGATACGTTGGAGACGTATCAAGCATCCCCAAGCTTAATTCCTGCTCGTCCTCGAGTAGGTAAATGATAAAAACAGAATTTTTGATGTGACATGCTATCCACTATGTAATTTTATTCAGGTATGCTCATTGAGAAAAGATGAATCAACAAATATTAACATAGCAATATTCAAAGTGTAAGAAACAGAATTATTAATTCCTAAAAGTATATGATTCTTAAGAAATGTTTACCCCCCCCCCCCCATTCATCTTATCGTATTAGCAAGGCATGGCTCCATCTTCACCACATTAATACAAATGTTAAGCACCACAGTGTCCAAGTCAGGCAATTGGTTCGTACTTTTTCAGTATGCATCAACTTTTTTTTCTTCACACAATACATGAGCGTGAGCCATTGGACATAGCATTTAAATGGAATAGAGTATGCTGGTAGATATCAAAGGGATGGGAAGTGGAGAAGATAGTCTCACATCAACTAGGTGTACCAACGGGCTATGGAGATGCCGATCGATAAATGTCAATATAAGGAGTAGGTATTGACATGCAAATGATGCACTAGAGCTATAAGTGTATGAAAGCTCAAATGAAGCTAAGTGGGGTGTGCATCCAACTTGCTTGCTGATGAAGACCTCGGGCATTTGAGGAAGCCCGTCATAGGAATATACAAGCCAAGTTTGAAATAATGAATAGGTAATTCCCACTAGCATATGAAAGTGATATATCATGAGACTCTCTACATGAGGAACATGGTGCCACTTTGAGGCACAAGTGTGGTAAAGGATAGTAGCAAAGTCCCTTCTCTCATTTTCTCTCATTTTTTTTGAATGGATGGTGGGCTCATTTGGCCTCCCCCATCTTTATTTTCGTCAGGAGTCTCATCTCGACTTATGGGAGAATCATCATCTCCATCATTCTTTCCTCACTGAGACAATACTCTAACAATGATGATCATCACACTTTTATGTACTTACAACTCAACATGGAGAACTGATATGAAGATATGACTCTGTATGAATGCCTCTGGCAGTGTACCAGGATGTGCAATGATCTAGCGTGACATGTATCAAAAATATTACAAAGGTGGCTTTGCCACAAATACTATGTCAGCTCTATATGATCATGCAAAGCAATATGACAATGAACGAACTAGTCATGTGAAGTGACGATGGAATTTGCATGGCAATATATCTCGGAATGGCTATGGAAATGCCATGATAGGTAGGTATGGTGGCTGTTTTGAGGAAGATATAATACGGCTTATGTGCAACAGAGCGTATCATATCATGGTGTAGGGTCGAAAGTATGTCTAGAGGGGGGTGATTAGACTAATTGACCAATAAGAATCTAACTTTTTCCCAATTTTAGTTGTGGGCAGATTTTAGCAATTGTAGCAAGTCAAGTTCACCCTACACATGCAAGTCTAAGAGTATAGCAGTGGAAAGTAAAGACATGCAAAGGTAAGAGGTTAGGGATTGGAAGATCAAACACAATTTGGAGACGCGGAGATTTTTTCCCGTGGTTCCGATAGGTGGTGCTATCGTATGTCCACGTTTATGGAGTCTTCAACCCATGGAGGGTAACGGTCACGAGAGTCCACGGAGGGCTCCACCCACAAAGGGTCCACGAAGTAGCAACCTCGACTATTCCATGATGGCCAACGTCCACGGAGGACTAGCCTTACTCGGGGTAGATCTTCACGAAGTAGGCGATCTCCTTGCCCTTACAAACTCTTGGTTCAACTCCACAATCACGAAGAAGGAGGCTCCCAAGCGACACCTAACCAATCTAGGAGGCACCACCCTCCAAAAGGTAATAGATGTGGTAGTATGATGAACTCCTTCCTCTTGTGCTTCAAAGACACTCTCCTCAACACTCAATCACTCTCTCACAGATTTGGCATCGGTAGAAGAGATTGATTGGATGGAAAGCAACTTGGGGAGGCTAGAAATCAAGATCCATATGGTTGGAGTGAATGATCTTGACCTCAACACAAGGGTAGGTGGCTCTCTCGAGTGAGTGGTGGTGAAGGGTTATATATAGGCTTCTCCAAAAATCCAACCGTTACAACATTATTGTTGTCGGCGTTCTGGGGACGGGGGTACCCAGACCTGCCGGCCTGCGGCCCGGGGCGTGGCCCATCTCAACAGCCAAGCACGGCCCAGAACAGCCTCATTCAAGACAAGGCCCTCACGAGAGCCCCGCGCTCGCGAGGAGGACGGCGCCAAGACCCTCGGAGGGAGGAGACCTCCCCAGGTCGCCTCCCGAGGGGCGGAGATCCCCATGCAACGCTAAGCCTCGGGAGGCCGGGGTGACGCAAGCCAGGCCAGGCGGGCACTAGCGCGTGCAGATGAGACGGTTTCATCTTTGGTGCAAAGGAGGCAAAGACGTACGCGGGTTCCCAAAGCCCCCCCCCCCCCAAGGTTTCCATTCCGGTGCAATGAGACCAAGACCACGAGCTCCGCAGGGCGGACGTCATCACCGAGCCCACCTTTGCATCACCATCGGCTACTTTGCAGGCCAAGACAACCTTTCATCAGGATAAGGGTGTACTCCTTGTCCCCCTTTGAGTTTGGCCGTTGTGGGATCCCTTCCCGCCATTGCGATAAGGGAAGAGGACCCGAGCCACTATAAATAGAGGCTAGGTTGCTCCGTAGAGAAGGACGGACAAAAACACCGCCCGAGCACCCTCGCGAGGCGACTGACCACTGTACTAGTTCATCCACCAACCTCCTCGTGAGGCAATCCACCAAAAAGCAGGAGTAGGGTTTTACGCGTCGCAGCAGCCCGAACCTGGGTAAATCCTCGTGTGTTGATCTTCTTCCCAGGAGTGTGCGAGTTTGTTTGGCTAGGCCGTCGAGTTGTGAGCTAGAGGTTGAAGCTGTTGGGGATCTTCGCACACGCCCCTGTGTTCGAACCTCCTTGGGTTTTGTGGAGCCCGAGATCCGACATTTGGCGCTCCAGGTTGGGGGCGTGTCGGAGTCTTCTCCAAGCTTCCCTTCTTCTTCGCTCCGTCGTGTCGATGGCCGACGCCCGACAAGCTTCCTTCTGCCCCGGCGGATCCGCCTTCACCAACCTCGCCGCTACCACCCACGATGCACGCCCTGGCAGCTCGGTGCTGGGCGGTCGTTACCAGGCCACCAGCGTCGTCTCCACCGCCGTCGCCGCTCGTGCCGGCCAGGCGCGCAGCGGGCGAGCGGCGCCCCCGGGACCGACATCACACTGTACCCATGTTGGAGACCTCAACGCGCATGACGCGCTACTGATGGCGAGTGAGATGCTTCGCCACCGCCCGATGCACGGGGGCTTCGACGCCTGGGCCGACCACATCGCCGAGTTGGTCACCGTCGCTAGGAGGGCCTGGGTTCCGCACCCCTCTTCTTGACCACCGATGCTGGGCGCCGGGGGCTCGCTCGCCGTGCCTCTCACCTCATCTGCAAACGGCGTGCCCGCCCCATGCCCGGGCGAGACCGGGCAGGGCCCGCCGCACGCCGTGCTCCTTCTTCTCCGGATCGCGGTGACCGGCTTCGGGGCGCCGTCCGGCCCCGCCAGTGGTGCCTTCAAAGAAGGTGATGGGGCGCTCCGCGCGCACCTCAACGCGCGCACTCATGCCCCGATGGATCATCAACAGCCTGGGTCGTCCCGGTGGGAGCGCGCCAACCGGCGCAGGGATCAGGCGGCTCAGGCTTCCGGGCAGGCAGGTAACCACAACGGAGGCGCGGTGGATAACCAGGGAGGCAACCCACGTCAAGACACGCGTGACCAACCCCACGGCAACGGCAGAGGTAAGCAGCTTCGGGCGGAGGCTCGCCGCAGGAGGGTTTGTGGGCCGCGTGCCCAGGGCGGCGGCGCCTTGCCGCTCAGGGAGGCTGTCCATGGGGCACACGGAGACGGTTCAGGAGGAGGCCAAGGCCTATGTTCTGAGCTATGTCATACCTGCGGATGGCGCGGTGGATCATGCGCCCCCCGCGGGAGCAAGCATCCTCCCAGAGTAGGGAGATGTCCCGGACGTCCTCTCCAAGCCGGGCCTGGGGGCTTCCACTGAGGAGGCACCAGGCCTGGTTGGTGCAAATGAGGGGGCGTCCCGGGATGCGCGAGGGCGCGGCATAGCCGCCGCCCTCGCGAGCAAGCAGCATGCATCCGAGCCCTCTGGGCCGTAGGGGCAACCGCCTAGGGGGACCAGCAGGATATGAGCAGCGCGGGCCACGCGCGGCAACGGGGGCGCCGGCGCGGCCCTCAGGAGGCAGGGCCTCGCGAGGTCCTCGGGTCGTGGTCTGGCCGGTGCCCCGACGCCTCACAAGGCTGCTTCACCGACACAACACCCCTATGGCTACGCTGGGTGCATTGTGCTCATGTTTGGGCTGCGGGAGCGCAATCCCGCGGCTACGCGGGGAACGATGCACTCAGGTTTGGGCTGTAGGGGCGCGCAACCACGCAGAAATGCGCGGTATGGCTCTTAACTGAGTTGGGAGCACCTAGGCCATGCGCCTGGGGGCTTGCCCAGCTATCTTCGGCCGTGACACTCTCACGTAATAATGAGTGGGCTGTATATGCCCGGAGCCCCCCGAGGACCCGGAGGGGTTCCATCCCACGCCCAAGTGGAAGCCCCATGCTCCGCGCTGGCGGACAACACTGTCCTCCAATGACTATGCCCACGCAACGTGGATGCCCTATGCTCCACGCTGGGGGAAGACGAAGACGAAGACTAGCCTAGGTGCCGGACGCGGCTGTTGCTTGTTTCCTTTTTTGTATTCGAATTGCCACTTTTTGAAATGAAACTCGAAAGTTTCGTAACTCTATTTGAAAAAAAAGGGTGGGAATTTTCTCTCTTTGCAATTCCTTTTTCTGGTCTTGAAGTCTCGTTTTCTGAATCGACACCTTGCCAAGGCCCTGGCACCTTGGCCCTCACGTGGCGCCTCTGGACAGGCCGGCAAGGGCCTGTTGCCTCGAAAGCATCCATCTTTTAGCGGTCGACCCTCGCTCGGGGGCTCCGGCTATGGCCCGGCGCGGCAACACGGAGCCTCGGGAGGCTCAGGCACCTCCCGGGGCAGGAACCGGCAAAAGGTATGGGAGCCGCTCAAATGTCAAGGGGGACTCCTGAGCAACGCGCCTCAGGAGCCTCACTGGTCACGTAGCCCCTTGCCCCTCGGTCTCGTCCTAGTGATCCGGACGCCCCAACGGCGGTCGAGGTATGCGCGAGATTGGGCCCCGCTGACGTAGAGCGCCGCTTGAGCGTCAAGGGGGACTTCTGAGCAGCGCGCCTCAAGAGCATCATTGATCGCATAGCTCCTCGCCCCTTGGTCTCGTCTTGGTGATCCGGATGCCCCAACGGCGGTCGAGGTATGCGCGGGATTGGGCCCCGCCGACGTAGAGTGTAGAAAAGGCTCCCAAACCATTCCGCTCGCAAGGAAGAAGCCCTCCCTGGCAGGATCCTCGAGCTCCCTAGACGCCACAGCTGCACCACACAACGCACGAGCTCTCCACGGCCTGCCAAGCTAAGTACCCCGACCGTAAGGAGCAGAAACTTTATGATCCGATGATAACCTGAGTGCTGTGTATGAGACAGGAACGCTAACGTGATAATGCAGGCGCTACGATTTACTACGTGTCCCCGTCAGGCCACTTGTTGCTCCAGGTACAGGGAAGGGCGGCGCGAAGGAAGGAATCCGGCCTCTCTCGGCATCGTCGTTAAAACCCCGGTCTTAGGACGGCACGCTCCACCTCAGGAGGGTCCGCCTCGCGAGGCCCTAACGGGCCGTCATCGCTGGGCATAGTGCGACACCTCAGCGGACCTCACGAAGAGCGTCGGGCGTGGAGCAGCGGCACATCGGTACGGGCGAAGGTGTGAGGGAGTGCGCGGTGCCACACCAATGATGACACAGAACTCCGCGCAGGAGACGAGGGCGCGTCACACAAAACAAGCAACCAATAGTTTAAAAGGAGAGGGAAGAAGACGAAGGTAAAACGCAAAAGTTTTAATGCCCTAAGGGGCCAAGTGCTTCTTGATGTAACAGGGACCAGAGGAAGAAAATGGTGTAAGCCTAGGCGGAGGAGCCGCTATCACCATCCAGACCCCTGCCTGCCTCGGCGCCGGAGTCGTCGCCCTCGTCGGAGGAAGGCTCTTGGACAAACCGTTCCACCAGGGCCTCCACGTGCGGGCGCACCTTGTCCCGGAGGGGCCTCTGGAGCTCCTCAGGCACCGGCTCCATGACGCGGAGGAGGTCAAGCTCCGGGACGTGGCGGCGCAGGATAGAGAAGACGCGCGTCATCGCAATGTCGAGGAGGTCGCGCGCGCTGGACACGTTGTCCTCGTCCACCCGGGAGACGCCGGTCTCCAGCGCCTCCACCACCTTGCCGAAGAAGTTGAGGTAGCCTTTGTCGCCGTGCGCGCACGGCAGCACGGGGGCTTCCCCGACGAACCGGCTCACCGCACCAACCGCGCGGTGGGCGATATCCAGGTACTACTTGGCGCGCCGCGCCTCCAGCATCTTCGCGTCCGCCGCCTTGTCCTGGGCGGCCTGCACGGCATCAGCTGCCCCCTTGATTTGGGCCTGGAGGGACGCCAGCTCCGCCTGGGCCTCTGCCTCGCCCCTGAGCGCGGCCTGGAGGGCGGCCTCGGCGTCCGCCAGCTGGGCCCTCAACGCGTCCGCTTCCTCCTGGAGCTCGACGAGACTGCGCCTCTTGGGCACAGGCGCCCTGGGGGGAGGAAACAATCAGGTCCGACGTGCCGGGCATGATTGCAAGAGAAGGCCGGGGGTGACGGAACACTTACTCGTCGATGATGGCCCAGCACCGGCGAGCTTGGGCCGGCCTCGAAGGCCCCCCGCCGCTGCCTCCAGAGGCCGATGGTGGAACCGAGGACCCCGTGCGCTTCCCTGCACCTGCTGCACTCCCTCCAGACACCATGGAGGATAAGGGAAGAGAGGAGGATGAGAAAGATATCTTTGAAAGGATGGGAAGCAAGAAGGCGCGTCAGGACGGCAAGACCCCCCCGGATGGGGCGGGTTTATAGGCGCAACCGCTGCCCACGGGGCGTCGTGGGGAGTGGAGGCACCGTGCGCTCCTCGGGCGCCGCGTGCCAGACTCGGTCGGCGTGCTGCCCTGCTTCACGTCGCTTCATCTGCCCTCGTCGGGTCACATCCGCGTGGCCCGAGGGGGGGAGGACGCAATGAGACAGCCGCATTCAAGGAAGGGCAATGATGGCCGGCGCGGCGCGCAGGCCTCGCGTCAGCTTGACTCGGGGCGGTTCCCGACGTCTTCGGGGAGCGGAGGCGTCCGCGTCTCGTTATGCGCCACGCGCCAGGTTGGGCCCGCAGGCGATTGGGGCTCGCGGCGCTCAGGTCGGCTTCGCCCCGAAGCCAACCCAAGTGCGCCTTGGGCCCGGGGGCTGCTGTCGGCGTTCTGGGGACGGGGGTACCCAGACCTGCCGGCCTGCGGCCCGGGGCGTGGCCCACCTTGACAGCCAAGCACAACCCAGAATGGCCTCATTCAAGACAAGGCCCTCGTGAGAGCCCCGAGCTCGCGAGGAGGACGGCGCCAAGACCCTTGGAGGGAGGAGGCCTCCCCAGGTCGCCTCCCGAGGGGCGGAGATCCCCATGCAACGCTAAGCCTCGGGAGGCCGGGGGTGACGCAAGCCAGGCCAGGCGGGCACCAGCGCGTGCAGATGAGACAGTTTCCTCTTTGGTGCAAAGGAGGCAAAGACATACGCGGGTTCCCAAAGCCCCCCCCCCCAAAGGTTTCCATTCCGGTGCAACGAGACCAAGACCACGAGCTCCGCAGGGCGGACGTCATCGCTGAGCCCACCTCTGCATCACCATCGGCTACTTTGCAGGTGAAGACCACCTTTCGTCAGGATAAGGGTGTACTCCTTGTCCCCCTTCGAGTTTGGCCATTGTGGGATCCCTTCCCGCCATTGTGATAAGGGAAGAGGACCCGGGCCACTATAAATAGAGGCTAGGCTGCTCCGTAGAGAAGGACGGACAAAAACACCGCTCGAGCACCCTCGTGAGGCGACTGACCACTGTACTAGTTCATCCACCAACCTCCTCGTGAGGCAATCCACCAAAAAGCAGGAGTAGGGTTTTACGCTTCGCAGCGGCCCGAACCTGGGTAAATCCTCGTGTGTTGATCTTCTTCCCAGGAGTGTGCGAGTTTGTTTGGCTAGGCCATCGCGCTGTGAGCTAGAGGTTGAAGCTGTTGGGGATCTTCGAACACACCCCTATGTTCGAACCTCCTTGGGTTTTGCGGAGCCCGAGATCCGACAATTGCCCAACTCGGTGAAACCGAAGTAAAACTCGGTGGCACCGACTTGTTCAAAATGTGGCAACTTTAGGCTTTTCGGTGGAACCGATATATAAATCTCGGTGGTACCGATGTGGGTGACCTAGGTAGTTACCAAATCTCGGTGAGACCAATTCCTCAAACTCGGCGGGACCGGTTTAGAGAAATGGGGTAACAAAAAGTTGGTCCAACTTCTCAGTGGTACCGATTTTCCAAACTCGGTGGGACCGAATCTAGAAAATGGCTAACCAGGAAGTTGGTCACTGTTTTCGGTGGCACCGAATGGAATGTTGGTAGTACCGAGATGCTAGCATTTGGTTTGGCTTCTGTCTTGGATAAACTCAGTGGATCCGAATGGAATATTGGTGGCACCGAATTTTGACTTTAGGCTTTGGATAGATGTATGTGTGGGAAAGTGGGTGAGTATTTTTCGTGGCTACCTCTAAGCACTTGAGCAACCATATCATCATATTTACCTCATCCCCTTTTAATAGTATTGGCTTTCCTATGGACTCAAAGTTATTTCTCACAAAATATAAAATGTAGAGTCCTTGATCTTGAAGCTTTTGCCAATCCTATTCCTTCCTTTCCTTGGTGAGGTTCTCCACACAATCTTTAAGCCAATCCATCATTGAACTTTTTCCTGAAATACACTTAGTGGAAACATTAGTCCAATGAGATATATGTTGTTATTAATTACCAAAACCACCTAGGGAGAAGTTGTGCTTTCACACGGGGTTTGGATGCACCGGCAAAAGTTGCACTGATCCTCGAGGTGAGAACGGGCTGTGCACGGTACCGAAGAGGCTAGCAAATTATGAAAAGGTGAGATTGCGTATGTCCATAGTTTCACATTAGTCATAAAGAACTCATATACTTATTGCAAAGTTTTATTAGTTTATCATAAATCAAAGTACTAATCGCATGCCCTGAGGAAAGAGGTTGGTAGGAGTTAACCATCGCGCGCTTCCGACCCGAAACAACACTAGGATTTCAACGAGGAATAGACTCACATATCATCACCATGCCTCTTTAATTTTTAGATGAACAAAAAGGTCAACCCCTCTTAATATCGACACTTCTATGGTTTAACAATTATGAACTCACACCTATTTCACACTACATCAATATCATTAACCCACAATTTCTTTCTATGTGCTACATGATGGTTTTGATTATCTCTTTGAATACCCAATATTTTTGGACTAGTCTGTATGACCCATGCAAATTGCCATCACTATTTATTAACTCTCAAACAAATATAAGTGAAGAACAAGAGTGAAATCATTTCTTTAAAATCTACACACCACCGTGCTCAAAAAGATATAAGTGAAGTACTAGAGCAACTGCTAAGCTCAAAAGATATGAGTGAAGCACATAGAGTATTCTAACAAATTATGATGAAGGTGTGTCTCTCTTAAATAGGTGTGTCCAGCAAACAATGATTGTGGCAAACTTAAAGTAAAAGAAAACAAAATCAAACAACGCTCCAAGCAAAACTCATATCATGTGACGAATAAAAATATAGCTTCAAGTGACATACCGATGGATTTGAGACAAAAGAGGGGATGCCTTCCGGGGAATCCCCAAGCTTAGATGCTTGAGTCTCCTTTAAATATTACCTTGTGTTGCCTTGGGCATCCCCAAGCTTAGGCTCTTGCTACTCCTTATTCCTTTGTCCATCAAGATAACACCCAAAACTTGAAAACTTCAATCACACAAAACTCAACAAAACCTCGTGAGATCCGTTAGTATAAGAAACATATTGCATACTTTAAGTACTGTTTTAAATTGATTATAATTTCATAAATGCATAATAGGTACTGTATTCTAACTTCTCCATGTCTTATACCCCCCGATACAATCCATAGTTTAATCAAAATAAGCAACTATGCAAGCGAAAACAGAATCTGCCTAAAACAGAACAGTCTGTAGAAATCTGTAGAGAACCTATACTTCTGTAACTCTAAAAATTCTGAAAAATTATTAAAACCTCTAAAATTTGTATAGAAACACTTTTTAAAAAATTTAGATCATTATCACGGTCCAGCCAAAAATTAAAATTCCTCAACTGGAGTCAAAAGTTTCTGTTTTGTTTCAGCATCGATTCTACTCATCTTGTGAGTCATCCCAAAGGCTTTACTTGGCACAAACACTAATTTAAAAACAAAAACATAATAATTAAATAGGCAATAATCATTCTATTAAAAATAAAAAGAAAGTTCTAATCAAAAAATTAAAGATAACTATTGGGTTGCCTCCCAACAAGCGCTATTGTTTTATGCCCCTAGCTAGGCATAATGCATAGTTTCAAGTATTGTCATCTTTGACACTCCACACATAAGTAGCTCTCATAATTGATTCATATGGTGGTTTCATTCTCTTTCTAGGGAAGTGTTCCATCCCTTTCTTTAATGGGAATTGGAACCTTATGTTTCCCTCTTTCATGTCAATGATTGCACCTATAGTTCGCAAGAAAGGCCTTCCAAGTATTATGGGACAAGAAGGATTGCAATCAATATCAAGCACAATGAAATCTACAGGCACATAATTTTTATTTGCAATAATAAGCACATCATTAGTTCTACCTAAAGGTTTCTTGATGGTAGAATCTGCAAGATGCAAGTTGAGGGAACAATCTTCAATATTAGTGAGACCGAGTACATCACAAAGAGTTTTAGGAAATAGTTGAAACACTAGGACCAAGGTCACACAAAGCATTCCATTCATATTTATTGATATTTATTTTGATAGTAGGTTCCCACTCATCATGCAATTTTCTAGGAATAGAAACTTCAAGTTCAAGTTTCTCATCATAAGCTCTTAGCATAGCTTCTACTATGTGTTCGGTAAAAGCTTTGTTTTGTTCATAAGCATTGGGTGAGCTAATAACGGATTGCAACAAGGAAATACATTCTACTAAAGATCAATTATCATAATTAAATTCCTTGTAATCCAAGATAGTGGGTACATCACTAGTTAAAGTTTTGACCTCTCCAAACCCATGTTTTTCAGTTTTAGCATCAAAATCATCACCCTCCAAGCAAACAGGACGCTCCTCTACTAAAGTTGACTCATCTCCAGTACCTTTATCATTTATATTCAGATAAGTAAATACAGATTAAATAGGAGAAACACCAATCATTTTAAGATCTTCATCATGATTCCGGTAAAAACCGGGTGGAAGAGCCTTTTCTAAGAATTCCCGCTTAGCTCTCAACTTAGCGGTCCTCTCCTTACTTTCATTTATAGATATTTGGATAGATTTAATGGCATCATTGAAATCATGCTTGGGTGGCAAATCTTTATTTTTATGAGTTTCCACATCAAGAGCAATTCTATCCATGTTTTTAGCGAGAGTGTCAACTACATGCATTTTTTTCTTCTACCATAGTGTTGAAAACCTTTTGAGAAATAATAAATTATTTAATTGTGTTCTCAAGATCAGAGGGTATCCTATTAGCATTTGTATAAGAATTGCCATAAGAATTACCATAAGAGTTTCCGTAGTTGTTAGAGGAATTACCGGGATACTGCCAAGAATTGAAATTTCCTCTATAAGCATTGTTATTGAAATTATTTCGCGAGACAAAGTTCACATCAATGGCACCATTATTTTTCTCAGTCAAAGTAGACAAGGGGACATCATTGGGATCAACATGAGCATTTTTACTAGCAACCATATTCATAAGAGCATCCACTTTTTCACTCAAAGTAGCGATTTCTTCAACAGAATTTACCTTCTTACCGGTTGGAGCCCTTTCAGTATGCCATTGAGAATAATTTGTCATGATGTTGTCCAGAAGTTTTGTGGCCTCTCCTAAGGTCACATCCATAAAGGTACCACCTGTAGCTAAATCTAGAAGATTTCTAGACACAAAGTTTAGTCCAACATAGAAGTTTTGGATAATCATCCACATATTTAAACCGTGAGTTGGCGAATTCCTTATCATTAATTTCATTCTCTCCCAAGCTTATGAAACATGCTCTTGATCTTGCTGTTTAAAATTCATTATTTGATTTCTAAGGGATATGATCTTAGCAGGAGGAAAATACTTGGCAATAAAAGCATCTTTACACTTATCCCATGTTCCAATACTATTACGAGGTAAAGATGAAAACCAAGCTTTAGCTTTATCTCTTAGTGAAAAAGGAAATAATTTTAATTTCACAATATCATTATCCATATCCTTTTTCTTTTGCATGTCACATGATTCAACAAAGGTATTAAGATGTGACGCGGGATCCTCATTAGGACTTCCCGAAAATTGATCTTTCATGACAAGATTTAGCAATGCAACATTAATATCAAAAGCCTCCGCACTAGTGGCGGGTGGTATAGGAGTACCAATAAAATCTTTATTATTGGTATTTAAGAAGTCACACAACTTAGTAGTATCTTGAGACATGGTGACCGAGCAAGCAAAGTAACAAGCAAAACAAGCAAACTAGTAAGCAAAGAAGTAAACTAGTAACAAGCAAAGGTAAATATTTATGTATTTTTGTTTTTTATAAGACAAGCTAAATATAACAGCAAGTAAAAAGAAGAACAAGTGAATGAAAATTTGTGTGAAGTTACTTGGTAGTTGATGATGATATTCCCCGGCAACGGCGCCAGAAAGCCTTCCTGATACTTGTGATCTGCGTTGGGTTTTCCGTGAAGAGGAACGGGTAATTGCAACACAAAGCGGATAAGTATTTCCTCAGTTATGAAACCAAGGTTTATCAAACCAATAGGAATATCAATCCTCAACCGTCTTCAGCGGTGCACACAAATGAAGAAACAACTTGCACCCAACGCGGGCAAGAGGGTTGTCAATCCCCTTGATCTCGTTATTTGCCAGCAAATGAGTTGTGTAGATAATTGTTGAGAAATATAAAATGCAAAATAAAATAAAAGGTAAATAAAGGCAGCAAGGTAAATATAGCGTTTGCGAATATATAAGTGAATAGACCCGGGGGCCATAGTGTTCCCTAGCGACATCTCTCATGTAGGCAGCATACGGTGGGTAAACAAATTACTGTTGGGCAATTGATAGAAAAGCGGATAGTTATGCGATGTTCACGGCAATGATCATGTATATATAGGCATCACGTCCATAACCAAATAGGCCGACTCCTGCCTGCACCTATTACTATTACTCCACTCATCGACCGCTATCCAGCATGCATCTATAGTATTAAGTAAAACAGAGCAATGCTTGGAGAACGATGACATGATGTAGACAAAGTAAACTCAAACAATATGAATGAACCCCATCATTTTATCCTTAGTAGCAACAACACAAAGACACATCTTGTCCCCTACTTTGTCACTGGGATATAGAAACTCGCCAGGTTGAACCTACCACAATGCACCACTCCCACCGATGAAATATCAATCTACTTGGCCAAAGCATATCAATAGATCAGAGAGCATTACGAAGCTATAATGATCATGCACTTAAGAGATAATATAATTCAGAGGCATCTCAAATACTTTAAATGAATAATCTGAACATAAACCCAAAATTCATCGGATCCCAACAAACACACCGCACAATAGGATTACATCGGATAGATCAAAGCGAAGATGCGATGACCATTGTATTGGAGATTATAAGATAGAGAGATTGACATCTAGGTACAACCTATGGACCCGTAGGTCTGTGGTGAACTACTCACACATCATCATGAGGGCAGCAAGGTTGATGAAGAGGCCCTCCGTGATCGATCCACCCTTCGACAGGGTGCCGGGACGAAGATCCAGATGGCCTCGCGACAGAACAAAGACTTGCGGCGGCGGAAAAAGGGTTTCGGGACTGCCTCGAGGGTTTTCAGAATATTAGAGAAGTTATAGGCCGAAGAGGGACGCCGGGAGGTGCCCGAGGGGGCCACCACATATCAGGGCGCACCCTGATGTGTGGTGGGGCCCTCGTGCGCCTCCCGGCTTCCTTCCGAAGCTTCTAGGTCTTCATATAATCCAGAAAAAATCATCAAAAAGTTTCGTGGCAATTGGACTTCGTTTGGTACATTAAACCTGCAAAGGCAAAAACATGCAGAAAACAACAACTAGCACTGGGTCAACAGGTTAGTGCTCAAAAATATTATAAATTGGTAAATAATGACACAAAAAGTATCATAGAATGATAATATATCAGCATGGAACAATCAAAAATTATATATACATTGGAGACGTATCAGGCCCGTCATTAGGCTTCGCGAGAAAGGCCTTCATGGGGGCCCCCGCCTCGTGAGGCATTTGGCCGGAGGCACCTCCGCAAAGCTTCATGACAACGCCCTCGCGAGGTCGCCCCCCGGTCCTGCCCCCCGGGGGCTTCGCGGGGCGCATAGTCAAAGGTGGCGTAACAAGGGCCTGATGTCTACTACACAACTTTATTCTTGTAGACTCATGTTGGGCCTCCAAGCGCAGAGGTTTTTAGGACAGTAGAAATTTTCCTTCAAGTGGATGACCTAAGGTTTATCACTCTGTGGGAGGTATAGGATGAAGATGGTCTCTCTCATACAACCCTGCAATCAAATACAAGAAATCTCTTGTGTCCCCAACACAACCAATACAATGGCAAATTGTATAGGTGCACTAGTTTGGCGAAGAGATGGTGATACAAGTGCAATATGGAAGCTAGATATAGGTTTTTGTAATCTGAAAATATAAAAACAGCAAGGTAACAAGTAGTAAACAGCGAGCAAAACGATATATCAATGCTTGGAAATAAGGCCTAGGGTTCATACTTTCACTAGGGCAATCTCCCAACAATGCTAACATAGTTGAATCATATGATCATCCCTCAACGTGCAACAAAGAATCACTCCAAAGTTCCTATCTAGCAGAGAACATAAGATGAAATTGGTGTAGGTAGTAGAACCACCTCAAAGTTATTCTTTCCGATCAATCTTTTGAGCTATTTCTATAAGTGTCACAAACAGCCCTAGAGTTCGTACTAAAATAACACCAATGATACATATCGATCAACCCTAATGTCACCGAAATACTCCAATGTCACCTCAAGTATCCGTGGGTAAATTATGCGACATGCATCAAACAATTTCAGATCTATCATATTCAATCCAACACAAAGAACTTCAAGGAGCACCCCAAGATTTCTATCAGAGAACATAGGACAAGATGGTGTATCAACCCCTATGCATAGATTACCCCAATGTCACCTCGGGAATCCGCAAGTTGAGTACCAAAACATACATCAAGTGAATCAATAGAACACCCCATTGTCACCACGGGTATCCACATGCAAGACATATATCAAGTGATCTCCAATCCAATATTCAATCCGACATAACAAAATCTCAAAGGTAAAGATTCAATTCATCACAACAAGGTAGCAAGGGAATAACATCATATGATCCGACTATATTAACAAAGCCCGTGATACAACAAGATCGTGACATCTCAAGAACACGAGAGAGAGAGAGAGTTTGAACACATAGCTATTGGAACATACCCTCAGCCCCGTGGGTGAACTACTCCCTCCTCGTCATGGCCTCCGTCGGGATGATGAACATGGCCACCGGATGATGATTTCCCTGTCCGGAAGGGTACTGGAAAGGCTCCAGATTGGTTTTTCTTCGATAGAGAGAGTTGCGGCGACGGAACGGAGAGTCTCTCTTTATTTTTGGGGTTTTTGGGATTTATAGGATTTTTCAGCATTGGAATCATGCGCAACAAAGCCACGTGGGCCCCACAAGCCATCAGAGCTCGGCCTAGGGGGCGCGCCGTGTTGGCTTGTGGCCCACAGGTGGCACCTCTCCGGTGGTTCTTCGCTCCAATATTTCTAATTTCCTCCAGAAAAAATCATCAAAAAGTTCCGGGCGATTTCGAGAACTTTCATTTTCTGCACAAAAACAACACCACGTTAATTCTGCTGAAAACAGCGTCAGTCCGGGTTAGTTCTAAATAAATCATATAAAGTGCATCAAAACCATATAAAAAGTATTGTAAACATAGGCAAACATGGCATGAATACTTCATAAATTCTAGATACGTTGGAGACGTATCAGCATCCCCAAGCTTAATTCCTACTCGTCCTCGAGTAGGTAAATGATAAAAGAAGTAATTTATGAAGTGTGAATGCTAGCATAATGTATAATATTGATCAAGGATAATTTTAGCCACTTTTCTAGCATCAAAACCAGCAAGTATTTCTCATAGAACTTCTCATAATCAAGTAGCAAGTTATTCACATGTTAAAGTATAGACCATAAACTTTCTTGAAAACTAGCAAACTATGTTTTCAGTCATCAAACAATTACAATTCATCTTATTTTCAGGAAGGTTCTATGGAAGAGCTTTGGTTTAGCAAATTCCACATACTCAACTATCATTTAGTCTTCCATGATTGCTGACACTCAAAGCATATTTTTAGAACATACAGTTTCAGTCAAACACATAGGAAGATAAGGGCTTAAAGTTTCGCCTCCCAACTTATTTATCTCAGGGATAATGTCAACAAATAATGAATCATGATCACCTATATTCAACTGGATATATATGTCTGGATCTTTCCCACCACATTATGCTTGCCAACTAAAGAATTGAGGTTGGAATAAGAAGTTGACTCAACATGAAAAGTAAAAGATAGGCCCTTCGCAGAGGGAAGCAGGGATTTGCAGAGGTGCCAGAGCTCATTGTTTTAAAGCAGAGATGAATATGTAATTTTGAGTGGTATACTTTTCCTGTCAATGTCACAACAGAGTTTTCAATATCTTCCATGCTAACCACATTATTCGCGGTTCCCAAACAGAATTTAAATTTTTACTCCCCCTCCACCATCGAAACGCATTCCATGGCTAGCGAATCCACGGGTACCATCCAAACAATCAACTTTCTAGGGGGAGTTCTTGTTTATTTATTTTTGTATTATGCAGGACTGGGCATCCTTTTTACCGGCCTCTCTCGTGCAAGGACAATTGAATAAACAATTATCTTGAGAATAACCCGCTTAGCATGGAAGATAATGACCGCCACGTCGCTCCATGAGCGGTATGAGCACACAAAACGGATGTTTATTTGAATGTTTAGAGGTGGCACAATCAAATTTACTTGGAATGGCAGTGAAATACCATATATAGGTAGGTATGGTGGACTCTCATGGAAGAAACTTGGCTCAAGGATTTGGATGCACAAGTAGTATTTCTACTTAGTACGAAGTTTTGGCTAGCAAAAGGTTCTAAATAAGCATCACATGTTAGAGGATCCATGACAATATAACTGCTACGTGAATATAAACAAACATAACCATTACGTTGTCTTCCTTGTCCAACATCAACTACTTGATCAAGTTTGAAAATAATTAATGGGGGTTCACAACCATTGAAGATGTCCAAGATAGTGTATTTATATGTGAAACCTCTCTGCCTTCAATATTCTTTCATGAATTGTTTAAATGACCAATGCTATGTTTGCTAACTTCCAATAAATTTTACCGCTTATACTCCTAGTATGTGAAGTCACTACTCCCCATGGGACAAGAATATGAAGCATATATAATTTCACATTTATGACATTCAATTCATTCAACGTTTACTCTCAGGATATAAGTGAAGCGCAAGAGTAAATTTCGAACTACTCTCAAAATATATAAGTGAAGATCAATGAGTAGTCAAACAATCAAGTAGCTATGTGAGGACTCTCTATATATCAATAAAGATTTTCTGATCTGAGTATTTTTATTCAAACAGAAAACTAAACAAAAATAGTACTCCAAGAATAGCACATAGCATGTGAACGAATAAAAATTTAGGCTCAACATAGGCTAACCGATAGTTGTTTGATGAAGAGAGGTGGGATACGTAGCATCCCCAAGCTTAGATGCTTGATACTTATTGTAATATTGACTTGGGGTGCCTTGGGCATCCCCAAGCTTGATCTTTTGTGTCTCTTTCAATCCTCTCATATCATGGTTTCACCTATTCTCAAAAACTTCATCCACACAAAACTTGAAAAGAACTCGTGAGAAAGGTTAGTGCACATAATAATAAATCAACTCTTTATGTATTGCAAAGACAAGTTGCATAATAATTTTCAAACATTATATATTGTATACTATCATTTACACAATCTATATCTACCAATATAAGTCATGAAAACCATAGGAGAAGTAGATAACAAAACTATGACAGCAATCTGTCTAAACAGGACAGTCTGTAGCAATTAATTTACAAAATGCACTTCTGTAACTCCAAAAATTCTGAAAACTTAGGACATGATAAAGAATTCATATGAAAATACTGTATAAAAATTTCAGAAACTTTCCACCTTCCAGTAAAATATGAAAATTCAAACACTATAGCAAAAGTTTCTGTTTTTACCAGCACACATCAAACATGCAATTCAAGCATCCTAAAAGGCAATTCTTGGAACTTTTTATTGAAAAACAAGATTATAAATAACATATAACAGAGAAAAACAAAATAAAATGACGCTCCAAGCAAAACACATATTATGTGATGAATAAAAATATAGCTCTAAGTAAGATATACCGATAGTGTTGAAGACGAAAGAGGGGATGCCTTCCGGGGCATCCCCAAGCTTAGGCGCTTGAGTCTTCCTTGGATATTACCTTGGGGGTGCCTTGGTAATCCCCAATCTTATATTCTTGTCACTCCTTATTCTCCTCATATCGGAATCTCACCCAAAACTGGAAAACTTCAATCACACAAAACTTAATGGAACTTCGTGAGATGGGTTAGTATAATAAATAAAGATCATTCACTTAGGTACTGTCAAGACAAGATTCATAATTTTTCTCACATAATACCTACTGTATTATACCATTCACATAGTTTATATCACTGAATATAAGCTATGGGAACACTAAAACAAGCAAACTATGCATGCAAAACAGAATCTGTCAAAAACAGAACAGTCTGTGAAGATCTGTAGTATAACCATACTTAACTGTCTCTAAAAATTATGAAAAATTAGGAAAACTTAGAGAATTTGAATATAAATACTGTGTAATATTTTCAGAACTTTTTGGATCTCCAGTAAAATCAGAGAAATTATTTACTAGAGGCAAAAGTTTCTGTTTTTGCACATAATCAAATCAACAAGTATCCATACTATCACAAAGGCTTTACTTGGCACATTATTAAAATAAAAGGCACAAAACAAGATTAATACAGTATCTTAATCATGTGAACACACAAAAACATAAAGGAAAAGTGTTGGGTTGTCTCCCAACAAGCGCTTTTCTATAAAGCCTTTTAGCTAGGCATGATGATTTCAATGATGCTCACATAAAAGTAAGGAATTGAAACACATTGGGAGCATCACAGAAGCATATGATAAGCACACTTAAGTCTAACCCACTTCCTATGCATAGGTATTTTGTGAGCAAACAATTTATGGGAGCAAGAATCAACTATCATAGGAAGGCAAAACAAGCATAACTTCAAAACTTTGAATACATAGAGAGGAAACTTGATATTATTGCAATTCCTACAAGCATAGTTCCTCCCTCATAATAATTTTTAGTAGCATCATGAAGGAATTTCACAATATAACTATCACATAAAGCATTCTTTTCATGATCTACAAGCATAGAAAATTTATTACTCTCCACATAAGCAATTTTCTTCTCATTCATTGTAGTGGGAGCAAACTCAACAAAATAACTATCATGAGATACATGATTGACATAACCAAATTGAAAATTAAAATCATGATGAAAAGTTTCATAGTTATAATTATTATTTATAGAATACATGTCATCATCATAATCATCATAGATAGGAGGCATGCCATCATCATAATAAATTTGCTCATCAAAACTTGGGGACTAAAAATATCATCTTCATCAAACATAGCATCCCCAAGCTTGTGGCTTTGCATATCATTAGCATCATGGATATTCATAGAATTCATACTTACAATATTGCTATCATGCGCATCATTCAAGGAATTCTCAATAAGTATTTTCATAAATGCTTCCTCTGCCAATTGAGCACAATTTTCCGAACCATCATTTTCACGAAAGACATTAAAAAGACGAAACAATTGAGGCAACCTAAATTCCATTTTTTGTAGTTTTATTTTATAAACCAAATTAGTGAAAAACAAGAAACTAAAAGATTTAATTGCAAGATCTAAAGATATACCTTCAAGCACTCACCTCCCCAGCAACAGCGCCACAAAATGGCTTGATGTCTACTACACAACTTTATTCTTGTAGACTCGTGTTGGGCCTCCAAGCGCAGAGTTTTGTAGGACAGTAGCAATTTTCCCTCAAGTGGATGACCTAAGGTTTATCAATCCGTGGGAGGTGTAGGATGAAGATGGTCTCTCTCAAACATCCCTGCAATCAAATACAAGAAATCTCTTGTGTCCACAACACACCCAATACAATGGCAAATTGTATAGGTGCACTAGTTCGGCTAAGAGATGGTGATACAAGTGCAATATGAAAGGTATATATAGGTTTTTGTAATCTGAAAATATAAAAACAGCAAGGTAACAAGTAGTAAACAACGAGCAAAAAGGTATATCAATGCTTGAAAATAAGGCCTAGGGTTCATACTTTCACTAGTGCAATCTCCCAACAATGCTAACACAGTTGAATCATATGATCATCCGTCAACGTGCAACAAAGAATCACTCCAAAGTTCCTATCTAGCAGAGAACATAAGATGAAATTGGTGTAGGTAGTAGAACCACCTCAAAGTTATTCTTTCCGATCAATCTTTTGAGCTATTTCTATAAGTGTCACAAACAGCCCTAGAGTTCGTACTAAAATAACACCAATAATACATATCAATCAACCATAATGTCACCTAGATACTCCAATATCACCTCAAGTATCCGTGGGTAAATTATGCGACATGCATCAAACAATTTCAGATATATCATATTCTATCCAACACAAAGAACTTCAAGGAGCACCCCAAGATTTCTATCGGAGAACGTAGGACAAGAACGTGTATCAACCCCTATGCATAGATTACCCCAATGTCACCTCGGGAATCCGCAAGTTGAGTACCAAAACATACATCAAGTGAATCAATAGAACACCCCATTGTCACCACGGGTATCCACATGCAATACATATATCAAGTGATCTCCAATCCAATATTCAATCCGACATAAAAAATTCTCAAAGGTAAAGATTCAGTTCATCACAACAAGGTAGCAAGGGAATAACATCATATGATCTGACTATATTAACAAAGCCCATGATACATCAAGATCGTGACATCTCAAGAACACGAGAGAGAAAGAGAGAGAGATTGAACACATAGCTATTGGTACATACCCTCAGCCCCGTGGGTGAACTACTCCCTCCTCGTCATGGCCTCCGCCGGGATGATGAGGATGGCCACCGGATGATGATTTCCCTCTCCGGCAGGGTACTGGAAAGGCTCCAGATTGTTTTTTTGTCGATACAGAGAGTTGCGGCAGTGGAACAGAGAGTCTCTCTTTATTTTTGGGGTTTCTGGGATTTATAGGATTTTTCAGCATTGGAATCACGCGTAACAGAGCCACGTGGGCCCCACAAGCCATCAGAGCGCGACCTAGGGGGGCGCGCCCTATTGGCTTGTGGCCCACAGGTGGCTCCTCTCCGGTGGTTCTTCGCTCCAATATTCTCATTTCCTCCAGAAAAAATCATCAAAAAGTTTCGGGCGATTCCGAGAACTTTCATTTTCTGCACAAAAACAACACCACGGTAATTATGCTGAAAACATCGTCAGTCCGGGTTAGTTCTAAATAAATCATATAAAGTGCATCAAAACCATATAAAAGTATTGTAAACATAGGCAAACATGGCATGAATACTTCATAAATTCTAGATACGTTGGAGACGTATGAGGGCCGTGCAACCCCACCCCGTCCTGAGGGCACGCACACCCTGCCAAGCGACGTCCGGAGCCATGGCAGCTGACTTCGCTGAGAAGACTTTCGCCTTTGGTGCTAAGGGAGCAGGGCCAACCCGTCGGTTCCCAAAGCAACCCCCAAATGTTTCCCGTTTGGTGTAAGAAGGCCAAGGCTGGGGGCTCGCCATGACGGAGGCCATCCCCGAGCCCACTAATGCGTCACGAAGGGAGGCTTTTGCTGGCGAAGACTACTTTTGTCAGGATAAGTTGCAGTCTTGTCCCCCTTCAAACTGACGCTTGTGGCAACCCTTCCCGCCTGATATTTTCGGAGGAAGAGGACCAGAGCCAGTATAAAGGAGGCGGGGTAGCAACCGTAGCAAGGACCAACCCCTTCTGTATCCACTCTCACCCTCAAGAAATCCAGCCAAGCAGGAGTAGGGTTTTACAACGCGAGGTGGCCCGAACCTGGGTAAACCACCGTGTTCTTGTTCTCCCCCCAAGCTCAAGCACGTCGGAGCATCGCCGTAGGTTAGCAAGGGAGATTGGGGTCCGAAAACCAGCGCACCCCAGAGTTCGAACCTCTTTGGGTCATCGGAGCCTCGATTCTGACAAACTCCCTGACACTGTAGGAATGCCTTGTGTGTATCAAACGTCACTTCGTAACTGGGTGATCATAAAGGTGCTCTATAGGTATCTTCGAGGGTGTCTGTTGGGTTGGCATGGATCGAGACTGGGATTTGTCACTCCGTACGACGCAGAGGTATCTCCGGGCCCTCTCGGTAATACAGCATCACAAGAAGCTTGCATGCAATGTGACTAAGGAGTTAGTCACGGAATCTTGTATTACGGAATGAGTAAAGAGACTTGTCGGTAATGAGATTGAACTAGGTATGGAGATACTGACGATCGAATCTCCGGCAAGTAACATACCGATGGACAAAGGGAACTGCATACGGGATTGACTGAATCCTTGACATCGTGGTTCGACCGATAAAGATCTTCGTAGAATGTGTAGGAACTAATATGGGCATCCAGGTCCCGCTATTATTTATTGACCAGAGAGGTGCCTCGGTCATGTCTACATGATTCTCGAACCCGTAGGGTCCGCACGCTTAACGTTCGATGATGATATGGTATTATGAGTTATGTATGTTGGTGACCGGAAGTTGTTCGGAGTCCCGGATGAGATCCCGGACATGACGAGGAGCTCTGGAATGGTCCGGAGGTAAAGATTCATATATGGGAAGTTGGTATTCGGGTTCCGGAATAGTTTCGGGATTTACCGGATTTCATCGGGAGTACCGGAAGGGGTTCCGGGGGTCCACCAGGGTCCACCTGCCCTGGAGGGCCCCATGGGCTGAGAGGGAGGCGCACCAGCCCCTAGTGGGCTGGGCGCGCCACCTCCCCAAGGGCCCATGCGGCCAAGGTCTAGGGCTCACCCTAGGGTGGCTGCCGCCCCTTGCCTTGGGGGCCAAGGCAGCCCCCTAGGCCGCCGCCCCGACCCTAGGGGAAACCCTAGGGAGGCCGCCCTCTCCCCCTTGCCCCTATATATATGAGAGGAGAGGGAGGGCAGCCGCACCACAATCCACGGCGCAGCCCTCCCTCTCGCTCTAGATTGATTTCTCCCCCGTTCGTGTCACGGTAGCACTTGGCGAAGCCCTGTCGGGACAGCTCCACCACCACCGCCACCACGTCGTCGTGCTGCCAGAGAACTCATCTACTACTCGCCCTCGCTTGCTGGATCGAGGAGGCGGAGATGTCATCGAGCTGTACGTGTACTGAACGCGGAGGTGTCGTCCGTTCGCCGCTAGATCGGGACAGATCGTGATTGGATCGCGAAGACGTACGACTACATCAACCGCGTTTCTTAACGCTTCCGCTTAGCGATCTACAAGGGTATGTAGATGCACTCCCCCTCTCGTAGCTATACATCTCCATGGATAGATCTTGGGTGTTCGTAGGAAATTTTTTGTTTCCCATGCAACGTTCCCCAACAGAAGGGCTTAGTGGTATGCACCCGGAACAACCCTAGCCAACGCACACCCTTGATCAGATCATCAACTTCTCCGGACATATCTAGATCGTCCTCCTCCTCTCCATGCAACTGCATCCCTGCGAATTTGTCCTCCAGGTCCGGCTCCGGCCCGTAGTAATCCCACTCATCCTCTTCATCTACTTACGCATTTGCATCCCTGCTTCCACTACCTTCTCCTCCTTCCGCCAAAGGTGCCTTCTTGGCTCCTCCCTCCACCAAGCTCTCTCCCCTAACCTGTTTCTCTCCCGCTGGATCAGCTTCTTTGCTCGTCGTAGCCTTCTCGTTCCCCGCTCCGCCCATAGCTGGTAAGTTTGCCATGCAAGCGGTCGCTGCTGGCGCCGCCTTGGTGGTGACTCCTTGCCGCCGGAAAGATCCAGCCGGCGTGGAGGTTTTACGTAGACTCCGACGTCGCCGCCGGAGGAAAAGGAGGAACCCTAGATCGCCTCTAGGGGTTGTACGTCTTATTGTATACCCTAGATCGCCACTAGTACAACTACTGTTATACCACTACAGTAGTTGTACCTAGTACAACTACTGTTTGGCTTGCTTTTGGCCCTGATCACCGGTTGAGCTACGACAAGGCCGACTGGGCCGTGGTCCGCCTAACATTTTAGAATATGTACACTATTTTTTTTAGAATAGGTCATTTCCTTTTGTTTGGCATGTCCAACAATGGGTTTCAAGCTCTGCCCGTGGCCTTGATGGTATTGTGTAATTCCGAGGTAGCACTGCTACGTGAGTAATACAAGATATTTTGCCTCCTCCTCCTCCAAAAAAGGCTAGCGTTCGTGCCTCTCACCGGTGCCGCAGCAGGTCCGCCTCGTCTCCCGCGGCCCTAGGGCCATGGAGGCGCGGCGGGTCCTGACAAGGGCCGGCGGGAGGGCTCCGTTATTAGTCGTTATTTTAAGTTTTGTTAAGGTTTGTGTCCTGTTTAGGAAGGCAAGACGGCGGCGGCTCCCTGAAGATGGAATAAAGGTCTTCCCGTCTAGCCCCCGTTCCGGTGATGCGTCTAGCATCGTTGGTGGGTGTGTGGAGGTGTGTCTCCGGTGGATCTATTGTCGGGGATTTGCTCGGATCTGGTTGTTGTTCGTCTACGTTCGTGTGTCTTTGGGTTGGATTCTTTCGATCTACGTTATTCTTCATCGGCGGCGGTTGCTACTCTGGTGCGCTGGTCCTATGGGGCCTTAGCACGACGACTTCCCGACTATCTACTACAACAAGTTATGCCCGACTGGGGCGAAGACAGTGACGCGCCTTCGGCTCGCTTCAGTGCTTGTAGTCGTCACTAGGTGGTCTACGGATCTGCATGTAATTTTCATTATTTCTGATGTTCGTTGTACTACCATGATTGAAGATGAATAGATCAGAAGTTTTCTCAAAAAAGAATACAAGATATTTTTCGTAAGAAAAAAAATACTAGAAGAAAGAGATAAGGCACGCCGCAAAAGTCGAGATCACTAGATAGCGAGTACACCTTTTAACGATCACTTCCATCTCCCCAGTTTGTGACAAGTGGCGCACTGCATGTGTGCCACTTGTCGCAACCTGGGAGTTTTCCCTTTTTTCGTAGATCCGTATTTTCAAAACGTTTTATTTCCTAAACCGTGCATCCAAATCTCGAACCGTTTTCACCGTTGGGTTTCTCGCGTCAAGATCTTTAAAACTACATCCCATGTTGATAGGTTTTGACAAAAAAAAATCACGTAAAAAACCGGAAAAAAAAACCGGGCGAAAAAACCGTGCCTCGTGCGAAAGAAGAAAAAAAATAGGAAACACGTTTTTTTCCCTTTTCGAGAGGCACGGCCGTGCCTCTTGCGAAGGCAAAACCGTGCCTCTCACGGAAGCAAAACCGTGCCTCTCGCGGAAAAAAGAGAGAGAGAGCAGAAAACGCGTTTTTTCCCCTTTCCGAGAGGCATGGCCGTGCCTCTCGAAAAGGCAAAACCGTGCCTCTCGCGGAAAAAAAAAAGAGCAGAAAACGCGTTTTTTTTCCTTTCCGAGAGGCACGGCCGTGCCTCTCGCGAAGGCAAAACCGTGCCTCTCGCGGAAGCAAAACCGTGCCTCTCGCGGGAAAAAAAAAAGAGAGCAGAAAACGCGTTTTTTTTCCTTTCCGAGAGGCATGGCCGTGCCTCTCGCGCAAAACCGTGCCTCTCGCAGAAGTAAAACCGTGCCTCTCGCAAAAAAAAACAAAAAACACGTATTTTTTCCCTTTTCGAGAGGCACGGCCGTGCCTCTCGCGATAGCAAAACCGTGCCTCTGGCGGAAACAAAACCGTGCCTCTCGCAAAAAAACACGTTTTTTCGCGAAATTTTTTTTTTGAATTTTTTTTTCGTCCAAAAGCTAAGGAAGACCGGTGGGAAATCGGAACATCAAAAAACCCGAAAAAAAAACCACTCTAAAAAGGCGAAAACGCGTGCGAAAAAATAAAAAAACAAAATTCGAAGGGAACGCTCATAGCGCGTCACGTGGCGGCGGCTGAGAACGCGCCAAGTGACGGCACGTGGGAGTGATCATTGGGAGGCTTTTCAGGGGGTACTCGCTAATTAGTTGCTCCCAAAGTGTGTTGTTCGCGTCTGCCTGGACTTTGATGATCTTTTGAAAACTGGAAGCCCAGGAAATGTGGAGGTCCATGGCCACATGCCGCATTGAAGGAATACGCATTGCCTCTTTTTTTTTTTGAGCCTCATACGCATTGCCTCTGACATGTGGCCGTCAAGATACACCATGCACATATATCTGACCATCGCTCTTCTTATCATTCTGCCTCCCACAGTTTTCGTGAGCTATCCCAGCGCATCCGCTGCGCGCCCATCGTATGGTTGGAATCCTGCGGCGCGCGTGTGACCGCCGACGAGGAAAAAATGTCCGTTCACGTCACGCTGCGCGTCGAAGCCGCTTCTCCCGTGGGCGGCCAAGAGTCCATGGAAAGCTCAAGATGCACAGCCCGTCTCGCGGCCGCGCGTGCCACGAGCAGGGACGGACTTTTCGTTTCGCCTCCTCGACGTTATCTCTCTGCCCACGTCCTAAGGATTTGCACGTGAATTAGCGGCCGGGCTTGGCTTGGCTTGGCTTGGCTGGCGTGAGTGCGTGGGAGAGACAAAACGAAAAAGAAGACGGCTCCGCTCCGGGACGCAACCATGATTGATCTATTTTATATATTCGGTGATAAGGTCTCGGCTCCCGGGCCAAATTTGGGAGGGGGACTTGTCTCCGAGTCCACGACGCCGGAGGCCGTATCTGACGACGCCGGAGGCCGTATCTGAGAGAGGGCGCAAGTGATCAGTTAACGACCTCGTTAACGCTGTGTGCTTCGTCATACATGGCCGGGGTCGGAAAGTAGGTGCTCCAGTAGTAAAAGTGGATGATTCAGGTTGCTGACGCGGCAGAATATAGTACGTATCGGCTGGTGCCACTACGGACTCCCCAGGAGGCGTCGCGTGCTTATCTTTTTTCATTCGCGCTTGCGTCAAAAATAATAATCTTTTTTCATTCGATAAAAAAAAACAGGTTTCACTCTTAAAAGAGACAAGTTCATGTACAGACGGAGGGAGACCAATTTGTTCCCTTAAACGTCCGCGGACGCGTCGGACGTGAACCCAAACAGCATTAGGCCCTTCTATCCTGTCAGGCAGCCACGCTCCTCAGAGCAACTCCAACCGTGCGAGCCAAACGGACGCACGGTTTGTCCGCTTTTCGTCCGTTTGGGTCGGCCAGCCGGACGGGCGTGTCTGTTTTTTTTATTTGGATCGGCTGGTGCGCCTAACAGGAGCGAGATCCAAATTTGCGTGCGTTAAAAAAATAAACACGAGACCACATGCAGACGTAAATAAAACTATAATTAGACATACATGGCCGGTCAACCGCCGGCCAAAGTCCATTTAAAACATAATTAAACATTAATAAAAAACGAAAAAAAGTCTATGCCCGCACGCTGCCCTAGCCGTCCACCTTGCCCTTGCCCTTGTCGTCTTCATCGCCGCCAGCGAGGTCGATGAAGGTGGGGGCCGGCCCAGCCCACCCGAATGCCGCCTCGTAGGCTGCCAGGACAGCCTCCTCCGACGTCTGTTGCGGCGGCGGCATTACGGCAAGCCGGGCGCGCTCCTCCTCTTCCTCCTCGAGGCGTAGCGACTCCTCCTCCTGTTCTCACTGCATCTGCCGCCGGCCCTCCAGCTCCTCCTCGGCGAGCCAGTGTTGCCTCCATTCCTCGAGATGGGTCGCCTCCTCCTCCGGCGTGGCGTTGTAGTAGACGGTCGGCGCGCTCACCCACTCGCGGAGCACGCCCACCCACTCGTACTTCTCGTCTGGACAAGTGGGCAGAGGTGGCGAGCGCTTCCGCGAGGGCGTGGGCTCCGGCTCCGCCTTAGGCTCGGCGGTGGGCGGCGGCGGCGGTGGAAGCTCCGGGACTTCCAGCGGGGCGTGGACGGAGTCCCCCACCGCCGACAAGGCGAGGGCGCGGTCCAGGCCGTCCCACTGTGCGTCCTCCTCGATCCTGCTAGCCTCCAGCGCGTGCTGGAGGGCCAGCTCGAGGGCGGCTTGGTACGCCGCCTCTTCGTCGTCCTCCTCCGACAGAACCTCAGGAGGCGGAGGAGGGACGGCCTGGTCGACGTGGACTCCCCGCCGACGCTCCTCCTCGTGCTCTAGCGCGAACCAGCGCTCCCATTTGGGAGAGTCTGGCGCGTAGGCACACATGGCCCGCTGCTCCGGCGTGAGGATCTCCCGGTGCCGGCGAACCTCCTCCGTTTGGGCCTGCGTCGATCGGGGCACTGCCGGAATGGGGATCCGCTACGGATCCAGATGCCAACCATGGGGCAGGTTGACGTCTCGATACTGCAGCAGCCGGCGGTACTGCCAGTGCCACCGCGCCTGGTGGACTGGTATGTACAGCCGGACCCGCGCTGGTGGGGAGCCTCGCCAAGCAGGCGGCGGTGGCGGCGGCGACGACGAGTGCCCGCGGGAAGAGCTCGCGTCAGCGCTCCACTTCCCCTTCCCCTTGCCCTTCCCATTGAAGAACCCCATGGCTGGCTACTAGGGTTTTTTGGTCGCCGGCGAGGGAGCAGGCGTGGCCAGATGTGGACGGAAGCGAGGAAGTGGATGAGGCTAGGCCCGCCGCATGCTTCCATTAAAAAGGACGGTCATGCAGACCTTCCACCCACTGTCAGGCGGGCCCCGAGGTAGGTGCTGGCATTTAATAAGACGCGGGTGATGGTTGAACGACTGACTGGTGGTCTCGCGGCGGACACGGAGGGGACGCGGTGCTCGTCCGTTTCGTGTCCACGAGGACGAAAATTCGGCCCAAATTTGGGCTTCAAATGGGTCAGCGCGGACTGGTGACAGACACGATTTGGGTATGGGTCGATGCGTTGGGCCACCGATTTTGTCCGCGGCGATCCAAATGGACACGCGCGGACAAAATGGGTCGCCGTGTTGGAGTTGCTCTCATCTTTTTTTTATGGGAACACGCTCCTCATATCTAAACCATCAAATCCATGCAATCTATACTCGTAGTTCATATAACACAAATTCATCACAATTCAGCAAAATAAATCACAGTTCAACAATTCAGGCATGCCAGAATAAAATTCAAGTTCGGGCGACGGCCGATCAACGTGATGGATCACTCGCCGGACACCATCCGTGTCGCATGCTCTACAGCGTCCGCCATCCGTTTCGTGGCCGCTGCTGCCATCGCCGCTCTCGTCGTGCCGTACTCCCTACATTGCTTAATCTTCTTCTTCCTTCCTCGAATCACTTCCTTGCTTGTTGGGGCGGTGTCGATCAAAAGAACCAGCCCACACAGGCTTCTTTAGCTTTCCACTTGGGCATACAGAGCAAATTGCCATTTTCCTTGAACACAAAAATTTAAAAAAAATGAAAAGAGATTCCATGATGTATGTAAAATAAAACAATATAAAAAATCATCTTATACAAAAACAATTATGCCCCTGATCTAAATTATCAAAAATGACATTCTACTTTGTCAAATTACCATTGCTCTAATTTATAAACTTACCATGAGTATGTTCAAAAACAAAAGGATGGTCATATGATCTAGAAAAAACAAAACTTCCATGCTAAACTTTAATAACTGACTCATCTAGATAAAAAATATTTTATCTGATAAGCCCCAATTTGATTCTACATTTGTTGTTTCCAAAAACATAAAAAAAAAGTCACACGCAGGAATTGGCATGGTCAAAAGAAGAAAAAGTCGGCATGCTATAAAAAAACTGAAAATTCATCCTATTAATAATAAAAATGCCATCCTTTTATTAATAAAAATGCCATCTTCTTAAAAATAAAAATGACATGTTATTGATTATTAAAATGACATGCTCTTAATAATAAAAATGTCATCATCTTAAAAATAAAAATTCCATGTCATTGACTACTAAAATGACATCCTTTTATTAATAAAAATGTTATGTTATTAATTATTAAGATTCCATGCTCTTAATAATAAAACTGTCATACTCTTATTAATATTTTTTCATGTTATTGATTATGAAAATGTCATGCCTTAATAATAATATTTTTCATCCTTTTATTAATAAAAATGTCATATTATTACTTATTAAATTTCATGCTCTTATAATAAAAATGCCATGTGAAAAACTAAAAGTGCCATGTTTTGGAAGACAAAAAATGTCATGGTTTAAATAGGATTCTTTTTTGCCATGCTACATATAATAAAAATGCACGCGACAGGTTTGACAAAAAAATCCTCTATGCCTCGAGCAAATTGCAACCTCTCCTTCTGAAGTTCTATTGATCCAAAAGTATGGGCCTTCTCGAGCTCCCATTTGAGCAATGGCTCTTGCTTCTCTAAGTCTATCTTCTCCCTCTCAATTTTCAACTTGTTGCTCTCAATTTGCAACTTATTGTTCACCCTCGGTCGGCCTGAATCAATATTTTATTTTTGAGCATTCAATATGAGCTTGTATCTCTCCTCTCTCTTGCTCTCTCACATTGAAAAAATGCATGTCCATGGCATAATCAACGTATGAGCATCACGTCGAAACATCTATAGACCGTTATCCAACTGCATCCATAGCTAAGACTCCATCCAAGACCGCTATCCAACATACATCTTAAAGTATTAAGTAAAAACAAAGTATTGCATCAAGTATGATGACATGAATTAGATGATATATTGTCTTCACCCTACATTCAAATGATAACTACGCAATCATCTTTTTATCCCTAGTGACAACAACACAATTCAAGACTTTTTCACTTTTTTGTCACTGCTGTAGATTATTCGCAAGGTTGAACCCAACCATCATACACAACTCCCTCTTGGAGATCACTCATCAAACTTGGCCAAAGAAAGACAAATAGATCGAAGATCATATATGAATAAGAATTATGCAGCAAAGAAACCAAATAAATCCCAAAAAGATTGATGGATAAATCTGATCATAAAATGACAATCCATCACACCGCAACAAACACACCAACAGATCACACTATATGGTCCACGACCATGTATGACACCTCATGTGATCTTTGTATTGAGAAGTAAGTGAGAGAAAACCATGTAGCTATTGCAATCCCATAGTCCAAAGAAAACTACTCAAGTGCGATCATGATGAACTCAAAGCTGATGGAGATGACCATCGTGGTGATGTCCCCCTCTGGCAGTATAGGAAAAGGCCTACAAATTGTATCGCCATGGAACAGAGAGGCGCGTCGGCAGGAACATCATATTCCTAGATATTTAGGGTTTTTGGAGCGAACTAAAAATATAGGCGTCGAGAGGCGGTGGAGAGGTGGACCAGGGGATCCACACGGTCAGGGGTGCGTGGTGGGGGTGCAGGTTGTGGGCCACCCCTAGCTAGCTCTTCTGTCCTTTGTAAGCTTCCTGATGAATTTTTTTTTGTAACTTTTAGAGCTCCATAAAATTGATTTTCATGTAAGTCCAAAACATACAAAAATCAATAACTAGTATTGGACACTGAGTTAATATTTTAGTTCAGAAAAATAAAAAATGATGCCAAAACTATGCCACAATGATATAAACATAGCATGAAATAATAAAAATAATATAGATATATTTAAGACGTATCAAGGCCCGTTGGCAAGAAACAGAGGCGCTTGACGCTTATAATCCTTTAGTTTCTTCAGGTAAAGTTGTTGTTTGATTGTGTAGCAACCTTGATTAAGCAAAACGAACCGATCAGGTTGGTTAGTGGAGGGACAATATCGTGTGCTCTCATTCGTCCCATGCTCCCACACTTTAACAATTCAATTTAGGCATTTCAATTTTTTCTAAATGTTTATATGAGATGTTCTTCAACCTCTAAAAAAATCATTTCCACATCAAGAAACAAAAAAAAAAGAGAAATCGGTGGATCTTATTTTTCTGGGGGTTGCAGATATATCTTATGAACATTCGAAAAATTATTTTAAAATGTTAAAATTGATATTTTTTTTAGTGTGAGAATATGAGAGCATGCGATGGATGGGAGCGGAAATGCTAAGTATCGCTTATTGCGGTATGTAAGCATAATAGCAGCACACAGAGTCCTGATTTGGGCCGGCCCCTTAGGCGCACTAGAGCAGAAAGCAGCTTCCGAAAGGAACCGTTTTTGGTTTCAAGAAGCCACTCACCTAGTTGTGGGAAGCTTTGTGACGCAGTAATAAAACTTTGTGAGATTCTAAAAAAAAGCTAGTTGTGGGAAGCTTCCAGGGCGTCTTTTATTCCCCCTTCTATTTTTATATTTATTTTCCTTTTCCCTTTTTCATTTTATCATATTAAAATTCATGATTATGTTTTCATATTCCCCAACATATTTTTGAATTTGTGTTTTCAATTCATATGTTTTTCTCTAATTTATGAATATTTCAGGTGAAAGTTTTTAGATTTGTGATAGTTCAAATTTTGCAAGCATTTTTTTCAAATTTATGAACATTTATCAAATAAAATGTTTTAAATTATACTCTCTCCATCCCATAATATAAGAGCACTTTTGGCACCAGTGTAGTGTCAAAACGCCCTTATATTATGGGACGGAGGAAGTAGAAAATTTTCATACTCATGAACAGTTTTAAAATTCACGATCATTTTTAAATTTGTGAAGATATATTTAATCACGGAATGTTGTTGACAAATTCATAAAAATAATAATTCACAATAGATTTTGGATGTTTAAAAATCAATATTCAATCGTCCAAAAAAATGAAAAATATATAAAAAAAACAGGCGTGACTCATTCGCTAGTGGCTACTTGCACTCTTCAGGCCAGGCTCATGTAGGGTAGTGCGGGAGTGATGCGAGCTTAGTGCTCGCTATACGCGTTACACAACCATGAGGGACATATCTCGCTTATTGCGGGATGTATCCTGGTCTTGTCTCCCGCGCTCGGTGCGCACTCGTCTTAGTGGGCCGGCCATTCTTGATGGTTTTCATTGGTTTTGTTAAAAAAATCTCTATTCTTTGATTTTTTTTGACAAATAGTTTATTGATTTTATCTAAATACGCGTTCAACACATTTTGTATATAGGTTGAACATTTTTTAGATGCACGTTAAATATTGTACAAATGCAGGTTGCATGCTTTTCCAAATATATGTTGCACATTTTGTAAAATGCAAATTAAACATTTTTGTAATACACAATGAATTTTTTCTAAACACATGCATGATTCGCCAGCAAAAATGTTTGACTAGGCTGGTGTTGTAGGCGAGGCAAACACACGCCCACGCACAGCAGCGAGCGCTGGGCCCCAATCGAGGTAGGCCTTCGGCGTACCATCCGGTGGCCCACGCCACCTCGCGAGAGAAGAACGGGGGAGAGCCACGCGTCGCGCTCGCCGGGCGCCGCGACCTGCAACCGCGCGCCTCGACGACATCTCCGCGGGGCAGCAGCGCCTGTGCGTACGCGCGCGCTTGTCGGGCTCCTCCATATATACGCACGGCGAGCCGAGAAGGAACAGACAACCTGCGGGAGAGGGGTGGAGGAGGCTCACCGCCGCGAGAGGAGGATCCGGTAGATCGGAGAGGAACAAGGGTTTGCTCGGGAGCGATGGATGAGGAGTACGACGTGATCGTGCTGGGGACGGGGCTCAAGGAGTGCATCCTCAGCGGCATCCTCTCCGTCGATGGCCTCAAGGTGAGCACTGGCTCGATTCCCTTCTGATTTTGCCTGTCATCACCTGGAAATGTTGCTGGATACATCATCGCCAATTTCTTCACCAACGGCACCTGAATATACATTATCTTAAGCTGTCATTTCTCTTTTGACAAAGGTAGTACAATGCATAACTCTAAATCATTATTTTTCTCTCTACCTTGTGTGCGCACAGGTTCTTCACATGGACAGGAATGACTACTACGGTGGAGAATCTACATCCCTGAATCTGGCTAAGGTGCGCTAATTGAAGTGACCCTTGCAAACACCATGCATCACAATGTTCTCCAAAATTCAAAAAAAAAAGATCTTAAATTTCTCGTGAATCTTCAGTTATGTTGTCATATGTTTCGTTTCATCCGCTTGATAGATCTGGAAGAGATTCAAAGGCAGCGACACCACCCCTGACCATCTGGGTGTCAGCAAGGAGTACAATGTCGACATGGTGCCCAAGGTCTGTAGGCGCCTGCAAACCCAGTTCATTTGTCTTTCCTGTGCTTCTCCTGTTATGCAGATCACCGTAAAATGTGAGTTTGCAGTTCATGATGGCCAACGGTGCATTGGTCCGTGTCTTGATCCACACGAGCGTGACAAAGTATCTGAACTTCAAGGCCGTCGATGGCAGCTTCGTGTACAACAACGGGAAGGTATGGATCTGACATTCATTCAACGTGATACTGCAATTAAAGATAATTTGAGATTAGTATTATTTTTTGTGTTCTGATTCATATTTCCTTCTTTGGCAATGCTGATAGATCCACAAAGTCCCTGCGACAGATGTTGAAGCCTTGAAATCTAACCTAATGGGCCTGTTTGAAAAGCGCCGCGCTAGGAAGTTCTTCATTTACGTTCAGGACTACGAAGAGGATGACCCAAAGTCGCACGAAGGCCTGAATCTGCACAAAGTCACGACGAGGGAACTCATCTCGTAAGTTGCTTTGGCTTGTGTTGTATTCGGGTTGCTGCTCAGTGATCAAAAAGTAGAAAACCAAGTTGAATTTCGCCACCATTTCCTAATGCAAAGTCGATGATGTTTGCTTGGATCAGCAAATATGGGCTGGAGGATGACACAGTTGACTTTATTGGTCATGCATTGGCACTTCACCGGGATGACAACTATCTCGATGAGCCTGCAATTGACACTGTCAAGAGAATGAAGGTACTATATTTCCACCAACTAAACAAAACAAGTCTGTTGGAGCCAGCATACATTTTGATTAATATCGCACGACCATGCCTTGCTGAATTCTTTATGCATATGGGACGTTGTTCAAGATCTCGAGCCAACTATTTTTTGCTTTAAAAAGAGAATATCCTAAG
Organism: Elymus sibiricus; assembly: GCA_039707655.1. Classification (NCBI taxonomy): domain Eukaryota; kingdom Viridiplantae; phylum Streptophyta; class Magnoliopsida; order Poales; family Poaceae; genus Elymus; species Elymus sibiricus. The sequence goes on from CM077669.1 coordinate 372,565,504, forward strand.
GCGTATTATTGGAAGATAGATTACAGAAAGGACATATACTGCACATCTTTTTCCTCGAACGTATACTATAAAAGCATAGTTTTCAGCTAAAGATAACAATGGGTGAAACAAAAAACATGAAGCCATGACAGATAGTTTGATAATAAATACATTGGGGGTTGTGGACGAAAAGACAATTAAAATCTGATCGCCACATTGGTCTTCTTTCAATAGCTTTATGCGGAATCATTGGCGCGCTTCCAAGGTGGATCACCTTATATCTACCCCTTGTATGGGCTAGGAGAGCTCCCTCAGGTATGGCCATGCCAATTTACTTGGACTTGATACACGTTTCAGCTTTGTTCAACTGAAATTGAGAATGTTTTATTAGGCCTTTGCTCGTCTGAGCGCTGTTTATGGTGGTACATACATGCTCAACAAACCAGAATGCAAGGTAATTGTTTTATGCATTTTCAGACAGTTCACCACTCAACAATGCTGCAATGCTACTTTTAATTCTTCAGTGAAAGATGCTTAAATTTGGAACTGTTTGCAGGTTGAGTTTGATGAGAGTGGTAAAGCATTTGGTGTGACATCCGAAGGGGAGACCGCGAAATGCAAGAAGGTTGTTTGTGACCCCTCGTACTTGCCTGACAAGGTATATATACATCTGTGACTCACAAACCAGTAAATTTCAGATTCAGGCTTGTGGTAGCATATGACCTTGAAATCCTTCAAACAATGTGCAGGTGAAGAAGGTTGGAAGGGTGGCACGTGCGATATGCATAATGAAGCATCCCATTCCTGACACCAAAGATTCTCACTCCGTGCAGATTATCCTCCCAAAGAAACAGCTGAAGCGCAAATCAGACATGTAAGTAATTTTGAAATGAAAGCAAACCATCGAACTTAAAAGCATTCTTAGTTAGATATAAGGAGTACTGTTCTTTAGTTGGTTTTCGTCGTTATGATTGCTTTAAAATGTGAGCTGTCTTGATTAGTTAAAGAACAATAGGACTAGCAGTACCTGACTGGCACAATAATTTTGCAGGTACGTGTTCTGTTGCTCGTACGCTCACAACGTTGCGCCGAAAGGCAAGTTCATCGCCTTTGTGTCGACTGAAGCTGAGACCGACAAGCCTGAGATCGAGCTGAAGCCTGGGATCGACCTGCTCGGCCCTGTGGAGGAGACATTCTTCGACATCTACGATCGATACGAACCTGCTAATGCTCCTGCGGAGGACAACTGTTTCGTGACAACTGTAAGTTGAAGCAGCCATAGTTTCGTCACTCAACTACACCGCAGGATTGTTCTTAAGTCGTTGGTTTTTGCAGAGCTACGACTCGACCACCCATTTTGAGACAACGGTGAAGGACGTGCTCGCCTTGTACAGCAAGATCACTGGAAAGGTAATTGTGCTAGATTTGTTTTTCGATACTGGATAATAGACGATTATTAAAAGACTAAAGGATGATCTGGCTGGAAATTCAACAATTTGCACTATTACAATGCAGGAACTTGATCTTTCTGTGGATCTGAATGCTGCCAGTGCCGGTGAAAATGATGCTGCTTGAACATCTGTTACTAGTAGATACTTCCATTTTTCTTTCTTTTTTTCTTCCTTTTGTTCTTTATTCATTGATTCGTCCATAGATGGATCTGTCCCATTCGATCCATTTCTTGCTTTTGGGCTTCCATTTGTCATTTTTGATACAAAGTACAGTACCATGGATTTATATATTATATATATATGCATCGAATAATCTCCTCATGTCTTCAATAGCGTGAGCGTGGGAGTGAAAATTGCATTGTCCATCTATGCTCATTCTGAACAAATCTTCTTGTGTTACTACTACCCCTGTAACGGTTCAATTTGAACTACAAAAAAATATTATATTTAGTTACGGAGGTAGTACTACCGAACATCTCCAGAGGATCCATAAAAAGAAAATTCACCGTGACCCCAGGATAAGGGGAAGAAGGATACGACTCTCGGATATATAAAAAATGGGGTTCGAGATTTGGACAGGCAGAATAGATATTCCGGTGTCCATCTACCTATTGTCCTGATGACAGTAGATATATAAACTAAGGGCACGATGTTGCCGTCCTTCCACGCCTCCAACTTTTTTCCATGAGCAGAACCAAAGTTAATTTAGCATAGTGCAGATGCGACAGAGGAAAACGAAGATAGGATTGGGTTTTCAAATAATTCAGGCCTGTGGTTGGTGACCCTGATAATAATTCTGCATGTTACCCGTAGTGGTTAACAAAAACATGCCTAATAAACGGCTTTATCCAGGCCAGACAGAAAACGGCGTGGGCCCCATTACAAGATTGAAGGAAAAGGATCAAAGGTTCAAAGCCTAACGGCCTTTATCATGGTGCTAGTAGCAGTACGGCACCGTCATGGACCAAATCATTTCATTTACCATCCTCACTGGACTGGAGTACCATCTTGAAACGACGCCCATTCCGTATCGTGGTGGACATCTTTTTCGTTGGATTGTCTCAAAAGAAAAATCCTTTTCGTTGGAACCAATCTATTAGGGTCAGAAGAGAAAAGTGGCGGCAGAAGAAAATGCTGCCTCTTTCGTAGGTTTGGTGAAAAGTGGTGCTTTAAGAAATGTATAAGCAGATCTCTCAAAAGAAAATAAAATGTAAACATGCTACTAGTACTAGTAGCTTTGATTATAGTTAGTGGGCACACCAAGCAAGGAGTTGAATTGTGTAGGAGCAGCAATGAACTATTGTATACTGACTGTTCGTTTGCGTGTTTTCGTAGCCTGAAACTGAAAGCTGGATCTGTTTTACTGGAGTACTATTTGTACTCGTAGTACAACTTTTTTTGCTTGCACGGGACGTATACTGGCTGGTAGTACCCTCCATCTGTACCCATGAAGCAAAGCTGCAAGCACCGTAGTCCGTAGAAGCCAGGAACTTTTGTTTACAGTTTTCCTATTTGGCGTGGGGCTGGGCTGTAGAAGCGAGGAACTGTCCGTCCGTCCAGACTTTTAACGACTCTTTCACCATCATGCTGGTCAGCGAGTACGCGCCGCTGTGCTTCTGGGAGCCATCGGGTTCGCGGTTGTCGTCCACGATGTTGCCATCGTCTCGGTGCCGGTGGTAGCATCAAGGTGAACGACATGTTTGCAGGGTACCGCTCAACATATGCAATATCGTCGGTTTTGTAGGCTTCTGTCCGCCGCAACGCATACACAGATCGTATCGGGATCTGGGAGAGATGCGTAAAACATGTGCTTAAGTGCGGCCCATCGTTAAGAAACACTCTTAACATTTTTCTCCCTGCTCTCAAGAAACCATTCGTTTACCTATCCTGATATTATAACCGGTCGCTTCTCGGCCGCCAAAATTATAAAATTAACCTTTATTACAATGCAATGGCCATAGTTGATTTTTTTTACCATGAGTTTGGTCATAGTGGTGGTATCTTAGTTGGTATCATTTTTTTAGATAGGAGGCGCTTGCCCGGCTTTAGCGAACTGAAGCCCTTAAAGCGTTTATATGGACGCTATTCGAAGAGTTGTTGTGATTGAACCCCCTTTCCTTTCTCGTGACCGCGTAGCCCCCCGCGGGTGACCGGCCGCCCCTCCGGCCCTTCTCCTCGAGCCCTCCTCCATCCCCTTTTCCTCTACCGTCGCCGGGCTAGGTCCGGGCAACACCGGCGCCGGCGTCCCCCGGCTTTTCCCCTCTCGGAGTCATTCCTGCGCGGGGTGGTGCGGCTCTGAGGGGTGCTCCCAGGCGGCGGCGATCCGGCGCGGCGTCGGGATGCCTTACCGCTGGCGTGGGGGACCTGCTGCTCGACGACGGGGTGCACGGTGGCGCGGGCTGGCGGTGCCTGCTCAACCCAGATCTGGGCCCTTTTGGGCCCCATCTGGGCTTGGGCGGGCCGACATCTCTTTTGTCGACGTTGTTGCTCCTTGGAGGCGGAGGTGATGCATAGGGATGCCGGATCGTGGCGGCACTGTTGTCGGCTTGCTGCAGCGTGGCGACGGAGGCTTTGCAGGCACGGGCTGGGCCCGGCCGTGCCCAGGAGGCCTGGTGTGCCCCTGCAGTCGCGTCGGGACGGCTACCACGAAAATGCTGGAGGCAGTGACCTCCCGCACGACGGTGGTGGAGGTAGCTCGCTCCTGCACGGCTTCGGTGTTGCCGCCCCCCGCTTCCTAGTGCTCCCACTTTTTGTCCTCTAGGCCTCGTGATGGTGATCTCAGTGAGACGACGTGGGTGGCGTCAAGTCCGTGGTGGCGCATGATGGTGGGTGGCAAGCTAGTTGGAAGGCTTCAGATCGGCGGGGTAGTGGTGTTTTGGGTTTGGGAGAAATCTCTGTTGGCTCATCCGACACCGACGCGGTGACGCCTGTGGATGCCACCATTCCATCCTGAAGCGCGTCGAGTGTATCCGTTCCCCACTCCCTTCCGCGTGTCGGGGGAAACTCTAGGACAAGTCCGGGCAGCAGTGTCGTCATTGCATCCTTGTTGGAGGTGATGCTTGGTAACCGGAGGTCCGGAGTCTAAGAGTGTGGTGGGACGCCTCCGGAGGGCACAACGATGGTGAGTCATCCGTGTTTCGTCGAGCTACCATTGTTGGCATCAGTTTATTTTCTCTTTCTCCTTTCTTTTGTGCTCCATGTGTTGTTCGCCCCAGCAGATGCTTTGTGATCGGTGATGGTTGCTTTATTATATAAAGCGAGGGGAGTCCCTTTTTCGGTAAAGCGTTTACATCAAGAGAAGGAGAAACATAAATAAGAGGTTCGATACAGACCCGCATGACCAAAGGCACGAAGCCAAACTAAACAAGTACTTAAAACATTAAACCCATTAAGCGTCGAGAAAAGAGCGGCCAACCAGCTATGCCACATGGCGTAAGCTAGTTGGGCGCGGGGAGAAAACTTTTGGAATATATATTTTTAGATGAAGGTGATGATTTTTTTTCTGAAATGTTCTTTTCCTTTTCAAATAAAGGTGAGGATCCCACGTATTTTTTAAATGGATGGCTATGCAAAGTGGCGCTCGCTGGTAGGCTGCGGTGGTAATTTTTTCTTTTTTCTTTTTTAGATGGAGGTGAGCATTTTTTTCTGAGATGTTTTTTTAGATGGAGCTGAGGACCCCATGTATTTTTTTAAATTGAAACATGACACAACTTCCACTCAAGCGGCGCCATAGGGTGGCGTCCCAACCACTAATGTATGATAAAGCATGAAGCAAGGTTAGCCTCCATGATGATCGGCTTGCTCCATGTGATTCCGTAGCGTCGACGCCAATGTCCTTAGCTTGCCCACAAGCACCTCAAAGATGGATACATCCGCCTTTGCTCAAAAGCTTCCATAGCTACAATAATATTGTCATTTTATACAAGGTGTCAGCTGGATGTTTGATGAACTTTCCTTCGATTAAAGCTTTGTTTCTAATATGCCAAATGGTCCAAGACATGGCTGCAAAGATCAGCCATGTTATCCTATGGGTACGTCCAGACAGTCTTGATGTTAACGTGTGAAAAGCACCAAACGATGTCGGTGCCCAACTGCACCCAGTGACATCGCGAACTCAGCCCCATAAGAATTGAGCAAGGATGCATTTGAAGAAAATATGGTTAACATCTTATTCTGTTCCGCATAGGGGACACAAACCGACCATGACATTTCTGGACTTGAACGCCCTTAGGCAATTTGTTTTGCACCATTTTCATAAGAAATTTTTACTTTTGTGGGGACACGTGCCCTCTGAAAGGTCGTTGCTTGGAATGGGGCAGCATCGTCGTGCAAGGCGCGGTAAAGCAAGCTAGTCGTGAACTGACCGGAAGGCTCAAGCTTCCAACGAAATTTGTCCTGCTCCATAGAAGGAGACATGGTTCATAGTAAGCTAGATGGTCCCATTCTTCAACCTCGAGCGGCCCAATGGAACGACCGAATTGTGGACACCACTGTCCATTCCGCCAATTTTTGCTAACCAGCGCGTTCAGAGATGTGATAATGGCAAACAACCTAGGAAAACTAGTAGCAAGCGGCTCTGGGCCTAACCACATGTCTAACTAATAGATGTTGGACCTGCCGTTACCGATAGAGTGCACTGCACCAATACGGTGAAGATTACAGATCCTCACTATTGCTTTCTATAATTGGGATCCGTTTCTACATGAGGCCATTGATATCGGAGCACGTCGCAAATATTTGTGTCGAATAATATCCAACCATAGTCCACCTTGTCCAGTCGGCATTTTCCAAGCCCACTTAGTCATCAGGCACCAGTTGATATGTTTGGTATTCAAAATACCGAGGCCCCCAACCTCCTTTGGTGCACAAATGGTAGGTACTTCTGATTCCCAAGTTCTTTACCCCAAAATAACCGAGACCGTACCAGATTGAATTTTGCATGGACCACATCTTGGAGCAGAAAGAATCCCATGATAAACATTGGTAGGCTGGAGAGACTTGAATGGATCAGGGTTGTTTTACCACCAGTTGACTGGTACTTTCCCATCCAAGGTTCAACTCGCTTGGACACACGATTAGTGATAAAGAGCAAGTCCTCAATGGTCAGATGTTTGTTCGTCAGTGGCATACCCAAATATTTGATCGGAAGAGTTTGAAGTCGGCAATTCATAATGTGTGCAACCCTAAGGCTGTCCTCCAGACTCCCTCCGGTGACGTATGCCTCGGGTCATTCTTAATTATAATCAACATATCGTCGGCATATTGCAAGTGAGCAATCCCCCCTTCACACAGGTCTAGGAACACTCTTTGGATGTGACCAGCCGTCTTAACACCCTCTAAGATGACTGCCAACGCCTCCACAACTATGTTAAAAAGCAATGGGGAGATAGGGTTGTCTTGCCTGACATCCCCCGAATTCGTAAAATAAGGACCATGATCCCCATTAATATTGATGGTCGTTTGATCGTCTCACACCATTTGGATAATCCAGCTCACCCACAAAGGTGAGAATCCTTTCAGTCTCATAACTTCTTCCAGGAACTCCCAATTAATCCGGTCGTATGCTTTCTCAAAGTCCAATTTAAAAATGAAAAAATCCTCCTTTTGCTGAGCAACTGTGTGCAGGACCTCATGTAGCACAAAAATTCCTTCGAGGATCTTGTACCACGAATAAAGGTGGAATGGCTCTGACTAATGACCATGTTCACAACCGGAGAGAGCCGGGTGGCAAACCCATTAACAATTAGGCGGAAGCCAACGTTGATGAAGGCAATGGGTCTGAACTATTTGATAAGATCTGCCCCTGGAGTCTTAGGAAGCAGAGTAATGATGGCATAGTTCAATCGCTTGATATCAATATTGCTTCTCGTGAAGTCATCAAGCAATTCGAACATCTGTCGGCCCACCAACGACCAAATTTTTGTAAGAAGTGACCGGGAAACCATTCGATCCAAGAGCGGTATTAGTAAGTGTGGAGCTTAGTGCATCATCCAACTCCTGCAAGGAGAAGGGTGCAGTTTGCAAGTTGTTTTCACCCTTGGTGACCTTGCCACCCGCTGCCCATGCAAAGTTGGCAAGGGTAGCACCATCACGCTCACCCGAGGCCAGCAGATCTCGATAAAAGTCATAGATATGTTGGGACAAGGCGTCCGGTTCCGTGACTGTGATGTCACCGTCTCACAGTGCAACAATTTAGCACTTCCGGCATCTGCCGTTAGCCATTTACTAGTAGTAGGTAGTGTTTAGGTCCCCCTTAAGGATCCAGATTTGGGTGCCCCGCTGACGCCAACACAATTCCTCGCACATCATGATGAACACCAAGGCTTTCTAAGGAATACCAGAGCTCCCAATCGGCTTCTGTTAGGCCAGGGTCATCAACTAAGGTATCAAGCACCTCGATAGCAAATAGGAGGTCGGCTTTCCTAAATTTTAATGCACCTCCAACATTGGTGCCCCACCCACGCAAATATTGGCACAACTTATGGATACAATGGTGTCTCATGTCCATTGCGTCCGCGACCCGTATCGATGAGGTGGGGGACAACACACCCGTTGCCAACACTCCTGAACCACGGTAGTGAAATCGGGATGCTCTAGCCACTGAAGCTCAAAATAAAATCTCGAACGCCGAGTAGGACGAACCTCACTAGAGTCGAGCATAAGGGGGCAATGATCTGAACCCAAACAGGTCATTGTCATCAGGGAACACGAGGGGAATTTGTGCTCCATTCTGGAGACACAAAGACCATATCCAAAACACACCTAGTTGGATCAGTTTGTTTGTTAGTCCATGTATAGCTAGCACCAACGCATTGTAACTCTAACAGCTCCAAATCCGCAATCCAATTATTAAACGTGTTGTGGAGTTGAAGGTAAACTAAATGAAAGTTCTTGTTTTTGACTTCCAGGGTTCTCATCAGGTTGAAGTCACCTCCGACAACAACTGGATGCATTGCACTAGATATCCTATCATGCTGCTCAACAAGGAAGTCAATAGATTTCGCATGGTCGTTCGGGCCATAAACAATGAGCAGTTCCTAGCGAAATTGGTTGTTACGTTGAATAATGTCCATGCTTATAAACTGTTGACCGACTGCAACTCTAAGAACCTCAAACGTTTATGTCCTGTCCCCTTACAAAATACCTCCAGAATGTCTCTGGACTAGTAACCATGTCGAGTTGAACTCGTCGCCACCCACACTATGTAACTTACCATCGAAGAAAGAACTTCTTAATAGTTTCTTGTATGCCAATAAAGTCTAGTTTCTCCAAGCACATGGCCTCACCCAGTTGACGCCTCCTATCAAGTTGTCTGAACCATGCTAATTCCAGATGATGCCTCACATGACAACTGAGTGGATCGGGTCCCCGCCCCTTCAACCTGATCATCGCATCGTGTCGCGGAGGTACTCCTGCCACCATGATGCCCACGACCTCTACCACGGCCGCGTCCCCAACCGTGACCACGTGCGAAGAAAGGGGCTCGGGCACGGGGATGACATTCCACCACTGGAATGAAATCTTCCGAGGCATTGGCTTCGCAAGCCTTGCGACTTGCTCTGGCCTTGGCCTCGGGCGTGTGGGTGCGTTGAAGGTCGCACAACACCTCACGCTTGGCAAGTTCAGCCTGGACTAGTTATTGAGCTTTGATGGCAGAAATTTGTGCCAACGGAGGGCCTAATTCAGGTCGAAAACTAATATGGCTATCCTTAGCAATTTGTAAAAGGTGAGAGGATTTCCTAGCAGCAAGCAATTTGAACAAAGACATAGAGCGTGTTATAAATTTGGATAAAATACCTCTGAGATCCTTGGTAACCTTGAGGGACATAACCCGCTCCACCATAGGTTTGCAAACATGAGACTTGAGCTGTGTTGTTGAGCCGTGGAGGGGGGGGGGAGACCACCACAACCCATAGGATCGCAAGTATGTCTAGAGGGGGTGATTAGACTACTTGACCAAATTAAAACTTAACCTTTTCCCAATTTTATCGGTTGGCAAGTTTTAGCAATTTTACCAAGTCTAGCACACCCTAGACATGCAAGTCTATGAGTAGTGCAGCGGAAAGTAATGACATTGCAAGTGTAAGTAAAGGGAGGGATAGGAAGATCAAACGCAATGAAGACATGGATGTCTAGAGGGGGGTGATTAGATTACTTGACCGAATAAAAACCTAGCCTTTTCCCAAGTTAATTGGTTGGCAGATTTTAGCAATTCTAGCATATCAAGTTCACCCTACACATGCATGTCTACGAGTATTGCAGCGGAAAGTAAAGACAAACATATGTAAGAGGATAAGGGTAGGAAGATCAAACACAATTTGGAGACAAGAAGATTTTTCCCGTGGTTTCGATAGGTGGTGCTATCGCACGTCAACGTTTATGGAGTCTTCAACCCACGAAGGGTAACGGTCGTGAGAGTCCACGGAGGGTTCCACCCACGAAGGGTCCACGAAGTAGCAACCTCGACTATTCCATAACGGCTTCCGTCCACGAAGGACGAGCCTCACTATGGGTGGATCTTCACGAAGTAGGCGATCTCCTTGCCCGTACAAACTTCTTGGTTCAACTCCACAACACGAAGTAGGAGGCTCCCAAGTGACACCTAACCAATCTAGGAGGCACCACCCTCAAAAAGGTAATAGATGCGATAGTAACGATGAACTCCTTGCTCTCGTGTTTCAAATGATAGTCTCCTCAACACTCAATCACTCTCTCACAGATTTGGCTTGGGTAGAAGAGATTGATTGAATGGAAAGCAACTTGGGGAGGCTAGAAATCAAGATCCATATGGTTGGAGTGGATGATCTTGACCTCAACACAAGAATAGGTGGTTCTCTCTCAGAAATTTGGATATGGGAAGTGTGGGTCTATTCTGAGTGCTTCTCTTGCGAGTGGGATGTGGTGGAGGGGTATATATAGGCATCTCCAAAAATTCAACCGTTACAACATTATTGCCCAACTCGGTGAAACCGAAGTGAAAACTCGGTTGCACCGACTAGTGCAAAATGTGGCAACTTTGGTGTTTTCGGGGAGACCGGTATATAATTCTCGGTGGTACCGATATGAGTGGCCGAGGGCAGTTACACAACTCGGTAAGACCGATTCACAATTCTCGGAAATTCTGATTCTTGTGAATGAGGCAACAGAAAGTTGGTCACTGAAACTCGATTGCACCGATATGAAACTTGGTAGTACCGAGAGGTAGGTTTTGGCTAGGGTTACTGTCTAGGGTTTTGACTCGGTGTAGCCGATAGGATATTGTTGGTGGCACCGCTTTTGTGTGGTAGGGTCTAAGACAGAATATTTGTGGGAGAGCTTGTGAGTGTTTTTGGTGGCTAACACTTGATCATTTTGAGCATTTCATTCACCATTATTAACTTACCCCCTTTTGATAGTATTGGCTTTCCTATGGACTCAAAGTGATTTCTCACAAAGTAAAATGTAGAGTCTTCATGCTTGTAGCTTGGCCAATCCTATTCCTTGCATCTTGGGGTCTCCTCACAGTCCTTTGCCAATCCAACATTGAACTTTTTCCTGAAATATACTTAGTGGAAACATTAGTCCAATGAAATATATGTTGTTATTAATTACCAAAACCACCTAGGGAGAAGTTGTGCTTTCAGATGGAAACTTCAACTCACGAAGGGTAACGGCTACGCGAGTCCACGAAGGGCTCCACCCACGAAGGTTCCACGAAGAAGCAACCTTGTCTATTACACCATGTCATACGTCTACGAAGGACTAGCCTCACTCGGGGTAGATAGTCTCCTCAACACTCAATCACTCTTTCATAGAATTTGGCTCGGTAGAAGAGGATAATTGGGTGGAAAACAACTTGGGGAGGCTAGAAATCAAGGATCTATTGATTGGAGTGGAATCCCTTGATCTCAACACATGAGTAGGTTGTTCTCTCAGAAAATGAATGGTGGAAGTGTAGTTTCGTCCTAATGACTCTCTCGATGAGTGAGAGGGAGTGGAGGGGTATTTATAGCATTCTCCAAAAATCCAACTATTAAAACATTATTGCCCAACTTGGTGAAACCGAAGTTAAAACTCGGCTCTACCGACTAGTACAAAATGCCCTAACTTTGGGCTTTTCGGTGAGATCAAATGAAACATCCCAGTGAGACCGATTCAGTTTAACTTAGGCAAATCTGGTACTTCGATGACACCAAAACATAAATCTCGAAAGTTCCAAAATTAAATATTTCGATCATAGAAGATTGGTCACTGCTTTTCGGTTGCACCGAATGCAATCTCGGTTCTACCGAGGTCCTAGGGTTTGACATAGGTTTTGTCTGGAGCTGACTTGGTGAGACCGAAGTGAAAACACTTGGTGGCATCGATTTGGTATTTTAGGGTTTTGGACAGAATGTTTTGTGAGAAAAAGATTGAGGCTTTTGGTGGCATTTCTCTAAGCACTTGAGCAACCAGATCATCATCATTACCTCATCCTCTCTTAATAGTATTGGCTTTCCTATGGACTCAATTGTGATCAAATCACATAAAGTAAAATGTAGAGTTTTGAAGCTTTTGCCAATAAGAGTTCTTTGCATCTTAGGGGATCCTCCTCACAATTCCTAGCCAATCCATTCATTAAACTTTCGTGAAATATACTTGATAGGCTCATTATTTCAATGAACTATATGTCGTTGTTAATTATAAAAACCACCTAGGGAGAAGTTGTGCTTTCAATCTCCCCCATTTTGGTAATTGATGACAACATATAGATCAAAGCTTCAACAAAGGATATAATCAATGCATAATATCGTCACTTTGAGAAGTATGTGATAAGCAAGAGCTCCCCCTAAATCTGTGCATTATTTTGAATTTGCGTTTGAATGCAAATGCACAATCGATTAGGATCATGGGTCACTCTTCCATGTCACATACATCTTGGTGGAGCGCATAAATGATATGAGTGGATTACAATGCACATAACACCAAGTATACAAGTGAATGATCATGACATATATCACAATGATATGCAATAGTAGCATCAACCATAAAGCGTATGATCAAATACAACGTAGTTCAAGTCACAAAACGAGCAAAAGCATAAACCAACAAACCAAATGTATAAAGAACGACCACGAGAAGCAAAAACAAAAGGCAACATGCTCTCTCTCGAAGCACTATGATCTATACAAATTCCCCCCCTTTGGCAACAAATTACCAAAAAGTTTGAACCGTATAGAGCTAAACGTCGCTCTGGGCTGGATCTCCTCCGTGTGGTGATGAAGTTTGCTGACTTGCTGCTCTGGTGGTTGTCGAAGGAGTCGAGAGAAGTTCATCTGCAAATGCTTTGGCTGAGGTCTACTGAGCTGGTGGAGTGGATACTGGAGGCACTGACGGTGTGGCAGTAGCAGTGACAACAGGAGTAGCAGGTGGAGCAGAGACAGTGGATCTGGTCTAGGACACGGGCACTGCTGAAGATCTAAGCATAGTGGTGACTGCCTAGTGGTGGGTAGAGTTTCATCATCATCATCTGAGTTCTTCCTCTTCCAGGTCCTTGTGGCAGCCTTAGGCGGACTAGGAGAACTCCTTTCTCCCTCATGATAGCTCTCCTATGGGCTAGTACCACTGCTCATATCATTGGGGTTCTCTGGCCTGTTCTGACTATCATCTGAAGCAGACATCTTGAGCACAGACCCTGTGAATTAGATATGGAAGAGTGGAATGGATGATCATCAGAAAATTCAGATGTTTTCGCAAAAAATTGAACTCAAAACTTAGTTTTAGGGTTTCACAGTGTGCAAGTCGGAACCACCGAGTTTGAGATTTCGGAAGGTCCGAGGCAACAATAGAGACTTGGCAATGCCACTTCGGTTTCACCAAGGCGTGCTTCAGTCTCTCCGAAGTTTCTCATGTCACTCCTAGATCCAATTTCGGCGACACCGATAGGATCCTCTCGGTTTCACCGAGAAGCCCTTTGTGTTGTGGCCAAGACCACATCAGTGACGCCGAATGTTTTTGGTCGGAGGGTCTAAGATTTCTCACTGCGGAAACCTAACCCTAATTTTTTTTGTTCAAATCGATCTAAGGGAATTTTATCGAGGATAGGAAATCTCATATCATGGAAAGAAGTAAGGCTATCAAAATTGCGTATAAATTGGAAAAAGGAACACAATGGAGATCAGAGCTTTACCCTAACTTGGCAAAGCTTCTCTATGGCGGCAATGGCGGCGAGGATTACCGTTGATGGCAACAGAATCTGGCGGCAAGAGCTCGCTAGAGACAAGGGCGACGTCCGAAGACTTGGGGCGACGACAACAATGGGGTGCGGGAGTGGAGAGGATTTGAGAAATTTCAAAGTCCCACCCGCGCGGTATATATACTCATGTGTTGTTGGTGACACTGAGGATAAAGAATCGGTGGCACCAAAGTTCATAACTGCTTAGAGCAGAGGAACTCGGTGACGCCGAGAATTTCCGATCGGTGGTACAGAGGTAGGAAAACCAGATCAGTCTAAATGCCTTCGGTGGGATCGAGTTTGTAGGAATTGGTCACACTAAATAGTACTTAGAATATTTTGGAAGTCAGCCATAGTCGAATCGGTGGCTCCGAGTGCTCCTCACCCGGAGGGTCCGAAAATGTGCTTGTTCAAATTTTGTGATGAAGCTAGAATTTGAGACAAGATATAATAGATAGTGATAGGGGTTACTTAGGCATTCTTGTACATCCAATTGACCAGAAAAAATAAAACCCAAATAAACTAAAATTTGATGTCCTTGAATGAGAAAAATATGCATACCAACATGCTCACACAATAAAATGGCAAATTAAATATGTCAAACATGCAAACCACTCTAGTATCTATCAAGAAATTTGTCAATGGCAAAGTCATCTATATATGAGTATATTGACTTAGGAGCCAAGTGAGATCACTTGATCATAGGTCATGCTCATCATTTAAGCACAAGTGGGGTTACCACTTCTACATAATGCATGAATGTGTTCACACCATTAGAGATGCTTTAGCTCAAGTCTTTAGAGCAAAGCTCCCCCTAGATGTGATATCCCCCCTAAGAGGGATGAACTAACCTTGGGTTTTGTCGTTGATGACTTCATGTAGATGTTGTAGTAGTGGATGCTCATTGTTGATGAAGATCATCTTGAGTTGGGAGCAATCCTTGTTGTTTTGATACTCTCCACACCTACACGGGTTAGTCCCACACAAGGAACAATAACAAGGATATATATGGACATGGAGTGAAATCCTCATGTGATGATGTCCATTGATGCATTGAATACCTTGTCCCTTGCTTACCAACAAGAGGGTTTGTGACTCCTTGGGCTAGTGCATAAGGTTGGAGTTGATTGCACATGTTCTTGCCAAGAAATGAATATGAGTGAAGTTTGTTGGCAGAGTCACCCCTCAAGAACTCTCTAGTTCTTCTTCTTTGGGACCCACATCAACTTGATGAGAATCCTTGGAGTTGAAGTAGCACTTGATGAAGTAGATCATGATGTAGCCTTGGGAACCCACTTGACCATAGCTAGAGGTGGTTCTTCAAATGAGTTAATCTCCTCTTGAAGCTTGTCCTTGCCCTTTAGCTTGTGGTCTTGTGGTGGAAGATCATCTTGAGCTTGTGTTCCCTTCAAGAGAGTGGGATCATACTTATCTTGTTGAGGAACAAACTTTGTCTTGGGGTATTGATATTCCCCCCATTAAACTCCATTGGCATTAAACTTTCATCCAAAACGAACACCTTGATTCTTCCGATGCCATCCTTGCTTGCGTACAATCTCTTCGAATTGCTTACTCCCGGCAATACTTTTGTAGACACCTTTCTCTATAATTCCTTTCAATAAATTGTTTTCTTGCTCAAGTGT
This sequence comes from Elymus sibiricus, assembly GCA_039707655.1. NCBI lineage: Eukaryota > Viridiplantae > Streptophyta > Magnoliopsida > Poales > Poaceae > Elymus > Elymus sibiricus. Next base: position 372,580,770 of record CM077669.1, read on the forward strand.
AACTTGGCTAAGTGGATCATTAGTGGAATCAATAGAAGTACTAGGAACAACATCATTGGATTTAGCATTTTTGTTGTTGTTGCTAGATGAAGAATCTTTCTTACTCTTGTTACTAGTTTTCTTAGATTTAACTTGAGGCATAAAAGTAGACAAGATAAGTCGTTTGGCAAGATAAGAAGAACTCTTGTTTTAAAGATCGTCATTGACAGCTTTAAGAAACTCATGCTCTTACTCTAAATTTAGCTTCTTGAAGCGTAGCTTCTCATGAGTTCTTAGAAGCTCTCTATGATCTTCTTGAGTAGATTCATAAGCTAACTTAAGAGTGTTTAGTTCTTTAGTTAAGTGCTCAATCTCCTTCTTAGCATCAACAAATGGTTCATCTTGGCTATCATGGTTACTAGAAAGTTCATTTGAGCTAACATCACTAGTTTTATTAATGAGCAAGTCATCATCACCTAATAAGTCATCATCATCATCACTATTGAAGTCAACGAATTTGGGGTGTAATACCTAGGGGCCTTTAGCCATGAAGCACTTTCCAATTCCTTCATTTGGTGAATCAAATAGGTCATAGGAGTTGGAGGATACGAGAGCTAGACCGACAACACCTTCATCTTGACTATAGTTGGAGTCGGAGTGATAACTTCTCTCGGATTGGTTGTCGGAGTCGGAGCCGGAAACCCATTCACCAACATGAGCTTGATGTCTTCTTCTTGTGTAACTCTTGGTTGTACTTGTCCTTTCTCTCCGAGTCCTTTCTTCTCTGAGAGGGTCTTCATTCATATTGATCTTCTCTACTCCTTCTCTCTCTCCAAGGTGACTCGTCTCTTCTACTCCTTCTTCTAGGTGATTCATCTCTCTTCTTGGAAGGTGCCATGCAATCATTTGAGAAGTGTCCGGGTCTTCCACAATTGTAGCAATTCTGGTCATGACCAGAAGAATGGTTCTCATTGTATCTTGAGTTGGAGATTCTTTCTTTGCCTCTATTCTTGTAGAATTTTTTGAAGTTCTTCACCATGAGGCTTATCTCTTCATTGGATACTAGCTTGTCACTTGAATTTGTGGGAGCATCACTTGAATATTTGTAAGCACCACTTGACTTGTTGGGGAGCTCCTCTTTGTCCTTGAGTGACATTTCATGGGCAATTATCCTTCCAATGACTTTCGTGGGCTTGAGATCTTTGTAGATGAGCATCATTTGGATCTTTGACTTCCAATGTGACTTTCCATCCAAGTCTCTAAGAATCTTCTTGATGATGAATCTATCGATCATGTCTTCAGTTCCTAAGCCGGCAATTTCATTTGTGATGAGAGCAAGCCTAGAGTACATTTCCGCAACTCCTTCACCATCCTTCATCTTGAACTTGTCAAGTTGACTCTAAAGCACATCCAACTTAGATTCTGTAGCGACCCGACCTAAAACGGTCAAGTCTCTCTGTGTGTGTACCATCCCAAGATCATGTTGGCACACACAATACACCAATGTATATATCAAAGTTCAATCACACTTGCTTTATTACATCGAAAATCTCATATAGAGTCTTTATTACAAAAATAAATTGGCTGAAGGACAACTCATGAGATAAACTACCGCGAAAGACGTAGAAGATAGCGAGTCCATCTGACTCCAAGGGCATATCACCCAGCGTAGAATGTTGCCTCACTCCTGGTCGGAATAAAGCTCTACAACATGAGACGTTGAAGCCGTGTAGGTCAGCATTTTGAATATGCCGGCAAAGTCACAAGAGAGAACTGGTAAAATAATCATCTACACTCTTTGCAAATATGGCTGGTGGGGTCAAAGCAAAAATATGATGATTTTTCCTACAACAAAGGGGTCAAAGCAAAAATATTACCACAAAGTTGGTTGTTAATGAGATGGTTCCGCTAACCAATTCTCATACCCCAATTATTAATAAACCCAATTCATCATTATTAATTGTGTCGAGAGTTCCTGATAGTTTCAGTTCCAAAGGCTCAACTTGGCACTAACCGGGGACATGACTAATGGATTAGATTTTTTTACTCTGTGGAGTCTTGCACACTTTCCCCACAAGATTCGACCGCCTTCATTGAAGTCCTTGCACTGCATGGTGTTTGAGAGCCGGATGACCTAAACATAGTCTTCCAAAGAGTTCCTCTGGACCACTGTCGATGTCAATCCAGTCCTACCGTTCTTCTACATCTCGTAGCACCGTCCGGCCAGACTCACTATGATGTCCAACCAAGCCAGAGCCCATAATCACTGGTGGCTGTACAGGTAAGCCTTGGGTCTTGAAGTATCCATCTGTCTCTTCGTGTCTAGGTGAAACTTTCCGCGTGAATACTGGCACTTCTCCAACAACACCTAGGCTAACCATTGGGTGTTGTTCCTCCAATTTCCACCCAGAGGTACATTGCATCATGAAGTCTTGAAGTCTTGAATCTTGAGGTCTTGAATGATTAAATCTCATAACTCCCATGGAAAACACTCAACCAACCCCGTCTACTAGAGCGTAGCAACTAAAATTTATCGCAATCCCGGGCATTGTTGTCAATGGAGTGGGGTTAATCCTACCTCATGATACTACTTGCAAGAACCACATTTCAATGTAACCTACTAGCATGCATGGTGGAAAGTGGTAACTAATGCAAAATAAAACATAGGTAAAACAATGCTCAAAGTGACTTGCCTTCCTGATGATCTTGAAACGCTAACGAATCGTAATAACAAGCCTCGCAGTCTGGGTAATCTATTGAAACAAACAATACATACATAAGCATACCATCATCCAAAATAACATTATAACACCAAGTAAAACTAATAATAAAGCAATCAATAAAACAATCAAAGAAATAAATAAAGGCAAAACCAAAGAAATCACCAAAAACTCAATTGAAAAGCTTTACTAGAGTAAAACAAACTATAAATAGTTTTCTGCAACTAATAAATTTTTAATAGAAAGAAACTTAAAGTTTTATTAGAATAACAGAAAGAAAATTTCCAACAAATTTCTATGCAAAAAGAATTCAACTTAAAATCATTTATAAAACTCCACTTATGCTCAAAACAAGGTTTCTTTCAAAACAAAAGAAATAAGAATAATAAAAATTATTTTCAACAACAAATAAAATGCCTAGTGTTAACTAGCAGAAACAAATTTAAACTTGTCAACAAAATACAAAAGAAAACAATTGAAACTAATAGAAAAAAGCACTAATCCTATAAATTACTAAAACACTACTGTTTTCACTAAAACCCTAATTTAAATTAATCTAAAAATAGAAAAATAAATCCTACTATATAAATAATATAACTAGTGACCAGGAGAAAAAAGAATGGAATTAAAAGCTATTTCCTAACTCAAGATATAGCCTATATAGTGATTCAAACAAATTTGAAAAAAAATCAAATTTAAAATTTTAAACATGTCCAAACTTTGCATCAACAGAAACTTCATAAAATTCTAAACCTAATGCAAAAAAGAATAACTCAAAAATATTAAAAACTCTAAGAGATATTAAGAAAAGAAAAACAAAAACTATTGTGCTTTCAGAAAACTAAAACAAAAATAAAGAACAAACTACGGATCGGTGGAGGGACACGTGGCAGTGATACTTGTGATTTGCGTTGGGTTTTCCGTGAAGAGGAACGGGTAATTGCAGCACAAAGCGGATAAGTATTTCCCTCAGTTATGAAACCAAGGTTTATCGAACCAATAGGAATATAAATCCTCAACCGTCTTCAGCGGCTGCACACAAATGAACAAACGACTTGCACCCAATGCGGGCAAGAGGGTTGTCAATCCCCTTGATCTCGTTATTTGCAAGCAAATGAGTTGTGTAGATAATTGTTGATAAAAGCAAAATAAATAAAAATTAAATAAAGGCAGTGGGGTAATAATGGCGTTTGTAAATATATAAGTGAATAGACCCGGGGCCATAGTGTTCTCTAGTGGCATCTCTCATGTAGGCAACATACGATGGGTAACAAATTACTGTTGGGCAATTGATAGAAAAGCGGATAGTTATGCGATTTTCACGGCAATGATCATGTATATATAGGCATCACGTCCATAAGCAAATAGGCCGACTCCTGCCTGCACCTATTACTATTAGTCCACTCATCGACCGCTATCCAGCATGCATCTAGAGTACTAAGTAAAACAGAGTAATGCTTGGAGAACGATGACATGATGTAGACAAAGTAAACTCAAACAATATGAATGAACCCCATCGTTTTATCCTTAGTATCAACAACACAAAGACGCATCTTGTTCCCTACTTTGTCACTGGGATATAAAAACTCGCCAGGTTGAACCTACCACAACGCACCACTCCCACCGATGAAATATCAATCTACTTGGCCAAAGCATATATCAATAGATCAGAGAACATTACGAAGCTATAATGATCATGCACTTAAGAGATAATATAATTCAAAGGCATCTCAAATACTTTTCATGAATAATCTAAACATAAACCCACAATTCATCAGATCCCAACAAACACACCACACAATAGGATTACATTGGATAGATCAAAGCGAAGATGCGATGATCATTGTATTGAAGATCATAAGAGAGAGAGAGAGATTTCCATCTAGGTACTAGCGATGGACCCGTAGGCCTGTGGTGAACTAATCACACATCATCGTGAGGGCAGCGAGGTTAATGAAGAGGCCCTCCGTGATTGATCCCCCCTCTGGCAGGGTGCCGGAACGGAGCTCCAGATGGCCTCACGATGGAACAGAGACTTGCAGCGACGGAAAAAGGGTTTCGGGGCTGCTTTCAGGGTTTTTAGAATATTAGAGAATTTATAGGCCGAAGAGGGACGTCGGGAGGCGCTCGAGGGGGCCACCACATATTAGGGTGCGCCCCCCAGGGCGTGCCCTGATGTGTGGTGGGGCCCTCGTGCACCTCTTGGCTTCCTTTCGAAGCTTCTAGGTCTACATATAGTCCAGAAAAAATCATCAAAAAGTTTCGTGGCAATTGGACTTCGTTTGGTACAGTAAATCTGAAAAGCAGAAAACACGCAGAAAACAGCAACTGGCACTGGGCACTGGGTCAATAGGTTATTGCTCAAAAATATTATAAATGGGTAAATAATGACCCAAAAAGTATCCTAGAATGATAATATATCAGCATGGAACAATCAAAAATTATAGATACGTTGGAGACGTATCAAGCATGCCCAAGCTTAATTCCTGCTCGTCCTCGAGTAGGTAAATGATAAAAACAGAATTTTTGATGTGACATGCTATCCACTATGTAATCTTATTCAGGTATACTCATTGAGAAAAGATGAATCAACAAATATTAACACATCAATACTCAAAGTGTAAGAAACATAATTGTTAATTCCTAAAAGTATACGATCCTTAAGAAATGTTTACCCCCCATTCATCTTATTGTATTAGCAAGGCAGGGCTCCATCTTCACCACATTAATACAAATGTTAAGCACCACGGTGTCCAAGTCAGGCAATTGGTTTGTACTTTTTCAATATGCATCAACTTTTTATTCTTCACGCAATACATGAGCGTGAGCCATTGGACATAGCATTTAAATGGAATAGAGTATGGTGGTAGATATCAAAGGGGTAAGAAGTGGAGAAGATAGTCTCACATCAGCTAGGCATATCAATGGGCTATGGAGATGCCCATCGATAGATGTCAATGTGAGGAGTAGTGATTGCCATGCAAATGATGCACTAGAGCTATCGTGTATGGAAGCTCAAATGAAGCTAAGTGGGGTGTGCATCCAACTTGCTTGCTCATGAAGACCTCGGGCATTTGAGGAAGCCTGTCATAGGAATATACAAGCCAAGTTTGTAATGATGAATAGGTAATTCCCACTAGCATATGAAAGTGATATATCATGAGACTCTCTACATGAGGAACATGGTGCCACTTTGAGGCACAAGTGTGGTAAAGGATAGTAGCAAAGTCCCTTCTCTCATTTTCTCTCTTTTTTCTTTTCTTTTTGAATGGATGGTGGGCTCATTTGGCCTCCCCCATCTTTATTTTCATTCGGAGTCTCGTCTCGACTTATGGGGAATCATCGTCTCCATCATTCTTTCCTCACTGGGACAATGCTCTAATAATGATGATCATCACACTTTTATTTACTTACAACTCAATATGGAGAACGATATGGAGATATGACTCTGTATGAATGCCTCTGGCACCACGATGTGCAATGATCTAGTGTGACATGTATCAAAAATATTATGATGGTGGCTTTGCCACAAATACTGTGTAAGCTCTATATGATCATGCAAAGCAATATGACGATGAACAAACTAGTCATGTGAAGTGACGATGGAATTTGCATGGCAATATATCTCGGAATGGCTATGGAATGCCATGATAGGTAGGTATGGTGGCTGTTTTGAGGAAGATATAATAAGGCTTATGTGCAACAGAGCGTATCATGTCACGGGGTTTAGATGCACCGGCGAAAGTTGCACCGATCCTCAAGGTGAGAACGGGCTATGCACGGTACCGAAGAGGCTAGCAAATTATGAGAAGGTGAGATTGCGTATGTCTATGGTTTCACATTAGTCATAAAGAACTCATATACTTATTGAGAAGTGTTATTAGTTTATCATAGATCAAAGTACTAATCACATGCCCTGAGGGAAGAGGTTGGTAGGAGTTAACCATCGCGCGCTTCTGACCCGAAACAAAACTAGGATTTCAACGAGGAATAGAAATGCTCACACATCATCACCATGCCTCTTTAATTTTTAGATGAACAAAAAGGTCAACCCCTCTTAATATCGACACTTCTGCGGTTTAACAATTATTAACTCACACCTATTTCATATTACTACATCAATATCATTAACCCACAATTTCTCTATATGTGCTACATGATGGTTTTGATTATCACTCTTTGAATACCTAATATTTTTGGACTAGTTTGTATGACCCATGAAAATTACCGTCACTATTTATTAACTCTCAAACAAATATAAGTGAAGAATGAGAGTGAAATCATTTCTTTAAAATCTACACGCCACCGTGCTCAAAAAGATATAAGTGACGTACTAGAGCAACTGCTAAGCTCAAAAGATATAAGTGAAGCACATAGAGTATTCTAAAAAAATATGATGAAGGTGTGTCTATTTTAAATAGGTGTGTCCAGCAAACAATGATTGTGGCAAACTGAAAGTAAAAAAGCAAACAAAAGCAAATGACGCTCCAAGCAAAACTCATATCATGTGACGAATAAAAATATAGCTCCAAGTGACATACCGATGGATTTGAGACGGAAGAGGGGATGTCTACCAGGGCATCCCCAAGCTTAGACGCTTGATTATCCTTTAAAATATTACCTTGGGGTTCCTTGGGTACCCCCAAGCTTAGGCTCTTGCTACTCTTTATTCCTTTGTCCATCAAGATAAGACCCAAAACTTGAAAACTTCAATCACACAAAACTCAACAAAACCTCGTGAGATCCGTTAGCATAAGAAACATATTGCATACTTTAAGTACTGTTATAAATTTATTCTAATTTAATAAATGCATAATAGGTACTGTATTCTAACTTCTCCATGGCTTATACTCCCCGATACAATCCATAGTTTAATCAAAATAAGCAACTATGCAAGCAAAAACAGAATCTGTCTAAAATAGAACAGTCTGTAGCAATCTGTAGAGACTCTATACTTATTTAACTCTAAAAATTCTGAAAAATTAGTAAAACCTCTAAATTTTGTATAGAAACACTGTGTAAAAATTTCAGATCATTATCACGCTCCAGAAAAAAAAATGAAAATTCCTGTACTGAAGTCAAAAGTTTCTGTTTTGTTTCAGCATCGATTCTACTCATCTTGTGAGTCATCCCAAAGGCTTTACTTGGAACAAACACTAATTTAAACACAAAAACATAATAATTACATAGGAAATAATCATTTTATTAAAAATAAACATAAAGTTCTAAGCAAAAATTAAATGATAACTATTGGGTTGCCTCCCAACAAGCGCTATTGTTTTATGCCCCTAGCTAGGCATAATGCATAGTTTCAAGTATTGTCATCTTTGACACTCCACCCATAAGTGGCTATCATTATTGATTCATAAGGTGGTTTAATTCTCTTCCTAGGGAAGTGTTCCATCCCTTTCTTTAATGGGAATTGGAATCTTATGTTTCCCTCTTTCATGTCAATGATTGCACCTATAGTTCGTAAGAAAGGTCTACCAAGTATTATGGGACAAGAGGGATTGCAATCAATATCAAGAACAATGAAATATACAGGCACATAATTTTTATTTGCAATAATAAGCACATCATTAATTCTACCTAGAGGTTTCTTGATGGTAGAATCCGCAAGATGCAAGTTTAGGGAACAATCTTCAATATTAGTGAGACCGAGCACATCACAAAGAGTTTTAGGAATAGTTGAAACACTAGCACCAAGGTCACACAAAGCATTGCATTCATATTTATTGATCTTAATCTTGATAGTAGGTTCCCACTTATCATGCAATTTTCTAGGAATATAAACTTCAAGCTCAAGTTTCTCATCATAAGCTTTTATCATAGCTTCTACTATATGTTCGGTAAAAGCTTTGTTTTGTTCATAAGCATTGGGTGAGCTAATAAAGGATTGCAACAAGGAAATACATTCTACTAAAGATAAATTATCATAATTAAAGTCCTTGTAATCCAAGATAATGGGTGCATCACTAGTTAAAGTTTTGACCTCTCCAAACCCACATTTATCAGTTTTAGCATCAAATCGTCACCCTCCAAGCAAACGGGATGCTTCTCTACTAAAGTTGACTCATCTCCAGTCCCTTTATCATTTATATTTAGAGAGGTAAATAAAGATTCAATAGGAGAAACACCAATCATTTTAAGATCTTCATCATTATTCTGGTTGGGTAGAGATTCCGGTTTAGCGGCCATCCTATTAACTAGAGTGGTTTGCTTATCGGAGATCTTTCCTAACAACTCTTTGGTTTGAGAAAATTGTGATTGGATATTAGATACTTCCTTATTAACCTCATCAATTTGCGTACTAATAGCGTCAAGCAGCGTTGAATGTTCCTTAATTTCGGAGGCAAAGGATATATTATGATCATATTGTGAAATCATGAAAGTTTTCATAGAATTCTCTATTTCCGATATTCTTTGGTAAAAAGAGATATTTTGGAATCTATCTTGAGACATGGTGACCGAACAAGCAAAGTAACAAGTAAGACAAGTAAATAGCAAGCGAAGAAGTAAACTAGTAACAAGCAAAGATAAATATTTTTGTATTTTTGATTTTTATGAGACAAGCTAAATATAACAGCAAATAAAAAGAAGAACAAGTGAATGAAAATTTGTGTGAAGTTACTTGATAGTTGATGATGATATTCCCCGGCAACGGCGCCAGAAATCCTTCCTGATACTTGTGATCTGCGTTGGGTTTTCCGTAAAGAGGAACAGGTAATTGCAGCACAAAGCGGATAAGTATTTCCCTCAGTTATGAAACCAAGGTTTATCGAACCAGTAGGAATATCAATCCTCAACCGTATTCAACGGCTGCACACAAATGAACAAACGACTTGCACCCAACGCGGGCAAGAGGGTTGTCAATGCCCTTGATCTCGTTATTTGAAAGCAAATGGGTTGTGTAGATAATTGTTGATAAAAGCAAAATAAATAAAAAGTAAATAAAGGAGCGAGGTAATAACAGCGTTTGCAAATATATAAGTGAATAGTCTCGGGGGCCATAGTGTTCTCTAGTGGCATCTCTCATGTAGGCAGCATACGGTGGGTAACAAATTACTGTTGGGCAATTGATAGAAAAGCGGATAGTTATGCGTTTTTCACGGCAATGATCATGTATATATAGGCATCACGTCCATAAGAAAATAGGCCGACTCCTACCTGCACCTATTACTATTACTCCACTCATCGACCGCTATCCAGCATGCATCTAGAGTATTAAGTAAAATAGAGTAATGCTTGAAGAACGATGACATGATGTAGACAAAGTAAACTCAAACAATAATGAACCCCATCGTTTTATCCTTAGTAGCAACAACACAAAGATGCATCTTGTCCCCTACTTTCTCACTGGGATATATAAACTCGCCAGGTTGAACCTACCACAACGCACCACTCCCACCAATGAAATATCAATCTACTTGGCCAAAGCATATCAATAGATCGGAGAGCATTACGAAGCTATAATGATCATGCACTTAAGAGATAATATAATTTAGAGGCATCTGAAATACTTTTCATGAATAATCTGAACATAAAGTCACAATTCGATGGATCCCAACAAACACACCACACAATAGGATTACATCGCATAGATCAAAGCGATGATGCGATGATCATTGTATTGAAGATCATAAGAGAGAGAGAGATTTCCATCTAGGTACTAGCTATGGACCCGTAGGTCTGTGGTGAACTACTCACACATCATCATGAGGGCAACAAGGTTGATGAAGAGGCCCTCCGTGATTGACCCCCCCTCCGGCAGGGTGCCGGAACGGAGCTCCAGATGGCCTCGCGACGGAACAGAGACTTGCGGCGGCGGAAAAAGGGTTTCGGGACTGCTTTCATGGTTTTTCGAATATTAGAGAATTTATAGGCCGAAGAGGGACATCGGGAGGCGCTCGAGGGGGCGCGCGCCCTGATGTGTGGTGGGGCCCTCGTGCACCTCCTGGCTTCCTTCCGAAGCTTCTAGGTCTTCATATAGTCTAGAAAAAATCATCAAAAAGTTTTGTGGCAATTGGACTTCGTTTGGTACAGTAAACCCGAAAAGCAAAAAACACGCAGAAAACAACAACTGGCACTGGGTCAATAGGTTAGTGCTCAAAAATATTATAAATTGGTAAATAATGACCCAAAAGTATCCTAGAATGATAATATATCATCATGGAACAATAAAAAATTATAGATACGTTGGAGACGTATCACGCAGCGCGCGGTTGGGTGAACTAGCATGCGGGCGATGGCTACTGGTGGACGACCGAAGTTTACAGAAAATGGTTCGCGCGTTATAAAACTTCTAATCCTGGCCATTGCGGTAAGATCTAACAGAGGGGGTTCGATCAAGTAGCTTACATAGGGACAGAGGAGTTCCGACAATGTCCACGGCGGCAGCGTCTTCGGGCGTTGTCTGCGTGGTGTCTTTGGTGGTCGATGGAGACGGGGGAGAGGTTCGGTTGATGCGGGTGAGCTCGGCGAAGAGGTAGGAGGCGTCGGCAGGGTTCGGGGGCATCGGAGTCGAGTAGGGAAACAAAAATGGCGACAGTGGCGTTCGGCAACTCTGGCGAGGGTGTGCGCGCAACATGATGACTCTAGGGCTCGGGTTTTTGGCAAAACGGAGCGAGGAGGGTTAGTATTTATAGGCGGGGAGTCTTGGCGGAGGGGCTGATCACGGGGCGGCAGCGGATCTGGCTCAGGATCGGATTCCAACGATGCTCCGGTGAGAAAAAGGAAAGAGAAGGAGGGGCGATCGTGCGAGAGGATCGGACAGGGGTGGGCCCCGTGGTTAGTGGGAGGGAGCGAAAGGAAAGAGGGCGGGTGCCCATTCGAAAAGGAATCAGGACCGGCTCGGCTGGCGCTGGACTGGGCCTGTCTAGTGGGCTTCAGCCATATTTTTTTTAGAAAATAAAACAGAGAAACAAAAGAAAATAAAAATAATAAAACTTTAATATAGGCATATTATATATCAAAATGATCAGGAGAATAAATCCTAAAGGATGAACTATTTTCTAGAGGCAAAATAAAAACTTTACAAAAATTGTTTTTTTAATTCCAAATAAAACCTAATTTGACTTTCAAATATTTTGGCATTATTTTCTCCTGACTTTTTGGGTGTCATGTTACCTCCTCTCATACTTTTTGTTCAAAGTATTTTGTCAGGGATTTTTGAATATAATTCAATTGCTATTTTGAAATGAAGTCAAATTCAAAATTCAAATTTTCAAATGCCGCTTTAATTCGATCAAAAATGCATAGATGCTTAGCTATAATTGTAAAACATTCCAAATTGCAAATTTGGGATGTTACAAACCTACCCACCTTAAGATGAATATCGCCCTCGAGATTCGGATTGGCTAGCAAATAAGTGTGGGTGGTCTCGATGGAGGTCTTCTTCTCGTTCCCAAGTGGCTTCCTCCTCGGTATGGTGACTCCACAAAACTTTGCAAAACTTGATGATCTTATTGCGGGTAACTCTGTTCGCAGTTTCGAGAATCCTGACGGGCTTCTCCTCATAAGTTAGGTCACTGCCAAGTTGTATGGCCTCTAGGGGCACTGTGTCTCTCGAAGGAATATCAGCCATCTCAACATGGCACTTCTTCGACTGGGAAACGTGAAAGACATCGTGAACTCCGGCCAATCCTTCTGGTAATTCCAGCTTGTATGCAACTTCTTCTCTGCGTTCAAGAATTTTGTAGGGGCCTATGAATCTGGGCGCTAACTTTCCTTCAACACCAAACCTCTTGATTCCTCGAAGCAGAGACACACTGAGATATGCTCGGTCTCCCACTACGTATGTTACTTCCTTGCGTTTACTATCAGAATAACTCTTCTATCTGGAATAGGCTATCTTGTGTCTATCACGAATCAGCTTGAGCTTCTCTTCAAAATCTCTGATAAGATCAGGACCAAAAAGTTTTTGGTCTCCAACACCATCCCACATCAATGGTGTTCTGCATCTCCTTCCGTATAGAGCTTCAAAAGGGGCCATCTTTAGACTGGTCTGATAGTTGTTGTTGTATGAGAACTCTGCATAGGGCAAGTTATCATCCCAGGTAGCTCCATAGTCTAGCGCACACGATCTCAACATGTCCTCCAGAATCTGGTTGACTCTCTCGGTATGTCCATCTGTCTGCAGATGAAAAGTTGTATTGAACTCTAGCCTCGTACCCAAAGTTTCGTGTAACTGATGCCAAAACTTTGAGGTAAATTGTGTCCCTGTATCTGATCTGATACTCCTCGGAACTCTATGCAGACATACGATACGGGTCATGTATATCTTGGCCAACATAGCACTATTATAGGTGGTCTTCATGGGAATGAAGTGAGCTACCTTGGTCAAGCGATCAACCACTACCTAGATGGAATCATAACCTGAACGAGTCATGGGTAATCGTGTGATAAAATTCATCCCAAGTATTTCCCCATTTCCACCCGGGTATCGGCAAAGGTTGATGTAACCCAGCTGGCTTTTTATGTTCTGACTTTACTCACTGACAAACGTCGCATACTGCTACATACTCGGCAATATCCTTCTTCATGCTTGTCCACTAGAAACTTTCCTTCAAGTCCAGATACATCTTGGTGTTGCCTGGGTGTATCGAGTATGGTGAATCGTGGGCCTCCTAAAGTATTAACTTCCTGAGCTCTGGATCATTGGGCACATAGATGTGATCCTCAAGCCATATAGTTCTATGTTCATCCTCATGAAAACCTTTAGCTTTTCCATTATTCATCCTCTCCTTTATCTCAGCAATTTCCTTGTCCGACTTCTGGGCTTCACGGATTCTTCCGGTCAAGGTAGACTGAATCTCTAGTGTGGCAACATATCCTCTTGGAACTATCTCCAATCTGAGACCTCTGAGATCGTCGGCTAACTCCTGGGGTAATCCTCCCGCTATGAGGGTGTTCACATATCTCTTACGGCTCAAAGCATCTGCTACAACATTTGCTTTTCCTAGGTGATAAAGCAATCTTATGTCATAATCCTTGATCAAATCTAGCAATCTCCTCTGTCTGAGGTTCAATTCCTTTTGCGTGAAGATATACTTCTTATGATCCGTGTAAATATCACAACTATTTCCGATAAGGAAATGTCTCCAAGTCTTGAGTGCGTGCACTATGGGTGCTAACTCCAAATCATGCGTGGCATAGTTCAACTCATGAAGTCGTAGCTGCCTGGATGCATAGGCTACAACTTTTCTGTCTTGCATGAGCACTCCTCCAAGTCCTTGACGTGAAGCGTCACAATATACCTGAAATTCCTTATGAATGTCCGGCAAAATTAGCACTGGGGCTGTAACCAAACTTTTCTTCAACTCCTAAAAACTTGCTTCACATTCCTCAGTCCAAATGTACTTGGTCTCTTTTTTCAACAACTCTGTCATGGGCTTTGCAATCTTCGAGAAGCTCTTGATAAACCTCCGATAATATCCTGCAAGTCCGAGAAAACTGCGAATCTCCTTGACTGAGGTGGGTGCCTTCCATTCTATGACTGCTGCAACCTTGGAAGGATCAACTGCTATTCCTTCTTCAGAAATAATATGTCCAAGAAATCCGACTTCCTTCAACCAAAATTCACATTTGCTGAACTTGACATATAACTGATGTTCTCGGAGCTTCTCCAGAACTAAACACAAGTGTTCCTTGTGTTCTTCCTCGCTCTTGTAGAATATCAATATATCGTCGATGAACACCACGACAAACTTGTCCAGATATTCCATAAATACCTTGTTCATCATACTCATAAAATATGCAGGAGCATTAGTCAAACCAAATGACATGACCATATACTCATATAGACCATACCTTGTGGTGAAAGTTGTTTTGGGTATATCTTGTTCAAGAATTTTCAATTGATGGTACCCTGATCGAAGATCGATCTTGGAGAATACTCTGGCTCCAACTAGCTGATCAAACAAATTGTTTATCATCGGCAGAGGGTACTTGTTCTTGATAGTCACCTCATTCATCGCACGATAATCAACTACCATCCTCAAGGTCTTATCCTTCTTATCTACCAAGAGAACTGGGGCTCTCCAAGGTGATGAGCATGGGCGAATATAACCTTTATCCAATAGCTTCTTAATCTGTTTCTTGATTTCCTCCAAATCATTTGCGGGCATCCGATAAGGTCTCTTGGATATTGGGGTTGTCCCTGCCAATAACTCAATCACGAACTCAATTTCCTAATCCGGTGGCATGCCTGGCAATTCCTTCGGAAATACATCAGGGAAGTCTTGTACAACCGACACTTCCTCCTGGACAACTCCCATGAGGGAATTTACCTGAGTATTCTTTGGTGGGTGCCTGATACATACTTAATCCTCTTTTGCTCCGGGGTGGTGAGCAAAATCGACTTACGAGCACAATCAATGTTTCCTTCATACTTGGTCAGCCAATCCATGCCTAGGATTACATCCAATCCCTGTGACTCTAATACGATGAGGTCAGTGGGAAATTCATGGTTTCCAATGTTGAGGTTCATCGTGTGACATCCTAGTCCTGTCGTCATCTCGGCTCATGGGGAACTAACCTGAAGGGGTCTACTAAGGGTTTTGGTGGGCAACCCATACTTTTCCACAACTACCCTTGATGTGAATGAATGTGTTGCAACGGAATCAAAAAGTACCAGTACTGGACGTGAATTTAACAAAAACTTACCAACCACAGTCTCTGGCTGATCATAAATCTCCTCCACATCAATGTGGTTCACCTTAGTGCGGGGAAAAGGGTGGGGCTTCTTGGTTGCCGAGTTTCCATTGCCATTGCCATTTCCATTTCCCTGCTAGGCCTCCGGACAATCAGTGGCATAATGTCCTGTCTTCTTGCACTTGAAACAGGTAATATGACTCAGATCTTTCTAAGCCGGAGCAGGACGGTGCTGACTGCCATTGCCTTCATTGCCATTCTTGAAGTTGTTGTTGTTGCCCATTTCCTCCATGGTTATCACCTCCATGAGTATGTCCTCCATGGGTGTGGTGATTGTTTCCTCGAAATTTACCGGATCCTGATCCGGCATTCCCTGTGTAAGGGGAGTAACGGGGCTTCTGCTGAACTCCAGAGCTGTACTTTCCCTGTCCATATTTTCGCTTGCGGTTCTCTATCTGTTGCTGCTTTCCCTCCAGAATAAGAGCCTTGTCTGCCAGCTCCTGGTAGTTGTTGAAGGTAGCAACGGTCAACTGAATGCTCAGTTCATCATTAAGTCCCTTGATACGTCTCCAACGTATCTACATTTCCAAACACTTTTGCTCAGGTTTTTATCTCTAATTTGCATGATTTGAATGGAACTAACATGGACTGACGCTGTTTTCAGCAGGACTACCTTAGTGTTATTTTTGTGCAAAAATAAAAGTTCTTGGAATTGGACGAAACTTTTTGTGGATTTTTTCTGTGAATTATAATGAATTATGGAGCGAAGACCTGCCGGAGGGAGGCCACCTGTGGGCCACAAGCCAACAGGGCGCGGCCCCTAGGCCGCGCCCTGATGACTTGTGGGGCCCACGAGGCTCCTCCGACCCTGATTCCAGTCCTATAAAATCACATCTTCGGAGAAAAAAATCAAAGAGAAGTTTTTATCGAGTTTGACGAGACGGAGCCGCCGCCACCTCCTGTTCTTCCTCGGCAAGGCTGGTTTGGAGTCTGTTTGGGGATCCGGAGAGGGGAAATCATCGCCGTCATCATCACCAACCCTTCTCCATCAACACCGTCATGATGCTCACCACTGGGAGTGAGTAATTCCTTTGTAGGCTTGCTGGACCGTGGTGGGATTGGATGAGATTGATCATATAATCGAGTTAAGTTTGATAGGGCTTGATCCCTAGTATCCACTATGTTCTGAGATTGATGTTGCTATGACTTTGCTATGCTTGATGCTTGTCACTAGGGCCCGAGTGCCATGATTTTAGATTTGAACATATTATATTAACTCTGAATATAAGATTGATTTGGATCCTATCTTGCAACTTGTATGCACCTATTACGTGTCTTGATCCGCATACCCCAAGGTGACAATAATTGGGATTCTTTCTGGTGATTGCCGTAGTTTGAGGAGTTCATGTATTCACCATGTGTTAATGCTTTGTTCCGGTTCTCTATTAAAAGGAGGCCTTAATATCCCTTAGTTTCCAATAGGACCCCGTTGCCACGGGAGGGTAGGACAAAAGATGTCATGCAAGTTCTTATCGCAAGCACGTATGACTATATACGGAATACATGCCTACATTATATTGATGAATTGGAGCTAGTTCTGTGTCGCCCTAGTGTGTAACTGTTACATGATTGATGTCATCTAAATCATTATCCAACACTGATCCACGTGCCTACGCTTTACATATACTGAATCTTGCTAAGTTACCATTGCTACTGCTACTGTCACAACTGCTACAAAATTGCTGATGTCACTACTACTGTTACTTTTGCTACTACTATTTGCCGTGCTACTAAACCTTTGCTGCAGAGAGATATCCCAGGTGCGGTTGACTTGACAACTCAACTATCAAGGACAATAAATATTGTTTGGCTCCCCTTGTGTCGAATCAATAAATTAGGGTGAAATACTACCCGTGAGACTGTCGCGATCCCCTATACTTGTGGGTTATCATCCCTCCACGAACTTCTCTTGCTTGGCTGCATCATCAGGCACATCTTCGGGAGCATATCTGGCCAACAAGCTAAACTCGTCCACATACTGAGCCACAGAACGGTTGCCCTGGCGTAAGTTGTGAAACTCACGCTTCTTCGAGCTCATGGCTCCAGCTGAGACATGTGCAGTGGGGAAGGCATGCTTGAACTGATCCCATGTCATAGTGGTAATGGGATAAGTGGTGGTGAAGTTCTCCCACCAAGAAGTTGTTGGTCGTTCCAGCTGGTGTGCGGCAAATTGCACCTTCTCCGCTTCGGTGCATCCAGCGGTAATCAACTCTCTTTCCATCTTACGGAGCTAATCATCTGCCACAATGGGCTCGGTGCTGCTGGAAAAAGTTGGTGGATTCAGCCTCAAGAAATGGGTGAGGTTGTTGTCCTGCGGTGGAGGGTTTTTGTTGTTGTTGGCTTGGTTCTGGATCAACAACTGCATCGGTGCATTCTGCTGCTGAATCAGCTGAGTGAGCTCCGGTGGGAAGTTGGATCCGGGGTCACGTCTCGAAGGCATCTGGTATTTTAGAGTGATGAGAATTAGAACAAAACAAGGGTCTAAAGAGAAAATAACACTACCCATATGCATGCAACAATCATTAACACACCAAACATTCATTTATTCAACTCAAACATGGTTCAATCTCGGGATACAAGTCTTAAAATGAAACATCGGCCTAATCGATCAACGAGAAAATTAAAGATAACATGGTGGTCATGACTAAGTGTCCTCCTCAGAACTCCATGTTGGTGCGTCCTCCAGTGGTGCTCTCCTCGTAGTCATCATCCTTGCTCACGAAGGGTCATTGACGTCATTCGGGTGAAGGTCTTCTCCCTGTTCCAGTTTCTCCTCCAGGGATGCAACATAAAGCTTCAAGTTCTTGATTCTCTCCAGAAGATCCTTGACTTCATCTTCATGCTCATAGTGGGATTCACGCGCTTCAACCTCCAGTTCAACTTCACGGATCATCAGCTTCTTGACCGTCTTCGTGCTTCTACACAGCTGAGTCCCCAGAGTCCTGATGTGAACCTCCAAGTCTTGGACGAAGGAAATGACGGAGTCGTCATTCCTGGTGCATACGATCTCTCCATCTGCAGTCATGCGGGAGATCATGTTGAGGTCTAATACGATGAGGTCGCCTCTGTACTCCTCCCTAATGCGTCCAAGTGCATGATGAACTGCCATGTTTCTCTCGAGAATCCAAGTGGGAGAAACAAAGTGTGAGTTGATGGGCTCTGAGTAATTTCCGAAGGACCTCCCGGGTACTCAATCTTATAACGAGGGTCTGTCGGAAGAGCCATGCCAGGGGTCCTGGTGATAGTAGGCAGAGAAATCCTCAACTCCTTGATGATCTGCACCAGAAGCGGGCTGAAGGGCATCGTCTTGTCAGGCTGGCAAAACTCTGTGATCAGGACTGGGGTGAAGGAGGCCATCTAAAAGATTGAAAGTCGGAGAAGAGTCAAAAAATGAACAGATGATAATATAGGAATTAAAACATAAAATAAAATGACTTTCTTCCTACGGGCTTTTCCAATCCTGGTGGTTACGTCCTACGGCCATCGTGTGCTCTGATACCATATTTGTAGCGACCCGACCCGAAACGATCAAGTCTCTATGTATATGTACCATCCCAAGATCATGTTGGCACACACAGTACATCATTGTATATATCAACGTTCAATCGCACTTGCTTTATTACATTGAAATCTCATATAGAGTCTTTATTCCAAAAATAAATTGGCTGAAGGCCAACTCATGAGATAAACTACTGTGGAAGACATAGAAGATAGCGAGTCCATTCAACTCCAAGGGCATATCACCGAGCGTAGAATGTTGCCTCACTCTTGGTCCGAATAAACCTCTGCAACATGAGACGTTGCAGCCATGTAGGTCAGCATTTTAAATATGCCATCAAAGTCACAAGAGAGAACTGGTAAAATAATCATCTACACTATATGCAAATATGGCTGGTGGGGCTATAAGTTAAGGTTTTGGCGAAAAGCTGATTGTTCCTACAACAAAGGGGTCAAAAGCAAAAATATTACTACAAAGTTGGTTCTTAATGAGATGGTTCCGCCAACCAATTCTCAAACCCCAATTATTAATAAACCCAATTCATTATTATTAATTGTGTAGAGAGTTCCTGATAGTTTCAGTTCCAAAGGCTCAACTTGTCCGTAACCGGGGGCACAACTAATCGATTAGATTTTGGTACTCTGCAGAGTCTAGCACACTTTTCCCACAAGATTCGATTGCCTCCGTTGAAGTCCTTGCACTGCATGGTGTTTGAGAACCGGATGACCGAAACATGGTCTTCAAAAGAGTTCCTCTGGGCCATTGCCGTTGCCCATCCAGTCCTACCGTTCTTCTACATCTCGTAGCACCGTCCGGCCAGAGTCACTACGATGTCCAACCAATCTAGAGCCCATAATGGCTTGTGGCTGTGCAGGTAAGCCTCGAGTCTTGAAGTATCCATTCATGTCATCGTGTCTGGGTTGAACTTTCCGTGTGAATACTGGCACTTCTCCAGCAACACCTAGGCTAACCACTGGTTCCTCCAGGGCGCCATTCATCCAATTTCCACCCAGAGGTACATTGCATCATGAAGTCTTGAATCTTCAGGTCTTGAATGATTAACTCTCACAACTCCCAGGGAAAACACTCAACCAACCCCGTCTACTAGAGCGTACCAACTAAAAATTTATCGCAATTCTGAGCATTGGTGTCAAGGGAGTGGGGTTAATCCTACCTCATGATACTACTTGCAAGAACAAACTTTCAATGTAACCTACTAGCATGCATGGTGGAAAGTGGTAACTAATGCAAAATAAAACATAGGTAAAACAATGGTAAAAGTGACTTGCCTTCCTGATGATCTTGAATCGTTAACGACTCGTACTAACAAGCCTCGCACTCCGGTTAATCTATCAAAACAAACAAGACATACATAAGCATACCATCATCCAAAATAAAAATATAACAGCAAGTAAACTAATAATAAAGCAATCAATAAAACAATCAAAGAAAGAAATAAAGGCAAAACCAAAGAAATCACCAAAAACTCAATTGAAAAGCTTTACTAGCGTAAAACAAACTATAAATAATTTTCCGCAACTAATAAATTTAATAGAAAGAAAATTAAAGTTTTATTAGAATAACAGAAAGAAATTTTCCTACAAATTTCTATGCAAAAAGAATTCAACTTAAAATCATTTATAAAACTCCACTTATGCTCAAAACAAGGTTTCTTTCAAAACAAAAGAAACCAGAATAATAAAATTTATTTTCAACAACAAATAAAATGCCTACTGTTAACTAGCAGAAACAGATTTAAACTTGTCAAAAAATACAAAATAAAATAATTTAAAACAATTAAAAGTAATGGAAAAAGCACTAATCCTCTAAATTACTAAAACGGTACTGTTTTCACTAAAAACCTAATTTAAATTAATCTAAAAACAGAAAAATAAATTCTATTGTATAAGTAATCTAACTAGTGACTAGGAGCAAAAAAATCAAATTAAAAGCTATTTCCTAACTTAAGATATAACCAATATAGTGATTCAAACAAATTTGAATAAATTCAAATTTAAAAAATTTGAACATGGCCAAACCTTGCATCAAGAGAAACTTCATAAAATTCTAAACCTAATACAGAAAGAATCACTCAAAAATATTAAAAACTCTAAGAGATATTAAGAAAATAAAAACAGAAACTATTTTGTTTTCAGAAAACTAAAACAGAAATAAAGAAAAAACTACGGATCGGTGGAGGGACACGAGGCAGCGCGCGGTTGGGCGAACTAGCGTGCAGGTGATGGCTACGGGCAGACGACCGAAGTTGATAGAAAATGGTTCGCGCGTTATAAAACTTCTAATCCTGGCTGTTGCGATAAGATCTGACGGAGGGGGTTCGATCCGGTGGCTTACAGAGGGGCAAAGGGGTTCCGGCGATGTTGACGGCGATGACGTCTTTGGGCGGCGTCGGTGTGGCATCTCCGTTGGTCGATGGCGACGGGGGAGAGATTCGGTTGATGCGGGCGAGCTCGCGAAGAGGTAGGAGGCGTCGGCGGGGCTCGGGGGCGTCGAAGTCGAGCAGGGCGATGAAAATGGCGGTCGTGGCATTCGACAACTCCGGCAAGGGTGTGCGCGCTGCATGGTGACTCCGGGGTTCGGGTTTTTGGCAAAACGGAGCGAGGAGGGTTAGTATTTATAGGCGGGGAGTCTTGGTAGAGGGGCTGATCACGGCGCGGCAGCGGATTTGGCTTGGGATCAGATTCCGGCGATGCTCTGGTGAGAAAAAAGAAAGAGAGGGAGGGGCGATCGTGTGACAGGATCGGACAGGGGTGGGTCTCACGGTCAGTGGGAGGGAGCGAAAGGAAAGAGGGCGGGTGCCCGTTCGGAAAGGAATCGGGACCGGCTGGGCTCGCGCTGGACTGGGCCTGGCTAGCGAGCTTCTGCCATTTTTTCTTTTTAGAAAATAAAATAGAGAAACAAAAGAAAAGAAATAAATAAATGTTTAATATAGGCTAGTGAGCGTTGTATTGCAACATCTTCAATTCGTTCGCGGTTTCTTCACGATCCGATTCTTTTCCATCTTAAAAAATTCACCTTGCAAGCCAACACGAACAACAGCCCAAATGGCGGGTTATGACCATGAATATGTATTTTCATCTTATGCTTCCAATTAGCAAAGTTTGTACCATCAAAATATGGACCTCTACGGTGGTAATTTCTCTCACTAGATGCCATACTCTCCTAGGTTGTGAAACCAATGCAATGGAGACCAAAGCTCCGATACCACATGTAGGATCAAATTATGTCTAGAGGGGGGTTGATTAGAATACTTGACCAAATTTAAAATTAACCTTTTCCCAATTTTATCGGTTGGCAAGTGCTCCAACGTATCTATAATTTTTTATTGTTCCATGCTGATATATTATCATTCTAGGATACATTTTGGGTCATTATTTACCAATTTATAATATTTTTGAGCACTAACCTATTGACCCAGTGCCCAGTGCTAGTTGTTGTTTTCTGCGTGTTTTTAGTTTTTTAGGTTTACTGTACCAAACGAAGTCCAATTGCCACGAATTTTTTTGATGATTTTTTCTGGACTATATGAAGACCTAGAAGCTTCGGAAGGAAGCCAGGAGGTGCACGAGGGCCGCACCACACATCAGGGCGCGCCCTGATATGTGGTCGCCCCCTCGGGCGTCTCTCGACGTCCCTCTTCGGCCTATAAATTCTCTAAAATCCTAAAAACCCTGGAGGCAGTCCCGAAACCCTTTTTCCGTCGCCGCAAGTCTCTGTTCCGTCGCGAGGCCATCTGGAGCTCCGTTCCGACACCCTACCAGAGGAGGGATCGATCACGGACGGCCTCTTCATCAACCTTGCCACCCTCATGATGATGTGTGAGTAGTTCACCATAGACAAATGGGTCCATAGCTAGTACCTAGATGGCAATCTCTCTCTCTTATGATCTTCAATACAATGGTCATCGCATCTTCGCTTTGATCTATCCGATGTAATCCTATTATACGGTGTGTTTGTTGGGATCTGATGAATTATGGGTTTATGTTCAGATTATTCATGAAAAGTTTTTGAGATGCCTCTGAATTATATCATCTCTTAAGTGCATGATCATTATAGCTTCGTAATGCTCTCTGATCTATTGATGTGCTTTGGCCAAGTAGATTGATATTTCATCGGTGGGAGTGGTGCGTTGTGGTAGGTTCAACCTGGCGAGTTTCTATATCCCAGTGACAAAGTAGGGGGCAAGATGCATCTTTGTGTTGTTGCTACTAAGGATAAAACGACGGGGTTCATTCATTTTGTTTGAGTTTACTTTGTCTACATCATGTCATTGTTCTCCAAGAATTACTCTTTTTACTTAATACTCTAGATGCATGCTAGATAGCAGTCGATGAGTGGAGTAATAGTAATAGGTGCAGGCAGGAGTCGGCCTATTTTCTTGTGGACGTGATGCCTATATATACATGATCATTGCCGTGAAAATCGCATAACTATCCGCTTTTCTATCAATTGTCCAACAGTAATTTGTTTACCCACCGTATACTGCCTACATGATAGATGCCACTAGAGAACACTATGGCCCCCGGGTCTATTCCCTTATATATTGCCAACGCTATTATTACCTCCCTACCTTTATTTAATTTTTATTTATTTTGCTTTTATAAACAATTATCTACACAACTCATTTGCTTGCAAATAACAAGATCAAGGGGATTGACAACCCTCTTGCCCGCGTTGGGTGCAGTCGTTTGTTCCTTTGTGTGCAGCCACTGAAGATGGTTGAGGATTGATATTCCTATTGGTTCGATAAAACTTGGTTTCATAACCGAGGGAAATACTTATCCGCTTTGTGCTGCAATTACCCATTCCTCTTCACAGAAAACCCAATGCAAATCACAAGTATCATGAAGGATTTCTGGCGCCGTTGCCGGGGAATATCATCATCAACTACCAAGTAACTTCACACACATTTTCATTCACTTGTTCTTCTTTTTATTTGCTGTTATATTTAGCTTGTCACATAAAAATCAAAATACAAAAATATTTACCTTTGCTTGTTACTAGTTTACTCTTTTGCTTGCTTGAAGTTGCTATCATGTCTGAGTTTGAGAAAGTTATTGTTGAGAGCGCTAGTGAACATAGTGCTAGTGACACGGAAGAGGATAGAATGAATATTGTTGATGATATCCATGAACCTCCTAAAAATCAAGTTCTTAGCAGTAATACCCACACGGTTTTAAAATAAAAAATCTATGAAGTGGGTAGTAGGAACATCATTGGGAAACATATTATAGAAGAATTTTTTGAGTGCTCGGGAGCAATCCATTTTACTAATGGAACCATACTTGAGGAGACAAGTTGTTATGTGGATGCTATTACAATGTTAATTTTGAAGCTAGAAAGAAAATTTGTGCATCTCCATCCTATGCTCCAAAAGATATTTTTGGGACTTCTGAATATTCGTAATCCTAAGATTAAGAAAACTGTTACCATCATCCTTATGCATGAATTTGATTATATAGTGCGGAAGCAATAGATATATTTTCTTTTTATAGAGTTAAATCTGAAACTCCCCCTATAGAAGTGATCCTACATAATAAAGATGCTTTGCGTATGATGGAATCCGGTAATTGCCAAGGTTTTAGTGAGAATATGAGGAGAAATGCTTCTCCCGAAGAATTAACGCAAGCTTTATTCCTTCATACTTGTGATAAATTTGAGTGGATTTCTAAAGGAACAAATGAAGGGTTTAGTGAAGATTGGCATGAAAACACTATTAGGGAACCCATCAATGATGAAATTCATGTTTTGTATGAAGATCTCTATGATGATAATGATGTTAGTGATGATATTATGAATCCTTTTGACCGCTTGAGCCCTTCCACTAAATTTGAGAAAGGAGATTTATTAAGTAAGATCTTAGAAGAGCTAATTTTGAAGTACATGAAGGGGAGTGGACCCCCTATGGTCAAAGATGACAATACTTGAAACTATGCATTATGCCTAGCTAGGGGCAAAAAACAATAGAGCTTGTTGGGAGGCAAACCAATAGTTATCTTTAAATTTTTGCTTAGAACTTTCTGTTTATTTTTAATAGCATGTCTATTTCCTATGTAATGATTATGTTTTTGTGTTTAAATTAGTGTTTGTGCCAAGTAAAGCCTTTGGGATGACTCACAAGATGAGTAGAATCGATGCTGAAACAAAACAGAAACTTTTGACTCATGTATAGGATTTTTTTTTCTGGAGAGTGATAATGATCTGAAATTTCTACACAGTATTTATATACAGATTTTCGAGCTTGTCCTAATTTTTCAGAATTTTTAGATTTACATAAGTATAGGGTCTTTACAGATTACTACAGACTGTTCAGTTTTAGACAGATTCTGTTTTTGCTTGCATAGTTGCTTATTTTGATTAAACTATGGATTGTATCGGGGGGTATAAGCCACGAAGAAGTTAGAATACAGTACCTATTATGCATTTATTAAATTTGAATCAATTTACAACAATACTTAAAGTATGCAATATGTTTCTTATACTAACGGATCTCACGAGGTTTTGTTGAGTTTTGTGTGATTGAAGTTTTCAAGTTTTGGGTGTTATCTTGATGGACAAGGGAATAAGGAGTAGCAAGAGCCTAATCTTGGGGATGCCCAAGGCACCCCAAGGTAATATTTTAAAGGAGACTCAAGCATCTAAGCTTGGGGATGCCCCGGTAGGCATCCCCTCTTTCGTCTCAAATTCATCGGTATGTCACTTGGAGCTATATTTTTATTCGTCACATGATATGAGTTTTAATTGGAGCGTCGTTTTCTTTTGTTTGCTTTTACTTTGAGTTTGAAACAATCATTGTTTGCTGGACACACCTATTTAACAGAGACACACCTTCATCATAATTTGTTAGAATACTCTATGTGCTTCACTTATATCTTTTAAGCTTAGCAGTTGCTCTAGTACTTCACTTTTATCTTTTTGAGCAAGATGGCGTGTAGATTTAAAGAAATGATTTCACTCTTGTTCTTCACTTATATTTGTTTGATAGTTAATAAATAGTGATGGTAATTTGCATGGTTCACACAGACTAGTCCAAAAATATTAGGTATTCAAAGAGTGATAATAAAACCATCATGTACACATATAAATAAATTGTGGGTCAATGATATTGATGTAGTAATATGAAATAGGTGTGAGTTAATAATTGTTAAACCGTAGAAGTGCCGATATTAAGAGGGGTTGACCTTTTTGTTCGTCTAAAAATTAAAGAGGCATGGTGATGATATGTGAGCATTTCTATTCCTCGTTGAAATCCTAGTGTTGTTTTGGGTCGGAAGCGCACGATGGTTAACTCCTACCAACCTCTTCCCCCGGGGCATGCGATTAGTACTTTGATTTATGATAAACTAATAAAACTTTGCAATAAGTATATGAGTTTTTCATGACTAATGTGAAACCATGGACATACGCAATCTCACCTTTTCATAATTTGCTAGCCTCTTGGGTACCGTGCATAGCCCGTTATCACCTCGAGGATCGGTGCAACTTTCGCCGATGCATCCAAACCCCGTCACATGACACGCTCTGTTGCACATAAGCCTTATCATATCTTCCTCAAAACAGCCATCGTACCTACCTATCATGGCATTTCCATAGACATTCCGAGATATATTGCCATGCAAATTCCATCGTAAATTCACATGACTAGTTTGTTCATCGTCATATTGCTTTGCATGATCATATAGAGGTGACATAGTATTTGTGGCAAAGCCATCGTCATAATGTTTTTGATACATGTCATTGATACGTCTCCAACGTATCGATAATTTATGAAGTATTCATGCCATGATTCCCTATGTTTACACTACTTTTATATGGTTTTGATGCACTTTATATGATTCATTTAGAACTAACCCGGACTGACGCTGTTTTTAGCAGAACTATCGTGGTGTTGTTTTTTGTGCAAAAATAAAAGTTCTACAAATGCAACGAAACTTTTTGATGATTTTTTTTGGAACAAAAGAGGCACTAGAAGCTTCTTGGGAGGGCCAGAAGATCCACGAGGTGGCCACAACCCACCAGGGCATGCGAGCCCCCTCTGGCGCGCACTGGTGTCTTGTGGGCCCCTCGTGGCCCATCTTAGCGTGAAACCGACGCCCAAAAATCCTATATATTCAGAAACCCCCAGAAATAACCCTAGATCAGAAGTTCCACCACCGCAACTCTCTGTATCGATGAAAAACCAATCTGGAGGCGTTCTAGTACCCTGCCGGAGAGGGTAGATCATCTTCGGTGGCCATCTTCATCATCCTGGTGGAGGCCATGACGAGGAGGGAGTAGTCCACCCTCGGGGCTGAGGGTATGTACCAGTAGCAATGTGTTCAATCTCTTTCTCTCGTGTTCTTGAGATGTCACGATCTTGATGTATCACGGGCTTTGTTAATATAGTTGGATCTTATGGTGTTTTTCCCTCTCTATCTTGTTGTGATGAATTGAGTTTTCCCTTTGAGATTTCGTTATTACCCGATTGAATACTTTTATGGATTTGAGAGCACTTGATCTATGTCTTTGCACTCAACTCGCGGATTCCCGAGGTGACATTGGGGTAATCTATGCATAGGGGTTGATGCACGTTTTCGTCCTACTTTCTTCGGTAGAAATCTTGGGGCACACTTTGAGGTTCTTTGTGTTGGATTGAGTATTATGAATCTAAAATTGTTTGATGCGTATCGTATAATTAACTCATGGATACTTGTGGTGACATTGGAGTATCTAGTTGACATTAGAGTTGGTTGATGCGTATCATATGGTGTTATTTTAGTACGAACTCTTAGATAGATCGATCGGAAGGATAACTTGGTGTTATTTTAGTAAGAACTCTTGGATAGATCGATCGGAAAGGATAACTTTAAGGTGGTTTCGTACCCTACAAACAATTTCTTCTTATGTTCTCCCCTAGATAAGAACTTTGGAGTGATTCTTCGTTGCACGTTGAGGGATGGTTATGTGATCCAATTATATTAACATTGTTGAGAGATTGCACTAGCGAAAGTACGGACCCTAGGCCTTGTTTTCAAGCATTGCAATACCGTTTGTGCTCACTTTTGTTACTTGCTACCTTGATGTTTTTTATCGTTACTATTACAAAAATCAATACCTACTATCATTACTACACTTGTATCACCATCTCTTCGCCAAACTAGTGCACCTATACAATTTACCATTGTATTTGGTGTGTTGGGGACACAAGAGACTTTTTATTATTTGGTTGTAGGGTTGTTTGAGAGAGACCATATTAATCCTACGCCTCCCACAGATTGATAAACCTTAGGTCATCCACTTGAGGGAAATTTGCTACTGTCCTACAAAACTCTGCGCTTGGAGGCCCAACACGAGTCTACAAGAACAAGTTGTGTAGTAGACATCAAGCTCTTTTCTGGCGCCGTTGCCGGGGAGGTGAGTGCTTGAAGGTATATCTTTAGATCTTGCAATTAAATCTTTTAGTTTCTTGTTTTTCACTAGTTTGGTTTTATAAAAGAAAACTACAAAAAAATGGAGTTTAGGTTGCCTCTATTGCTTCGTCTTTTTAATGTCTTTCGTGAAAATGATGGTTTGGAAAATTGTGCTCAATTGGTAGAGGAAGAATTTATGAAAATACTTAATGAGAATTCCTTGAATGATGAGCATGATAGAAATATTGTTAGTATGAATTCTATGAATATCCATGATGCTAATGATATGCAAAGCCACAAGCTTGGGGATGCTATGTTTGATGAATATGGTATTTTTAGTCCCCCAAGTTTTGATGAGCAAATTTATGATGATGATGGCATGCCTCCTATCTATGATGATTATGGTGATGACATGTATGATACAAAAAGTGATAGTAACTTTGAAACTTGTCATCATGATATTAATGTTCAATTTGGTTATGCCAATCAAGTGTCAAATGATAGTTATTTTGTTGAGTTTGCTCCCACTACAATGAATGAGAAGAAATTTGCTTATGTCGAGAGTGATAAATTTTCTATGCTTGTGGATCATGACAAGAATGCTTTATGTGATAGTTATATTATTGAATTTATTCATGATGCTACTGAAAATTACTATGAGAGAGGAACATATGCTTTTACATATTGCAATAATATCAAGTTTCCTCTCTATATGTTCAAAGTTTTAAAGTTATGCTTGTTTTGCCTTCC
Source organism: Elymus sibiricus (assembly GCA_039707655.1). NCBI lineage: Eukaryota > Viridiplantae > Streptophyta > Magnoliopsida > Poales > Poaceae > Elymus > Elymus sibiricus. The sequence goes on from CM077669.1 coordinate 372,609,839, forward strand.
TATTCTAGTTGATTGTTGCTCCCATAAATTGTTTGCTCACAAAATCCCTATGCATAGGAATTGGGTTAGACTTAAATGTGCTTGTCATGAGATTCATGATGCTCTCTTGCATGTTTCAATTACTATTCCTATATGAGCATCATTGAAATCATCATGCCTAGCTAAAAGGCTTTAAAGAAAAGCGCTTGTTAGGAGACAACCCAACAATTTCACTTTATGTTTTTGTGTGTTAACATGATTAATCTAATGTATTAATCATGTTTTGTATCTTTTATTTCAATAAAGTGCCAAGTAAAGCCTTTGGGATGACTCACAAGATGAGTAGAATTGATGCTGAACCAAAACAGAAACTTTTGACTCCAGTACAGGAATTTTCATTTTTTACTGGAGTGTGATAATGATCTGAAATTTTTACACAGTCATGATATACAAATTATTCAGGTTTTCCTAATTTTTCAGAATTTTTAGATACATGGGAGTATGGCTATACTACAGATTTTCATAGACTGTTCTGTTTTTGACATATTCTGTTTTGCATGCATAGTTTGCTTGCTTTAGTGTTTCCATAGCTTATATTTAGTGGTATAAATTATGGGAATGATAGAATACAGTAGGTATCATGTGGGAACAATTATGAATCTTGTCTTAACAGTACCTAAGTGAATGATCTATATTTACTATACTAACCCATCTCACGAAGTTCCGTTAAGTTTTGTGTGATTGAAGTTTTCAAGTTTTGGGTGAGATATCGATATGAGGAGAATAAGGAGTTGTAAAACCCTAAGCTTGGTGATTCCCAAGGCACCCCCAAGGTAATATCCAAGGAAGACTCAAGAGTCTAAGCTTGGGGATGCGCCGGAAGGCATCCCCTCTTTCATCTCCAACATTATCGGTATATCCTACTTGGAGCTATATTTTTATTCGTCACATGATATGTGTTTTACTTGGAGCGTCATTTTATTTTGTTTTTCTCTGTTATATATTATTTATAATCTTGTTTTTAAATAAAAGTTCCAAGAATTGCCTTAGGATGCTTGCTTTACATGTTTGATGTTTGCTGTGTAAAAACAGAAACTTTTGCTGTAGTGTTTGAATTTTCATATTTTACTGGAACGTGGAAAGTTTCTGAAATTTCTACACAGTGTTTTCATATGAATTCTTTATCACGTACTAAAGTTTCATAATTTTTTGAGTTACAGAAGTACACTGTTTTCATAAATTGCTATAGACTGTTCTGTTTGAACAGATTGTTGTCATAGTTTTGTTATCTACTTATCCTATAGTTTCCATAGCCTATATTGGTAGATATAAATTGTGGAAACGATAGTAAATAGTAGATGATGTTTGGAAATTATTGTGCAACTTGTCTTGGCAGTACAAGAAGTGTGGACTTATTCTTATGTGTACTAACCTATCTCACGAGTTCTTTTCGAGTTTTTGTGGATGAAGTTTTTAAGATTTAGGGAAACCGTGATATAAAAGGAATTAAGGAGACACAAAAGCTCAATATTGGGGATGCCCAAGGCATCCCAAGATAATATTTCAAGAATTCTCAAGCATCTAAGCTTGGGGATGCCCCGGTAGGCATCCCACCTTTCTTCATCAACAATTATCGGTTAGTAGCGGTTGAGCCTAAGTTTTTTGCTGCTTCACATGATATATGCTATTCTTGGAATGTCATTTTATTTTGTTTTCCTTGCTGCTTTAATAAAATACTTAGATCTTAAAGTTTTTAGATGATAGAGAGTTCTCAAATGGCTACCCATTTACTTAACTACTCGCTTGATCTTCACTTATATCTTTTTGGAGTAGCTTGTCATTTACTCTTGTGCTTCACTTATATCCTATGAGTAAATTGTTGAATGAATTGAATACCATGAAGTTGAAATTATATGTTCATATCATTCCTAGTAGTAGCTTCATATTGGGTTTAGAAAGTGAAATCTTTTGAAGCTTGACAATCGCAATATTGGTCATACAAGCAATTCGTGAATGATTAGTATAAGGAAGAGAACTTTCACATACAGATATATTATCTTGGACATCTTCTATGATTGTGAATACCCATTAATTATTTTCAAACTTGAGCAAATTAGTTGAAGTTGGACAAGGAAGACAACGTAATGAGTTATGGTTGTGTATATTTGCATAGAAGTTATATTGTTATGGATCCTCCAACATGTGGCGTTTGCTTAGGATCTTTTGCTAGCCAAAAATTCGTACTAAGTAGAGATACTACTTGTGCATCCAAAAACCCTTTAACCCAGTTTCTTGCCATGAGTGTCCACCATACCTACATATGGATTGAATAAGATCCTTCAAGTAAGTTGTCATCGGTGCAAAAAGGCAATAAAATTGCTTCAAATGTGTTTGATCATTTAGTGTAAGAGAAAATTGAGTGTTGTACGAACTTGTGATGGCAAAGTAATAAAAGCGACGAACTTCATAACAAAGGTTGCTATCATAAGGGGCAATATAACATGACGTTCTTTTGCATTAAGGGATTGTGCATACAAAACCAAAAAGCGCATGACAACCTCTGCTTCCCTCTGCAAAGGGCCTATCTTTTACCTTTCAGTATTTACTTTTTTGCAAGAGTCAATAGTATGCATTCTCATTTCAACCTCAATTATTCTCTAGTTGGCAAGCATCATGTGGTGGGTAAAGATCTAGGCACATATGGCCAGTAAAATATATTTGATCATGACTTATTATTGTTGACAATTATCTCTATGATAAATGAGTTGGGAGGCGAAACATTAAGCCCCTATCTTTATCTATGTTCGATGGATGCCATTTGTTCTAAAAATATGCTTTGAGCACTAGCAATCATAGAAGACTATATGATGATTGAGTATGTGGAGCTCTTACTTAGGCTTTGTTGAGAATAAGTTGAATTGCAATTGTTTGGTGACTAAGAACATAGGTTGTTAAGTTTCAAGAGAATTCATTGTTTGAACTATAGCATGTGAATTGGTTGCTACTCTATCATGATGATTTTTATGAGAAAAAGTTGCTGGTTATGATGCTAGAAAAGTGACTGAAATTATCAATGATCAAAACTATTCACTATGCTAGCATTCACACTTCATAAATTATTTCTTTTATCATTTACCTACTCGAGGACGAGCACGAATTAAGATTTGGGATGCTGATATGTCTCCAACGTATCGATAATTTATGAAGTATTCATGCCATGATTGCCCATGTTTACAATACTTTTATATGGTTTTGATGCACATTATATGATTTATTTAGAACTAACCTGGACTGACGTTGTTTTCAACAGAACTACCGTGGTGTTGTTTTTTGTGCAGAAATAAAAGCTCTCCAAATGCAACGAAACTTGTTGATGATTTTTTTGAACAAAAGAGGCAGTAGAAGCTTCGTGGGAGGGCCAGAAGATCCACGGGGTGTCCACAACCCACCAGGGCGCGCCAGCCCCCTCTGGCACGCCCTGGTGTCTTGTGGGCCCCTCGTGGCCCATCTTCGCATGAAACCGACGCCCAAAAATACTATATATTCAGAAACCCCCAGAAATAACCCTAGATTAGAAGTTTCACCACCGCAACTCTCTGTATCGACGAAAAACCAATCTGGAGGCGTTCCAGTATCCTGCCGGAGAGGGTAGATCATCTCCGGCAGCCATCTTCATCATCTCGGCAGAGGCCATGACGAGGAGGGAGTAGTCCACCCTCGGGGTTGAGGGTATGTACCAGTAGCTATGTGTTAAATCTCTGTCTCTCGTGCTCTTGAGATGTCACGATCTTGATGTATCACGGGCTTTGTTAATATAGTTGGATCATATGGTGTTTTCCCTCTCTATGTTGTTGTGATGAATTGAGTTTTCCCTTTGAGATTTCGTTATTACCGGATTGAATACTTTTATGGATTTGAGAGCACTTGATCTATGTCTTGGCACTCAACTCGCGGATTCCCGAGGTGACATTGGGGTAATCTATGCATAGGGGTTGATGCACGTTTTCGTCCTACTTTCTTTGGTAGAAATCTTGGGGCACACTTTGAGGTTATTTGTGTTGGATTAAGTATTATGAATCTGAAATTGTTTGATGAGTATCGTATAATTAACTCATGGATACTTGTGGTGACATTGGAGTATCTAGGTGACATTAGAGTTGGTTGATGCGTATCATATGGTGTTATTTTTGTACGAACTCTTAGATAGATAGATCGGAAAGGATAGCTTGGTGTTATTTTAGTATGAACTCTTGGATAGATTGATCGGAAAGGATAACTTTAAGGTGGTTTCGTACCCTACAAACAATTTCTTCTTATGTTCTCCCCTAGATAAGAACTTTGGAGTGATTCTTCGTTGCACGTTGAGGGATGGTTATGTGATCCAATTATATTAGCATTGTTGAGAGATTGCACTAGCGAAAGTATGGACCCTAGGCCTTGTTTTCAAGCATTGCAATACCGTTTGTGCTCACTTTTGTTACTTGCTACCTTGATGTTTTTATTGTTACTATTACAAAAATCAATACCTACTATCATTACTACACTTGTATCACCATCTCTTCGCCGAACTAGTGCACCTATACAATTTACCATTGTATTTGGTGTGTTGGGGACACATGAGACTTTTTATTATTTGGTTGCAGGGTTGTTTGAGAGAGACCATCTTCATCCTACGCCTACTACGGGTTGATAAACCTTAGGTCATCCACTTGAGGTAAATTTGCTATTGTCCTACAAAACTCTATGCTTGGAGGGCCAACACGAGTGTACAAGAACAAGTTGTGTAGTAGACATCAGTCACGCTAGATCATTGCACATCCTGGTACACTGCCAGAGGCATTCATACAGAGTCATATCTTCATATCAGTTCTCCATGATGAGTTGTAATTAAATAAAAGTGTGATGATCATCATTATTTGAGCATTGTCCCAGTGAGGAAAGAATGATGGAGACGATGATTCTCCCATAAGTCGAGATGAGACTCCGGACGAAAATAAGATGGGGGAGGCCAAATGAGCCCACCATCCATTCAAAAAAATGAGAGAAAATGAGAGAAGGGACTTTGCTACTATCTTTTACCACACTTGTGCCTCAAAGTGGCACCATGTTCCTCATGTAGAGAGTCTCATTGATATATCACTTTCATATGCTAGTGGGAATTACCTACTCATTATTACAAACTTGGCTTGTATATTCCTATGACGGGCTTCCTCAAATGCCCGAGGTCTTCATGAGAAAGCAAGTTGGATGCATAGCCCACTTAGCTTCATTTGAGATTTCATACACTTATAGCTCCAGTGCATCATTTGCATGGCAATCCCCACTCCTCGCATTGACATCTATCGATGGGCATCTCCATAGCCCGTTGGTACGCCTAGTTGATGTGAGACTATCTTCTCCACTTCCTACCCCTTTGATATCTACCACTATACTCTATTCCACCTAAATGCTATGTCCAATGGCTCACGCTCATGTATTGCATGAAGAATAAAAAGTTGATGCATATTGAAAAAGTACAAACCAATTGCCGGACTTGGACACCGTGGTGCTTAACATTTGTATTAATGTGGTGAATATGGAGCCATGCCTTGCTAATACAATAAGATGAATGGGGGGGGGGGGTAAACATTTCTTAAGGATTGTATACTTTAGGAACGAACAATTATGTTTCTTACATTTCAATTATTGCCATGTTAATATTTGTTGACTCATCTTTTCTCAATGAGCATACATGCACAAGATTACATAGTGGATAGCATGTCACATCAAAAATTCTGTTTTTATCATTGACGTACTCGAGGACGAGTAGGAATTAAGCTTGGGGATGCTTGATACGTATCCAACGTATCTATAATTTTTGATTGTTCCATGCTGATATACTATCATTCTAGGATACTTTTTTGGTCATTATTTACCAATTTATAATATTTTTGAGCACTAACCTATTGACAGTTGATGTTTTCTGCGTGTTTTTTGCTTTTCAGGTTTACTATACCATACGAAGTCCAATTGCCACGAAACTTTTTGATGATTTTTTTGGACTATATGAAGACCTAGAAGCTTCGGAAGGAAGCCAGGAGGTGCACGAGGGACGCACGACACATCAAGGCGCGCCCTGGGGGGGCTGATATGTGGTGGCCCCCTCGGGCGTCTCCCGACGTCCCTCTTCGGCCTATAAATTCTCTAAAATCCTAAAAACCATGGAGGCAGTCCCTTTTTTCCGTCGCCGCAAGTCTCTGTTCCGTCGTGAGGCCATCTGGAGCTCCGTTCCGGCACCCTGCCGGAGGGGGGATCGATCACGGAGGGCCTCTTCATCAACCTCGCCACCCTCATGATGATGTGTGAGTAGTTCACCACAAACCTATGGGTCCATAGCTAGTACCTAGATGGCAATCTCTCTCTCTTATGATCTTCAATACAATGGTCATCGCATCTTCGCTTTGATCTATCCGATGTAATCCTATTGTGCTGTAACAGCCCGAGACCGACGCTCCAGAAGATTCCCCTTTTATTTCGTTGTCATCGTGTGTTTCGTCTGGTTGTCGCATTCATCATCGCATCATTCGCATCATCAGCATTGCATCGGCACTCCGTTGCCATCATGTTTTGAAAACTTGCATCCGATCGTAGTTGCCGGTTCTCTCCATTCGTGTCATCGACCGTTTCGAGTCCAACCACACAGGCATGCGCCCGCGGCATCGAAAAAAATATCATTTTTAAAGTGAGCGAAAAATATTGTCGGATTGGGTCGAAAGTTGGAATGCGGTCTTGTTATATTGTAGGTAGACCGCCTGCCAAGTTTTGTCACAATCGTAGGTCGTTTGATGCCCGAACGGTCGACCGTAGCGGCACCGTCATCGGTTTATTATCGGACGTTTTCGGAGTTTTAAAATCAAGTGCCGGGCGGCAAACTTCCTTCTCTTCTCAGCCCAATGCTCTCTAACACAGCCCACCTAGCTCACCAAACCCAACTCCGTAGCCGGAGCCGTCGGATCGCGATCCTACGCTTCGAAAACGGATGAAATAGCTAACCCTGGCCCCCAAATTAGCCCCTGCTATAAAAGGAATCACCCCATCCAAAAACGGCAAGAAAACCCTAGCCCCTAGCCTCCTTCCTCGGATCCGGCGCCGCCAGCCACTGCCCGCCACTTGGTGCCGCCGCGAGTGCCCCCTCCAGCCATCCAGACCGCGCCACGTCGCGCTCGCGCCGCCGCCAACCGCCAGGGCCCGCGGACGGCCCGCTCCGGGCCTGAACCGGGCCGTGCCTCTGCCCGCGCTCCGTGCTGGTCTTCCTCGTGGCGTCCCCGAGCTCCCGGGTAGCGCTTCATCTCGCCGTCGGCCGGCCACCTCGCCGGAGCGGCCTCGCTGGACGTCGCCGCCGCCGCCGGGTCGACCTCGCCGTCCCTGTCCTTCCTCCCCCCATGCCCGAGCTCACCCCGAGCTCCTCCTCTCCGGCAGGTCCACCGCAGCCATGGGTGCCCCGCCGGACCTCAAGCTGTTGCCGGATCAGGCCGGGAACGGGTGGATCCAGGAGGCCCGCTCCAGATCCGCCGTCTGGAGTTGCCGGCACCCGCCGCCCGCCGTCCTTGTTGGCCGAAGGAGCCACCATGTCCTCGCCTCAATTGGGATCGAGGAGGCAGCGCCTCGATGCATTGACCACGTCGGCGTCCCCAGCGCCCGAACCACTCGGTCGCCTCACTGGGCTGCGAGGGCGCCAGGCCCAGCCTCCCGCGTTGACCAGCTTAAGTGCCAGGCCCAGCTCACCCCAGCCGCGTCCGGCCTGCCGTGGACCTCCTCACCAAGCCGGCCCAACTTCTGTTGGCCCGAGGTGAGCTCGCAATCTTCCCTATCTTTCGCCCACGGGCACCATTTGGTATGAGACGCCTAGTGCCCAATTGGCCCAGCTTCGTCTAGTTTCGGCCCGCTTGCGTGTGGGCTATCCAGCGCTTAGTGCACGTTCTATTATGTCGCGCTCACCTGTTTAGGCCCGTATCATTTTTTTTCCAGATCCGTGAATTTCTCAATTGTCCAGTGAATTACAGATTTTCAGAAAAAACCCCTGGACTTCATGCATTTAATATCTCACAAACCGTGCATCGGATTAAAATGATTTAAAAATGTGAAATGCTTAGAGTTTCATGTAGATTCACAATATACAACTTTCAACCATGATAAAAATGTTTAACTTGCTGTTTGCATTAATTTGCATAAATGCCATGTGAAAATGATTTATTTCATAACTAATTAACCGTAGCTCCGTTTAAAATGTTACACATATGTAACTTGGCTAGAAAAACGTGTAGGATCACATGGCACACTTTATTTTGTTGTTTAACAAATATAAATTGTGTTAGGACAGATCTGGACCAAATTCACAATATGCATATGAGGTTGTTTCAGAAATGCTAGATGTTGCTTCCGGCCTCATTTAAAATGCCTAGTTGATGTAGTTGTTCATGCTTCACCTCTTGCCATGATAAACAACATTTAAAATGATTGTTTAGTTAAACAACATTAACCACATTTCTCATAATATGGAGAGTTATTATTTTGTTGTATGTTTGTTTTCCCTCTCCATTTAAAATTGCTTTAATTCCATCTTCACCTTATGCCATGACCACCCATGTTAAACAACATTTAATATTGATGAGTACCTAAACAAGAGTGAACTAAATAATTCGAACGTGGAGTTTCGTCAATATGCAACTCGTTGCATGTTGAACTTCACTTAATTTGTAGTGTTTGATTGTTGTGCTTTGCCATGCCATGTCTTGCATATTTAAACTTGACATGCATCATCATTGCTTGCGCATCATGTCATGAATATGGTGTGGTGTTTACCGTGTCATTTGTTTGTTTCCGGATTGCTTCTTCTCGATAGAGTACCGAAAGCGTTCGGTGTGTGAGGATTCGTTCGACTACGTTGGATCGTCTTGTTCAAGGATTCGTTCTTCTTCCAAGCGGGATCTCAGGCAAGATAATCATTTCCCTGGATACCATTACTATCATTGCCATGCTAGATGTCTCGTTTCTATCGCTGTCTCGCTACCTACCACTTGTATGTCAAGCCTCCCAAATTGCCATGAAAAGCCTCTAACCCCTCCACATCCCAGCAAAACATTGTTTGGCTATGTTACCGCTTGCTCAGCCCTTCTTATAGCGTTGCTAGTTGCAGGTGCAAGTTCTTCCATGTGCAACATGGATATTTTGTTATATCACAATATTATTGCTATTTAATTTAATGCACATATATACTTGGTAAAGGGTGGAAGGCTTGGCCTTTTGCTTGGTGTTTTGTTCCACTCTTGCCGCCCTAGTTACTTGTGTACCGGTGTTATGTTCCATATTGAGCGCTCCTAACATGCTCGGGGTTGTTATGGGGAGCCCCTTGATTATCGTTTTGGGATAAAACTCGTCTGGCAAGGCCCAACTTTGGTACTACATTTGCCTAATAACTAATAAATCTTCATAGGGAGTAATTAACCCGAGGATCTTTAATCAACAACCCGGGCCAGTGCTCCTCATGAGTGTTGGTCCAAAACAGAGCCACTTGCGGGGCCACCTCGAGGCAACTCGAGGGATTTCTATCAAGTCGTCGTACATAGTGTTCATCCGGTCGTGTCCTGAGAACGAGATACGCGGCTCCTATCGGGTTCGTCGACACGTCGGGCGGCCTTGGTGGATTTGTTTTACCTTTCTTGAAGGTCTTGTGCGAGGAATTCCGATACTTTGGGCTTTCTCGAGGTTGAGGTTTTCCAATGAAATTTCCTGGGAAATCATGGGATTCGTGGTCGAGGTTATTCCCGCGGCGTGTGGTTAGTTTGTGATGGATGAGTTGGAGCACCCCTGCAGGGTTAAATCTTTCGGAAAGCCATGTCCGCGGTTAAGTGGCAACTTGGAAACTTTGTTTAACACCCGGTCATAGCAAACTTGAAGTAAACTCAAATAAAATACACCAACCGGGTGCGTAACCATGACTGTCTCTTCTCGTGAGTCCTTATTCGAGAGAGAACATGGTGGGGTTATGTTTGACGTAAGTAGGTGTTCAGGATCTCTTAGAGATCATTACTAGATCACGTCCGTTTATGTGACAATCATCCCCCTTTATTCTTGTACTCGTAAGTTAGCCACTCAAATAAATTCTTAGTGCTTGTTGCAGCCTCACCACTTAACCATACCTTACCCATTAAGCTTTAATAGTCTTGATACCCTTGGAAATGAGATTGATGAGTCCCTGTGGCTCACAGATTACTACAACAACAATTGCAGGTACAGGTAATGCGATGATTTGACGTGAGCGCGATGCTTGTTTGATTTGGAGTTCTTCTTCTTCTTCGATCTAGGATGGGTTCCAGGCCGGCAGCCTGGGATAGCAAGGATAGATGTCATTTTATCGTTTGTTTTCGTCCGTAGTCGGACCTTGCTCTTATGTATGATGTTTGGATATGTTATTGTCTGTAGTCTCTCATTATTCCAGTGCCCGGAAAGGATTCTCAAATTCTTCTCAATTGGTGTCTCTTCGTTCGTCTCTCATTATTCCGGTGCCTTGCTGAAGTTTTCTTTTAGTGGATCGTGATCTCTTTGTTCTCATGCATATCCATTCGTTTGAAGTATTCTCATTCGTTTCAAATCCTTTCCGACGTTGTGTTGAAGACTTCTTCAAGTTCGTGCTATATCTCTCTTCAATATTTTCAGAAGAATAAGTAGTATGCCAAATCCGTTGCTTGTCATCAATTTAAGTTGATGAAGGATAAGCATAACATAATTCTTATTCTTGTTTCATCAAGTGATTTCAATCCTTCTTCCGGAGGTTGTTCATATATCAAATTCCTTATCCCAAGTGCTCATCATTTCTTTTTCGGAGTTCCAAGTTGTCTCAAGTATCTCTTCGTGAAGCTTCATCTAAATCTTTGCAAGACCTCAATCTTGTTCATTTTGCAACCTTCAATTCTTTTCTATCATCCTTTCGTTTCGGAGTTCTTTCCGGAGGTTCTTCATGGTGGTTCATCAAGATTTCTTTCATTCTCAAGTGTTCTTCAAGATTTTGTTGGAGGTCCTCAAGTCTTGCATTTCAAAGTGCAATTCTTTCTCCCTTATCTTTTGAGATGGTATTATAGCATTCTTGATTCATGAGGAGTCTCGAAGAGAATTATCAAGAATGAGATATTTAAACCCATCATTTCTTTCTCGGAGTTATCTTGGATTGGATTTCACCAAAAGCATGTCCTAAGGATTGTTGCTATCATGGTGCTTATCAATCATCCAAGTTTTCAAGGTATCTTCTTGGTGAAAGAAGTTCTGCATATCGTGTTGCTCCCAAGCAATCTTTGTTTCCATTAGTGGCCGGTTGTCACCCCATAATTTTGAGATGTTCTCCATAAGCCCACAACAAGCTTGTTCTTTCCGTTGTTGACTTAACAACAACTCCATTAAATCCTTCTTCGTAAAGGTCGCTTTTCAAATTCAAGTGTGGTAAGAATTGTCATTTTCTTCTTCGTTCTTTTCTTTCAAACGATCTAGCTTATATTCTTTTGGTCAAGAGGCATTGTGATGTTGCTTCCTTTGTTCCTTCATATTGTTTTGTCAAGATCATGTTCTTATCCATGCTTATTCATTTAACCGATATGTTGTCCTCTCTTCAAGTTCTTTTCATCTTATCAAGTTTTGCCTCACTATCCTACCGAAGTGCTGCCCAAATTTCTTTTGAATTCTTGCTTGTTCCTCATGCCATTCTTCATCTCTTCGCAACCTCTAAGTTTTGTTGGTTTCACTCGTTTGTCAAAGAAGCAACTAAGTTTTATCTCTTCCTTTCCTCTTCCTCTTCCCCTTCTCATTCTAAGATATCGGGGCGAGATCTCTTGTAAGTGGGGGAGAGTTGTAACAGACCGAGACCGACGCTCCAGAAGATTCCCCTTTTATTCCGTTGTCATCGTGTGTTTCGTCTAGTTGTCGCATTCATCATCGCATCATTCGCATCATCAGCATTGCATCGGCACTTCGTTGCCGTCATGTTTTGAAAACTTGCATCCGATCGTAGTTGCCGGTTCTCTCCGTTCGTGTCATCGTCCGTTTTGAGTCCAACCACACAGGCACGCGCCCGCGGCATCGAAAAAATATCGTTTTTAAAGTGCGCGAAAAATATTCTCGGATTGGGTCGAAAGTTGGCATGCGGTCTTGTTATATTGTAGGTAGACCGCCTGCCAAGTTTCGTCGCAATCGGAGGTCGTTTGATGCCCGAACGGTCGAGCGTAGCGGCACCGTCATCGGTTTATTATCGGACGTTTTCGGAGTTTTAAAATCAAGTGCCGGGCGGCAAACTTCCTTCTCTTCCCAGCTTCGTAATGTTCTCCTATCTATTGATATATGCTTTGGCCAAGTAGATTGATATTTCATCGGTGGGAGTGGTGCGTTGTGGTAGGTTCAACCTGGCGAGTTTCTATATCCCAGTGACAAAGTAGGGGACAAGATGCGTATTTGTGTTGTTGCTACTAAGGATAAAACGATAGGGTTCATTCATATTGTTTGAGTTTACTTTGTCTACATCATGTCATCGTTCTCCTAGCATTACTCTGTTTTACTTAATACTCTAGATGCATGCTGGATAGCGGTCGATGAGTGGAGTAGTAGTAATAGGTGCAGGCAAGAATCGACCTATTTGCTTATGGACGTGATGCCTATATATACATGATCATTGCCGTGAAAATCGCATAACTATCCGAATTTCTATCAATTTCCCAACAGTAATTTGTTTACCCACCGTATGCCTTGCTTATGAGAGATGCCACTAGAGAACTCTACGGCCCCCGGGTCTATTCACTTATAAATTCACAAACGCTGTCATTACCTTGCCTACATGAGAGATGCCACTAGAGAACACTATGGCCCCCGGGTCTATTCACTTATATATTTGCCAACGCTATTATTACCTCGCTGCCTTTATATACTTTTTATTTATTTTGCTTTTATCAACAATTATCTACACAACTCATTTGCTTGCAAATAACAAGATCAAGGGGATTGACAACCCTCTTGCCCGCGTTGGTTGCAAGTCGTTTGTTCATTTGTGTGCGGCCGCTGAAGATGGTTGAGGATTTATATTCCTATTGGTTCGATAAACCTTGGTTTCATAACTGAGGGAAATACTTATCTGCTTTGTGCTGCAATTACCCGTTCCTCTTCATGGAAAACCCAACGTAGATCAGAAGTATCATCAAGTTTTAGCCATTTGACCAAGTCTAGCAAACCCTACACATGCAAGTCTATGAGTAGTGCAGCGAAAAGTAATGACATTGCAAGTGTAAGTAAAGGGAGGGATAGGAAGATCAAACGCAATGAAGACACAGAGCTTTTTGGCGTGGTTCCGGTAGGTGGTGCTATCGTACGTCCACATTGATGGTTACTTCAACCGACGGAGGGTAACCGCCACGCAAGTCAACGAAGGGCTCCACCCATGAAGGGTCCACGAAGAAGCAACCTTGTTTATTCCACCATGGCTTACGTCCACGAAGGACTAGCTTCACTCGGGGTAGATCTTCACGAAGTAGGCGATCTCCTTGCCCTCACAAACTTCTTGGTTCAACTCCACATGATTTGGAGGCTCCCAAGTGACACCTAACCAATCTAGAAGACACCACTCTCCAAGAGGTAATAGATGTTGTGTTGATGATGAACTCCTTGCTCTTGTGCTTCAAAAGATGGTCTCCTCAACACTCGATCACTCTCTCACATAATTTGGCTTGGTAGAAGAGGATGACTAGGTGGAAAGCAACTTGGGGAGGCTAGAAATCAAGGATCTATTTGTTGGAGTGGAATCCCTTGATCTCAACACATGAGTAGGTGGTTCTCTCTTGGAAAATGAATGGTGGAAGTGCAGTTTCGTTCTGATGGCTCTCTCGAGTGGGTGGAGGGGTATTTATAGCCTTCTCCAAAAATCCAACCGTTACAACATTATTGCCCAACTCGGTGAAACCGAAGTTAAAACTCGGTTCTACCGACTAGTATAAAATGCCCTAACTTTTGGCTTTTTGGTGAGACCAAATGAAACATCTCGGTGAGACCGATTCGGTTTATCCTAGGCAGATCCAGTACTTCGGTGACACTGAAACATAAATCTTAGAAGTTTTGAAATTAAATATTTTGATCACAAAAGGTTGGTCACTGATTTTGGGTTGCACCGAATACAATCTCGGTTCTACCGAGGTGGTAGGGTTTGGCATAGGTTATGTCTAGAGCTGACTCGATGAGACCGAAGTAAAAACACTTGGTGGCACCGATTTGGCATTTTAGGGTTTTGGACAGAATGTTTTGTGAGAAAAAGATTGAGGCTTTTGGTGGCATATCTCTAAGCACTTGAGCAACCAGATCATCTCATTACCTCATCCACACTTAATAGTATTGGCTTTCCTATGGACTCAATTGTGATCAAATCACATAAAGTAAAATGTAGAGTCTTGAAGCTTTTTCCAATAAGAGTTCTTTGCATCTTAGGGGATCCTCCTCACAATTCATAGCTAGTCCATTCATTGAAATTTCCTGAAATATACTTGGTAGACTCATTAGTTCAGTGAACTATATGTTGTTATTAATTACCAAAACCACGTAGGGAGAAGTTGTGCTTTCACAACCCTCGGCTTGTTTTCCTCCAACATATCATGGAAAGTCGCCAGGCAGTCCTCAACGGGCATAAGATTGTCTGAGAAAACCGCATTTTGTGGGAGCGATGACAGATCGGCATCAACCTCAACGTTCATATCTAGCACCTTCTTGGTCGAACCTAGATCAGAGCATTTGGAGCAGCCCGAAGTGGCTTTCGAGTTTGTGGCACTTGGCACTGAGAAAGGCGAGTGCTCATCCGTCACAGTCGAGCAGGCAGCGTCACCCACAGCAGCCACTTGAGGTGCAGGATCCATGGAGTTTTCCTTGCTAGATCCATCATGCAAAGGTAATTTTGACGATGGGAATGCCCGGCCCAACTCAGAAGCAAGGATCTCGTGGAGGGTCAGACCTTGGACCAAGTTGGTACTGTAATAATCCGGAGGCAGGAGGATGGTATGGGATAATGATTGTCGCATCCTAGGAATGTCAACCGGGAGAAGCTTCAAACTCCGAGCAGAATGATGGAAAACACCGGCAGTCCACGACCAAACCAGTCCAGGAGCCGAGCGTAACTCCGGCGCGGGCACAAGAGCAATCGAACCCAGCACAACCACACGAAGGCACTGTTGTTTGGTCTTAGATGTGTGGCTAGAGTGGGTACCCGCCGTCTTATGAGCACTCTTGTCTTTATCTTTGCCTTTGTTACCCAGAACATCCCACGATTGAGTATCAATACTATGATCATCATCTTCCCTCACATCATCATACGGGAGTCTTGGATCAAACCCAGGTGGGGGTCAATAGGTGGACCACTAGCAGATGAGCCACCCAGCTCAGGCTCAACATGCATGATGAAACCTGTCCAACGACCAAAAATTTGAAAGAGCCTTTTAACCTTAGAAGCTTCCCGACACTAAATCTTGAGACAAACCGGGCCACATGAGCAGATGGATGATTCGTCAACTTCCACCACGACTACTCCAAGAACCTTGCAAATTTCCTTGATGACCAGCTTCACTCTTAGCTTTAGTGGTATATTGTGTACCACCACCCAAGATTCCTCCCAAAATGCATTGGCAGCAACATCTTCGACACGAGCATTGATACGTCTCTGTCGTATCTATAATTTTTGAATGTTTCATTCCATTATTATAACTTGCATATACTTTTGGCAATAATTATATGATTTTCTTGGACTAACATATTGATCCAGTGCCCAGTGTCAGTTCCTGTTTGTTGCATGTTTTTTGTTTTGTGAAAAATCCTTATTAAACGAAGTCCAAATGCGAGAAAAAATTGCGGAGATTTATTTTGGAATATATGTGATTTTTGGAAAAAGGAATCAACGTTAGACGATGTCCGAGTGGCCCACAAGCTACCAGGGCGTGCCCTACCCCCCAAGGCGCGCCCTCTGGCTTGTGGGCACCTTGGAGGTCGGTTGGCGGTCTCCTTCGGCCGTAAGGAAGCTAATATCTGGAAAAAAATACCCTCAAAATTTCAGCCCAATCGGAGCTATGGATCTCCGGATATTAAAGAAACGATGAAACAACAGAAAACAGGAACTCAGAGCATAAGAGAAACAGAGAGAGAAAGAGAGAGAGATCCAATCTCGAAGGGGTTCCTCCCCTACGGGAGTCATGACAGCCATGGACCAGAGGGGAAACTCTCCTCCCATCTAGGGGGCAAGGAAGAAGAAGAAGGAGGGGGGCTCTCTCCCCCTTTCTCCCGGTGGCGCCGGAGTGCCGCTGGGGGAACTAGCATGGCGGCGATCTACACCAACAACTACGTTGTCTTCCTCACCCCCACCATCATCTTCCCTCATCTATTTACAGCGGTC
Source organism: Elymus sibiricus (assembly GCA_039707655.1). Classification (NCBI taxonomy): domain Eukaryota; kingdom Viridiplantae; phylum Streptophyta; class Magnoliopsida; order Poales; family Poaceae; genus Elymus; species Elymus sibiricus. Next base: position 372,626,250 of record CM077669.1, read on the forward strand.
CACTGTGACGCCCCCAATTTCAACCGTACGCTAAACATACACGCAATGCGTACGACCAAGATTAGGGACTCACTGATCGATATCACAACACAACACTAGACACAAATTAAAGTCATACAGCTTCATATTACAAGCCAGGGGCCTCGAGGGCTCGAATACAAAGCTCGACAAAGCACGAGTCAGCGGAAGCAAATAATATCTCAGTACAGACATAAGTTAAACAAGTTTTGCCTTAAGAAGGCTAGCACAAACATAAGCAGCGGATCGAAAGAGGAGAGGCCTCCTGCCTGGGAACCTCCTAACTACTCCTGAGCGTCGGCACTCTCCACATAGTAGTAGGCTCCAGCGGTGGTGTAGTAGTCGTCTCCGGCGTACTCCATCTCCTGGGCTCCATCGTCTGAACGCAGAAACGTATCGAGGGGGGAAAGAGAAAGCAAAGCAGCGGTGAGTACTCATCCAAAGTACTCGCAAGACTGACATCAGAACTATACTAAGTATGCATCAGTATCAAGGAATGGGGTTATATCTGGGCTGACTGCAAAAAGCAAGGATAGGAGGAAGGCCTAGTCCTATCGAAGACTAGCATCTTCAGCATCTTGCAGCATTAGAAGAGAGTAGACTGGTATCTCATATATAGTCATATTATTGTAGCAATTTTATTAAGTAACCACGCCCAGAGATCCTCCCTCGACTCCCCGCGAGGAAGCAATCTCGGAGCCACATTCATTTCAAATTAAATCAGAATTATAGTTGTATAAGGTCAAGGTACAACTCCAAGTCGTCCTGTTACCGTGGACACGGCTATTCGAATAGATAATTTCTTCCCTGCAGGGGTGCACCACATATTCCCCAACACGCTTGATCACCTCCGGCCGGACACACTTTTCTGGGTCATGCCCGGCCTCGGGATATCAAGATGTCATAGCCCTACCTAGGCTCAACGAAGAGGCCAGCCCGCCGGTCTAAATCCTAAGCGCGCAGGGGTCATGGGCCAATCGCCCTTTGCACTCCTGCACGATGCGAACGCGGCCGAGGTCAGTCCTAGCACCCCTTAGTAACAAGCGCAATGCCATTGCGGACTAGTCGGGCGCGCGCGCCGCTCCATTGCTGACGTCCGAAGAGCTTCGGCTGATACCACGACGCTGAGTACCCATAACTTCCCCACGTGAAGGTTAGTGCGTAAATAAGGCCAACGACCCAACTCAGATTAAATACCCAACCTATTTAGCATTTTATTAATGCGGGGGCAAGCGCGACCCATGAAGTGCGGTCCCGTCGCCCCGTCTCGAGGATGTGTGGCAAGGGCCTCTCCTGCCCGTCCACGCCTCATCATCATCAAACCGTGGGTACCCCTCAGGGCCGACCCATCACCAACATGTTTTTGTAACCCGGTCATAGTAACTGTGTGTATAAAACATCAAGACGGAACCTGAGGAATCACCCTCAAAGGGTACCGCTCGATGAAACCGTCAAGGTGTACTTAGAGGAATCACCCTCGAGGGTACCACACTTGAGGGGTTGCACGACAGAGTCATCGTCGGGAGTGGTGAAGGAGGAATCACCCTCGATAACCACGACCGACTAGCTGCACTACAGAGCTAGCATCATGAGTACTTCACGAGGTGTCACCCTCGGTACTCGATAGTATCATTGCAGAGTCGTACAACTAAGGTAAGTGCGGTGATGTGAGGGGCCTGGCTTGTCAGTCAATTGACCGAGTATTCGAGTCGTTGAGTCGTTGATGAAGAAGCAGGGGCAACTGGGACTAAGGGGTCACTGGGGATTCACTGATCAACCTATACTAAGCAGTTGATATGATTGCAGGTATAGTAGCAGTTTATCAAAAACAGGCTATGCATCAGAATAGGAGCTAGCTAATACAGTAGCAAAATCTAATGCAAGAATGAGAGGGAAGAAATGGGCGATATCGGAATGCTCAAGGGGGGGTTGCTTGCCTTGCTGCTCTGCAGCAAAAGGCTGATCGTCGGCGGTGTAGTCGTACCTGACAGCACCGTCAGTCTCGGGGTCTACCGGAGAGAAGAAGGGGGGAAGAAACAATAAATATAAAGCACAGATGCAACACGATGCATGACATGGCAATATGCAGGGCTAGGCATGCACTAACGCAGTACTACACATGTTAGACGGAGCGGGAGAATATCTGACGATATTTCCCGGGTCTTTGGATTTATCGGACAGATGATCCGGAGGGGGAAAGTTCCATGTTCATCATGCTAGGAGCATGTGACAGATGAACGGACAGCGTATTCGGATTAGTGGGATTTTTCTGATCAACTTTCATGTATAAAACTTTTTCATCTGATCTACGGATTATTTTCTAAAGTTTTAATCAATTTCTGAAATTAACAGATTATTCTAAATTCGAAAATCCAATTAATGACGTCAGCATGACCTCAGGCTGAGGTCAGTAGTCAACAGCACTGTGCCAGGTCAAACCTGACCAATGGGACCCTCATGTCATTGACTCTAACTTATTCCAGTGTTAAATTAATCTAATCAGAGACTAATTAGTAAGTGGGGTCCACTGTCAGTGAGACATTAGTTTAACTAATCATTTTTATTAATCTAATTAACTATCTGACAAGGCTGGCCCACTGTCATACACAGGGGGGGGGGGGTCGGGCCCCACCTGTCATTGGCTGGACCAGGTCCAGTCAGTAGTTGACCTGGTCAACAGGTCAACGGGGTCGGCCTGGCCCACTGGCCAGTGACCCTGACCGTGGCCCCGACCTGGCCACGTGGGCGGCGGCGCCGTCCAGCCACTGGAGGAGCTCCGGCGAGCACCAGAGACGGCGAGGGGGCTCGGGAATCGCCTACAGGGCACCAAATCGAACGCCGTTTCGTGCGTTCGCGAGCTGGCATCGTCGCCGATCCATTTTGGCCATCAGGGCGGGCTGTGGTGGCCGGAATCGAGCTCTACGTCGACGGCGGCGAAGGAGCGCTCGGGCGGCGATGGCAGCAAGCAATGCATCACGCTTTCGGGCTAGCTAGCGCGCGGGATCGACGCAACGGTTGCTCTGGAGCACGCCCGTGGCACGTACGCGTGCTCAAATGCACGCACGGCTCGTGCTCGACGACAACGGCGGCGAGCAGAGCTCGGTTGCGGGGGCGGCTTGCTACGACGGCCTACGGGAGCTAACAGAGGAAGAGGAGGTCGCGGGGAGGCTCACTAGCGGTGATGGGAAGGCCCGATGCAGTGACGGAGCAGGGACGGCAATGAATCGACGACGGCAAGCTCCTGGATCCGAGGAGGAAGACGATCGATGGCGAAGGCGCGAGGGCTTCCGGAGTTCGATCCAGCGGTCGAGGAGGACGGGGTGGTCGGTGCGGAGCTTCTAGGCGCGACGGCAAGGCACGGGAGGCACAGTGGCCGCGTCTAACCGACGGCCATGGCAGCGGTGGCGCTCGGGAGAGAAGGAGCGGGCGAAGGAGAGGGAGAGAGAGAGACGTCCAGAGGGGAGCGCGGCGACGCTCTTATCCATCCACGCACGCAGGAGGAAAAGATCTCGCGAGGGGGGGCCGGGCGAGCGCGCGCTCGCTCTCTGCTCGACAGCGAGCTCTGGCGGGCGTCAGGAGGTTGAAGGAGGAGCCTCGCGGGCTGGGCCGTGCACTGTTCCGCTGGGCCTAAGTGCACAGTCCGTTTTTCCTTTTCTTTTCTTTTTTTATTTTCTGATTTCTTTTCCAGCACCTTTTCCATTTATTTTTGGCCACATTTCTTCATTGCAAAACTGTGTGACATGGCCCATCAAATACTTTGCAATATTCCACATAGCCACCACAAGTTTGAGGATTTTTTAATTCTGTTTGAATTTTCCAAATGAATTTAATATCACTTTAAAATGCAATTTGGGGTTGTTTTGGATGGTGGGGTCCGCACCAACATCAAGGTGATGTTGTTTTCCTCAACAACATTTGTTGTATGATTTTTCACAAGTGTGCAACATTTTATTCTTGCTGTTTGCAACTTTATTTTATCACAATAAAATTCAATTGGCTTTTGAAGTGAAATTTAAATTGAGATATGAATTTTCAACTTGATCATATCTTGTTTAGCAAAATGATTAGGCACTGATCATGGTCATCACTGTGCTTAATTACAATGATCACTGTAGCCAAAATCCAAGGTGTCACAATTCTCCCCTACTAAAAAGAATTCTCGTCCCGAGAATTAAGAAGTAGAAGGAAAGAGCCCGGGGTATTCCGCACGAAGATGATCTTCGCGTTCCCAAGTGGCCTCATCTTCAGAATGGTTTGCCCACTGTACTTTGAAGAACTTGGTAACCTTCTGACGAGTCCGGCGTTCAGTTTCATCGAGAATGCGGACTGGTTGCTCTTTGTAAGAGAGGTCTTGTTGCAGCTCAAGCATATCATGATCCACTGCTCGGATAGGATCCTTGAAGCAGCGACGAAGTTGTGACACATGGAACACATCGTGAAGCTGAGAAAGGTTTGGCGGTAGTTCCAGTTGATATGCCACTTTACCACGCCTTTCGAGAACAGTGAAAGGACCAATATATCGAGGAGCCAACTTGCCCTTGATTCCAAAACGGTGTGTACCTCTCATTGGCGTGACTCGAAGATAAGCCTTCTCGCCAGGTTGATAGACCAAATCTTTGTGATGACGGTCATACTGACTCTTCTGACGAGACTGAGCAGCCTTCAGACTTGCATGAATAATGCAGACTTGATATTCGGCATGTTGGATAATATCCGGACCGATAAGTGTACGTTCCCCAGCTTCTGACCAATTCAGAGGAGTTCGACACTTACGTCCATATAATACTTCAAAGGGGGCCATCTTCAGACTAGCTTGATAGCTATTGTTGTAGGAGAACTCAGCATACGGGAGAGATTCCTCACATTTCTTGCCGAAAGAAATGACACAAGCTCGAAGCATGTCTTCGAGAATCTGATTGACTCTTTCAACTTGTCCCTGGGATTGAGGTGAAAAGCGGTGCTGAATGACAAATGAGTTCCCATAGCTTCCTGGAAACTTGCCCAGAATCTTGAAGTGAATAAGCTGCCACGGTCTGAACTGATAACCAGTGGAATACCGTGAAGTGAAACAATTCTGGACATGTAGAGAGTTGCCAGCTGACTAGCAGTGATCGTTTCTTTGACGGCTAGAAAATGTGCAACTTTGGAAAGTCGGTCAATGACGACAAGAATAGCATCATTACCTTTCTACGATCTGGGAAAACCAGTGACGAAGTCCATTTCAACATGATCCCATTTCCATTCAGGAATAGAAATAGGTTGCAGAGTTCCAGCAGGCTTTTGATGTTCTGCTTTGATACGACGGCAAACATCACATTCAGCAACATAGCGAGCAATGTCTTGCTTCATGTTAGACCACCAGAATCTTTGACGAATGTCTTGGTACATCTTGGTACTACCAGGATGAATAGACAGCGGAGTGTCATGTGCTTCCTTCATGACCTCCTGAGTCATATCATGGTTTTTCTCCCAACTCGGTACCACTAGGCGGCCTTTGAAGTACAAAGCGCCATCCTCAGCAATAGTGAAGGGTGAGGGCTTTCCTTCCGCGAGATCGAATTTAATCCTCTCGACTTCATTTCACACTTTTGGATCCACTTGATGACGTCCACAAGATCTGGTTTAGCAACCAGGGTATTAAGAGAACCCTGGGAAACAACGTGGAGGTTCATTTTGTAGGACCCTTCAGGAGGGGGAGCGAGATAACCCTGAGGAACAATATGGAGGTTCAGCTTGCAAAATTCCTTTTGAAGAAGGGGGTGAACCTTGTGAACCTGAAGGTGATTGCAATAAGACTTGCGGCTCAAGGCATTAGCCATTACATTAGCCTTGCCTAGGGTATAAGAAATACCCACATTGTAGTCTGCTATGCGCTCCATCCATCTCTGTTGACGGAGGTTCAAATCTGGCTGAGTAAACAAGTACTTCAGACTTTGATGATCGGTGTAGATCTCGCAACGATTACCAACAAGGTACTGCCGCCGCTCTTTCAGTGCATGAATTACTGCAGCAAGTTCAAGGTCATGAACTGGGTAGTTCTCTTCATGAGGACGCAATTGACGAGATGCATAAGCAACCGCTCTGCGTTCTTGCATTAGGACACAACCCATTCCTTGACGTGAAGCATCACAATAGATGACGAAGTCCTTACGAGTATCCGGAGGAGCAAGCACTGGAGCAGACGTCAATTTGTCCTTAAGTGCCTGAAAGCTCTCCTGACATTCTTCTGTCCACTCATATTTAACACCTTTGTGAAGCAAATTGGTTAAGGGTTTTGCAATCTTGGAGAAGTTCTCGACGAATCGACGGCAATAGCTGGCGAGTCCGAGAAAACTTCTGACTTGCTTGACATTCTTCGGGGGAGTCCAGTCAAGAATAGCCTGAACTCGTTCAGGGTTGACCGCAATACCATTCTTGGAGATCACATGACCAAGGTAGGTTACTTCGTCCATCCAGAACTCACACTTTGAATACTTTGCATAAAGTTGATGTTCTCGAAGCCTCTCAAGTATAAGACGAAGATGCTCAGCATGATCTTCTTTATTCTTGGAGAAAACCAGGATATCATCCAGATAAATCACGACGAATTTATCGAGGTAATCCATGAATATATAGTTCATCAGGCGAGAGAAGGTTACTGGAGCATTGGTTAAGCCGAAGGACATGACGGTGCACTTGTACGAACCATAGCGAGTAACAAATGCAGTCTTGGGAATATCCTCTTCACGAACCCGGATCTGATGGTAAACCAACCTCAAGTCAAGTTTTGAAAATACTGATGAACCAGCAAGTTGATCATACAGATCGTTGATTCGAGGAAGCAGATATTTGTTTAGAATCGTTGTTTGGTTGATGGGACGGTATCGATTCGTACCATCTTTCTTCTTAACAAAGAGAGAAGGTGATCCCCAAGCAGAGGAACTTGGACGAATGAAACCTAGACGAAGCGACTTGTCAATCTCTTGCTTAAGTTCAAGGAGTTCATGTGGTGGCATCTTATACGGACGCTTGGCAATAGGAGTGGTACCAGGTACCAAGTCGATGACAAACTCGACAGCTCTGGCAGGGGGGGGGTCCCTGGAAGTTCTTCCGGAAAAACATCTTGGAAATCCCGGACAACTGGAATGTTTTCAATCCCTTCGAGGGGTGACTCATTTAATGCATTCAGGCATATAGTCAGGCTTCAACATCTAACATCTTGGAATGACATGATCGAGTACAACTAATAATCAAAGAAGATTACTAAGAGTTGTCGAATCGCAATGCGTACTCGATTCAGATATCAGTGTCCTTGATTGTCCAACAACTCAGGACACGAGGGAACTGGAATCAGTGAAATATCATAGTTGATGAGGAGCTCATAAGAAATTATATAGCTCCGTGATATTTATCAAGATACCAGGGATAATACTCGGAGGTAGATCAGCATAGAGGTTAGACTAGCGTATTGATCTGTGGAAGACAAGCACTTTAACTTGTCTGAGAACGAAATCAAAGTAGAACAACATGGTCGGAACCACGATTGCAAAGGACAAGATCAAAGATACAAGATCAAATCATACATTGAATGATTATTGAAAGGAGAAGCTTCTATGATAAGATCAACATCGCTTCCATGGGCATGAACACAAGGTTCAAGGTCGACTCCCACTTCATCAACGCATCACCTTCCATTTACACCTCGCCTTTGATGAAGTTGTAGTTTTGAAAGTTTAACTGGCAAAACACCAGGAGAGTAAGACGCGTGAAAACTGTCGGGTTCACACGAATTAAGGAAGGCATAGGTCCAACCCTTCGGGGCATCTTAGGAACATATACCACAAGCTTCAAGAGTAATTAACACATGCTTGACAACAGAGCATGGCTGACAAGAGCATAGGATACAACTTATCAGAGGGAGAAAGAATGCAAGGCATCAGATTATAGAACATCCAATAATTCGATGCTTAAATAACCAAAGGAATTAAGATTTCCAAATTGGTGTATCGGAAACAGATGTTCCAATCAAATACCAGTAAGATGAAAGGACTTAGATGGGCAATTAATCAAGGTTGATTTGTCGGGAACCAACTCATGTTTGGAAAGACGTCTGAGCTGGACGGATAATTTATGATAAACAACTGATGACTGCGTGCATTCACACACAGGTTGAATCAATAAAATCAAATGAAAACCACAAAGGATTTTAATGAATATTGCTAGACATATGGAATTAACCATAATGCAAGCAGGTGAGAAAAGTCAAGAGCAAAAGGCTACTGAGGATTACGGAAGATCGGATAGCGTTTCAAAGAATTCTGTGAAACACATGATACACCGAGGAAGAACGAATCTCCGATAAGATAATTCGATGTACCTTGTAATAACAAGAGCAACTGGATATGAAAGTATGAGCGACAATTGCATGTAGTCATCCATAGGGGTTGACGACGGAAGGGAATCGCAAAAGCGATGAGTACAAGTTCTCGGGAGAACATCAGAGAATATCTTCGAAGTCTTCTGATGAATCGAGCCATCGTCTGAAATGAGGGGCTCTCCGGGAGGAGTAGTTACGAGAACCTAGAGCTAGAGTTAATAAAATCTTTAACCCGAAAGAGAAGAGAGATCAGAACCCAGAGTATAGATGAGGAATAAAAGATCCTAATACCACCCGATTGAGATGTGGGCCCGTAACCCACACAACTATGTTAGTAAAAGTTTTTCAATGACTAGACTCAACTTTGGCCAAGGAGTTAGAAAGGGGGCTACCTACAGGCAGTCGGCTCTGATACCAACTTGTGACGCCCCCAATTTCGACCGTACGCTAAACATACACGCAATGCGTACGACCAAGATTAGGGACTCACTGATCGATATCACAACACAACACTAGACACAAATTAAAGTCATACAGCTTCATATTACAAGCCAGGGGCCTCGAGGGCTCGAATACAAAGCTCGACAAAGCACGAGTCAGCGGAAGCAAATAATATCTCAGTACAGACATAAGTTAAACAAGTTTTGCCTTAAGAAGGCTAGCACAAACATAAGCAGCGGATCGAAAGAGGCGAGGCCTCCTGCCTGGGAACCTCCTAACTACTCCTCAGCGTCGGCACTCTCCACGTAGTAGTAGGCTCCAGCGGTGGTGTAGTAGTCATCTCCGGCGTACTCCATCTCCTGGGCTCCATCGTCTGAACGCAGAAATGTATCGAGGGGGGAAAGAGAAAGCAAAGCAGCGGTGAGTACTCATCCAAAGTACTCGCAAGACTGACATCAGAACTATACTAAGTATGCATCAGTATCAAGGAATGGGGTTATATCTGGGCTGACTGCAGAAAGCAAGGATAGGAGGAAGGCCTAGTCCTATAGAAGACTAGCATCTTCAGCATCTTGCAGCATTAGAAGAGAGTAGACTGGTATCTCATATATAGTCATATTATTGTAGCAATTTTATTAAGTAACCACGCCCAGAGATCCTCCCTCGACTCCCTGCGAGGAAGCAATCTCGGAGCCACATTCATTTCAAATTAAATCACAATTATAGTTGTATAAGGTCAAGGTACAACTCCAAGTCGTCCTGTTACCGTGGACACGGCTATTCGAATAGATAATTTCTTCCCTGCAGGGGTGCACCACATATTCCCCAACACGCTTGATCACCTCCGGCTGGACACACTTTCCTGGTTATGCCCGGCCTCGGGATATCAACACGTCGTAGCCCTACCTAGGCTCAACGAAGAGGCCAGCCCGCCGGTCTAAATCCTAAGCGCGCAGGGGTCATGGGCCAATCGCCCTTTGCACTCCTGCACGATGCGAACGCGGCCGAGGTCAGTCCTAGCACCCCTTAGTGACAAGCGCAATGCCGTTGCGGACCACTCGGGCGCGCGCCGCTCCATTGCTGACGTCCGAAGAGCTTCGGCTGATACCACGACGCTGAGTACCCATAACTTCCCCACGTGAAGGTTAGTGCGTAAATAAGGCCAACGACCCAACTCAGATTAAATACCCAACCTATTTAGCATTTTATTAATGCGGGGGCAAGCGCGACCCATGAAGTGCGGTCCCGTCGCCCCGTCTCGAGGATGTGTGGCAAGGGCCTCTCCTGCCCATCCACGCCTCATCATCATCAAACCGTGGGTACCCCTTACGGCCGACCCATCACCAATATGTTTCTGTAACCCGGTCATAGTAACTGTGTGTATAAAACATCAAGACGGAACCTGAGGAATCACCCTCAAAGGGTACCGCTCGATGAAACCGTCAAGGTGGACTTAGAGGAATCACCCTCGAGGGTACCACACTTGATGGGTTGCACGACAGAGTCATCGTCAGGAGTGGTGAAGGAGGAATCACCCTCGATAACCACGATCGACTAGCTGCACTACAGAGCTAGCATCATGAGTACTTCACGAGGTGTCACCCTCGGTACTCGATAGTAGCACTTCAGAGTCGTACAACTAAGGTAAGTGCGGTGATGTGAGGGGCCTGGCTTGTCGGTCGGTTGACCGAGTCTTTGAGTCTTCGAGTCGTCGAGTCGTTGATGAAGAAGCAGGGGCAACTGGGACTAAGGGGTCACTGGGGATTCACTGATCAACCTATACTAAGCAGTTGATATGATTGCAGGTATAGTAGCAGTTTATCAAAAACAGGCTATGCATCAGAATAGGAGCTAGCTAATACAGTAGCAAAATCTAATGAAAGAATGAGAGGGAAGAAATGGGCGATATCGGAATGCTCAAGGGGGGTTGCTTGCCTTGCTGCTCTATGGCAAAAGGTTGATCGTCGGCGGTGTAGTCGTACCCGGCAGCACCGTCAGTCTCGGGGTCTACCGGAGAGAAGAAGGGGGGAAGAAACAATAAATATAAAGCACAGATGCAACACGATGCATGGCATGGCAATATGCAGGGCTAGGCATGCACTAACGCAGTACTACACGTGTTAGACGGAGCGGGAGAATATCTGACGATATTTCTCAGGTCTTTGGATTTATCGGACAGATGATCCGGAGGGGGAAAGTTCCATGTTCATCATGCTAGGAGCATGTGACAGATGAACGGACAGCGTATTCGGATTAGTGGGATTTTTCTGATCAACTTTCATGTAAACTTTTTCATCTGAGCTACGGATTATTTTCTATTAATTTCTAAAATTTTAATCAATTTCTAAAATTAACAGATTATTCTAAATTCGAAAATCCAATTAATGACGTCAGCATGACCTCAGGCTGAGGTCAGCAGTCAACAGCACTGTGCCAGGTCAAACCTGACCAGTGGGACCCTCATGTCATTGACTCTAACTTAATCCAGTGTTAAATTAATCTAATCAGAGACTAATTAGTAAGTGGGGTCCACTGTCAGTGAGACATTAGTTTAACTAATCATTTTTATTAATCTAATTAACTATCTGATAGGGCTGGCCCACTATCATACACAAGGGGGGGGGGGTCGGGCCCCACCTGTCATTGGCTGGACCAGGTCCAGTCAGCAGTTGACCTGGTCAACAGGTCAACGGGGTCGGCCTGGCCCACTGGCCAGTGACCCTGACCGTGGCCCCGACCTGGCCACGTGGGCAGCGGCGCCGTCCAGCCACCGGAGGAGCTCCGGCGAGCACCAGAGACGGCGAGGGGGCTCGGGAATCGCCTACAGGGCACCAAATCGAACGCTGTTTTGTGCGTTCGCGAGCTGGCATCGTCGCCGATCCATTTCGGCCATCAGGGCGTGCTGTGGTGGCTGGAATCGAGCTCTACGTCGACGGCGGCGAAGGAGCGCTCGGGCGGCGATGGCAGCAAGCGACGGCGATGAATCGACGACGGCGAGCTCCTAGATCCGAGGAGGAAGATGATCGATGGCGAAGGCGCGAGGGCTTCCGGAGTTCGATCCAGCGGTCGAGGAGGACGGGGTGGTCGGTGCGGAGCTTCTAGGCGCGACGGCAAGGCGCGGGAGGCACGGTGGCCGCGTCTAACCGATGGCCATGGCGGCGGTGGCGCTCGGGAGAGAGAGGAGCGGGCGAAGGAGAGGGAGAGAGGAGTGGCAGAGACGTCCAGAGGGGAGCGCGGCGACACTTTATCCATCCACGCACGCAGAAGGAAAAGATCTCGCGAGGGGGGGCCGGGCGAGCGCGCGCTCGCTCTTTGCTCGACAGCGAGCACTGGCGGGCGTCAGGAGGTTGAAGGAGGAGCCTCGCGGGCTGGGCCGTGCACTGTTCCGCTGGGCCTAAGTGCACAGTCCGTTTTTCCTTTTCTTTTCTTTTTTTATTTTCTGATTTCTTTTCCACCATCTTTTCCATTTATTTTTGGCCACATTTCTTCATTGCAAAAATGTGTGACATGGCCCATCAAATACTATGCAATATTCCACATAGCCACCACAAGTTTGAGGATTTTTGAATTCTGTTTGAATTTTCCAAATGAATTTAATATCACTTTAAAATGCAATTTGGGGTTGTTTTGGATGGTGGGGTCCACACCAACATCAAGGTGATGTTGTTTTCCTCAACAACATTTGTTGTATGATTTTTCACAAGTGTGCAACATTTTATTCTTGTTGTTTGCAACTTTATTTTATCACAATAAAATTCAATTGGGTTTTGAAGTGAAATTTAAATTGAGATATGAATTTTCAACTTGATCATATCTTGTTTAGCAAAATGATTAGGCACTGATTATGGTCATCACTGTGCTTAATTACAATGATCACTGTAGCCAAAATCCAGGGTGTCACATCCACTCCCATGTATCCCGCTCTACCCCCTACTTGAACATGGTGCTTTATGCTTCATATTTTTATGCAATGATTGGTTGCTATCCTATGATGTTGGAGTAGATCCTTTTTGTCCTATGGGTTGATTGATGATCTTGATTGGTTTGAGTTGTGTGGTTTATTTTGGTGTTGTCCTATGGTGCCTGCCATGTCGCGCAAGCGTGTGATATCCCCATTGTATGGTGTTGCAATACGTTCATGATTCGCTCATAGTGGGCAGCGAGGGTGACAACAGCTTATACCCGAGTAAGGGGTTGTTGCATATGGGAGTAAAGGGGACTTGTTACTTAATGCTATGGTTGGGTTTTACCTTAATGATCTTTAGTAGTTCCGGATGATTGCTAGATTTCCAATCATAAGTGCATATGATCCAAGTACGGAAAATATGTTAGCTCGTGACTCTCCCTCATATAAAACTGTAATAATGATTACCGATCTAGTTATCGATTGCCTAGGACAATCTCGCAAATCCTACCAACACTTTTCCACACTCTCTATATTTACTTATTTGTTCTTTTATTAAAACAACACCTAACTTTTATTTCCACGTTATTTATTATCTTGCAAAACAATCTTCTTACACCTACAAAGTACTTCTAGTTTTATTCCCGCAAAGTAGTTTATTTCTTCTACTAGGTGTAGTGAACATTGTTGCGCGTAGAGTTGTATCAGTGATCGATAGAACTTGAGAGAATATTATTTCTACCTTTAGCTCCTCGTTAGGTTCGATACTATTACTTATCAAAAAAGGCTACAAACGACCCCCTATACTTGTGGGTTATCAAGCACCGACTTGCACCGTCACATCGTTGATAGGCAAATTTAGTTTGCCAACTCACAAGAATATCTTTCATAGGGAATACTGCAGAGAAGATGCGCTCGTTGATTTGGTGCACACGCCAATCCCAATCATCACCAAACAAATTGCTAAACTCTTCTTTAAGTGTCTCCACCGTGATCAGGTTGTCACCACTAATAGTAAGTGAGTTATTGTGGGTCAAATTTCTAGTTCCAAATCGTCATCGTCCTCCATGTCAAGGTAGTAGAACCTGGCTTACAACATGTCGAAGCTCGACATGGACAATGATGGTGCCTTTCGTGGATCTGGGCACTGAGAAGTCACATGGCCAGGAAGCTTACAGGTAAAGCAAGCCTTAGAGCATCTCCAGCCGCACCCCCAACAGACCCCAAGGCGCCTTTTTTCCGTCGGCGCAAAAAAATTTCCCCAGTCGCGCCCCCAGGACGCCGAATTTCATCGGTTCAGGCCTTTTTTCGGCCCAGCGATCCCAGGCCGAACCCAGCACGCTGGGGGGCACTTGGGGGCTCCGACGAAAGGGAAAGTGGCTTGTGGACCACCACTGTCAGGTGAGAAAATGCCTTTTCCCGCCCAGACGCGTGGCAGAACGCCACTTCCCCTTTCGCCGCTGATACGTCTCCAACGTATCTATAATTTTTGCTTGTTCCATGCTGTTATATTATCATTCTTGGATGTTTTACAATCACTTTATGGCAACTTTATATCATTTTTTTGGGACTAACCTATTGACATAGTGCCAAAGTGCCAGTTGTTGTTTTTGCTTGTTTTTAACTTCGCAGAATATCAGTACCAAACGGAGTCCAATCGCGACAAAACTTTTTGGAGATTTTTTTGGGACCAGAAGACACCCAGTGGGCCAAAGAAGTGCCAGAGAGGTGGGCTGTGGAGGCCACAACCCACCAGGGCGCGCCAGGGGGCCCCCGACGCGCCCTGATGGGTTGTGCCCTCCACGGGGCCCCCTCCACCGCCTTTGATGCCTATAAATACCCAAATATTCAGAAAACCCTAGGGGAGTCGACGAAAAACACATCCAGCCGCCGCAAGTTCCAGAGCCTCGAGATCCAATCTAACACCATCACGGAGGGGTTCATCTTCTTCATAGGTGCCTCTCCGATGATGCGTGAGTAGTCCACCATAGACCTATGGGTCCGTAGGCAGTAGCTAGATGGATTCCTCTCTCTCTTTTGATTCTCAATACAATGGTCTCTTAGAGATCTATTTGATGTAAACTTTTGCGGTGTGTTTGTTGGGATCCGATGAATTTTGAGTTCATGATCAATTTCTATCCATGAATATTATTTGAGTCTTATTTGATCTCTTATATGCATGATTATTTATAGCCTCGTATTTCTTCTTCGAAGCTTTGGTTTAGTTAGGCCGACTAGATCAATTTTTCTTGCCATGGGAAGAGGTGCTTTGTGATGGGTTCGATCTTGCGGTGTCCTTTCCCAGTGACAGAAGGGGCAGCAAGGCACGCATGTATCGTTGCCATTAAGGATAACACGATGGGGTCTATTCCTACATGAATAGATCTTGTCTACATCATGTCATCGTTCTTATTGCATTACTCCATTTTTCCATGAACTTAATACACTAGATGCATGCTGGATAGCGGTCGATGTGTGGAGTAATAGTAGTAGATGCAGGCAGGAGTCGGTCTACTTATCTTGGACGTGATGCCTATATAATGATCATCGCCTTGGATATCATCATGATTATTTGATCTTCTATCAATTGCCCAACAGTAATTTGTTCACCCATCGTGTGCTATACTCATGAGAGAAGCCACTAGTGAAACCTACGGCCCCCGGGTCTACTTTTCCAACATATTGCTTTCCGATCTATCTTTTTGCCTCTTTGTTTTCAGATCTATTATTCCAAAAACCCAAAAATATATTGCTGCACTTTTTATTTGCTCTTTTTATTTTGTGTTCTTGAGATATCTATCTCTCCTATCTATCATATCCTAATCTATCCTTTTATCGTAGAGAGATTGACAACCTCTCTTTCGCGTCGGGTTGCAAGTGTTTGTTATTTGTGTGCAGGTGCTGCTTATTAGGTGGTGGTGATCCTCCTACTGGTTCGATACCTTGGTTTCATAACTGAGGGAAATACTTACCGTCGTTGTGCTGCATCATCCCTTCCTCTTTGGGGAAATACCGACGCAGTCTCGAGCCACGTCAGCCGCCATGCCGATACTGGCGCCACCCCCTGCCCACAACCGCTGCCCCGCCGCTAGAAAGGCCATTCCGACGCTGGAAAGAGAGGGTTTTGTCGCTACAGCCTGCATCCCCGCCACTGGCCGAGCTTTCCAGGACTCCGACCACGCAAGCGAGGATACCGACGGCTACCTGCCCACCATGCCCGCCAGGTGCTCGGCGATTTGCCTGTTCGGCGATGGACTCCGAAGACGAGGAGGCATTCGCGGTTCTGATGGAGGAGGAAGCCGAGGCCGACACCTACGATGAAGAGCACCTCATGATCCTCGCTGCTCTGGCCGGCCTATTCGTGAATAATGCAAAGCCGCGGTGAGGTGGTTTGGCGCCGGGCCGCCGCAAGAGCAAGCAGAGGCATTGAATAGAGGGCTATTGCTTGCTCTACGCCGACTACTTCGCCGACGCTCCACTACACGGCGAGAAAGTGTTTCAGTGCCGTTATCGGATGAGCCGGAAGCTCTTCCTCAAGATTGTGAATGCCATCTGGGAGTTCGACAGCTATTTCATTTGCAAGAAGGATTGTACCCACACAATTGGATTCTCCTCACTCGAGAAGTGCATGACAGCTATGAGGATGCTTGCATACGGAGCTCCCGGTGATACACAGGAAGACTATGGACGCATGGCTGAGTCCACCACCATTGAGTGTTTGTACAAATTCTGCAGGGCAGTGGTGGAAGTGTTTGGACCAAAATACTTGCAATCACCCAATGCTGAAGACACTGCTCGGATCCTAGCACAGAATGAAGCAAGATCATTTCTTGGGATGCTTGGAAGCATCAACTGCATGCATTGGGCATGGAAAAACTGTCCATTTGCTTGGCAGGGATTGTACAAAGGCACGAAACGAGCTTGCAGTGTGGTACTTGAGGCAGTGGCTACACAGGACCTCTGGATTTGGAACTCCTTCTTTGGTATGCCAGGAACTCACAATGACATCAATGTCCTGCAGTGCTCGAATGTCTTTGCCAAGCTTGTTGAAGGTCATGCTCCGCCGGTGAACTTCGAGGTCAATGGGCGCCACTACAACAAGGGATACTACCTAGCAGATGGCATCTATACAAAATGGTCAACATTTGTGAAGACTTGTCGGGACCCCGATCCAAAGCCATATGAGTCTAGCATGTAACACATCATATCACACTGCGGCATCATGCACGGTAATCCCCACGGCTGCCACCTTACCTTGGCCAGGACCGTTTGCGCCTTTTGGTTCATGTATATGAATATGTCGCTAACAACCATATGTCAAAGAACCCGGGTCGACATGACTAGTTATAGACCCAAGTGGCACAACCGTACAGGGACAGGCATACATAACCCAACAATGCAGGTGTCAGTCATCAGCGTGTGTAGACGAGTTGTAGCAAGCTACATGGACTCCATTACGTCGTGAGATATATCTGTCATCAACGGTATGTAGACGAGTCATAGCAAGCTACAGGGACTCCATTACACTGCGAGACATTTCCCCGTAGGGACAGACACAGCAGCAAAGAAGGATACACGCCGGCCAATCAATGTGTCCGGAGCAGTAGCAAGCTACCAAGGCTCGGTGGAAGCACAAAGAGGCATTTCCCCATAAAGAAGGCTACTAAAGGCATACAGCTAGGTGTCGAATCCCACACATACCAATGCATTTCAATCATACACGCAATATGCATGATATGCGTAGATACAACATGGCATTACAACATAACTCTATAACATTACATTTATTTAGAAGGCTCCAGAGAGCCTACATAGTATAATGTTACAAGCAGAGGGTCACATGACCCATCATTCAGAGCATACAATCAATAAGCGGAAGATACATGTCTGGGTACAGACATCTATTAAAAGCGGCTAGAAGAGCCTGAAAAGCTACAACGACCCTACCATAGGAGCCAGACCTCTGTCTGGGATTCCCAAGCTAATCCGATCAACATCGAACTTCACGTCGTAAGAATCACTAATGAGACTGACGTCTCCTCTCCAAAAACATAAATTAAGCAACCGTGAGTACAAAGGTACTCAACAAGACTTACATCAGATCTAACTACATATGCATCATTATCAACAAAGGGGGTTGTGGAGTTTATTGCAACAAGCCAGCTTTGACTCTTGGCTAACCTGTACTACGACTACAAGTATCATCTTTGAGGTGGGATAGCGCACACGAGTCCACATATTCACCAAATCAATACACCACTATGGATCCAATCCCGTCTCCCTACGAGAAGGCCATCCATAGCACTCACACTTATCTTGCGCATTTTAGAGTATCCATTTCACTTGTCTATGAACCACATAAGTTTTCCAAGTAGTCCATATCAGAGGATGCGGCTATTCGAACAGATTAATTCACCCTGCAGGGGTATACTTCTTCACACACGCTCCCACCACTTACCGCCATGTGCACGTAAAAAGGCACCTCGGCAACCTTCAAGCGGAAGCCCAACGAGGGAGTCGGCCACGACCGTTAACCACACAAGACTCTAGTCCAGGTTTATCGCCTATTTGAGACTGAACCCGCAACGGAAGTCCGGCCGAAGTTTCCATCACGGCCCCAAACGATGTGTGCAGGGTTCCCAAGCCCACCTTGACGGATGGTACTATGCTTGGTACACCAGGCCACGGTGCATCTACCGCACCATAGCCTACCCCTCCGGTCAGCGCTATGCATGGCCGCCAGCACATCCTACAAACACTAGAAACTAGTTGCAACTCCTGGACAGGGATCAAGGCGATTAATAAGCCGAGAGGGTCAATTAAGGATCCCAATGTGCGGTAGTATCTTGTCTTGGATAACATACACAGAACTCAGTTCTTAAGGACGGTCCCAATGAGCCAACCCGCCATGTACTCCTACATGGCCTCTCATCGCTACCTTTACCAAATCGGATTCACACACTTAGCTTTCACACACCAGGACATAAACACAACCATTCCAATTCATTGCCCAGATGGATCAGACCTGACACGACTCTAAGCATAGCAAGCACAATAAGCAAGCATGGATGAGTAGGCACAACAAGGCTCAAGAAGTTGCTACTCATGCTAAGTGGTTTCAACTATTTACTGTGACAAAGACAGGTCATGCAAAGGAATGGGTTCAACTACCGAGAACATGTAACAGTTGAATCGTTGTTGTCCTAATGCAGTAAAAGAGAGCAGGAGCGAGGGAGTAGGATATTATCGGGATGCTCAAGGAGGGGTTGCTTGCGTGACAGTTCTTAAGATAGCATTTCTCTTCATCAGTGTCAATGATCATAATGTCGGAACCATCGTCTACCGAGAAGGAACAACACCGAGAAACAAGAAGAAGGAACACAATCAATGTGATGCAACAAACATGATGTATGATATGGCAGATTAAAGCATTGAATTGACCTAGTGCAATAGATACTCACATTAAGTGAAGTGGAATTCAAATATACGCTAAATTCCAACTCCAACACTATTTATTAATTTATCCTAATCATGAAATGTCCTACTTGGTGATGTTAACTTGCTAAAACATGCATGAACATGGCATAAACAGATTCCTTGTATTTTTCTGATCATTTTCATATATAAATTATTTCCATCCGAGTTATAGATTAATTTCTATGATTTTTCAAAGATTTTAGCATTTCCTGGAATTATTATAAATCAGAAATGGCTTTATTGTGTCAGCAGGTCAGCTGGCCATTGCCAGGTCAAACCTGACCAATGGGGTCCACTGGTCAGTGACACACGCACTAACAGAGGTTAGAATTAATCTTTAAGCTAATTTAGCGGGTCTGGGCCCATTGGTCAGTGAGTGATTAGGTTAATTAATTAACTTAATTAATTTTAGTTAAACCAGAGTTTACCAGGGGATGGGCCCCACCTGCCAGTGACCCAGGGGGGTTAACCCCGCGGTTAAACTGGTCTGACTCGCCGGCGTTGAGCCGTCGGCGGCCACAGGGACGGCGGAGGGGGTCGGGTTTCGCCCTCCCACGACCAAAACGACGGCGGAAAGGCTCTATCGAATGCCCGCATTCATGCGCATCCAACGGAATGCATCCCAGGTGCTGGGATGGCCCACAGCGTCGCCGGCGACGAGCTTGGCGGCTGCCGGAGTTCGGTCGATGTGACGCCCGGATAATTAGGCTACAGCAATTTCGGTAATTAAGCTACAGTAATCCCACGCTAATGTTGCCACGTCACCGCGTTCACTGTTGCCGCGATCTCTGTTGTTGAATTCGCGCCTGTGCGAACCCCGTTCGGTTCCGTCGCAAATTTAATCCGTCCGAAAAAGTGGATTATAAAGTTGTGCGAAACTAAGATTAAAAATGTTGGATGGGTTGCAAGTATTCCGTAATGTTTTATAAAATTGAAATCGGAATTTTAGGAATTAGTTTAGTGCCCCAAAATCATTTTAGACGTTTTTAGAAACGCAGGGAAAATTGGACCTAACGGGGTCAAAATCGACTGGCCCAGCCGGACCCATATAAAAGACCGAACCGGGTCAAACCCTAGCCCCGCAGCACCCCAGCCGCCCCCGTGCCCCGATTCTCCCCCCCCCCCCCGCGCGCACGCGCCGCCGGCCCCGCGCCCGAGCCCCCGCGCCGTCGGCCCTCCCCGTCGCCCGCGGCGCTCGCCGCCGCCGCCGGCCCCTCCGCGCCGGCCGGATCCGCGTCGCCCCGAGCCCCGCCGCCGCCTGCGCGGCCGTCGCCGCGCCGCCTCCTCGGCCGGCCCCGCTCTCGCCGCCGTTGCCGCACCGCGGCCGGCCCCGGCCGCTCTCGCCGCCGCCGGGCGCCACCCCGCCGCCTGCGCTGGCCGCCACCTTCGCCCCGTCGTCCCGCGCCCTCACCGGCCGGCCCGTCGCCTCCCGCTCCGCCCCGTCGCCTGCGACCCTCCTCGCCGCCGGCCTGCGCCCCCCCCCCCCTGGTGAGCACACCCCCCCCCCCCCGCGGCTTCCCGCCGGCCGCCGGCCCGGCCCGGCCGGCCCCGTGCTGTGTGTGCGTGTGTGGATGTGTGTGTAGTGTGTGCGTGCGTGTAGCGTGCGTGCGTGTGTCCAGTGTGTGTGTGTGTATATGTGTATGTATATACACATGTATGTGTGTATATACGTATATGTATACATATACACTAATAAAAATATTAGAACAAAATTGAATCTAGAAAAGAAAGTAATTAGATAAATATTAATATTAATAATTAATTAATTAAATTAATTAATTAGTTAATTAGAGATTTAATTAATTAGGTAATTAATTAAGTTAATTAAATGTTTAAGGTTAATTAGAATAATTGATTAATCTGTTAATTAATTGATTTGGTTAAACAGTATTTACTGTTTTGGATAATTCGAATTAAATAATTAAATAAATTCCAGAATATTAATAAAACTTAGATAATTAATATAAAATAAATCGTAGCCCGGATCGAAAAACTTTGAACATGAAAGTTGCTCAGAACGACGAGACGAATCTGGTTACGTTGTCCGTTAGTCTGTCAGACGCCCCTAGCATAGCACACCTGTAACTTTTTGCTTGTTTCTGGCAGATGAATAGTGCATGACTTTAATAAAATAATTCCGGTTAAATTCCTAAATTGACTAGAGCACTTAGATAGGCAGTATATCAACCCTGCGCTGCATCCTAGCTGTCCCATGCTTACAACATCGCAGCCTGGAACATTGCCCCCTCCGGTCATCTGTCTGACACATGTCCGGAA
This sequence comes from Elymus sibiricus, assembly GCA_039707655.1. NCBI lineage: Eukaryota > Viridiplantae > Streptophyta > Magnoliopsida > Poales > Poaceae > Elymus > Elymus sibiricus. The sequence continues at coordinate 372,647,723 of CM077669.1, forward strand.
CCGGGAATACTTTCCCGGATAGGATCCCCCTTTCTCGGTGTCGTGTAACACTGCGTTAGATCCCCTCTGTCACCGCGTATTGCCATGTCATGCTTTGTGATGCTATTGTTTGCGCTGTTATTTATTTGTTTCCCCTCGTTGCTTCTTTTTCGGTAGACCCTGATACTGCGATAGACGCTGAGACTACCGATGAAACTGCTGTGTACGACTACGTCTGACGACCCCGCCTTTGCCGCAGAGCAACCAGGCAAGCACCCCCCCCTTGACGCATGCCTATATCATCCATTCCTTTCTCCCTCCTGCTTGCATTAGCAATTACCGCTGCTACTGTTTTATCCTATTTCTGATGCATAGCCTGTTTTTGATAACTGCTATTGATACCTGCCTTATTATCCAAACTGCTTAGTATAGGTTGGATGGAAAACCATCTGTGGCCCCTCTCCCTTGCTATAGTTGCTCCGCTCTAGTATCGAAGCCCCGATCAATATGATCGGCGGAACGGAAGACCGATGGACTGAAGACAGCACATCACCACACACCCCCTAAATTGCCCGACACTGCAGAGCTGGCATCGAGTGCCGAGGGTGATACCTCTTAGCTCACTTCCGATGGTGCCTCTGTAGAATAGCTATCCGGATGTGTGTTACTGAGGGTGATTCCTCTTTCATCACTTCCGTTTAAGTTGATGTCGTGCAACTCCCGGAGTGGAATCCAACGAGGGTGATTCCTCGGATTCCTACCCGTTGCTTGACCACACAGTTACTATGGCCTTGCTTACAGGCGGGTCCACCTTGAGAGGTACCCGCGGGGAAATGTGCAGTCTGGGGCTGAAAGGCTGGTGGTACCATCCAGTCAGAGATGGACCTGAGTCCTGACAGCACCCAACTGTAAAGTCAGGCTGACCTGCTACGTGTCGATTAGCCGAGGCCGGACATCACCAGGAACAAGGGTGTGCGGCCGGAGTTAATCGTGCATATTGGGCAAGCGAGTAATACTAATCGAGCTTAACGGAACTGGGTGTTTGATCTGAGTGGGTCGTCGTGCCCATTTCGCACTACCACCACGTGGGATAATGGTTTAATGGGGCCCTCTGCAGCGTAGTATCAGCCGAAAGCTTTTCAGACGTCACAGCTCAGAGATGCGGGCTGATCGTCGGGATTGGGCTGGTTACGTCACTGGTGTATTCAGTGTCGCGCCTGCACCCCGTCCAGCCACGCAACGTGCAGGAGTGCAATGGGTGATGGGCCCAAGACCCCTGCGCACTTAGGATTTAGACCGGCGTGTTGGCCTCTCTGCTGAGCTCTAGGTCGGGCTGCGTTGTGTCGATCACCCGAGGCCGGGTATTACCCAGCAAGTGTATCCGGCCGGAGGTAATCGAGCGTGTTGGGTAACAGTAGTGCACCCCTGCAGGGAAGATATCTATTCGAATAGCCGTGTCCACGGTAACAGGACGCTTGGAGTTGTGCCCGGATCCATGACAACTATAAAGAGATGATGATACATGATAAACTGTTAATACTGCTCTCGGGATCGCTTTCTCGCAGGGTGTCGAGAAAGGATCTCAGGGCATTGCTACTGTGTGACAACATGTACGCTACTACTATCTACTCTCTTCTGATGCTGCAAGACTGCTTGAAGATGCTAGTCTTCGATAGGCTAGGCCTTTCTCTCTCTTCTGGCATTTCTGCAATACAGTCCACAAATACAGCCTTCTCATTTGATACCATTGCATGTTTAGCATAGTTCTGATGTTAGTCTTGCGAGTACTTTGGATGAGTACTCACGGTTGCTCTGCTATTCTTTTCCCCCATACCCAATTGATGATGCATCAGTCGATGGAGCCCAGGAGATGGAGTTTGCCGGAGACGCCTGCTACACCACCGCTGAAGCCTGCTTCGTGGAGACTGCCGACGTCCAGGAGTAGTTAGGAGGCTCCCAGGCAGGAGGCCTCGCCTCTTTCGATCCGCTATCTATGTTTGTGCTAGCCTTCTTAAGGCAGATCTTGTATAACTATGTCTGTACTCAGATATTTTTTTTGCTTCCGCTGACTCGTGCTCGTCAGAGCTTTATATTCGAGCCCTCGAGGCCCCTGGCTTGTAATATTAAGCTGTATGACTCTTTATTTGTGTCGTTTGTCGTGTTGTGGTACTAATCAGTGAGTCCCTAATCTTGGCCGTACGCATTGCGTGATTGATTAGCGTACGGACGAGAATGGGGGCGTCACAAGTTGGTATCAGAGCCGACTGCCTGTAGGAAGCCCCCCTCCGACTCCTTGGCCGCAGTTGAGTCTAGTATTTCCGAAAACTGTTTTACTAACATGGCTGTGTGGCTTACGGGCCCACGTCACCATTGGGTGGTATTAGGATCTTTTATTCCTCTTCTATACTCTGGGACTATGATCTCTCTTCTTTTCGGGTTAAAGATTTTACTAAGCTCTGACTCTAGGTTCTCGTAACTACTTCTCCCGGAGAGCACTCATACCAGAAGATCACCTGTTTCGTCAGAAGGTTCTGACAATACCCTTTTGATGTTTTCCGAGACTTTGAACTTATCGGCTTTGCAATTCCCTACCACCGATATATCCCTATGGATGACTACTCGCGATTGTCATTCATACAATAATTGCTCGTGGCTCTTCTTGTTACAAGATGCCCCGGATTACTCTCCGTTGACCCGAGAATCCTTTGAGTTTACGGCCTTGCAGTTTTGTTCCGCATAAAAATCCTTACGGTTAATTCCTCACATTTATCGAGGATCCGTTCTTCTCAGTTGTTCATGTGTTTCACAAAATTCTTCGGAATGCTTTTCGATCTTCCGAAGATCCTCTGCAGCTTGTTGCTATTGAAATTCTTGTCTGCTTGCATTATGGTTAATTACATATGTCTAGCAATGTTCGTTAAAATCCCTTATGATTGTCATTCTGATCATATTGATTCAGCCTGTGTGCAAATGCACGCAGTCATCAGCTTATCCTTTTAAATTATCTTTCTGACTCAGACGTCCTTCCGGACATGAGATGGTTCTCGGCAAATCAAACCTTGACCGATTGTGCCTTTGAGTCTGTTCAACTTATCCATCCTTGATCAGAGCGTCTGCTGCTGATCCTTCATTTTGGAAGTCATAACTCCTTTGTTATTTAAGCATCGAATTGTTCGGGAGTTCTATACCCCGATGCCTTGCATTCTCTCTTCCTGTGATTGAGTACCAATACTCACATCAGCTCTGTTGTGAACCGTCAGACCCATTGCTGGGTTGTTATCCGATAGTATCCTTCGCATTCGAATCTTGTGAGTTCTCTCCCTGATACTTGAAATGCCTTTGGTAGAATTGTATCCTCTGCTGTTGTCAACCCTGCTCCACCTTCGAGCTTGTGTTAATTACTCTTGAAGCTTGTGGTATATGTTCCTAAGATGCCCCGATGGGTTGAACCTATGCCTTCCCCTAATCCGTGAGAACCCGAAAGTTTTCACAAGTCATACCCTTCTGGTGTTCTACCAGATAAAATTCCAACACTACAGCTTTATCAGAGCGAGAGGTGAATGAAATGTTATGCATTGGAGAAGTGGGAGTCGACCTTGAACTTTGTGTTCATGCCCATGGAAACGATGTAGACCGTCTCGGAAGCTTCTTGCAAAATAATTATCCAGCTGTATGATTCTTTCAGTGTCACTAAATTGATCCCTTGTAGTTATGGTTCGGGCTACGGTGCGCAATCGAGCAGGGGAAGAGGGGGGTTCGACGGAGAAGCTCACGAGGAACTCGATGCCGTTGCAAGCGTGCTCTGGGACGACCTATAGACGAAGAACGGCGGCGGCGATTGTCGGTGACCGAAGGAGGAACAAGACCTCGGGGCGGCGATGGGAAGGCCCCTGCCGTTGCGTGGCTTGCTGGAGAGGACGAGGCGTCGAGGCAGAGCTTCTGAGCTGCTCAGAGGCGAGAGGGAGGCGCTGGGGAGGCGAGTCTACGGCGGTGACCTTGCGGGTGCGGCGGCCATGGCGGTGCAAAGCGGTGGGAGAGGCGAAGGGGGAGGGAGCGATCCAGACGGCAGCGGGGGAGGTCATCCCGTGCTTCGTGCTGGCCCTGGGGAGCCAGGCAGGCAGCTGCCGTCGTGGCGCTCGGCCGCACGCCGTGGCCTCCTTCTCCTCTGCCTACTGGCAGAGGAAGAAGACGACATGCGAGCTGGTGGTGGGTTGGGCCACCTCTGGACTAGGTAAGTGGCCCAGGTGAGCTTCCCTTTTTATTTTATTTCATTTGTTTCTGTTTTGCTATTTCTGACATTTGTTTTATTTTTGTTTGGGCACAAATGCTTAGCTCAAAATTACTGAATTAATTTATGGAATATAGCTTGAATATTTTAAGCTTCCACAAAAAGTTTCAGCATTTTTGAATACACTAAAATATTTATAATGCTTTTGTTCATTGTTTTCAGAAGCTTTGTTGGATTAAATAAAATGCCAAAGTTGTTTTATAAATAAAATGCACCCCTGATATGTTGTTGCCAACAATTATCAGAATTGGTGAACATTTTAGAAGGGCATTTTGGATTCATTGAAAATTCAATTGTTGGAGTTTTGTTTACTCAATGAAGTGCTAGGGTTTGTCATCCCCATTTCAAATTCAATTGAACATAAACATGATGCCATGATGGTTAATGCAATGACAAGCAATGGCTAGCCAGGGCTGTGACAACTCACCCCCACTACACAAGAATCTCGTCCCGAGATTCAGGCGTAGGGTAACAGGGTTGAGGGAACACAAATTAACATAATCTTCATGATCCGATTGCACTTCTCGAAGATGTCAATTCGTTGCGTCATGATGATCTTCACATCTTTTCCTTCGGGATCTCCATCCAACATACGACAAAAGGAACAGAAAATTGTACAAGATTCGATCTTCTCAAGGATCGAGCAACTCATGATCAACTCATAGAATGAGACGTGAGAACGTCTCCTGAGCTGAGACACAAAACACACATCAAGAACGAGGGAATGAGGTAGATAACGGAGGTTCAATTGGTAGGCAACAATTCCATGCCAAAACTGATGGTACATGGGTTTCACCGTAGCGAGGAGTTAGTTGCCATAATACCAATACGGGGCACCTTAAGGGAGGTGACTCGTAGAGTTATTCCCTTAAGTGGCAAAAAGAATTACTTTTGATCCAAAGATCATTGAAACTCTTCATACCAGGTTAAGGCAATTCGCAATGATCGTTTGAAGGAGTCCGAAAGAAATGAAATACTCAGATCGGAAAGGAAACTAGAGTTATAGAACCACTCGGCAACGGAAGACACATTCCAAATGATGTTGAGAATATAACCCAGTGTCTGAGCATGCTATCAAGAACTTGAGCATCTCCATATTCATCAAGGTTTTACCAATATTCGATCCCAGATCTTGGTGACACCTCATACAACCACGATGAACAATGATGGAGGATGCAGATGCAAAGGAAGACAACACTTTCTCAGATTTCAGCTTAGCTATGCCAAGGGAGCAAAATCTGGATGATCGACCGAGAGACATTTAGCACTCCACTTCTAATGTTCTCCTTGTTTTACTAGCATACCCCAATTATAGATAATGTTTGGTGTCTAGAACATCAAGTAAAGGTCGGTCTTCAGGAGCATGACAAGGTCCATGAGGAACAACTTCTAGAATAGGTCATACGAAATCCTCATGGGGAAGTGGCTAATGTTGCAGATACAAGATATTACAATAATAGGTCTTCCGGTTAGGTATGTTAGCCACAACATCACTTCACCGGGTTACAGAGAGACCAATATTATAACTCTTGGGTAACGTTCCAACCATTATATCTGCCTGAGATTCAGATATGATTGGTGTCAGGATACTTCAGACTCGGCATGTCCGAAAGGAAAGTTTGTAACACAAATCGACGAGATGATGTTGCGAGATCCTCAGGAAATGAACTGCGGAAGCCAACTCCAAAACATGAGCTGGATTGCAAGACCCATGTGAACACAGTGTCCAAGACAATTGCGGTCAAATGGAAACCTTACATCATAACACTTCCGAGTTCTGGTTAGGAACCATCATTGGAGGATAATGAAGTCCTTATATAAGCCCGAGTTAGCTCTTAAAAAGGAACTTCTTTTCCTTCAACAAATCAATCAGTGGCTTGGGGTGCTAGGAGATACATATGGGATGGAGGTTGCAAATCTACCAAACCATAGAATTCTTCGCATGTGCATGGCTAACTTGAGATGATTCCAGAGAAGGCAAGATAACTTTTCTTCAATTCACGGCAGCAACTTGCATCAAATGCACATGAATTTGGGAAAAGTCACTTCTTATACCTAACATATACTTCATGTACGAGACACAAAGATATTGTCTACAAAGTTTCCAACACTAGCCTAATGTCCAACATGAATCATGGACAAATGAAAATGTTGTCGATGGGCTCAACAACAATTCATCGAGATATCCACATAAGTGGAATTCCACAACCATGGGAGCAAGATCATAGCATTGGTCAGACCAAAAGGTATAATGATGTAAGCTCGAGGGGTTAACCACGAGTAAGACAACATTTGGAGAACCCTTGGTTCTGATTTTGATTTGGCGATAGCCCATATTCAAATCAAAGGTTGGGCAAGAAAATGGATGCAACAATTGATCACAAGGATCAATCGTTGAAGATACCATCTTTCTTCAACACACACACACACCACATAGGATATCCCCTCGGAACGAGCTAATTTAGACAAAGCTTTTATCTTCCAACTCTCCAAGTTGTTGTTTGGCTTAACCAACTAGCTCAGGGATATCCAACACAGATTCCTGGAGAAAGGGTGGTTTACAGGAAACCAACTTGATCACGAACTCAACATAACAGTCAGGGGACAACCTGGTAATACTTCCGAGAAGATATTCGGAAAGTCACAATTCACCGATATGTTATTGAGCTCGAGAACAATCTCGCTTTTCAGGGCAAGACGATATGATCAAAAGAGCAAGGGATTGATACAATCCTAACTCATTGATCGAAGAATGCACCATGAAATGGACTAGGTAGCACGGTCAATCTTAGAATGATGATTCAATAACCAACACACTAAGAGCGAAATTATTGTCCATTAACTACCAAGCAATGGAGTTGCTTGCAGTGTTGATTTCACACATCATGGTTCACTTGTCGACATTCCGGTTACAACCAACACGGAGGCCGAGGAATGACCAATGATGGCGAGAAGTACCACTGCATCAAGAATTCATAAGAGGTTGTGAAATTCTCATGACATTCCCGACATGAAGAGGGTAATACTTCAAGGTAGAACAGAGCAAAAGTTGGATTGGCATTTTGATCTGCGGAATACAACTGCTTTGACCCAATCCAAGAAATGGATAAGGTACTGGAGTTTGTTTCTCCTAGCCAGTCTGAAATAGAATGACTTGACGGACCACAAGAATAAAAGGCATCGATGAAAACGATTACATAGCTACTCTTGACTATCCACTGATAGACGAGGGTCGGAATACAACTGAAAAGGGGCAACTCAAAAGCACATAATTTTTCTGAGTTGTTGATGCATGGTTAGCATGTCAAACGAGTTCAACATAATTCTTCCGGATAAACCATGCAGAAGGGTAGGATTGGCAGAGTCACAACTTATGGAATGGAGAACTCATGAAGAGCACTCTTGTTGTGATCTTCAGTTCACGAGGAACTTCTGCCATGACTGGTTCATGGTATTGGAAGAATGATAAACCACGAACCTTGAAGACTATAACAAGGTTACTAATCATCCTAAAGGAACGAGCAAACACTACCAACAGGAGTGAGTAGAATGATGCTTGGGTTCAAGAACCCAGAAATAGAATAACTACTACTATATAACATCAGGAGATGTTTTTAGAAAATGATGGCCAGAATCATCACACTGGAAACACAAACACAACTAAACTATTGGGTGGTTCACTAGAATAACTTGGTTTCCTATCACTCCAACGAACACGTCGAGGTAATGGAGTACCTCAACACAATATTTAGTGTGCTTTGTCTGGCCCAAAAGACATCGATTTCGAGATGAAAGAGTTTGCAATTGCATCAGATTATTTAACAACCTTGGATAACTCGGACAGCATAACGGCTGTACGGGCATGAAATATGAGGCAACCTGCATGAAACTGACAACATAACATTGAATTCTTACGGAGACAACGATCCAGAAGGACAACAACTTTCCTATAAGTCTCCAGCATAGTAACTCATCATCCTGATAGATAGATGAGAAAACCTAGTTTCATAACCCCGTAGAAAAGAAGAGGGTGACTCAGAATTAGAATGACACGAGGAAAGGAGTAAAAAGAATCTTACGTTCCCTTCCACAATCAATTCCCTTATATAACTAGAGCAGTTCTAGACTCAACATCGACCAGTTTGGCTTGGTAATCCTACAGGCAGTCAAGCTCTGATACCAACGCTGTCGGGACCCCGATCCTAAGCCATATGAGTCTAGCATGTAACACATCATATCACATTGTGGCCTCATGCACGGTAATCCCCACGGCTGCCACCTTACCTTGGCCGGGACCGTTTGCGCCTTTTGGCTCATGTATATGAATATGTTGCTAACAACCATATGTCAAAGAACCCGGGTCGACATGACTAGTTATAGACCCAAGTGGCACAACCGTACAGGGACAGGCATACGTAACCCAACAATGCAGGTGTCGGTCATCAGCGTGTGTAGACGAGTCGTAGCAAGCTACATGGACTCCATTACGTCGTGAGACATATCTGTCATCAACGGTACGTAGACGAGTCATAGCAGGCTACAGGGACTCCATTACACTACGAGACATTTCCCCGTAGGGACAGACACAGCAGCAAAGAAGGATACACGCCGGTCAATCAATGTGTCCGGAGCAGTAGCAAGCTACCAAGGCTCGGTGGAAGCACAAAGAGGCATTTCCCCATAAAGAAGGCTACTAAAGGCATACAACTAGGCATCGAATCCCACACATACCAATGCATTTCAATTATACACGCAATATGCACGATATGCGTAGATACAACATGGCATCACAATATAACTCTATAACATTACATTTATTTAGAAGGCTCCAGAGAGCCTACATAGTATAATGTTACAAGCAGAGGGTCACATGACCCATCATTCAGAGCATACAATCAACAAGCAGAAGATACATGTCTGGGTACAGACATCTATTAAAAGCGGCTAGAAGAGCCTGAAAAGCTACAACGACCCTACCATAGGAGCCAGACCTCTGTCTGGGATTCCCAAGCTAATCCGATCAACATCGAACTTCACGTCGTAAGAATCACTAATGAGACTGACGTCTCCTCTGCAAAAACATAAATTAAGTAACCGTGAGTACAAAGGTACTCAGCAAGACTTACATCAGATCTAACTACATATGCATCATTATCAACAAAGGGGGTTGTGGAGTTTATTGCAGCAAGCCAGCTTTGACTCTTGGCTAACCTGTACTACGACTATAAGTATCATCTTTGAGGTGGGATAGCGCACACGAGTCCACATATTCACCAAATCAATACACCACTATGGATCCACTCCCGTCTCCCTACGAGAAGGCCATCCATAGCACTCACACTTATCTTGCACATTTTAGAGTATCCATTTCACTTGTCTATGAACCACATAAGTTTTCCAAGTAGTCCATATCAGAGGATGCGGCTATTCGAACAGATTAATTCACCCCGCAGGGGTATACTTCTTCACACACGCACCCGCCACTTACCGCCATGTGCACGTAAAAAGGCACCTCGGCAACCTTCAAGCGGAAGCCCAGCGAGGGAGTCGGCCATGACCGTTAACCACACAAGACTCTAGTCCAGGTTTATCGCCTATTTGAGACTGAACCCGCAACGGAAGTCCGGCCGAAGTTTCCATCACGGCCCCAAACGATGTGTGCAGGGTTCCCAAGCCCACCTCGACGGATGGTACTACGCTTGGTACACCGGGCCACGGTGCATCTACCACACCATAACCTACCCCTCCGGTCAGCGCTATGCATGGCCGCCAGCACATCCTACAAACACCATAAACTAGTTGCAACTCCTGGACAGAGATCAAGGCGATTAATAAGGCGAGAGGGTCAATTAAGGATCCCAATGTGCGGTAGTATCTTGTCTTGGATAACATACACAGAACTCAGTTCTTAAGGATGATCCCAATGAGACAACCCGCCATGTACTCCTACATGGCCTCTCATCGCTACCTTTACCAAATCGGATTCACACACTTAGCTTTCACACACCAGGACATAAACACAACCATTACGATTCATTGCCCAGATGGATCAGACCCGACACGACTCTAAGCATAGCAGGCACAGTAAGCAAGCATGGATGAGTAGGCACAACAAGGCTCAAGCAGTTGCTACTCATGCTAAGTGGTGTCAACTATTTACTGTGACAAAGACAGGTCATGCAAAGGAATGGGTTCAATTACCAAGAACAAGTAACAGTTGAATCGTTGTTGTCCTAATGCAGTAAAAGAGAGTAGGAGCGAGGGAGTAGGATATTATCGGGATGCTCAAGGAGGGGTTGCTTGCCTGACAGTTCTGAAGATAGCATTTCTCTTCATCAGTGTCAATGATCATAATGTCGGAACCATCGTCTACCGAGAAGGAACAACACCGAGAAACAAGAAGAAGGAACACAATCAATGTGATGCAACAAACATGATGTATGATATGGCAGGTTAAAGCATTGAATTGACCTAGTGCAATAGATAGTCACATTAAGTGAAGTGGAATTCAAATATATGCTAAATTCCAACTCCAACACTATTTATTAATTTATCCTAATCATGAAATGTCCTACTTGGTGATGTTAACTTGCTCAAACATGCATGAACATGGCATAAACAGATTCCTTGTATTTTTCTAATCATTTTTCATATACAAATTATTTCCATCCGAGTTATAGATTAATTTCTATGATTTTTCAAAGATTTTAGCATTTCTTGGAATTATTATAAATCAAAAATGGCTTTATTGCGTCAGCATGACATCAGCATCGCATCAGCAGGTCAGCTGGCCGTTGCCAGGTCAAACCTGACCAGTGGGGTCCACTGGTCAGTGACACAGGCACTAACAGAGTTTAGAATTAATCTTTAAGCTAATTTAGTGGGTCTGGGCCCACTGGTCAGTGAGTGATTAGGTTAATTAATTAACTTAATTAATTTTAGTTAAACTAGAGTTTACCAGGGGCTGGGCCCCACCTGTCAGTGACCCAGGGGGGTTAACCCCGCGGTTAAACTGGTCGGACTCACCGGCGTTGAGCCGCCGGTGGCCACAGGGACGGCGAAGGGGGTCGGGTTTCGCCCTCTGGTGACCAAAACGATGGCGGAAAGGCTCTATCGAACGCCCGCACTCATGCGCATCCAACGGAATGCATCCCACGTGTTGGGATGGCCCAAATTGTCGCCGACGACGAGCTTGGCGGCTGCCGGAGTTCGGCCGAGCTCGAGGTCGACGATCCAACACGCAAAAGGGCTGGGTCTTGGCTCCTACAGCACCTACGCGACCCTACGAGCTTGATGGTGGCCTCGGGAGGACCACCTGGACACCGGAGCGTCGCCGGCGTCAAGCTTGCACGGCGGCGCGTTTGGGTCCCGATGGAATCGGGGGCCACGGTGCGCAATCGAGCAGGGGAAGAGGGGGGTTCGACGGAGAAGCTCACGGGGAACTCGATGCCGTTGCAAGCGTGCTCGGGGACGGCCTATAGACGAAGAACGGTGGGTTGGGCCACCTCTGGACCAGGTAAGTGGCCCAGGTGAGCTTCCCTTTTTATTTTATTTCATTTGTTTCTGTTTTGCTATTTCTGACATTTGTTTTATTTTTGTTTGGGCACAAATGCTTAGCTCAAAATTACTGAATTAATTTATGGAATATAGCTTGAATATTTTAAGCTTCCACAAAAAGTTTCAGCATTTTTGAATACACTAAAATATTTATAATGCTTTTGTTCATTGTTTTCAGAAGCTTTGTTGGATTAAATAAAATGCCAAAGTTGTTTTATAAATAAAATGCACCCCTGATATGTTGTTGCCAACAATTATCAGAATTGGTGAACATTTTAGAAGGGCATTTTGGATTCATTGAAAATTCAATTGTTGGAGTTTTGTTTACTCAATGAAGTGCTAGGGTTTGTCATCCGCATTTCAAATTCAATTGAACATAAACATGATGCCATGATGGTTAATGCAATGACAAGCAATGGCTAGCCAGGGCTGTGACAACTATTTCAAACCCTGTGCCAGGAGGCAAGAAGTCATACTTTGCTAAGTGTCAAGAAGCTTGCAGGAAGGATGTCGAGCGGGCATTTGGAGTGCTCCAATCTCGATTTGTTGTTGTCCGGTACCCCTCTCTGGCCTGGTCGAAATCTCAGATGTGGGAGGTGATGAATTTCTGTGTCATCTTGCACAACATGATCATTGAGAGCGAGCAGGACGAGCTAGTGTTTGACACTGAACCATATTTCAGACAGGGTCCTCATGCAGCTGTTGATCACCAGGTACCGGAAAAATAGGTCGCCTTCCTCAATATGCGCCAGGAGATCCGAGACCCACAGGTGCATCAAGAAATGCAGCACGATCTGGTGGAGCACCTATGGAGGCTCAAGGGCAACACCTAGTTCGATGTGTTTTAATATGTGTTCGAATTATGAGCTTGCTTCGTTGAACTATTTGATTTTGTATTGATTTCTACGATGAACTATGTGATAAAAATTATTTTGTTGTTGAATTTGTGCCGAAACAACGAATTTGTGCCGAATCTAAGTTGGAACTCGGCGGCTGGGAGGACGAACTTGGGGGGAGGCCGGGAGCCGGAGCCCCCCCCCCCCCCCCCCCACACACCGAAAATAGCGCCGGCAAGCCCCCAAGAGGCGCTATTTTTCGAGTAAAAACGCCCTTGGGGGGGCGAACGGCTGGAGATGCTCTTAGGCTTATCATATTGAGCAAGGAGGTGTTTCTCACCACAATTGAAACAAGCCACCTCCGGCTGATTCCCGTCGCTGCCATTGTTAGCCGAAACAGGCACGCCTGCCACCTTTGGCGATGTCCCAGCTGATCGATTTGCAGAACGTAACAATAGATCATATAGGACCAACACCATTCCTATGTCGAAGGACATGACGCAATGATTCGGAGATTATGCTACCACCCATGTTGGGTAAAACGTCCCCTGGTCACCCGCTCCAACCGCTCACACATCGCCTTGAACAACGGTTGATACTCCCTTCGGTGTAGCATAAACCATGTACAAAGCAAGTGCATATAGTAAAAAATAACTTGCAAATAATATTTAATGCTATTAAAACCAAATCATTTCTACATAGCGAAAGCGACCATAATAAGGCATAGCTCCCATTCTTAGCAGTGTTCTAAACCTATTTGGAACAATGTCTAAGCAACGACCAAAAATATTGACAACACTTGTGGACGGACTGAACACTATTTGGATGATTGGCCACGTTGAGCACACAAAGTTACACATGAAAAAAGGTGTATGATTGTCTCGTCGCGAGCATAAAGATACACTTCTTGCATCCTTGCCAATTCCGACGGGAGAGATTGTCTTTGGTCACTACAACTTCCCTCTGAAGATATACCATGAACATTTTAATTTTTAGTGGAATCTTGGACATTTAAAATTTCATTTACTATCCATTGGGACATGTAAATGCGTGTGCGCATGGTACATAGAGTCAACTGTGAGGATTAAGATGTAGTGAGGTTCCTGCGAAACACATATTGCCCTTGTGTCAGGTTAACCTAATTCAATTGGTATAAAAGATTTTGCCATAACATAAGACGAGCCGATCAAATCCTGTGCAAAAAATATATCCAGTGGGGATGAAGCGAGCACATGCACAAGAGTATAGTTCTTATCACGAACAATGCGGTACAAAGCTGAATATTGTTCTCGGACACTAGGACTAGCCAGCTGTCCTCCCAGAAACGAATCTCCGACTCGTCAATTCAATGTGAATGATTCAAAGCAGAAAATATGTTTATTTGTCACCATTAGACCAGCCTAAAAACGAGTAGCTGGTTTTCAATACATTCGAGACACAACCTTTTGACGTAGATATTTATTGCGCAACAGAGTTTGTCAGACATCATACTCAATAGTAATAGTAAGTAGTTTGAACAACCATTTACTAGGTAAGACATCATTGTTGACAATGACGTCTGCATTTTTAGGTAACCATCCGAAACAGGCGCGCCTGCCACCTCTGGCGATGTCCCAGTTGATCGATCTGCAGAACGCAACAATAGATCATATATGACCAACACCATTCCTATGTCGAAGGACATGACGCAATGATTCGGAGATTATGCTACCACCCATGTTGGGTAAAACGTCCCCTGGTCACCCGCTCCAACCGCTCACACATCGCCTTGAACAACGGTTGATACTCCCCTTCGGTGTAGCATAAACTATGTACAAAGCAAGTGCGTATAGTAAAAAATAACTTGCAAATAAGATTTAATGCTATTAAAACCAAATCATTTCTACATAGCGAAAGCGACCATAATAAGGCATAGCTCCCATTCTTAGCAGTGTTCTAAACCTATTTGGAACAATGTCTAAGCAATGACCAAAAATATTGACCACACTTGTGGACGGATACAAACTGAACACCATTTGGATGATTGGCCACGTTGAGCACACAAAGTTACACATGAAAAAAGGTGTATGATTGTCTCGTCGTGCGCATAAAGATACACTTCTTGCATCCTTGCCAATTGCGACGGGCGAGATTGTCTTTGGTCACTACAACTTCCCTCTGAAGATATACCATGAACATTTTAATTTTTAGTGAAATCTTGGACATTTAAAATTTCATTTACTATCCATTGGGACATGTAAATGCGTGTGCGCATGGTACATAGAGTCAACTGTGAGGATTAAGATGTAGTGAGGTTCCTGGGAAACACATATTGCCCTTGTGTCAGGTTAACCTAATTCAATTGGTATAAAAGATTTTGCCATAACATAAGACGGGCCGATCAAATCCTGTGCAAAGAATATATCCAGTGGGGATGAAGCGAGCACATGCACAAGAGTATAATTCTTATCACGAACAATGTGGTACAAAGCTGAATATTGTTCTCGGACACTAGGACTAGCCAGCTGTCCTCCCAAAAACGAATCTCCGACTCGTCATTTCAATGTGAATGATTCAAAGCAGAAAATATGTTTATTTGTCACCATTAGACCAGCCTAAAAATGCGAGTAGCTGGTTTTCAATACATTCGAGACACAACCTTTTGACATAGATATTTATTGCGCAGCAGAGTTTGTCAGACATCATCCTCAATAGTAATAGTAAGTAGTTTGAACAACCATTTACTAGGTAAGACATCATTGTTGACATGTAGTAGGCCATGAATGTCAAGTCCACCTTGGTCTTCCGGCTTACAAACAAAGCTTCATGAAATTTCATACATATACTATTTTCGATTATTTTGATTGTGGTTATGTGTACATTTTTTTGGATTATTTTGAAGTACAGAGAATGTATTTTCGATGAAAAGAAAATGAAGGCTCGGCCACCAGATGCACCTTCCGGGGTCATTTCATACTGATCTTGTCGTTCAGGGTTAATTTTGTAATCCTGGCCTCGCCTCGGCATCGTAAATGTCGTCGCACCGCTACAAGAGCCGAAGCTCCTCGCGTCAGTCGCTGCAATAATCGGGACACGGCGCACGCCGCGTCGTACCGTACGCACCCGTCCCGGCTCCCGACTTGCTTGCACGAAACGCTGCGGCCTCGCCATCTCCACCTCGCAGTCACACCAGCTCAGCACTCAGCAGCTTCTGCTCCGCCCGCCTCCCTCCACCAGCAGCAGCGCAACAGCCAGCGACCGAGCCCCCGTCCGGCTCTATTCTGCTCTACTCACCGATAGGTGCCCCGTCCGCACGCCTCCACGCCGCGGCCGGCGAGCGAGCGAATGCCGGGGCTCTAGCGCTCCGCATCGCCGACGACGGGGCGGGCGGCCATGAGGAAGCACCTGCCGCAGGCGAGCCGCCACAGGTGGATGCGCTCGCTGCTGCTCGCGCTCCCGCTCCTCTCGCTCCCGATCCTCTACGCCGCGCTCGGGCCGGCGCGCCCGCAGCAGCCGCCCTCCCCGTCGCTGCTCGGGGGCAGGCAGCAGCAGCAGCTGCCCCTGCCGCCGCCCAGGCTGGCGTACCTCATATCGGGCGGCCCCGGCGACGGCCCGCGGATCCGCAGGCTCCTGCGGGCGCTCTACCACCCCTGGAACTACTACCTCGTCGGGGTCTCGGGGGAGGAGGAGCGCGCGGATCTCGAGGCGTTCGTGCGCGGCGAGGAGGCACCGCGGAGGTACGGCAACGTCAGGGTCGCGGCGGCGGGGGAGTGGCCCGTGGTCTCGCGCCGGGGCCCCACCGAGCTGGCCGCCACGCTCCACGGCGCCGCCCTGCTGCTCAGGGAGTTTGACGGATGGAGCTGGTTCATCAATCTCAGCGCCTCCGACTACCCGCTCATGCCCCAAGATGGTAATTTCAGCTCCTTGAATGGATTGCCCCCGATTAGCTTGCAATTTTAAGCGTGTTTTGCTTGTTAATTTTAGGAGCAATTTTAGTATAATTGTAGCTACCAAAACTACAAATTGTGCGCCTTTGTGCTGGCTTGGTGTAGCTTCTGTTCGCTTAGGAGCTTTGGGTCATGAACTTCTTTGTGTCACCAATCCGTTTCACCAAGCTTGGGTCTGCTATCTACTCCCTCCGTCCCATAATATAAGAGAGTTTTTGAGCGTTTTTGACACTACACTAATGTAAAAAACGCTCTTATATTATGGAACGGAGGGAGTAGTTCTCTACCGTTTAATATCTAGTTCTCCAACTGGTAGTTACAGCCAGTTTTTCTGTTATGTTTCAAAATAGTGCTATTTTGCCCTTTGGTGTAATCCTGTATTGCTAAAAGATAAGTTCAGATTGAGTTTAGATTCATTACCATGTTCAACACACTGGCGATCCAGTTACATATTGACATTTTTTTGGAAACTTGGTGTGTCTCCGTAACTCTGCAACGACACTCAAACTGCAGCAAGTAAATCAGTTGATAAATAACTTCAGAAGTGGGCCGTGGCAATTTTCATTTCCCCATTCAGTTCCACTCCTTCATCTTCTATTCAAGTTTTTCACAATTTCCTAAGCATCCCCCTCATAGACCTCCTAAGAGCGATGTGCCATTGATCGTTGGCAAAGCTATCTTTGTAACAGTACCATTTAAGATTTCCCATTTTTCTCCATACATCAGTTCATGAACTAACTGTCACCCTGTAGTGTTTATGTTGTCAAAATGGATTGCAAAATAGTTCTGCACTCCTGTCCTGCCATAGTGATATGCTTTCTCTTATTGTGCATGGTTGGCATCCTAGATTTCCACATCACCAAAAGAAAATCTTTCTAAGTTCATCATATATGTTATTTCAGCTGTTGCTGTTGTCTCAATTAAATTGCAATAAATACTGCAGCATTGGTGTTCCTTTCGTCGAAAATATTGCAGTATTGGTTTTCCTTTCATAGAAATACTGCAATAAATACTTAGGATTTAATGAGTTAGGTTATTGGGCTAGACCGTATTGGTGTTCCTTTCACAGAAGATGTTGCGATGTGGCAAAAAAGTAGTGAACTTCATCATTTTGTGTCAATTGTACTGGAATATTACTGATGTTACATCAACTCAAGTGGTGTGCTGTATGTCTATCTATTACTCCCTCCGTCCCATAATATAAGAGCATTTTTGACACTAGTGTAGTGTCAAAAACGCTCTTATATTATGGGACGGAGGGAGTATGATTTTAAGGAACGAGTGTCAGAGCAAAGAGCCAAATATAGCTTGTGCTTCTGGCCTCATTTACACTTCTTGATGTTATGTTGGGATTTTACATACAGTCGTACACTAGGAAGGTCAACTCAGCTGCAAGACAGGAAGTAGATGCAGCAGTTTAGGACGTGAAGCGTATCTTTATTTAATTGCTAAGGTTTCTATGAGTAAAGAGTTATGTTAGGAAAGGATAGGTCTCAGAGTTTGAATTAGATGAGGCCCTGAGGATTGAGTTAGCCGTGGGTCTCCTATATAAAGGACCGACGACTGCTATGTACTCATGAAAGCCAAGCAAACGATAAGAAGTATTTTCCTAGCTATCTTTTCTGCCCTAGTTATCAATGCAGCCCCAGCCAGCACGCATGTCCATTTGCCGGTTCTTGACTAAGCCTTGAGATCCCGGAGCTTTATCACTTGAGGTTCACAATTTTTTACATGGTTATTGCTGCAAATTACTGACGTAGTCCTATATGTTGATCACATTTATGGATTGCAGTGCTGTACCAAAGTATTTGGTGTCACTTCTGCAACTAACCTACCTGTTCTTGCCCTTGACAGACCTCCTTCATATCTTCTCATATCTTCCAAGAGATCTGAACTTTATCGACCACACAAGCAATATTGGTTGGAAGGAGTAAGGATATTTATTTCGATGTGTTTCTTAGCCATCTGATATGTTCTTTATCATGATTCTTTGGTTGCATGTGCAGGCATCAAAGGGCTAGACCAATCATCGTGGATCCAGCATTGCAGATCTCAAACAAAACTGAGGTCGTGACAACAAAGGAGAAAAGAAGCATGCCTTCAGCTTTCAAAATATTTGTAGGTATTGTCTCATGCTTGTTTTGTACTTAACACGGTCAAAATACTCTGCACTAATTCAAAATAACACTTCGCTGTTGCCTATCATCTTCTATTTCTGTTAAGAATAATCTCTTGAGTGCAATACTGATAGATTCCCATACATAACTGTGGAATAAATTAGTATATCGCTGTAGAACTATGGCATTACTATAGTCATAATAGCATGCTTTTTTGAAACACAAAAAGGTTTTGTGTCTCGTTGAATTGATGAAAAAAGAGAGTTTATGTACAAGCCCAGAGAAGGGCCACACCCGGAGTTACGACACAACACCCCTAAGTTGGAAAAAGTGCCGCTAGACCTGCCCCTGCTTTCGCCCACAGTCAGGCCTCAGCCCTGATAGTGTCAAGCAGGCTAGCAATGTGAGGCTGCGGGCCATCGAACATGACCGAATTTTGTGTTATCTGGGAAATATCAGTGAATACTGTATTACTAAACTAATTTCCTCCTTTTCAAGAAAAACCCAAAAAGATTCTTTTTGCAGAATTATGTATGTTTTCCTTGATGAAGCCACTATTCTCTTGAAGATGAAATTGACAACGTGCCTATGTTGACTGCCAACAGCCAAATGCTACTCTTTGTTATCGTGTAAATTTTGAGCTCTAACTGATGACCTTATTCTCATGATGCAGGTTCGTCGTGGGTAATATTGAGCCGATCATTCCTGGAGTTTTGCATATTGGGATGGGACAACCTTCCTCGCACGCTGCTCATGTACTTCACCAATTTCCTGTCGTCCTCGGAGGGATATTTCCACACGGTGATCTGCAACTCAAAGTACTACCAGAACACCACCATCAACAACGATCTCCGTTTCATGGCGTGGGACAACCCCCCTCGGACGCACCCTCTCAACCTGACAGCCGAGTACTTCGACGCGATGGCGAGCAGCGGGTTGCCATTTGCACACTCTTTCACGCGTGACGATCCGGTCCTGGATATGATTGATACCGAGCTGTTGAGGCGAACGCCTGACCGCTTCACACCAGGTGGATGGTGCCTCGGTAGCCCGGTGGGTGGCAAGGACCCTTGTGCCTTTTTCGGAAGGTCATTTGTTCTCAGGCCGGTGAAAGGCTCGGGGAAGCTAGAGAAGTTGTTGTTGAAACTTTTGGAACCTGACAATTTCAGGCCTAAACAGTGTATATAACGCTCTTGTTACATGTTAGCCAGTTTTTAGTATTTTGGTAGCGTGTGCTGTGCGGGGGCAAAAGTGTTCCTGAGGTGGTTGGTTCTCATTGTTGTGGCGGTAGGCTTACACGGCGTGCTTCTCTATACTTGCAACTGGAAGCTCGAAGAGTGGCTGAAATCATACATGTACACACTTCATGTCCCATCTCTTCAGGGATGTGCATATACAAATTACAGAAATCCATAATCCAAGAAAACACATTCTGTTTATTAACACTGGCTTCTCTAGGGTTTCTTTTCTTTAGCCTTAAACTCCGAAAATGGTTTTAGAAAACTCTTCGAGAGCTGGGTTAGTTACCAAACCAGGACAGTGGGGCTATGATTGACAGTGCGGTGCTATAACCGTACCAACAACCAATACAATCATTCTCACAAAGTCATCGTCATATGTGTGACTATCAACAACGTTTTTATCAATTCATCTATCGCTATTTGATCAGAGTTTTTACCGAGAAAGCGAGATGGCACAATTTTCTTTGTGTCCGTTCCTACTTTTGCTGGCACATTCATCACATCATCACCCTCGTCTGCTAACCCAAATATGTGGTAAACATTACCAGAACGCACACTTATGTCATCATCCTTGGGTTGCAAAACAAATCTTCTTTTACATATGTCATATGCTTTTGTCATAAATTTCAGTAAGTTCTTCTACATTAACACCCTAGGAATTCACAATATAATTTGCAAATTAGTGCCGCGAAGCCGAAGACGCTGTCTAGGGTTCAATTTCTCGATTAGAGTGCACCACTTTTCCACGGAACAAAAAATTTCTCCATACTCCTACATACTAAACGATTTTTTTACACTAAGTGTTAGTCATACAACACGGCACAAAAAGGAAGTATCAAAGAGGTCGCGACAATACCACGCATGCCGTACGGCCTCCTAAACTACTTCGACGGAGGCCGCCCGATGATCATCGGATCATTGGAAGGTATTGCCGCGACCTCTTTGATTCAGTTCCTTTTTGTGCCCTGTTGTAAGACCTAAACTTACTGTAAATCTTTTGTTTATTATGGAGGAGTATGTAGAAATTTTTTGTTCCGTGGAAAATGGGTGCACTCTGGTCGAGAAATTGAACCCTAGACAGCGTCTTCCGCTTCGCGTCACTAATTTGCAGATTATGTTGCGAATTCTTCGGGTGTTAATGCAGAAGAACTTATTGAATTTTATCATAAGTAAAAGGAGATTTGTTTTGCAACCCAAGGATGATGACATAACTGTGCGTTCTGATGATGTTTACCACATATTCGGGCTAGCAAACGAGGGTGATGATGTCATGAATGTGCTAGAAAAAGTAGGAACAGACGCAAAGAAAATTGTGCCATCTCGCTTTCTTGATAAAAAAACTGGTAAAATAGTGATAGATGATTTGATCAAAAACATTGTTGATAGTCGCACATATGACGATGACTTTGTGAGAAGGGCTGTATTGATTCTTCTTGGTACGGTTATAGCACTGCACTCTACCAAGTTTGTTCCTCTATACCACGGTATGACCATAGCCTCATCTCAATGATGTTTATTTATTATTATTATGCAGAACTCATCCTTATTTTCTCCTTTATTTCGTTGTTTAACAAAATAGCCTGAACATATTGTTGAACATCCTTTGGCTGAAACAAGACCATTTATTCATTGCAAAGTCCCAAGATGGACTAGAGTGATATGGAGACTCACATGGAAACTTTATATGCAGAAAGATCATATTATGAGCGTATAATTTTTTGCATTAGTTTTTTCGTGCTTTCCTTTTGCTAATACTCCGCTACATAGGATTCTAAGAGCATGATGATTTGCATGCATCATCTTCCCATTAGGTGTCACAATGTATTAGTGAGGTTCCACATCAAAGGTGCAGCGGATATGGTTATATTTTAGCCAATTGATATCTCATAAGATACTTTATTTATTATGTATTTGCCTTGCAATATTGTAAATCTTCATGAATGATATGATCTTCTCATATAAATACCTTGCAAGTAAGAAAAACAATTCAGGTTATGGCAGCAATGATTCTCTCAACTGTTTCTCAGTTGTGCATTTCCTTATTTTTCTCACACTTTGCTACTCAAGGTTTGATGAGCATGATGAATTTCAGGATTTTACTTTTAGGTGTTGCAAGGTATTGATTATGTTAGTTTGACCGCTGCAGAACATATGCCCCCTTTGAGATCGAACTTTCATGGTCATTTTAAAAACTATATGTTCCCATATGATCTTTATGGGTTATCCTTTAGACACACTTAAATGCAGCTTTGGGGATATGCAGCATTTATGGTAGTATGTAGAATATCGTTATCTTATTTCCTAACTAATTATAATCCTTGTTAGCACTCGTCACATGAATGTGTAGCACTTCACAAGAAATGGCCAGGTGCACTAGGCTTGCCCAATTCTTTGTTTCTGAACATGGTGGCCCTTTGTTAGAAGCTTGTAAAGATTTCATTAA
The DNA here is from genome assembly GCA_039707655.1 of Elymus sibiricus. Lineage (NCBI taxonomy): Eukaryota > Viridiplantae > Streptophyta > Magnoliopsida > Poales > Poaceae > Elymus > Elymus sibiricus. The sequence continues at coordinate 372,670,110 of CM077669.1, forward strand.
TTCACCATGTATACAGGATAATGCTTATTATATGTCTTGGCAGTACTGATTAACTGTATTTACTATGTATGTTGTTATACCAAGCTAATTTGTATCTCTGAACCTTGCTTTTATCGAGTGTATATGAGATTTCTCTTGATTACTCACTAATGTATGTATGGTCATGTTTAATATGTATCATGTAATCTTATATTTATGAAAATTCATATCATTTCATTGTACAAATAGATGGGTGCGGCAACGCGTGCCATCATTGATCTAGTAGCTATTAACAATGGCAGCTATATCGACATGTGGTGTGTCTTCAAGTACTGGAGAGGCCGTGGACCATATTGGTGACACACAAATGACTGCTCGGGACGACCCTAGTGCATATCATTCCCACCTTTCAAAATACAAATGCTACCATGCTAGGTAGTACTCCTTCCGTCCCAAAATAACTGTCTCAACTTTACACTTATTTTGGGACGGAGGGAGTACCATCTTTCAAAAAGAAATTTAAATATTTTTAAAATGATTTTTTTCTTCTGAATATTCATAAGATACGTGTCTACAATTCCCTGAAATTTCAAATATAAGTACAAAATACACATTTTTACGAACCGGGCTATCCCCTTCCCATTAATTTCCATAACAGAAATGCATTGTGATACAGGAGATGGGAAAGAAAGAGTGGGGAAACCGTCAGGAAACCCACTGCTCATGCCTACAATCAAGATATGAACCATGGGGCGAAAACCTGACACCACCCTTCATCCCAAAGCTACAACCTAGACCAGCAAACAACCACGCAGTCGCAAAATACGACGCATAACAAGCAACAAAGCTCGTCCAAAAAGGAAATCCTGCCAATCCAACAGACCAAAACGACCAGAAGGCGATGCAGGCTACAACTAACATCCTAGCAAATCTGCGGCTTCACTCCTCGCGGGTATCAGCTCTAGGCAAAGGAGGGCCACACAACAGCATCACATGAGAATCGTTCTCCTTCAGCAGCCCCGCGCCACGCTTGACAGCGAAGAATGCAGCGAAGACCATCAACTACCATCTTCAGAGGCTTGGGCGAGACAAGTTCCACTAGTTCCAGTGATACTGAAACAGCTGTTTCCATTTCATTTTGTTGTCTTGATCACTATACATCAATAATTTTATTTCAAGTAGCTTTGCTAAATGGCAGTGATCTTCGAAGTTTACACGATGGTGAAGTTTGGAACAACCTTAATGTCATACTCCCTCCGTTCCTTTATCTAAGGTGCATAATTTCCAGCTCGATGACCAAGGCAATAATTTTTGGAGCTGTTGGGACAAAACTACCCCTGGTATTAGTTGAACACAATCACGGGAACCTCCACTGATTTGACAGATTTGCTGCCAGCCGTGCATGGCACATGCAATCGCATATCCCAGCAAATCAGGGATGCTAATAACTGTGTTGCCTCTTATACAAAAATTAATACCCCAAGTACGTGCGCGCACATCAGGAAAAAGGAGGGAACTCACTTGGCGCCAACACAACGAAGATTTAAATTTTTGTTTTCGTGTACTCCCCTTGGTTTTTCCATTTCCCTCGTCTTCCAGTACGTGGCCAACAAAAAAAAATGGCTGATCTAGACTTTCATCCAGCACCTGATTGGGATTCAATTGAGGAGAACGAAGACAGGGCCTGTGATCTTGAATACGACTATGACTGGCTAGCTTCCGATGACTCCGACGATGACGGCGACGGCCGCCAGCGCGATGAACTTCATGCCGGCCGTGAAGGCGACGATGAAGCAGGCCTGCTTGAGCACACGCGAGGTGCTGCTGCCGGGCGCGGACGACTTGGCGTACGCATGCCGGCCAAAGCAGTGTGGGGGCGCGGACGCGGGCACGGCGAACTCGCCGGCGGGCGCGGACGCGCACGAGGGAGACGCGCCGGCGGACGTGGCCATGCAGTGGATGCAACGCTGTCTCCGGAGCCACATGTACGTACTGTATGCATTCAATACTTTTTCAACTATGGAGATCGTCTAGTACTTGACCCCTTGTGTCACAATTTATGCACAGGTCGATCGTCGAGGCGCCGGTGGACGAGGCCACGCAGAGGACGAAATACACTGCAAGCCGCCGGTGAATCCACCGGACAAGTGGTGGCCCGTGTCCTTTTGCACGACGGTGTCGCGCAAAAGTAGCCAGACATTCTATCCGGGGGTGATCCGGCTTGGTACCACCAGGGCCTATCTCTTTGACGACGAACGCATTCTCATTGATTCTCGTGCGCGCCGTACCGGTGAAGTATTCATCCAGGGAAAGGCTATCATGTTTCCCTGCCATGTCGCGAACTTTGCCACTGTTGACGAAGGAGTTGCTGCGGTAGGTCCTTTGTCCGAACACGACTCTGGCGACTCTGGCCACGGAGTGGATGCTGGTTGTGGATGCGATGGCTCGGAAGGAGAAGAAGCTGCCAGTACACAGGCCTCGGACGTGCTCGCAGTGCAAAGGATGCCGTGCTTAAACGTGTGCGTGCGGCGCTACTTGCTGGTCCTGTAAACGGGCGTGGCCCAGGAGGTGACGACAATGCCGTCGGGGATGCCAGTGACGCTCGACGTGGTCGTCGACGCTTGGGCTTGGCTGGTCGCGGTAGAATGCGCCCGGCTCTCACGAAGTGGCAAGGCGGCCGTAGCGAAGGTGTTCAATCTTCGCTAAATGGTAGCGGCATTGATGCAACCAGCCCCGACAGCAATGTCAGCCAAGACGACCATGACGAAGTTGTTCAATCTTCGCTAAATGGCGGCGGCAATAATGCAACCAGCCCCGCTGGCAATGTTAACCAAGTCGACCGGACCGAAGGTGTTCCATCCTCCCTAAATGACAGCGGTAGTCATGCAACCAGCCCTGCCGGCAATGTTAACCCATGCATCCGTGTGGACTTGAACAAAGATGTTGTTCCGGAGAGTAATCATGGAGTACAAGCTGAAGTGGGTGACAACGGCAACAACAATGGTTAGTCTACTCCATAACTAATTTAAGTTAGGCCATGTGTTGTTATCATTCTGAGTATTGTGTCATACTGAGTTCGTGTTAATTTCTTAACAAAGTTAGTTCATGCATGTTAACTGAAGGTTGTTCAAGTTACCGTAATTTAATTCAGTTCTTGTTCTGAATGTTCAGTAGGCTCAAATGGTACACAAAAAAAGAAGCGAAGATGGTACCCAGACAATCAAAAGCAAGAAATTTATACCATGCTATTAGAGCGGACAAATCAAGGCGTACTAACCCAAGGGGTGAGTTATTCAGTGGCAAAACTTTGTCAAGTTCCTTACCGGACTGTGCAAAACATATGGTTGAAAGGGAAGCGAGCCGGTGGTATCCAAGGAGTTGCAAACAAAAGGGTAAAAACTTGTGGCCGCAAGAAGATACCGTTTGATTCGGATGCTATAAAACAGATTGATTTGAGCAAAAGAACTACGCTCAAAGATCTTTCCAATGAGCTTCAAATGGCGAAGACAACCTTATGGAGAAGGTTGAAGGAGGGCAGACTGAAGCGTCATACAAACTCAATTAAATCCACATTGACCGAGGATAACAAGCTAGGACAGATTCGATTTTGTTTATCCATGTTGGATGAACTAAGCGTGCCAGAAGAACCCACGTTTAAAGGCATGTACAATGTCATCCATATCGATGAGAAGTGGTTCTACCGCACTAAAGGTACTCAGAACTACTACTTGGCACCCGATGAAGATGAACCCTATCGCAGCACACAGAGCAAAGGATTTATAGAGAAAGTGATGTTCTTGGCAGCGGTAGCTAGGCCTCGTTATGATGTTCATGGTGTCATGACATTTGATGGCAAGATTGGAATTTGGCCGTTCACATATCAGGACTTTGCAAAGAGGCGTAGCCCTTACCGAGCAAGGGGGGAAGAGATAACCAAGGTTTTGCCATCGGTCACGAAGGATGTCAGTAGAGATTATATGGTCAACAAGCTTCTGCCCGCCATCAAGGCTTTGTGGCCACCTTCGGAACGCGGACGCACAATTTACATTCAGCAAGATAATGCAAAGACCCATATTTCTGTGAATGACAGTGTGTTCTGTGCAGCGGCACAGGCGGACGGGTGGGACATTAGGCTTACATGTCAGCCGCCGAACTCACCTGATCTGAACATTCTTGACTTAGGATTCTTCGCGGCACTTCAGGCACTTTTTGAGAAGATGTCACCCGGTAAAATTGCTGATATTGTTGCGAAGGTGCAAAAAGCATATGACACGTACCCAGCCGAGAGAAGCAACCGTATTTTTCTTACCCTACAGTCCTGCATGCGCGAGGTACTGAAGCAGAAAGGAGGTAACCGGTACAAGATTCCACACATGAGGAAGTCATTTCTGGCGGCACTCGAATTGCTTCCGGACGTACTACCGTGCGATACTGATGTTGTGGTCGCTGCTATTGAGGCCCTTCCAGATGCTTGATGTACTTGTCGTTGCTTCTTTTCATTAATAATCCAAGTGAACTCGCATAATTATACAGTACTGAATTCAAACATACTCATGCTGTACTTCTATCATTATTCATAATGTCAGCGAACTTGTTCTTTTTTATTTTGTGATGTTTATTAGTCCATGCCATGGACTAATTTTAGTGAACTCGATGTTCTTTGTTTTCCGATGTTTAATACTCGATCCCATCGACCGTTAGGTGAATGCTTTGTTCATTGTTTGTGAGTAGCACGTCCCAAGTAACAAGAACAAACATACTTCGTTCATTACATGTGAGTAATAAACTTCGTTCATGCCATTATTAATGTATGATGTCGCTTAACATATTCAAGCAATACAAAAAAGATTTTGGGCACCATTACAATTGATGAAATCACACCAAACGTTGAGTGCTAAACATAGAGTAGTTGCGCCGTTGATTACTTGTTCATTTCTTCATCATCTTCGGATCATATGATGTCATCAAGGACTTTAGTATGAAATCCCTATATGATTCCATCCCAGGGGGTACCGAGTCTGGCATTGAATCTGGGGCATAAAATCGTTGCACATGCACTTCACTTGCTTTGGCAGCTTGCAATTCTTCAAACTCTAAATCGATAGTTTCGGCATCACTATCGACCTCATCAAACTTGATGGCCTTGTCATTCACCACATCACTTTTATCGTTCTCCTCCTCATACTTGTGCTCCACTTGATCGATGCCTCCAGTTCTGGTGCTAAAAATTAGAACAAGGGATGTCATACATGTACACATATGAACAAGAACTTAATTTAGTATCAAAGGTATAAATGCAACTAACCCAAACTGTATCATGTTGTTTGACATGACGGATATTCCATAGCTACGACAAAGGTCATCGAGCCGAGCATTGCTTGACATGCCATGCTTAAAGTTATGTCTGATGATACGTAGCGTACCGATGCCGAGCACTTCACGGCCTTGTTGACGGCGACGATTCCCGCCTTGGAAGAACTTGCAGACCGGATGTTGAGCACCATTTGTGCGTAATAACCCGGCATGTCCGACGCCGCCGAGATCGGCCGCGGCCGCGTCATGCAAAATCTGGTCGGCGAGCTTGACATCGCTGGACAACGCAGGCGAGGAGTCCTCGGCGAGACGCTGGCCGCGGTCTTCTACCTCACTAAATAGGCCTAAGGACTCATCCGTCTCTTGCACCTCACCGAAGAATTCCATAGCCGGGTCATCCTCTTGGCTGAAAACATGCAGCAACGAGTTGATCCTTTCTTCCTCAAGTGTGAACGCATCCATTGTGGCAGAGAAAGGGTGTCCGCTTGGGAATTGTTTGTTCGCTAGAGAAAGGCTTTGATCTGCATGATTCATTTCCTAACTAACACGCATTAATTGGTTGGCTTGATTGGTTGGCTTGATTTTAGCGCAGGACGTTACCTTCCATGTACGTGATGGTGGAGGGGTAGAAGAGGGATTATGTGAGATTACAACAAATACACCTTACATTCTGAAATTTTTGTAAAAAAAAAATACACCTTAGATAGAGGAACGGAGGGAGTACATGTCAAGGCGTAAGCGCAATAGATATGGTTTTCTTCTCGTGATATAACCGAGCTGAAGTGCTTCATTCTCTCTGCATCAAAATGTACAGAAGTAAATGGGATTACACGCTTCACTGTGAATGTTATCGACGAAGAAGCTCCACCAATTTTCTGGCCATACGTATGATTTCTTGTACCACCGGCTTTGAGTTGCTAGTCGAATTGGTTTTACACGATGAATTCCAGCCTGTTCCTGAATATTTCCATCTTTGATGAGCTTACACTCAACAATGTGCATTTTACAGAATATATAGATATCTAACCGATGTATATTATGACCCAACTGAACCATGGTTACGAAATCACATGAAGCAAATTATGCGAGAAGCATATGCCCATTCCAGAAGTTGCAGAGAAGTGCTGTTAGTAACTACTCTAAGCATCCATGGTAGCAAAAGCAGTGCGATGACCGTTGCTTAAGCTCATTGAAAACCTTATGACCCTCTGCTTTCGTTCTTTATTTGCTTCCTGTCTTCAGACTTGTACTTCTCGGCATCCTTCACCATGTGTTTCTTCTTCACCACGCGCTCGAACTCCTCCTTGCTCAACCAACCTTCCTCGTTTTCCTTCTTTATTTGCTTCTTGTCCTCGGACTTGTACTTCTCAGCATCCTGCAACATGCGCTTCTTCTTTACCATGCCCTCAATCTCCTTCTTGCTCAGCCAACCCTCGCCATTTTCCTTCTTCATTTGTTTTTTGTCCTTGTCATTTTCCATCTTTATTTTCTTTATTTGTTTCTTGTCCTCCGACTTGTACTTCTCAGCATCCCGCATCATGCGTTTTATCTCCTCCTTCCTCAGCCCACCCTTGTCGATGGTGACGGTGCTCTTGTTTCCAGTCGTAAGGTCCTCCGCCGACACCCTCATGATACCGTTTGCTTCGACTTCATATGTCACTTTGAGTCGTGCCATGCCCTTGGGCGCTGGGGGGATACCGGAGACCGTGACCTCTCCGAGGAGGTTGTTGTCCCTGGTAAACTCCCCTTCACCCTCGTACACCGGGAAGGTCACGCTGGTCTGGTAGTCGTATATGGTTGTGTAAGGACCATCACTTTTAACGGGGATGGTGGTGTTCCTGGGTATCAGCACGCTCATGATACCAGGGTCACCCATGATACCACTTACTATCTCTACCCCGAGCGAGAGTGGTGTGACGTCCAGAAGGATCAAGTCCTGCACCTTCTGGTCGCCCTCGCCGCTGAGGGTGGCGGCCTGTACAGCAGCGCCAATGGCGACAGCCTCGTCAGGGTTGATGCTCTTGCATAATGTCTTCCCGTTGAAGAAATCATTAAGCAGCTGCTGAACCTTGGGGATCCTGGTGGAGCCTCCCACAAGCACGACATCGTGGATTTGAGGCTTCTCCACCCTGGCATCACTGAGGCACTTCTCGACGTGCTCAATGCACTTGCGAAAGAGGCCCATGTTGAGCTCCTCAAACCGGGCACGAGTGATGGTCCCATAGAAGTCAATGCCATCGTGGAGCGAGTCGATCTCAATTTTGGCTTGCACTGTAGAAGTTAGCATCCTCTTTGCCCTCTCGCAAGCCATCCTCAGCCGCATGAGCGCCCTCGGGTTGCTTCTGATGTCACTCTTGTGTCTCCTAAGAATATCCTGCACAAAGTGCTGCACCATCTGGCTGTTAAGATCCTCCCCGCCAAGGTGGGTGTCACCAGCAGTGGCCTTGACAGTAAAGATTCCCTTGTCAATATTGATAACAGAGATATCCAAGGTACCGCCGCCAAGATCAAATATGAGCACCGTCTTCACTTCACTGCTGCTGGATATCCTGTCAAGGCCATAAGCGATGACTGCAGCTGAAGGCTCGTTGATGATGCGCATGACGTTGAGACCAGCAATGGTGCCGGCGTCAAGGGTAGCCTGGCGCTGGGAGTCGTTGAAGTAAACCGGGACAGTGATGACGGCGTTCTTCACCGCCGAGCCTAGGTAGGCCTCAGCCACCTCACGCATCTTCATGAGCAACATGGAGGAGATCTCCGCAGCAACGAACTGCTTCTCCAACCCCCTGTACTGCACCACGATCATTGGCCGGTCACCAGGACCTTGAATGACTTTGAAAGGCCATAGCTTGATATCACTTTGTACGGACGTGTCACTGAATCGCCGGCCAATAAGTCTCTTTGCGTCTGAAAAATAGGAGTGGTCAATTTCATGAATAAATATCACAAGGATGATCTTACAGAACTACAAATTTAGGTATCAGTTGCATCACAAAGAACATATTTTAAGTCCAGTTCACAGAACTACAGATTTGCGAACTATCATTAAACTACAGCTGTGCAATGCATTTCCATGAAACAGGATTCTATATGTCATACTCCATGTTGCTTTGTGATATGGTTGATGGCTAAGCATGCAGTGCTCTAAAATTGGTTCTTATAGTTTTACGGAGTTTGCATCGAGCTTTCAAAACGACTCATTCCGATGAAAACTCGAATGACATAGCAAAAGGAATAAGCCATTCAATGTTTGCTCGTCAAAAACCTGCAATCTTTCCTGGATATATTCAGATTATAATATAGAGGCTGTCCTATAATATTATGCGGTGAGATAATAATTTATTAGTTTTCAGTGACACTAAATAATTTTAGTGAATAGGAGTACTTACCAGTTAATTAGATAATCATCACCGTCAAAAAACAAACAACGAAAAGAGCAAGGCAAAAAGGAAAAGACCGAAGGATCTGAACGGCGTACTAGGGTCAGAGAAGATGGCGGGGATCTGATCAAGCTCAGAGCATCTCGGGGACCCTACCGTGGTCTATACATGTAACGCCGTGGCACAGTCCCGTGGACCCGAGAAACCTAACAAGTCTAGAACAGCAGATCGAAATGCTGCCAAGAATTCAAGCACACTAGTAGATTCAGATCAGGTGACTAGTACATAGTTTAGCATGCACTGGCTAGCACGAAGATCGCGCTGGACGTCCCTCCGCTTTAGTCGTCGCCGTGTAGACATATGACCGACCATCTTGAGGGCACTAAAGTCTATATATGTTACACAAGCACACAAGGCCGGGTGTAGGTCAATTGAACTGGTGGAGGATCAGATCAGCGTGAGGAGTTCTTAGGAATTACCGAAGACGGTGTTGACGGAGTTCATTGAGGCCTGGTTCATGGCCGAGTCGCCGATGAGACGGCCGGCGTCGGTGAAGGCAACGCAGGACGGCGTGGTGAGGTTGCCCTGGTCGTTGGGGATGACCTCGACACGGTTATGCGAAGGCCGCCACACGGCCACGCAGGAGTAGGTCGTCCCGAGGTCGATGCCGATCGCCTGCCCGTGGTCCTTCGCGCCCGCCATCTCCACGCAACGGAGGCGAACGGAAAAGGAAGCGGGCAGGACGTGGACTGACTTTAGTAAGCCGAAGGATTTATAATGACGTTTTTTTTTGCGGGTGGCACTTTCAGATTTATAATAAATATAGATTGAGCTTTTTATTTTGAACACAGTACAACATATGCTCATACATACGCACATACACACATCTATGAACACATGCACACACACCCTACATCTATGAGCACCTTCAAGAAACTGAGGTGACACATCATCTTGAGCTTGACGAAGTCGCCATGTCATAACCCAAATTTTTCCTAAATTTTGAATGTGAACTTAGAAGCATAGGCATTCATGACTTACCTTGCATATTTGGCTTTTGAAACTAACATGGTCAACACTTGAATTCAAAATCATTTTTGAGTTTATTTGAAGGCCATGAAAGTTTCAGCAAAAATGATTTCTGAAATGCATAACGGCAGAAAATGAATTTCCTAAGATTAATATTTGCTCTACTTTTGTTTCTGTGGACCAAGTATAAAAATAGTTTAATTTGAGCAATTAAACTATGAATAAAATAAATAAAATAGAAAAAATAAAAGAAAATAAATAACTTTGTAAATAGGACCATTAGTTAGTGACAAAATAGTTGTTAAAATCCTTTGAGAAAGGTCCAACCAGTCAGGAATATTCCCAAAGGATTTTAGGAGAAGTTTCCTCTTTGAAGAAAATTCAAATTTAAATTCAAAATTTAAAACAGAGAGAAGAACAGAAAGAGATAAAAAGAAAAAAAATGAACGACGCCAGCCAGGCCAGCAGCGGCCCGGCTAGCCAGGAGGCCCAGCAGCTCGTCAACTCCACCCCTACCTCTCTGCCAGGCAGGCCCCACGCTTCAGCTCCACCCCCTACCTCGCGCAACCAACGCCGCCTCACGCGCGCACGACCCGCGGCCTCACTCGTGCACAAACCCACGTCCACACGCTCCGGTCGCTCCCCAACCCCCGTGGCCATGTCCGTTAAATAACCCCGGACCCCGTCTCCATCCCCCCCCCCCCCCATTCAATCGAGCTCGAGCCCGCCAACCTGCCGGCAATGTACGCCCGCCGCCCGCCACTGACCTAGCCGTCGCTGGCTTGATTCCGGCGAGGCCAGAGCCCCTCGCAACCGACCACCACCAACACGAGGTCCGCCGCTCCACGAAGATCCTCCTGGACAACCTCGTCATACATGTAGCCCTCTATAATGCCGAGATCACTAGAGCATGAAGCTCAGTGCCGTCGCCATCGTGATTCCGGCGAGCTCCGTCGTCTTGGTCGTGCACCTTGTCCATCGTGCCATTTTCGGTCAGCTGCATCTCACTGACCCACATGCACGTCCAAACATGCTTGATTTCGAGCGCAGCAAGCCAGCAACCTCACCCGAGGAGCTCGTCGTCTCCAGCGAGCTTGCTGTCATTGCCTTCGTTGTCCCCGAGCTTGGCCAGGACCACTAGAAGACCCGTGGCGTTGAGACGAGCCTAGCCGTGCCCTTCGCCGCCCCGGAAACCCGCTGGAATGCCGTCACCGTCGAGACCCGAGCGCAGCGCCGCCGCGTTCGTGTTTTCCGGCGAGCCTTGATACGTGTCCAACGTATCTATAATTTTTGATTGTTCCATGCTGATATATTATCATTCTAGGATAATTTTTGGGTATTTATTTACCAATTTATAATATTTTTGAGCACTAACCTATTGACCCAGTGCCCAGTGCCAGTTCCTGTTTTCTATGTGTTTTTGCCTTTTCAGTGTTACAATACCAAACAGAGTCCAATTGTCACGAAACTTTTTGGTGTTTTTTTTTGGACAAATACAAGACCTAGAAGCTTCGGAGGAGGGCCAGGAGATGCACCAGGGGCCTTGGAGCGCCTCCCGGCGTCGTTCTCTGGCCTATAAATTCACATCTACCCTAAAAACACTATAAGCGCTCCCGAAACACTTTTTCCGCTGCCGCAAGTCTCTGTTCTAACGGGAGGCCATCTACACCTCCATTCCGGCACCCTGCTGGAGGGGAGATCGATCACGGAGGTCCTCTTTATCAACCTTGCTGCCCTCACCATGATGTGTGAGTAGTTCACCACAGACCTACGGGTCCGTAGGTAGTACCTAGATGGCAATCTCTCTCTCTCTCTCTCTCGATCTTCAATACAATGTTCATCACATCTTCGCCTTGATCTATCTGATGTAATCCCTTTGTATGGTGTGTTTGTTGGGATCCGATGAATTGTGAGTTTATGTTCAGATTATTCATGAAAAGTATTTGAGTCAAACCTGATTACTATGATTCTTATTTGCATGATCATTATAGCTTCGTAATGCTCTCCAATCTATTGAGATAGTTTGGCCAACTAGATTGATATTTCTTTGGTGGGAGTGGTGCGTTGTAGTAGGTTCAACCTGACGAGTTTCTATATCCCAGTGATAGAAGGAGACAAGTTGCGTCTTTGTGTTGTTGCTACTAAGGATAAAACGATGGGGTTTATTCATATTAGTTGAGTTTACTTTGTCTACATCATGCCATCGTTCTCCAAGCCTTACTCCGTTTGTCATGAACTTAATACGTAGAGAGGCAAGTATAGAAGCGCTCTTGAAGTGGAGTAATAGTAGTAGGTGCAGGCAGGAGTCGGCCTATTTGCTTATGGACGTGATGCCTATATACACATGATCATTGCCGTGAACATCGCATAATTATTCACTTTTCTATCAATTGCCCTACGGTAATTTGTTTACCCACCGTATGCTTTGCTTATGAGAGATGCCACTAGAGAACTCTACGGCCCCTGGGTCTATTCATTTATAAATTCACAAACGCTATCATTACCTTGCTGTTATTTATTACCTTTTATTTTATTTTGCACTTTACTGAATGCCACATCACATCTTAATACCTTTGTTAAATTATGTGATATGCAAAAGAAAAAGGATATGGATAATGATATTGTGAAATTAAAATTATTTCCTTTTTCACTAAGAGACAAAGCTAAAGCTTGGTTTTCATCTTTACCTCGTAATAGTATTGGAACATGGGATAAGTGTAAAGATGCTTTTATTGCCAAGTATTTTCCTCCCGCTAAGATTATTTCCCTTAGAAATCATATAATGAATTTTAAACAGCAAGATCAAGAACATGTTGCTCAAGCTTGGGAGAGAATGAAATTTATGATAAGAAATTGTCCAACTCATGGCTTAAACTTGTGGATGATTATCCAAAATTTCTATGCTGGATTAAACTTTGTATCTAGAAATCTTCTAGATTCTGCCGTAGGTGGTACCTTCATGGATGTGACCTTAGGAGAGTCCACAAAACTTCTGGACAACATTATGACAAATTATTCTCAATGGCATACCGAAAGAGCTCCAACTGGTAAGAAGGTAAATTTTGTTGAAGAAATCGCTACTTTGAGTGAAAAGGTGGATGCCCTTATGAATATGGTTGCTAATAAAAATGCTAATGTTGATCCCAATGATATGCCTTTGTTTACTTTTATTGAGAAAAATAATGATGCTATTGATGTGAACTTTATCTTGCGAAATAATTTCAACAACAATGCTTATAGAGGAAATTTCAATGCTAGACCATATCCCGGTAATTCTTCTAACAACTATGGAAATTCTTATGGTAATTCATATGGCAATGCTTCTACAAATTCTAATAGGATACCTTCTGATCTTGAGAACACAATTAAAGAATTTATTAATTCTCAAAAGGTTTTCAACACTACGGTAGAAGAAAAGTTGCATATGATTGATACTTTGGCTAAAAACATGGATATCATTGCTCTTGATGTTGAAACTCTTAAAAATAAGTCTTTGCCACCCAAGCATGATTTTAATGAGACTATTAAATCTATCCAATTATCTATTAATGAAAGCAAGGAGAGGAGCGCTAAGTTGAGAGCTAAGCTAGAATTCTTAGAAAAGGCTCTTCCACCCGGTTTTTACCGGAATCATGATGAAGATCTTAAAATGATTGGTCTTTCTCCTATTGAATATTTGTTTACATCTCTGAATATAAATGATAAAGGTACTGAAGATTAGTCAACTTTAGTTAAGGAGCGCCCCGTTTGCTTGGAGGGAGATAATTCTAATGCTAAAACTGAAAAAGTGGGTTTAGAGAGGTCAAAACTTTAACTAGTGATGTGCCCACTATCTTGGATTACAAGTACTTTTATGAAATATTCTCTTTAGTAGAATGTATTTTCTTGCTGCAATCCATTATTAGCTCACCCAATGCTTATGAACAAAACAAAGCTTTTACCGAACATATAGTAGAAGCTATGATAAAAGCTTATGATGAGAAACTTGAGCTTGAAATTTCTATTCCTAGAAAATTGCATGATGAGTGGGAAACTACTATAAAAATAAAGATAAATAAATATTAATGCAATGCTTTGTGTGACCTTGGTGCTAGTGTTTCAACCATACCAAAAACTTTATGTGATGTGCTTGGTCTCACTAATATTGAAGAGTGTTCCCTAAACTTGCATCTTGCAGATTCTACCATCTAGAAACCTTTAGGTAGAATTAATGATGTGATTATTATTGAAAAAAAAAATATGTGCCTGTAGATTTCATTGTGCTTGATATTGATTGCAATCCTTCTTGTCCCATAATACTTGGAAGGCCATTTTTACGAACTACAGGTGCAATTATTGATATGAAAGAGGGGAACATAAGATTCCAATTCCCATTAAAGAAGGGGATGGAACACTTCCCTAGGAAGAGAATTAAACCACCTTATAAATCAATCATGAGGGCTACCTATGGGTTGAGTGTCAAAGATGATATCACTTGAAACTATGCATTATGCCTAGCTAGGGGCATAAAACAATAGCGCTTGTTGGAAGGCAACCCAATATGTATCTTTATTTTTGTTTTTAATTTCTGTTTTTGTGTGATAACATGATTGTTGCCTCTTTAATTATTGTGTTTTTATGTTTTAATTAGTGTTTGTTCCAAGTTAAGCCTTTGGGATAACTCACAAGATGAGTAGAAACGATGCTGAATATGAAACAGAAACTTTGACTCCAGTGCAGGAATTTTCATTTTTACTGTAGCATGATAATGATCTGAAATTTTAACACAGTACTTATATACAAATTATTTAATTTTTCCTAATTTTTCAGAATTTTCAGAGTTATAGAAGTATAGGCTCTTTACAGATTGCTACAGACTGTTCTGTTTTAAACAGATTCTGTTTTGCTTGCATAATTTGCTTGTTTTGATTATGCCATGGACTATATCGGGGGGTGTAAGCCATGGGGAAGTTAGAATACAGTACCTATTATGCAAAAATGAATTTGAATCAATTTATCACAGTACCTCAAGTATGCAATATGTTTCTTATACTAACGGATCTCACGAAGTTTTGTGTGATTGAAGTTTTCAAGTTTTGGGTGTGATCACGATGGACTACGGAATAAGGAGTAGCAAGAGCACAAGCTTGGGGATGACCAAGGCACCCAAGTATAATTCTAAGGAGACTCAAGCTTCTAAGCTTGGGGATGCCCCGGAAGGCATCCCCTCTTTCGTCTCAATCCATCGGTATTTCACTTGGAGCTATATTTTTATTCATCACATGATATGTGTTTTGATTGGAGCGTCGTTTGCTTTTGTTTTCTTTTACTTTAAGTTTGTCACAATCATCATTTTATGGACACACCTATTTGATAGAGACCTGCCTTCATGATAATTTGCTAGAATACTCTATGTGCTTCACTTATATCTTTTGAGCTAGGCAGTTGCTCTAGTACTTCACTTATAGCTTTTTGAGCACAGTGGCGTGTAGATTTCATAGAAATGATATGCTCTCGTTATTCACTTATATTTGTTTGAGAGCTGAGTAATAGTGATGGTAATTTGCATGGGTCATAAGACTAGTCCAAGAATATTAGGTATTCAATGAATGATAATCAAAACCATCGCGTAGAACATGTAGAGAAGTTGTGGGTTAATGACGTTGATGTAGTAATATGAAAAAGGTGTGAGTCCAAAGTTGTTGATTCGTATAAGTGTCGAGATTAAGAGGTGTTAACTTGTTATTCATCTAAAAATTAAAGAGGCATGGTGATGATGTGTGAGCATTTATATTCCTCGTTGAAATCCTAGTGTTGTTTTGAGTCGGGGGCGCGCGATGGTGAACTCCTACCAACCTCCTCCCTCGGGGCATGCGAGGAGTACTTTGATTTGTGATAAAACTAATAAAACTTTGCAAAAAGTATGTGAGTTCTTTATGACTAATGTGACACCATGGACATACACATCTTCACCTTCTCATATTTGCTAGCATCTTCAGTACTGTGCATAGCCCATTCTCACCTCGAGGATCGGTGCAAATATTCGCCGGTGCATCCAAACCCCGTGACATGATACACTCTATTGCGCATAAGCCTCATTATATCTTCCTCAAAACAGCCACCACACCTACCTATTATGGCATTTCCATAACCATTCCGAGATATATTGCCATGCAAATTCCATCGTCACTTCACATGACTAGTTCGTTCATCATCATAATGCTTTGCATGATCATATAGAGCTGACATAGTATTTGTGGAAAAGCCACCGTTCTTCATATTTTTGATACATGTCACGCTAGATCATTTCACATCCTGGTACACTGCGAGAGGCATTCATACAGAGTCATAACTTTCTATCAGTTTTTCATGTTGAGTTGTAAGTAAATAAAAGTGTAATGATCATCATTATTAGAGCATTGTCCCAGTGAGGAAAGGATGATGGAGACGAAAAATGAAATAAAAATGGGGAAGGCCGAATGAGCCCACCATATATAAAAAAAGAGAAAATGGGGAAGGCAAAAAAAGAAGAGAAAAGCCCACCATAAAAATAATAATAAAATGAGAGAAAAGAGAGAAGGGACTTTGCTACTATCCTTTACCACACTTGTGCCTCAAAGTGGCACCATGTTCTTCATATAGAGAGTCTCCTATGTTGACACTTCCATATGCTAGTGAGAATTACCTTTTCATATAATAAACTTGGCTTGTATATTCCTATAACGGGCTTCCTCAAAATGCCCGAGGACTTCATGAGCAAGAAAGTTTGATGCACACCCCACTTAGCTTCCGTTGAGCTTTCATACACTTATAGCTCTAGTGCATCATTTGCATGGCAATCCCTACTCCTTGCATTGATATCTATCAATGAGCATCTCCATAGCTCGTTGGTACGCCTAGTTGATGCGAGACTATCTTCTCCACTTTCTACCCCTTTGATACCTACCACCATATTCTATTCCACCTATATGCTATGTCCAATGGTTCACGCTCATGTATTGCGTGAAGAATAAAAAGTTGATGCATATTGAAAAAGTACGATCCAATTGCCTGACTTGGACACCGTGGTGCTTAACATTTGCATCTATTTGGTGAAGATGGAGTCATGCCTTGCTAATATAATAAGATGAATAGGGGTAAACCATTCTTTTAGGATCGTATACTTTGAAAAATTAATGATTTTTGTTTCTTATACTTATAAATATTACTATGTTGTTGTTTGTTAATTCATCATTTCTCAATGATCATACATACCAAAGATTACATAATGGATAGCATGTCACATCAAAAATTCTGTTTTTTATCATTTACCTACTCGAGGACGAGCAGGAATTAAGCTTGGGGATGCCGATACGTCTCCAACGTATCTGTAATTTTTGATTGTTCCATGCTGATATATTATCATTCTAGGATACTTTTTGGGTATTTATTTACCAATTTATAATACTTTTGAGCACTAACCTATTGACCCAGTGCCTAGTGCCAGTTCCTGTTTTCTGCGTGTTTTTGCCTTTTCAGAGTTACGATTGTGGTGGGCCTCTTCATCAACGGAGTCCAATTGTCACGAAACTTTTTGGTGATTTTTTCTGGACAAATACAAGACCTAGAAGCTTCGGAGGAGGGCCAGGAGATGCACCAGGGGCCCACAAGCCATCTGGCCGCGCCCCCAGGGGGGCGGCCAGATATGTTGTGCCTCCTGGAGCGCCTCCCGACGTCGTTCTCTGGCCTATAAATTCACATCTACCCTAAAACAGCAGAAGCGCTCTCGAAACACGTTTTCCGCCGCCGCAAGTCTTTGTTCTGACGGGAGGCCATCTACACCTCCGTTCCGGCACCCTGCCGGAGGGGAGATCGATCGTGGTGGGCCTCTTCATCAACCTTGCTGCCCTCACCATGATGTGTGAGTAGTTCACCACAGACCTACGGGTCCGTAGGTAGTACCTAGATGGCAATCTCTCTCTCTCTTTCTCTTGATCTTCAATACAATGTTCATCACATCTTCGCCTTGATCTATCCGATGTAATCCCTTTGTATGGTGTGTTTGTTGGGATCCGATGAATTGTGAGTTTATGTTCAGATTATTCATGAAAAGTATTTGAGTCAAAACTGATTACTATGATTCTTATTTGCATTATCATTATAGCTTCGTAATGCTCTCCGATCTATTGAGATAGTTTGGCCAACTAGATTAATATATCTTCGGTGGGAGTGGTGCGCTGTAGTAGGTTCAACCTGACGAGTTTCTATATCCCAGTGACAGAAGGGGACAAGTTGCGTCTTTATGTTGTTGCTACTAAGGATAAAACGATGGGGTTTATTCATATTAGTTGAGTTTACTTTGTCTACATCATGTCATCGTTCTCCAAGCATTACTCCATTTGTCATGAACTTAATACATAGAGAGGCAAGCATAGAAGCGCTCTTGAAGTGGAGTAATAGTAGTAAGTGCAGGCAGGAGTCGGCCTATTTACTTATGGACATGATGCCTATATACACATGATCATTGCCATGAACATCGCATAATTATTCGCTTTTCTATCAATTGCCCAACAGTAATTTGTTTACCCACCGTATGCTTTGCTTATGAGAGATGCCACTAGAGAACTCTACGGCTCCCGGGTCTATTCACTTATAAATTCACAAACGCTATCATTACCTTGTTGTTATTTATTAACATTTATTTTATTTTGCACTTTACTATTATCTACAATTATCTACACAACTCACTTGCATGCAAATAACAAGATCAAGGGGATTGACAACCCTCTTGCCGGTGTTGGGTGCAAGTTGTTTGTTCTTTTGTGTGCAGCCGCTAAAGACGTTAAGGATTGGTATTCCTATTGGTTCGATAAACCTTGGTTTCATAACTGAGGGAAATACTTACCCACTTTGTGCTGCGATTACCCGTTCCTCTTCATGGAAAACCCAATGCAGCTCACGAGTATCAAGTCTCCAGTGACCTAACCGTCGTGGTTAGCCCCGATCTAATCCTCCAACGCATAGGATAGATCACGTTTTAATTTAAATATCCAGAATGAATTTGGTTAATTTAATTAAAATGACAGTTTTGCAAAAAAGCCCTTGAAACTTCAAACCATCACAACTAATTATCGAGAGGTCAAAATTGAGTTATTCGTTTTGCAAATGAAACCTTAGGAGATGAAATTTCAGAATAATTTTATAAAAAAATAAATTTGGAAGTTTCAAATTTGAATTTCAAACAAAATAGTTTAAATATCAAATAGAGCATATCTTTTAAATTACAAAACCAAATCAGGTGATTCTTTCTGCATTTTGGGGCTAGTGAATTGTAGTTAATTTAGTCCACTATTGATTAATTTATTAAAATTTATAAAATAGTTTATGGACAGAAACTCAGCAGCACTAGTTTCCACAAGATCAAGGATTCATGATCTTCTGCCTTTGGTGCATAGAATTGAAAGGAGACTTTTTGCTACTTCTTATTTTCTGAGTCAAGGTAGTGGACTCCGACTGCTTCAGTCTGTGCTCTCATCAATGCCTATATATTTTCTATGCACTCTTTCCACCTCTCTTGGAATTCTCAAACAGATTGAGAGAATTTAGAGACAGTGAATTTGAGAGGAAATTTTGATACTCCTAGACAGTCACTGGCAGCATGGAATTTGGTTTGTTTAGCAAAAAATAAAGGAGGGATATGAGTGCTTAACCTGAGGGTTCAGAGTGAAGCTTTGCGTTTGAAGTTCGTGCATAAATTTTATAACCACCATGATATCCCTTGGGTTAGTTTGGTTTGGGACTCCTATTATCATGATTCAGTGCCACATCTAATTTCTTCATGTGGGTCCTTCTGGTGGAGGGATATTTTCAAACTGGCTTCTAAGTATGCCAAGTTCATAGCCTACTCTTTGTTATGGTAAGTCCATTTTGTTCTGGAAAGATAATTGGAAGCTGGGAGGCACTTCTGGTATCATCAGTGATAGATTTCCAAGACTATTCTCGTATGTGATTGATGGTCTTTGTTCTATTCATGATGTTATGTCTTCTGATCTTACAAATATCCATTTGCCATTATCATCTGAAGCCCATGCTGAATTCTTGGACTTGCAACATCTTCTAGAGTCTGTCTTTTTAGTGGAGGGAACTTGGGACACCTGGGCATGGCCATCTAATAATGGTGAATATAGACAAAAATCTTTCTATATGCATGCTCATGTTAACATTGTGGTTGGCTCAATATTTAATTGGATCTGGAGGTGCTCTTGTACTCTAAAGATTAAAATGCTTGGCTGGCTTCTGATTATGAATCGTTTAAACACCAGAGATATGATGCAAAGGAGACATTGGCTTGTGGAAGATGAAACATGTGTCATGTGCCCTGGGATGACTCATGAGGATATTACCCACTTGTTCTTCACATGTAACTTCAGTCAGAGAATTTGGAACTATCTGTAGATAACCTAGGTGGCTCTCCCATCCATGACCACTTATCATATGGCAGCTGCAACAAGGAAAGAATTTGGACAACCTTTCTTCACTGAGGTGGTTTTCACTACAGCTTGGAATATTTGGACCAACAGGAACTACAAAGTTTTAGAAATGTAACACCTTCCTTCGGGACTTGGAGGCATGGTTTCCCGCATGATATTACTTTGCTCTCTCATCGAATCAAATGTAAGTATAAGGATAGATTCTTAGCTTGGATTTGTTTTCCTGGCCAAGATGTACATTTCCTAACCTCTATAAATAGCCTAATTTTGTATTGTTTTGTAATACTTTGTAGCACTTATGCCTTTTGTTTTGAACAAAGAGGTTGTGAGGCTATTTGTCTTGCAGTACATAGTCAAAAACAGCAAACCGTTACGGTGGCTGCCATGCGTCGGTTACCCTTGACGAAAACACTTCCATGATGCACCATTTATCGTCACGGAAGTGGACATCCGTGATGATAAATTGAGAACTTTCATGGAATACTTCTGCGACATCACATGTATGACTATCTTGATTCTGTCATAAAATCATCATGGATGTGCATGCGTGACAGAAAATGTGACATACTTTGACAAACACATATTATCAGAGAAGTGTTTTTTTTGTAGTGACTGCTTGCTACTTGTGAGCTACGTTGGGATTTTCTCCTAAGAGGAGAGGAGATGCAGTACAATAGAGATAAATATTTCCCTCAGTAAGAACCAAGGTTATCGAACCAATAGGAGAACCAAGAAAATTCCCTTCAACAACAACTACACACACAAAACCAAATACTTACACTCAACGCGGGCAAGAAGGTTGTCAAGCCCCTTGAACTCATTACTTGCAAGGATTAAATCTTGATAGACATAGATATTCTAAAAATAAAATAAAATAAAAGTAAATAAAATGTAGCAAGGTATTTTTGGAGTTTTTGTATTTATGTTTATGTAGACCTGGGGGGCATAGTATTCGCTAGAGGCTTCTCTCTTGAAAATAGCGTACGGTGGGTAGACAAATTACTGTTGGGCAATTGACAGAATTGCGCATAGTTATGACATGTTATTCACGGCAATGATCATGTATATATGCATCACGTCCATAAACAAGTAGACCGAAACGATTTTGCATCTACTACTATTATTTCACTAATCAACCGACTCCTGCCTGCATCTATGGTATTAAGTTCACGACAAACAAAGTAATGCTTGGAGCAAAGTGACATGATATAGACAAAATAAGACAAGCAATATGTTCAGATCCCGTCATTTAATCCTTAATGGAAAAAATATAAATACGTGTCTTGTTCCCTTCTGTCACGAGGATATAGAGCACCGCAAGATTGAACCCATTACAACACACCACTCCCTCTGAAGATAAATCAATCTAGTTGGCCAAACCAAACTGATAGATCTGAGAGAAATACAAACCTATAATAATCATGCATAATAGAATTCAGAGAAGACTCATTACTTTCAATGAATAATCTGGTCATAAATTCATCGGATCCCAACAAACACACCGCAAAAGAAGATTACATTAGATAGATCACCGCGAGAATCGCGGTGAACTTTGTATTGAAGATCAAAGAGAGAGAAGAAGCCATCTATGTACTAGCTATGGACACGTAGGTCTGTGGTGGACTACTCACGCATCAACATGGAGGTAGCAAGGTTGATGTAGATGGCATCCGTGATCAATTCCCCCTCCGGCAGAGTACCAAAGAAGTTCTCCAAATGGACCCCCGTCGGAACAGAGACTTGCGGTGGTGGAAAAAGTGTTTCGGGTGGCTCTCTGTTGGTTTCCCGATTTTAGAGAATTCATAGAAGTGGAATTAGGTCAGATGGAGCCACGGGGGGGTGTTGGTGTCAAAACCGGCAGACCTTGGGTAGGGGCCCGAGCTGTGAGATCGGATAGATGGTAACAAGAGACGAAGAACATGAGGCTTTTACCCAGGTTTGGGCCCTCTTGATGGAGGTAAAATCCTTGATACTTGTGATCTGTGTTGGGTTTTCCATGAAGAGGAACGGGTGATGCAACACAATATAGATAAGTATTTCCCTCAGTGAGAACCAAGGTTATCAAACCAATAGGAATAGCACGCAACCCCCATCTTCAACGACTAAACACAAAGAAGCAAACACTTGCACCCAACGCGGGCAAGAGGGTTGTCAATCCCCTTGGACTTGTTATTTGCAAGCAAATGAAGTGTGTAGATGATAGTTGAATAAATTAAATTGCAAAATAAAATAAAACAAATAAATGGTAGCAAGGTATTGAAAGCTTTTGTAAATATATAAGTGAATAGACCCGGGGGTGTAGTGTTCTCTAGTGGCATCTCTCATGTAGTAGGCATACGGTGGGTAAACAAATTACTGTTGGGCAGTTGATAGAAAAGCACATAGTTATGCAATATTTATTCACGGCAATGATCATGTGTATATAGGCATCACGTCCATAAGAAAATAGGCCGACTCCTACCTGCACCTATTACTATTACTCCACGTCGAGAGTGCTTCTATGCTTGCCTCTCTAAGTATTAAGTTCATGACAAACAGAGTAATACTTGGAGAATGATGACATGATGTAGACAAAGAAAACTCAATCAATATGAATTAACCCCATCGTTTTATCCTTAGTGGCAACAATACAAAGGAGTGTCTTGTCCCCTTCTGTCACTGGGATATAGAGCACCGCCAGATTGAACCCACTACAACGCACCCCTCTCACTGAAGAAATATCAATCTAGTTGGCCAAACTATTTCAATAGATCTGAGAGATTTATGAAGCTATAATAATCATGAAAATAAGAAAAATAATAGAAATCAGAGAAGACTCAAATCTTTTTCATGAATAATCTGAACATAAACCCACAATTCATCGGATCCCAACAAACACACCAGACAAAGTGATTACATCGAATAGATCACCGCAAAGATGCGGTGAACTTTGTATTGAAGATCAAGAGAGAGAGATATCCATCTAGGTACTAACTACCGACCCGTAGGTCTGTAGGGAACAACTCACACATCACCATGGGAGCAGCAAGGTTGATGTAGAGGCCCTCCGTGATCGATCCCCCCTCCGGCAGGGCACCGGAACAGGGCTCCAGATGGGCACACGGCGGAACAGAGACTTGCGGTGGCGGAAAAAGTGTTTCGGGAGGATCTCTTGGGTTTTAAGGATTTATTAGAATTTATAGGCCAGAGAGGGGCATCGGGGGACGCCCGAGGGGGCCATCACACAACAGGGCGCGACCACCCCCCTGGGCGCGCCCTGTTGCGTGCTCGCTCCCTCGTGCGGCCTCCAGTCTCCTCCCGAAGCTTCCAGGTCTTCTTTTGGTCCAGAAAAATCATAAAAAAGTTTCGGGGCAATTGGATTTCGTTTGGTATTGTAAACCTGAAAAGTGAAAAACATGCAGAAAACAACAACTCGCACTGGGCACTGGGTTAATAGGTTAGTGCTCAAAAATAATACGAATTGGTAAATAATCACGTAAAAAGCATCCTAGAATTATAATATTATAGCATGGAACAATAAAAAATTATAGATACATTGGAGACGTATCAACCCTACATCCCGCTCTTGTTGTATTGATATTGTAGTGATTACAAAGTTGATCTACCTCAAGATCGTGGATTTGTGGGCTAAACCGTAGGCGTTATGAAGTTGTGTATGACTATGCTCTACGGACTAAACCCCACGATTTATATAGGCACCGGGAGTATCTAGGGTTACATGAATGTCAGTTATCACCTATGCACCATATGTCGAACAGAATCCTTCTCCCTTGGAGCACATGCCAAGTCTTTGACGGAATCCAGGATGCACACGCCTTGTTGCAGAGCTTCTAAAGTCCTACCTCCAGGGTGGGACCCTGGCCTGGCCCATTGATTAACTCACCTCGGCAGGGAACCCCTAGTCTAGGACTCCCTCAGTAGCCCCCGAACTAGTCTTCGACGCCGAACATAGGAACCTTCATTTGAGCAGTCTTCGGATATGTGACTTCGGATAGTGGAGTCTTTGGCTCGATAGACAAGTTCAAGAATTCTCAAGTACTCTATATAGCCCTTTAATTCATCCTAAGTGCTTACTGGAGCCCCAAAAGACCGCATGCAAACCAATCATACGGCGAGGTTCTAACAACTTTTACTGATTTGCCATTTTAATGACATCATGCATATCGGTCATAACTTACTCGAGTCGCGGTTCGAGGCGACTCTTGGTATGTCTTATCAAAACAGAGACCGTGCCCCGTGTTTTGGGGGATATCATCAATCGAGCATCACACCCCACGCGTTCACAACGACTTGATTCATACGAACGTGGCGATTTCACCGGCGCGGTTAAGGGGACTGTTCGCCTTTTTACCAGCCTATAAAGGCCTGGGGTGGTTAATCTTTTCTCCTCATGCTTCCTTCCTGCTCCCGCATCAAGAACTCCTCCCGCTCCCTGTGACCACAACCTTCCCTGCTTTTTTCCACCGTAATGGCAGACGCAGATCTGAAGGGGCGGTGATGTCCCTCAACGGTGAACCTCACCACCATCAACGAGCTTCGGGCGGCGGGTTACATCCCTGCTGCGGGTTACATCCATAGGGTTGATGGTGGAAGGGAATCGAAAAAGCGATGAGCACAAGTTCTCGGGAGAACATCGGAGAGTACCTTCGGGGTCTTCTGAAGAATCAAGCCATCATATGGAATAAGGGGCTCTCCGGTAGGAAGTAGTTACAAGAACCTAGAGTTAGAGTTAGCAAAAATTTTAACCCAAAAGAGAAGAGAGATCAGAACCCAGAGTATAGATGAGGAGTAAAAGATCCTAATACCACCCGATTGAGATGTGGGCCCGTAAGCCACACAGCAAGGTTAGTAAAAGTTTTTCAAGTACTAGACTCAACTTCAGCCAAGGAGTTGGAAAGGGGGCTACCTACAGGCAGTCGGCTCTGATACCAACTTGTGACACCCCCATTTTGATCGTACGCTAATCATACACGCATATGCGTATGACCAAGATTAGGGACTCACTGGAAGATATCACGACACAACTCTAGACACAAATTAAAGTCATAAAAGCTTCATATTACAAGCCAGGGGCCTCGAGGGCTTGAATACATAAGCTCAGATACAAACGAGTCAGCGGAAGCAAATAATATCTGAGTTCAGACATAAGTAAACAAGTTTTGCCTTAAGAAGGCTAGCACAAACACAAACTACGGATCGAAAAGGCAAGGCCTCCTGCCTGGGAGCCTCCTATCGTACTGCTGGTCGGGGGCAGCCTCCACATAGTAGTAGGCACCGTCGGTGTAGTAGTAGTTGTCGGCGGGAGCAGCTGTCTCCTGGGCTCCGTCATCTGAACGTAGTAATCGTATCGAGGGGGAAAGGGGAGCAAAGCAACCGTGAATACTCTTCCAAAGTACTCGCAAGACTACCTCAAAACAATGCTAAGTATGCAACATTATTAAGGAATGGGACTATATCTTTGGACTGACTGCAGAAATGCCAAAATAGAAGGGAAAGCCTAGTCCTATAGAAGACTAGCATCTTCAACATCTTGCAGCATTAGAAGAGTGTAGATTGGTAACTCATATGTAGCAATATTATTGTAGCAATTTCTAGTAACCATACCCAGAGATTCTTCCCCGACTACCTGCGAGAAAGCAACCTCGGAGCCAACTTCTTATTTCACAAGTATCCACTTCTAGTTGTATAGATCGGGATACAACTCCAAGTCGTCCTGTTACCGTGGACACGGCTATTCGAATAGTTGAATTCATCCCTGCATGGGTGCACCGCATTTCCCAACACGCTTGATAACCTCTGGCCGGACACACTTTCCTGGGTCATGCCCGACCTCGGGACATCAACACGTCGTCGCCTTACCTAGTCTCAACAGAGAGGCCAACCCGCCGGTCTAAATCCTAAGCGCGTAGGGGTCATGGGCCCATCACTCTTTGCACTCCTGCATGATGCGTGGGCGGCCGAGGTCAGTCCTAGCACCTCTTATACAAGATCAATGCTATCGCAGACCACTCGGGCGCGTGCCGCTCCATTGCTGACGTCCGAAGAGCTTCGGCTGATACAACGACGCCGAGTACCCATAACTTCTCCCACGTGAAGGTTAGTGCGAAAAAGGTCAATCGACCAACTTAGATCAAATACCCAACCCATTAGCATTTTGTTAACTGCGACGACCATCAATGATCCACGATATGTGGTCTCGTCACCCCGTCTCGAGGACTTGTGGCAAGGGCCAAGAATGCCCGACCACGCCTCGTCATTATTACACCAACAACCTCCAGGTCATCCTGACCTCAACATGTTCCGGTAGTAAAGTAAAAGTAATCGCGTGTCTATAACACCAAGGGAGAAACCCAAGGAATCAACCTCGGTGGATCCCACCCGATGTAACCGTCAAGGTGACCAGAGAGGATTCACCCTCGATGGTCTACGCTTGAGGTGTTGCACGACAGAGTCGTCGTCGGGAGTGGTGAAGGAGGAATCACCCTCGATAACCACGACCGACTAACTACACTACAGAGTTAACATCATGAGTACTTTACGAGGAGTCACCCTCGGTACTCGATAGTAGCTCTATAGAGTCGGGCAACTAAGGGGGTGTGCGGTGAATGTGACGGGCATGGCTTTTCGATCAGTTGATCGAGTCTTCGAGTCATCGATGATGAAGCAGGGGCAACTGGGACTAAGGGGTCACAGGGGATCACTAATCAACCCATACTAAGCAGGTGATATAATAGTAGGTACAGTAGCAGTTTAACAAAAACAGGCTATGCATCAGAATAGGAGCTATCTACAACAGTAGCAAAATCTAATGCAAACATGAGAGAGAACGAAATGGGCGATATCGGAATGATCAAGGGGGGGGGGGGGTTGCTTGCCTTGCTTCTCTGCTGCAAAAGGCTGCTCGTTAGTGGCGTAGTCGTACCCGGTAGCAGCGTCGGTCTCGGCGTCTACCGGAGAGAAGAGGGGGGGGGGGGGAACAGTAAATACAAGCAAGCATATGCAACATGATGCATGACATGGCAATATGCAGTGCTAGGCATGAGCTAACGCAGTACTACACGTTGCTGACGGAGCGGGAAAACATCTGACAATATTTCCCTGGTATTTGGCCATTACCGGACAGATGATCCTAATGCTAAATATCCATGTTCATCATGCTAGGGGCATGTGAGAGATGAACGGACAACGTATTCGGATTTGTGGGATTTTTCTGAGCAACTTTCATGTATAAAACTTTTTCATCCGAGTTACGGATTATTTTATACGATTTTATAAAGATCTAACAATATTCTAAAATAAACAGATTTATTTTAATTCAAAAAAAACAATTACTGCGTTAGCATGACATCATGATGCTGTCAGCATTCAACATGACTGTTGACTGGTCAAACTGACCTGTGGGGCCCATCTATCATAGATAGAGGGTTAACCCAGGGTTTAATTTATTCTAAAAATTGATTTATTAATAGGGGGCCCACCTGTCATACTCAGTTACTTAACACGGTGTTTAAATTAACATAATTAGGGGTGGGACCCCACATGTCAGTGCCTGTTAGTAGCTTAATTTAGTTAATAGGTTTAATTTGTGGGTGGGGCCCGATGTCAGTGTCTGCTAGGAGTTTAGTTAGTGCCTAATTAGGCATTAATTAGGACGGCCCCACTGGTCAGTGGGCCACCGGCGGTTTTAAACCGCCCAATTGCGGTGGGAACACGCCGGTGTCGAGCCCAACACGGCGAAGGTGCACGCGCGGCCGCCTTCGGTGACCAAAATGGGCGGCGCAAGGCCCTACAAAACGAGCACGCCGCGTCGAGTCCATGTGTAGCACGGGCACGAGGTGGGACGGCTGTGTTCGACGGGAACAGTGATGACCAGCGGCGGCGGCGCTCGGGTGCAGGCGAGCAACGGTGCTACGGGATGCGGGGAAGAGAGGGGAGAGGCCAGGGTGATCCGGGAGCTCACAGCGAGCTTGGGAGCATGCACGGGGAGGTCGAGAGCGGACGAAGCAGAGCGAATCGGGGCGATGATGCACGGCGACCGTGGCGGACGAAGAGGAAGCGTGCGATGAGGGGCCGGCTCCCCGGCTCCAATCCGGTGAAGCAGTCGGTGAAGAGGAGCCCGGAGGTGCTCTTGGACTGGCCGGTTCGTCGAAGGAGGGCCAGGGCCGCGTCGTTCAAGAAAGGGCGGCCATGGCGGTTCGGGTGGTGCGCGCGCATGGGAGAAACGGCACGGGGAGGGAGAAAGGGGGCGCAAGGGAGAGGGGTAGGGCTAGGGTTTCCGAGGGGGGGGGGGTCATCGGCGCCTAAGTAGGAGGGGGTGGCTGGCCGATGCCGTGGCGGTCATCCCCTTCCCCTCGTCCCTGTAGCGGGAGGTTAGGGGAGACAGAGGGGGGTTTGGGCCGGCTAGAGGGCAAGGCCCAGAAAATAGAGGGGGGGGTGGGCTTTTCCCTTTCTTTAAATCTTTCAGTTGTTTTATTTTTAAAACAGTTTGTGTTTGTTTTAAAAATAGCACCAAAATAACTTTAGAAAAATATGGCAACTTGCCCACTATTACTTATGCAATAATAGGAAGTAACATAAAAAGTTCGGGGACCTCTTGAATTTATTTGAAATTAACTGAAATCAAAAGGGCATTTATTAAAAGATTTGGCCTCTGTTTTAATTCTTTAGAGGCACTTAGCCACTTGATAAAATGTTGCTTACAATTTTATAAACACCAGGAGATTATTTGTAACCCCAACATGATTTTTGTTTTTAGGTTTGCAAAGTTATTAAAACCACTTTTCAAATGACTTTTGAAAATCATTAGGAAAAACAAAAGAGACATGATCCCATTGTGATCAAGCATGGATTAGCAAAATGGAATAGCCTAATCCTCATGGTTACTGTAGCTTAATTACAACAATCACTGTAGCATGGATCCAGGGGTGTTACAACTCTCCCACACTAAAAGAAATTCTCGTCCCGAGAATTAAGAGGTAAAAGTAAGGGGGGAAAGTTTGTTTAAGAAATTCTAACGGATCTTCTCGTTCTTGGTTGCTCTTCTCGAAGAAGTTGATGTATTCATTTTTCTGCTTCGGGTCATCATGAAGAAGTTGTCATCATTTCTTCGGGATCTTCATCGTCCTACAGAGGCGATAAGAAGGAAAATTCTGGAAGAATGTATCCCCACAAAGTTGGACATCTGACGGTGAACTTAGGGAAGAAATCATGAATTATTTCTCGAGCTATAATTCAGGGAATTCATTGAGAGCAATACGCGATTGTACAAAGGCTTCAAAAGGGGTAGGCAATCATTCGATGCCTGATCAAAAGGTGAAAGGGGTTCAGAGCAATGAGAATAAATATTGCGTCTGGTGATAGGAATAGTCAGGATTCGATCCTGTGGAACTGTGGGTTATGGGCCCACCATGTGGGTTAAGAGTAGGAAGAGCAGTGACGTCTTGCATGGTCATGGTAGCAAGACATGTCAGAGGATAGCTTGTCAGTTATGTTGGCAACTGATACGTCTCCAACGTATCTATAATTTTTGCTTGTTCCATGCTGTTATATTATCATTCTTGGATGTTTTACAATCACTTTATAGCAACTTTATATCATTTTTTGGGACTAACCTATTGACATAGTGCCAAAGTGCCAGTTGTTGTTTTTGCTTGTTTTTTACTTCGCAGAATATCAGTACCAAACGGAGTCCAATCGCGACGAAACTTTTTGGAGATTTTTTTGGACCAGAAGACACCCAGTGGGCCAAAGAAGTGCCAAAGAGGTGGGCCGTGGATACCACAACCCACCAGGGCGCGCCAGAGGCCCCAGGCGCGCCCTGATGGGTTGTGCCCTCCTCGGGGCCCTCTCCACTGCCTCTGATGCCTATAAATTCATAAATATTCCAGAAACCCTAAGGGAGTCGACGAAAAACACATCCAGCCGCCGCAAGTTCCAGAACCTCGAGATCCAATCTAACACCATCACGGAGGGGTTCATCATCCTCATTGGTGCCTCTCCGATGATGCGTGAGTAGTCCACCATAGACCTATGGGTCCGTAGGAAGTAGCTAGATGGCTTCCTCTCTCTCTTTTGATTCTCAATACAATGGTCTCTTGGAGATCTATTTGATGTAAACTTTTGCGGTGTGTTTGTTGGGATCCGATGAATTTTGAGTTCATGATCAGTTTCTATCCATGAATATTATTTGAGTCTTCTTTGATCTCTTATATGCATGATTACTTATAGCCTCGTATTTCTTCTTCGAATCTTTTGTTTAGTTAGGCCAACTAGATCGGTTTTTCTTTCCATGGGAAGAGGTGCTTTGTGATGGGTTCGATCTTGCGGTGTCCTCTCCCAGTGACAGAAGGGGCAGGGAGGCACGCATGTATCGTTTCTATTCAGGATAACAAGATGGGGTCTATTCCTACATGAATAGATCTTGTCTACATCATGTCATCGTTCTTATTGCATTACTCCGTTTTTCCATGAACTTAATACACTAGATGCATGCTGGATAGCGGTTGATGTGTGGAGTAATAGTGGTAGATGCAGGCAGGAGTCGGTCTACTTATCTTGGATGTGATGCCTATATAATGATCATCGCCTTGGATATCGGCATGATTATTGGATCTTCTATCAATTGCCCAACAGTAATTTGTTCACCCACCGTGTGCTATACTCATGAGAGAAGCCACTAGTGAAACCTATGCCTCCCGAGTCTACTTTTCCAACATATTGCTTTCCGATCTATCTTTTTGCCGCTTTTGTTTTCAGATCTATTATTCCAAAAAGCCAAAAATATATTGCTGCACTTTTTATTTTCTCTTTTTATCTTGTGTTCTTGAGAGATCTATCTCTCCAATCTATCACTACCTTATCTATCTTTTTACCGTAGAGAGATTGACAACCTCTCTTTCGCGTCGGGTTGCAAGTATTTGTTCTTTGTGTGCAGGTGATGTTTATTAAGTGGTGGTGATCCTCCTACTGGTTCGATACCTTGGTTTCATAACTGAGGGAAATACTTACCGTCGTTGTGCTGCATCATCCCTTCCTCTTTGGGGAAATACCGATGCAGTCTCAAGCCACGTCAAAGGAATTTCTGGCGCCGTTGTCGGGGAGAAAGCGGTCTCTTCTACATGCAAATCTCTGGCGCCGAGGAGACACCATCATCATCTATCAGGTTCCTAATCACAAATCTCATCTCCTTGCAATTACATTATTTGCCATTTGCCTCTCGTTTTCCTCTCCCCTCTTCACCAATTTGCCGTTTTATTCACCCTCTTTTTCGTTTGCCTTTTTCTTGTCAGATCTCTTTCTTGCTTGCAATCTTGTTTGCGTAGTCACGATGACTCAAGAAAACACCAAGGTGTGTGATTTTTCCAATACTAATAACAATGATTTTATTAGTACTCCGATTGCTCCTCCCGCCACTAGTGCGGAGTCTTGTGATATTAATGCCGCTTTGTTGAATCTTGTCATGAAAGATCAATTTGCCGGTAATCCTAATGAGGATGTCGTGTCCCATCTAAACACATCTGTAGAATTGTGTGATATGCAAAAGAAAAAAGATGTGGACAATGATATAGTGAAGTTGAAATTATTTCCTTTCTCCTTGCGGGATCGTGCAAAATTTTGGTTTTCTTCTTTGCCTCGCAATAGTATCGATTCTTGGAATAAGTGCAAGGATGCTTTTATCACTAAGTATTTTCCGCCCGCGAAAATTATTTCCCTTAGGAGGCAAATCATGAATTTTAAGCAACTTGAGCATGAACATGTTGCCCAATCTTGGGAAAGAATGAAATTGATGCTAAGAAATTGTCCTACTCATGCATTAAATCTTTGGATGATCATACAAAAAATTTATGCGCGATTGAATTTTGTCTCTAGAAATATTTTAGATTCCACCGCGGGTGGTACTTTTATGGAAATTACTTTGGGTGAGGCTCTAACTTTCTAGATAATATTATGGCAAATTATTCACAATTGCATACCGAAAGAGCACCTACTAGTAAAAAGTTAATTCGGTTGAAGAAATTAGTACTTTGAGTGATAAGGTTGATGCTTTGATGAAGTTGGTTGCTAGTAAAATGCTCCTATTGATCTTAATGATGTGCCTTTGTCTACTTTGATTGAGCAAAATAGTGATTCCGTAGATGTGAACTTTGTCTCGCGAAACAATTTCAATAACAATGCTTATAGAGGTAATTTTAATCCTAGGCCTTTTCCTGGAAATTCCTCTAATAATTATGGTAATTCCTATGGTAATTCTTCTTACAATAATAATAGGAACACCTCTGATCTTGAGAGTAATATTAAAGAATTTATCAATGCGCAAAAGGCTTTCAATACTACGATAGAAGAAAAGTTGAATAAGATTGATGATATGTCTAGAAGCATTGATATAATTTCTCATGATGTGGAAAATCTCAACTTGAAAGCTTTTGCACCTAAGATTGATGAATCAATTAAAGCTTTATATGTCACTATGGATGAAAGTAAGAAAAGAACCGCTATGCTTAGAGCTAGAAGAGAATTCTTAGAAAAATCGTTTTCTAGTGGTTGCTTTCAGAAAAATGATGAAGATCTTAAGGTGATTAGTGTTTCCTATATTGATTCATTGTTTAGTAATATTAAGATTGATGATAAAGGGACTGAAGTAGAGTCAACTTTAGCTAGAAGGCGTCCCAATAATTTGGAGGGTGAAAATCTTGATGAAATTTTTGATAAAAGTGGGTTTGAAGAGGTCAAAACTTTAACTAGTGATGTGCCCACTATTTTAGATTGCAAAGACTTTAATTATCATAGTTTCTCTTTGATTGAATGTATTTCTTTGCTGCAATCCATGTTGAATTCACCCCATGCTTATGAGCAAAATAAAGCTTTTACTAAACATACCGTTGATGCCATGATGAAATATTTTGAAGAAAAGTTGGAGTTGGAAATTTCTATTCCTAGAAAATTACATGATGAGTGGGAACCTACCATTAAGGTCAAGATTAAAAATTATGAGTGCTTTGCTTTATGTGATTTTGGTGCTAGTGTTTCCACGATTCCGAAATCTTTATGTGATGTGCTTGGTCTCACCAATATGGAAGAATGTTCTCTTAATTTGCACTTTGCGGATTCTACTATTAAAAAGCCTTTGGGAAGAATTAATGATGTTATTATTCTTGCAAATTGGAACTACGTGCCCATAGATTTTAGTGTTCTTGATATTGATTGCAATCCGTCTTGTCCCATTATACTTGGTAGACCGTTCTTACGAACTATAGGTGCCGTGATTGATATGAAAGAAGGCAATATTAGATTTCAGTTTCCACTAAGAAAGGGTATGGAACACTTACATAGAATAAGAATTAAGCCACCATATGAATCAATCATGAGAGCATCGTATGGAGCAAAAACCAAAGATGACAATACTTGAAACTATGCGTTATGCCTAGCTAGGGGCGTAAAACGATAGCGCTTGTTGGGAGTCAACCCAATGAATAAATTTATTTTCGTCTTTTCCTTTCTGTTTTTGAGTGTTGGCACAATTATGCCTCTGTTATGATTGTGTTTTTATGTTTTATTTAGTGTTTGTGCCAAGTAAAGCCTTTAGGATGATTCATAAGATGAGTAGAAACAATGCTGAATCTGAAACAGAAACTTTGCCTCCAGTGTTCGAATTTTAATTTTTTACTGGAGCATGATATTGAGCTGAAATTTTAACACAGTATTTATATACAAATGCCTTACGTTGTCCTAATGTTTCAGAATTTTTAGAGTTACAAAGGTATGCTTAGGGTACAGATTACTACAGACTATTCTGTTTAAGACAGATTCTGTTTTCGTTGCATTGTGTACTTGTTTTGATGAATCTATGGGTTGTATTGAAGGGTATGAGCCATGGTAAAGTTAAAATACAGTAGGTATAATGAAATAATAAAATTTGAATGAGTTAGCAACAGTACTTAAAGTAGTGATTTGCTTTATTATACTAACGGATCTCACGAAGATTTTGTTGAGTTTTGTGTGATTGAAGTTTTCAAGTTTTGGGTGAGATCACGATGGATGAAGGAATAAGGAGTGAAAAGAGCTTAAGCTTGGGGATGCTAAGGCACCCCCAAGACATATCCACAGAAAAACAAGCAACTAAGCTTGGGGATGCCCCGAGTGGCATCCCCTCTTTCTTCTAACGACCATCGATATTTTACTTGGATCTATATTTTTATTCGTCACATATCATGAGTTTTGCTTGGAGAGTCTTGTATCATTTGAGTCTTTTCTTGCTTTGCTTTTTAGTTTGTCACTTGTATCCTTGCTGGACACACCTATTTGAGAGAGCCAAAATGATGCTATGATTTGTTAGAATTGCTCTTTATGCTTCACTTAAACTTTTTGAGCTATAGAATTGCTCTAGTACTTCACTTATAACTTTTTCAGCATGGTGTGCTTGGAAACTTTTGGAGAAATGCTCTCATGCTTCACTTAGATTATTTTGAAAGTTAGTAGATTTTGAAGAAATCCTCTCATGCTTCACTTATACTATTTTGAGAGATGAAATCTTTATGCTCATGTGCTTCACTTAAATTTGTTTGAGCTTGTCAAAAAGCAATGGCAATATATGAAACTAGTCCCAAAGTGATAGATATCCAAGGAGGATATAATAAAAACTTTCATGAAGATCATTGGACAAATTAAACTTGATTCCTTGTAATAGTTTTGAGACATGATGATAGTAATATGTGAGTCATGTTAGTGAGTAATTATGCTTTAGTAAGAATATTGGTGTTAAGGTTTGTGATTCCCTATGCATGCACGAAAGTCAATAGTTATGCAATGAAATTACATCCTACTTATGGTGCATTATTCGGTGTTAGTTATGCTCAATGCTCGCTTATGTGAATTTTCATTTCTTGGTTGGTTGCTTCTCAATATATTTGCTAGCCTCCATTTGTACTAAGTAGAAATACTACTTGTGCATCCAAAATCCTTAATCCCAGTTTTGCCTTATGAGTCCACCATACCTACCTATATGCGGTATTTCCATGCCGTTCTAAGCAAATTTGTATGTGCCATCTCTACTTTTCAAAATAAATTTCCTTTTTGTGTGCTCGTACCGCTCATGAAACGGTAGGGGTGTCCAATATTTTTCCATGCTAGATGTGTTATTCTCAAGATGAGTGTTTATTCACTTGTCATTGCACGAGAGTACGGCGGTAGTAGGGATGCCCATTCCCGAAATGAAAAAGAAAAAAATATTTACTCTATGTTGTCAAATAATAAATTCCTTGGAAAGTGTTGGTATGGAAAGCAACCATGGATACGGCCAGCCATGGAATGTGAAAGAATGGTGGAAAAAGGAATAAACTTTATTTTCTATTTGGGAACCGCCTATGATGTATCTAGCATGGAAAGTATTGTGAACTACTTTGTCGTTTTCGTTGACAAGAAAGGCATGCCACTCAAAATATTTTTCTCTCTCAATTTAAACTTTGAGCTCTAGCACCTCTACAAATCCCTACTTTCCTCTACGAAGGGCCTATCTATTTACTTTATGCAAATTTTTATTTTTACTTTGAGTCTCCATCTTCTCTTATAAAGCACCAACTAGCGGGCACTATGATCGTACTTGAGCATTGGGTGTAGCTAATATTTGAGTGTGTTTCATGAATGGATCAATGATTGAGCATGATGGGCTAGGGATAACTTTATTTAGTGTTGATATTTTGAAAGACATGGTTGCTTGTTGGCATGCTTGAGAAATGAAGTCATTATGTTAAAACTAGACTATTGCTTTGAACCATCTAAAAGTCCAAACGTCCATGCTACAAAGAAAAGAATATGAGATGAACATGTTAGGCAGCATTCCACATCAAAAAATTTGTTTTTATCATTTACCTACTCGAGGACGAGTAGGAATTAAGCTTGGGGATGCTAATACGTCTCCAACTTATCTATAATTTTTGCTTGTTCCATGCTGTTATATTATCATTCTTGGATATTTTACAATAACTTTATAACAACTTTATATCATTTTTTGGGACTAACCTATTGACATAGTGCCAAAGTGCCAGTTGCTGTTTTTGCTTGTTTTTTACTCCGCGGAATATCAGTACCAAACGGAGTCCAATCGCGACAAAACTTTTTGAAGATTTTTTTTGGACCAGAAGACACCCAGTGGGCCAAAGAAGTGCAAGAGAGGTGGGCCGTGGAGACCACAACCCACCAGGGCGCGCCAAAGGCCCCAGGCGCGCCCTGATGGGTTGTGCCCTCCTCGGGGCCCCTCTCCACCGCCTCTGATGCCTATAAATTCCCAAATATTCTAGAAACCCTAAGGGAGTCGACGAAAAACACATCCAGCCGCCGCAAGTTCCAGAACCTCGAGATCCAATCTAACACCATCACGGAGGGGTTCATCATCCTCATTGGTGCCTCTCTGATGATGCGTGAGTAGTCCACCAAAGACCTACGGGTCCGTAGGCAGTAGCTAGATGGCTTCCTCTCGCTCTTTTGATTCTCAATACAATGGTCTCTTGGAGATCTATTTGATGTAAACTTTTGCGGTGTGTTTGTTGGGATCCGATGAATTTTGAGTTCATGATCAGTTTCTATCCACGAATATTATTTGAGTCTTCTTTGATCTCTTATATGCATGATTACTTATAGCCTCGTATTTCTTATTCGAATCTTTGGTTTACTTAGGCCAACTAGATCGATTTTTCTTGCCATGGGAAGAGGTGCTTTGTGATGGGTTCGATCTTGCGGTGTCCTCTCCCAGTGACAGAAGGGGCAGCGAGGCACGCATGTATCATTGCTATTAAGGATAACAAGATGGGGTCTATTCCTACATGAATAGATCTTTTCTACATCATGTCATCATTCTTATTGCATTACTCCGTTTTTCCATGAACTTAATACACTAGATGCATGCTGGATAGCGGCTGATGTGTGGAGTAATAGTGGTAGATGCAGGCAGGAGTCGGTCTACTTATCTTGGGCGTGATGCCTATATAATGATCATCGCCTTGGATATCGTCATGATTATTTGATCTTCTATCAATTGCCCAACAATAATTTGTTCACCCACCGTGTGCTATACTCATGAGAGAAGCCACTAGTGAAACCTACGGCCCCTGGGTCTACTTTTCCAACATATTGCTTTCCGATCTATCTTTTTGCCGCTTTTGTTTTCAGATCTATTATTCCAAAAACCCAAAAATATATTGCTGCACTTTTTATTTGCTCTTTTTATCTTGTGTTCTTGAGAGATCTATCTCTCCAATCTATCACTACCTAATCTATCTTTTTACCGTAGAGAGATAGACAACCTCTCTTTCGCGTCGGGTTGCAAGTATTTGTTCTTTGTGTGCAGGTGTTGTTTATTAGGTGGTGGTGATCCTCCTACTGGTTCGATACCTTGGTTTCATAACTGAGGGAAATACTTACCGTCGCTATGCTGCATCATCCCTTCCTCTTTGGGGAAATATCGACACAGTCTCAAGCCACGTCAGCAACAACGTCGATATCAAGGGCGGGGAATGAATAGAACTATTTTCCTGCTTGTTGAGACGAGGCGTACCAATAGGCAAAGTTCTCGTCCACCGGCGGCTACCGAAATGTTATCAACAATAGTAACAGGTTCTTACTGATAGAGTTGTTCACCGAGGTGCTTACCTAAATAGGGAATTACCACTGCTCAGATGAGTTTAGATTACAAGAAAGGTTAAACAGGCCAATGGAAAGGAAAATGTGTTTATACCCGCGCATCAAGAGTATATCCTTCCCAAGGAAAGGCAGAGCATGATATACATGATAGGGCTCCGGTATGTAACCATTTAGACAAAAGGGGCAAGGAATTTATGGGGGTTACCCATACAATGATGTTTGGATAATTGATCAAGAAACATTTAGCGTTATCCCACCAATATCCTTGTTGATGATAGGAGTATCACGGTCATGCTTCGGGGAAGTAACGACATGGTCACCAGGTAAGGTCGGACTTTGGATACACAAAGGATCCATCAGGAGCAACTTATAAACTAAGTCTTACAGTTCCATCATGGAAGAATGGCTAACCTTACTAAAGAAGATACGATAACAATAGGTCCTCCGGCCAGGTGTGCTATGCACGACAGCATCTTACCGGGTTTCATGAGGACCAATGTTATAATTCTTGGAAAAAGTTGCAACCATCATATCTTCCTGAGATTCAGATCTGGTTGGTGTCAAGATACTTCAAACTGTTGGGTTCTACCGTAGGTGCATCACATGCAAATTAAATTTTCCGACGCACAGAACATCCAAGAACATGCTACGGAGATGGATCACAGGTCGTTACCACTAGACACGCAGTGCCGTGCAGCGGAAGTAGAGTTGGGGCAGCGCGTTTGCGTGGTCCGTCTCCTCCTCGTCCGATCTCCCTCGAACAGCCAGTCTGATCTCCCTCGAACAGCCGGTCGCCGGATCCTACGTACAGATTTGCCGAAGCGGCGCAAGTGCACCACCTCTAATGGTATCCGCGCGTGCAGGAGGAACACCGTGCGGCGGACTGCTAGGTCCGATCATAAAGTTCGGCGGCGAGTGGAGGTGGCTAGTTGCAACACATGCAAAGCCCTAATGGCGCCGAAGCGATCAACAAGATGGGTGTGCCGCACCTCCACTATATATAGGCATCCGGCACGGGCTCAACTCTTGGGCCTCGCACGGATCCTAAAGCCCAGGTGTTCCTTCCCTTAAGCACGTGACCCCTTAGGTTCTCATTCACTTGGTCGCGAGTCAGATCACATCCGACTCGACTAGTCGGTAGTGGCCTCTAGCAAAGCGTGCCGACTCCAAGTGTCCGATGAAGCTGGTTAGGCGAACCTATACATCACACTTCTGTTCCCTTTGCCACATGATATATGTTGTCATGCTCAAGGCAACATGGTCATCCTTGTGCAGCACGACCTCTTTCTCGTTTTGGTGAATCCGACCAACACTTCAGATTATCTCAGGGGCCCAGAGTATATCTCTCCTCATCGGAGGGGCAAATCCCATCTTGCTCGACCACGTCTCGCAACATGGTTCTGGACAAGCCCGAAACCTACCTTTATAACTACCATGTCACGGAGTAGCGTTTGATCGGCCCAAAGCAAGTCTGTCACCATCCCGAGTACATGCGCCAGCTCAGGTCTTAGGACACAGAACGTATGTTGTACTAGAGACTCACATATGACCTATCGCTGCGTCTCATAGTTGGGTCTGTCCAACTCAAGCCTTATCTCGATTCGGATCCGACTACGTCGAATCCGACCAGATATTTCCGAGTCCATATTATCCGGCTAGCATCCAATGCTACATGGTCAGTGAGACTGAACCATCCACCATGTCATATGCTAGTCTAACTGGTTGTGCATCCACACAGCCCTTTCGACTAGGGACCATTTAGGACAGTCATCATACAATGCATAGTCTCACAAACAAGTCACGTACTTGTTAATACACATCATTGATAATGTCCAAGGACTATCTTTATTCATAAATACATAAGAAATATCATCATACATGATTGCCTCTAGGGCATATCTCCAACACAAACATAGCAGGCCTGAGAAGAAAAAGGATGTAACACAGATCTACGAGATGATGTTGAAAGAATCTCGGAATGAATGACGGAAGCAAGCCTTGAATCAGGAGTTCGATTCCAAGACACATGAACACAATGTCCACATAGAAGTTTTCAAAAGGAAAACAATCAAGTTCTGGTTGAGAACCATCATAGCGGATATCAAAGTTCCATGTGTAAGTCTGGAATAGATCTTACGAAGAACTTCTTTTCCTAGATCAAATCAATAAGTGGCTTGGGGGTGCTAGGAAATTTAGATGGAGTGAAGGTAGCAAATCTTCAAAACATATAACACTTCGCACATGCGTGAATGATTTGGGACGATTCCAGAGGAAACGAAACAAAACTTCCCCATATTCACGGCAGAAAAATGCATGTGAACTTAGAGAAAAACACCTCTTTTATCAAACATATACTTCATGAGCTAGGCTCAAAGATAATGCTTTCAAGGTTTCCAACACTAGCTTAAATGTTCATCATGAACCACGAAGAAGATGAGGATGTGGCTGATGGGCTCAACAACAATTCGTCGAGATTTCCACAAAGATGGATCTCCACGATTGAGTGAACAAGGTGATAGTATTGGTCAAACCAGATGATATATTGAGGTATGCCCGAGGGAAACATCCACAATCAAACATTAATTGAAAGGTGCACCCAAAATCCGGACTAAGCAGCACGACCAATGTTAGAATGTTGATTCAACAGCAACACACTAAGAATGGACTTATTTTTCATTAACCCTAAGGTAAAAGAGTTGATATGCCATAAGTGTTGAATTTACACATCACAGTCCATTTGTCGGTATTCTGGTTAGAAACAACACGGGAACTAAGAAATGAAAGGTGATGGCAAGAAGTATCACTATATCAATAATTCTTAAGACGTGTGCAATTCTCACGACATTCTCGACAAAAGATGGTAATACTCCAAGATAGAACATAACACAAGATGAGTAACAAGGAACTTAAGGTTCAACCAAAACAAGACCAAATCTGTGTTTGGAAGGAAGGCAAGGATGTCGTCAACGACAATACCAATTACCAAGGGGCAAGGATGCTACTTCTCATCATGAATTTAATTGATACCCTGGAAGAGCTCAGAATGCTGATGACAATCACGACACATTCGTCGAGAAGTCTCTTGAAGATGCAATCGATCATCGACGACTTCAAGTAAGGAAAAGTGAAGCGAAAGATTGTCGGAACCATAGATTAGAGTGCTAGCTCAGAATCGAAATTGCCTTTCAAGACAACCAACATGACGTTGAAAGCTCGATGTAAGCTTAGTGCAATGTTGGAATTGTGTTTCGGGGATGAAGGACACAGATACCATGGTCAAGCTCTAGCATGACAATGATGATGTAGCCTAACAGCTTGGAATGACATGATCGAGTACAAATCATAAGCAAATAAGATTACTAAGAGTTGCTAAATCACAATGCATACTCGATTCAGATATCAGTGTCCTTGAGTGTCCAACAGCTCATAAAAAGTTGATGAGGAGCTCATAAAAAGTTATATAGCTCCGTGATATTCTCGAGATACCAAGGATAATACTCGGAGGTAGATCA
The DNA here is from genome assembly GCA_039707655.1 of Elymus sibiricus. Classification (NCBI taxonomy): domain Eukaryota; kingdom Viridiplantae; phylum Streptophyta; class Magnoliopsida; order Poales; family Poaceae; genus Elymus; species Elymus sibiricus. The sequence goes on from CM077669.1 coordinate 372,711,402, forward strand.
GAATAGAGGTTAGACTAGAGTATTGATCTGTGGAAGACAAGCACTTTAACTTGTCTGAGAATGAAATCGAAGTAGAACAACATGGTTGGAGCCACGATTGCCAAGGACAAGATCACAGATACCAGATCAAATTATACCAAGGGAATTTTATTGTTATGAGAAGCTTCCAAGATAAGTCATACACCAGGTCCATGGGCATGAACACCAAGTTCAAGGTGGATTGATATGTCTCCAACGTATCTATAATTTTTGACTGTTCCATGCTATTATATTATCATTCTTGGATGTTTTACAATCATTTTATAGCAACTTTATATCATTTTGGGGACTAACCTATTGACATAGTGCCAAGTGTCAGTTGCTGGTTTTTGCTTGATTTTTACTTTGGAGAATATCAGTACCAAACAGAGTCCAATCGCAATGAAACTTTTTGGAGATTTTTTGGACCAGAAGACAACTTTGGAGCCAAGGAAGCACCTGGGGGAGGCCCGTGGGGCCACAACCCACCAGGGCGCGCCGGAGGCCCCTAGCGCGCCCTGATGGGTTGTGGTGCCCTCGGGGGTCTCCTCCACCGCCTCTGAGCTCTACAAATACCCAAATATTCCAGAAACCCTAGAATAGTCGATGAAAAACACTTCCAGCCGCCGCAAGTTCCAGAACCGCGAGATCCAATCTAACACCATCACAGAGGGGTTCATCATCCTCATTGGTGCCTCTCCGATGATGCGTGAGTAGTCCACCATTGACCTACGGGTCCGTAGGCAGTAGCTAGATGGATTTCTCTCTCTCTTTTCATTCTCAATACAATGGTCTCTTGGAGATCTATTTGATGTAATGACTTTTTGCGGTGTGTTTGTTGGGATCCGATGAATTTTGAGTTCATGATCAGTTTCTATCCATGAATATTATTTGAGTCTTATTTGATCTCTTATATGCATGATTACTTATAGCCTCGTATTTCTTCTTCGAATCTTTGGTTTAGTTAGGCCAACTAGATCGATTTTTCTTGCCATGGGAAGAGGTGCTTTGTGATGGGTTCGATCTTGCGGTGTCCTCTCCCAGTGATAGAAGGGGCAGCGAGGCACGCATGTATCATTGCTATTAAGGATAACAAGATGGGGTCTATTCCTACATGAATAGATCTTGTCTACATCATGTCATCATTCTTAATGCATTACTCCGTTTCTCATGAACTTAATACACTAGATGCATGCTGGATAGCGGTCGATGTGTGGAGTAATACTAGTAGATGCAGAATCGTTTCGGTCTACTAATCTTGGACGTGATGCCTATATAATGATCATAGCCTTGGATCTCGTCATGATTATTTGATCTTCTATCAATTGCCCAACAGTAATTTGTTTACCCACCGTATGCTATACTCATGAGAGAAGCCACTAGTGAAACCTACGGCCCCCGGGTCTACTCTTTCAACATATTGCTTTCCGATCTATCTTTTGCCGCTTTTGTTTTCAGATATATTATTCTAAAAACCCAAAAATACCTTGCTGCACTTTTTATTTGCTTCTTTTATTTTGTGTTCTTGTGCAATCTATTTATCCAATCTACAATCTAATCTATCTTTTTACCGTGGAGAGATTGACAACCTCTCTTACGCGACGGGTTGCAAGTATTTGTTCTTTGTGTGCAGGTACCATTTACATAGTGTTGCGTGGTTCTACTACTGGTTCGATAACCTTGGTTTCATAACTGAGGGAAATACTTATCGTAGATGTGCTGCATCATCCCTTCCTCTTTGGGGAAATACCGACGCAGTCTCAAGCCACGTCAAAGGAATTTCTGGCGCCGTTGCCGGGGAGACATCATCAACATCTATCAGGTTCCTAATCACAAATTCCATCTCCTTGCAATTTACATTATTTGCCATTTACCTCTCGTTTTCATCTCCCCCACTTCACAAAAATTTGTCGTTTTATTCGCCCTCTATTTTCCGTTTGCCTTTTTGCTTGTTTGCTATCTTTGCTTGTGTTGCCATGTGCATTCTATTTGCTTGCATCTTCGCTTGCTAAAAATCTATTGATATGGATCCTCATCCACTTGCTAATATTTTCAAAAGGACAAATTATGATGAAACAATTGCTAGTGAGTTGAGTGCTCTTGATTATCTCTATGAAGTTTTGTTTGAAAATCATGAATCCGAAAATTTTGATTAAGTGTTGAAAGAAGAAATTTATAAGGTGATTCATGATAGCTCCTTGATTGAAAAGCATGATTGCAATGTTGTTACTATAAATTCTATTAATGTCAATTATGTTAATGATATGCAAAACTGCAAGCTTGGGGATGATAATTTTGTCATGTCCACTTCTTATTGTAATGATCATGATTGGGGTGATAATGCTTCTTATGATCTTGAAAATTTATTTAAGCCTCATGTTGAATATGTTATTGATAATAATGTTTGCAATAGTATCGAAAGTGGGTTTGGAAGAGCGTCAACTTTAGTTAAAAAGAATCCCACATATTTGGAGAGTGTTCAATCTTATGATTTTTTTGATAAAAGTGGGTTTGGAGAGGTCATAACTTTAGTTGATGATAATCCCACTATTTTGGAAGATGATAAAAACTTTATGCATGTTGATCATAAAGAGAGTATTGTTTATGTTAGATATATTGTTTAATTTGATTATGATCCTACATGTAATTATTATGAGAGAGGAACTTATGGTTGTATAAATTTTCATGATACTAAATTACCTCTCTTCATGTTCAGATTTTTATTGTCTCTTTCTTCTTCCTTCCATATGCTAGTTTTTGCTTTCCTTGATAATTTGTTTGCTTATAAAATGCCTATGCATAGGAAGTATGTTAGACTTAAGTATGTTTTCCATATGCTTCATGATGCTCTGTTTGTGTTACTATTATTATCTTTCATGAGGGCATCATCGAAATCTCAAGCCTATCTTAATGGCTATAAAGAAAGAGCTTGTTGGGAGGCAACCCAATGAATAAAATTTATTGTTGCCTTTTTATTTATGTTCTTGAGTGTTTGAAAAATTATGCTACTATTATGATTGTGTTTTTTTATGTTTTATTTAGTGTTTGTGCCAAGTAAAGCCTTTAGGATGATTCACAAGATGAGTAGAAACAATGCTGAATCTGAAACTGAAACTTTGACTCCAGTGCAGGAATTTTAATTTTTTACTGGAGCGTGATAATGAGATGAAATTTTAACACAATATTTCTATACAAATTATTTACATTGTACTAATATTTCAGAATTTTGAGATTTACAGAAGTATGGTTAGAGTACAGGTTACTACAGACTATTCTGTTTTTGACAGATTCTGTTTTCTTTGCATTGTGTGCTTGTTTTGATGAATCTATGGTTTGTATTGAAGGGTATAAGCCATGGTAAATTTAGAATACAGTAGATATAATGCAATAATAAAATATGAATGGGTTTGCAACAATACTTAGAGTGGTGATTTGCTTTATTATACTAATGGATCTCACGAAGGTTTTGTTGAGTTTTGTGTGATTGAAGTTTTCAAGTTTTGGGTGAGATCACGATGGATGAAGGAATAAGGAGTGAAAAGAGCCTATGATTGGGGATGCTAAAGCACCCCCAAGATAATATCCAAGGAGAAACAAGCAACTAAGCTTGGGGATGCCCCGAGTGGCATCCCCTCTTTCTTCTAACGACCATGGAGCTATATTTTTATTCGTCACATATCATGAGTTTTGCTTGGAGCGTCTTGTATTATTTGAGTCTTTGCATGATTTGCTTTTTAGTTTGTCACAAGTATCCTTGCTGGACACACCTATTTGAGAGAGCCAAAATTATGCTATGATTTGTTACGATTGCTCTATATGCTTCACTTAATATTTTTGAGCTATGGAATTGCTCTAGTGCTTCACTTATATCTTTTTGAGTAGGCTGTGCTTTAAATTTTTGAAGAAATACTCTCATGCTTCACTTAGATTAATTTGAGAGTTAGTAAATTTTTTAAGAAACACTCTCATGCTTCACTTAGATTAATTTGAGAGTTAGCAAACTTTGAAGAAATCCTCTCATGCTTCACTTATATTATTTTGAGAGATGAAATTTTTATGCTCATGTTCTTCACTTAAATTTATTTGAGCTTGTCAAAAGCAATGGCAATATATGAAACTAGTCCCAAAGTGATAGATATTCAAGAGGGATAAAATAAAAACTTTCATGAAGATCATTGGACAAATTAAACTTGATTCCTTGTAATAGTTTTGAGACATGATGATAGTAATATGTGAGTAATGTTGGTGAGTAATTATGCTTTAGTAAGAATATTGGTGTTAAGGTTTGTGATTCCCTATGCAGGCATGAAAGTCAATAGTTATGCAATGAAATTACATCCTACTTATAGTGTATTATTCGGTGTTAGTCATGCTTAATGCCCGTTTATGTGAATTTTCGTTTCTTGGTTGGTTGCTTCTCAATCAATTTGCTAGCCTCCACTTGTACTAAGTAGAAATACTACTTGTGCATCCAAAATCCTTAAACCCAGTTTTGCCATATGAGTCCACCATACCAACCTATATGCGGTATTTCCGTGCCATTCTAAGTAAATTTGTATGTGCCATCTCTAATTTTCAAAATGAATTTCCTTTTTGTGTGCTCGTACCGCTCATGAAACGGTAGGGGGTGTCCAATATTTTTCCATGCTAGATGTGTTATTCTCAAGATGAGTGTTTATTCACTTGTCATTGCATGAGAGTACGGCGGTAATAGGGATGCCTAGTCTCGAAATGAAAAAAAAATTACTTTATGTTGTCAAATTATAAATTCCTTAGAAAGTGTTGGTATGGAAGGCAACCGTGGATACGGCTAGCCATGGATTGTGAAAGAATGGTGGAAAAAGGAATAAAATTTATTTTCTGTTTGGGAACCGCCTATGATGTATCTAGCATGGAAAATATTGAGAACTACTCGGTCGTTTTCGTTGACAGGAAAGGCATGCCACCCAAAATATTTTTCTCTCTCAATTTAAGCTTTGAGCTCTGGCACCTCTACAAATCCCTACTTCCCTCTGCGAAGGGCCTATCTATTTACTTTATGCAATTTTTATTTTTACTTTGAGTCTCCATCTTCTCTTATAAAGCACCAACTAGGGGGCACTATGATCATACTTGTGCATTGGGTGTAGCTAATATTTGAGTGTGTTTCATGAATGGATCAATGATTGAGCATGATGGGCTAGGGATAGCTTTCTTTAGTGTTGATATTTTGAAAGACATGGTTGCTTGTTGGCATGCTTGAGTATTAAAGTCTTCATGTCAAAACTAGACTATTGCTTTGAACCATCTAAAAGTCCAAATGTCCATGCTACGAAAGAAAAAGAATATGTGATGAACATGTTAGGCAGCATTCCACATCAAAAATTCTGTTTTTATCATTTACCTACTCGAGGACGAGTAGGAATTTAGTTTGGGGATGCTGATACGTCTCCAACGTATCTATAATTTTTTATTGTTCCATGTTGTTATATTATCATTCTTGGATGTTTTACAATCATTTTATAGCAAATTTATATCATTTTTTGGGACTAACCTATTAACCTAGTGCCAAGTGCCAGTTGCTGTTTTTTGCTTGTTTTTTACTTCGCGAATATCAGTACCAAATGGAGTCCAATCGCAATGAAACTTTTTGGAGATTTTTTTGGACTAGAGAAAGCCAGTGAGCTAAAGAAGCACCCGGGAGGAGGCCCCGAGGGTCCACAAGACACCAAGGCGCGCCAGAGGCCCCCTGCACGCCCTGCTGGGTTGTCGTGACCTCGGGACCCCCCTTGATAACATCTGGCCGGACACATTTTCCTGGGTCATGCCCGGCCTCAGGACATCAACACGTCGTCGCCCTACCTAGGGTCAACAGAGAGGCCAGCCCGCCGGTCTAAATCCTAAGTGTGCAGGGTCTTGGGCCCATCACCCTTTGCACTCCTGCACGATGCATGGGTGGCCGAGGTCAGTCCTAGCACCTCTTATACAAGATCAATGATGTCGCGGACCACTCGGGCGCGCGCCGCTCCATTGCTGACTTCCGAAGACCTTCGACTGATACAACGACGTCGAGAACCCATAACTTCTCCCACGTGAAGGTTAGTGCGAAAAAGGTCAGTCGACCAACTCAGATCAAATAACCAACCCATTAGCATTTTGTTAACTGCGGTGACCATCAATGATCCACGATATGTTTTCCCGTCGCCCCGTCTCGATGACTTGTGGCAAGGGCCAAGAATGCCCGGCCATGCCTCGTCATTATTACACCAACACCCTCCAGGTCATCCTGACCTCAACATGTTCCAGTAGTAAAGTAAAAGTAACCGTGTGTCTATAACACCAAGGGGGAAACCCGAGGAATCAACCTCGGTGGATCCCACCCAATGTAACCGTTAAGGTGACCAGAGAGGATTCACCCTCGATGGTCTACGCTTGAGGTGTTGCATGACAGAGTCATCGTCGGGAGTGGTGAAGGAGGAATCACCCTCGATAACCATGACCGACTAACTACACTACAGAGTTAACATCATTAGTACTTTATGAGGAGTCACCCTCGGTACTCGATAGTAGCTCTGCAGAGTCGGGCAACTAAGGGGGTGTGCGGTGAATGTGATGGGCATGGCTTGTCGATCAGTTGATCAAGTCTTCGAGTCGTCGATGATGAAGCAAGGGCAACTAGGACTAAGGGGTCACAGGGGATCACTAATCAACCCATACTAAGCAGGTGATATAATAGTAGGTACAATAGCAGTTTAACAAAAACAGGCTATCCATCAGAATAGGAGCTATCTACAACAGTAGCAAAATCTAATGCAAGCATGAGAGAGAACGAAATGGGCGATATCAAAATGATCAAGGGGGGTTGCTTGCCTTGCTGCTCTGCTGCAAAAGGCTACTCGTCAGTGGCGTAATCATTCCCGGCAGCAGCGTTGGTCTCGGTGTCTACCGGAGAGAAGAGGGGGGAGAAACGGTAAATAGAAGCAAGCAGATGCAACACGGTGCATGACATGGCAATATGCAGTGCTAGGCATGAGCTAACACAGTACTACACGTTGCTGACGGAGCGGGAAAACATGAGACGATACTTCCCGGGTCTTTGGCCATTACCGGACAGATGATCCTAATACAAAATGTCCATGTTCATCATGCTAGGGGCATGTGACAGATGAACGGACATCGTATTGGGATTCGTGGGATTTTTCTGAGCAACTTTCATGTATAAAACTTTTTCATCTGAGTTACGGATTATTTTATATGATTTTATAAAGATTTAACAATATTCTAAAATAAACATATCTATTTTAATTCAAAAAAAACAATTACTGCGTCTGCATGACATGATGATGATGTCAGCAGTCAACAGGACTGTTGACTGGTCAAACTGACCTATGGGGCCCATCTGTCATAGACAGAGGGTTAACCCAGGGTTTAATTTATTCTAAAAATTGATTTATTAATAGGGGGCCCACCTGTCATACTCAGTTACTTAACAGGGTGTTTAAATTAACATAATTAGGGGTGGGACCCCACATGTCAGTGCTTGTTAGTAGGTTAATTTAGTTAATAGGTTTAATTTGTGGGCGGGGCCCGTTGTCGGTGTCTGCTAGGAGTTTAGTTAGGGCCTAATTATGCATTAATTAGGATGGCCCCACTGGTCAGTGGGCCACCGGCGGTTTTAAACCGCTCGCTCGCGGTGGGATCACGCCGGCGTCGAGCCCGACACGGCGGAGGTGCTCGCGCGGCTGCCTCCGGTGACCAAAATGGGCGGCACAAGGCCCTACAGAACAAGCACACTGCGCGGAGTCCATCTGTAGCACGCGTGAGGCGGGACGGCTGGGTTCGTCGGGAACGACGATGACCAGCGGCGGCGGTGCTCGGGTGCACGCGAGCAACGGTGTTACGCGATGCGGGGAAGAGAGGGGAGAGGCCAGGGAGATCCGGGAGCTCACAGCGAGCTTGGGAGCATGCACGGAGAGGTCGAGCGCGGACGAAGCAGAGCGAATCGGGGCGCCGATGCACGGCGCCCGTGGTGGATGAAGAGGAAGCGTGTGACGAGGCGGCGGCTCCCCGGCACCGATCCGGTGAAGCAGTGGGTGAACAGGATCCCGAAGGTGCTCGTGGACTCGCCGGTTCGTCGAAGGAGGGTCGGGGTCGTGTCGTTCAAGAAGGGGCGGCCATGGCAGTTCGGGTGGTGCGCGCGGGTGGGAGAAACGGCGCGGGGAGGGAGAAAGGGGGCGCGAGGGAGAGGGGTAGGGCTAGGGTTTTCGAGGGGGGTCGTCGGCGCGTAAGTAGGAGGGGCGGCCGGGGGATGGCCGGCGCATGGCCGGCCGATGCCGTGGCGGCCATCCCTTTCCCCTCGTCCCTGTAGCAGGAGGTTAGGGGAGACAGAGGGGGGGGGGCGGCTAGAGGGCAAGGCCCAGAAAACAGAGGGGGTGGGCTTTTCCCTTTCTTTAAATCTTTCAGTTGTTTTAGTTTTAAAACAGTTTGTGTTTGTTTTAAAAATAGCACCAAAATAACTTTAGAAAAATATGGCAACTTGCCCACTATTACTTATGCAATAATAGGCAGTAACATAAAAAGTTTGGGGACCTGTTGAATATTTGAAATTAACTGAAATCAAAAGGGCATTTATTAAAAGATTTGGCCTCTGTTTTAATTGTTTAGAGACACTTAGCCACTTGAAAAATGTTGCTTACAATTTTATAAACACCAGGGGATTATTTGTAACCCCAACATGATTTTTGTTTTCAGGTTTGCAAAGTTATTAAAACCACTTTTCAAATGACTTTTGAAAATCATTAGTAAAAAGAAAAGAGACATGATCCCATTGTGATCAAGCATGGATTAGCAAAATGGAATAGCCTAATCCTCATGGTTACTGTAGCTTAATTACAACGATCACTGTAGCATGGATCCAAGGGTGTTACAAGGTGGTCCGATCCTCCCCGCCTGCCCGAGGGCAAGCGTCCGGGGGGTGGGCCGATGAAGTGGAAGAAGTCGTGGATGGCTCTTCCATCCTCGGCGAGCACCGTGCCATGATGGGTGCGGTGCTGCAAAGCTACCAAGCCATGGAGGCCGGCATGGGTGGAGCCTTCAGAGGACTCTTGCGAGGTTTTGAGATAAACCTTGTTACACGTACTTTTGCTTATACAACTAGCGTCTATAATTGCTAGAAAAATCTTTGGCAAAAATGTGATGATCCGAAGATCATAGGTGGTTATCCACAGTAGCCCCCAAGCCCTGAGTGAGATCCAAAGATCTTCCTTGATTTTATATTTTTGAAGGAGAGAACTGGGTAGCAGTAGTCACTGCAACCTTGGTCGGATACTATTATTCGAACAGGTGATCAATGTCGTCCGAGGTGTTCTAATATCTATGTGTTTCTCCTCTTTTTTTAACCAGGTTGCAGCTTCCACCTCCCAAGAGCTGGAAGAAATTAACCGGAAGCTCGAGATGTCCGAGAAGGACATGGAGCTTATGAAAAAGAAGATGGAGGAAGCACCAGGTAAAATTGATGATCTTTCTTGGTGGTCCATATTTCTTCACCAAGTCTGTTTTTTTAAGTAGTAGGCTTTAACAAACTTGTGATTCCGCAGCTTGCTCCTCGGCACTGGAGAAACTCCAAGCTGAACTGGAAACAGTTCGGCAGGAGGCAGAGCAGCACAAAGCTGTAGCCGGCCAAGCCAGTGATTACCCACAAGTATAGGGGATCAATCGTAGTCCTTTCAATAAGTAAGAGTGTCGAACCCAACGAGGAGCAGAAGCAAATGATAAGCATTTTTCAGCAAGGTATTCTCTGCAAGTGTTGTGAGTAACAATAGTAGATAGTTTTGCAGGAGGATAATTCATAACAAGTGACAACTAACAATAGTACCCAAGGTGCAGCAAGGTAGCCCAATCCTTTTTATAGCAAAGGACGAGCCAAAAAGTATTCTTATATGAAGCAAGCGCTCCCGAGGACACATGGGAATTTCTGTCTAGTCATGTTCATCATGTTGAGTTGATCCGCGTTCGCTACTTTGATAATTTGATATGTGGGTGGACCAGTGCAAAGGTGATGTTCTTACTTGAACAAGATCCCCACTTATTATTACCCCCTCTCGCAAGCATACACAACTACAAAATAAGAATTAAGATAAATCTAACCATATCATGAAACGTGTGGATCCAAATCAGCCCCTTATGAAGCAACGCATAAACTGGGGTTTAAGCTTCTGTCACTCTCGCAACCCATCATCTAATTGTTACTCCACAATGCCTTCCCTTAGGCCCATAACATGGTGAAGTGTCATGTAGTCGACGTTCACACGACACCATTAAGAGAAGCAACAACATACATATCATCAAAATATCGAACGAATACCAACTTCACATGATTACTTATAACAGGACTTCTTCCATGTCCTCATGAACAATAGTAACTACTCACACCTCATCAACATGTTCAAGATCAGAGGTATAATGATGGTGATCAAGGATATGAACATAATATCTTTCACCAAGTTAACCAACAAGCATCAACTACAAGATGTAATCAACACTACTAGTAACCCACAGGTACCAATTTGAGGTTTTGAGACAAAGATTGAATACAAGATATGAACTAGGGTTTGAGATGAGATGGTGCTGGTGAAGATGTTGATGAAGATTCGTCCTCCCACGAAGGAGGAAGCGTTGGTGATGACGATGGCTTCGATCTTCCCCTCCCGGAGAGAAATTTCCCCGGTAGAATCTCTCTGCCAGAGAGCAAAAGGGCCTCTGTCTCGGTTTCCGCCTCGAGACGGCGGCGCTTCATCCCAAAAGTAATCTTATGATTTTTTTTTCTAGGTCAAAACACACCATATAGGAGAAGAGGGGGGTCAGGACACCTGCTGGGCCACCACAAGGCAACAGGGCGCGGCCAGGGGGTTGGTCGCGCCCTGTTGGCTTGTGGCCAGCAGGTGGCCCCCCTCTAGTATATTTTTGGCCCAATAATTCTTATATATTCCATTAAAATTCTCCGTGAAGTTTCAGGTCATTTGGAATCTAGTGAATTTTCTGCCATTTTCTTGATTTTCTGGTCCAGAGGTTTCCCTCTTTGTGATATACCTTGCATATTCAGAGAGAAAAGACATAAGAATTATATCATAATAAGGAATAATTGGACAAGAATAACATAAATATCAATAATAATTCATGATGCATAATGGACGTATCAGCCAGCAAGGAGTTAGCCTTGGCGAAGGAAGCTGCGGACAAACATGCGGCTCGGGTCCAGGAGCTGGAAACGGACCTGGCGAGGATCTACACTGAACGAGATGCTCTGCAGGAGGAGAAGAAGATCTTCTCCACCGATATTGCCAAGGCTACCTTGGAGTGCAAGGAGGCCAAGATCCAGGCCCGAGCCGCGTGGTAGGCGAGATGAAAATTTGATCATAAACTGCAGACGAGATCGCCAGGTTCTGGATCCGGTCTAGTACCTCGTTTATCTGCGAGAGCTCTTCCACATCCAAGCATGGAGTTAGGCCGAGCTGATGTGAATTTTTTTGTTTGGGCCACCTGCAGTTGGCCCGTCACCCGAGGCCTCGTTGGCCAGCTCTAGTTCGAGGACCGGGGCGGACTCCTCGGGGATGGCTATCGGAGCCGAAGTGGACTTCGGCTCCGGGCGATTGTCCGAGGCAACACAGACGGGGTCGGATGCAATAGCCCCCAGATCCATCTCCGGAGATGCTTTCGTAAGGAGGTCGGATTCATTGGTTAGATCGGAGATTGGTTTCAGGGTGTTGATGCCCAAGAGTTCCTCAGGTTGAACCGCGACCTGTCCCGATAGGACTAGGTCGCCGCGGGCGTCACCAACGTACTCCAAACTCCCGAACATATATAATGACATGATTTGGGGCGAAGGTGTCGATGCGATCTAGATGGCCACTGGGGGTAGTGTGTGCTGCTACATTGCCAAAGGCAAAAAGCTGGTCGGGCACGAAAGCGCCACCGCAGCCAATGCTGTTCTCGAACTGCAGACGAGCCATCGGTCCTGATGATCACACAACGAGCTCTCAATAAAAGCACCAATGTCGGTGTCAAAACTGGGAGACCTCGGGTAGGGGGACCTAGCTGTGAGATCGGACAGATGGTAACAGGAGACGAAGAACACGAGGCTTTTACCTAGGTTCGGGCCTTCTTGATGGAGGTAAAACCCTATGTCCTCCTCTTTTTGTATTGATATTGTAGAGATTACATAGTTGATCTACCTCGAGATCATGGATTTGTGGGCTAAACCCTAGGGGGTATGAAGTTGTGTATGAGTATGTTCTACGGACTAAACCCCACGGTTTATATAGGCATCGGGGGTATCTAGGGTTACATGAACGTCATTTATCTCCTATGCACCATACGCCGAACGGAATCCTTCTCCCTTGGAGCACACGCCAAGTCTTCGGTAGAATCTAGGATGCACACGCCTTGCTGCAAAGCCTGCGAAGTCCTACCTCCAGGGTGGGCCCCTGGCCTGGCCCATTGACTAACTCACCTCAGCAAGGACCCTCTAGTCCAGGACTCCCTCAGGGGACCCACAAGGCATTAGGGCGCGTCTACCCCCCTGGGCGCGCCCTGTTGCCTTGTCGTCCCCTCGTGCAACTTCCTGACTCCTCCTGAAGCTTCCTGGGTCTCTTTTGTCTAGAAAAAAAATCGTCAAAAAGTTTTGTAGCGTTTGGACTTCGTTTGGTACAGATTTCCTAGAAAATGGAAAACATGCAAAAAACAGCAATTGGCACTTAGCACTGGGTTAATAGGTTAGTTCCCAAAAATGATATAAAATAGCATATAATTGCATATAAAGTATTCCAGATTGATAATATAATAACATGGAACAATAAAAAATTATAGATATGTTGGAGACGTTCAGCATCCCCAAGCTTAATTCCTGCTCGTCCTCGAGTAGGTAAATGATAAAAACAGAATTTTTGATGTGACATGCTCCCCAACATGTAATCTATTTTTAAGTATGATCATTGAGAAACGATGAACTAATTGATATCAACATAATAATATCCATAAACATAAATAACATAATCATTACTTTTCAAAATATATGATCCTTGAAGAATGTTATTCCCTACTCATTTTATCATATTAAGCATGGCATGACTCCGTCTTCACCGCAAATCATGAGCACCTTGTGTGTCAAACCAGGCAATTGGATCGTACTTCTAACACGCTTCAGCATTTTCAACATCACGCTATACATGAGCGTGAACCATGGATATAGCGTACGGGTGGAATAGAGTATGGTGGTAGATATCAAAGGAGTCAAAGTGGAAAAGAAAGTCTTGCATCAACTAGGTGGATCAACGGGCTATGGTGATGCCCATCAATCGATATCAATGCGAGGAGTAGGGATTGCCATGCAACGGATGCACTAGAGGTATAAGTGTATGAAAGCTCAACGGAAGCTAAGTGGGTGCATCCAACTTGCTTGCTCATGAAGACCTCGAGTATTTGGGAAGCCCGTCATCGGAATATACAAGCCAAGTTCTATAATGAAAAATTCCCACTAGCATATGAAAATGACAAGTCGGGAGATTCTCTATATGAAGAACATGGTGCCACTTTGAGGCACAAGTGTGGTAAATGGATAGTAACACTGCCCCTTCTCTTTTTTTCTCATTTTTTCAGGGTGGGTTTTTCTCTCTTTTTTCGCCTCCCCATTTCTCCTTTTTTATTTTATTTTTCGTCCAGAGTCTCATCCTGAATTGTGGGGGAATCATCGTCTCCATCATCCTTTCCTCACTGGGACATCGCTCCAATAATGATGATCATCACACTTTTATGTACTTACAACTCAATGAGAAGAAATGACTCTATATGAATGCCTCTGGCAGTGTACCAGGATGTGCAATGATCTAGCATAACATATAGACAATGATAAAAGATGGCTTTTCCACAAATACAATGTCAGTTATATGATCATGCAAAGCAATATGATGATGAAAACACAAGTCATGTGACGGAACGGTGAAAGTTGCATGGCAATATATCTCGGAATGGCTATCAAAATGCATGATAGGTAGGTATGGTGGCTTTTTTGAGGAAGATATAAGGAGGCTTATGTGTGATAGAGCGTATCATATCACGGGGTTTGGATGCACCGGCGAAGTTTGCACCGACTCTCGAGGTGAGAATGGGCAATGCACGGTACCGAAGAGGCTAGCAAATATGGAAAGGTGAGGGTGCGTATATCCATGGATTCACATTAGTCATAAAGAACTCATATATTTATTGTAATGCCTTATTAGCTCTCTCAAAGCAAAGTACTACCGCATACCCCTAGGGAGGAGGTTGGTAGGAGTTAACCATCGTGCGCCCCCGATTCGAACAACACAATAGGATTTCATTTCAGACATAAAAATGCTCACACATCATCACCATGCCATAGATAATATTTAGATAAATAACAAATAACAAGATATAATTATAGATATTTCTACTAACCAACAATCATGTACTCATGCCCTTTCATATTACTACATCAATATAATCAACTCATGTTTCTTCTTTAGTGAGCTACATGAAGGTTTTTATTATATCCCCCTTGAATACCTATCCTTTTTGGACTAGTCTTATAACTCATGCCCTTTTGCCATTCCTATTTCTTATTATACTCTCCAAAATATTTAAGTGAAGCATGAGATTTCAATTATTTCTACAAAATCTGAACGCCGCCGTGCTCTAAAAGGTATAAGTGAAGCACTAGAACAACTGCCTAGCTCAAAAGATATAAGTGAAGCATATAAAGTATTCTAACAAATTTTGATAACCGCGTGTCTCTCTCAAATATGTGTGTCCAGCAAACAATGAGTGTGGCAAACTAAAAGAAAAAATAAAATATAACAAACGACACTCCACGCAAAACACATATCATGTGGTGAATAAAAATATAGCTCCAAGTGACATACTGATAGATTGGAGTCAAAAGAGGGTCTTGCCGCTCCTTATTCCTTCATCCATTGTTCTCTCACCCCAAACTTGAAAACTTCAGCACACAAAACTCAACAAAACCTCGTGAGATCCGTTAGTATAATAAACATATCAAATACTTTAAGTATTGTTATAAATTGATTCATATTTCATTATTGCATAATAGGTACTGTATTCTAAATTCTCCATGGCTTATACCCCCCGATACAATCCATAGCATCATCAAAACAAGCAAGCTATGCAAGAAATAAACAGAATCTGTCTAAAACATAATAGTCTGTAATGATCTATACTAAAACCGTACTTCTATAACTCCAAAAATTCTGAAAAATTAGGACGGCCTGGGAAATTTGTATACCAATACTGTGTAACAAATTAATATTAAGAAGGCATTCCAGTAAAATCAGAGAAATTCCGCACTGGACACAAAAGTTTCTGTTTTTGAACCGTATCAATTCTACTATCTTACAAATCATCCCAAAGGATTTACTTGGCATAGACACTAATTTAAACATAAAAACATAATCATTACAGTAGAAATAATCATGTCAACACACTAAAACATAAAGTAAAACAAAAATTTAAAGATAGCTATTGGGTTGTCTCCCAACAAGCGCTATTGTTTTATGCCCCTAGCTAGGCATAATGCATAGTTTCAAGTATTATCATCCTTCAATGATTCCATAGGTGGCCCTCATAATAGATTCATAAGGTGGTTTAATTATTTTTCTAGGTAAGTGTTTCATCCCTTTCTTTAATGGGAATTGGAATTTTATATTACCTTCCTTCATGTCAATAATAGCACCTATAGTTCGTAGGAAAAGGTCTACCATGTATAATAGGACAAGACGGATTGCATTCAATATCAAGAACAATGAAATCCATGGGCACATAATTTATATTATAAAGAATAAGAACATCATTTATTCTACCCAATGGTTTCGTAATAATGGAATCTGCTAAATGCAAGTTAAGGAGACATTCATTTATATCGGTGAAACCTAGCACATCACATAAAGATTTTGGTACTGTAGAAACACTAGCACCAAGGTAACACAAAGCATTGAATTCATAATCTTTAAGCTTAATTTTAATAGTAGGTTCCCATTCATCATGCAACTTTCTAGGTATTGAAACCTCTAACTCAAGTTTCTCCTCATGAGCTTTTATGATAGCTTCTACAATATGTTTAGTAAAAGCTTTATTTTGTTCATAGGCAGAAGGTGAGATAATCATGGATTGCAACTAGGAAATACATTCAACTAAAGAACAACTTTCATAATTAAAGTCCTTGTAATCCAAAGTAGTGGGTGCATCATTATTTAAAGTTTTGACCTCTCCAAACCCACGTTTTTCATTTTTATCAATAAGATCATCACCCTCCGAACAAACGGGGTGCCTTCTAGATAAAGTTGAATCATATCCAGTCCCTTTATCATCAATTTTCAGGATATTAAATAAAGATTCAATAGCAGAAACACTAATCATTTTAACATCTTCATCATGATTACGATAAAAAACGGGATGAATCGCTTTTTCTAGGAATTCTCGCTTAGCTCTCAACCTAGCGGTTCTCTCCTTACTTTTATTAACATATATTTGGATGGATTTAAGAGACTCATTTATATCATGATTAGGTGGCAAAGTTTTTCTTTTAAGAGTTTCCACGTCATGAGCAATCCTATCCATGTTTCTAGCCATATCGCCAACTTTATGTAGTTTTTCTTCTATCATAGTATTGAAAACTTTTTGAGAACTAATAAATTATTTAATAATGTTCTCCAAATCAGAGGGGCATCCTATTATTATTGTTGGAAGAATTACCATAGGAATTACCATAATAATTGCCATAATTATTAGAGGAATTACCGGGATACGGTCTAGGATTGATTACATCTATAAGCATTGTTGTTGAAATTATTTCTAGAGACAAAGTTCACATCAATAGCATCATTATTTTTCCAAATCAAAGTAGATAATGGAACATCATTAGGATCAACATGAGCATTCTTATTTGCAAACATATTCATAAGAGAATCCAACTTATCACTCAAAGTAGCGATTTCTTCGAAAGAATTTACCTTCTTACCAGTTGGAGCTCATTCGGTGTGCCATTGAGAATAATTTGTCATAATATTATCCAGTAATTTAGTAGCTTTTCCCAATGTAATCTCCATAAAGGTGCCACTTGCAGCAGAGTCTAGAAGATTTCTCGACACAAAGTTTAGTTCCGCATAGAAATTTTGTATTATCATCCATAAACTTAAGCCATGAGTGAGACAAGTTCTATTCATCAATTTCATTCTCTCCCATGCGTGTGCAACATGTTCTTTCTCATGTTGTTTAAAATTCATAATTTGGTTTGAGAGAGATATAATCTTAGCAGGAGGAAAATACTTGGCAATAAAAACATCCTTACACTTAACCCATGTTCCAATACTATTGCGAGGCGAGGATGAAAATCAAGTTTTAGCTTTATATCTTAGTGAGAAAGGAAATAATTTCAGTTTAACCACATCATTATCCACATCTTTTTTCTTTTGCATATCCAATAATTCAACGAAGATATAAGATGCGAAGCAGCGTCCTCATTAGGGCAAGATTCAGCAAAGCGACATTTATATCAAAAGCTTCCACACTAGTGGCGGGTGGTATTGGAGTACTAATAAAATCATTATTATTAGTATTTGGAAAGCCACACAATTTGGTATTTTCTTGAGACATAGTGACAAGTAAACTAGCAAGCAAACAAGTAAACTAGATAACTAAGCAAATAGAAATATTTTTGTATTTTGATTTTTATATAAAATAAAATATAACAGCAAACAAAAAGTAGAACAAGTGAAATATAATTTATGTGTACAGGCCTGACAAGAATTTGATGATCCTCCCCGGCAACGGCGCCAGAAATTCTTCCTGCTACTTGTGAGTTACGTTGGGATTTTCCTCGAAGAGGAGAGGACATGCAGTACAGTAGAGATAAGTATTTCCCTCAGTGAGAACCAAGGTTATTGAACCAATAGGAGAACCAAGAAAATTCCCTTCAACAGCACCTACACACACAAAACCAAACACTTGCATCCAACGCGGGCAAGAGGGTGGTCAAGCCCCTTGAACTCGTCACTTGCAAGGATTTAATCTTGATAGAGATAGATATTGTAAAATAAAATTAAAAATAAATTAAATAAAATGCAGCAAGGTATTTTTGGAGTTTTTGTATTTATGTTTAAGTAGACCCAGGGGGCATAGTGTTCGCTAGAGGCTTCTCTCTTGAAAATAGCATACGGTGGGTAGACAAATTACTGTTGGGCAATTGGCATAATTGCACATAGTTATGCCATGTTATTCATGGCAATGATCATGTATATATGCATCATGTCCATAAACAAGTAGGCCGAAACGATCCTGCATCTACTACTATTACTTCACCAATCAACCAACTCCTGCCTGCATCTATGGTATTAAGTTCATGACAAACAAAGTAATGCTTGGAGCAAAGTGACATGATGTATAAATAATAAGACAAGCAAAGATCCCATCGTTTTATCCTTAATGGCAACAATACAAATACATGTCTTGTCCCCTTCTGTCATGAGGATATAGAGCACCGTAAGATTGAACCCATTACAACGCACAACTCCCACTGAAGATAAATAAATCTAGTTGGCCAAACCAAACTGATAGATCGGAGAGAAATACAAAGCTATAATAATCATGCATAATAGAATTCAGAGAAGACTCAATTACTTTCATTGAGTAATATGATCATAAACCCACAATGCATCCGATCCCAACAAACACACCGCAAAAGAAGATTACATTGGATAGATCACCGCGAGAATCGCGGTGAACTTTGTATTGAAGATCAAAGAGATAAGAAGCCATATTGGTACTAGCTATGGACCCGTAGGTCTGTGGTGGAATACTCACACATCATTATGGAGTCAACAAGGTTGATGTAGATGACCTCCGTGATCGATTCCCCCTCCGGCAGAGTACCGGAAAAGGTCTCCAGATGTCCTCCCGTCGAAACAAAGACTTGCGGTGACGGAAAAAGTGTTTCGGGTGGCTCTCTGTTGGTTTCCCGATTTTAGAGAATTTATAGAAGTGGAATTAGGTCTGACGGAGCCACGAGGGGTCCACAAGGCATCAGGACGCGCCTACCCCCCTAGGCTGGCCCTGTTGCCTTATCGTCTCCTCGTGCAGGTTCCTAACTCCTCTCGAAGCTTCCTGGGTCTCTTTTGTCCAGAAAAAAGTTGTCAAAAAGTCTCATAGCGTTTGAACTTTGTTTCGTACAGATTTCCTGGAAAACCAAAAACAGGCAAAAAAACAGCAACTAGCACTTGCCACTGGGTTAATAGGTTAGTTCCCAAAAATGATATAAAATAGCATATAATTGCATATAAAATATCCTAGATTAATAATATAATAGCATGGAACAATAAAAAATTATAGATACGTTGGAGACGTATCACTGCTCATGTGTCCAAAGGGATTGAATCCATCAGTTGTAAATCAT
The DNA here is from genome assembly GCA_039707655.1 of Elymus sibiricus. Classification (NCBI taxonomy): domain Eukaryota; kingdom Viridiplantae; phylum Streptophyta; class Magnoliopsida; order Poales; family Poaceae; genus Elymus; species Elymus sibiricus. The sequence continues at coordinate 372,730,873 of CM077669.1, forward strand.
AACCTCAAGCTACGGGAATCTACATCAAAGCTTACTTGTTTTCCATCGAAGCCCTTCCATGCCTCGCCATCTACGAGGTGCCTCATTAAATTATCCTCTTCAACCCTCGTTTCCTTGTGCCACCGACTGTGCTCTATACTTCCCTTGAAGAAAAAAAACTTCGTAAACATGGGATTATCGAAAAGTATCAAAGGATCTTCTGAGGAACCTTTTTATTCCCATCGACGTGTCTTCACCTTCATGTACCACAGTGGGGACAATGAGTATTGTTGGCATTGTCTCTCCAATAAAAATGCAGTAGTACTTGCATACATTAATTGTTTGGTAACCAAGACCAAGATCAGAAAGAGCTCTCTCACCATCAGCATAAGATTTTGGGAAGTCTACATTAGGCAAATCATGATTCAACAACTGAAAAATCATATTGAATGTCATGTTGGTCATACGGGTATATGTTTTGATATGAAGGACCCTGATAATGAACGCCATATGTGTCATAGGGCTACATCCCTTGTGAAGGGGTTTCATCACTTCTTCGTTGAGCTTTTTAAAAATATCCAACCCACCAAATGCATCTTCGTTTTTTCCGTATTGTTTAGCCATGTCATCCACGAGATCTGCCACCATATCATGCTTGGACCTCAAAATCATCGGAGTCGTCAGTTTCATCAAAATCATCACGGTCGTAAGTACTAAGTACCATAGCTTCCAATGTTGTCCACTTATTCCCCATGATAGATCCACCTCGTATAGGTCTTGAGCATAACAGTGACATTGATGTGACATCTCACATCATCTAAAATTTGGCAGATCCCATTACGGTAATTTAAGCATGGGCACAACATATCATCGGTCCCTTTGTTGTGAGCGTGCCCGAATTGCATAAACTGCCTCATGCCAACCATGTATGGTGGGGGTCAACTTCGCATGATCAGTAATCCATCTACGATCCATTGCCTGCACAACATGAAATGTAAATAGATCGTAGCTGAAATTTGCTATGATGTTTTTCTGTAAACATATCGCACCTGAAAACACCCCTATTTCACTCTGCCGCAGTCGCGTGTGACTTCTCCCTACAGTAGAGGCGCGTGGCCTCACAGTACCATCATAGTCGAATTCACCTTGATGTGTTGGCCTCTTTACTTGCTCGGGACATTCTATGAGAGGAGGGCCCTAAGCCGATGTTCCCAATTCCTTTATTATTTGGAGGGAACCGGACGATCCCTAATTAAAGTTCCCATTATTATAAATAGATATCCCACTAAATGAGTCAGCTGAAAAGCAATTATTTTTTATTTTTTATTTACGTTTACAAAAAAAGACCCACCTACATTCATTGTGACATTGAGACTAGTCGCAGAATATGCACATGCCTAATCACGGCCGAATACGTCGTCCACAATCAGGCCAGAACGTCAGCAAAGTTGTCAAGGGCGCTGCCCCGGGTGGAAAACACCTGGTGAGGGTTGACTGTCATAGAAAATGATCTTTAGTGACGGTTTGTTCTTCGTCACCACATTTTTGTCACATAATAGCTGGGATTTTCTAGTGAACACGAGGATATGGAAATACTCACACGGACCTGAAGCTGTCAGATCCGTTGGACGAATACTATACCACAAGGGAAGCACATTTTACACTGGTATGCCATAGGTGTAAAGTGCAGTAGCATTGAATAGATTATTGACTCTGGTGCAAGTAGGAGTCTGTTGAAAATATGCCCTCGTGGCAATATTAAATGTTATTATTTATTTCCTTGTTCATAATTATGTTTATGTTCGATGATATAATTGCAAAGATCCTTGAGTCTGTATATCCAAGAGGCTTAGAGGAAAACCCATGTGCATGTGTGGAATAATAAATGGTAATATAGATTTCTAGTCATGCCTCTAAGACTAGCTCTAGTGTTGCATGACGGTCATGTTTTCCTGATCATGGACATGGGAATGAGAATGTCGGCAACTTTGAGGACACAATGTTAGAAGAGAACTTGTGTTGAACAAGCCCAATTGTTGTTATGCTATGAGATTCATTCGATACAAGTTAATGGTTTATAACACAGAGAAAGTTGAATCTTTGCATAATTCTTTAGACCATGAGAGTATCGAGTTCCTACATACTTGCTTCGTGGATTTTGGGGGTTGTTAAACATCATCTGTAACAGGGTGGCTATTACGGTAGCTTACGGGTTCACAAAAATGTATGACAATGGACTAGATAGCTCAAGTTGGGATTTTCTCCTCCAACGATGGAGAGATATTCTTGGGCCAATCTTGGTGTGACGGTATCCATCATCATCTGGCTAGACACGACATGATTTGATCACGAGGATTCCGGAACACGAGAACGAGAAAAGAGAAAAAATGGTAACGAGGAAACTGACATAGTAAGCAAGTTGTTCATTCACAAGGATGCCAATTAATCTCACCTTGGGATGCCCCATAAAAGTTGTTCCAGAGATGATGAAAATATTTCAAAGAGTAACCGAAAAAGTTTCGGAGAAAACCAAAATACCATCCAGCTGTAAATGTTTCGGAGTGTGTCCGAATTTTTTCAAAGAGTTACGGAAATGTTTCGGGATGCCCCATAATTTTCTAATCAGGCCCAAGGCACAACAAACACAAAATTACCAAGTGCTTGGAGGTGTTTCTAGTGGGGGACAACCTCCCCATTTTTGTGGGATGTTTTTTCGGGGCACCCCCTCTTTTGGTGGAAACATGTTGCGAGGCATCCCCCCTTTTTTGGTGAAAACATGTTGCGGGGCAGCCCCCCATATTATGGAGAGTCTTGGGAGGGGATCCTTGGGGGCAGACTCCTCCTTGTGGAGGTGCCTAGGTGGAGGGGGACTTGTGGGCAAGCTCCCCCTTTTATGGAGCTTTGATTGTTGGGGCCCACCTTGGCGGTTGCCCCCTTCATGCCTCCTCCACCCCCTCTCCTCCTATAAATAGAGGAGGGCGGGAATCATACACTCTTCAACTTGAGCTTTTGTGCTCTTACAAAATGGCATGCAATGATCTGCCTTCTCTCTTTCTCTAGCTACTGCATGAAATAGTTTCGTAGCGCCGAAAGGCTGTCTAGTCTTCTGTAGCAATTAGTTCTGGACAGTGAAGCGCCGCTGGATTGGTGACAGTGTATGTGCGCAACCCGGTAGAGAGATTGTACGTTCGAGCTTCTGTTCAAAGGACTGTCTGAGGTTCTGTCTGGAGGACTGTTCGAGGGAGAAAATACTTGCGGATGGGAGGTTGTAAATTGTAGTTGCAGAAATCTGCCCCGGCGATCTTCGCCAAGTCTTCTTCCACTGTGTTACGAGATGGTAATGATCAGATAGAACCTTGTATGCATCTTCATAGTGGCCCAGGGCAGGTGCGTAGCACGGGGAATTTTTGTTTTCTTATGTGCGACCCTACACTTTGGTGGACAATGGCTACATTTGCGCCGGGGGGGGGGGGGGGGGGGTAGGTATATAAAGCCTTTATTTCACCTCCAATCCTTAACCCTAATGTCTTGTGATTATACCCCCATTGCTACACCTTGGTTCTTGATTTGTACAATACTCTTAATCTTATACCAAGGTGTAGGAAAAAATCCAAGGGGAGAAGTGCTCAAATGGTCAATTAAATGGTTTTTATGTATATTGGCATGGTATGTTATGAGAGATAGTCCACTTCGAGAAAAAAACATTATGTATGTTATTTATATTCTTATAATATTTTTATCATAATATATTGTGCCAATATAAAACTCTTGGCCAATTCTTAGTGTTTTTTACAACATTTAGATATTCTTTCATTCTCTCCTATTTATAGCTGGAGAAAATGCTAAATTCAAATTATTACATAATAAAAAGTGATTTCAATTTATATATGTTATTATATATCTTAGACCAAGGTGTAGGAAAATATTCAAGTGGAAAAGTGAATTGATAGCCACTGGAATTGGTTTGGGTGGTAAAAAGTGAGGAATTTGAAGTGAATGATATGAAACTTCATTTGAAATAGTCCATTTTATAAAAAAAAATCCTTGTAATTCAATTGTGTATATTTTCTCCAAATTTTTATATCAAGCTTATGCATCAATATTAGAACTCTACGTCAATTTTCAACCTTTTCTGACAAAATAAGGTAATGTATAATTTAAAAATAAACATACAAATCTCACTTTGATTATTTTCCTAAAAAACAATTGAATATTGTCAAAGTTCCCATGGACATGGTATTAACTTGTATATGTGTATCTCTATATTTTTTGTGCGATTATAAGTCTATATTTCCTATAGGTCAAAATGGAATTGATTTTAATAAGTGGGCATAAATTCATTTAAACTGGAGTCAATAACATGTGGGGGGGGGGGGGGGCTCCTTCCTTCGACCCCACGTGCAAAGTACATCACCTTGTTGTCTCGTATCCTCTCACTTAAGCTATATGACTCTAGTATGTCTGAAATGATGGACCGACAATCTTTTGGCCTACATGTCAACCACCAAAATCTATGTACCTCAAGTTCGTGCAGGAGGAGAACTTTTGTCGTTTTCTCACCTTTCTCTACCTCCCTCCCCTACCAATGGCGCATGCAAGGTTTCCATGAAAAAAACTCACTATCGCCGCTTGTCCAGCCCGTCCACGCCCATTTCTTGCCTCCCCTAAGCCCGCCACCCATCGTTACCTCGCCCTCGTGAGGAAAGCCACCATGATAGAAGCTAAAGCCGGCATGATACTTCGACCACGTCAAATCGGAAGTGGAAACCAACGAAGCCGCCCTATCAAGTCACTTCCAAATGGAGGAGCCCAAGGAATGAAATTGTGTTTCTGTTTTGACTATTAGTCATTCTGGTCATTTCATATTTTTCATTATACCATAAATAAAAATGAAATAATTAAATGTGATGTTCAACTCAACGTGCAATTTTTGTGTGCGATAAATCAATTTGCGTCGTAAAGCAAAGAAGATAGTGCTATCCCATAAATAGTTATCAAATGTGCAATACATTTATGCATAGGGAGGATTACATAATGTCATTTCCAAAATTAAATTATACCTACTACATAGTCAACTACATGTTAATGATACGTCTCCAACGTATCTACTTTTCCAAACACTTTTGCTCTGGTTTCGGACTCTAATTTGCATGATTTGAATGGAACTAACCCGGGCTGACGTTGTTTTCGGCAGAACTACCTTGGTGTTATTTTTGTGCAGAAATAAAAGTTCCTGGAATTGGACAAAACTTTTTGTGAATTATTTTTGGAATAAATATTTAATTATGGAGCGAAGATCCACCGGAGGGGGCTGCCCATGAGCCACAAGGCAACAGGGCGATCCCCCCCCCCCCGACGCGCCCTGTTAGTTTGTGGGGCCCACGTGGCTCCCCCGACCCTAATTTCACTCCTATAAATTCACATCTTCGGAGAAAAAAATATAGAGAAGATTTCATCACATTTTACGGGACAGAGCCACCACCACCTCCCGTTCTTCCTCGGGAGGGCTAATCTGGAGTCCGTTTGGAGCTCCGGAGAGGGGGATTCGTCGCCGTCGTCATCACCAAGCCTTCTTCATCAACACCGTCATGATGCTCAACACCGGGAGTGAGTAATTCCTTTGTAGGCTTGCTGGACAGTGATGGGATTGGATGAGATTGATCATGTGATCGAGTTAAGTTTGATAGGGCTTGATCCCTAGTGTCCACTATGTTTTGAGATTGATGTTGCTGTGACTTTGCTATGCTTAATGCTTGTCACTAGGGCCCGAGTATCATGATTTCAGATCTGAACCTATTATGTTTTCATGAATATAAGAGTGATTTGGATCCGATCTTGCAAGTTGTATGCACCTATTACGTGTCTTGATCCGCATACCCCAAGGTGACAATAATTGGGATTTTTTCCAGTGATTGCCGTAGTTTGAGGAGTTCATGTATTCACCATGTGTTAATGCTTTATTCCGGTTCTCTATTAAAAGAAGGCCTTAATATCCCTTAGTTTCCATTAGGACCCCGCTGCCACGAGAGGGTAGGACAAAAGATATCATACAAGTTCTTGTCGCAAACACGTATGACTATATACGAAATACATGCCTACATTACATTGATGAATTGGAGCTAGTTCTGTGTCGCCCTAGTGTGTAACTGTTACATGATTGATGTCATCTAAATCATTATCCATCACCGATCCATGTGCCTACGCTTTACATATACTAAAACTTGCTAAGTTACTATTGTTGCTGCTACTGTCACAACAACTACAAAATTACTACCATCACTATTGTTGTTACTGTTACTATTATCACTTGCCATGCTACTAAAACTTTGCTGCAGAGAGATATCCCAGGTGTGGTTGAATTGACAACTCAACTGCTAAGGCCAATAAATATTTTTTGGCTCCCCTTGTGTCGAATCAATAAATCAGGATGAAATACTACCCGCGAAAACTGTTGCGATCCCCTATACTTGTGTCAGTTAACTAGGAATATTAATATTCCCACCGAACTATCCTAACTAACTAGACGTGTCTGTCGCGTCGGTGCTGGCTATGGCGTGGACCTCCTTCTCTACACTACCTCATGTTGGACAATCCACAAGTGCGCTTGGGCGCATTTCTGCCGCTCGTTGGCTCGTTCCACGCCGACGTGGTCCACCGCAGCCTCGTATTCTAGGCGGGAAACCCACTCGACGAGCTCGACGTTGAATTCAGTGATGCGCAGTCGTGTGGCCTCAACAACCTCTAGGGCGATTTGTCGAGCACGAGCCTCCACTTAGTTCACCCATTCACCGGCGCTATGCTCCTCATCCTCCTCCATGACCCGACGCTCTAGCAATTCATCTTCGACCATCATGTCTAACTGCCACTGGAATGCAGCTTCTCTCCGTCTGCCCTCTGAGGAGAAACCGAGGACTCGCTCCCGACGTCTGCGTCGTCTGTTGCGTCTCGGCATGCGTGCAGGCATGGAGAATGTTGCGAAGGATGAGCACAAGCGGCAAGTGGTGTCGGGGAGATGGGGTTTTTGCGAGGAGAGAGGCAATGAAGGAGCCTCTGGTGCGCGCGGGGGAGCAAGTATGTAAAGGCAGCCCGCATGTCAAGTAGCACATCATGGGAAATGTGACGGTGTAGTCGCCGAAACTCAATGCATGAGTCTGCATGCACCGGCCTATGTGGCGGGGGAATCCAATGAAAAGAAAATTATGGCTATTCCGTCACTCAACGGTGGTTAGCGGTAGAAATGGTCAAATGCGTCTCCTCATCAGTGCGGTTGACGTGATGAAGCGGTGGGGCCCATATGGAAGCAAATGGCAACCTGAAGGCAACTCACGTAGACTACGCGGAGTGGCATGAACCTTCTTCGCCGGAGTTAGTGACACAGACCAAAATACACAAGTTTGAGTGTTAGGATTCGGAATATGCAACTTCGACAGTGGCATAGACCGGCTTTTTCCTTAAAGTTATGAATAGAGACGATCTTGATGAAAATTCAAGTTTACATGGGGTACCAATGGAATGAAAATGAATTGATAAAACGTTCTTAGAAAAAAATCTACCACTACTTTATGATATTCTAATTAGATTGGATGGCAAAGATTTCTCATTTTATCTCCTTTCTGTGAATGTAATAAAGTGGCATGCTCCATGAACTTGTCGAGCTCTGGCTAAAAGTAACTAACATAAATATATTGGATTGTCATACATAATGTGGAAACATAAAATACTTCCACTGCCAATGTGTATCTAAAATCAAGGCATGGTTGTCCTTGTAGGACTATGAGGGTGTGGTTGTGCTTTTTTGGCTTATAAGCCAAAGTGAAAAGGCCAAGTATAAGCTCAACTAAACACCCTTTGTACCCTACAGTGTTGGCGGATGGGTAATCGATAGCGATTGCTTCATTTTATACAGATATTATCACCTTGTTTGTTGTGGACTATTTTGTTCAGATTTATTAACAACATTGTTAAAGGCGTGTTGGTTATTTATGGTGTTAAGATGTCATTTTATGGTGTTCAGATGCCATAGATTTGTTTTTTTACCAGAAATATGCATAGGAAACCATTACAGGGTTCTGATGTTCCAATGTCAAGGCTTCTAGAAACATTTATTCAAAGAAGTAAGAGTAGAAAATTATTGATATTTTTAATCAAAATTTAGCTGGATATTTTACAAATATAATTAGATTTAATTTGACTAACTCAAACTTCAACGAAAGTTCTAACTATCTATTTTACTTGGCTTCGACATAGTTGGATATGTCTCCCTGAATTTGCTGGGTTTAAGTGCATCTCCAACAGCTCCCCTTCCCCGAGCCACTAAAATCCTGGTTTCACGGGAGTTGGGCCAAAAAAGCTCTTTAACAGTTCCCCTTTTATCAATAAATTATTGATGACCAACAATAAAACAACTTGTCTTCTCCTATTTGGAGGGAGAGTTGGCCTTATCCCAATCCAATCCCCAATACTACCGCGTCAACGCGCCGTCATAAATGGTCACTGGACCACTGTTGAAGCACCACCTGACCGCCGCCTCTGCCGCAATCGGAATGCCGTTGGAGCATTGCCGGTGCAGCCGCACCATCACCGGAACACAAGAACGCCGTCGGAGCACTATCGTCGCATCCGCACAACCACCGGAACGCCGCCGGAGCACCCCGCCATCACCAGAGCACCGCCAGACCGCTACTGCAGTGCCACCAAAGCGTTGTCGGACCATCGACGAACAACCGTCGCCGCTGCCAAACCATCGCTGAACCGCCACTGCCGCACCATCGTCGATCGATTGACAAGTGGGTCCTGAATGTCAGGTTGTTTATTGACGGTGGAATTATTGAGGATCTGCTGGAGCGCTCATCCCCAATAATCAAAAAAGTGCAATTGGGGAGCTCCAATAGATGATTATGGGGGAGCTTTTATTTTTGTGAGCTGTTGGAGATGCTCTAATTTGGTGTTTTAAGGATGTACTATATGTTTATTCCATGTGAATTTCTTTATTTAAAAATTCATCTAAAAATTCTCAACCAAAATTATGCAGAGATGCTTACTCTAGCCATGTTCGAGATATAGCAGATTTCGACATAATTACAAACGACATACCTGCATGTCCACCGTTGGCGTCCAAGCATGCACCGAGGGTCTGAGACGATCGCTCAGCCTCTGCCCGGGACGCGGCTGGAAGGGAAGTCTGCCACAGCAGAACAGAAGCCGGTTTAGCCGGCGTGTTCCTGCCAAGGCCGACGAGTGGTGCTGTTCCCGTTCGCTCCCTGTATAGCAGCAGCCGGGGTCCTTAACCACATAATCGTAGAACGCAGTCGAGCAATCATCCCGCCGCAGCGGTCTTTTGCAGCATGGATCGCTGCTGCGGTAGACTTGGCGGCAGCAGACTCAGACTACGTCGCAGCGGCACCAAACAGACACCTGTTGGACCCACATCTATCCACGCAACAACCTACTCGTTGCTGAAATGTAAAAGTTGTCTGTATTATGCTGTATACATTAGATAATGGTGAAGACAGAGACAGAAAAAAATCAGTACAAAATATTTACAAGAAGGTTCAGCCACTGTTTTGTATGCAGTTTGCACATATGGAGTTGCAACAAAAAAAAAACGCACGAAAACCCTTGATGCATTTTTTATGTGTTGAGTGTAGTAAGCTCACCAGAGACAGAAATTTCCAAAACAAGCACAACTCATCAAGTAACCAGAAGTGAAAGTGGGCTGATGCAACAGGGGAAATTGCAAATGCCACAAATCACAGCCGGGTAGTAAACCGAGACGGAAATCTCGCAAACCAACTGAACTGGCCATATGCCGCAGATCAACAGCACCAAAAGTGCCTATTCATGAAGCAGATGGTAGACATTCAACCCATATATAAGTTCACTCAGTTGTTCCCAAACCACATGAAGCATATTAACTACGTATACTAGACTAGAAGAATGGGCATGCGCAATGGCCATTCCAGAGGTTGCAGAGGGTACTGATAATAAACACCAACTGCAGCAAAAGCAGCGCGATCATAGGCTCGCAGAAGAGCGCATTGAGCACCTTACCGGCCTCCGCCTTCCTTCTTTATCTTCTTAACTTCCTTCTTGTCCTCAGACTGCATCATGCGCTTCTTCTGCACCATGCGCTCGAACTCCTCCTTGCTCACCCAACCCTCTCCATCTTCCTTTATGATTTTCTTCATTTCCTTCATGTCATCCGACTTGTACTTCTCAGCATCTCGCACCATGCGATCAATCTCCTCCTTGCTCAGCCCACCCTTGTCAGTAGTGATGGTGATGCTGTTCTTGCTTCCAGTTGTCATGTCCTCTGCTGACACCTTCAGGATGCAGTTGGCTTCAATCTCAAATGTCACATTTATCTTGGGCACAAGCCTTGGCGCTGGGGGGATGCCGTGGAGGGTGAACTTGCCGAGGAGGTTGTTGTCCTTGGTCATCGCCCCTTCACCCTCGTACACCTGAATGAGCACGCTCGTCTGGTTGTCATTCTCGGTCGTGTATATCCGCTGCTTCTTCGGAGGGATGGTGGTGGTCCTGGGGATCAGCACGCTCATGAAACCACCTACTATCTGTATCCCGAGCGAGAGGGGCGTGACATCGAGAAGGAGCAAGTCCTTCACCTTCTGGTCACATTCGCCACTGAGGGCAGCGGCCTGGACAGCAGCACCGTAGGCGACAGCCTCATCTGGGTTGATGCTCTTGCAGAGCATCTTCCCGTTGAAGAAATCCTGGAGCAGCTGCTGCACCTTGGGGATCCGGCTGGAGCCACCCACGAGCACGACATCGTGGATTTGGGATTTGTCCATCTTGGCGTCATCAAGGCACTTCTCAACATGTTCAGTGCATTTACGGAAGAGGTCCATGTTGAGCTCCTCAAAACGGGCGCGGGTGATGGTGCCATAGAAGTCAATGCTGTCGTGGAGCGAGTCGATCTCAAATTTTGCCTGCACCATGGAAGACAGCATTCTCTTGGCCCTCTCACAGGCCGCCCTCAGCCGCATGAGCGCCTTTGGGTTGTTTCTGATATCACTTTTGTGTCTCAAGGAAATCCTGCACAAAGTGTTCCACCATCCGGCTGTTGAGATCCTGTCCGCCAAGGTGGGTGTCACCAGATGTGGCCTTGACCGTAAAGATGCCCATGTGAATAGTTATAATTGACACATCCAAGGTACCGCCACCAAGATCAAAGATGAGCACTGTCTTCCCATCACCTTTGCGGGATCCCTTGTCAAGACCGTAGGCAATGGCTGCAGCAGAGGGCTCATTGATGATGCGCATGACATTAATGCCAGCAATGGCGCCAGCATCCATGGTGGCCTGGCGTTGGGAGTCAGTGAAGTAGACTGGAACGGTGATGACAGCATTTTTCACCGCTGTGCCAAGGTAGGCCTCGGCAATCTCCCACATCTTGACGAGCATCATAGAGGAGATCTCCTCGGCTGCGAACTGCTTCACCTCACCCTTGTACTTCACCACAATCAATGGCCGGTCACCAGGGCCTGAAATGACCTTGAATGGGAATAGCTTGATATCTCCTTGCACACATGCATCGCTGAATCGGCGGCCAATTAGTCGCTTGGCATCTGAAGAAAATTGGAATAGTTAGTTTCAACATTTTATTTTGTAAAACTAATGGTATATCACAAAATTAAAGATTTCAGGACTAATTTCACAGAATTGCATATTTAGAAACCAATTGCATCACAAAAGGCATATTTAAAAAGTAATTTCAAAGCACTACCAGTTTAAGCCAATTAGGGCAATCCAAGTGCACTACTATATCTTTAGCTATATTTAGTAGCATTAAATAGATGTTTAGATATAAAAGTTCCAATGCACTATTTCTTAGTGTTGTATCTAAAACAACTCTCATTTAATGTCTTTTGTGACAGAAAAGTTATGAGATGGCTTGGATTTGGTGCTAAGATCTATATCTACATAAGGGCACTCCCAATGCTTGTATCTTAGCACGTTTCATAGGTAAAAATCTGATGTGGAACCCTGTTTAATAAGAGAAGAGAGAGCCGTATCTTAATCTAGATATAGACCTTAGCACCAAATCCAAGGCATCTCATAACTTTTCTGTCACAAAAGACATTAAATGAGTTGTTTTAGATACAATACATGCACACACAATGAGGCCAACAAACATGGTATCACAAGGTATAATATATCTGTTGTACAATGAACTTGTAATTGTGAAGTTTACATTAACTTTTCAACATGACACATTTTCAAACAAAATTCAGGGATATTGTGCTAATAAACTAACAATATTTTACTGTCAAACACCCATGGGCTTTCCTGGATATATGTACATTTAGTTTTTGTAGGATGCTCCAACTAAAATGCCACTGAATGTTTACTTGTGAAGAAGCTGCAAGCAGCACTCCTGCATATATTCAGTTTAGAAGATTGAAATTATCATTATGTATCTCATATAGTATAATTTACTAATGAGAGGCTTCATATAAATCCAATATTAATCACGAAAAGAAACATATCTGGATCATGTAATTTCTATGGCTGAGTATCATTTTAACCCACATGCATTGAGAAGGCATGACAGCCAAGCTGGCACGCACGAGCATAAGTGGGTATATATATGTATTAATGTATATGACTCATTTTGATGTTTGTACCATATCCAACACGAGATATGTATATTTTGAGACAGAACAGATGATATATAGAATTAATATGGACTAAACAAACTACAAAGTGAGCATCTCCAAGCTACCACCTTATCTCTACGGTAAAAAGGCCAGTTATCAAGTTAACTGGAGGAAAATGTCTTTCAAGTAAATCCATCATCTGTGGTCGTGCACATCCCAATGATGCAGAGGCCAGGGGTGTGCCCTCCGTTTAAAAAAAAACAGTTTCATAATATCTGTTGCCTATATGCATGGCTTAGATGATGTTGGATCTCATACTATATGCATATACTACCATGCCTCTTTAGATCTGATATTACATGTGCGTTCTACAATAAAACCATACGCATCAAACTAAGTTTTTGCATGAAAGACAACAAAAAGAGAAGTCATGTCTGTTACAATAGATAGATAGAGCAAATAAGCTCATAAGCATATGGGTTTCAGTTATGCACAAGAACTAACCCTATTTTTGGAAGAATAATCCATGAACATATCCAACAAAGATTGGCATCTAGATTGTGACATAGAAACAGATCTGACAAATCCTACAAATTTAAAATCACCAAGCTGTAACACAATTGGGAAATCATACAACTATATAACGTGATTGGGAACCGTCTAATCAGAGACTTAGGAGAACATAACATTTTCAATTGTAACTTTTCAAAAGTGTGTTTCTATTCGTTTTTGTTGCACAAGGATGCTGGTACTTTTGTTTGTTTAGTTACCTCTATGTTTTCACAATATTTTACGTCTTCAGATTTTGTGTTAGAACTTCATGTTTTCCAAAATTGCTAGCCCAGTTGATGACTAGTTGAGCTAATTTCTAGTGTCAGATAACTCCAAATAATGTTTGTACGGAGATAAGCCTTTCTAGACGTCCCTTGGCCATAAACAAAATCTAGTTTATTCCGGATATGTCCAATGTAAGTAGAACAAATATTTGCACGTGGATTTTTCCCGATGTACGAAACAGGTTCGCGTGAAGAATCCAGCGAAAAGTTGGAGGGTTTTGCAGCGCAGTAGTACTTTCTATCTAGGGTATTTTAGGGTAAGCAAACAATTAATCGCGCGCCCAAAAGAAGCACATTACCACAAAGAACAGCAACAGCAGCAAAACAAGAGGGGAAAACATCGGTGGCGGGGATCTTAACACAGATCCATGGACCTAGCAAACTTGACGAGTGACGAACAGAACTGCTGCAGAGAAATCAAGCATAATAAACCAGCAGGTCGAGATCAGATCTAGTTTTTACCGAATACGGTGTTGACGGGGTTCGTGGCGGCCTGGTTCATGGCCGCGTCGCCGATGAGCCTCATGGTGTCGGTGAAGGCGACGCAGGACGGCGTGGTGAGGTTGCCCTGGTCGTTGGGGATGACCTCGACGCGGTTGTGCGACGGCCGCCACACGGCCACGCAGGAGTAGGTCGTCCCGAGGTCGATGCCGATCGCCGGCCCGTCGCCCTTCGCGGCAGCCATCTCCGCAACCACGAGGCGGAGGCGGAGGCGGAGGCGGAGGCGCGAGGCGGCTGGGGAGGGGGGAGATTTTTTTTCCCTTTCTCCTTTTGAACTTCGGAAGAGGGAAAGTTAAGGCGGCGTTGCCTCCGTGATGGATGGGTGGGAACTGGGAAGGGAAGAGGCGGAGGGTGAATAATTGAGGTGGAGTGAACCTCCGGCAATAGTTTTATACGACCACGAGGTCACGAAGACGGTCAAAGGAAAAAACAATGGCAGTACTACGAAGCGGTTATCTTGAATGATCTATTGGGAAATGCATGCATACGGGATTGCTCTTCATTTTTTGCGGGGACCAAGGCAAGGATTATAAAGTTTTAAACGATTCGTTGCGTTCAACACACAACATGCAATTTTGCAAGCGTTTTAAGAAGAGTGTTTTCCCCGAAAAGACATAAGGCAATACATTAAGAATCACATAACCTTATAAACACACTCACACTCAAGGGAAAAAAAATTACAAACACACTCAAGGTCGAAGCTTTCTTCTTATCGCATCCACTGACAATGTGCCGTGAGCAGAGCATGGTGTCGCCTCTGTGCCTCCGTCTTGGCGGAGGAAGCCTTTTGGAACTCAGGAGCTCATAAAGCAGTGGTCGGAAAGTTGTTCATACAGACTAGGAGACACCGACGATCGTGATCTGCGAAGCGATTACTCTATGGAGGGGGTTTGTGGCATGTGCACATACACATAGTCACGACTCTCTCGCGACTTCTCGTATACACCATCTCTCTATAGGTCGATGTCCCGTTCTCTCTCACACACGCGTGCACGTACTCTAGGGTCTCATTTGGTTTATAGGATAGGAATATTGTAGGAATCAGAAACCATAGGAAATGAGACGACATGTATCTCAATTCCGAAAGGATGTAACCTTGATTGATAGGATTGAACATTGCCTAGGCTAATGGTTTTATCCTATGAAATGTGAAGGATTGGTTCTATCTTATACATGGGTAAGATTCCATTCCAACAAACAAAAGGGCTCCAAAGGATTTTTTTTCTGGAATTCCTGCAAATTTCCTCTAAACCAATGGAGAGAAATAAATGGAGTACGTACACGTAGAGAAGAGGTGCACACACGCACTCGTTCTATCAGACATACCCGCGTGTACACCATGGAACGCTTTGTACACGAAGAGACAGCTTGCGTGATAATTTGGCCCTTTGTTCACTTAAGGGAGGGTCAGGGACCACACGTGAGTGATACAAAGTGTGACCTTGAAGCGGTGGCGTGTTATTGATCGAGTTTTTTTTTCTCGCACATTAAAAAAGATTGCTCTACGCGTTTTCTATTTTTTTGTACAGGAACGTGCGTATTCTATTTGAAACCATTGCTATGGAGAGATTTTCTTACTCCATTATATATGTTGGCTTGATCTTTAGGGCTTGCTTGCTTGGGTTGCTCCCATCTCACTCTCTCACTCTCTCTAGATCTAAACAAGACGGCAGTGTCCACTCTATCTCTCTCCTCACCTGTGGTCATAGATCCGGTTGGACCCCGTCCGCTTGGGAAGGGGAGGCGGTGCAGCGTTGACTAGGTCGACGTCGTCGAGGGAGGAAGCCGACACACACTGTACTCTCCGAGTCGACGCCAACAGGGAAGGGCTTCCGCGCCCTTGCTCGCAACCGTTGTGTGGGCAGATCCCGCCGCCCACCTCGCCACATCTCGCTGACCTGAGGTATAACTTTTTTGGAACTGGCTTCATTCTACTAGCCCAGCTACCGACGTCACTGCATGTGAATCTTCTTCTACTCTCCAACTCCCCATGTAGCTAGGCTTCGTCGGCTGGTCCAACACCTCCTAAATTTTTACTACTATTAATTAGAGGAAAGGTTACCCCAAGAATACGAAAAATTGTCCTAGTTGAATGGGGGCATAAATGGTTCACCTTGTTGCGGGTGTACATTTCATTATTTCTTATTTACCCCATGAAAGGCTACCCCATTTAGACGATTTTTTTAAGATGCTTCTATTTGTGGATGTATATTTCATTAATTCATATTTACCATTAACGGTTCTTAAAATCCTCCCAGCCGCTTTGTGCAAATTGACATAATCATTTTACCTCGTCGCTCTTGTGACCTTTATGTGTATTACGCAAAAGACTTCTCTTTGTAAGAGTGTTTTTGCAGATCCACTTAAATCTCATACCGGTGACGTTGCTTGATTTTAGTGAAACTGCACAAAGTTGACTACACATTTCATTGATATGACGAGGTATTTCCCCTTTCCATACAACCTTTTGTGACAACGATCGATGTGTTAACCGTGCACAGAGTGATCATGCGTTATTGTTTTGCTACTGTCATGACAAAGTAATACTACTATTGTTTTGCATGTTAATCTAAAGCCACTACTAAATTGAGGCAATGTATTGCAACCGTTAATCTAGTGCGAGTGTCGAAATGATGTGATGCCACTTGTTACTTAATTGCACTTTCTCATACTGTGAATGTAATATCATTGATAAAATATGAGATGCCAGTGTTAATTTTGTGCCACTACCAAAACAAAGTAACGGCACTACTTAAATATCCCTTTTACATATTTTTGCAAACATGGATGCATATCTATATACTAGGGCATGTCTTCCTCAATTTGAGCATTATTGTCCTCTGCCACGTGGTTCTACCTTTCTCGAGCTTGATGGCGAAATAGACCACACTGAAGATATGAATTATCTTAGTGATGCCTCACCCAAACTTGATGCCAAATCATTGATGCATCATCAAAATGACTCTACCAATGCTCATGGTTGAGTCTCATAGTTGCATCGGCCGGTGAAGCTGCTCGATGTTGGAGAAACACGCTGCCATCTATCATTGGCTTTGATGGGTATCCACGAAGATGTGGATGTCATTCATTAGTGCACCTTGGTTGCGTTGCAGGCGCAACCGTCTTTCAGCTTGTTGTAAATTTGTCTTTCTCTATTAACTAAATGTTGCCTTGGAGAAGCATCGATGCTAGTAACAAGAACAAAAGTTCTTTTTATTGTTTTCTAACCCTTCTCAAAGCTTTGTCTTCGGCTTTGATCTTTCAATCATTGAGCTATATAAACATTTATTTATGAGTTGGTTCTGAATTTTTGCTACTAGTTAAATATGTTGTCCAGTAATGTACTTATAATTTTTGTGGACATGTATTAGCAGTTTGCTAGTTTAGTTTGTGGTCAACCTTTGATCAAAACTTCAATGTAGAGTAAACACAACCGGAGGTAGTATGAGACATCGTGGCCAAGTGATTTAGGCCGAATACAAGAGCCCATAATCACCGGGAGAGGGCAAACTGTGTATACCAAAAAGAAATTAAATTGAAGGCTGGGGCAGCCCCCCATTTCCGATAATTTGACCCGTGTGATTGTTCACTTGATGGAGGGTCGTGTACCACAAGTGAACGATACAAACTGCAACCTTGACGCCGTGGAGCGTTAATTGATCTACTTTTCTTCACTCGTATGTCAAATACAGAGTTTCTTTCATACACAATATAAACGATTGTTATGGGGAGAAAAAGAAAACTACTCCACTATATGTATAGGCTGGAGCCTCAGTGTTTGCTTGCTAGGGTTTGCTCTCTTCACACTCTCTCACCCTCCCCAAATCTAAACAAGACTATGTTGTTCTATTTCTTTCTCTCTCTCTCATTACCGTTGCTCACAGATCCAGTCAGATCCCGTCCACCGGGGAAGGGGAGGAGGTGCATCGTTGACACTTTTGCCGTTGGTGAGGGAGGGGATCCAGTGTCGGCCGCGTTGTTCTCTCTAACCCAGCACCGACGCGGGAGGGCCTCTGACCCCTTCTTCCTCGTTGTCGTAGTGTGGGTAGATCCGTCCTCTCACCGCCCACCTAGCCACATCCCAACGACCCTCAGGTATAACTTCCTTCAAAATCGGCTTGACTCTACTGCCCCATCTCCCCATGTCGCTGCGTGTGGGTCTTTTTATACTTCTCAGTCCCCCCCCCCTCACGTAGTTAGGCTCGATCGGCTGTTCCAAGGCCACCTGAATTTTAACTACTTAGAGGTAAAGCTACATCATGCAGTTGAATCTAGGACTTGGTTCAAACAGGAAAGAGGGGGGAGTTGTAGCATAAATTTAGGGCTTGGTTCAAATAGGAAAGAAAGGGGGAGTGGTAGAGACTGGCTCTCCCACCAGTCTCTTGTTCTAAAAGGGAAATAAAGGGGAAAAGCAGCACACGTAAGGAACCGATCTCTTGGTTGAAAAAGGAAAGAAATTGCAGGGTGGGGGACAAGGCAGTAGAGTATGAGTAACACTAGATTTGTTGACCTCGCGTAGGAAAAGGTGGCTAAAGAGAACAAGAATGGGACCAACCCAGATACGTTGCTTAGTTCTTTGTTGCAACAAACTATGTATCACCCATTTACACGTTGATGGAGGCACATGGTGTTGGTGTGCCCATTGTCCCATACAATTGTTTAGTTGTTGTTAATCTAGTGCCCCTAGCAAAATGAAGCAATGGCACTATTAGAAATAAATTACATGTTTAACCAATGTTATTGTTAATATAATGTCTCTATTAATGAAAAAAATGACACTGTTTAGAAATGCTATGGTCCTGCTTTGTTACCCATTAAGACAAGGTAGATGCTTATTTTGTGGGCTTATGTGTCATCTACCGTTATTGGCCAGTAATTGTTTCCTTTGTACCTATGTGCAAACAGAGATATCCATCTCACCTTGTTACTATTGCGCCCTTTCGGTGCATTGCACAAAACACTTTTGTTTTAAGAGTGTTTTGTGCAGTTCAACTAAAATGTCACACAGGCAACGTTGCTTGATTGCTTGATTTTAGTGGAACTACACATAAGGGACCGAACTTCCTATCTGTGTTTGCCAAAAAAATCCAGATCTTTCTCATGAGAGGTCAGTACCGGCCTTCATCCACATGATTATGGTTTGACATGTTGTGCTACTTATACTGTGGTACTATTTTGAATAAATGTTTAATTCAAGCTATTGTATTGCTATCTTTTCCCATTAAGAGAACAAAACTAGGACCAACCCAAAGATGTTTCTTGTTTCTTTGTTGCAACAAATTCTGCATCACCCCTTTATACGTTGTTAGAGGCACATGGTGCTGGTGCGCCCACTCTCCCATGCAATTGTTTAGCACTTGTTAATCTAATGTCACTGGTAAAATGAAGCAATGCCACTGTTAAAAGTAATTATTGAACCTTAGCTCAAAACTGTGACACTTAATATAGATCGGAGGGAGTACATGTTTAACCAATGTATTGTTAATATAATATCTCTGTTAATATGAATCAATGACACTTTTTAGAAATGCTATTGTCCTGCTTTGTTTTCCCATTAAGATAAGGTAGATGCTTCTTTTTGTGGGCGTTGAGTCATCACCCGTTATTGGCTAGTAATTCTTTCCTTTGTACCTCTTTGTGCAAACAGGGATATCCATTTCACCTCGTTGCTATTGCGACCTTTTGGTGCATTGCACAAAAAACCTCAACGTAGCTTGATTGCTTGATTTTAGTGGACTGCACAAAACGAGATCAGACTTCCTATCTGTATGTGCACCGTAATATCCCATTGAGGTAAGACAATGATTTTAGTGGACTGCATAGAATATTCATTGTTCCTGACGGTCCCCCGTCTGGGAGGCCGCCGATCTTGCATCATTATTTTCCCCACCGCTTGGGTCTTCTTCGGTCCACCATTGCCAATCTTATCAGCTATCAAAGTTGTTTTGGACCGCTTCGGGTCCTGCTTGGGCGGCATACTAGGAGGAATTGAGGTCGCACTGTCATTGTTCTTGACAACCGAGACCAATTCCAAGCTCGTTACAGTAGTAGAGTTGGGAGGCGCAGCTACCTGATCAGACGGGCGCTTACGACTATAATCAACATCACCCATGTCTATGTCCTCTTGGTCACGAGCTTTAGAACCTTTTGCCTGATCATCCCCACCTGCTGACGTGTCCGGGGTCTTGGCCTTCTGCTTGTTGTTGCAACATCGAGTCCCACAGGTAGTAGTTGCTGGTGCGCGGAAGTTTTTGAACACCAAGGCAGGGACGGGTGAATTCCATCGCCATGATCCTTAAACTTGTGGCCCATCGTACCACAGAATTAGCACCAGTCCAGCAAACGTTCATATTTCACTTCAAAAATCTCTCTCTCACCGCCACAGATGAGGGATGTTGCTTTCTTCAGAGGATTGCGAACATCAAGATGAACTCTAACCCTGTAAAAATCACCCTGGAAGTCAAAGGACGAGGGCTCCGAGTCCACACACTCACCGATATTTGAAGCCAAAGCCTCAACCTTTCCATGGAACACTATTGGGAGATCAATAATGTGTGCCCAAATCTCAAACTTGAAGAGTTCAATGGTCGAAGGCTTGGAGAAGCCATCATATGGGGTGATGATCAGTGGGTTGCCCCTGAAGTGCCATGGACCACCCCGAGTCACCATCTCCCAAACACCCAAGCAATTGAATTGCATCACAAAAGGATTCTCCTCTAGGATTTTGATCTTGACTGGCATGGCAAGATCCCAAGATGTCCGCATGTTGCGGAAAAACCAGTAATTGCTAAAACCCTTGTCCATGTGAACATGAACCAAGATCATCCATGATACGTTCATTTTGCATCATGATTTCCTACTGTTATTTATAATGTTTTGATGTATAATAATGCTTTAGGGAGTGATTCTAATGCCTTTTCTCTCATAATATGCAAGGTTTACACAAAGAGGGAGAATACCGGCAGCTGGAATTCTTGACCTGAAAAAGCACATCAGAGATACCTATTATGCACATCTCCAAATAAGCTGAAACTTCACGGAGAATTATTTCGGAATAAATGAAAAATACCGGAGCAAATAACTACCGGAGGGGGGCCACCTGGTGAGCACAAGACACCAGGGCGCGTCAGGCCCCCCCAGGCGCGCCCTGGTGGGTTGTGCCCAGCACGGCCCACCTCCTGTACCCATCTTCTGGTATTTAAGATCTTTTGACCTAGAAAAAATAGGGAGAGGACTTTCGGGACAGAACGCCGCCGTCTCGAGGTGGGACTTGGGCAGGAGCACTTTTGCCCTCCGACGGAGCAATTCCGCCAGGGGAACTTCCCTCCCGGAGGGGGAAATCAAAGCCATCGTCATCACCAACACCCCTCTCATCTTTGGGAAGCCAATCTTCATCAACATCTTCAACAGCACCATCTCCTCTCAAACCCTAGTTCATCTCTTGTGTTCAATCTTTGTACCGGACCCTCAGATTGGTACCTGTGGGTGACTAGTAGTGTTGATTACATCTTGTAGTTGATTACTATATGGTTTATTTGGTGGAAGATTATATGTTCAGATCAATTATGCTATTCAATACCCCTCTGATCTTGAGCATGAATATCATTTGTGAGTAGTTACCTTTGTTCTCGAGGTCACGGGAGAAGTCATGTTGCAAGCAATCATGTGAATTTGATATGTGTTCGATATTTTGATGATATGTATGTTGTGATTCCCTTAGTGGTGTCATGTGAACGTCGACTACATGACACTTCACCATCCTTGGGCCTAAGGGAATGCATTGTGGAGTAGTTATTAGATGATGGGTTGCTAGAGTGACAGAAGCTTAAACCCTAGTTCATGCGCTACTTCGTAAGGGGCTGATTTGGATCCAAACGTTTATTGCTATGGTTAGATTTTATCTTAATACTTTTCTCGTAGTTGCAGATGCTTGTGAGGGGGTTAATCATAAGTGGGAGGTTTGTTCAAGTAAGAACAACACCCAAGCACCGGTCCACCCACATATCAAATTATCAAAGTAGCGAACACGAATCAAACCAACATGATAAAAGTGACTAGATGAAATTCCCGTGTACCCTCAAGAACACTTTGCCTATTATAAGAGATTGTTCTGGCCTGTCCTTTGCCACAAAAGGATTGGGCTACCTTTCTGCACTTTATTTACCGTTACCGTTACTTGCTCGTTACCAATTATCTTGCTATCAAACTATCTATTACCTACAATTTCAGTGCTTGAAGAAATTACCTTGCTGAAAAGCGCTTGTCATTTCCTTCTGCTCCTCGTTGGGTTCGACACACTTACTTATCGAAAGGACTACGATTGATCCCCTATACTTGTGGGTCATCAAGACTCTTTTCTGGCGCCGTTGCCAGGGAGTGAAGCACTCTTGTTAAGTGGAAATCGGTAAGGAAAAACTTATACTATGTGCTGAAATTTATTGTCACTTGCTACTATGGAAAACAATCCTTTGAGGGGTTTGTTCGGGGTATCTTCACCTCGACCGGAACCACAATTAGTTGCCCCTCAACCTACTGCACCTACTGAAAATATTGGTTATGAAATTCCTTCGGGTATGGTAGAACAACTGCTAGCTAATCCTTACGCAGGAGATGGAACTGAACATCCTGGTATGCACCTAATACATGTGAATGAAGTTTGTGGATTATTTAAGCTTGCAGGTTTATCCGGAGATGAAGTTAAGAAGAAGGTTTTCCCTTTATCTTTGAAGGGAAAAGCATTGACATGGTATAGGCTATGTGATGATATTGGATCATGGAACTGGAATCGATTGCAATTGGAATTCCACCAAAACTTTTATCCTATGCATCTAGTTCATCGTGATCGGAATCATATATATTTTTTGGCCTCGTGAAGAGAAAGCGTCGCTATAGCTTGGGGGAGGCTTAATTCAATGTTATATTCATGCCCCAATCATGATATCCCGAGAGAAATTATTATTCAGAATTTTTATGCTCGGCTTTCTCATAATGATCAATCCATGCTTGATACTTCTTGTACTGGTTCTTTTATGAAGAAGACTATTGAATTCAAGTGGGATCTCTTAGAAAGAATTAAACGCAACTCTGAAGATTGGGAACTCGATGAAGGTAATGAGTCAGGTATAAAGCTTAAGTTTGATTGTGTTACATCTTTTATGAATACCAATGCTTTTCACAAGTTTAGCACTAAATATGGACTTGACTCTGAGATAGTAGCCTCTTTCTGTGAATCATTTGCTACTCATGTTGATCTCCCTAAGGAGAAGTGGTTTAAATATCATCCCCCTATTAAAGAAGAAATTAAAGAACCGGTAAAAGCCAAAGATGAAACCATCATTTACAAGATCCAGTTGTGCCTACTGCTTATATTGAAGAACCACCT
The DNA here is from genome assembly GCA_039707655.1 of Elymus sibiricus. NCBI lineage: Eukaryota > Viridiplantae > Streptophyta > Magnoliopsida > Poales > Poaceae > Elymus > Elymus sibiricus. The sequence continues at coordinate 372,754,188 of CM077669.1, forward strand.
TTCCCTGTTAGGATAAAGGAACATGCTAAGGTATCAACTGTGGTTCGCAAGAGTAATATTAAAGCACCTAAGCCCTCTGAGCAAATTAAAGTAGAACCTAGTGTTGCTATGATTAAAGATTTCTTGGTAGAAAATATGGATGGGCATGTTATTTACTTCTGTGATGAAGCTGCTAGAATTGCTAAACCCGATGAAAAAGATAAACATAGACCCGTAGTGGGCATGCCTGTTGTTTCAGTCAAAATAGGAGATATTTGCTATCATGGTTTATGTGATTTGGGTGCTAGTTTGAGTGCTATTCCTTTTACCTTATACCAAGAAATTATGAATGAAATAGCACCTGCTGAAATAGAAGACATTGATGTTACTATTAAACTTGCTAATAGAGACACCATCACACCACTTGGGATTGTTAGAGATGTTGAAGTCTTGTGTGGGAAAATAAAATGCCCTACTGATTTTCTAGTTCTTAGTTCCCCACAAGATGACTTTTGTCCCATTATCTTTGGTAGACCTTTCTTGAACACCGTCAATGCTAAGATAGATTGTGAAAAACAAACTGTCGGTGTTAGTTTTGGTGATGTGTCTCATGAGTTTAATTTTTCCAAGTTTAATAGACAACCTCGTGATAGAGAATTATCTAGCAAAGATGAAATAACTGGTCTTGCTTCTATTGCCGTACCTCCTACCGATCCATTAGAACAACATTTGCTAGACCATGAAAATGATATGCACTTGCATGAAAGGAATGAAATAGATAAATTTTTCTTTGAACAACAACCTATCCTAAAACACAATTTGCCTATTGAAACTCTAGGAGGTCCTCCTCCACCTAAAGGTGATCCTATGTTTGAATTAAAACAATTGCCTGACACTTTGAAGTATGCTTATCTTGATGAGAAAAATATATATCTTGTTATTATTAGTGCTAACCTCTCAAAAGATGAAGAAAGATTATTAAAAATTCTGAGGAAGCACCGGGCTGCTATTGGATATACTCTTGACGATCTTAAGGGCATTAGTCCCACTCTATGTCAGCACAAGATTAATATGGAACCTAATGCTAAACCCGTTGTTGATCACCAACAACGATTGAATCCTAAGATGAAAGAAGTGGTAAGAACTGAAATACTAAAGCTTCTGGAAGAAGGTATAATCTATCCCATAGCTGATAGTAGATGGGTAAGTCCCGTTCATTGTGTCCCTAAGAAGGGAGGTATTACCGTTGTTCCTAATGATAAAAATGAACTTATTCCACAAAGAATCGACACTGGCTATAGAATGGTAATTGATTTTATAAAATTAAATAAAGCTACTAGAAAAGATCATTACCCTCTGCCTTTCATTGATCAAATGCTAGAAAGATTATCTAAGCATACACACTTTTGTTTTCTGGATGGATATTCTGGTTTCTCTCAAATACCTGTATCACAATCTGATCAAGAGAAAACCACCTTTACTTGTCCTTTTGGAACCTATGCTTATAGACGTATGCCTTTTGGTTTATGCAATGCACCTGCTACCTTTCAAAGATGTATGACTGCTATATTCTCTATTTTTTGTGAAAATATTGTGGAGGTTTTCATGGATGATTTTTCTGTTTACGGAACTTCTTTTGATGATTGCTTAAGCAACCTTGATCGAGTTTTGCAGAGATGTGAACAAACTAATCTTGTCTTGAATTGGGAGAAGTGCCACTTTATGGTGAATGAAGGTATTGTCTTTGGGCATAAAATATCTGAACGAGGTATTGAGGTGGATAAAGCTAAATTTGATGCAATTGAGAAAATGCCATGTCCTAAAGATATTAAAGGTATTCGGAGTTTCCTTGGTCATGCTGGTTTCTATAGGAGGTTCATTAAAGACTTATCTAAAATTTATATGCCTCTTACTAATCTTTTACAAAAGGATATTCCATTTGTTTTTGATGATGATTGTGTTGAAGCCTTTGAAACACTCAAGAAATCCTTAACTTCCGCACCTATCGTTCAACCACCTGATTGGAACTTGCCTTTTGAAATTATGTGTGATGCTAGTGATTATGCTATTGGTGATGTTCTGGGACAAAGAGTTGATAAGAAAAATGTTATCCATTATGCTAGCAAAACTCTAGACAGCGCCCAACGAAATTATGCTACTACTGAAAAAGAATTTTTAGCAGTTGTGTTTGCTTGTGATAAATTTAGACCCTACATTGTTGATTCCAAAGTTATTGTTCACACCAATCATGTTGCTATAAAATATCTTATGGAAAAGAAAGATGCTAAACCTAGACACATTAGGTGGGTTCTCTTGCTTCAAGAGTTTGATTTACATATAATTGACAGGAAGGGAGCTGAGAACCCCGTAGCTGATAACTTGTCTAGGTTGGAAAATATTCTTGATGACCCACTACCTATTGATGATAGTTTTCCTGATGAACAATTAGCTGCAATAAATATTTCTCAAAACGCTCCTTCGTATGCTGATTATGCTAACTACACTGTTGCTAAATATATACCACCTAGTTTCACATACCAACAAAAGAAAAAAATCTTCTATGACTTAAGACATTACTTCTGGGATGACCCACATCTTTATAAAGAAGGAGTAGATGGTATTATTAGACGTTGTGTACCTGAGCATGAACATGCACAAATCCTACGGAAATGTCATTCTGAAGCTCATGGAGGACATCATGCGGGAGATAGAACTGCTCACAAGGTACTGCAATCTGGTTTTTATTGGCCTACTCTCTTCAAGGATGCCCGTAAGTTTGTCTTGTCTCGTGATGAATGTCAAAGAATTGGCAATATCGGTAAGCGTCAGGAAATGCCTATGAACTATTCACTTGCTTTTGAACCATTTGATGTTTTGGGTTTTTATTATATGTGTACACTCATATTTTGGTTGCTGCTGATTATGTTACTAAGTGGGTAGAAGCTATTCCAACTAGTAGTGCTGATCATAACACCTCCATTAAAATGCTTAAAGAAGTTATCTTCCCGAGGTTTGGAGTCCCTAGATATTTATTGACCGATGGTGGTTCACACTTTATTCATGGTGCTTTCCGTAAGATGCTTGCTAAATATGATGTTAACCATAGAATTGCATCACCCTATCATCCTCAATCTAGTGGTCAAGTTGAACTTAGCAATAGAGAAATAAAGTTAATATTACAAAAAACTGTCAATAGGTCTCGAAAGAATTGGTCTAAGAAAGTAGATGATGCACTTTGGGCCTATAGAACAGCTTATAAAAATCCTATGGGTATGTCTCCATACAAAATGGTATACGGAAAAGCTTGTCATTTACCTCTAGAGTTAGAACATAAAGCATTTTGGGCAATTAAAGAACTCAATTATGATTTCAAACTTGCCGATGATAAGAGGTTATCTGATATTAGCTCACTAGATGAATGGACAACCCAAGCTTATGAAAATGCCAAACTATTCAAAGAAAAAGTAAAAAGATGGCATGACAAAAGAATCCAAAAGCAGGAATTCAAAGTTGGAGACTATGTTCTTTTGTACAACTCTCGTTTAAGATTTTTTGCAGGTAAGCTTCTCTCCAAATGGGAAGGACCATATATTATCGAAGAGGTTTATCGTTCTGGAGCTATCAAGATTAATAATGCCGAAGGTACTAACCCAAAGGTGGTCAATGGACAAAGAATTAAATACTATATCTCAGGTATGCCTATTAATGTTGAAAGCAATGTTATCCAAACCATGACACCGGAGGAACACATAAAAGAAACCTTCCGGAACACTCCAGAATTCTGAAAAATAGGAGGTACGTGATACGGTAAGTAAACGAACTCCGAAAAATCCGCAAAAATATTTTCTGTCAGTTTTGGAATATTATAAAAATTAGGAAAATAAGAAATAAACAGGAAAGCAACCGAGGTGAGCACGATACATCAGGGCGCGCCAGCCCTACCAGGCGCGCCCTGGTGGGTTGTGCCCACCTCGGACACCTTCCCGACTCTGTTTTCTTCCATATTCTTGCTCCCTAAGATAAAAAAATCTTTATATATACCCCCAATTGTTTTGACCACCGCATCGCAGAAAAATCCTCTGTTCTTGTTTCGTGCTGTTTTCTCGTCAGATCTAGATCTCCATGGCCCCACCAAGCTCCTCCAAGGACAAGTTCTTCGAGAAGGTCATCAGCCCGTACTTGCCGAAGGTGATGAAGCACCCTCAAACCATTGAGATGCGTGAGGGGGTGCTCCACATCCACGATGTCCAGGGACCCAAGAGGACGGGAAGCATGGAGGCTAGGCTCGAGGCGGTGGAACAAGACATCTTCAAGTGCCAAAGGATGGTGGAGCGTGGGCTTAGTGCCAATCACTCCATGATCACAGAATTCACCCATGGTCAGATGGTGGATGGCCGATCTATGAAGGACACCGTCTTCACCCTTAACGAGCAAATCAATTTTCTGCAAAGTCAAATCTATGATCTTCAAAACCAAGTTTCTGAGTATGAAGCAAGATTTAAAGGTATGAGTTTGACTGCCAGTTGCAGGACTCGGGGAACTCGTGCGTCAACTTTTGACGGTGAGCCCTTGCCCTGGAAGCCGGAGGACAAACCTACCACTTCATCACCACCACCTTCATCATCTTCACCACCAAAGGAGACTTGAACACACTGGTATGGGCACTCCCCTTGGCTTGAGCCAAGCTTGGGGGAGTTGCCCCGGTATCATATCACCATCACTTTTATTCACCTTTACCTGTTTTAGTTCGATCCTTAGCTTTTTCGTGATTTAGTTGAATAAAAATTTAGTATGATCTATTTTTGAGTTCTAGTTTCGTGATCTGTCTATCTATCTAATCGAGTGAGAGTTATATAATAAAGTTTAGTTTGAGCTTTTGCCTCTTTACTTTCTTGATGCAATCAAAATAAAAAGGAAGCAAATGAAAAAGAATCATATGCTAATCTTAAGGTAAGTAATGACATCACATAAAGAAAAGTATAAGTGGTAAAATTTATTGGAGATTGACAAACATAGCATTGGTCAATGATGCAATTCATGAAAGAATTAATAAGGGAAGAGAAGATTCACACGCAAATACACTATCTTGGACATCTTTTATGATTGTGAGCCCCCATTAAATATTATATGCCAAAATTATTGATGTTGAACAAGGAAGACAATGTACTGATTTATGTTTGTTCATATTCACATAGAAGTTATATTGTCATAGATCCTTCAACATGTGGTGCTTGCTCAATATCTTTGCTAGCCAAAAATTCCGCACTAAGTAGAGATACTACTTGTGCATCCAAAACCCTAAACCCAAACTCATGTTTTGAAAGTACACCATACCTACCTATGGATCGAGTAAGATCCTTCAAGTAAGTTTTCATCAGTGCAATAAGGCAATAAAAATTGCCTCTAAATGTGTTTGATCAATTAGTGTAAGAGAAAATTGAGCGTTGTACGAACTTATTATGGCAAAGTAATAAAAGAACCGGACTGCATAATAAAGGTTGCTATCATAGGGGGCAATATAGCGTGACGTTCTTTTACATTAAGGGATTTGGCATACAAACCAAAAAGCGCATGACAACCTCTGCTTCCCTCTGCGAAGGGCCTATCTTTTACTTTTATGTATTTACTTTTATGCAAAAGTCAAAGTATTCTTCCCTATTCCTTTTTACTTTTTCCTTTTGCAAGCATCATGTGGTGAGGAAAGATCTAGGCACATATATCCAGCTGGATATGAGTGAGCATGAGTTATTATTGTTGACATCACCCTTGAGGTGAATACGTTGGGAGGCGAAACTATAAGCCCCTATCTTTCTATGTGTCCGGTTGAAACTTTTTGCTCATGGGTATGCTGTGAGTGTTAGCAATCATAGAAGAGTAAATGATAGTTGACTATGTGGACTTGCCAAAAGCCTCCGACACGAGACCCTTGCTAAAAATATGATGAATTATAGTTGCAAAGTTGATTGAGAACATAGTTTGTTGGTTTTCAATAAGGTTTATGCTTTATACTTCTATGTTGTGATGAATTGTTACTTGTTCATGAGAAGTTATATAATAAAAGCTATATGAATAAATTCTATGATAAAGTTTTTTGTTGTTATGATAATAAGCAGGATGCTACTATGTCCGTATTTTATTTTTATAGACACCTCTCTCTCAAACCATCTGGACATGCTTTTCAATATCGGCTTTCGCTTGAGGACAAGCGAGGTCTAAGCTTGGGGGAGTTGATACGTCCATTTTGCATCATGATTTCCTACTATTATTTATAATGTTTTGATGTATAATAATGCTTTAGGGAGTGATTCTAATGCATTTTCTCTCATAATATGCAAGGTTTACACAAAGAGGGAGAATACCGGCAGCTGGAATTCTTGACCTAAAAAAGCACATCAGAGATACCTATTCTGCACATCTCCAAATAAGCTGAAACTTCACGGAGAATTATTTTGGAATAAATGAAAAATACTAGAGCAAATAACTACCGGAGGGGGGCCACCTGGTGAGCACAAGACACCAGGGCGCGCCAGGTCCCCCAGGTGCGCCCTGGTAGGTTGTGCCCAGCACGGCCCACCTCCGGTGCCCATCTTCTGGTATTTAAGGTCTTTTGAGCTAGAAAAAATAGGGAGAGGACTTTCGGGACGGAACGCCGCAGTCTCGAGGCGAAACTTGGGCAGGAGCACTTCTGCCCTCTGGCGGAGCGATTCCGCCGGGGGAACTTCCCTCCCGGAGGGGGAAATCAAAGCCATCGTCATCACCAACACCCTTCTCATCTTTGGGAGGCCAATCTTCATCAACATCTTCAACAGCACCATCTCCTCTCAAACCCTAATTCATCTCTTGTGTTCAATCTTCGTACCGGAACCTCAGATTGGTACCTGTGGGTGACTAGTAGTGTTGATTACATCTTGTAGTTGATTACTATATGGTTTATTTGGTGGAAGATTATATGTTTAGATCCATTATGCTATTCAATACCCCTTTGATCTTGAGCATGAATATCATTTGTGAGTAGTTACCTTTGTTATTGAGGTCACGGGAGAAGTCATGTTGCAAGCAATCATGTGAATTTGATATGTGTTCGATATTTCGATGATATGTATGTTGTGATTCCCTTAGTGGTGTCATGTGAACGTCGACTACATGAGACTTCACCATCCTTGGGCCTAAGGGAATGCATTGTTGAGTAGTTACTAGAAGAGACCCCGCGCGTTGCGGAGAGAATTTGTAGAAAGCAACTATAATGCACACAGAAAATCATAAGTGGAGCTATCAAAATTCAACAGGGGCAAGTATTTGCATTAATCATGTCACAATGTGTAAATACAGATAGATTTTGGAATTGAACTAATGGTGTCACTCGAAATGAAGATTGCAGTTTTAAAGAAAAATTTAAAACATGCATAATCAGGGTTACACACGTGTATTTGCACAAATGACTGAAGGTGCTCCACTTAGGAACGTCTAGCAAACAACATTGTATGGCAGAAAAAACAATGAGTGTAGTGTATAACAGTGTATAATTACCCCATTGCAAATAAGGTGTACCAATGTAGCACTGCTAGCTGCCCTCGAAAATCATGTTAGTATTTAATGAACCGAAATTGAATTACGGCATGCATCCGGTATACTGGAATAAGAAATCGCTATGCTTCAATTGCATACATATACATGAGCAGATGAGCAAAAGGTAAGAAAACCTGACCCTCTTTTAGTGAACCGTAAAATCAGTACATATACTATTGGGCCGTACCGAGCAGTGTCCGGGCACTCGCACCTCGGCGGCGCGCACCCACGCGTCAGCGTTCCCGCCGCTGGCGTCCGCGCCGTGGAGGCCGAAGCGCGTTGCAGAAGCGCTCGATGACCACGTGCTAGCCCATGAGCATCACCACGAGCACGAGGGAGCCTTTCTTGGGGAGGGCACCGGCCGCGAGTTGGAAGATCTCGGCCAGGTCAGTGACTTGTCGAGGGAGTAGTGCTCATCGGAGAACTCACCCGCCAGAAGGATGTTGGTCGTCGCGTTTGAGGCGTCGGCGCCGCTCACCATGGCCCGGTTCTCCGATGGCTATGGACCCATGGCCCGCGGCAGCGCAAGATGGAGAGAGAGAGAGACGATATACAGAAGATATGAAGACTCGGTTGGGAGACTCAGATGAAGGAACCTAATCGTCCGAGTATTAATGAAAGCAGTTTTCTTTTTCACATCCCGTGTTAATTGCTATCCATGGAACGACTGCATGCCTGCATGCACGGTATTGATCGTTGTTTAGGCATGGCTAGCAATGAATGTTGCAAGCAGAGTCTAGCAATAGACGTTTCAGGCTCGCGGTAGTTAAGATGGATAGCCTGCATGTCTCAAGTACGGCTTGATGGGTTGAGAACTGATGACATGGCATGCTGATGTGGATACCCTGCATGTTAAGAGAAATCAAGTAGTGGGGTGCTTCTATTTAGATATACTAGATTAGATGATGGGTTGCTAGAGTGACAGAAGCTTAAACCCTACTTTATGCACTACTTCGTAAGGGGCTGATATGGATCCAAACGTTTAATGCTATGGTTAGATTTTATCTTAATACTTTTCTCGTAGTTGCGGATGCTTGCAAGTAGGTTAATCATAAGTGGGAGGTTTGTTCAAGTAAGAACAACACCCAAGCACCGGTCCACCCACATATCAAATTATCAAAGTAGCGAACGCGAATCAAACCAACATGATAAAAGTGACTAGATGAAATTCCCGTGTACCCTCAAGAACACTTTGCCTATTATAAGAGACTGTTCTGGCCTGTACTTGGCCACAAAAGGATTGGTCTACCTTGCTGCACTTTATTTACCGTTACCGTTACTTGCTCGTTACCAATTATCTTGCTATCAAACTATCTATTGCCTACAATTTCAGTGCTTGCAGAAATTACCTTGCTGAAAAGCGCTTGTCATTTCCTTCTGCTCCTCGTTGGGTTCGACACTCTTACTTATCGAAAGGACTACGATTGATCCCTATACTTGTGGGTCATGAATCCACTGGGGCATCCTCCTCCTCAAAGACTACATCATCGAGGTCCTCCTCCTTCAGGGCGGGCTCCTTCAAGAGATCCTCAAGCTTTCCCTTCCCTTTGTTGCGTGCTTTAGCAAATCGATCTCCCAGCCTTGACGGCTAGGGAGGAACAAAAAACCCTAAATCCCTCCACGATCTAGATCTGTACCAAGTCCGGGCAGCAGTCCAGGGACCGCCCCTTGATCAACCCGAGCACAAAGAGCCGAAACCGAGGAGGGAAGGGACGGAGTTTCTCACGATGCCGCTGGCAATGACAGGAGTGAAACCCTAATGAGAGGGAAATTTGGGGAGCTCCTATAAGAGCGACGGTTTATGTTTCTGGCGCTTGAGGGGACGCGCTATTGGGCCGACCCAACTGTTGGGGAACGTTGCACGGGAAACAAAAAATTTCTTACGCACACGCAAGATCTATCCATGAAGATGCATAGCTATGATAGGGGGAGTGTGTCTACATACCCTTGTAGATCGCTAAGCGGGAGCGTTAAAAACGTGGTTGATGTAGTTGTACGTGTTCACGATCCAATTGCGATCCGTCCCGATCTAGCACCGAACGGACGGCACCTTCGTGTTCAGAACACGTGCAACTCGATGACGTCTCCGCCTCCCGATCTAGCGAGCGAGGGCAGAGTAGTAGATGGGTTCTCCGGCAGCACGACGGCGTGGTGGAGGTCGTGGTGGAGCTAGTCCAGCAGGGCTTCGCCAAGCACTACTAGAACGAGGAACGGAGGAGCTACGGAGTAACAGGAGAGAGAGGGGCGCCAAGGGCTTGTGTGAACTCCTGGGGGCACCCCTCCTCTCTATATATAGGTGGAGGGGCGTGGTGGCCAGCCCTCCAATCCCTAGGGGCGCAGCCAAGGGGGAGGAGTTGGACTCCTAGTCCAATTCCCTCCTTTTCCATACAGAGGTGGACTTTCCACCTCTCCCAAGCCACATGGGCCTTGAGGGACTTGTGCGCCTGGCCCAATAAGGCCAGGGTGCCTCCCCTTAGCCCATGCTGACCCTTGGTACGTGGTGGAACCCCTGGTGGACTTCCAGACTTCTCCGGAAGTTTCCGGAACCTTCTGGAAGCTTCCCGGTACAATACCGAAATAACTGAGACTTTTTCCGGAACCCTGAAAACAACTTTCCACATATAAATCTTTACCTCCGGACCATTCCGGAGCTCCTCTTCATGTCCAGGATCTCATCCGGGACTCCGAACAACAACATTCGGTCACCAACATACATAACCCAATAATACTATATCGTCATCGTACGTTAAGCGTGCGGACCCTACGGGTTCGAGAATCATGTAGACATGACCGAGACATCTCTCCGGTCAATAACAAATAGCGGGACCTAGATGACCATATTGGTTCCTACATATTCCACGAAGATCTTCATCGGTCGAACATCGATGTCAAGGATTCAGTCAATCTTGTATGTAGTTCCCTTTGTCCATCGGTATGTTACTTGCCCGAGATTCGATCGTCGGTATCTCCATACCTAGTTCAATCTCGTTACCAGCAAGTCTCTTTACTCGTTCTGTAATACAAGATCCCGTGACTAACTCCTTTAGTCACATTGCTTGCAAGCTTCTTATGATGTTGTATTATTGAGAGCACCCAGAGATACCTCTCCGTCCTATGGAGTGACAAATCCCAGTCTCGATCCATGCCAACCTAACAGACACCCTTGGAGATACATGTAGAGCACCTTTATGATCACCCAGTTACGAAGTGACATTTGATACACACAAGGCATTCCTCCGGTGTCAGGGAGTTGCATGATCTCATGGTCTTAGGAACAGATACTTGACATGAAGAAATCAATAGCAATAAACTAAGTGATACGATCAAATGCTATGCTTACGGTTGGGTCTTGCTCATCACATCATTCTCCTAATGATGTGGTCCTGTTATCAAATGACAACTCATGTTTATGGTTATGAAACCTTAACCATCTTTGATCGTCTAGTAGAGGCTCACTAGGGACACGGTGTCGTTTATATATCCACACATGTATTTAAGTTTCCGGTCAATACAATTCTAGCATGGATAATAAATGATTATCATGAACAAGGAAATATGATAATAACCACTTTATTATTGCCTCTAGGGCATATTTCCAACAGTCTCCCACTTGCACTAGATTCAACAATCTAGCTTTACATTGTAATGAATCTAACACCCATAGAGTTCTGGTGTTGATCATGTTTTGCCCGTGAGAGAGGTTTAGTCAACGGGTCTGTGATACGTCTCCAACGTATCTATAATTTTTGCTTGTTCCATTCTGTTATATTATCATTCTTGGATGTTTTACAATCATTTTATAGCAACTTTATATCATTTTTTGGGACTAACCTATTGACATAGTGCCAAGTGCCAGTTGCTGTTTTTTGCTCGTTTTTTACTTCGCAGAATATCAGTACCAAACGGAGTCCAATCGCGACGAAACTTTTTGGAGAATTTTTTTGGACCAGAAGAAGGCTAGTGGGCCAAAGAAGTAACCAGGAGGGAGCCCAGGCCGCCCACAACCCACAAGGGCGCGCCAGGGGCCCCGGGCGCGCCCTGATGGGTTGTGGCCGCCTTGGGAACCCCCTCCACCGCCTCTGAGCTCTATAAATACCCAAATATTCCAGAAAACCTAGAGGAGTCGACAAAAAATACATCCAGCCGCCGCAAGTTCCAGAACTGCGAGATCCAATCTAACACCATCACAGAGGGGTTCATCATCCTCATTGGTGCCTCTCCGATGATGCGTGAGTAGTCCACGATAGACCTACGGGTCCGTAGGCAGTAGCTAGATGGCTTCCTCTCTCTCTCTCTCTCTCTCTCTCTCTTTTGATTCTCAATACAATGGTCTCTTGGAGATCTATTTGATGTAAACTTTTTGCGGTGTGTTTGTTGGGATCCGATGAATTTTGAGTTCATGATCAGTTTCTATCTATGAATATTATTTGAGTCTTCTTTGATCTCTTATATGCATGATTACTTATAGCCTCGTATTTCTTCTTCGAATCTTTGGTTTAGTTAGGCCAACTAGATCGGTTTTTCTTGCCATGGGAAGAGGTGCTTTGTGATGGGTTCGATCTTGCGGTGTCCTCTCCCAGTGACAGAAGTGGCAGCGAGGCATGCATGTATTGTTGCTATTAAGGATAACAAGATGGGGTCTATTCCTACATGAATAGATCTTGTCTACATCATGTCATCATTCTTATTGCATTACTCCGTCTTTCCATGAACTTAATACACTAGATGCATGCTGGACAGCGGTCGATGTGTGGAGTAATAGTAGTAGATGCAGAATCATTTCGGTCTACTAATCTTGGACGTGATGCCTATATAATGATCATCGCCTTGGATATCATCATGATTATTTGATCTTCTATCAATTGCCCAACAATAATTTGTTCATCCACCGTGTGCTATACTCATGAGAGAAGCCACTGGCGAAACCTACGGCCCCCGGGTCTACTTTTCCAACATATTGCTTTCCGATCTATCTTTTTGCCGCTTTTGTTTTCAGATCTATTATTCCAAAAAAAACAAAAATACTTTGCTGCACTTTTTTATTTGCCTCTTTTATCTTGTGTTCTTGAGAGATCTATCTACCCAATCTATCACAACCTAATCCATCTTTTTACCATAGAGAGATTGACTACCTCTCTTTCGCGTCGGGTTGCAAGTATTTGTTCTTTGTGTGCAGGTGTTGTTTACATAGTGTTGCGTGATCCTCCTACTGGTTCAATACCTTGGTTTCATAACTGAGGGAAATACTTACCATCGCTGTGTTGCATCATCCCTTCCTCTTTGGGGAAATACCGACGCAGTCTCAAGCCACATCAAAGGAATTTCTGGCGCCGTTGCCGGGGAGGAAGCAGTCTCTTCAATGTGCCAATCTCTGGCGCCGAGGAGACACTATCAACATCTATCAGGTTCCTAATCACAAATCTCATCTCCTTGCAATTACATTATTTGCCATTTGCCTCTCGTTTTCCTCTCCCCCACTTCACCAAATTTGCCGTTTTATTCGCCCTCTTTTTTTTCGTTTGCCTTTTTCTCGTCAGATCTCTTGTTTGCTTGTCATCATGAGTGATTTTGGTATGGCAGAAACAGATGATGGCAGGACTCCTAATATTGGACGTTCTGGTAATCTGGATGCTAAAACTTTTGTTTTGGGGCAAGGGAACGTTATAGGAAAAGAAACTATCCAAGAATTTTTCAATTGCGTTGGAAATTTGACTCTCGATGATACTCCTATACTGAAAAGAACTAAAACTTATGCGAAAGCTATTTTAGCTCTAGTTCTGAAACTTGAAAATAGGTTTATTCGTACCCATCCTACCTTGCAAAGATTGTTTTATGAGCTACCCGTCATAAAGGATCCCAAAGCTAAGAAGTTAGCCACCTTTTTCTCATGAATGAATTTGATCACATAGTACGAGAAGCTAGGGAGATTTTCGATTTCTTTGGTATGAGCCGTGAAAAACCGGTAATATGAGAGATCCTTTACAATAGTGATTACATGTTGAGACATCTTCTTGGAAATAATCAATTTTTTTATGAGAATCTTAAAAAGGAAGTCCCCGTTTTAGATACGATCCAACAAGTTTTCAATGATGTTAATCAACAGTATTCTTGGATTGTGGCCGGGAATCAAAGAGGGTACGTAGATGGACAACTTGATAGTGCTAAGGTTTAAATGGATGATGTGTGTTGGGGATATAACTCCACGGTGTAACCCGCCCTACTGGGCCGGGTTAACATATTGACGGCTCTATAGAAGCTTGAGATGGGCCGTGTCATATGAAGACAAGATAAGTAAGGCGATGGCTGATCTAAGTCGCCGAGCGGCCCAACACCTGAAGACGGTGGCTCAAGGCCCACATGGCGGAAGGCGCCAGTCGGTTTCCTTGCTTAAGGAGCAAGGCGAGTTAGAAACATTATAGGTTACGAGTCATGATATGACTCGGACTCTATTGTAAACCCTAGGGTCTTGACCTATATATAAAGGCAAGCCCCTAGGACCGAAAGGGACAAGTTACAATCTCTCGATAGCTAGGTTAGCGATTCCGCACCCTTGTAATCGAGATCTATCCATCAATACACACAAAGCAGGACGTAGGCTATTACCTCCATCGGAGGGGCCGAACTTGGGTAAACCCGACTCTCTTTCCCGTTCAACCCCTTTGAGTCGCCACCTAGCGGCGATGGCCTCACACCTAAGTCCTTGCACGAGGACATCTGCCGTGACAAAACCACGACAGTTGGCGCCCACCGTGGGGTCTTCGCCCGGTGGAGTTGATTTTTTGAAGGGAACCCTTTCAGGATTTGGTAAGTTTGCGGTTGATCAGATGATCAAGAGTCGCCGCGACAATGAGCCGGATTGGAGCGCTAAGGCTGACTCGATCGAACGCGGGCCTCGAGTTCCCGTCAGAGAGATCGATTTGGAGACCCCTGAGTCGGATATCTACACCAACCACGACGAGCCGGCTCGGTGCGCCCAAGCTAGCCAGTGCCAAGGCGGCCGCCGTCACGTCTTCGTCGGTTTCATGCAAGGAATCAGTCTTTCGGACGAGCCGGCTTCTAGCGAGAACGCCATCGTCAACTCGGACAGCGGGTCATCCACGGGAGATACTGAGTCGATCTGTCCTCTTTATGATGGCAGACTTGGGGGCTCATTGGAAACTGAGACCCTCGGGGAATACGACGAGTCGTCACGCCAAGTCGCCGTCTACATGGCAGGAGCTACAATGGTTCCCGATCCAGCCGTAGCTGGAGGTTCCGGCGGGTCAACCAAAACGCCGGTTCAAGCCATGACCGATCTCATGGCTGAGATGGCGAAACTCGTGGAAACCCCAGTTACTGAGAGAATCAGGAAGAGCGCAATGCGGAGTTAACCAAACTGCGTAGCCCGATAGTCGAGGTGCAGAAGGAGATTGATGCTGAAAACGCGCGGATGGCGAAGTTACAAGCTCGTATACATCAAGAGACGGAGCGCCTTAAGGCCGAGGCTTGGTGGTTAGGAGTTCAGAGGGAAGCATCAGAGGCGGTTTAAGAGAGAAGACGTCACCGCGGGCTCCCACTGAACCTTGAGCCACAACAACTTTTTACTACCCCACAACAGACACCAGGAACTGTTCAACCACCTGGGAATCGACAAGAGGAACCGGCTCAACCACCACCGGCTCACTCGCCGCCTCGACGATTCCAGACTCCGTGGGGTCATTTTTCCAACCCTGTTGATAACATGCTAGCAGCAACCCGTAATTTGGAAGCACTGCCTATTAACGGAAACTCCCCCGTTTAGGTTGAAGCTAGAAACGCTATTGAGATGCTGAAAACAGCCGTGGTGCAACAGGCGCAATACTCATACAGCCGGGATCGGATGCATTCCACTCCCTACGCTAGCAAGGGCCGCCATGTGGAGTCTCCGGCCATTTCTAGCAGTGGGCGTAGGCAACAGCCTCGGGTTTCCCCAACCCGGCCCATGCCGTCAGACGCCCAGGCGGTTGTTGATGCAGCCAGAGGCACACGACAGGCAGAGGCGGAAGCGGCAGCACGGGCGACTCAACAGCTTCACCCTCAACCGGTGAGTTTGGGGGCTGGGACCAACAGTAGGACAATTGGGATACCATGCTTATCCCCGGTACTCCGCGCCGAGCGCATGCCCAAAGACTTCAAGGGGCCTGGTAAAGTACCAAACTACAAGGCGGATCTTGAGCCGGCATCTTGGATCGAAAGCTACGAGTTGGCGATGGATGTTTTGGATGTCAGTGACGCTGTATGCGCCAAGTATTTAACCATGATGTTGGAGGGACCGGTGAGGGATCACTAGAAGAGTGTCTAGAGGGGGGTGAATAGACTACTAGCAGGAATTTAAAACCTAGCCTTTTCCTAGGTTAATTGGTTGGTAGATTTTAACAGTTATAGCACGTCTAGCAAGTCTAACAGCCCTACACATGCATGTCAACAAATATGGCAGCGGAAAGAAAAGACATTGCACATGAAGTAAAGGGTAGAGATATGGAGATCAAACGCAATTGGAGACGCAAGGATTTTTCCCGTGGTTCCGATAGGTGGTGCTATCGTACGTCCACGTTTATGGAGTCTTCAACCCACGGAGGGTAACGGTTGCGAGAGTCCACGGAGGGCTCCACCCATAAGGGTCCACGAAGTAGCAACCTTGACTATTCCATAACGGCTTCCGTCCACGAAGGACTATCCTCACTATGGGTAGATCTTCACGAAGTAGGCGATCTCCTTGCCCTTACAAACTTCTTGGTTCACTCCACAACACGAAGTAGGAGGCTCCCAAGCGACACCTAACCAATCTAGGAGGCACCGCCCTCCAAAAGGTAATAGGCTCGGTAATGACGATGAACTCCTTGCTCTTGTGCTTCAAGATGATAGACTCCTCAACACACAATCACTCTCTCACAGATTTGGCTTGGTGGAAGAGATGGGATTGGTGGAAAGCAACTTGGGGAGGCTAGAAATCAAGATCCATGTGGTTGGAGTGGAAGATCTTGACCTCAACACAAGGGTAGGTGGCTCTCTCTCAGAAAACTGGATGGGGCAAGTATGGAATAGTTCTGAGTGCTTCTCTCTCGAGTAGGTAGTGGTGAAGGGGTATATATAGGCATCCCCAAAAATCCAACCGTTACACACAAAATGACCAACTCGGTGACACCGATGTGTTAATCTCGGTGGTACCGAAGTGACCAAAAGGTGGCAACTTTTGAATCTCGGTGAGACCGATATAGGAAACTCGGTTGCACCGATAAGGTGACCAACGGTCAGATTGCCATTCTCGGTGACGCCGATCCAACAATCTCGGTGGTACTGATATTGTGAATTTGGGTAACAGAAAGTTGGCAACCCAAACTCGGTGGCACCGGAATGGAATCGGTTGCACCGAAGTGGCTAGGGTTTGGCTGAGTCTGTCTGAGGTTGAGAATCGGTGGCACCGAGTGGAAAGTGTTGGTTGCACCGATTTTGAATATTTGGCTTTGACAGACTTTTTGTGGAAGAGCTTGTGGGTGTTTTTGGTGACTATCACTTGTGCACGTATGAGCATTTGTTCACCAATCAAAACCTTACCCCCTTTTAATAGTATTGGCTTTCCTATGGACTCAAAGTGATTTCTCACAAATGTAAAATGTAGACTCCTCTTGCTTGAAGCTTTGCCAACCTATTTCCTTGCATCTTGGGGTATTTCACAATCTCCACAATCCTTTTGCCAGCCCTTCTCTGTGGACTATATCTGAAATACACTAGGTAAAAGTAATAGTCCAAGAGACAATGTATGTTGTCATGAATTATCAAAACCACCAAGGGAGAAAATTGTGCTTTCAATCTCCCCCTTTTTGGTAATTGATGACAACATACAATCAAAGCTTCAAATAAAGATATGCATGGATATAATGAAGACTTTGAGAGGCACATGACTTTGATTTGCTCCCCCTAAATGTGTGCAATCCTTTAAAGGATAGTTGCTTTGGAATGCATGGGCACACAAATAGTAGAAAGGATATAATGAGTCATGTGTATCTTGGCTATGTGCATCAAATATATGTGAATGAGATGTATCCTTGTTCAAGACTTCACTCTTGCAAACAATATGTGCAAGAAGCAAGAGATTATCTTGACCAAAGATATGATGCATATACTTACCTTGAGTTCTTGAGCACTCTTGTAGTAGAAATACACTTGAGAAACAATGTTAGGAAACACAAGAGTATTCTACCAATCAACAAGGCAATAGAACTCAAAAGTACCAAGATATGGAGAACATATAGAAGATAGTATTTCTTAAGATTGATATGTCTCCAAAATTATTTCTTTCTCCCCTTAGATATGACAATATTAGAACATACTCTCCCCCTGAATCTCAGCACGTAGATATTGGGATTGGATAGGGTGAGAAAAGTAAACTTCCAACTCATCTTAGATGTTTCTCCAAATGAATTCCCCCCTACTTTGATATTCTCCCCTTGTTTATGTGAGTATGAATATTGATATTGGCTCTCCCCCTTGATCATATCTCCCCCTTTTGCATAAGCATGTATCTTCCTCTTTAGCATGAAGCTTTGGTATTCTCCCCCGTTGGCATTAATTTCCAAAAAGGTCGAACACAGGAATAGATACAGGGATCATTGATAGGAAGGGATCCTTGAGAACAAGGGTCATTGAATGTAGGGTTCATGGAAATGAAAACTGCGGGAATCATTGAAAGGAATTTCTCTCCCTTCTTCCTCTTCTTCTCCTGAGATGTTGTAAGACTCTGTTATGCTCCCCATCTTCCTTGAAGTTAGGGATCCTTGAATAAAGAATTTCTCTCCCTAAGATTATCTTTTGTTATTCTCCCCCGTTTTTTTTAACGGGATCATCGAAGTAACAAAATCCTCACATGAAATGGCACAAGAGAAACATAGATTTGCAACAGCGATCATAAATAAGAAAGGAAAACAAATCGGTGACTCTGAGACAGATAAATCGGTGGTACCGAGATTTTGTGGTGCAGCTTATCTGCAATGTCGGTAGAACCGAGATATATGTATTGGCGGCTCCGAGGCAAAAACGACTAAAACAGAAAAGAAATAAGAGACCAATTTTCTGTTCCAATTTTTTTTTCAAAGGGAATGTGAAAGTTTTACAAAGGGATACCAACTAGAGAAGATTTGAGTGGTTCCAAGAAGTCTTCGCAAAATAGAAAGTGAACCATCCAAAATACTTAACTAGATGATGGGCGGTGACTAGGTCACCTATATTGGAGTATGTTGACATAGGATCCAAGCAAGAATACTTGATCATAGGTCATACTCAACGTTAAGCTCAAAATGGGGTTACCATTTTTTCGATTAAGCATCTTAATGTTTTCATATCACTTGAGTTGCTTTATCTCATGTCTTGGAGTAAAGCTTTTTCAAGGATATGAGTACATACCTTTGAGTGATGTTGATGACGGGACTTGTAGGTGAACTTGTTGAGGATGCTCGAGGTTGATGAAGATCATCTTGAGTTGGGAGCAATCCTTCTTGTTTGAGTACACTTGTCACCTACAAAGGTTAGTCATGCAAGGAAGAGCAATAGATATATCCATTTGACATGATACCAATAGAGAATTATAAATACATGTCAAGGATATGATTGATGTGTCTTCTTCCTTTCATCATCAAGAGGGGTTGTGAATATTTGGTAATGACAAGATTGCTTATGATTTGAGTTGATGGCAATCTTGTGGAATGAAATTCTTCCAAGTACCTACAATAGATTAGATGCAATACAAGGGAGCATAGTATTCCATGGCATAAGATAACATGTTAGGGCTACATGGAAATATCAAGAAGGCTCATGCCCTTGCATGCACCCGAGTGAGTCTAGCTCAAGTTTGAAGCATCAATGATGTTCAACTCACTCCTCAAGTAACAAAATGTTTTCTCATCAAGCGGCTTAGTAAAGATATCGGCCAATTGCTTGTTAGTGCGAACATGCTTAAGATTAATATCTCCTTTGGCAACATGATCACGAATAAAATGATGTCTAACTTGAATATGTTTAGTTCGAGAATGTTGTACAGGATTATGACCAATTTTAATAGCACTTTCATTGTCACAAAGTAATGGAACATTTCTAACATGGATTCCGTAATCCTTAAGCGTTTGTGTCATCCATAACAATTGCGCACAACAAGATCCAGCAGCAATATACTCAGCTTCGGGAGTGGATAGAGATACCGAGTTTTGTTTCTTGGAGGACCAAGATACAAGAGATCTACCCAAGAATTGACAAGTACCCGAAGTGGATTTTCTATCAACCTTGTCACCGGCATAGTCCAAATCGGAATAGCCAACAAGGTTAAAGGAAGATCCCTTGGGATACCAAATGCCAAAGTTTGGTGTTTGTATCAAATATCTCACAATACGTTTCACGGCCAAAAGATGACATTCTTTAGGTGCAGCTTGATATCTAGTACACATGCAAACACTAAGCATAATATCGGGACGGGAGGCACATAGATATAGCAATGAACCAATCATGGATCGATAGACCTTTTGATCAACTGGTTCATCCTCCTTGGTAAGATCAACATGTCCACTAGTAGGCATGGGGGTTTTCATACCTTTGCACTCTTGCATGTTGAACTTCTTGATCAAGTCCTTGGTATACTTAGTTTGAGAGATGAAAGTTCCTTCTTTCGTTTGCTTGATTTGCAAACCAAGAAAGAATTTCAGCTCACACATGATAGACATCTCATACTTCTCGGACATCAACCTTCCAAATCTTTCACTGAATTGTGGGTTAGTAGATCCAAAGATAATATCATCCACATAGATTTGGCACACAAATAATTCACCATTAACTCTCTTAGTGAACAAGGTTGCATCAATTTTACCAATTTCAAAACCTTTTTCAATGAGAAACTTCGTTAAGCATTTGTACCAAGCACGAGGGGCTTGCTTAAGACCATAAAGGGCTTTACGAAGCTTGTACACATGATTAGGTTTCTTTGGATTCACAAAACCAGGTGGTTGCTTAACATAGACTTCTTCTTCAATCTCACCATTTAAAAAGGCACTTTTAATGTCCATTTGATAAAGCGTGATATCATGGTGATTAGCATAAGCGAGAAGAATGCGAATAGCTTCAAGTCTAGCGACGGGGGCGTAGGTCTCACCGTAGTCCATACCTTCGACTTGCGTATATCCTTGGGCTACGAGACGAGCCTTGTTCCGAACGACTTGACCGACTTGACCGTCTTAAAGCACCATGTCCCAAGCACAGTACCCAGGATAAGTCAGCTACCCACTCCTGGGAAAACTGTTACATCATGCAAGAGTTCCATAACCAGGCTTTCCAAAATAATCCAGGAGGCGATGGTGGGGGACACTCGGGTCAGCACGGACCTGGCGGGTCACAAGGTGGCTCAGGGGCTGGTTTTCAACATCAGGGAAATCATGGCAATGGGCAGCATTCTGGCCAGGGCAATCAACATATTAACTAAGGAGGATTCCAAAGTAATCCCAAGCAACTGAATAACGGTCAGTACCACTAGTGCCTGAAACCCTGAACAAAGTTCATGCTTTGGAGGGTTTTACAAGAAAAGAATTCTATACCTCCAAGAAGAAAACAAGCCAGCCCTGGAACACCTACGGCCTTATTACACCTAGAGTCGCCGGCTCCTTTTTTGTAATTTCTCCCCCCCTTGCAAATTCTGTGTATACTTCTTTACGGTTCAGGTATAATAAAGTCGGCGCTCCCGAATTACGGGTTTTTTAGCCGTTTTCAGCCTACAAATTGAGCTCGAGTCTTTATTTTTCGAAACAATAGGCACTTGGGGGCTTCCAACTCATCAAGTTCGGCTTTCTCACCCTTGTGACCCGGCAAGATAACGCCACAATATTTTGGGCATTTGGGGGCTTCCAGCTCATCGAGCTTAGCTTTCTCACCCTATTGACCCGACAAAAATAAACGCCATATATGGTTAAACCTGCCTGTATGCTTGATCCGACTCCGATCAGATGACCCCGTGTACTCTTGACAAGTCAATCCTTTTTGGACCCTGAACTTATCAAGGTTAAAACACCGGCTTGAGTAATGAGAGAGCCGGCATACAGAGAGCTAGGATAAACCATGGGTTATCATACCCGCTTCATTGAAGCAAGACTCGAGCCTCGAAAGCCGGTCTTTCCCCGTCGAGCCTCGAAAGCCGACAATTACTTTGATATCATGCGCATATGTTATTTGCATTACATCATTACACCATCCGCATCATCATCGCATCATGCTAGCACGGTCATACCTATGCGGAGAACTGATTTTCAGATCAGGATATATCATAAGACATTTGTGAACACATATAAAGCCTTTTGGCCGATCAGCATCATGGTTTGTGATAACCAGGATTACGTGATCAAAACCTTCAAAGCCGGCTTCAAAAAGTCGCTTTATATTTCTGAGCTTCGAAAGCCAGTTCCTAACGGTACTATGTGCTATTATAAAACTTATGTAATCAACACATAAAATGTTTCGGGCACGCCCTGTTCTCATTTTCGGTTCATACATGAAATACCCGGGTTATCAGCTGCATGACCAGCGCAAAGTTATATTATTAGGGAAAGTCAAAAGGACTTAGAGCTTTGGAAACCAGTTTTCTTTTTGCCGAGTCTCATTGAGCCATCTTATCAAGATTACCTTATTTATTTCGTTTATTACAGTAAGTTTCAAGTTCAAAGTTATTACCGGCTCACTCCTGATAAATCGGGTTGAACAATTGAGTTCACATAGTGGCCAACTGACAAATCATATAAATCTTCAACATTGTTGGACGAGAAAGACTGTTTAAAGTCTAGAAGATCAAGACCTTCTGCCGGTTGCTCAGCTTTTCCCTGCCAAAAACATTCATCGAATGTGCAAACGACGAGATGGCAGAACAGCAAAATGGTATCAAGCCCAGGAGCATGAATATTTTGCACCAACAAAGGCGCAAATGTGCACGATGGCATGACACAACAGTTCTTCAGAAAGCTACCCCTATTACAGGCTCAAGGAGCCACAAATTGTTTTTAACCCATACTTGGGGGCTTGAACCGACAGGGTGGCGATTGAGAAGCTCACATCATCATTTGACTCGCCGACCATGCCATCCGGGTCAGTCGCGGACTAATCTTGCGCATGAGACGCCTCGGGGTTATCCGCCGCTGGGTCTTCTGGTTCTTGTATCTGGAGATTATCCACGTCCCAGTTACAGTGGGATAAAGCTTGGAATACGGCCTCGTCATCGAAGATAGGAGACGGGTCAACTTCAGGGGGCGAAGATGTGCTTACGCCGTTCAGGAACCAGGTTCACCAATATAAAATTGGACGGTGGAATCCGTGAATGGTTGGCGTCATAAGCCGCCTGATAATTCTTCAGCTTCATTTCAGATACCAACTGAGTGGACAACACTTGAGCGGCCTTGATGCAAGCAGTATAGTCCTCCTGAGAAAATTCTGACCCATCATTCTTAAATTTGGGGAAGCCTTTTGCTAATTCAGCCGGGTCAAGCTCTTCTCCGTAAGCTAGAGCCCGTCTCAACGAATATGTCACGCCGGCTCGGGCGGCTGACCTTTTTAGCTCTTGAATTTGCTGTGGAATGGTGGAAAGGCATTCCAAAACGTTTTTGATAAGCTTCAAAGGCTGCTTATCCCCCATCACTGCCTTGATTGCAAGGTGACTCCCAGCATAGAGTTGTTCTGTCAATGAATAAACAGCCTTGAGCATCAACAGGCTATTATCATGAAGGTTGCTAGTCCGGCGGCCTGCAAGATAGCATCAATACGTGAGTCGCCAGGTGATTTATATTTGTATCTCAAGAAGACGAGAAATCATATATACTTACCAAAAACAGCCTGGGTCATTTGGGTAATGTGCCGTCTTAACCCGGACAGCTCCTCGGTGATGGGCTTCAGCTGGCCCTCAGCATCCTCTGCACGCTTCAGCAGAGTCGCCTTTTCAGTTTCAAAGGATTTTTTCTCCTTCAAAAAGCCTGCCTTGGTGCTTTCCAGTTCAACCAATGAGAGTCAAAGTTTTTCTTCAATCTCTGCTTGGGCGGATCGCCCCGCTTCCAGGTCCTTTTTCAAGCCGGCCATTTTTGTCTCAGTCGCCTTCAGAGTTTCCTGCATAGTAAGAGGTGTTATAACAAGTCCCAAGCAGATTGCAAGTAATATATTTGGCACTTGGGGGATAATGTATGCGAACTTTCCTCAAATGCATTATATGGAGAGACCCAACTCATCTCAAGAAGACGAGCCGGCCCTTGGGGGGCTATAGGTCGAAATTATTGAACTTATCAAAACCTGACTCATCTCAAGAAGATAAGCCGGCCCTTGGGGGCTACAGGTCGAATCAATCACAATATTAATAAGACCCAGCTTATCTTAGAAAGATAAGCTGGCCCTTGGGGGCTACATAAGGATATATGGTATACACAAGTGAAGAGGAGTATACCTCGTATTTGTTCTTCATCATACTAACGAGGCCGACTTCCATTTCGTGGCTCGTAGCCAGGCGGTCCAGATAGCTGGCATGAAGATCTTCAGCACTAAAATTCTCATAATTTGGGAGCTCCAGCTGGGTCTTCCCTTTCTCTGGCAGCACTGCTTCATCCTTAGCAATAATTTTTGTTAACACCCTGGAGACCTCAGGAGCAGTGTAACTCGCCCCAGTTGTCGTGGTTTGTCACGGCAAGATGTCCTCATGAGAGAACTTAGGTGTGAGGCCAACGCAACTAGGTGGCAGCTTGAGAGGGGTTGGTCGGAATCGAGAGACGTGAGTTTACCCAGGTTCGGCCCCTCCGATGGAGGTAAAAGCCTACGTCCTGCTTTGTGTGTATTGATGATGAGGATGATCTCGATTACAAGGGTACCGTAGTGCTACCTCTAATCTCGAGAGCCTCTAATCTGTCTATCTCTAATGACTTGAACTTCTCCCTCTAGGGGTGCTCTACCCCTCCCTATATAAGTGGAAGGGGTAGGTTTACATGTAGAGTCCTACTAGGAGTAGGATTAGGACTAGTCTCTCTTGAGTCCTAATCCGGGTCATGTTTCTCTTGTAAGGGAATCCTTCCTCTCCTTTGGGCCTTCTCTGTGAGCCGCCTGGCGCCGGCTTACACGTTGGGCCTTGGGCCTGGTCGTCCTGCGACCCGGTAATAGAGGTGACATATGAGCCGCCATACGATGGGCCGGGTCATACCTCCTACCGGGTCACCAATGAGTCGCCAAGCTCGGCTGGCGTAGCAGTGAGTCGCCAAGCCCCGGCCGGGTCATACTTCAGGCCGGGTTATACCGTGGGGTAATATCCCCAACATTAGTGATATGTCTCCAACGTATCTATAATTTTTGATTGTTCCATGCTATTATATTATCTGTTTTGGATGTTTTATATGCATTAATATGCTATTTTATATTATTTTTGGGACTAACCTATTAACCTAGTGCCTAGTGCCAGTTTCTGTTTTTTCCTTGTTTTTGAGTATTGCAGATAAGGAATATCAAATGGAGTCCAAACGGAATAAAATCTTCGCGATGATTTTTCTTGGACCAGAAGAAACCTGCCAGACTTGGAGATGAAGGCAGGAGACCTGCCGGGAGATCACAAGCCTGCAGGGCGCGCCCTAGGGGGGGGCGCCCCCTTGGCTTGTGGCCCCCCTGCAGGTCCTCCAACCCTAATCTTCGGCCTATAAATTCCCAAATATTCCCCCAATACCAAAAAGTGCCACGAAAATACTTTTCCGCCGCCGGAACCCTCTGTTCCCGTGAGATCCCATCTTGGAGCCTTTTCCGGTAATCTACCGGAGGGGGATTCGATCATGGAGGGCATCTACATCAACTCCATTGCCCCTCCGATGATGCGTGAGTAGTTCACCTCAGACCTTCAGGTCCATAGCTAGTAGCTAGATGGCTTCTTCTCTCTCTATGTTCTTCAATACCATGTTCTTCATGATCTTCATGGAGATCTATCCGATGTAATACTCTTTTGCGGTGTGTTTGTCGAGATCCGATGAATTGTGGGTTTATGATCAGATTATCTATGAATATTATTTGAATCTTCTCTGAATTCTTATATGCATGATTTCATATATTTGCAAGTCTCTTCGAGTTATTGGTTTGGTTTGGCCAACTAGATTGGTAATTCTTGCAATGTGAGAAGTGCTTGGTTTTGGGTTCAATCTTGCGGTGTCCTCACCCAGTGACAAAGTAGGGGTAGCAAGGCACGTATTTGTATTGTTGCCATCGAGGATAAAAAGATGGGGTTTTCATCATATTGCTTGAGTTTATCCCTCTACATCATGTCATCTTACCTAATGCGTTACTCTGTTCTTCGTGAACTTAATACTCTAGATGCAGGCAGGAGTCGGTCGATGTGTGGAGTAATAGTAGTAGATGCAGAATCGTTTCGGTCTACTTGACACGGACGTGATGCCTATATGCATAATCATTGCCTTGGATATTGTCATAACTATTCGCTTTTCTATCAATTGCTCGACAGTAATTTGTTCACCCACCGTATTATTTTCCTTCAAGAGAGAAGCCTCTAGTGAAACCTATGCCCCCCGGGTCTATTTTCCATATTATATTTTCAGATCTATAAACAAAAAATACCAAAAATACTTTGCTGCAATCTTTTTACTTTTCGTTTTAGTAATCTTCTATATCTATCTCTATCAGATCTCATCCTTGCAAGTAACCGTGAAGGGATTGACAACCCCGTTATAGCGTTGGGTGCAAGTGTTTGATTGTTTGTGTAGTTGCAAAGATTGGGGACTTGCTTGTATCTCCTACTGGATTGATACCTTGGTTCTCAACAACTTAGGGAAATACTTTTCTAGTTTGCTGCATCACCCTTTCCTCTTCAAGGGAAAACCAACGCAAGCTCAAGAAGTAGCAAGAAGGATTTCTGGCGCCGTTGCCGGGGAGATCTACATCAAGCCTACCAAGTACCCATCACAAACTCATCTCTTGCATTTACATTATTTGCCATTTGCCTCTCGTTTTCCTCTCCCCCACTTCTAAAACGATTTTCAGAAAAATACCAAAAAGATTTGCCTTTTTATTCGCCCTTCTTCCGTTCGTCTTTTCGTTTGCCTTTTGTTTGCTTGTGTGCTAGATTGCTTGCTTTGTCACGATGACTCAAGAGAATACCAAGTTGTGTGACTTTTCCAATACTAATAATAATGGTTTTATTAGTCACTACTAGGAAAAGGGCTATAGCTAATATGAACATTAATGGCGCACCACATATGTGGTGCGCCACTGCTATATAGCAGTGGCGCACCATGTGTAGATACGCCATTATTGTCCATATCACTAATGGCGCACCACACCCACGGTGCGCCACTAATAACAATTTTTATTTTTTTTATTTTTTTCAAGACTAGTAATGGCGCACCAGGGTATAGTGCGCCATTACTAGTTAAAACTAGTAATGGCGCACCACACACTCTGTGCGCCACTACTAACAATTTTTTTTATTTTTGTTTTGAAAACTAGTAATGGCGCACCTGGGTATAGTGCGCCATTACTAGTTCAAACTAGTAATGGCGCACCACAACCGCGGTGCGCCACTACTAACAATTATTTTTTTATTTTTTTTGCAAAACTAGTAATGGCGCACCACATAACTGGTGCGCCATTAGTAACCAGGGTTACTAATGGCGCATTGTTAGGCGGTGCGCCATTGGTAACCTGAGAGCAGCTAGATATTTTGGACAGCCACATACCACACTCACTTTCCCCACTTCATTCTCTCCACCTCCTCCTCCAAGCTTGTCTCGGGTGCCTCCTCCTCCTCACCTCATTTGCACCATAGATTCACCCAAATTAAGTGGTTAAATTTCCTTTTTTTGATAGGTAAGTAAGGGGAAAGCTTTCTTTATGTTGTAGATCTACTTTTTTCTCCCTCCAACAACGTGCACATGCACTTTTTATGGCCTAGATCTACGTATGTTTGTGGTGTTGCATATGTTTGTGGTGTTGCATATGTTTGTGTTTGTAGGTACCGGTATTTGAAATGCGATAGTTGCCAATATTTTGCCAGAATGTTGATTTATTTCCGTTTCGGCGAGAATTTGGCACTATGCATTCTTTTTGGTCCTATTTTTAGGCAAAGTCATGCCAATTTTTTTTTGGTTCTAAAATATCGTTTTGCTCTACCCCGCAGGCGACCATGGTCCGCACGATGACCGAAGGCATCGTGAATAGGTTTTTGAGCTCCGCGAAGGCCGAGATGCTTCAAAAGAACGAGACGGAGATAAGATGTCCGTGTCGAAGATGCAAGCTGAAGAGCCTTATGGACCCGGATTCCGTACAGGTGCGGGACCACCTGCTCTTGCGTGGTTTCATGGATGGCTATCGGTGGCAAGGTGATGAAGATGATTATGAAGTCGTCCATGGGGGCCGGGCAAGAAATGAGGAAGGGCAGCAAGACAACCGCGGCGAGGGCGGGCGAGAAGACGAAGAATCTCCAGGACATGATCACGAAGTAGATGCAGTACACAGTCATCATGTAGAAGATGCCGGACATGATGATGAGGAAGATGCCAGAGCAGACGAAGGGCATGATCATGAAGATGAAGATGCCAGAGCAGACGACGATGGACCATCGATGGGCTGGGTGCAGGACCCTCATATTCAAGAGCTGCTTCTCAAGCAGACGGATAACGCAAGAGCTGCCGCTCGAGAGAAAGCCAAGCTTGATCAACTGGAGATAGACGCGGTTACTCCATTGTATGAAGGATGCAGGCCTGAGGATACTCGCCTGAAAGTAACGCTCATGGCTCTGGAGATGAAGGTAAAACACAAAATGACCGATGCATGCTTCGACGAGAACATGTCATTCTGGCACGAACGTCTTCCCAAGGGGAACAAGTGCCCGACCAGTTTCGAGGAGGCGAAGAAAATCGTGTGTCCTCTAGATTTACCGCACGTGAAATACCATGTGTGCATGAATAATTGCATCATTTATCGGGACGAGCACGCGGAGTCTACCATATGTCCGGTGTGCGGCGTCACTCGATACAAGAAGAGGAAGAAAGCTCCTCGAAAAGTGGTGTGGTACTTTCCGATCACTCCTCGTCTGCAGCGGTATTTCGCGGACCCTAAGGTAGCAAAGCTCCTGCGTTGGCACGCGGATAGGGAGGAGAAGAAGCGAGAAGATGACAGAAATGATCCGGAGATAAATAAAAAAGACAAGATGCTGAGTCACCCTAAGGATGCGAGCCAGTGGCAAGCGTTGAACTTCGAACACCCAGAATTTGGGGACGATCCAAGGAACATCGTGCTGGGCGCGAGCACCGATGGAGTCAATCCGTTTGGCAGCCAGAGAAGCACACATAGCACCTGGCCTGTGTTTGTGTGGATGTACAACCTTCCCCCCTGGTTGTGCATGAAGAGGAAGTACATTCACATGAGTATGCTAATTGAAGGGCCGAAACAACCAGGGAACGACATCAATCTGTATCTGGGGCTGCTGAAAGAGGAGCTAGACATGCTGTGGAAAACGCCAGCCAATACGTGGGACGCCGCAGAGAAAGAATATTTCCCTATGAGAGTCGCACTGCTCACGACGGTGCATGACTATCTCGGTTACGGATATGCCGCGGGGTAGGTGGTCCACGGATTTTCTGGATGCGTCAGGTGCATGGATGACACAACGTATCGCCAGCTAGATAGAGATCCCGGGTCTTCGAAAACCGTGTTCATGGGACATCGAAGGTGGCTTCGCGACGATGACTCATGGAGAAAACGCAAGGATCTGTTCGATGGTGAAACCGAACCCCGAAGACGCCCGCGTACGAGGAGCGGCGAGGAAATAGACGAGCTGTTGAAAAATTGGAAAGAGTTCCCACCGCCGGGAAAGGCGCCAGAGCCGGGAAGGAAGCGAAAGGCGCCAGAGCCGCTGCTGAAGGTATGGAAAATGAGGTCTGTTTTCTGGGACTTGCCGTACTGGAAGATCCTCCGTGTGCCTCACAGCCTTGATGTCATGCATATCACGAAGAACGTGTGCGAGAGTCTGCTTGGTACCCTGCTCAACATGCCAGAGAGGACCAAAGATGGGCCGAAAGCAAGGGCAGACTTGAAATCAATGGGCATCAGGGAGGAGCTTCACGCTAATGATGATGATGATGATGATGATGATGATGAGGCGAAGGACACGGAAAGTCGTCGCAAAGGCAAAAAGGCCAAGAAGATCGGAAATGACTTCCCTCCCGCGTGCTTCACTCTAAGTCAGGAGGAGATCGAGCAGTTTTTCACCTGCCTCGTAGGAGTAAAACTTCCTTACGGTTACGCGGGGAAGATAAGCAGATACCTAGACTCAGCGAAGCAGAAGTTCAGCGGGATGAAGTCTCACGACTGTCACGTGCTGATGACGCAGATACTTCCAGTTGCAATCCGTGGGATCATGGACACGCACGTCCGTGAAACGCTATTTGGCCTATGCAACTTTTTCGACGTCATCTCTCGGAAGTCGGTTGGCGTGAGGCAACTCAGAAGGCTACATGAAGAGATCGTGGTGATACTATGCGAGCTTGAGATGTACTTCCCGCCCGCATTCTTCGACGTTATGGTGCATCTGCTGGTCCATATCGTGGAGGATATCATCCAACTCGGGCCGACGTTCCTGCACAGCATGATGCCGTTCGAAAGGATGAATGGTGTCATCAAAGGATACGTTCGCAACATGTCACGTCCAGAGGGAAGCATAGCCAGGGGCTTTCTGACCGAAGAGTGCATCTCCTACTGCATGAATTATCTAGGCATCGAGAACCCCGTTGGTCTGCCCGTCAACAGGCACCTCGGCAGGCTCGCTGGATGGGGTCACCGCGAGGGTCGCCGCGAAATGCATGTCGACTTCAAGGGTCGACTCGCCGACTTTGAAAGAGCAAACCTAGTCATGCTACAACACATAGACGTGGTCGATCCTTGGGTGGTAGAGCACAAAACCTTTATTGAGAAGACGTACAATGACCGAGGCCAACAGAGGACGGACTGAGATATAATCAAAGAGCACAACTCATGTTTCACGCGTTGGTTCAAGGAGAAGCTTCTGTCGTACCCTTTACATGAGGATTCTTCCGCGGAAGAAAAACTCATATTCGCCTTGTCACAGGGCGCCGAGCACAACCTGATGACTTATGAGGCGTACGATATCAACGGCTACACATTCTACACCGAGGAAAAGGACATGAAGAGCGATGGTTATCAGAACTCCGGGGTAACGATGGAATCCTACACCGGTAACGACAAGGACAGATACTACGGAAGGATCGAGGAGATCTGGGAGCTGAGCTACGCTGGAGAGAAGGTCCCGATGTTCCGTGTCAGATGGGCCAAGAGCGTCCTAAAAGAAGACCGGCATTTCACCACCATGGTTATACCCGAAGCCAAATCCAAGACCGCGGGCGCAAACGTCACCGCGAAAAATGAGCCATGGGTACTGGCTTCCCAAGTGGACCAATGCTTCTTCATTACCGACCCATCAAAGCCCAGTCGTGTTGTCGTGAGGAGAGGCAAAAGGAAGATCATCGGAATGGATGGAGTCGCCAATGAGCAAGACTTCGACAAGTACGGCGACCCGAAGATGGAACATGACGACGACGATGAAGTACCATACACCACAAGAAGAAGCAGGACCACCCTACCTAAAGGACGTCCGTTCAAGAGAAGAACTCCATTTGCGAAAAAGAAGGGCAAGAAGATTGTGAAAAGATAGCTAGCTAAGATCGATTGTATTTAAATTGTAGTCTTCATTTCTCGATTGTATTTCGACATATGGAAATGACATTTCTTCTGTTCTAGTCCTCATGAATATTTATTTATGTTTATTCTGGTATTGAATTTCTAACTCACAAAAAGTATTGAATATATTTGTTAATATTTTTTGAACTCATGAATATTTTTAAATTTCATGGGCACTTTTTGAATTTATGAATATTTTTTCAAATTTGATGATATTTTTTCATATTCATAAATGTTTTACCAATTCACAAATGAATGCAACTAAAAATCCAAAAAAAAAGTTACTAATGGCGCACCAGGAGAAGGTGCGCCATTGCTATCAAGGTACTTATGGCGCACCCCTAGGAGGTGCGCCATTAGTATACCAATTTTTATTTAATTAGGTTTATTCTGTTATTGAATTTCTAACTCACAAAAAGTATTGAATTTGTTAATATTTTTTGAACTCATGAATATTTTAAAATTTCATGGGCATTTTTTGAATTCATGAATATTTTTTCAAATTTGATGATATTTTTTCATATTCATAAATGTTTTACCAATTCACAAATGTTTTGCGACTAAAAATCCAAAAAAAAAGTTACTAATGGCGCACCGCTAGCAGGTGCGCCATTGCTATCAAGGTACTTATGGCGCACCAGGAGAAGGTGCGCCATTGCTAACCCTCCCCCCACTAAAATCCCCAATCCCCGATCCCTAATCTCACATCTCTCTCTCAGCCCCGACCCACTGCGCCGCCGCCCCTACGTGCGCCGCCGTCCTCGCCCGTGGGACGCGTCCGCTCCCAATCCGCGCCCCCGCCGCCTCCCTCTCCCCATCCTCCCCTTCCTCCCCCTCCGACCCCACCCCGCTCTCGCCGGAGCAGCGCCGCAGGGCCGACACCAACCTCGCCCTCGCCCGCGCGCGCCGCAACCTCCGCCTCGCCCCGACCCACTGCGCCGCCACCAGTCACCCCGCGCCGCACGGAGACGTCCAGGAGGACCGCCGTCGACTGCTTCTTCATCTACGGGCTCTCAATCGACCGGAGCTGCACCGTATCGTCGCCATCGCCGTCTTCCACAACCTCGGCCGCCCTCGTCCACCTTGTCGTCGAGCACCTCGGTGAGGCCCTCGACCGATTTCCCCCTTCCCCCGTCGGGTTCGTTGCCGTAGCCGCCGTCGCCGAGCTCCTGCGTTGCCTCGCCGCTGCGCTGTCGCTGCAGTTTGTGATTTATATTAGGAAATATTCATGTGAGTTCAGCTTGTGAGTTCATGATTGTGGAAAAGGTATTGCCATTGCACATGATAGTACACGCACTAAGTCGTAAAAGTGGATTAATATCACTAAGATGTGAGTTCAGCTTCCACGCATTCTACAATTCCCTAAGTGGAATCATGTTAATTATCTGTCGTGGTAGTATTCTCTGGTGCATGTGACATGAGCATGCATGCTAGTTATATCACACTTACTATTCTAACACGGGAGCATGTTACGCATGTGCATTAGCTTGCTATACTGGTCACTAGGATTAGCTTAGTAGTTGCAAGTGCTGATTCAGAGACATACTGTATGTACTACTAGAAAAAGAGGTTGGTTGAATGGATCCATAACCACCAAATGGCAACTCCTGGACATGTGAACTGACGATAGTTCCCAAAACACGTGGATAAAATTATATCTTAGACCATATAAAATATATAAATTATTAGATAGATGATCTGACGAACTACATAATAAACTTGCCATCCAGATTTCGTGAACGTGATTGAGCATGTAACCCGTGAACCGAATTGACTATGTTTTTACGATGAGAATCAGATCGACATTGATTTTGTTTATAATGAGCAAGCACGATAAACAAGGTTCCATGTGTCACAACCCAACCACGCTACATATTGAACGATTCAACGATTCTCTGCTATTTTTTGTGGACATTGAAATTCTCTAGCAAGTTGCTCGACGAAATCGATACTAGCAGTAATAAATCAACTGATGACCGTATATAGGAACATGGAATATTTCCTAATATAAATCACATATTTCTTGCTGCAGTAGATGTCGCCGAGTTTCTGTGTATGAGTGCCTGTGTTTTTTGGTTAATGCTGGAGGATTTTAGAAAGAGGTCAAATTTCTTGCTGTTTGATGTTTGCTCAATTTTGTTTGTTGGTTCCAGGGAGCTAGAGCTGCATCTGCACGTCAAGGAGCTGGAGCTGCATCTGTTGTAGGCTGCCCATCTACTGCCCATTTCCTCTGGTACTGGAGTTGGAGTTTAGTGTACTGGACACTTCATAAATTGCTAGGGTACTTCCTCTCCTTTCTCTGCTGTACTACTTGTGATGCTGCTGCTACTTGTGATTTTGCTGCTGCTGTACTACTTGTGATGCTGCTGCTACTTGTGATTTTGCTGCTACTTGTGATGATGCTGCTATACTACTTGTGATGATGTTGCTGTACTACTTGTGATGATGCTGCTGATGTACTACTTGTGATGCTGCTGCTACTTGTGATTTTGTCAACTTGTGATGCTGCTGCTACTTGTGATCTTCTGAAATGACCCCTTTCTCCTGAAATGTTGATTAATTTCCGTTTCGGTTGAGAATGGGGCACTCCTAGGTCAAGAAAATTAGCAAAGGTCATGCCCAATTTTCTTGACCTAGAAGGTGCCCGATTCTCAACCGAAACAAAAATTAATCAGCATGTATCTTGACATCAACCAACAAAAATTAGAGGAGTTGTGGCTTTGGAAAGAGGCCTTGGAAAGCTACTCCTACTAGCTAGATGGAGATCTGTGCTCTGCTGTGGCACACACTAGTTAATTAATTAACCAAAACTAATCTCTGGTCCAAATGATGGGCTAATCATGATTAAATGATAGGAGAGGGATGCATGGCAGTGGCACCCATTGGAGCCATACATATATACAAAGCTATAAAAAGATTATACAATAGTAGTGATCTAGTGCTTTAGTGGTTGGATTAGTTTAGTATTTTTTCACACACTCAGACACCCTTGCTTGCCATGTGTGTGAGAGAGATAGTGAGAGGAGACAAGAAGAAGGGGGTTAGGAAGATGCTGCCTGCTCATCAAAGCTAACCATCTCCCCCTTTTCACCCCTTTTCCTTTGTCTTTTGTGGGTTGCAAGGAAGCTACTGTCTTAGCTAGCTTAGCTTGTGCACAAATCCACTACCACTGCCCTGATTAAATTATCTTAGACCTTGAGAACGTGGACTTGGACCTTAGCAACAACACACTAACAGGTTCCATCCCAAAACACCTAGGCAATATCACAAACATCTCTCAATTGTTCCTTGACAATAACCAACTTTTTGGCGACATTCCTCGAGAATTAGGTTATTTGGTCAACTTAGAGATCTTGTTCCTTGACAATAACCAACTTTTTGACCAAACTTTTTTCCTATTTAGAGCGAACATGGCCCACAACGATGAGGCCGGCGGTTCGGGCAAGCAATTCTGGGAGCTGTCCCAGGAGATGGAGGAAGAACCTCACCGCTATGAGGACGCCGCGGAAGACACCGATCCCGACTACACAACCCCTAGTGGCGTCGGGGATGACACCACTGATGGTGCCGCTGAGGATGCCACCACTGATGATGGCAGCGCACGCACAGATGGCAGCCAACTGAAGAGGCAACGGAAGGACCGGCGCCCGAACGTGCTCGGCACCGTCAAGCAGGAATTTACTGAAGTGTCCTCCAGTGGGCATCCAACGGCGCCCAAAGAATTAGTCAGTGGGTACTCGGGACAACTCGGGTGCATTCTCCGGAGCACCGTCTCGATCAACACCGAGAACCTAAGGCATCGTGACCGAGGGAATTTGCGCAACCTCCTCTTCACGAAGCTGCACGAACGATACAAGTTCCCCGGTGACTTCGCAAACACACGCCTCTCAGGGAATAAAGTGAACAGTGCCGCCCTCACGAAGATGAGCACGGCCCTGGCTACTTGGAGAGCCGCGGTGAGGAGAATGATTCTAAGAGGTGATAGTTATGAGAAGATCAAGGAGACAAATCCTTCGATCAGCGAAGCTGACTACCGGGAGTTCAAGACCAAGTGCGAGAGCAACGCAACCGCGGAATCAAGTCAGTGGGGAAATATATGCGGGACTTGAACTTAGGGGTCCACAAACTCGGTCCCGGCGGTTACAGAGTGGCGGAACCTATATGGGACAAGGAGGACGCGAAGCGTGCCGAGCAAGGCCTACCGCCCCTCTTCGATAAATACCGTGACAAGCAGACTAGGAACTATGTCAGGGCCCGGTACAAGGTGGACCCGGTAACAAAGGAGCTTACCACGGATCCGAAGACCAAGGCGCTTGAGCTTGTTCTGGTAAGGAATACACCCCCGCGTAATTAGCTCCATATGGTTGCATTCTAATTAATGAAGCCAAATTTCTAAATGGTTCACGTTCCTTCCGCAGGACACTGAAAGCAGTAGCGCGGGGTCGTCTCAGAGCTCCCCTTGGGACACCACTTTAAATAGGGCGTTGAACGTAATGAAACACAAGGATAAGTTCAGTAAGCCGTCGTCAGCTGGTCGTGTGGCCGGCAAAGGCTTGTCCACGAAATGGTCGGAATACTATAACGCTGGGCGAAAGGAGAGAAAGACCAGCTCGGAAAGCCAGCAGCGCGAGGTTCAAGAACTCAAGGCACAAGTGGCGCGGATTCCGGAGATGGTCCAAGAGCAAGTGCGAGACCAACTGGGAGCGACGATCACCGCCATTGTGCCTACCTTGATTGAGGGGCTGCAGGCGTGGATTGCGGGCGGCCAACAGGGGCCGCCCCCGATTCCCAGCTTCACGGGCAGCAACTCGCACAACGCGCCGGCGGCGCCATTGGTGTCTCCGGCGGAGGCGGTATTGGTGTCTCCGGCGCCGGCGCGGGCATTGGAGCTTAATGCACCCGGGTGTGGGAAGAATACGTCGGCCGGCACCTCGGCAGCAAGCGGCCCCTCCGTCACTTGCACGCCCGCCGTTGGCGGTGCCTCGACATTAGCCGAGCTCAACGCCATCACGGTAACTAAGCCTCTCGGCCGATGACTTCATCTCCTTGCCTTTGACTGGGCATCCCTGACGCCCTACATGTTTTCGCAGGGCGCCGCCGACGTTCCATGCACTCTCCGGCACTTCGTGGGCGGCGAGTTGATCGATGTCGCCAAGGCCAGAATCGTTCAACCGGGCAACCCCGTGTTCCACGGTAATCCGATGCCACCCACCGTGTATAGGGTTCAACTGGTTCGGGTGCTGCCGGGCTGCGACGACTTGTTACCTCCGTTTTGACCCGCTGGGGCCGACGAAGATGATGTGATGACCCTCAGCGCCTGCTTAAGCTGGCCCCTGCTTTGGCCGAAGAGCCAGATTCGTTTGGGGGCGGGGGACACCACCCCACAGACAACACCGCCAGTCGTGCCGGTGCCAAGCCATGGCAAGACCGCCGCAACGCTACCGGACATGCCGGACATGCATATGGCACAGGATCCGGACATGCATATGGCACGGGATCCGGACGACGACGACGACGACGACGGTACATTTACCAACGTCGATAAGTACTTCAACGAACATGGGTACGGTGACGAATTCTTGGGGCCTCCTTCTCAAGAACCCAACCCTGCAAAAGACGATCGCGATCTAGCTGGTACCGCGGAGAAACCCAATTGCAACAGGCGTCGTCTGGCGTTCAATTCTCATATAGCCTTGAGGAGCAATGTGTAGCCCCCAAGGGCCGGCTCAGTAAGACAATACTGGGCTGGGACTTAGAAAAAGATAGAAAGGGCCGGCTCATCTCCCTGAGATAACCGGGTTCGTTGATAATGTAATGAGTTAAAAAGCAACTTGCATTAGCCCCCAAGTGCCGTGGTGCATGCTTGCAGCAACATGGGACTTGCATACTTGATATAAACTGGACTTGAATAATGTAGCCCCCAAGTGCCGGGTCGTATGCCTACAACGACTCGGGACTATTCTTTCCATTGCAGAATAAATCATATCCATTATATGGACGATATTGCTGAATGCTTTGCATATCAATGTTGAACCATGCTCCCTGTGGTGAGATGGTATTTTTGGATGAGGGAAAAAACAACCATTACTCTGAAGGGGCTTTGAAAACCTCAATCATCCAATATAGGTTATGATAACCATGATAAAAATCCAGCCACATTGGCTATTTGAATAATATAACCCGGATTAAAAACCGGCTCCTGCAACATAAACCAGGATATCCATGCATATATGATGCATGGTATGACGATGCAATGATGATGCCATGTATGATGCAATGTATGATGATGTATCTGTATGATAATAGAGTATAAAAATGTCGGCTTTCAAAGCTCGACAAAAAGAGACTAGCTTTGTTTCGTTTTTTGAAAAACTCAAGTTTTGCTTCAAAGAAGCTTGGCATGAAAGCCTGAAACCTCGTAAGCTGGCTCTCACGTGACATAAATCCGTCGTTTAAACCTTAACTAGTTCAGGGTCTTAAAATGATTGACTGTTAAGAGTATGAACGGGCCACATAGCGGAGGGACTACAGCAGACAAGGCGAGTTTATCCTAGCTCACTGTAAGCCGGCTCTCTCGTGACAAAAGCCGCCGTTTAAACCTTGACAAGTTCAGGGTCTTTGTGCGAGAATAACTTTGAAAGTTCAGGGTCTCTGAGCAAGATTGACTGTCAAGAGTTCGGAGGGTCACATGGCGGAGTAGCAAGTTGCAAACAGGCAGGTTTAACTCGAACATGGCATATAAAGCCGGGCCAAGAGGGTATGAAAGCTAAACTCATAGAGTTGGAAGCCCCCAAGTGACCATATGATGATCCAATAAATCTGGGCACCCATGTTTGAACGGTCGCAACATGGCGGCTCGTCCTCTTGGGCGACTTTAAATCTTCCACCAATAAGGTAGTGCACCCATGTTTGAACGGTCGCAACATGGCGGCTCGTCCTCTTGGGCGACTTTAAATCTTCTTGAGGACTCGAACTTGCGAGATATGGATTCTTCTTGAACCAGATGTTTGAACCGGATATTGAGAGGTCAAAACTTTGCGAGAAACAGATTTCCCTTGAGTCGGATTTTTAACCGGACCTTTCTAACTGCCCGGCACTTTGTGAGCCGGAAATTTTCTGACATCTTTAAACTTTCATCAATGCGGCAGCAGTCTCCAGGACCGGGTGTCTTCCCCTTAAGGACCGGAGTCCCTAAATTTATGACAAAGGCCAATTCTGCCGAGTCATGCCTGTGTAGCCCCCAAGTCTTAAGTCGACTCGAAGAGGCGGCTTGAGAGTCTTCATAGTTGACTGTGGCATAAGCCGGTGTAACAGCCCAAGTGAATCCTTGCCATTTGTAATATATTTTCATGTGGACCTTCATGTTTTGCCATTGTGGTTTGCTTATCAATATAGTTGCTTCATGTCATTTAGCATCATGGCATCATATCATTTCACCATCATCCCTTGTATGCATTATATGTTGTTGTGCCTTTTTATGTTGTGAGTGTGTGTGTGTGGGTTTGGTGTGAAAGCCTTGTTGTGTTTAAAAACCTCTCCACTATTTTGCTCATAAACCATCCCCACCTCTCTCCTTCCAATTAATAAACATGTGCTATTTCACTTGCTCATTAATTCTTATAAAAATGTTGCTCTTCTCTTAAATATTCTGTTTAGTTTTATTAAATAGCTCTTGTCCAAGTTTGATGAAATATTGCCTCTCTTTCCTTCAAAACAGAATGTTTTAATAATTATATATGAATTAAATTGTTTGTCCTAAAAATGCCAATTCCATTTTTATAAACTAGTGCATATTTCCTTGAGTCTAAACATATTTTTATTTTTTTATTTTGCTCCAAAACATCCCTATCTCTTCTCTGTGAATTTTTTTCTATGTGTGGTTTTTATAAAAAGAAACCCTTCTTTTCTGTGAGAGAGAGCTAGGTCAGCCTGCTTGGGCCTTGCCAACTCTCGGCCCAACCCCAGCGCACGTTCGTCCTCCTCTGTATGGCGAGCATCCAGGAGGTACACGTCGATGTCCTTGACGATTTGACGGCCGGAGAGAACCCTAGACCCCTATAAAAGATGTCCTCGACCTAGCCTGGAGTTCCCTCGCTCCATTCCTCCCTCCACCTTGCCTCGCCGCCGCTCAGGTAAGCCACCTCGCGCACGCCGTCGCCCTACCCGCCATGACCCGAAGCAGCAGCAGCTCGTGCTCGGGCTAGCCTCTCTGCGCCGTCCCCGACCTCCCTGGCGCCTGGGATCGACGCCCCGAAGCTCCCTCCATCTCCTGCATCGCCGCAGCAGTGCCAAGGCGCGGATCCTCGCCGTCCCCGAGCCCTTCTTCCTCTTCGTTTCGGTTCAGAAGTGTCGCCACGTTCCGTCGTCGTCCGCGTCGTCTCCGGCTCGTCCTCGACCCCATCTTCTTGTCCTAGGTAGGGTGGTATGTCCCCTACTTCCATTCCCCCTCTCCCGGCTGTCGTTAGCCGCGTGTACGCTTAGATCTGACCGCGCCTTTGTCGTGCTCCCGTAGCTCCGGCGAAAGCCGTGTTTTTTTTTCCGTGCGCGGTTGTTGCTTCGTTGCCCGTGCCTCGCCGTGCCTTGCGTATTGTGGGTGCCCTCCGTATAGCGCGCCCCTGGTATTTTTGCTTGCCATGTTAGATCATGTTATGTGTGGAATTCTTGAGGTAAACATGCCTCTAAAATTCTGTTTTCGCATGCCCAAAATATTCTAAGTGTTGGAAATCTGTTATTTTGTTGCCATGTTGTCTAGATGATTCCCATGCATATATTGTTCCTTTGGAGATTTCACCATGGCATTAATTGTTGTGCTTGGCATCCTCTGTAGATGTGTGCCAAGAACTTGTGGGTTAAGCTATGGCATCATATGATAAACTTGCTGTCAACTTGCTAATCTGTTAACAAGTGCCATGTTTGTCCTTGCTAAATTTTGACTAAGTCTGAGAATCTATAGTTATTTTCATGCCATGTTTAGGGGATGCTACCATGTGATCTGTGATGTTTTAGCTCATTCTCAGTGCTAGTGTTTTGTTGTAGATGTTGCCCTTTATCACCCTGTTAATTTTCATGCCATGAAAGTTGCTGTAGCATAAATAAATAATGCTGTCAATATGCCATCTGGTTAACTCAGATTCTATAAAACTGGAATTTTCACTAAGTCCCTAAAAAACTGTTTCAACATGCCATCTGGTGAGCATATTTGCCATTGATCTATGTTTCCTTTCATGTTGCTGTAGATAGATGATTTGTTAAGCATGCTGTGTACTTCATGCCCATGACTTGGTTTTGATTTAAAACTTTCTGTAGCTCTGTATATGTGTGTTGCAAGATGACATATTGCTGTTTGAGGACAGATTGTGTGTTTGAATGTTTTGTGACTCGTGGGAGCTATACTCCATTGTTTTGCATGATCTTTAGCTCTATTATTGCTAGATTTTCATTTCCTATACAGTGGCATCCTTGGAATACAAAGGGATAGCCCATGGCCTTCCTCATTTTGTGTTTTGCCTCCGTTAATGTTCGTACCTTGGCGTGAGTGTACCGTGAGCTACGTTACTTCGTTTGCAATGTTCTACATATGCATTTGCATCGATTTTGTGTGAAGAATTCATATTTGCCATGATCATGCATGTTCAAATAACTAATCTTGAGGTTCTGTCCAGAATGCTAAAGAACTTAATAAATGCATGAGAAACATGACTAGCTTAGGGTTGCCATGTTAAAATACTTCAAATGGATCATGCATCATCTTGTTTGTGCATTGCACCTTGTTGGTATGTTTATTTGGTGCTGTTCTCTTTGGGTAGACGCGAGTGTTGAGCCTGAGTACGAGGATCCCGGAGAGTACAACTACGAGGAACCAGCTCTTTGTCCCTCTGAAGAACCAATAGGCAAGATGATCATACCCGGATCCCGACACTATTTTTGCCTTGCTAGATGTCTTGTTTTTACCGCTATGTTTCGTTACCTACCACTTAAACTGTCAGCCTCCTAAATTGCCATGAAAGCGTCTAACCCCTCCACTACCTAGCAAAACATTGATTGGCTATGTTACCGCTGCTCATCCCTTATCTTATAGCATTGCTAGCTGCAGGTGCAAGCTTTCCATGTGTCAACATGGATTTTGGTGATATCACTCTATTATTGTTATTTAATTTAATGCACATATATATCTGGCAACGGTGGAAGGCTTGGCCTTTTGCTCGGTGTTTTGTTCCGCTTTTGCCGCACTAGTTCCGAGTACCGGTGTTTTATTCCATATTTTGCGCTCCTAACATGCTCGGGGTTGTTATGGGGACCCCCTTGACCATTATTTTTAGATTAAAACTTGTATGGCAAGACCCAACTTTGGTACTACATTTTCTAAACAACTTAATAAAATTGCATAGGGCATAGCTACCCCGTGGATAATTAATCAACAACCCGGGCCAGTGCTCCTCATGAGTGTTGGTCCAACCTGTCAACCGCCGGTGGCCGCCAGGGGAAACTCTGCGATTGGCCTACCGGAAGTTTGGACAATCCGTCGTGTCCTGAGAACTAGATACGCGGCTCCTATCGGGTTTGTCGACACGTCGGGCGGTCTTGCTGGACTTGTTTTACCTTTCTCGAATGTCTTGCGCGAGGAATTCCGATTTTTCTTCGGGCTATCTCGAGGTTGCGGTTTTCCAGTGGAATTGCCTAGGAAGATCACGAGATTCGTGGTCGAGGTTATTCCCACGGCGTGTGGTTAGTTTGTGATGGATGAGTTGGAGCACCCCTGCAGGGTTAAATCTTTCGGAAAGCCGTGCCCGCGGTTACGTGGCAACTTGGAAATTTGTTTAACACCCGGTAATAGTAAACTTGAAGTAAACTCAATAAAATACACCAACTGTGTGTGTAACCGTGACTGTCTCTGCTCGTGAACATGAACCGAGAGAGAACATGGTGGGGTTATGATTGACATAAGTAGGTGTTCAGGATCACTTAGTGATCATGCTAGTTCACGTCCGTCTTACGTAGACCACCATATTTACATTCATGTTCTCGTAAGCTACCCACCAAATACATGCTTAGTGCTTGCTGCAGCCTCAGCACTTAACCTTTCCTGACCCAATGGCTTACATAGTTTCGGTACCCGGGTTATGAGATTGCTGAGTCCCTGTGGCTCACAGATTAGAACAATACAGGTACAGGTGTTGACGAGTACGTGTCAGATGATGTGTCGCAGCTCCAGTGGGAGTATGATGAAGAACGTGGTCGGATGTATGTTACGTATCCAGACGAGTAGGGAGCTTCGTGGCGGTGATCCTGGGATAGCAAGATAGTTTATCATTGCTTCTTTTATCGTTTGTTTTCATCCGTAGCCGGACCCTGCCTTTGGAATGATGTATGAATAATTTGTGTGGACTTGTAAGATAGCTTGTGGCGAGTGTAAGCCAACTCATATACTCATCTCTTCCTACATGTATGCAATGTTTTACTGTACTTGCGAACGACGAGATGCGCTTCTATCCCCGTCGAGGCTGCAAGCCTTAATAGCGATAGGACCGCATCTTGGGCGTGACAGCCGGCATATGGATGACGGCTGATAACTGAAATTTATTGAAGCCAAAAGCGTGTGGCGAGTTGATGATCTTCGCGACACTCATTGTATGTCCTTGGCGTTGATAACGCAACATGAACCCACGGAATGTTGAGATGACAGGTTATAAATGATCCCATATGATTTTTGTCAGTAATCCGGCCAGCGGTTCATCCCTACTGGTTGTTGAAGTTAACCAAAACGCAGTGGCGGTGACTTGCACGCCTAACCATTGAACCATCCGGTAGAGACAGAGGCTGATAATATATCATGACTTGCTTCAGAATTGTTGGAATAGACCGGATCGCAGGGCGGCGACTCATGAGCGTCCGTTGGGCGGCTTGAATGAGCAAGCACGGCACCAGCATGTCGATGTAGACCGGTCCGCAGGGCGGCGACTCATGAGCGTCCGTTGGGCGGCTTGAACGAGCAAGCACAGCACCAGCATGTCGATGTAGACCGGACCGCAGGGCGGCGACTCATGCGGGCGGGTGCTAGCGCAAGATGATGTTTGCACGAGCTCTATATCAGTGGCACAACGATCGCCCTTGCAGTGAATAATTGTCCTGCATAAAAAATATCGCCAGCTAGAGCAATTGTTCTCGAAATAATAAAAATGTACTAATGAAAATAGACTGGCTGGACTTCACCTGATACGCTTTGTTGGAAGTTATCAGCAGCGGGGTTGATGATGACTGCGATGGAGTTGAAGTCAACCGTGGGCGAGTCGAAGATACCCGCGATAATTGGTGTGTACCTGGAGGAATTTTGAGCTGACACACCTTTTTTTTTCAGGCACACCCCACTTCTTTTCTAACCAACCGGCTCCCACTTCACCCTCTTCCCCGCGTGGGCAGAACTGCCATTGCTGCCCACGGCAGAGGGATCGCGCGAAGGCCTGGGTGGAGCCGGGTGGAGCGGGGCAAGGGGGCGGAGCTGGCGGCGCGGGTTAGCCGGCCAGGAGCGGGAGGAGCGGAGGCCGCGACGGCGGGGTGGCGCAGATGGCAACCCGCCAGAGGCGGGCGGGCATGGCAAGGAGATGGGCCACGACGGCCGGGCGGCTCAGCGAGGCTGCGGCGAGGGGCAAGGCGGCGAGGCACGACTGCGGCCGGCGGTTGCGGAGGTGAGGCGGAGCCAGCGGCGGGGCGCAGTAGCAGCCGGAGGGTGCAGAGGCGAGACGGAGCCAACGGCGGGGCTCAGCAGTAGCCGGAGCGGCGAGCCGG
Organism: Elymus sibiricus; assembly: GCA_039707655.1. Taxonomy (NCBI): domain Eukaryota; kingdom Viridiplantae; phylum Streptophyta; class Magnoliopsida; order Poales; family Poaceae; genus Elymus; species Elymus sibiricus. The sequence continues at coordinate 372,798,267 of CM077669.1, forward strand.
CGTGCAGGGAGCAACAGCGGCTATCCGGCCGTGGCTACAGCGGCGGGCCGGGTTGGTGCCGTGGCAGAGCGAATTCAGCAAGGGGCGGCTCAGTGGTGGAGGCGACGCGAGCAGTGTGGCGATGGCGCAGCCAGGAGGAACGAGCACGCGGGAATGACCCGGTCAACGCTCGATGCGCACGGAGGGAGAGCCGCCGTTTCCCAAATGGACCATGCGCAGAACCGGCGATGGAGGAGCGCGCAGTACAGGAGTAGAGCAGCTACGGCGAAGGCGAAGCACGGCGACGCGGAGGCCGGATGCTATTGAGGCGGACGCTGGAGCGGAGCTGGTGCGCGGCTCGCAGCCAAGGGGCCGAGCAGAGGCCGGAGCAGCACGGCGAGAGATAGGTGGTCAACATCCGTTTCCGGATCGAGGCTGGTTTGTCCGATCCGTGACTGTATCCTCCTCGGCGCTGATCTTGTGGTTGATGCCTTTGATTTACTGCACTTTGATTCGGACACGGCCGCTGCACATACTGATACTAGAACGGAAATTCTTGATAGCTTTTACTCGGCGACTTGCAGCGGCGCCCGGATGTGCAAACCTAATTCTTTGTTGATCTCGGATACAACTTGGCTCTGTTGTACGCGCAGGGAAGTGTTGATGATGAACCCTATGTCTGTGCTGGTGAAAAATTGTAGGTGTCCATGTAACCGGTGCTATTGCGGCGAAATCTGAATCCTTAGCTCTTCGTCATCCAGCCGATCGTATGTCTCTCGATCTCGACTGATGAACTTGGAGTTGATGAAGATTCTTCCGTGCCGGCTCTTGCGGATCCGGCGAGCCGTAAGCTTCTCGATCCCTAGGAGAGATCCCTTCAAGAACACAACATCACCGTGCGCGTGGCCCCACGGTGGGCGCCAACTGTCGTGGTTTTGTCATGGCAAGATGTCCTCGTGAGAGAACTTAGGTGTGAGGCCAACGCAACTAGGTGGCAGCTTGAGAGGGGTTGGTCGGAATCAAGAGACGCGAGTTTACCCAGGTTCGGCCCCTCCGATGGAGGTAAAAGCCTACGACGTCCTGCTTTGTGTGTATTGATGATGAGGATGATCTTGATTACAAGGGTGCCGTAGTGCTACCTCTAATCTCAAGAGCCTCTAATCTGTCTATCTCTAATGACTTGAACTTCTCCCTCTAGGGGTGCTCTACCCCTCCTTATATAAGTGGAAGGGGTAGGTTTACATGTAGAGTCCTACTAGGAGTAGGATTAGGACTAGTCTCTCTTGAGTCCTAATCCGGGTCTTGTTTCTCTTGTAAGGGAATCCTTCCTCTCCTTTGGGCCTTCTCTGTGAGCCGCCTGGCGCCGGCTTACACGCTGGGCCTTGGGCCTGGTCGTCATGCGACCCGGTAATAGAGGTGACATATGAGCCGCCATACGATGGGCCGGGTCATACCTCCTGCCGGGTCACCAATGAGTCGCCAAGCTCGGCTGGCGCAGCAGTGAGTCGCCAAGCCCCGGCCGGGTCATACTTTAGGCCGGGTTATACCGCGGGGTAATATCCCCGACACCAGTAATAATAACCTCCTCAGGGGTATCTTCAGTTGCTGTTGGAGGATTGGGCGGATTAAAATTGTCTGCCGGAGTAGCCTCAACATTCATGGTGTCAGTGCTGACCGGCTCATACAGAGGAGGTAAGTCGGTCTGGACCTCCTGAGGATCTTCAGATTGATGAGCCTGAATTTCAGGAGCCGCCAGATCAGGAATCTCTGGCTCAAGTGCTTGAGGGTTAGTAGAAGACCCGTCAGTCTTCCTTTTCTTGGCCTTGCAGAATGAAGAGTACAGTATAAGGCATGGGCAGAGACAATAGTTTACTCAAACAGGCAAAATAACAAGAGGAATTTACCCAGGATTGATAACGAAGGGTGCTAGTTTGGATGCAGTAGAGTCGCCCGACGAAGGTGGCGACTCCTGATAAATCAAAACATAGGAATTAAAGGTTGATACATCAAGTCAAAACCTCCTTGAAGAATTGGAGCATTAAATACCTCGGTTGGTCGTTTGCGGGCGGCTAACTTATCCGATAAGCCGGCAACAAGCTCGCCACTCCCACTCCGGGTCTGACGCCTAGACTTGTGCTGAGTTTTCTTCAAAACAAAGTGAGGATCCAGATAAGCGTTCGGGTGTGAGAAGCTTACCATCCGAACAACCCACCTTCTTTTCAATGGGGGCAAGTTCTGAGTCGGAGGAAATAGAAATTACCTCAACATCGCCCGCACGGCTTGTCTCGACATCGCCCTAAGAAGAAGAGGCGTCAGCTAGATTCAATGAAATGTAAACAAAAGATAAAATTTACCTCTGATCGGGTATCAGTGGCAGCTGTTTCGTCCATTTGAGACGGCCCTTCTACAGCCGCCTTATTCTTCTTCTTACTTGGGGCGGCTTTGGGCTTATTAGCCGCAGTTTTGCTTCGTTTTCTGCCCCAAAAGGGAGACGTGGCCTGTAAAATTAACAATCAGAGCAAGCAGGCAAAGGGCTGAAAAGTCTGCTCGGAAAGCCGGTTTAAAAGTGTCAAAGGTTTTGTACCGGAGGAACCAGGTAAAGGGCATAGAAAGGCTTCAACCTGTCCTTGCTGCAAGTTTCTTTGTTTTCACCCAGCAATTTCTTCACGATCCGGTTTATCTCGCTAGCATCCAAGGAATAGTTGCTGTATCGTTGAGCGTCATCCAAGTCGCCGGAGTAAGCATACATCAAGTTGTTGCAAAGACTTAATGGCAAAATCCTCCAAGACACCCAACACCGGGTTAAGTCGACTCCAGTTAGCCCGTTGACTAGCAGAGCCCTCAACTTTGGATAAATAGGGGCATGTTGAGAACGCTCCTCTTGAGGAGCCCAACCAGGAAGTTCAAAATCCATGGGGAGGCGATTGGGTCTGTAACCCGGCAAGGGATTTTCATCAGCAGGGGCGGTGTTCCGACAATAAAACCAAGTCTTGTTCCACTCCTTAGGATGGCTTGGTAGGGTGGCAGCAGGAAAAAGGACGTCTTTTCATCTCTGGATTGAGACCCCGCCTAGTTCTAGGCTAGGGCCGTCCGTGCACTCGGTCTGCCGGTTCAAGTAGAAGAATTCCCTGAAGAGGGAGACGATGGGTTCCATTTGCAGATATACCTCACAAAACACTTGGAATTGGCAAAGGTTCGATATGGAGTTGGGACCCAGGTCTTGAGGATGAAGATGGAAGAAGTGCAAGACGTCCCGAAAGAATTTTGATCCGGGAGGTGAAAACCCCCTCTGAAGGTGATCCAAGAATATCACCACTTCTCCCTCCTCTGGTTTTGGGATTTCCTCTCCAAGGATAACCCGCCAGCCAACCACGTCTTGAGGCGGCAGAAACCCATGTTCCTCGTAATCTTTCAAGATAACCTCAGAAACTTGAGTGGGCACCTAGTTGCAGGTGGTGGTGGATTTTGACATAACGAGTTTCCTGAACAAAATAAAGAGACGACTTAGACATGCAGCTAAGGAGCAGACGGCTTAATTATCCACGATAAGTAAATTGCATGATGGAGCCAGCATCTAAACCTGGCAGTTTATTATGTGGCGGGTCACGTTTACAGTGACAAACCGGTCGGAACATACAGGCGACTTAAGCTACATCACTGGTTTACGTTTTCCTTGCTAAAGTGCGAGACAAACAAGTTTCCGCCGGAGCAGCAATGATTGTGGATCTAAGAATAGTTCCAAAAATCGAATATTTGCTAGCCCTAACGGAGAAGCAAAAAAGCAGTGGCAGTACGGTTCATCTAATGCTAAGAAGGGTTGAAGTATGTTATACACGAAACAGAACCAGTGTTTCCACTGATTTATTTTTGTGATTAAACTTGCGGGATCTACTCATGAAACCAGCGATGGTGATGAACCGAAGAAAAGTTATTGAACAACTCAAAGAACTTCGATGAACTACAATGGATCTAGGTCAGGGGAAATGACTTACTTGAGTGATCACTGGTGGCGGCGGGAACGTGCGGATATTTGCCCGGCAAGGAAGGAATCCCGCGACGGTCTTAGGAGTGGTCGCCGGAGACGAGGGGACAGCAGCGGTGGTGTGAGAAAACTCCGGGCTCGAGGAAGAAGAAGGAGCAAAGAGGCGAAGTGAAAAGTGAAAAGGGGACCCCCTGGTAAATATTTAAAGAGAGGGGGCCCGAAGAGGCAACTGACGAGCGCGACAATCGAGGAAATGGAGTAAATTTTGGGAAACGAAGATGCCTCGATTTTCGGGATAAACGGATACAGTCAGATTCGCCATGATGTCACTACTGGTTTCCCGAATTGATGGCGGATGACATCACAACGGACAAGCACTGAAGAAATGACAAGTCTGAAAACACTACAAACCGGCATTATGAGATCCATACAGGACACATGTTTGATAATGAGCTGCTAATGAAGAGAAGAAATTGACATGAATGTGTCGGCGTTCTGGGATCGGGGGTACCCAGACCTGCAAGCCTGCGGCCCAGCGCGTGGCCCACCTCGATGGCCCGGTAGGACCTGGCAACAAACCCCCCAGGACAAGACCCTTGCGAGGGCCCCAGCCTCGCGAGGAGAACGACGCCAAGACCTCCAGGGGAGCGGCCCCCCCAGGATGCTTCCCGAGGAGCGGAGATTCCTATGTAGTGCCCGGTCTCAGGAGGCTGCGATGACGTGAGCTATGACAATCAAGGTAGGCGGGCGCCAGCAGGTGCAGTAGAGACAGTTTCCTCTTTGGTGCTAAGGAGGCAAGGACAAACGCGGGTTCCCAAGTAACCCCTCAAAGGTTTCCGTTCTGGTGCAACAAGACCAAGACCACGGGCTCGGCAGGACGGATGTCATCACCGAGCCCACCTCTGCGTCACGCGAGGAGCTTTGCAGGTGAAGACCACCTTTAGTCAGGATAAGTTGTACCTCCTGTCCCCTTTAAAATTTGGCCGTTGTGGGATCCCTTCCCGCCCATGCAATAAGGGAAGAGGACCCATGCCACTATAAATAGGGACTAGCCTCCACCGTAGAGAGAGGGAGATCCACCCTCACCGAAGAGCCCTTGCGAGGTCGCTCAACCACTGTACCAGTTCATCCGCAAACCTCCTCGTGAGGCCAATCCACCAAAGCAGGAGTAGGGTTTTACACCGCGAGGTGGCCCGAACCTGGGTAAATCTCTCGTGTCCATCTTCTTGCGCTCTCATGCATCTTCGGCAGGGTCTGGCTGTGGAGCGGCAGGCTTGAGACTTGAACTGGTTGGGATCTTCGCACACGCCCCAGGGTTCAAACCTTCTTGGGTCTGCGGTGCCCGGATTCCGACATTTGGCGCGCCAGGTAGGGGCCTGTCGAAGCTCCATCTTCACCAACCGCGCTTCACCCTCGCCTCGTCGTCTCCATGGCGGACGTCGCTCCCAAGGCCCGGCAGCCCGCTGTCTGTGGGGGCGCCGTGTTTTCCATGACCGCGCCCGCGGTCGCTTGTATCCTCGGCGGGTCGCAGGTGCCCGCGTCCGGTCGTCATGTCAAGCAGTTTCTCCGCCAAGCGGGCGCAGCTCAGTCGTGGCTCGAAACCCCGCAGAGCAGGGCGGAGCCGGAGACCGGCATCACCTTTGACTCCAGGGACCATCCCGGGACGACGGTCGCTGCTGGTGCGCTCCCCATGCTGTGCACGCCCACCATCAGCAACATTGCGGTTACCAAGACCCTCATCGACGGCGGCGCCGGCCTCAACGTCCTTTCCATGGAGGCCTTCGACATGCTCCAGATGCCCTACGACCAGCTCGCGCCCTCCAGGCCCTTCTCAGGGGTGGTCAGAGGCTCCGCCACCCCCTTGGGGCAGGTGCACCTCCCAGTCACCTTTGGCACTCGCAACACTACTGCACCGAGCTGATTGACTTCGACGTCGCCCGCATCGGCCTCCCGTACAACGCCATCCTGGGATATCCGGCCCTCGCCAAGTTCATGGCGGTGACGCACCCATGCTACAACATCATCAAGATGCCTGGCAGCAGCGGCATCATCACCATGGCCGGAAACACCAAGGACGCGGTTTGGGCCCTCAAGCTCGTCTACAAGGCCGCAGCGGCCTCACGCCCTGACGCTGAGAGCATCGCGCAGGCTCCGGAGGACCCTCCGCGGGCTCCAAAAGCCGCACCTGCGAAGAAGAAGCAGCTGTTCTCTCAGGACCGAGCTGAGACGAAGCAGGTGTTTATTGACGACGGGAGCCCGGGCCACACCTTCACCATTGGCCCCGGCCTTCCCCCGGAGCAGGAGAAGGCACTGGTCAACTTCCTCCACGCAAACAATTACGTGTTTGCGTGGGAGGCATGCGACCTAGTAGGCGTCCCGAGGGAGGTGATCGAGCACCACCTAAGGGTGCGCCCCAATGCACGCCCGGTGAAGCAGAAAGCAAGACGGCAAGCTCAAGAAAAGCAAGTGTTCATCGTTCAGGAGGTCGGCAAGCTGCGGGAAGCTGGCGTGGTTCGGGAGGTATGGCACCCGGATTGGCTGGCCAACGCAGTGATTGTCCCCAAGAAGGGTGGGAAGGAACGCATGTGCGTCGACTTCACGAGCCTCAACAAGGCTTGTCCTCAGGACCCCTTCCCGCTCCCACGCATCGACCACATCGTGGACTCCACCGCCGAGTGCAATCTGCCATGCTTTCTGGATGCTTTCTCGGGTTACCACCAAATCAAGATGGCGGTTGAGGACGTCGAGAAGACGGCTTTTGTCGGCGTCCTGGGAACGGGGGTACCCAGACTTGCCTGCCTTCGGTCCAGGGTGTGGCCCACCTCGACGACCAAGTACGGCCCGACGCGGCCTCACTCAGCACAAGGACCTCGCGAGACCCCGAGCTCGCGAGGGAGACAGCGCCAAGACCCGCAGGGGAACAGGCCTCCCCAAGCCTCCTCCCGAGCGGCGGAGATTTCTACGCAATGCTCGACCTCAGGAGGCCAAGGATGACGCAAGGCGTGCCAGGCGGGCGCCAGCTCGCCAGAGAAGACAGTTTTCTCTTTCGTGCAGAGGAGGCAGGGGCGCACGCAGGTTCCCAAAGCATCCCCCAAAGGTTTCCCTTCTGGTGCAACGAGACCAAGACCCCGAGCCCCGCAGGACGGACGTCATCGCCGAGCCCACCTCTGCATCACCACCGACTACTTTGCAGGCGAAGACCACCTTTCGTCAGGATAAGATGTACCTCCTGTCCCCTTTCGAATTTGGCCGTTGTGGGATCCCTTCCCGCCATTTGCGATAAGGGAAGAGGACACGGGCCGCTATAAATGGGGGCTAAGCTGCTCTGTAGAGGGGGATCGAACAACACACCACCTCGAACGCACCCGCGAGGCAACTCACCACTGTACTAGTTCATCCACAAGCCTCCTCGTGAGGCAATCCACCAAAAGCAGGAGTAGGGTTTTACGCTTCGCAGCAGCCTGAACCTGGGTAAACTCTCGTGTGCTATCTTCTTCCTCGCCATCGAGCGGGGTCATCGCGTTGTGAGCTTGGATTGGTGAAGCTGTTGGGGATCTTCACACACGCCCCTGGGTTCGAACTTCGTAGGGTTTTGCGGAGCCTGAAATCCGACATTTGGCGCGCCAGGTAGGGGGCGTGTCGAAGCTTCCCCATCTGCGGCTGCAGTCGGGCCCCGATTCACCAGCTCCATGGCCGACGCGACCCCCGAGGCCGGGCAGCCCTTGGCGCGCGGCGCCGCCGCGGCTCCCGGGATCGACCCTGCGGTCGCCTGCATCCTTGGCGGATCGTAGGCGCCCGCCTCCAACCGCCAAGTCAAGCAGTTCCTCCGCCAGGCAAGCGCGATTCGGCCACGGTCCGAGACCCCGCAACATCGAACATGGCTGGAGATCGACATCACCTTCGGCCCCGACGACCACCCTAGAACAACGGCTACCGCCGGTACGCTCCCCATGCTGTGCACACCAACCATAAACAGCGTGGCCATCACCAGGACTTTCATAGACGGCGGGGCCAGCCTCAACGTCCTTTCCGTGGAGACCTTCAACGCGCTACAAGTGCCCCAAGGCCAGCTCACCCCTTCAAGGCCCTTCTCTGGGGTAGCCGGAGGCTCCGTCGCCCCCTTGGGGTGGGTGCGCCTCCCCGTCACCTTTGGCACCCGCTCCAACTACCGCACCGAGCAGGTCGACTTCGATGTAGCCCACATCCACCTCCCTTACAACGCGATATTCGGCTACCCCGCCCTCGCCCAGTTCATGGCGGCAACGCACCCGGGCTACAACATCATCAAGATGCCCGGGAGCGGCGGCATCCTCTCCGTCGCCAGAGACGCCAAGGACGCAGCCCACGCGCTCAAGCTCGCCTACAAAGCGGCGGCCGCGGCGTGCCCCGATGCTGGGGATGTCGCGTAGGCCACGGAGGGCATTGGGGACGTCGTCGACGTCGCGCCGTTGAAGAAGAAGCAGCTATTCTCTCAGAACCGGGCTGAGACGAAGCGGATGCCCGTAGACGACGAGAATCCTGGTCTTACCTTCACCATCGGCGTCGGCCTGCCTCAGGAGCAGGAAGAGGCATTGGTAGCCTTCATCCGCGCGAACAAGGATGCATTCGCGTGGACCGCTTCTGACCTGGTGGGGGTCCTGAGGGACGTGATCGAGCACCACCTCATGGTGTGTCCCAATGCATGCCCAGTGAAGCAAAAGGTGAGGAGGCAGGCTCAAGAGAAATAGGCATTCATCGCCCAGTAGGTTGGCAAGCTAAAGGAGGCCGGAGTTATCCGGGAGGTGCAGTACCCGGAGTGGCTCGCCAACCCGGTGGTCGTCCCGAAGAAGTGTGGGAAGGAGCGCATGTGCGTCGACTTCACGAACCTCAACAAGGCCTGCCCCCACCCGCTGCCGTGCATCGACCAGATCGTGGACTCCACCGCCGAGTGCGACCTTTTATGCTTCCTAGACGCTTTCTCGGGCTACCATCAGATCAAGATGGCGGTGGAAGATGTTGACAAGACAGCCTTCCTCACCATGTGCGGTGTGTTCTGCTACACGTGCATGCCCTTCGGGCTACGGAATGCCGGCGCAACCTTCCAGTGGATGATGCACATCGCCCTGGGGCAACAGCTCGGGAGGAACGCGGAAGCCTACGTCGACGACATCATGGTCAAGTCGCGGGAAGCCAAGACCTTAATCGAGGACCTGGAGGAGACGTTCGCCAGCTTGAGGCGGGTGAACCCGAGGCTCAACCTCGAGAAGTGTGTCTTCGGAGTCCCGTCGGCCAAACTGCTCGGCTTCTTGGTGTCGCACCGAGGGATCGAGGAGAACCCGGAGAAGGTCAAGGATATAAGCAAGATGAGTCCGCCTCAGACCCTCAAGGAAATGCAGAAGCTGGCGGGCTGTGTGACCTCCTTGGGACGTTTCATCTCGAAGCTTGGTGAGCGGGCCCTGCCGTTCTTCAAGCTCATGAAGAGGAAGGGCCCCTTCGAATGGACTCCGGAGGCGGACGTGGCATTCGAGGACCTCAAGCAGTACCTCAGGAGTCTACCAGTAATGGTGGAACCTCGCCCCCGGGAGCCCCTACTGCTATACCTGGCTGCCACCCCGCACTCCGCCAGAGCTGCGCTTGTGGCAGTCAGGGAAGAGCGTGCCGGCACGCGCGCTACGCCTTCAGGCGCAGGCGGGCTCCCGGGCAAGAAGCAAGGTGGCTCACACGACGCCAAGGAGCCTTCACCTCCCCAAGACGATGCTCCTGAGGCCTCAGTCGCCCCGGCGACCCCCGAGACGCCCGGGCCTCATGAGCCCGTAGCGGAGAGGGGCGGTGCGCAAGGCCTCTCCCTCATCGAGCATCCGGTGTACTACGTCAGTACCGTGTGGCGGGACACACCCTCGCGCTACCCTATGCAGTAAAAGCTCTTGCTCGCACTCCTTGTCGCCTCAAGAAAACCGCGCCATTACTTCCGGGGGCATCCCATCAAGGTCGTCTCTGCGTACCCCTTGGAGAAAGTGCTGCGCAACCCCAACGCAACAGGGAGGGTGGCAGAATGGAACATCGAGCTGCAGGCTTCAATATAGAGTTCAGCACAACCAGGGTCATCAAGGGGGCAGCCCTGGCGGACTTTGTAGCCGAATGGACGGACGCTCCCGGCCGGGGGCTGGACGAGGGCCAGTCCCTTGCCCCCGGCGATGAGGCGCCTGAGGGTTGGATCATGCACTTCGATGGGGCCTTCGCGCATAGGGGAGCAGGGGCCGGAGTTGTACTCGTCTCCCCGGCCAGGGACAAGCTCTACTACGCCGTGCAACTCTGTTTCCAACGTGGTGAGAAGGTCTCCAACAACATCGCGGAGTACGAGGGCTTAATCGCCGGCCTCAAGGCTGATACGTCTCCAACGTATCTATAATTTATGAAGTATTCATGCCATGTTTACAATAATTTTACATGATTTTGGTATGATTTTATTAGAACTAACCCGGACTGACGCTGTTTTCAGCAGACCTACCATGGTGTCGTTTTTTGTGCAGAAATAAAAGTTCTCGGAATGGGCTGAAAATTTACGGTGATTTTTTATGGACCAAAAGAGACCCCCGAAGCACCGGAGCTGGGCCAGGAAGTGACCGAGGAGGTCACAAGCCTGGGGGCACGCCCCCCCTAGGGCGCGCCCCCTGGCTTGTGGACTCCTCGAGCACCCCCTTGACGTGAGACCGACGCCAAAAATTCCTATAAATACCAAAACCCCCAGAAAGAAACCTAGATTGGGAGTTCCGCCTCCAGAAGCCTTTGTAGCCATGAAAAACCAATCGGGAGCCCGTTCCGGCACCGTGCCGGAGGGGGAAACCATCACCGGAGGCCATCTTCATCATCCCGGCGGTCTCCATGACGAGGAGGGAGTAGTTCACCCTCGGGGCTGAGGGTATGTACCAGTAGCTATGTGTTCGATCTCTCCCTCTCTCGTGTTCTTGAGATGACACGATCTTGATGTACCGCGAGCTTTATTGATATAGATGAATCATATGGAGTTTTCCCCTCTCTATCTTCTTGTGATGAATTGAGTTTTCCCTTTGAAGTTTACTTATCGGATTGAGTCTTTAAGGATTTGAGAACACTTGATGTATGTCTTGCGATGGGATATCTGTGGTGACAATGGGATGTTCTATTGATCCACTTGATGTATGTTTTGGTGATCAACTTGCGGGTTCAGTGACCTTGGGAATCTATGCATAGGGGTTGGCACACGTTTTCGTCTTGACTCTCCGGTAGAAACTTTGGGGCACTCTTTGAAGTTCTTTGTGTTGGATTGAACATGATGAATCTGAAATTGTGTGATGCATATCGTATAATCAAGCCCATGGGTACTCGTGGTGACATTGGAGTATCTAGGTGACATTAGGGTTTTGGTTGATGTGTATCTTAAGGTGTTATTTTAGTATGAACTCTAGGGCTGTTCGTGACACTTATAGGGATAGCTCATACGATTGATCGGAAAAGATAACTTCGAGGTGGTTTCGTACCCTACAATAATTTCTTCGTTTGTTCTCCGCTATTTGTGACTTTGGAGTGAACTCTTTGTCGCACGTGAGTGATTTACATATGATTCAACTATGTCAGTATTGTTGAGAGAACTTGCACTAGTGAAAGTATGAACCCTAGGCCTTGTTTTCAAGCATTGCAATGCCGTTTTTGCTCACTTTTGTTACTTGCTACCTTGCTGTTTTTATATTTTCAGATTACAAAAACCTATATCTACCATCCATATTGCACTTGTATCACCATCTCTTCGCCGAACTAGTGCACCTATACAATTTACCATTGTATTGGGTGTGTTGGGGACACAAGAGACTCTTTGTTATTTGGTTGCAGGGTTGTTTGAGAGAGACCATCTTCATCCTATGCCTCCCATGGATTGATAAACCTTAGGTCATCCACTTGAGGGAAATTTGCTACTGTCCTACAAAACTCTGTGCTTGGAGGCCCAACACGAGTCTACAAGAAGAAGGTTGCGTAGTAGACATCAAGCTCTTTTCTGGCGCCGTTGCCGGGGAGGTGAGTGCTTGAAGGTATATCTTTAGATCTTGCAATTGAATCTTTTAGTTTCTTGTTTTATCACTAGTTTTGTCTATAAAAGAAAACTACAAAAAAAATGGAATTGAGGTTGCCTCATATGCTTCATCTTTTTAATGTCTTCGTGAAAATGATGGAAAGGAAAATTGTGCTCAAGTGTTAGAAGAAGAAGTTATTAAAATGTTTGGCACTAAATCTTTGAGTGATGAGCATGATTGCAATGTTGTTAGTATGAATTCTCTGAATATCCAAGATGTTAATGATATGCAAAGCTACAAGCTTGGGGATGCTATGTTTGATGAATATGATATTTTTAGTCCCCCAAGTTTTGATGAGCAAAACTATTATGATGATGGCATGCCTCCTATCTATGATGATTATTGTGATGACATGTATGCTATAAAGAGTGATAATAACCATGAAACTTGTCATCATAATTTTAATATTCAAAGTGGTTATGTCAATCAAGTATCTCATGATAGTTATTTTGTTGAGTTTGCTCCCACTATTATGAATGAGAAGAAAATTGCTTATGTGGAGAGTGACAAATTTTCTATGCTTGTGGATCATGAAGATAATGCTTTATGTGATAGTTATGTTGTGAAATTCCTTCATGATGCTACTGAAAATTATTATGAGGGAGGAACATATGCTTGTAGGAATTGCAATAATATCAAGTTTCCTCTCTATGTGTTCAAAGTTTTGAAGTTATGCTTGTTTTGCCTTCCTATGCTAGTTGATTCTTGCTCCCATAAATTGTTTGCTCACAAAATCCCTATGCATAGGAAGTGGGTTAGACTTAAATGTGCTTGTCATGAGATTCATGATGCTCTCTTGCATGTTTCAATTACTATTCCTATGTGACCATCATTTAAATCATCATGCCTAGCTAAAAGGCATTAAAGAAAAGCGCTTGTTGGGAGACAACTCAACACTTTTACTTTCTATTTTTGTGTGTTCACATGATTAAGCTACTGTAGTAATCATGTTTTGTGCCTTTTATTTCAATAAAGTGCCAAGTAAAGCCTTTGGGATGACTCACAAGATGAGTAAAATTGATGCTGAACCAAAACAGAAACTTTTGACTCCAGTACAGGAATTTTCATTTTTTACTGGAGCGTGATAATGATCTGAAATTTTTAAAAAGTCTTTATATACAAAGTCTTCAGGTTTTCCTAATTTTTCAGAATTTTTAGAGACAGGGAAGTATGGTTACACTACAGATCTTCACAGACTGTTCTGTTTTTGATAGATTCTGTTTTGCATGCATAGTTTGCTTGTTTTAGTGTTTCCATAGCTTATATTTAGTGGTATAAATTATGGGAATAATATAATACAGTAGGTATCATGTGGAAACAATTATGAATCTTGTCTTGACAGTACCTAAGTGAATGATCTTTGTTTATTATACTAACCCATCTCACGAAGTTCCGTTAAGTTTTGTGTGATTGAAGTTTTCAAGTTTTGGGTGAGACACCGATATGAGGAGAATAAGGAGTGACAAGAACCTAAGCTTGGGGATGCCCAAGGCACCCTCAAGGTAATATCCAAGGAAGACTCAAGCGCCTAAGCTTGGGGATGCCCCGGAAGGCATCCCCTCTTTCATCTTCAACACTATCGGTATATCTTACTTGGAGCTATATTTTTATTCGTTACATAATATGAGTTTTGCTTGGAGCATCATTTTATTTTGTTTTTTTTCTCTTAGGTGTTATTTATAATCTTGTTTTTCAATAAAAATTTCCAAGAATTGCCTTTAGGATGCTTGCATTGCATGTTTGATGTGTGCTGTGTAAAAACAGAAACTTTTGCTGTAGTGTTTGAATTTTCATATTTTACTGGAACGTGGTAAGTTTCTGAAATTTTTACAGTGTTTTCATATAAATTATTTAGCATGTCCTAAATTTTCATAATTTTTTTAGTTACAGAAGTACACTGGTTTAATAGATTTCTACAGACTGTTCTGTTTGGACAAATTGCTGTCATAGTTTTGTTATCTACTTATTCTATAGTTTCCATAGCCTATATTGGTAGATATAAATTGTGGAAACGATAGTAAACAGTATATGATGTTTGAAAATTATTGTGCAACTTGTCTTGGCAGTACATGAAGTGTTGATTTGTTCTTATGTGTACTAACCTATCTCACGAGTTCTTTTCGAGTTTTGTGTGGATGAAGTTTTTGAGAATAGGTGAAACCATGATATGAGAGGATTGAACGAGATACAAAAGCTCAAGCTTGGGGATGCCCAAGGCACCCCAAGTAAATATTTCAAGAAGTCTCAAGCATCTAAGCTTGGGGATGCTACGCATCCCACCTCTCTTCATCAACAATTATCGGTTAGCCTATGTTGAGCCTAAATTTTTATTCGTTCACATGATGCGTGCTATTCTTGGAGTGATAATTTTCTTTTGCTTGCTGTTTAATAAAATACTTAAGATCTGAAATTCTTAGATGAGAGAGTCTCCTCATAGTTATTTAATTGTTGACTACTCATTGATCTTCACTTATATCTTTTTGGAGTAGTTTGCCATTCACTCTCGTGCTTCACTTTTATCCTATGAGTAAATGGTTGAATGAATTGAATTTCATAAATCTGAAAGTAAATATGCTTCATATACTTATCCCATGGGGAGTAATGACTTCACACATAATAAGTATAGGTGGTAAAATTTATTGAAAGTTAGCAAACACCGTAGTGGTCACTTGAACAATTCATGAAAGAATATTGAAGGAAGAGAGATTCCACATATAAATATACTATCTTGGAAATCTTCTATGATTGTGAGCTCATTAATTATTTTCAAACTCGAGCAAATTAGTTAAAATTGGACAAGGAAGACAACTTAATGAGTTATGTTTGGGTATATTTGTATAGAAGTTATATTGTTATGGATCCTCCAACATGTGGTGCTTGCTTCCACCTCATACTAGCCAAAACTTCCGCACTAAGTAGAAATACTACTTATGCATCCAAACACCCTTAAACCCAAAGTTGTTTCATATGAGTCCACCATACCTACCTATATGCGGTATGTACCCGCCGTTCCAAGTAAATTTGCATGTGCCAAACTCTAAACCTTCAAATAATATTCTGTTTTGTATGCCCGAATCGCTCATATAGTGACTAGGGGCTGTCAGTATCTTCCATGCTAGGTGGGTGATTCTCACGATATGTGTTGATTCACTATCATTCACAAGAAAGTGGCTGGTATTTGGGATGCCCAGTTCCATGCTCAAAAATCAAATCAAAATATAATGAAACAAAACTCCCCCAAGATTGTTGTTTGTATGGACGGTACCCGTGGATTCGGCTCGCCGTGGAGTGTGATTGATTGGTGGAGGGGGAGTAAAAACTTTACCATTCTGTTTGGGAACCGCCTATAATGTATCTAGCATGGAAGATACCGAGATCTCTCGGTTGTTATTTTGACAATGAAAGCATACCGCTCAAAATTATTATTCATCCCTGTTTTAAAAGCTCAAGCTCTGGCACCTCTGTAAATCAATGCTTCCCTCTGGGAAGGGCCTATCTTTTACTTTCTAGTACTTACCTTTATGCAAGAGTCATGGTGATCTTCACCACTTCCTATATTTCGCCTTTTTCTCTTGGCAAGCGTCATGTGTTGGGGAATGATCTAGACATATATATCCACACAAATATATTTGATCATGAATTATTATTGTTGACATTTATCTATATGATAAATAAGTTGGGAGGCGAAACATTAAGCCCCTATCTTTCTCTGTGTTCGATGGATGCTATTTGTTCTAAAAATATGCTTTGAGTGTCAATAATCATGGAAGACTATATGATAGTGGAGTATGTGGAATTTGCTAAATCAAAGCTCTTACATAGACCCTTCCTGAAAATAAGATGAATTGCAATTGTTCGATGACTAGGAATATGGTTTGTTAGTTTTCAAGAAACTTTCTGGTCTATACTTTAACATGTGAATAGCTTGTTACTTGATCATGAGAAGTTTTATGAGATGAGCTACTGTTTATGGTTTATATTGATGCTAGAAAAAGTGATTGGAATTATCATTGATCAAACTTGTGCACTTGCTAGCATTCACACTTCATAAATTATTTCTTTTATCATTTACCTACTCGAGGACGAGCAGGAATTAAGCTTGGGGATGCTGATACGTCTCCAACGTATCTATAATTTATGAAGTATTCATGCCATGTTTACAATAATTTTACATGATTTTGGTATGATTTTATTAGAACTAACCCGGACTGACGCTGTTTTCAGCAGAACTACCATGGTGTCGTTTTTGTGCAGAAATAAAAGTTCTCGGAATGGGCTGAAAATTTACGGTGATTTTTTATGGACCAAAAGAGACCCCCAAAGCACCGGAGCTAGGCCAAGAAGTGACCGAGGAGGTCACAAGCCTGGGGGGCGCGCCCCCCCTAGGGCACGCCCCCTGGCTTGTGGACTCCTCGAGCACCCCCTTGACGTGAGACCGACGCCAAAAATTCCTATAAATACCAAAACCCCCAAAAAGAAACCTAGATCGGGAGTTCTGCCGCCAGAAGCCTCTGTAGCCACGAAAAACCAATCGGGAGCCCGTTCCGGCACCCTGCCGGAGGGGGAAACCATCACCGGAGGCTATCTTTATCATCCCAGCGGTCTCCATGACGAGGAGGGAGTAGTTCACCCTCGGGGCCGAGGGTATGTACCAGTAGCTATGTGTTTGATATCTCTCTCTCTCGTGTTCTTGAGATGACATGATCTTGATGTACCGCGAGCTTTATTGATATAGATGAATCATATGGAGTTTTCCCCTCTCTATCTTCTCGTGATGAATTGAGTTTTCCCTTTGAAGTTTACTTATCGGATTGAGTCTTTAAGGATTTGAGAACACTTGATCTATGTCTTGCGATGGGATATCCGTGGTGACAATGGGATGTTCTATTGATCCTCTTGATGTATGTTTTGGTGATCAACTTGCGAGTTCCGTGACCTTGGGAATCTATGCATAGGGGTTGGCACACGTTTTCGTCTTGACTCTCCGGTAGAAACTTTGGGGCACTCTTTGAAGTTCTTTGTGTTGGATTGAACATGATGAATCTGAAATTGTGTGATGCATATCGTATAATCAAACCCATGGGTACTCGTGGTGGCATTGGAGTATCTAGGTGACATTAGGGTTTTGGTTGATGTGTATCTTAAGGTGTTATTTTAGTACGAACTCTAGGGCTGTTCGTGACACTTATAGGGATAGCTCATACGATTGATCAGAAAAGATAACTTTGAGGTGGTTTCGTACCCTACAATAATTTCTTCGTTTGTTCTCCGCTATTTGTGACTTTGGAGTGAACTCTTTGTCGCACGTGAGGGATTTACATATGATTCAACTATGTCAGTATTGTTGAGAGAACTTGCACTAGTGAAAGTATGAACCCTAGGCCTTGTTTTCAAGCATTGCAATACCGTTTTTGCTCACTTTTGTTACTTGCTACCTTGCTGTTTTTATATTTTCAGATTACAAAAACCTATATCTACCATCCATATTGCACTTGTATCACCATCTCTTCGCCGAACTAGTGCACCTATACAATTTACCATTGTATTGGGTGTGTTGGGGACACAAGAGACTCTTTGTTATTTGGTTGCAGGGTTGTTTGAGAGAGACCATCTTCATCCTACGCCTCCCACGGATTGATAAACCTTAGGTCATCCACTTGAGGGAAATTTGCTACTGTCCTACAAAACTCTGCGCTTGGAGGCCCAACACGAGTCTACAACAAGAAGGTTGCGTAGTAGACATCAAAGGCCGCAGCCGCCTTGGGGATTGAGCGCCTCACCATCAAGGGCGACTCCCACCTCCTCGTCAAGTTCTCCAACAAGGAGTATACGCCTAAGGACGAGCACATGGAGGCATACTTGGAAGAGGTACGTAAGATTGAAAAATGTTTCCAGGGCTTGGAATTGCAGCACATCCCGTGCGGCGCGAACAAGGAGGCCGATGACATCGCCAAGAGGGCATCGCGCCACGAGCCTCAGGAGCCGGGCGTCTTCGAGGAGCGGCTCTTCAAACCATCCACGGCACCATCAACCGGGGACCAGGCGCCGCGGAGTGGAGAGTTACCCCCAGCACCACCCTCAGGGGCTCCACCTTGCGGTCCGGCCTCAAGAGCCCGACTGCTCCTGGCGCTGGATCCCCAAGTCGACGACTGGACACAGGAGTTCAGGGCGTACCTGCTTCACGGCACACTGCCGGAAAAGGAGGAAGACGCGGAGCGTGTGGTACGACAGGCCACAGCTTATTGTCTGCGGGACGGCGAGCTGTACCGCAGGCGCTCGAATGATGTCGCGTTGCGGTGCTTATCCAGAGAACAGGGGTGTGAGCTGCTGGCCGACATCGATGGAGGAGACTGCGGACACCACTCCTCGTCACGCACCCTTGTAGGGAAGGCGTTTCGCACCGGCTTCTACTGGCCCACGGCGCTCAACGATGCCACCGAGCTAGTCCGGTCCTGTGAGGCCTGCCAGTTCCATGCCAAGCAGATTCATCAGCCCGCGCAGGGCCTCCAGACCATCCCGCTCTCCTGGCCCTTCGTGGTCTGGGGGCTGGATATACTGGGGCCCTTTCCACAAGCAGTAGGCGGGTACCGCTACCTCTATGTCGCCATCGACAAGTTCACCAAGTGGGCGGAGGTGGAACCCGTCCGCACCATTCCCGCCGGATCGGCCGTCAAGTTCATCAGGGGCATCGTGAGCCGCTTCGGCGTCCCCAACCGCATCATCACCGATAACGGTTCGCAATTCAGAAGTAACCTCTTCTGGACCTATTGCGCTAACCTTGGAACGCAGATATGCTACGCCTCAGTGGCACACCCGCGAAGCAACGGTCAGGTAGACCGTGCCAACGCGGAGGTCCTACGGGGCCTCAAGGCGAGGAGCTTCAAGAAGAAGCTTGAGGCATGCGGCAGGGGTTGGGTCGATAAGCTTCGGTCCGTGTTGTGGTCTATCCGCACCACCGCGACTAAGCCCACCGGCGAGACCCTGTTCTTCCTCGTCTACGGAGCCGAAGCCGTCCTTCCACACGAAGTCAAGCACCGATCCCCGTGGGTCTTGGCATTTGACGAGGAGCGTCAGGATGCCTCACGGGGGACGGACCTCGTGCTCGGGGAGGCCCGTCGTCAAGCCTCGCTCCGAGCTGCGAGGTACCAACAAGCACTGTGGCGTTACCATTGCCGTAACATCCGCCCCAGGACCCTTGAGGTCGGAGACCTCGTCCTGAGGCGGGTCCTTTCCAGGGAAGGCTTGCACAAGCTCTCGCCCATTTGGGAAGGCCCGTTCAAGGTCGTTCGCGTCTCCAGACCTGGCACCGTGCGTCTGGAGACTCAGGACGGAGTCCTCAGCCAGAATGCCTGGAACATCCAGCACCTTCGCAAGTTCTACCCGTGACACTCTCACGTAATAATGAGTGGGCTGTATACGCCCGGAGCCCCCCGAGGACGCGGAGGGGTTCCCACCCACGCCCAAGTGGAAGCCCCATGCTCCGTGCTGGCGGACAACACTGTCCTCCAATGACTATGCCCACGCAACGTGGATGCCCTACGCTCCGCGCTGGGGGAAGACGAAGACTAGCCTAGGTGCCGGACGTGGCTGTTCTTTGCTTTTCTTGTGTTCGAATTTGCCGTTTTCCTGGAACAAAATCCGAGGTTTTTATTGACTCTATTTAAAGGAAAAGGGGCAGGAATTTTTTCTTGTTGCAGTCCTCTCTCTTGAAATTTCTTCCTCTGAGATAACGCCTGCCAACTTCTCCCTCCCACGCCCCACGAGCGGGGGCTACTGGCACGGTGCACACACCTCGCCAAGGCCTTGGCGTCCTGGTCCCCATGTGGCCTTGGCGTCCTGGTCCTCGCGTGGTGCTCTCGAGCGAGCTAGCAGGCGCGCGTCGCCTCACCCTCGCTCGGGGGCTCCACCGCGGCTGGGTGAGCTATCTTAAAAACCCATGGAGGCTCACGCCCCCTGGGACAAGAACCGGCAGAAAGGATTGGTTGCCGCTTGAACGTCAAGGGAGGCTCCTGAGCATCGCGCCCCGAGAGCCTCACCGATCGCGTGGCTCCTCGCTCGCTCTTTGGTCTCGTCCTGGTGATCCGGACGCCCCAATGGCGGTCGAGGCCCCGCCCCTTTGGTCTCGTCCTGGTGATCCGGACGCCCCAACGGTGGCGAGGCATGCACGGGATCGGGCCCTGCCGACGTAGAGCGCCGCTTGAGCGTCAAAGGGGGCTCCTGAGCATCGCGCCTCAGGAACCTCACTGATCGCGTGGCTCCTCGCTTGCCCTTGGTCTCGTCCTAGTGATCCGGACGCCCCAATGGCGGTCGAGGCCTTGCCCCCTTTGGTCTCGTCCTGGTGATCCGGACGCCCCAACGGTGGCGGGGCATGCACGAGATCGGGCCCTGCAGACGCAGAGTGCCGAAAGGGCCCCCCCAAACCGCCTCACTCGCAGGAAGGAGGAACCTCCCCAAGCTCTCCAAGTGCCACTGGCTCACTAGGCGCCACTGCCAAACCTCACGACGCGGAAGCCCGCCGTGGACGCATCAAGCTAAGTACTCTAACCACAATCAAAGGGAAGCCTCGGTTAGCAGTAACGCAGTGACCGTAATACGTAATGAGAGTGCTAATAAAAGGGCGCAAGCGCCAAAGTTCGTCACACACCCGGAAGGCCCCCCCATGATTTTTGATTACAGGCAGAGGAAAAGAGAAGAAGGTGAAGGAGCCCCCTTCCCGGGGGCTACCGCTCCTGAGGCCCCGGCCCCGGCACTCAGTCGAAGTCCTCCTCCTCCTTGATGGCGCCGTGGTGGCACGTCGGCGTGGCCGCTTCCCAGGCAGAGGAGCGGCGCCGCCGTGGCTGGCTTCCCCCCGTAGTCCGGGTGCGCCGGCGTGGCAGGGCGTCGTAGCTCTCGTCACTCGGGCACCCCTCGGAGGAGGTATCGCTGCTACTGGAAGCATGGCGGCCGTTGCCAAGGGCAAGCTCACCTCCAAGATCGCCGCTGCCGCCGCCCTCCGGGCAGCACTCGAAGCGCCTACCATCCTCACCGAAGATCTTGACGAAAAGCGTCGCGGTGCCGCCGCGCTTGAACTGGAGTGTGGGCTTCCCCTCCAGGCCGTGGGCGCGGGAGAAAGTCTGCCACCCGCGGCTCAAGAAGGCGTTGCCTGCGGGGGTAACCTCAACCTCCACCCACAACGCGCCGCTACAACAACCGTCGGCCTGCAGCCACAGACCTGCGGGCGCGTCAACCGACAACGTCTCCGCGAAGGAGCGCGGGAGCTGCAACCAGGAGCTCGCTGGCTTCTCCACCGGCACCAGGAACTCCAGGCCCGCGTCGGCCGTGCGGGCTTGCGGACGCGGCGGCCGAGCACCGACTGCAGGTTTCCCTCCCCAGCAACTGCCGCCGTGCCCGCCGCCTATGGCCGCGCCAGCGGAAGCGCCGGACCCCACCGAGGGGCGCCCACGCCCACAGGGCGCCGCCGGTGACGTCCCAGTATACTTGCGAGGGCGACCCCTGCTCCTCTTGGGAGGTTGTTGGTCCGGCACCCCCTGACAGGCCTTTCCCTTCTCGGCGGCGGAGAACCTCCTCACCGGCGTCATGATGGGGGAGATGCAAGACGAAGGCGGGGGAGCAAGGAGTAGGAATGGGCTGGGGGTTCAGTTCCCCCCCCGCCCATTTATAGCTGGATGAAGGCCAACCGGCGTCTCCCCTATCCCGGGTAATGATGGCCCCGCAACGTGCGCCGGTTGTAGGTCAGACGGAGCGGTTGCCGAGGCGTCGTGGGGAGTGGAGGCGCCGTGCACTCCTCGGACAACGTGTGCCAGACTTGATCGGCGTGCTACCCTGCCTCAAGTCGTTTCATCAGCTCCCGTCGGGTCACATCCGCGTGGCCTGAAGGGGGAGAGACCACGGGGAGATAGCCGCATTCAAGGAAGGCAATGATGGCCGGGGAGGCACGCAGGCTTCGCGTCAGCTCAACTCAGGGCGGTTCCCGACGTCTTCGGGGAGCCGAGACGCCCACATATCACTGTGCGCCACGCGTCAAGTTGGGCCCGCAGGCGGTTGGGGCCCGCGGCGCTTTGGGTCATCTTCAATGGCTTCGGCCAGAAGCCAAGTCGAGCGTGCCTTGGGCCCGGGGGATACTGTCGGCGTCCTGGGAACGGGGGTACCCAGACTTGACTGCCTGCGGCCCAGGGCTTGGCCCACCTCGACGACCAAGTACGGCCCGGCGCGGCCTCACTCAGCACAAGGACCTCGCGAGACCCCGAGCTCGCGAGGGAGACAGCGCCAAGACCCACAGGGGAACAGGCCTCCCCAAGTCTCCTCCCGAGCGGCAGAGATCTCTACGCAACGCTCGACCTCAAGAGGCCAGGGATGACGCAAGGCGGGCCAGGCGGGCGCCAACGCGCCAGAGAAGGCAGTTTCCTCTTTCGTGCAGAGGAGGCAGGGGCGCATGCAGGTTCCCAAAGGTTTCCCTTCTGGTGCAACGAGACCAAGACCCCGAGCCCCGTAGGATGGACGTTATCGCCGAGCCCACCTCTGCATCACCACCGACTACTTTGCAGGCGAAGACCACCTTTCGTCAGGATAAGATGTACCTCCTGTCCCCTTTCGAAGTTGGCCGTTGTGGGATCCCTTCCCGCCATTTGCGATAAGGGAAGAGGACCCGAGCCGCTATAAATGGGGGCTAGGCTGCTCTGTAGAGGGGGATCAAACAACACACCACCTCGAACGCACCCGCGAGGCAACTCACCACTGTACTAGTTCATCCACAAGCCTCCTCATGAGGCAATCGACCAAAAGCAGGAGTAGGGTTTTACGCTTCGTAGCGGCCCGAACCTGGGTAAACTCTCGTGTGCTATCTTCTTCCTCGCCATCGAGCGGGGTCATCACGCTGTGAGCTTGGAGGGGTGAAGCTGTTGGCGATCTTCGCACACGCCCCTGGGTTCGAACTTCGTAGGGTTTTGCGGAGCCCGAAATCTGACAGCTTTCCTCTCTCCGTGCGGCGTGTACTGCTACGTGTGCATGCCCTTGGGGTTGCGGAACACCGGTGCGACCTTTCAACGGCTGATGCGCATTGCCCTGGGGCAGCAGCGCAGGAAAAATGTGGAGGCGTACGTTGATGACATCGTGGTCAAGTCGCGAGAGGCGAGGACCCTGATCGAGGATCTGGAGGAGACGTTCGCCAGCCTACGTCGAGTGAACCTGAAGCTCAACCCTGAAAAGTGCGTTTTTGGGGTCCCGTCCGGCAAGCTACTCGGTTTCTTGGTGTCGCACCGAGGGATCGAGGCAAACCCCGAGAAGGTCAAGGCAATCGGGAAAATGCGCCCCCCTCAAACTCTCAAGGAGATGCAAAAGCTGGCGGGATGCGTGACCTCCTTGGGACGCTTCATCTCCAAGCTGGGCGAGTGCGCCCTCCCATTCTTCAAGCTCATGAAGAGGAAGGGCCCCTTCGAGTGGACCCCTGAAGCAGACGCAGCTTTCGAGGACCTCAAGCGGTACCTCACAAGCCCACCCATCATGGTGGCGCCTCGTCCCCATGAGCCCCTAGTGCTATAATTGGCGGCCACCCCTCACTCGGCTAGCGTGGCGCTCGTGGCAGTCCGAGAGGAGTGCGTCGGTGCAAGCGCGAAGCAAGGCAGCCCGTGCATGGCCGCACAACGCTCACCACATTAGGATGGCGCTCCTGAGGCCCTCGTCACTCCACCAACCCAGGAGGCACCCAAGTCCCTTGCGCTTCATGAGGAGCAGGGCGATGCCAACTCCTTGTCCCTCGTCGATCACCTGGTGTACTACGTCAGCATTGTGCTGCGGGATGCGCGTGCGCGCTACCCCATGCAGCAGAAGCTCCTGCTCGCACTCCTCATCGCCTCAAGGAAGATGCACCACTACTTCCAGGGCCACCCCATCAAGGTCATCTCCGCATATCCCCTGGAGAAGGTGCTGCGCAGCCCCAACGCTGTTGGAAGAGTTGCGGACTGGAACATCGAGCTGCAGGCCTTCCACCTGGAGTTCAGCACCACCAGGGTCATCAAGGGCGCAGCCCTCGCTGACTTTGTGACGGAATGGACAGACGCTCCGGACAGGGGGCTGGATGAGGGCCAGTCCCTCGTGCCTGGCGATGAGGCGCCCGACGGCTGGGTCATGCACTTCGACGGAGCCTTCGCCCGGCGGGGCGCGGGGGCTGGAGTAGTGCTCATCTCCCCGACACAGGACAAGCTTTACTACGCCGTACAACTCTGCTTCCAACATGGCGAGAAGGTCTCCAACAACATCGCGGAATACGAGGGCTTGATCGCCGGCCTCAAGGCCGTGGCCGCTCTGGGGGTCAAGAGTGTCACCATCAAGGGCGACTCCCAGCTCCTCGTCAACTTCACCAACAAGGAGTACACGCCGACGGACGAGCACATGGAGGCATACTTGGAAGAGGTACATAAGATTGAAAAGCGTTTCCAGGGCTTGGAATTGCAGCACGTCCCGCGTGGCGCGAACAAGGAAGCAGACGAAATCGCCTGGAGTTTTTGAAGAGAGGCTCTTCAAGCCGTCCACGGCACCCCCGGCCGCAGGCCGGGCGTCGCTTCAGGAGGAGCTGCCACCGGCCCCGCCCTCAGGCGCCCCGGCCTGTGGTCCGGCCTCGGGAGCCCGCCTGTTTCTGGCGCTGGAACCGCAGGCCGGCGACTGGACCGAGGAGTTCAAGGCATACCTGCTCAGCAGCGCCTTGCCGGAGAAGGAGGAGGACGCGGAGCGCGTGGTCCGCCAGGCCACTGCTTATTGTTTGCAGGATGGCGAGTTGTACCGCAGGCGCCCCAACGACGTCTCGCTGCGGTGCATATCCGAGGAGCAGGGGCGCGAGCTGCTGGCCGACATCCACGGAGGCAATTGCGGGCACCATTCCTCATCTCGTACCATTGTGGGGAAGGTGTTCCGCAGCGGCTTCTACTGGCCCACGGCGCTCCAAGATGCTACTGAGCTGGTCCGATCCTCTGAGGCCTACCAATTTCATGCAAAGCAGATTCATCAGCCCGCACAGGGTCTCCAGACCATCCCGCTCTCCTGGCCCTTCGCGGTCTGGGTGCTAGACATACTGGGGCCCTTCCCTCGGGCAGCCGACGGTTACCGCTACCTCTACGTCGCCATCGACAAGTTCAACAAGTGGGCGGAGGTGGAGCCCGTGCGCACTATGCCCGCCGGCTCGGCCGTCAAGTTCATCAAGGGCCTCGTGAGCCGCTTCGGCGTCCCCAAACGTATTATTACCGACAATGGCTCATAGTTCACAAGCAACCTCTTTAGAACATATTGTGCTAACCTTGGAACGCAGATATGCTACGCTTCAGTGGCGCACCCACGGAGCAACGGCCAGGCCGAGCGCGCCAACGCGGAGGTCCTGAGGGACCTCAAGGCAAGGAGCTTCAAGAAGAAGCTTGAGGCCTGCGGCAGGGGTTGGCTTGGTGAGCTTCAGTCCGTGTTGTGGTCCATCCGCACCACCGCGACTAAGCCCACCGGTTGGAGGGCCCTCTCTAGGGAGGGCTTGCACAAGCTCTCACCCATGTTGGAGGGCCCGTTCAGGGTTGTCCACGTCTCCAGGCCTGACGCCGTACGCCTAGAGACACAGGACGGGGTCCCCATCCAGAATGCCTGGAACATCCAGCACCTCTGGAAGTTCTACCCGTGACACTCTCACGTAATAATGAGTGGGTTGTATACGCCCGGAGCCCCCCGAGGACGCGGAGGGGTTCCCACCCATGCCCAAGTGGAAGCCCCATGCTCCGCGCTGGCGGACGATACTGTCTTTCAATGACTATGCCCACGCCTAGTGGAGGCCCTACGCTCCGCGCTGGGGGAAGATGAAGACTAGTTTTAGGTGCCAGACGCGGCTGTTCTTTGCTCTTTCTTGTAGCCGAATTTGCCGCTTTTTGGAATGAAGTTTGAAGTTTTCGCGTCTTATTCGAAAAAGGGGTGGGAAATTTTCTCCTTGCAGCATTTCTCGTTTTTGAGCTTCTTTTTAAGGGGGTTTGGCACCCGCCAGCTCTCTCTCTCTCTCGCGCCCCACGAGCGGGGGCTGGACACGGTGTGCATACCACGCCAAAACCTTGGCGTCCTAATCCTCGTGCGACGCTCTCGAAGCGAGCCAGCAAGCAATATTGCCTTCGGCCCCCGGCCTCGGGAGTGCCCATCTCCTGGCCTTGCCGGGCATCGCGACCCGGCGTACCAGCGACGATCGACCCACGCTCAGGGGCTCAAACCCACGGTCACCAGAAGAAGGACGACCAAGGAAAGAAGCTCCGGAGGAGCACGCCCTCGTGACGCAGGGACCCACTGCAAGCACGCCAAGCTAAGTTATCATAATCGTGACAAGCGGAAACATTTCAATTTGCAGCAACATAAATGCTAGGTTGCGAAACGAAAAACGCTAACATAAAGGCGCAAGTGCCATAGTTCATTACACACCCCCACGGGGCTCTCCATGGTTCTTGATGCAGGAAAAGAAGAAAAAAACAACAAAAGATGGCGTCCCGAGGGCCGCTCGTCCTGAGGCCTGGCCCCGGCGCCGCCTGCGCTCAGTCGGAGTCCTCCTCCTCCTTGACGGTGGCATGACGGCATGGCGGCTCGACGGCCTCCGGGGCAGGGGCACGGCGCCACGGCGGCTCGCCGCCCTCCTTGGTCCGGGCCCGCCGGCGCGGCGGCTCGTCGTAGTCATCATCGCTCGAGCTTCCCCTAGAGGAGGCGTCGCTGCTGCTGGAGGTGCTGCGTACATCGCCAAGGGCAAGCTCACCGCCGAGGATGACGCCGCCGCGATTATCATCGTCGGCGGAGAAGTGGTCGCTGACGCCGTCGTCGCCCTCCGGGCAGCACCCCAAGCGCCTACCGTCTTCCCCGAAGGTCTTGATGAAGAGCGTCGCCGCCCCCGTCATACTTAAAGTGGAGGGTACACCTCCCCTGCAGGCCGCGAGCACGGGCGAACGTCTGCCACCCGCGGTTCAGGAACACGTAGCCCGCCGGAGTGACTTCAACCTCCACCCACGAGGCTTCGCTGTGGCAACCATCGGCCTGCAGCCATAGGCCGTCACGCCCTCCGGCTGGCAGTACCCCTGCGAAGAAGTGCGGGAGCTGAAGCCAGGTGATGACCGGCCTCTCCTCCCACACCACGAACTCTTGGACCGCGTCGGCCAAGTGGGATCGCGGGCGGGGCGGCCGGGTGCCCGCCGCGAGCTTCCCCCCTCGGCCGCGGACGCCACGGCTACCGCTGCCACCTGCATGGGAGGGAGCTTTCCCCCGGCCGCCGGAGGCAGCACCGGCCCGCACGGGGGTGCGCCCGCGCCCTCGGGAGGCCACCCCCGGCGTTGCGGTGTACTTTCAGGGACGACCGCGACCCCTCTTGGGCGTCGGCGAGTCCGGTCCCTCCAGGCGGCCCTTCCCCTTCTCGGCAGCAGAGAATCTCCTCACCGGTGCCATGGTCATAGACGCGGCGGATTGGAGTGAGGAGGCGAGAAGATGAAGATGGGCTAGGGGGCTCTGCCCCCCTCACCCATTTATAGTTGATCAGAGGCCAACCGGCGTCTCTCCGCATACCGGGCAATGATGGCCCCGCAGTGCATGCCAGCCCTTGTCAGTCGGGGCGGTTACCGAGGCGACGTGGGGAAGTGGAGGCACCCGCGCCCCGTCGTGCGCCACGCATCAAGATTGGCCCGCAGGCGGTTGGGGCCCGCGGCGTTTCGGCCTCCCTTCCTTGGCTTCGCCCCGAAGCTTGCCCGAGCACGCCTTGGGCCTGGGGGCTACTGTCGGCGTTCTGGGCTCGGGGGTACCCAGACCTGCCTGCCTGCGGCCCAGCGTGTGGCCCACCACGACGGCCTGGTATGGCCTGGCAACAAAGCCCCCAGGATAAGACCCTCGCGAGGGCCCCAACCTCGTGAGGGGAACGGCGCCAAGACCTCCAGGGGAGCGGCCCCCCCCAGGCTGCCTTCCGAGGAGCGGTTATTCCTATGCAGTGCCCGGCCTCAGGAGGCTGCGATGACGTGAGCCATGACGATCAAGGCAGGCGGGCGCCAGCAGGCGCAGCAGAGACAGTTTCCTCTTTGGTGCTAAGGAGGCAAGGACGAACGCGGGTTCCCAAGGAACCCCCCAAAGGTTTCCGTTCCGGTGCAACAAGACCAAGACCATGGGCTCAGCAGGACGGATGTCATCGCCGAGCCTACCTCTGCGTCACGCCAGGAGCTTTGCAGGCGAAGACCACCTTTAGTCAGGATAAGCTGTACCTCCTGTCCCCTTTAAAATTTGGCTGTTCTGGGATCCCTTCCCGCCTGTGCAATAAGGGAAGAGGACCCAGGTCACTATAAATTGGGACTAGCCTCCACCGTAGAGAGAGGGAGACCCTCACCGAAGAGCCCTCGCGAGGTCGCTCAACCACTGTACCAGTTCATCCACAAACCTCCTCGTGAGGCCAATCAACCAAAGCAGGAGTAGGGTTTTACACCGCGAGGTGGCCCGAACCTGGGTAAATCTCTCGTGTCCATCTTCTGGCGCTCTCATGCATCTTTGGTAGGGTCTGGCTGTGGAGTGGCAGGCTTGAGACTTGTACTGGTTGGGATCTTTGCACACGCCCCAGAGTTCGAACCTTCTTGGGTCTGCGGAGCCCGGATTCTGACATAATGGATTCGAATAAATCTGGGGCCTAATGTCGGGGATATAACTCCACGATGTAACCCGCCCTACTGGGCCGGGTTAACATATTGATGGCTCTACAGAAGCTTGAGATGGGCCGTGTCATATGAAGACAAGACAAGTAAGGCGGTGGCTGATCTAAGTCGCCGAGCGGCCCAACACCTGAAGACGGCGGCTCAAGGCCCTTAGGGCGGAAGGCGCCGGTCGGTTTCCTTGCTTAAGGAGCAAGGCGAGTTAGAAACATCATAGGTTACGAGTTATGATATGACCTGAACTCTATTGTAAACCCTAGGGTCTTGACCTGTATATAAAGGCAAGCCCCTAGGACCGAAAGGGACAAGTTACAATCTCTCGATAGCTAGGTTAGCGATTCCACACCCTTGTAATCGAGATCTATCCATCAATACACACAAAGCAGGATGTAGGCTATTACCTCCGTCGGAGGGGCCGAACCTGGGTAAACCCGACTCTCTTTCCCGGTCAACCCCTTTGAGTCGCCACCTAGCGGCGATTGCCTCACACCTAAGTCCTTGCACGAGGACATCTGCCATGAAAAAACCACGACAATGTGTTTCAAGTTTTATTTGCAAAACCTCTTGATAAAAATATCGCTACAAAAACCAAAGATGACAATACTTGAATCTATGCTTTATGCCTAGCTAGGGGCGTAAAACGATAGCGTTTGTTGGGAGGCAACCCAATGAATAAATTTATTTTCATCTTTTTCTTTCTGTTTTTGAGTGTTGAAACAATTATGCCTTTGTTATGATTGTTTTTTATGTTTTATTTAGTGTTTGTTCCAAGTAAAGCCTTTAGGATGATTCATAAGATGAGTAGAAACAATGCTAATCTGAAACAGAAACTTTGCCTCCAGTGCGCGAATTTCATTTTTTATTGGAGCGTGATAACGAGCTGAAATTTTAACACAATATTGCTATACAAATTCTTTACGTTGTCCTAATTTTTCAGAATTTGTAAAGTTGCAGAAGTATGGTTAGAGTACAGATTACTACAGACTGTTCTGTTTAAGACATATTCTGTTTTCGTTGCATTGTGTGCTTGTTTTGATGAATCTATGGTTTGTATTGAAGGGTATAAGCCATGGTAAAGTTAAAATACAGTAGGTATAATGCAATAATAAAATTTGAATGGGTTTGCAACAGTACTTAAAGTGGTGATTTGCTTTATTATACTAACGGATCTCACGAAGATTTTGTTGAGTTTTATGTGATTGAAGTTTTCAAGTTTTGGGTGAGATCACGATGGATGAAGGAATAAGGGGTGAAAAGAGCCTAATCTTGGGGATGCTACAGCACCCACAAGATATATCCAAATAGAAACAAGCAACTAAGCTTGGGGATGCCCCGAGTGGCATTCCCTCTTTCTTCTAACGACCATCGGTATTTTACTTGGAGCTATATTTTTATTTGTCACATATCATGAGCTTTGCTTGGAGCATCTTGTATTATTTGAGTCCTTGCTTGATTTGCTTTTTAGTTTGTCACTAGTATCCTTGTTGGACACACCTATTTGATAGAGCCAAAAACTATGCTATGATTTGTTAGAATTGCTCTATATGCTTCACTTATATTTTTTTGTGCTATGGAATTGCTCTAGTGCTTCACTTATATCTTTTTGAGCACGGTGTGCTTTGAAATTTTGAAGAAATACTCTCATGCTTCACTTAGATTAATTTGAGAGTTAGTAAATTTTGAAGAAATCCTCTCATGCTTCACTTATATTATTTTGAGAGACGAAACTTTTATGCTCATGTTTTTCACTTAAATTTGTTTGAGCTTGTCAAAAGCAATGGCAATATATGAAACTACTCCCAAAGTGATAGATATTCAAGAGGGATATAATAAAAACTTTGATGAAGATCATTGGACAAATTAAACTTGATTCCTTGTAATAGTTTTGAGACATGATGATAGTGATATGTGACTCATGTTGGTGAGTAATTATGCTTTAGTAAGAATATTGGTGTTAAGGGTTGTGATTCCCTATGCAAGTACAAAAGTCAATAGTTATGCAATGAAATTACATCCTACTTATGGTGCATTATTCTGTGTTAGTTATGCGCAATGCCCGTTTATGTGAATTTTCGTTTCTTGGTTGGTTGCTTCTCAATCTATTTGCTAGCCTCCACTTGTACTAAGTAGAAATACTACTTGTGCATCCAAAATCCTTAAACCTAGTTTTGCCTTATGAGTCCACCATACCTACCTATATGCGGTTATGCCGCTCTAACAAATTTGTATGTGCCATCTCTAATTTTCAAAATAAATTTCCTTGTTGTGTGCTCGTACCGCTCATGAAACGGTAGGGGGTATCCAATATTTTTCCATGCTAGATGTGTTATTCTCAAGATGAGTGTTTATTTACTTGTCATTGCATGAGAGTATGGCAGTAATAGGGATGCCAAGTCCCGAAATGAAAAAGAAATTTACTTTATGTTGTCAAATAATAAATTCCTTGGAAAGTGTTGGTATGGAAGGCAACCGTGGATACGGCTAGCCATGGATTGTGAAAGAATGGTGGAAAAAGGAATAAACTTTACTTTATGTTTGGGAACTGCCTATGATATATCTAGCATGGAAAGTATTGAGAACTACTTTGTCATTTTCGTTGACAGGAAAGGCATGCCACCGAAAATATTTTTCTCTCTCAATTTAAACTTTGAGCTCTGGCACCTCTACAAATCCCTACTTCCCTCTGCGAAGGGCCTATCTATTTACTTTATGCAATTTTTATTTTTAATTTGAGTCTCCATCTTATCTTATAAAGCACCAACTAGGGTGCACTATGATCATACTTGTGCATTGGGTGTAGTTAATATTTGAGTGTATTTCATGAATGGATCAATGATTGAGCATGATGGGCTAGGGATAACTTTCTTTAGTGTTGATATTTTGAAAGACATGTTTGCTTGTTGGCATGCTTGAGTATTAAAGTCTTTATGTCAAAACTAGACTATTGCTTTGAACCATCTAGAAGTCCAAATGTCCATGCTACAAAAGGAAATAATATGTGATGAACATGTTAGGCAGCATTCCACATCAAAAATTCTGTTTTTATCATTTACCTACTCGAGGACGAGTAGGAATTAAGCTTGGGGATGCTGATATGTCTCCAACGTATCTATAAATTTTGCTTGTTCCATGCTGTTATATTATCATTCTTGGATGTTTTACAATCATTTTATAGCAACTTTATATCATTTTTGGGACTAACCTATTGACATAGTGCCAAGTGCCAGTTGCTGTTTTTTGCTTGTTTTTTACTTCGCAGAATATCAGTACCAAACGGATTCCAATCGCGACGAAACTTTTTGGCGGATTTTTTTGGACCAGAAGAAGGCCAGTGGGCCAAAGAAGTAACCAGGAGGGAGCCCAGGCCGCCCACAACCCACCAGGGCGCGCCAGGGGCCCCGGGCGCGCCCTGATGGGTTGTGGCCGCCTCGGGAACCCCCACCACCGCCTCTGAGCTCTATAAATACCCAAATATTCCATAAACCCTAGAGGAGTCGACAGAAAATACATCCAGACACCGCAAGTTCAAGAACCGCGAGATCCAATCTAACACCATCACGGAGGGGTTCATTGATAACCCACAAGTATAGGGGATCAGTTGTAGCCTCTTTCGATAAGTAAGAGTGTCGAACCCAACGAGGAGCTAAAGGTAGAACAAATATTCCCTCAAGTTCTATCGACCACCGATACAACTCTACACACGCTTAACGTTCGCTTTACCTAGAACAAGTATGAAACTAGAAGTACTTTGTAGGTGTTGTGGGATAGGTTTGCAAGATAATAAAGAGCACGTAAATAAAAACTAGGGGCTGTTTAGATAAATAAACAATTACGTTAGTATAGCGAGTGTGGAAAAGTGATGGTAGGAGTTGCGGAATTGTCCCTAAGCAATTGACTACGTTACTAGACCGATAGCAAGTTTTATGTGGGAGATGCCACTGCTAGCATGTCATCCCTTACTTGGAATTCTATGCACTTATGATTGGAACTATTAGCAAGCATCCGCAACTACTAACGTTCATTAAGGTAAAACCCAACCATAGCATTAAGATATATTGGTCCCCCTTCAATCCTGTATGCATCAATTTCTATGTTAGGCTGAAGCTGCTATCACCCTTGCCCTCCAATACATAGTCCAATCAACATACAACTAACCCTATGGTGTGATCCACGCGTGCGCTCATATGATGGGCACCAAAGGACGCAACATAACCACAAGCAAATTAAACCAATCATAGCAATTCACCAATCATCGATAGGACAACAAAAATCTACTCAGACATCATAGGATGGCAACACATCATTGGCTAATAATATGAAGCATAAAGCACCATGTTCAAGTAGAGGGTACAGCGGGTTGCGGGAGAGTGGACCGCTGTAGATAGATGGGGGAAGGTGATGGAGGTGTTGGTGAAGATGACGGAGTTGTTGGAGAAGACCGCCGTCACACGATTATTGCCCCGGTGGCGTTCCGGCGCCACCAGGAGAGAGGGTTTGTGCCAAGTAGAGGGTTTCCCCTCTGGTCCTTGGCCTCCATGGCAGTGGAGGGGCGGGAGCCCCTCCGAGATTGGATCTCTCTCTCTGTTTCCTTCTGTTTCTGCCTTCCAGATTTTGGCCTTTCACCGTTTCTTAAATTCCCGGAGATCCGTAACTCCGATTGGGCTGAAATTTTAACACGATTTTTATCCAGATATTAGCTTTCTTGCGGCGAAAAAAGGGCACCAACCGCCTTACGGGGTGGTCACAAGCCTCCAGGCCGCGCCCTACCCCCCAGGGCGCGCCCCTGCGGCTTGTGGGCCCCTCGGGCACCGCCTTCTGTTGATTCCACTTCCCAAAATTCACATATATTCCAAAAAAATCTCCGTAAGTTTTTATCCCGTTTGGACTTCGTTTGATATGGATTTTCTGCGAAACAAAAAACATGCAACAAACAGGAACTGGCACTGGGCACTGGATCAATATGTTAGTCCCAAAAAGTAGTATAAAAAGTTGCCAAAAGTATATGAAAGTTGTAGGATATTGGCATGAAACAATCAAAAATTATAGATACGACGGAGACGTATCATTCATCATCCTCATTGGTGCCTCTCCGATGATGTATGAGTAGTCCACCATAGACCTACGAGTCCGTAGGCAGTAGCTAGATGGCTTCCTCTCTCTCTTTTGATTCTCAATACAATGGTCTCTTGAAGATCTATTTGATGTAAACTTTTTGCGGTGTGTTTGTTGGGATCTGATGAATTTTGAGTTCATGATCAGTTTCTATCTATGAATATTATTTGAGTCTTCTTTGATCTATTATATGCATGATTACTTATAGCCTCGTATTTCTTCTTCGAATCTTTGTTTAGTTAGGCCAACTAGATCGATTTTTCTTGCCATGGGATGAGGTGCTTTGTGATGGGTTCGATCTTGCGGTGTCCTCTCCCAGTGACAGAAGGGGCAACGAGGCACGCATGTATCGTTGCTATTAAGGATAACAAGATGGGGTCTATTCCTACATGAATAGATCTTGTCTACATCATGTCATTGTTCTTATTGCATTACTCCGTTTTTCCATGAACTTAATACACTAGATGCATGCTGGATAGCGGTCGATGTGTGGAGTAATAGTAGTAGATGCAGAATCGTTTCGGTCTACTAATCTTAGACGTGATGCCTATATAATGATCATCGCCTTGGATATCATCATAATTATTTGATCTTCTATCAATTGCCCAATAGTAATTTGTTCACCCACCGTGTGCTATACTCATGAGAGAAGCCACTAGTGAAACCTACGGCCCCCGGGTCTACTTTTCCAACATATTGCTTTCCGATCTATCTGTTTGCCGCTTTTGTTTTCAGATATATTATTCCAAAAAAACCAAAAATACTTTGCTGCACTTTTTATTTGCCTGTTTTATTTTGTGTTCTTGAGAGATCTATCTATCCAATCTATCACAACCTAATCTATCTTTTTACCGTAGAGAGATTGACAACCTCTCTTTCGCGTCGGGTTCCAAGCATTTGTTCTTTATGTGCAGGTGTTGTTTACATAGTGTTGCGTGATCCTCCTACTGGTTCGATACCTTGGTTTCATAACTGAGGGAAATACTTACCGTCGCTATGCTGCATCATCCCTTCCTCTTTGGTGAAATACCGACGCAGTGTCAAGCCACGTCAGTCTGCAACATTCAGATCCGTTTGTACTTTGCAAATGTTTATCTCCTCCTCCTTTATATAATCACGGATGGAATTGAAGCGACACTTTATATGTCTGATCCTCTTGTGAAACTTGGGCTCCTTGGCCAGACCAATGGCACGAGTGTTGTCACCTAAGAGAGTCATTGGATCCAGTGCACTGGGCACAACTCCAAGATCTGTCATGAACTGCTTCATCCAGACTCCTTCCTTTGCTGCTTCTGAAGCAGCTATGTATTCCGCTTCACATGTAGAATCCGCTACCACGCTTTGCTTGGAACTACACCAGCTGACTGCTCCACCATTCAGAATAAATATGTATCCGGTTTGAGATATAGAGTCATCCGGATATGTGTCAAAGCTAGCATCGATGTAACCCTTTATGACGAGCTCTAGATCACCTCCATAAACAAGAAACATTTTCTTAGTCCTCTTCAGGTATTTAAGGATATTTTTGACCATTGTCCAGTGTTCCACTACTGGATCACTTTGAAACCTTCCGTCCATACTTATGGCAAAGCTCACATCTGGTCTTGTGCACAACATTGCATACATGATAGAGCCTATGACTGAGGCATAGGGGATGACACTCATATTTTCTCTATATTCTGTAGTTGTTCGGCATTAAGTCTTACTCAACTTCACACCTTGTAAGACAGCCAAGAACCCTTTCTTGGACCGATCCATTTTGAACTTCTTCAAAACCTTATCAAGGTATGTGATTTGTGAAAGTCCTATTAGGCGTCTCGATCTATCTCTATAGATCTTGATGCCTAATATGTAAGCAGCTTCTCCGAGGTCTTTCATCGAAAAACTCTTGTTCAAATATATCTTCATGCTTTCCAAATGTTCTATATTGTTTCCAATCAACAATATGTCATCCACATATAATATTAGAAACGCTATAGATCTCCCACTCACTTTCTTGTAAATACAAGCTTCTTCATAAACTTGTATTAACCCAAATGCTTTGATCACCTCATCAAAGCGAAGATTCCAACTCCGAGATGCTTGCACCAATCTAGAAGTGGTTCGCTGGAGCTTGCATACTTTGTCAGCATTTTCAGGATCGACAAAACCTTCTGGTTGCATCATATACAAGTCTTCCTTAAGGAACCCATTAAGGAACACTTTCTTGACATCCATCTGCCAGATTTCATAATCGAAAAATGCAACTATTGCTAACATAATCCTGACGGACTTAAGCATCGCTACGGGTGAGAAGTCTCATCTTAGTCAACTCCTTGAACTTGTGAAAACCCTTTTGCAACAAGTCGTGCTTTATAGACGGTGACATTACCGTCTGCGTCCGTCTTTTTCTAAAAATCCATTTGTTCTGAATGGCCTTACCATCATCAGGTAAGTCATCCAAAGTCCATACTTTGTTTTCATACATGGATCCTATCTTGGATTTCATGGCCTCTAGCCATTTGTTGGAATCCGGGCCCACCATCGCTTCTCCGTAGCTCGTAGGTTCACCGTTGTCCAACAACATGACCTCCAAGATAGGATTACCGTACCACTCAGGGGCAGTACGTGTCCTTGTCGACCTATGAGGTTCGGTAGTGACTTGATCTGAAGCTTCATGATCATCATCATCAGCTTCCTCTTGAATTGGAGTAGGCGTCACAAAAACATCTTTCTGTGTCGTGATACTTTCCAATTTAAGCGACAGTTCAATAACCTCATCAAGTACTACATTCCTCCCAGTCAATTCTTTCGAGAGAAACTCCTTCTCTAGAAAGGATACATTCTTGGCAACAAAGACCTTGCCTTCGGATCTGAGATAGAAGGTATACCTAATTGTTTCCTTAGGGTATCCTATGAAGTCGCACTTCTCCGCTTTGGGTTCGAGCTTGTCATGCCAAAGCCTCTTGACATAAGCGTCATAGCCCCAAACTTTAAGAAACAACAGCTTAGGTTTCTTGCCAAACCATAATTCATACGGTGTCGTCTCAACGGACTTAGATGGTGCCCTATTTAAAGTGAATACAGTTGTCTCTAATGCATAACCCCAAAACAATAGTGGCAGATCAGTAAGAGACATCATAGGTCACACCATATCCAATAGAGTACGGTTACGGCGCTCGGACACACCATTACGTTGTGGTGTTCCAGGTGGCATGAGCTGTGAAACAATTCCACATTGTCTTAAATGCATACCAAACTCATAACTCAGATATTCTCCACCATGATCAGATCATAGAAACTTTATCTTCTTGTTACAATGATTCTCAACTTCATTCTAAAATTGCTTGAACTTTTCAAACGTTTCCGACTTGTGTTTCATTAAGTAAATATACCCATATCTACTCAAATCATTAGTGAAGGTAAGAAAATAATGATATCCATCGCGCGCTTCAACACTCATTGGACCGCACACATCAGTATGTATGATTTCCAACAAGTCACTTGCCCGCTCCATTGTTCTGGAAAACGGGGTTTTCGTCATCTTGCCCATGAGGCATGGTTCGCATGTATCAAGCGATTCAAAATCAAGTGATTCCAAAAGTCCATTAGCATGGAGTTTCTTCATGTGCTTTACACCAATATGACCAAAGCGTCAGTGCCACAAGAAAGTGTTACTATCATTATTAACTTTGCATCTTTTGGCACCAATGATATGAACATGTGTATCACTACGATCGAGATTCAACAAGAATAAACCATTCACATTAGGTGCATGACCATACAAGATATTAATAGAAAAACCAGTATTCTCTTGATTAAATGAATAACCGTCTCACAATAAACAAGATCCAGATAATATTCATGCTCAACGCAGGCACCAAATAACAATTATTTATGTTTAAAACTAATCCCGATGGTAATCGAAGAGCGAGTGTGCCGACGGCGATCACATCAACCTTGGAACCATTTCTGACATGCATCGTCACCTTGTCCTTTGCGAGCCTCCATTTATTCCATAGTTCCTGCTTCGAGTTACAAATATGAGCAACTGAACCGGTATCAAATACCCAGGCACTACTATGAGAGCTAGTAAGGTACACATCAATAACATGTATATCATATATACCTTTATTGACGTTGCCAGCCTTCTTATTAGCCAGGTACTTGTGGAAATTCCACTTCTAGTGGCCAATCCCCTTGCAGTAGAAGTGCTCAGTCTCTGGCTTGGGTCCAGCCTTGGGTTTCTTCACGGGAGCGGCAACTAGCTTGCCATTCTTCTTGAAGTTTCCCTTCTTTCCCTTGCCTTTCTTGAAACTAGTGGTTTTCTTAACCATCAACACTTGATGCCCCTTCTAGATTTCTACTTCTGCAACTTTCAGCATTGCGAATAGCTCAGAGATAGAATTGTCCATCCCATGCATATTATAGTTCATCATGAATCCCTTGTAGCTAGGTGGGAGTGACTGGAGAACTCTGTTAGTAACCGTTTCAGGTAGAAGCTCAACTCCCAACTGATTCAAGCGGTTGTAGTACCCAAACATTTTAAGTATATGCTCGCTAAAAGAACTATTCGCCTCCATCTTACTGGTGAAGAACTTATCGGAGGTCTCATACCTTTCAATCCGGGCATTAGCTTGAAATACTAATTTCAGCTTGGCATGGCTTGAGACTGCGTCGGTATTTCCCCAAAGAGGAAGGGATGATGCAGCACAGCGACGGTAAGTATTTCCCTCAGTTATGAAACCAAGGTTATCGAACCAGTAGGAGGATCACCACCACCCAATAAGCAGAACCTGCACACAAATAACAAATACTTGCAACCCGACGCGAAAGAGAGGTTGTCAATCTCTCTACGGTAAAAAGATAGATTAGGATATGATAGATAGGAGAGATAGATCTCTCAAGAACATAAAATAAAAAGGGCAAATAAAAAGCGCAACAATATATTTTTGGGTTTTTGGTATAGTAGATCTGAAAACAAAGAGGCAAAAAGATAGATCGGAAAGCAATATGTTGGAAAAGTAGACCCGGGGGCCGTAGGTTTCACTAGTGGCTTCTCTCATGAGTATAGCACACGGTGGGTGAACAAATTACTTTTGGGCAATTGATAGAATATCAAATAATCATGACGATATCCAAGGCGATGATCATTATATAGGCATCACGTCCAAAATAAGTAGACCGACTCCTGCCTGCATCTACCACTATTACTCCACACATCGACCGCTATCCAGCATGCATCTAGTGTATTAAGTTCATGGAAAAACGGAGTAATGCAATAAGAATGATGACATGATGTAGACAAGATCTATTCATGTATGAATAGACCCCATCTTGTTATCCTTAATGGCAACGATACATGCGTGCCTTGCTGCCCCTTCTGTCACTGGGAAAGGACACCGCAAGATCGAACCCATCACAAAGCACCTCTTCCCATGGCAAGAAAAATTGATCTAGTCAGCCTAACTAAACCAAAGATTTGAAGAAGAAATACGAGGCTATAAGTAATCATGCATTTAAGAGATCAAAGAAGACTCAAATAATATTCATGGAAAGAAACTGATCATGAACTCAAAATTCATCGGATCCCAACAAACACACCGCAAAAGTTTACATCAAATAGATCTCCAAGAGACCATTGTATTGAGAATCAAAAGAGAGAGAGAGAGAGCCATCTAGCTACTGCCTACGGACCCGTAGGTCTATGGTGGACTACTCACGCATCATCAGAGAGGCACCTATGAAGAAGATGAACCCCTCCGTGATGGTGTTAGATTGGATCTTGAGGCTCTGGAACTTGCGGCGGCTGGATGTGTTTTTCGTCGACTCCCCTAGGGTTTTCTGAATATTTTGGTATTTATAGGCATCAGAGGCGGTGGAGGGGGGGGGGGCGTGGAGGGCACAACCCATCAGGGCGCGCCGGGGGCCCCCTGGCGCACCCTGGTGGGTTGTGGCCTCCACAGCCCACCTCTCCGGTACTTCTTTGGCCCACTGGGTGTCTTCTGGTCCAGAAAAAATTTCCAAAAAGTTTCGTCGCGATTGGACTCCGTTTGGTACTGATATTCTGCGAAGTAAAAAACAAGCAAAAACAACAACTGGAACTTTGGCACTATGTCAATAGGTTAGTCCCAAAAAATGATATAAAATTGTTATAAAGTGATTGTAAAACATCCAAGAATGATAATATAACAGCATGGAACAAGCAAAAATTATAGATACGTTGGAGACGTATCAGCATCCCCAAGCTTAATTCCTACTCGTCCTCGAGTATGTAAATGATAAAAATAGAATTTTTGATGTGGAATGCTGCCTATCATGTTCATCTCATATTCTTTTCTTTGTAGCATGGACATTTGGACTTTTAGATGATTCAAAGCAATAGTCTAGTTTTAAAATAATGACTTCAATACTCAAGCATGCCAACAAGCAACCATGTCTTTCAAAATATCAACACTAAAGAAAGTTATCCCTAGCCCATCATGCTCAATCATTGATCCATTCATGACACACACTCAAATATTAGCTATACCCAATGCTCAACTACGATCATAGTGCCCCCTAGTTGGTGCTTTATAAGAGAAGATGGAGACTCAAAGTAAAAATAAAAATTGCATAAAGTAAATAGATAGGCCCTTCGCAGAGGGAAGTAGGGATTTGTAGAGGTGCCAGAGCTCAAAGTTTTAAATTGAGAGAGAAAAAATATTTTGGGTGGCATGCCTTTCCTGTCAACGAAAACGACGAAGTAGCTCACAATACTTTCCATGCTAGATATATCATAGGCGATTCCCAAACAGAAAATAAAGTTTATTCCTTTTTCCACCATTCTTTCACTTTCCATGGCGGGCCGTATCCACGGTTGCCTTCCATACCAACACTTTCCAAGGAATTTCTTATTTAACAACATAAAGTAAATATTTTTTTCTTTTTCATTTCGGGAATGGGCATCCCTATTACCGCCGCACTCTCGTGCAATGACAAGTGAATAAACACTCATATTGAGAATAACACATCTAGCATGGAAAAATATTGGATACTCCCCACCGTTTCACGAGCGGTACGAGCACACAAAAGAGAAATTTATTTTGAAATTTAGAGATGGCACATACAAATTTGCTTGGAACGGCATGGAAATACCGCATATAGGTAGGTATGGTGGACTCATAAGGCAAAACATGGTTTAAGGATTTTGGATGCACAAGTAGTATTTCTACTTCGTACAAATGGAGGCTAGCAAATAGATTGAGAAGCAACCAACCAAGAAACGAAAATTCACATAAGCGAGCATTGAGCATAATTAACACAAAATAATGCACCATAAGTAGGATGTAATTTCATTGCATAACTATTGACTTTCGTGCATGCATGGGGAACCACAAACCTTAACACCAATATTCCTACTAAAGTATAATTACTCACTAACATGACTCACATATTACTATCATCATGTTTCAAAACTATTACAAAGAATCAAGTTTAATTTGTCCAATGATCTTCATGAAAGTTTTTATTATATCCTCCTTGGATATCTATCACTTTGGGACTAGTTTCATATATTGCCATCGCTTTTTGACAAGCTCAAACAAATCTAAGTGAAGCACATGAGCATAAAGATTTCATCTCTCAAAAAGGTATAAGTGAAGCATGAGAGGATTTCTTCAAAATTTACTAACTCTCAAATTAATCTAAGTGAAGCATGAGACTATTTCTTCAAAATTTACTAACTCTCAAATTAATCTAAGTGAAGCATGAGAGTATTTCTACCAAAATTTCCAAGCACACCGTGCTCAAAAAGATATAAGTGAAGCACTAGAGCAATTCTATAGCTCAAAAAAGTTTAAGTGAAGCATAGAGAGCAATTCTAACAAATCATAGCATAATTTTGGCTCTCCCAAATAGGTGTGTCCAGCAAGGATACAAGTGACAAACTAACAAGCAAAGCAAGTAAAGACACAAATGATGCAAGCCGCTCCAAGCAAAACTCATGATATGTGACGAATAAAAATATAGCTCCAAGTAAAATACCGATGGTCGTTAGAAGAAAGAGGGGATGGCACTCGGGGGCATCCCCAAGCTTAGTTGATTGTTTATCTTTGGATATATCTTGGGGGTGCTGTATCATCCCCAAGCTTAGGCTCTTTTCACTCCTTATTCCTTCATCCATCGTGACCTCACCCAAAACTTGAAAACTTCAAACACACAAAACTCAACAAAATCTTCGTGAGATCCGTTAGTATAATAAAGCAAATCACTACTTTAGGTGCTGTTGCAAACCCATTAATATTTTGTTATTGCATTATACCTACTGTATTTTAACTTTACCATGGCTCATACCCTTCAATATAACCCATAGATTCATCAAAACAAGCACACAATGCAACGAAAACAGAATCTGTCTTAAACAGAATAGTCTGTAGTAATTTGTACTCTAACCATACTTTTGTAACTCTACAGATTATGAAAAATTATGAAAAAGTAAAGAATTTTTATAGCAACACTGTGTTAAAATTTCAGCTCATTATAACGTTCCAGTAAAAAAATGAAAATTCAAATGCTGGACGTAAAGTTTCTGTCTCAGATTCAGCATCGCTTCTACTCATCTTATGAATCATCCTAAAGGCTCTACTTGGCACAAACACTAAATAAACCATAAAAACACAATCATAACAGAGGCATAATTGTGTCAACACTCAAAAACAAAAAGGAAAAAAGCAAAAATAAATTTATTCATTGGGTTGCCTCCCAACAAGCGTTATCGTTTTATGCCCCTAGCTAGGCATAACGCATAGTTTCAAGTATTGTCATCTTTGGTTTTGGATACATAGGACGCTCTCATGATTGATTCATATGGTGGATTAATTCTTGTTCTAGGGAAGTGTTCCATACCCTTTCTTAGTGCAAATTGAAAACGAATATTGCCTTCTTTCATATAAATCACGGCACTTATAGTACGCAAAAACGGTCTACCAAGTATAATGGGACAAGACGGATTGCAATAAATATCAAGCACAATAAAATCTATGGGCACATAGTTCCTATTTGCAAGAATAAGAACATCATTAATTCTTCCCAAAGGTTTTTTAATAGTAGAATCCGCCAAGTGCAAATTAAGAGAACATTCTTCAATATTGGTGAGACCAAGCACATCACATAAAGATTTCGGAATCGTGGAAACACTAGCACCCAAATCACATAAATCAAAGCGCTCATAATTTTTAATCTTGACATTAATAGTAGGTTCCCACTCATCATGTAATTTTCTAGGAATAGAAATCTCCAACTCCAACTTTCCTTCAAAAGATTTCATCATGGCATCAACGATATATTTAGTAAAAGCTTTATTTTGTTCATAAGCATGGTGTGAATTCAACATGGATTGCAACAAAGAAATACATT
Source organism: Elymus sibiricus (assembly GCA_039707655.1). Taxonomy (NCBI): domain Eukaryota; kingdom Viridiplantae; phylum Streptophyta; class Magnoliopsida; order Poales; family Poaceae; genus Elymus; species Elymus sibiricus. The sequence goes on from CM077669.1 coordinate 372,841,469, forward strand.
CAATCAAAGAGCAACTATCATAATTAAAGTCTTTGCAATCCAAAATAGTGGGCACATCACTAGTTAAAGTTTTGACCTCATCAAACCCACTTATATCAAATTTTTCATCAAGATTTTCACCCTCCAAATTATTGGGACGCCTTCTAACTAAAGTTGACTCTACTGCTGTCCCTTTATCATCAATTTTAGTATTACTAAACAAGGAATCAATAGAAGAAACACCAACCACTTTAAATTCTTCATCATTTTTATGAAGCCAATCACTAGAAAACGATTTTTCTAAGATTTCTCTTTTAGCTCTAAGCATAGCGGTTCTTTTCTTACTTTCATCCATAGAGACATATAAAGCTTTAATTGATTCATCAATCTTAGGCACAAAAGCTTTCAACTTGAGATTTTCAACATGATGAGAAATTCTATCAATGCTTCTAGACATATCATCAATCTTGTTCTACTTTTCTTCTATCGTAGTATTGAAAGCCTTTTGCGCATTGATAAATTCTTTAATATTACTCTCAAGATCAGAGGTGTTCCTATTATTATTGTAAGATGCATTACCATAGGAATTACCATAATTAGTAGAGGAATTTCCAGGAAAAGGCCTAGGATTAAAATTACCTCTATAAGCATTGTTATTGAAATTGTTTCGCGAGACAAAGTTCACATCTACGGAATCACTATTTTTCTCAATCAAGGTAGACAAAGGCACATCATTAAGATCAATAGGAGCATTTTTACTAGCAACCAATTTTATCAAAGCATCAACCTTATCACTCAAAGTACTAATTTCTTCAACCGAATTAACTTTTTTACTAGTAGGTGCTCTTTCGCTATGCCATTGTGAATAATTTGCCATGATATTATCTAGCAATTTAGTAGCTTCACCCAAAGTAATTTCCATAAAAGTACCACCCGCGGCGGAATCTAAAAGATTTCTAGAGACAAAATTCAATCCCGCATAAAAAAATTGTATGATCACCCAAAGATTTAAGCCATGAGTAGGAAAATTTCTTAGCATCAATTTCATTCTTTCCCAAGATTGTGCAACATGTTCATGCTCAAGTTGCTTAAAATTCATGATTTGCGTCCTAAGGGAAATAATTTTCGCGTGCGGAAAATACTTAGTGATAAAAGTATCCTTGCACTTATTCCAAGAATCGATACTATTGCGAGGCAAAGAGGAAAACCAAAATTTTGCACGATCCCGCAAGGAAAAAGGAAATAATTTAAACTTCACTATATCATTGTCCACATATTTTTTCTTTTGCATATCACACAATTCTACGAATGTGTTTAGATGGGACACGGCGTCCTCATTAGGAGTACCGGCAAATTGATCTTTCATGACAAGATTCAACAAATCGGAATTAATATCACAAGACTCCGCACTAGTGGCGGGAGCAGCAATCGGAGTACTAATAAAATCATTGTTATTAGTATTGGAAAAATCAAACAACTTGGTGTTTTCATGAGTCATCATGACTACGCAAACAAGATTGCAAGCAAGCAAGAGATCTGAGGAGAAAAATGCAAACGAAAAAGAGGGCGAATAAAACGGCAAATTGGTGAAGTGGGGGAGAGGAAAACGAGAGGCAAATGGCAAATAATGTAATTGCAAGGAGATGACATTTGTGATTAGGAACCTGGTAGATGATGATGGAGTCTCCTCGGCTCCTGAGATTGTCACGTAGAAGAGACCGCTTCCTCCCCGGCAACGGCGCCAGAAATTCCTTTGAGGTTGCTTGAGACTGCGTCGGTATTTCCCCAAAGAGGAAGGGATGATGCAGCACAGTGACGGTAAGTATTTCCCTCAGTTTTGAAACCAAGGTTCTTGAACTAGCAGGAGGATCACCACCACCCAATAAGCAGCACCTGCACACAAATAACAAATACTTGCAACCCGACGCGAAAGAGAGGTTGTCAATCTCTTTACGGTAAAAAGATAGATTACGATATGATAGATAGGAGAGATAGATCTCTCAAGAACACAAAATAAAAAGGGCAAATAAAAAGTGCAGCAATATATTTTTGGGTTTTTGGTATAGTAGATCTGAAAACAAAGAGGTAAAAAGATAGATTGGATAGCAATATGTTGGAAAAGTAGACCCGGGGGCCGTAGGTTTCACTAGTGGCTTCTCTCATGAGTATAGCACACGGTGGGTGAACAAATTAGTGTTGGGCAATTGATAGAAGATCAAATAATCATGATGATATTCAAGGCAATGATCATTATATAGGCATCACGTCCAAGATAAGTAGACCGACTCCTGCCTGCATCTACCACTATTAGTCCACACATCGACTGCTATCCAGCATGCATCTAGTGTATTAAGTTCATGGAAAAATGGAGTAATGCTATAAGAATGATGACATGATGTAGACAAGATCTATTCATGTAGGAATAGACCCCATCTTGTTATCCTTAATGGCAACGATACATGCGTGCCTTGCTGCCCCTTCTGTCACTGCAAAAGGACACCGCAAGATCGAACCCATCACAAAGCAGCTCTTCCCATGGCAAGAAAAATCGATCTAGTCGGCCTAACTAAACCAAAGATTCGAAGAAGAAATACAAGGCTATAAGTAATCATGCATATAAGAGATCAAAGAAGACTCAAATAATATTCATGGATAGAAACTGATCATGAACTCAAAATTCATCGGATCCCAACAAACACACCGCAAAAGTTTACATCAAATAGATCTCCAAGAGACCATTGTATTGAGAATCAAAAGACAGAGAGAGAGAGAGCCATGTACCTACTGCCTACGGACCCGTAGGTCTATGGTGGACTACTCACGCATCATCGGAGAGGCACCTATGAAGAAGATGAACCCCTCCATGATGGTGTTAGATTGGATCTTGAGGCTCTGGAACTTGTGGCGGTTGGATGTGTTTTTCATCGACTCCCCTAGGGTTTTCTAAATATTTGGGTATTTATAGACATCAGAGGCGGTGGAGGGGGGCCCCGTGGAGGGCACAACCCATTAGGGCGCGCCGGGAGCTCCCTGGCACACCCTGGTGGGTTGTGGCCTCCACAGCCCACCTCTCCGGCACTTCTTTGGCCCACTGGGTGTCTTCTGGTCCAGAAAAATTCTCCAAAAAGTTTCGTCGTGATTGGACTCCGTTTGGTACCGATATTCTGTGAAGTAAAAAATAAGCAAAAACAGCAACTGGCACTTTGGCACCATGTCAATAGGTTAGTCCCAAAAATTGATATAAAATTGTTATAAAGTGATTGTAAAACATCCAAGAATGATAATATAACAGCATGGAACAAGCAAAAATTATAGATACATTGGAGACGTATCACAGCTCCGGGAACATCTCATATGCTCCATGGCGTTCAAAACGCTTTGAAATCCCTATTCTAAGCCGTACAACATGGCGCACTAAACTATTGAGTAGTCATCAGAACGTGCCTGCCAGACGTTCACAACATCTGTGGACGACATTGGAGGGGTGGCACACCGAGCGGTGCATCAAGGACATAAGCCTTCTGTGAAGCCGTGAGGATAATCCTCAGATTATGGACCCAGTCCGCATAGTTGCTTCCATGATCTTTCAACTTAGCTTTCTCTAGGAACACATTAAAATTCAGGGGAACTACTGCGCGAGCCATTGATCTACAACATAATTTGCAAAGACAAATTTTGACTATGTTCATGATAATTAGGTCAATTAATCAAAATTACTAATGAACTCCCACTCAAATCAACATCCCCCAGGTTGTTTAAGTGTTACAAGATCCAAATCCACCAACCCAAGTCTGATCATCACGTGAGATGAGGTGGTTTCAATGGTGAACATATCCATGTTGATCATATCTACTATATGACTCATGTTTGACCTTTCGGTCTCCGTGTTCCGAGGCCATGTATGTACATTCTAGGCTTGTCAAGTTTAACCCAAGTATTCTGCATGTGCAAAACTGGCTTACACCCGTTGTATGCGAACGAAGAGTCTATCACACCCGATCATCACGAGGTGCTTCAAAACGACGAACTTTCGCAACGGCGCATACTTGGGGAGAACACAATTTTATCTTGAAATTTAAGTGAGGGGTCATCTTATAATGCTACCGTCGCCCTAAACAAAATAAGATGCATAACAAGATACGCATCACATGCAAATCAAAAAAAAGTGACATGATATGGCCATCATCATCTTGTGCTTTTGATCTCCATCTCCAAAGCACCGGCATGATCTCCATCGTCACCGGCATGACACCATGATCGCCATCATCGTGTCATCATGTGGTTGTCTCGCCAACTATTGCTAACTCATATCGATAAAGTGAAGCAATGGCATGAAATAAACTAAAGACAACCCTATGGCTCGTGCCGGTTGTCGTACTCATCGACATGCAAGTCGTGATGACTATACAAAACATGATCATCTCATACATCACATATATCAAATCACGTCTTGGCCATATCTGTCGGAAATCAGGCTCCGCAAAACCCAAGATGGTTCGAACTCTGGGGCGTGTGCGAAGATCCTCCCCAGCTCAAGTCTCAAGCTCGCCACCCCACAGCCAAGCCTTGTCGAATGCGCGCGAGCTAATGAGAAGATGGACACAGCGATGTACCCAGGTTCGGGCCACCTTGCGGTGTAAAACCCTACTCCTGCTTTGGTGGATTGGCCTCGCGAGGAGGTTTGTGGCTGAACTAGTATAGTGGTGAGTGACCTCGTGAGGGCTCTTGAGTGAGGGTGGATTCGATCTACCTCTCTACGATGGTGGCTAGTCCCTATTTATAGCGGGCCTGGTCCTCTTCCCTTATCGCACAGGCGGGAAGGGATCCCACAACGGCCAAATTTGACAGGGGACAAGAGGTACATCTTATCCTGACTAAAGGTGGTCTTCGCCTGCAAAGCTTCTGGGCGTGACGCAGAGGTGGGCTCGGCGATGACATCCGTCCTGCCGAGCTCGTGGTCTTGGTTTTTTTGCACTGGAAGGGAAACCTTTAGGGGATTCCTTGGGAACCCGCGTCCGTCCTTGCCTTCTTAGCACCAAAGAGGAAACTGTCCCTCCCGCGCCTGCTGGCGCCCGCCTGGCCTTGGTTGTCATGGCTCACGTCATCCCAGACTCATGAGGCCGGGTACTGCATAGGAATCTCTGCTCCTCGGGAGGCGACTTGAGGAGGCCGCTCCCCCGCGGGTCTTGGCGTCGTTCTCCTCGCGAGGCCAGGGTCCTCACGAGGGTCTTGTCTTGGGAGGTTGCGGCCAGGCCATACCGGGCTGTCGAGGTGGGCCACGCGCTGGGCCGCAGGCAGGCAGGTCTGGGTACCCCCGATCCCAGAACGCCGACAATATCACATCACAACATGCCCTGCAAAAAAAGTTAGTGGACCTCTAATTTGTTGTTGCAAGTTTTACGTGGCTGCTATGGGCAACTAGCAAGAACCTTTCTTACCTACGCAAAGCCACAACGGTGACGATCAAGTTGCCTTTTAACCTTCTGCAAGGACTGCCTTCGTCGAATACGATTCAACTAAAGTGGGAGAGACAGATACCCGCCAACCACCATTATGCAAAACAACTTGCATGTCAATTGGTGGAACCGGTCTCTTGTGCGAGGACAAGTAAGGTTGGTCCGAGCCGCTTCATCCCACAATACCACCGAATCAAAATAAGACTAAGGAGGTAAGCAATCTGAAAATCAATGCCCACAAACACTTTGTGTTCTACTCGTGCATATCATCTACGCATAGACCTAGCTCATGATGCCACTATTGGGGAACGTTGCATGGGAAACAAAAAATTTCCTACACACACGCAAGATCTATCCATGGAGATGCATAGATACGAGAGGGGGAGTGTGTCTACATACCCTTGTAGATCGCTAAGCGGTTGATGTAGTCGTACGTTGATACGTCTCCAACTTATCTATAATTTTTTATTGTTCCATGCTATTATATTATCATTCTAGGATACTTTTTGGGTGTTTATTTACCAATTAATGTTATTTTTTTACTAACTTATTAACCCAGTGCCCAGTGTCAGTTGTTGTTTTCTGCATGTTTTGGCTTTTTAGGTTTACGGTACCAAAGGAAGTCCAATTGCCATGAAACTTTAATATGATTTTTTCTGGACCAAAAGAAGACCTAGAAGCTTCGGAAGGAGGACGGGATCCCCACGAAGTAGACACCACACAACAGGGCACGCCCTGGGGGTGGATCGCGCCCTGTTGTCTTGTGCCTCCCTCGGGCATCCTCCGATGCCCCTCTCTGGCCTATAAATTAACATATATTTCAAAACCCCTAAAGATCATCCTGAAACACTTTTTCGCTACTGCAAGTCTCTATTCCGCCGTGTGCCCATCTGGAGCCCTGTTCCGGTGCCCTGCCGGAGGGGGAATCGATCATGGAGGGCCTCTACATCGCCCTTGCTGCTCCCATGGTGATGTGTGAGTAGTTCACCACATACCTACGGGTCCATAGTTAGTACCTAGATGGCTATCTCTCTCTCTTGATCTTCAATACAATGATTATCGCATCTTCGCTTTGATCTATCCGATGTAATTCTTTTGTGCGGTGCGTTTGTTGGAATCCGATGAATTGTGGGTTTATGTTCAAATTATTCATGAAAAGTATTTGAGTCACCTCTGAATATTATGATTCTTATTTGCATGATCATTATAGCTTCATAAATCTCTCTGATCTATTGAAATAGTTTGGCCAACTAGATTGATATTTCTTCAGTGAGAGGGGTGCGTTGTAGTGGGTTCAATCTGGCGGTGCTCTATATCCCAGTGACAGAAAGGGACAAGACACGTCTTTGTATTGTTGACACTAAGGATAAAACAATGGGGTTAGTTCATATTAATTAAATTTTCTTTGTCTACATCATGTCATCATTCTCCAAGCATTACTCTATTTTACTTAATACTCTAGATGCATGCTGGATAGCGGTCGATGGGTGGAGTAATAGTAATAGGTGCAGGCAGGAGTCGGCTTATTTGCTTACGGATATGATGCCTATATATACATGATCATTGCCGTGAATAAAGATTACATGACTATGCGCTTTTATCAATTGCCCAACGGTAATTTGTTTACCCACCGTATGCCTACTACATGAGAGACGCCACTAGGGAAAACTATGGCCCCGGGGTCTATTCACTTGGAAATTTTAAAAAGCTTTCAATACCTTGCTGCCATTTGTTATATTTTTATTTTATTTTGCAATTTAAAATTATATACTATCATCTACACACTTCATTTGCTTGCAAATAACGAGACCTAGGGGATTGACAACCCTCTTGCCGCGTTGGGTGCAAGTGTTTGCTCTTTTGTGTGCAGTCGCTGAAGACGGTGGTTGATTGATATTCCTATTGGTTCGATAAGCCTTGGTTCTTAACTGAGGTAAATACTTATCCTTATTGTGCTGCATCACCCGTTCCTCTTCACGGAAAATCCAACGCATATCACAAGTATCAGGAAGGATTTCTGGCGCCGTTGCCGGGGAATATCATCAACCAACTATCAAGTAACTTCGCACAAATTATCATTCACTTGTTCTTATTTTTATTTGCTGTTATATTTAGTTTTCTTCATAAAAATCAAGAATAAAAAAGTATTTATCTTTGTTAGTTACTAGTTTACTTCTTTGTTGGCTAGTTTACTTGTCCTGCTTGTTACTTTGCTTGCTCGGTCACCATGTCTCAAGATACTACTAAGTTGTGTGACTTTTGAAATACTAATAATAATGATTTTATTAGTACTCCTATACCACCCACCACTAGTGCGGAGGCTTTTGATATTAATGATGCATTGCTGAATCTTGTGATGGAAGATAATTTTTCGGGAAGTCCTAATGAGGATCCCACTGCTCATCTTAATACCTTTGTTGAACTTTGTGATATGCAAAAGAAAAAGGACATGGATAATGATGTTGTGAAATTAAAATTGTTTCCTTTTTCACTAAGAGATAAAGCTAAGGCTTGGTTTTCATCTTTACCACGTAATAGTATTGGAACATGGGATAAGTGTAAAGATGCTTTAATTGCCAAGTATTTTCCTCCTGCTAAGATCATCTCCCTTAGAAATCAAATTATGAATTTTAAACAACATGATCAAGAACATGTTGCCGAAGCTTGATATAGGATGAAATTGATGATTAGAAATTGCCCTACTCATGGTTTAAATTTGAGGATGATTATCCAAAATTTCTATGCTGGACTAAACTTTGTGTCTAGAAATCTTCTAGATTCTGCTGCAGGTGATACCTTTATGGATGTGACCTTAGGAGAGGCCACCAAACATCTGGACAACATCATGACAAACTACTCTCAATGGCATACCGAAAGAGCTCCAACTGGTAAGAAGGTAAATTCTGTTGAGAAAATCGCTACTTTGAGTGAAAAAGTGGATGCTCTTATGAATATGGTTGCTAGCAAAAATACTCATGTTGATCAAAATGATATGCCCTTGTATGCCTTGATTGAACAAAATGATGATGCTATTGATGTGAACTTTATCTCGCGAAAATATTTTAACAGTAATTCTTATAGAGGAAATTTCAATGCTAGGTCGTATCCCGGTAATTCCTCTAACAACTATGGAAACTCTTATTGAAACTCTTATGGAAATTCTTCTACAAATTCTAATAGGATACCCTCTGATCTTGAGAACATAATTAAATAATTTATTAGTTCTCAAAAGATTTTTAATACTATGGTAGATGAAAAGTTGCATACGATTGATGTTTTGGCTAAAAACATGGATAGAATTGCTCTTGATGTTGAAACTCTTAAAAGTAAAACTTTGCCACCCAAGCATGATTTTAATTAGATTATTAAATCTATCCAAATATCTATTAATGAAAGTAAGGAGCGGACCACTAAGTTGAAAGCTAAGCGGGAATTCTTAGAAAAAGCTCTTCCACCCGGTTTTTACCGAAATCATGATGAAGATCTTAAAATGATTGGTACTTCTCCTATTGAATATTTATTTAACAATCTGAAAGTAAATGATAAAGGGACTGGAGATGAGTCAACTAGCTAGAGAGAGTCCCATTTGCTTGGAGGGTGATGATTCTAATGATAAAATTGAAAAAAGTGGGTTTGGAGAGGTTAAACTTTAACTAGTGATGTGCCCACTATCTTCGATTACAAGGACTTTAATTATGAAAGTTTCTCTTTAGTAGAATGTATTTCCTTGTTGCAATCCATTATTATCTCACCCAATGCTTATGATCAAAATAAAGCTTTTACTCAACATATAGTAGAAGCGATGATAAAAGCTTATGATGAGAAACTTGAACTTGAAGTTTCTATTCCTAGATAATTGCAAGATGAGTGGGAACCTACTATCAAAATAAAGCTTAAAGAATATGAATTCAATGCTTTGTGTGACCTTGGTGCTAGTGTTTTAACTATACCTAAATCTCTTTGTGATGTGCTTGGTCTCACTAATATTCAAGATTGTTCCCTAAACTTGCATCTTGTGGATTCTACCATCAAGAAACCTTTAGGTAGAATAAATGATGTGCTTATCGTTGCAAATAGAAATTATGTGCCTGTAGACTTCATTGTGCTTGATATTGAATGCAATCCTACTTGTCCAATAATACTTGGAAGACCTTTGTTACGAATTATAGGTGTAATTATTGATATGAAAGAGGGAAATATAAGGTTCCAATTTCCATTAAAGAAAGGGATGGAACACTTCCCTAGGAAGAGAATTAAACCACTTTATGAATCAATCATGAGGGCTACTTATGGGTGGAGTGTTAACACTTGAAACTATGCATTATGCCTAGCTAGGTCCGTAAAACAATAGCGCTAGTTGGGAGGCAACCCAATAGTTATTGTTGGGCCCGTGGGACTGGGGGTATGTAGGATCCGAAGTATGTCTAGAGGGGGGGTGATTAGACTACTTAACCAAATAAAAATCTAGCCTTTTCCCAATTTTAAATGTTGGCAAGATTTAGCAATTGCAGCAAGTCAAGTACACCCTACACATGCAAGTCTAAGAGTATAGAAGCGGAAAGTAAAGACATGCACATGAAAGTAAAGTTAGGGAGAGGAGAATCAAAGGCAATTGATGACATGAAGATTTTTCCCGTGGTTCCGATAGGTGGTGCTATCGTACGTCCACGCTGATGGAGACTTCAACCCACAGAGGGTAGTGGTCGCGAGAGTCCACGGAGGGCTCCACCTATTAGGGTCCACAAAGTAGCAACCTCGTCCATTCCATCACGGCTTCCGTCCACGAAGGACTAGACTCACTATGGGTAGATCTTCACGAATTAGGCGATCTCCTTGCTCGTACAAACTTCTTGGTTCAACTCCACAACACGAAGAAGGAGGCTCCCAAGCGACACCTAACCAATCAAGGAGGCATCACCCTCCAAAAGGTAATAGATGTGGTAACAATGATGAACTCCTTGCTCTTGTGCTTCAAAAGATAGTCTCCTCAACACACAATCACTCTCTCACAAATTTGGCTTGGTAGAAGAGGTTGATTGGGTGGAAAGCAACTTGGGGAGGCTAGAAATCAAGATTCATATGGTTGGAGTGGAAAGTCATGATCTCAACACATGAGTAGGTGGTTCTCTCTCAGAAAAATGGATGGGGCAAGTGTAAGTGTGTTCTGAGTGCTTCCTCTACGAATGAGAGGAGGTGGAGGGGTATATATAGGCATCTCCACAAATCCAACCGTTACAAAATTATTGCCCAACTCGGTGAAACCGATCCAAAAATTTGGGTTGCACCGACTAGTGCAAAATGTGGCAACTTTCGGTGTTTCGGTGAGACCGATATATAAATATCGGTGGTATCGATATGGGTGACCTAAGAAGATTCCAAATCTCGATAAGACCGATTCTCAAAACTCAGAAATTTTGATTCTTGAAAATAGGATAACAGTGAATTGGTCACTGATTTCGGTTGCACCGAAGTGGAAAATTGGTGGCACCGAGACTAGGGTTTTGGCTAGGATTCTGTCTAAGTGAAACTCGGTAGGGCCGAATGGAAATTGTTGGTGGCACCAATTTTGGATATTTGGTTTTGGACAGAATATTTGTGGGAGAATTCCATGTGTATTTTTGGTGGCTAATCTCTAAGCACTTGAGCAACCAGATCATCATAGACACCTCATCCCCTTTTAATAGTATTGGCTTTCCTATGGACTCAAGAGTGATTTCTCACAAAATGTAAAATGTAGAGTCTTCAAGCTTGTTGCCAATAGATGTTCCTTGCATCTAGGGAATCTCCTCACAGTCCTTTTTCCAATCCATTCATTGAACTTTCCTTAAATATACTTGATGGAAACATTAGTCCAATGAAATATATGTTGTTATTAATTACCAAAACCACCTAGGGAGAAGTTGTTCTTTCAATCTCCCCCTTTTTGGTAATTGATGACAACATATAGATCAAAGCTTCGATAGGAATAAAAACAAGGAATAGCATCGTCGCTTTGAAAAGTATGTGATAAGCAAGAGCTCCCCCTAAATTTGTGCATTATTTAGAATTTGCGTTTGAATGCAAATGCACAATCGATTAGGAGTGTGGGTAACTCTTCCATGTCACATACAACTTGGTGGTGCGCATAAATGATGCGAATGGATTACAATGCACATGAAAACAAAAATGAATGAATGATCATAATATTAACATCACATGGATAGGAAATAGTAGCATCAATAAGCAAAGCGTATGATCAAACACAACGAAGTTTAAGAACAACCAACTGATAAACCAAATGTTTTTAAAACAAGGAGAGCAACAAAAAGCGAAACACTCTCTATCGAAGCCCTATGATCTATACACTTCTCCCCCTTTGGCAACAAGTTACCAAAAAGTTCAAAGTATGTAGAACTAATCGTCTCTCTGGGCTTGATCTCCTCCAGTAGCCGTTGAAGGAGTCGAAAGAAGGGCGACGGCAAATGCTTCCGCTGAAGTCCTCTGAGGTGGTGGAGTAGACTCCAAAGGTGCAGAAGGAGCAGTAGCTGGTGCTTACGAGGAAGGCCTCAACTCTGGAGCAGGCACGGTAGACGTTTTGGCTTGAGTCTTGAACTGAGTGCTGGGCCGGAGAGGAGGACTATCATCATCACTGGAGTGGGAACTAGGCACAACATCCACTTCCTGTTTTAGCTCATTAACAGTCACTGTCAGCTCATCAACCTTGTTGTCAAGATCATGAAATTTCATCTCCACAATCCTGTCAAGACTCTTCTGGTTCTTGAGGATCTCAGCCACATTCTTTTTGATCCCTTGGAGAGAGTTGATGATATAGGTCATTTGGTCACTCTTCGTCCTTGGAACCTGAGCACTAGTGGCTCTAGCTACCTCTGCCTCTGCCTCTGCAGTAGCTGAAGTGGGATGAGAAGGATCAATCACCACAACATTGTCCTCGAACTCTGGCAATAGTGGCAGGTGTGCGCGATCAAGTGCATATAAGCTCTCCCAACTTCGGAATTGATGAGCATCTGAATGTATGGAGCATATCCACATGACCTCTTTTGATCAGCAATAGTCCTCTTGATTGTCTCAACAATCAAATCCATCATCGGAATCTTGTGTGGGTGTCTACATGATGCAACATGTTGATGGAGTAACCCCTAATCATCTTGTCATCTCCAGACTTTGGCATCAAAGAATATCTCATGAAGGTGTTGGTAGTGGGTAATCTAGCTTGCAGATAGTAGACAGAGCCAAACTTGTGTGTCTCCACATAGGCAGCAGGGATAGGATTGTACATATTGGCCATGGTGTTGTGATTCATCTTGGCCTCAGAATAGACATCAAGATCTCCCTCTTGTACTTGTGGGGATCCTAAGATGGTAGCCCAGTCATCAACTGTAGCTTGGTACTAGTGCCTTCAATCATCCAAACTATCCTCCCATCGGGATAGAAGTGATCTGTAGAGTAGAACTGCATAATCATCTCATCATTCCATGCAGTGAACTCTCTGCCAACAAATGCATCTATGTCAATGTCCTTGAAGTTCTCTAGCACATGAGGAAAATAGTCAGCATTGTCCTTAATGTACTTCCAATCCACATATCTCATGTCACTAACTGCGGGACTCTTGTCTAAAAAGACAGTCTCATAAAAATCTTGTTGCTCCTTGGTGTGGAAGCGAGCATCTACATCAGTTCTCCTCCCTATGGCATATGGATCATCAACTCCATTTCCTCAGTCCAGTGTCCTTTCTCTTCTTCATGTCCTCAGCAACTGGGTGATCATCATTGTGTTCAGGCAAATGGGGTCTCAGCTTCCTCAGCACAACAACATCCTCCTCTTCTTCCATGGTGGAAGATCTCTTGTTCTTCTCAGCAAGGGGAATATCTCTGGTGGTCCTCTTGGGTTTGGGGGCGGATGGCTTCTTGGCAGTAGTTGGCTTGGCCTTGGATACAACCTGACTGGACATTGCATCAGCTATCAGCTTCTTCTTCTTGGAAGGAGGATTTGCAACTTGTTCCTCTTCTTCCTCCTCACTTTGCCCAGGAGTTCTTAGCATTGAAGTTGGCCGGGTCTTGACATGAACTATCTGCTTCCTCTCTCTCTTCTTGGCAGATTTCTTAGGCATGGACTTGGAAGTCCTGGGTGACTCCATATTGAGAGTCATACCTGCCCTAGCACTTTCTGGTTCTCTCATAGCTTCAGACCTGGCATACTCCTTCCTGACTGACCTCTTAGCAGAAGTGGCCTCATTGGCAGATTTCCTAGCATCTTTTTCTTTCTTTTCTTGCTGCTTCTTGGCTAGAACCTCTTCTGGCACAAAATCTGAGTCCTCTTCATCTGAATTAAGCTTCTTCCTAGCCCTTGTGGTAGCCTTGGGCAACCCATGAGAACTGGGGGTGCCTGGATCCTATGTAGATGAAGAACTAGCTTCTGGGCTAGTGCCAGCATCCAAGTCATCACTCTTCTCTCTGAAGTCATTGTCACTGTCCTCTGAGCCTGACATACTGACCATGTGAATATATATAGATGATCAGAAGGGATAAGCATCACAAAATTTAGAAGTTTTTGAAAGTTTGAACTAAAAAATGTAGTTTCAGAATTCTGCAACATGTAATTCGGTTCCACCGAGTTTCAATTTTCGGAGCTGCCGAGACAGACTCCCTCTTTCACAGTGACTTGGTCACCTTTTCGGTTTCACCAAAAAGAATGACTCGGTCACACCGAGACAGTTCTCAAAGCCCTAAAAACGAATTGATCGTACCGATTCTTTCCACTCGGTGATACCGAAATGCAGGTTGCGGAACCCTAAACCTAAATTTTCTCGTTCTGCTAATCTACGAGATTTGTTTAGAGGATGGAGACAGTGCAATCCATGGAAAGTTTACGAGCAAAATCTAATGCGCAAGAATCAGAAATAATGAGCGCAAAAGTGGCGAGATCTTTACCCTAAGTTGGTGAAGATCTCCTACGGTGGCGCCGGCGGAGAAGATTCTCGTCGACGGCGAGGAACTCCGGTGGCGAGAGCGCACGGAGATGATGTGATGACGTCCATAGACACGAGCACGGCAGCAGGGGTTTGCAGAGGACGACGTTTGAAGATTGAATTTAAAAAATCGGGTCCGCTAGATATATATATATATATATATATATATATATATATATATATATATATATATATATATCCCCTTACTGTTGGTGACACCGATCGAAACATTTTGGTGCCACGGAGTTTCTTAACTGCCAGGCGACAGTGAAACTCGGTGAGACCGAGATGGAGAAATCGGTGGTACCGAGGACAAAAACCAGATCAACCCTAGTGGTTCGGTGGAACCAAGATTGTGGAATTGGTTACACCGAGTTGCACATGGGAGGTTTTGGAAGTTAGCTCTTGTCGAAACGGAACTCCGAGTGCTCCTCACACAGAGGGTTCGAAAAGTGCTTGCTCAAATTTTGTGATGAAGCATGAATAGAATTGGAGACGAGAAAGCATAGATAGCTAGAGGAGAGTACTTAGGCATTCTTGTATATCCAATTGGCCAAAGAAAATAAAAACCAAATAACAACAATTGTATATCCTTGAATGAGTAAAGATATGCATACCAACATGCTCACACAATAAGATGTCAATAGAAATCATGGCAAACATGCACAACTACTCTAGTATCTACCAAGCACTTTGGCGATGACGGAGTCATATATATATGAGTATATTGACTTAGGAGCCAAGTAAGAATACTTGATCATAGGTCATACTCATCGTTTAAGCACAAGTGGGGTTACCACTTTTACATAAAGCATTTAATGTCGTCACATCTTATGAGATGATTTAACTCAAGTCTTAGAGTAAAGCTCCCCCTTGATGTGATACACCCCCTAAGAGGGATAAACTAACCTTGGGTTTTGTCGATGAAGACTTCATGTAGGTTATGTAGTGGTGGATTCTCATTGTTGATGAATATCATCTTGAATTGGGAGCGATCCTTGTTGTTTCGTACTCTTCTCACCTACACGGGTTAGTCCCATACAAGGAACAAATACAAGGATATCTATGGACATGGAGTGAAGCACATTTAGATGATGCCCATTGATTCTTTAATTACCTTGTCCCTTGCTTACCTTTGAGGGAATGTGTGACTCCTTTAACTATTGCATAAGGTTGGAGTTGACTGCAAATAGTCCTTGCGAAAAATGAATGTGAGTGAATTTCATTGGCGGAGTCACCCCTCAAGAACTTCTCTAGTTCTTCTTCTTTGGGACCCACATCAAATTGATGAGGATACATGGAGTTGAAGTAGCACTTGATGAAGTAGAGCTTGTAGTAGCCTTGGGAACCCACTTGACCATGGCTTGGGATTCATCTTCAAATGTGTCAATTTCTTCTTGAAGCTTGTCCTTGCCCTTGAGCTTGTGGTCTTGTGGGGGAAGGTCATCTTGATCTTTTGTTCCCTTGGGGATAGTATGATCATACTTCTCCATTTGAGGAACAAACTCCGGCTTGGGGTATTGACCTTCTTCCCATTCAACTCCATTTGTGTTAAAGTAGCCAATGCCTTGGTTCTTTCGGTATCCTCCATGCTTGCGCATAATTTCCTCAAATTGCTTACATCCGGTAAGGCTCTTGTAGATACCTTTCTCTATAATTCCTTTCAATAAATCATTTTCTTGCTCAAGTGTAACTTGGCTAAGAGAATCATTAGTGGAATCAATAGAGCTACTAGAAGCAACATTATTGGATTTAACATTAGTATTGTTGCTACTAGATGAAGAACCTTTCTTGCCTTTGTTACTAGTTTGCTTAGACTTAACTTGTGGAACAAATGTGGACAAGAGTAATCATTTGGCAAGATAAGAAGAACCCTTCTTTCGATGATCGTCATTGATAGCTTTAAGAAACTCATGCTGTTGCTCTAAATTTAGCTTCTCGAAGCGTAGCTTCTCATTAGTTCTTAAGAGCTCTCTATGATCTTCTAGAGTAGATTCATGAGCTAACTTAAGAGTGTTTAGTTCTTTAGTTAGACGCTCAATCTCCTTCTTATCATCATCATACAACGTCTCTTGATTAGCATGATTATCATCAAGTTCATTTTGACTAACATCACTAGTTTTATCAAAGAGCAAGTCATCATCTCCTAATAGATCATACTCATCACTATTGAAGTCAATGTATTCGGGGTGTGATACCTTGGGGCCTTTCGACATGAAGCAACTTCCACTTCCTTCATTTGGTGAATCAAATATGTAATAGGAGTTGGAGGTTACGAGTGCTAATCCGGCAACACCTTCATCTTGACTATAGTCGGAGTTTGAGTGGTAGCTTCTCTCGTATTGATTGTCGGAATCGGAGCTGGAAACCCATTCACCAACATGAGCTTGATGTCTTCTTCTTGTGTAGCTCTTGGTGTACTTGTACTTCTTCTCCGAGTCCTTGCTTCTCCGGGAGGATCTTCGTTCATAGAGATCTTCTCTACTCCTTCTCTCTCTATGAGGTGATTCATCTCTTGTGCTTCGTCTTCTAGGTGACTCTTCTCTTCTTTTGTGGGGGGCCGTGCACTCATTGGAATAGTGTCCGGGCCTTCCACAATTGTAACAATTCCGATCACGACTGGAGGAACGCTTCTCTTCATATCTTGAATTGGAGCTTCTCTCTTTGCCTCTACTCTTGTAGAACTTAATGAATTTCTTGACCATGAGCTTATTTCTTCATTGGTAACAAGGTTGTCACTTGAAGTAGCGGGAGTGTCACTTGTAGCTTTGTTTGCACCGCTTGAATTGGTGCGAAGTTCTTCTTTGTCCTTGAGTGACATCTCATGAGAAACAATCCTTCCAATGACTTCCGTAGTCTTGAGATCTTTGTAGTTTGGCATCATTTGGATCAATGTGCACACGGTGTCGTACTTTCCATCCAAGGCTCTAAGGATCTTCTTGATGATGAATTTGTCGGTCATCTCTTCACTTCCTAAGCCATCAATCTCATTGGTGATGAGAGCAAGCCTAGAGTACATTTCCGCGACTCCTTCACCATCCTTCATCTTGAACTTGTCAAGTTGACTTTGTAGCACATCCAACTTAGATTCCCTGACGTATTCGGTACCTTCGTGCATATCAGCCAAAGTACCCCAAATGTCCTTTGCATTCTCAAGACGGCGTATCTTGTTGAACCCTTCGGGGTATAAGCAGTTGAATAGAATGTCGCATGCTTGAGCGTTGTATTGCAACATCTTCAATTCTTCTGCGGTTGCTTCATGATCCAGTTCCTTTTCATCACCAAAGAATTCACCTTGCAATCCAACACAAACAACAGCCAAAACGGCGGGGTTATGACCAAGAATATGCATTTTCATTTTGTGCTTCCATCTAGCAAAGTTTGTACCATCAAAATATGGACCTCTATAATGATAACTTCCCTCACTAGATGCCATCCTCTCCTAGGTTGTGAAACCAATGCAATGGAGACCAATGCTCTGATACCACTTGTAGGATCCGAAGTATTTCTAGAGGGGGTGATTAGACTACTTAACCAAATAAAAATCTAGCCTTTTCCCAATTTTAAATGTTAGCAAGATTTAGCAATTGTAGCAAGTCAAGTACACCCTACACATGCAAGTCTAAGAGTATAGCAGCGGAATGTAAAGACATGCACACGAAAGTAAAGGTAGGGAAAAGAGAATCAAACACAATTGATGACATGGAGATTTTTCCCGTGGTTCCGATAGGTGGTGCTATCGTACGTCCACGCTGATGCAGACTTCAACCCACGGAGGGTAGCAGTCGCAAGAGTCCAGGGAGGGCTCCACCCGTTAGGGTCCACAAAGTAGCAACCTCGTCTATTGCATCACGGCTTCCGTCCACGAAGGACTAGCCTCACTATGGGTAGATCTTCACGAAGTAGGCGATCTCCTTGCCCGTACAAACTTCTTGGTTCAACTCCACAACACGAAGAAGGAGGCTCCCAAGCGACACCTAACCAATCTAGGAGGCACCACCCTCCAAAAGGTAATAGATGTGGTAACAATGATGAACTCCTTGCTCTTTTGCTTCAAAAGATAGTCTCCTCAATACACAATCACTCTCTCACATATTTGGCTTGGTAGAAGAGGTTTATTAGGTGGAAAGCAACTCGGGGGGCTAGAAATCAAGATTCATATGGTTGGAGTGGAAGGTCTTGATCTCAACACATGAGTAGGTGGCTCTCTCTCTCAGAAAAATGGATGGGGAAAGTGTAAGTGTGTTCTGAGTGCTTCCTCTACGAATGAGAGGAGGTGGAGGGGTATATATAGGCATGTCCAAAAATCCAACCATTACAACATTATTGCCCACCTCGGTGAAACCGATCCAAAAACTCAGTTGCACCGACTAGTGCAAAATGTGGCAACTTTCGGTGTTTCGGTGAGACCGATATATAAATCTCGGTGGTACCGATATGGGTGACCTAGGAAGATTCCAAATCTTGGTAAGACCGATTCTCAAAACTCAGAAATTCGGATTCTTGAAAATAGGATACCAGTGAATTGGTCACTGATTTTGGTTCCACCGAAGTGGAAAATTGGTGGCACCCAGACTAGGATTTTGGCTAGGATTCTGTCCAAGTGAAACTCGGTAGGGCCGAATGGAAATTGTTGGTGGCATCGATTTTGGATATTTGGTTTTCGACAGAATATTCGTGGGAGAATTTCATGTGTATTTTTGGTGGCTAATCTCTAAGCACTTGAGCAACCAGATCATCATAGACACCTCATCCCCTTTTAATAGTATTGGCTTTCCTATGGACTCAAAAGTGATTTCTCACAAAATGTAAAATGTAGAGTCTTCAAGCTTGTTGCTAATAGATATTCCTTGCATCTAGGGAATCTCCTCACAATCCTTTTGCCAATCCATTCATTGAACTTTCCTGAAATGTACTTGATGGAAACATTAGTCCAATGAAATATATGTTGTTATTAATTACCAAAACCACCTAGGGAGAAGTTGTGCTTTCTGGGTTCCCAGGCCCGTATGCCTGTGGCCCAAGACGCGGCACATGCCATGGGCCTAGCACGGTCTACCATTGGACTTCATGAGCAAGACCCTCGGGAGGGCCCCCGCCTCGCGGGGCGCACGTCAGCAAGTATCGTCAGGAGCCTCGTGAAGCCCCCCTTGCGAGGTCGCCTCCCGATGCTGCCCCCGAGGCCTTCGCGGGGCGGACTAATCAAGGGTGGCCCGGCGGGGTCGCATGATCCTTCATCTTCACGTGGGTGACGCGCGCAATGCCGAGCGGCGCCAGGAGCCATGCCATCAGGCACAGATGAGGAGGCTTTCCTATTTTTTGCTAAGGGAGCAGAGCCAGCTCGCCGGTTCCCAAAGCAATCTCCAAAGGTTTTCCGTTTGGTGTAAGAAGACTGAGGCTGTGGGCTCGCCAGGACGGAGGTCATCCCCGAGCACACCAGCGCGTAACGGCAGCAGGCTTTTGCACGCGAAGACAACTTTTGTCAGGATAAGCTAAAGTCTAGTCCCCCTTTAAACTGGCCGTTATGGCAACCCTTCCCGCCTTGTGTTTTCGGGGGAAGAGGACCGGGGCCAGTATAAGATAGGGCAGGCTGCTGCCGTAGAAGGGGATCGACCGAAAACTAACCAGAACCCACCTTTGTAGTCCCTCTCACCCTCAAGAAATCCAGACAAGCAGGAGTAGGGTCTTACACCGCAAGGTGGCCCGA
Organism: Elymus sibiricus; assembly: GCA_039707655.1. Taxonomy (NCBI): domain Eukaryota; kingdom Viridiplantae; phylum Streptophyta; class Magnoliopsida; order Poales; family Poaceae; genus Elymus; species Elymus sibiricus. Next base: position 372,861,576 of record CM077669.1, read on the forward strand.
ACCTGGGTAAACTGCCATGTCCATGGTTGTTCTTCCTTAGCTCGAGCACGCCGGAGTGTCGTCGTGAGGTTGTGAGGTAGAGTAGGGCGGGGGAACTAGCGCACCCCAGGGTTCGAACCTCTTTGGGTCCCCAGAGCCCCAATTCTGACATTTGGCGCGCCTGGTAGGGGGTGCGCCGCTGTTCTCCAGCTCCGTTCCAGCTCCAGCTTTGCCAACCCTATGGCTGACGCTCGTCGTGTGCGTGCCGAGCGCCGGGCGGCCCGCGTCGCGCAGACCACACCTGCGGGCCGCGACAGTCGCCACCACTCCGCCGGCGCCACGGCTGCCGCTGCCACCAACCCTGCTGCCCGCGAGCAGCAGGATGGCCGCACTGCTACGGCTTCCTCCTCCGACGCCCGCCTTGGGCACATGAACGCGCAGGCCGCTCTGCTCATGGCGCGCGAGCTGGTTCGCTACCGCCCGACGGACGCTGGCTATGATGCTTGGCTGGGCCGCATCACCGAGCTCATCACCGCCGCTGGAGAAGACCCGACACCCTCTCGCTCGCTTCGCCCTCCACCGTCTCGCGCTAGGGACGTGGCGCACAGAGCGCCTCCGCCACCTCCTCTGCGCAGCAACCCATTCGAGCCTCGGCGCGACGCGCGCTCGCGTGACCAGCCCTGCGGAGCACCTTCACACGTCCAAGACGAGGCCAGTTGCCAGAATGTCCACCGCACGCCAGCCGACGCGCGAGTGATCCTCGAGTAGCAGCGCCAGCACCAGGACCGGATCGTCCAGGATGTCACAGCGGCCGAGCGCCAGAACCGGGCCGCCCTTGCACGCGGCGTCCCTTCGAGCAAGGTAGGCTGTCGGGCCTTTACTTGCGAGCTGCGCCGGGTGGTTTGGCCCATCAAGTTCAAGCCTGAGCTGCCCTCGCGCTACGATGGCATCCCCGACCCCATGGAGTTCCGCCAGCTCTACGCGCTGAGCATCGAGGCGGCGAACGGCAATGACAAGGTCATGGCGAACTGGTTCCCCATGGACCTTAAGGGTGGCGTGCGCTCCTGGCTCATGGACCTACCCGAGGAGTCGATCTCTTCATGGAGCGAGCTCTGCGAGCAATTTGTCGCCAACTTCAAGGGCACGCATGAATGCCCCCTTCCCGTGAACGACCTGCGGCGCGTGAAGCAGCGCCCTGGAGAGACCCTACGCAAGTACATCCAGCGCTTCAGCCAGGTGTGCAACAAGATCCCGCGTGCCTCGAACGAAGCCATCATCATGGCGTTCACCAACGGCGTCAGGGACGTCCGGATGTGCGAGAAGCTCACCATCAACGACAACCTGAGCTCGGCTCTGGAGCATTTCAACATCGCTGACAAATGCGCCAAGGCCAAAGAGGGCCGCCTGTTCATCCACAACGACCCCGACGCCGCGCCCGACAACAGCAAGGCAAAGGGCAAGGAGGTCAAGCGCAAGGTCCCTGCCGTGCTTGCGGCGGAGCCTGAGAAGAAACGCGGCCGCGACCATGATGTGCCCGAGAAGGACCACCGCCCGTTCTATGTCTACCACAACGTGCGCACCCACAACACCGAAGACTGCCAGGAGCTCAAGTCCTTCTGCGACCAACACGTCGGTCGGCATCCAGACCGCAACGAGCGCGGCAGCGGCAGGTGGGACAACTGCAATGGCAAGCCCCGCCAGGGCTGGCGCGAGCAGCCTCGCGAGGACGGCTGGCACGATCAGCCTCATGAGGGTGCCTGGCGTGAACAGCCTCGCGAGGCGCACCCTCAGGACAACGCTGCTCTTCCGCCGCTGCCACCGCCGCCCAGGAGGAATGACAAAAACCAACATGACGAGGGGGCTGGGGGCTATCAGGAGCCTCACGCGATAGCCTGTATCCTCGGGGGAGCCCATGCCCCTGCATCGAACCACCTATTCAAGCAGTTCTCTCGTGAGGTGAACGCCGCCCTCCCGAGGTAGGAGGCCGCGCAACCCCTCAAGTGGTCGCAGTACGCCATCTCCTTCGACTCCAAGGACAGCCTCAAGTCCATGGCTTCCGCGGGCACGCTTCCCATGTTGTGCACTCCCACCTTCAGCAATGTCTCAGTCACCAAGACCCTCATCGACGGAGGCGCCGGCCTCAACGTGCTCTCTGTCAAGACCTTCGAGACACTCCAGGTGCCCTACGACCAGCTGATGCCTACCAGGCCATTCTCTGGGGTGACCAATGGCTCCACCATTCCCCTGGGGCAAGTCCGCCTCCCTGTCACCTTCGGCACGCGCGACAACTACCACACCGAGCTCATCGACTTCGATGTGGCGCACATCGGCCTCCCGTACAATGCAATCCTGGGATACCCAGCGTTGGCCAAATTCATGGCGGTGACCCACCACGGCTACAACGTCCTCAAGATGCCTGGCTGCAGCAGCGTCATCACCATCGCTTGCGACGAGAAGGATGCGGTCTGTTCCCTCGAGCATGCCTACAAAGCTGTCGCGGCTGAGTATTCAGATGACGAGGGAGGCACTAGGCCTCACGAGGTCATGCCCCCAAGAAAGAAGCAGTTGTTGCCCATCCAAGGCCCCGCCAAGGGGAAGAATGCAGCGCCCGAGGCCAGCACCGCGAGCCCCGCACCCGCTGTCGGCGCCTGCCTCCCCCTAGCATAGGAAGGCGCCCCCGACGCCTCCCTCAGGCCAGGCTCGGGGGCTTCCACCTGGAAAGCGCCTGACCTGACCAGTGTGATGAGCGGGGTGCTCAGGCACCACTTGGAGTCATGCATTGATGCGCACCCCTGCAAGCAAGGAATATGGCGCCAGGCGCAAGGGCCACAAGAGTTCATCACCCAAGAGATTAACAAGCTGCGAGAGGCTCGGGCCATGCACGACGAGCGTCGTCCGGGATGTCCCATCAATTGGCTGCCGCCCCAAGGGAGAACAGCAAGGTGCGCATGTGCGTCGACATCGTGGGCCTCAACAGGGCCGGCTCCCAGGACCTCTTCTGGCCATCGCGCGTTGGCCTGAGCAGGGGCGTCGCCACCAGCTACGTCTGCATGCCCTTTGGCTTGGAGAACGTCGGCGCCACCTTCCAAAAGCTGGCGCAGCTCGCGATGGTGCCTCACGAGACGTTAGGCCCTCGCGAGCCCTCAAGACCTCAGGGGCCAACCAGTCCCTGAGAATTGAACCTCCACAGCACGCTTCGCCAAGCAGCCCAACGCTTCCGCGGCAGCATGATTGCCAGGTGACTTTTCGGTTTGTTCAAATTGAGGGCACCCTTCGGGCTGCATTATCCTCAAGCTGGCAAGGGTCCGTCCCTCTAGCATCCTCAGTTTTTTGGTTGTGTAGTGAATCTAGATATCTTTTGTTGAGTTTATGTCGTTTGCTTAAGCCTGGCGTTTGGTGCCTCGTCACCGTCCGAAATCACCGCACCCTCGCGACTCTTCCTTCGGTCGTCCCATGACTCGGGTCCGTCCCTGCAGCGTTGATAAATCCAAGCGATCAAGCTCTGGCTCTCGGGCCTGCTCTCGCGCACATCACCTCACAGAGGTCTTTAGTGTCTCGGCCTTTCATGGAACCAACGCGAGTAAGTGAGCAAGGGTGCGGCCCAATTTGTATGACTGCTAGTTTAGTGTTTCGCCACCTCGGGCGCCACACGTCCGGTGACTTTTCCCTTGATCATTCCATGAAGGAACTCGACACGGTGTCTGTGCTCGGGTCCGTCCCTGCAGCGTTGCTAAACTCGAGTGACCGAGCTATGTCTGGCAGGCCAGACCCGCACACGTCACCTCATTTGGGTCCTCGGTGTTCGACCTCTTCATGCAATGGCCTCGGGACGGCAGCCTGATGCGCGTCGCCCCCATGTCACAGGTTACATGAGCACGCAGCTAAATCAAGAGCTAGGCGCAAACTGCCTGAGGACTGAGGTAGGAACTCCTGAGCCCTGTGCCTGGAGCATCCGACACCTCCACCAGTTCTGTCGTGCCCGCCACACGTACGAACGAAATGGGGATGTACACGCCCCAAAGACTCTGGAACAGAGCTCCCGCCCACGCCCCAGTGGAAGCCCCATGCTCAGCGCTGGCGGAACGGTCGAACTACGACCATGCCCACGCCCTAGTGGAAGCCCCATGCCCCGCGCTGGCAGAACGATCAAACTATGATCATGCCCATGCCCAAGTGGAAGCCCCATGCTCCGCGCTAGTGGATAGTCAACTGAGAGCGCCCCATGGGCCACACCGACCTCAGGGTGAATCGTGCCTAACACGGCTGTCGGATTTCGGGCTCCGCAAAACCCTAAGAAGTTTGAACCCAGGGGCGTGTGCGAAGATCTCCAACAGCTTCACCCCCTCCAAGCTCACAACACAATGACCCCGCTCGATGGCAAGGAAGAAGATAACACACGAGAGTTTACCCAGGTTCGGGCCGCTGCGAAGCGTAAAACCCTACTCCTGCCTTTTTGTGGATTGCCTCACGAGGAGGTTTGCAGATGAACTAGTACAGTGGTGAGTTGCCTTGCGAGTGTGTTTTCGGTGGTGTCCCCCTCTACAGAGCAGCCTAGCCACTATTTATAGTGGCCCGGGTCCTCTTCCCTTGTCGCAATGGCGGGAAGGGATCCCACAACGGCCAAATTTGAAGGGGGAAAGGAGGTACACCCTATCCTGACGAAAGGTGGTCTTCGCCTGCAAAGTAGCCGGTGGTGATGCAGAGGTGGGCTCGGCGATGACGTCCGTCTTGCGGGGCTCGGGGTCTTGGTCTTGTTGCACCGGAAGGGAAACCTTTGGGGGGCGCTTCGGGAACCTGCACTCGTCCTTGCCCCCTTTGCACCAAAGGGGAAACCGTCCCCTCTGGCACGCTGGTGCCCGCCTGGCATGGCTGGCGTCACCCTTGACCTCCCGAGGCCGAGCAATGCATAGAGATCTCCGCCCCTCGGGAGGTGGCCTGGGGAGGCCTATTCCCCCGCGGGTCTTGGCGCTGTTTCCCTCGCGAGCTTGGGGTCTCGCAAGGGCCTTGTGCTGAGTGAGGCCGCGCTGGGCCGTACTTGGTCGTCGAGCTGGGCCACGCCCTGGGCCGCAGGCAGGCAAGTCTGGGTACCCCCGTTCCCAGGACGCCGACAGTAGCCCCCGGGCCCAAGGCGCGCTGGGGTTGGCTTCCGGGCGAAGCCATCGAAGATGACCCAAAGCGCCGCGGGCCCCAACCGCCTGCGGGCCCAACTTGACGCGTGGCGCACAATGAGACGGGGGCGTCTCGGCTCCCCGAAGACGTCGGGAACCGCCCAGAGCCGAGCTGACGCGAGGCCTGCATGCCTCCTCGGCCATCATTGCTCTTCCTTGAAGGCGGCTGCCTCCTTGTGTCTTCCCCTCCTCGGGCCACGCGGATGCGACCTGATGGGAGCAGGTGAAGCGACGTGAGGCAGGGAAGCACGCCGATCGAGTCTACCACGCGTTGCTCGAGGGGTGCACGGCGTCTCCACTTCCCACGATGCCCCAGGGGCAGCGGTTGCGCCTATAAACCCGCCCCGCCCGGGGGGTCTTGCCATCTTGACGCGCCCTCTTGCATTTCCTCCTTCCAAGTTATCTTCCTAGTCCTCCTCCTTCCCTTTGCTCCTTCATGGCGTCTGGTGGAAGTGCAGCGGGTGTAGGGAAGCGCTCGGGGTCCCCGACTCCACCGTCAGTCCCCGAAGGCAACGGCGGGGGACCCTCGAGGCCGGCTCAAGCTCGCTGGCGCTGGGCCATCATCGATGAGTAAATGTTCCGTCACCCGCCCCCTTCTCTTGCAATCGCATCCGTCGCACCGGTCCTGACCATTGCCTCCTCCCAGGGCGCCTGCGCCTCTTGGGCACAGGCTCGACGAGCTCCAGGAGGAGACAGACGCGCTGAGGGTCCAGTTGGCGGACGCCGAGGCCGCCCTCCAGGCCGGGCTCAGGGGTGAGGCGGAGGCCCAGCCGGAGCTGGCGTCCCTTCAGACCCAGGTCAAGGGAGCCGCCGACGCCGTGCAGGCCGCCCAGGCTGAGGCGGCCCATGCGAAGATGCTGGAGGCGCAGCGCGCCAAGCAGTATCTGGACATTGCCCACCGCGCGGTTGGCGCGGTGGGCCGGTTCGTCGGTAAATCCCCCGCGCTGCCGTGCGCGCACGGCAATGGGGGCTACCTTAACTTCTTCGGCAAGGTGGTGGAGGCACTGGAGATTGGCGTCTCCCGGGTGGACGAGGACAACGTGTCTAGCGCACGTGACCTCCTGGACCTTGCGCTGACGCGCGTCTTCTCCAACCTTCGCCGCCACGTCCCGGAGCTCGAACTTCCCCGCGTCATGGAGCCGGTGCCCGAGGAGCTCCAGAGGCCCCTCGGGGACGAGGTGCGCCCGCACGTGGAGTCCTTGGTGGAGCGGTTCGTCCAAGAGCCCCTCTCCGACGAGGGTGACGACTCCAGCGCCGCAGCGGGCGACGATCCGGACGGCGACAGCGGCTCCTCCGCCTAGGCTTCCCCTGTTTTCTCTCCCTGGTTCCTGTCATGTCAAGCAACACTCGGCCCCTGAGGGTGTTAACTTTTGTGCTTTTACCTTCGTTTTCCTCCTTCTTCTTTTAAGCCGTCGATTGTTCGTTTTGTGTGGCGCGACTTCGCCTCCTCCGCTGGGCCTTGCGTTATTGCCGGTGCGTCCCGGCGCCCCTCGAGAGGTCCGCGAGGGTATCGCGCTATGACCAGCGGTGGCATCAGGCTGAGCCCTCGCGGGGCAGGCCCTCCTGAGGAGGAACGTGCCGCCCCCAAGGCCAAAATCCTAGAGACGTTGCCCAGAGTGGCCGGATTCCTTCCCTCGCGCTGCCCTTCCTTGTTCCTGGGACCACAAAAAATCCTGGGGGGAATACGTGGCGGACCGTAGTGCCTGCATTTTTTCGTTAGCGCTCATACCTCTTGCCCGGTGTTCGGGCTATCATCTGATTAGAAAGTTTTTGCTCTATTCAGTGGGTGTACTTAGCTCATCGGGTCGTAGCAAGCTCGAGCGTCGTGAGGTGTAGCTGGGGCATCCAGAGAGGCCGAGGATCCCACCGGGGGGCTTCTTCCTTGCGTGCGGGGTGGTTCAGGAGCCCTTTCGGCACTCTGCGTCGGCGGGGCCCGATCTCGAGCAGACCTCGACCACCGTTGGGGCATCCGGATCACCAGGGAGAGACCAAAGGGGCGAGGCCTCGGCCACCATTGGGGCGTTCGGATCACCAGGACAAGACCAAGGGGCGCGGAGCTACGCGATCGGTGAGGTTCCCGAGGCGCATTGCTTGGGAACCCCCCCTTGACGCTCAAGCGGCGCTCTGCGTCGGCGGAGCCCAATCCCGCGCATACCTCGACCGTCGTTGGGGTGTCCGGATCACCAAGACGAGACCAAGGGGTGAGGGGCTACGTGACCAGTGTGGCTCCTGAGGCGCGTTGCTCAGGAGTCCCCCTTGACGCTTGAGCGGCTCCCATACCTTTCCGCCGGTTGCTACTCCGGGAGGCGCCTGAGCCTCCCGAGGTTCCGTGATGTCGCGCCGAACCGCGGCCGGAGTCCCCGAGCGGGAGCCAACCGCTAAAAGATGTGCGCTTCCGAGGCAACGGGTCCTTGCTGGCCTGCTCTGAGGGGCCACAAGGGGAGGCCAAAGTGCGTGGGCCTCGGCAAGGTGCCAATCCGAAGAAAAGAGACTCCAAGGCCAAAAAAATAGGAATCACGAAGAGAGGAGAAACTCCCGCCCCTTTTCAAATAGAGTTACGAAATCTTCAAATTTCATTTCAAAAAGTGGCAATATGAACACAAAAAGAAGCAAGCAACAAGCGCGTCCGGCACCTAGGCTAGTCTTCGCCTTCGTCTTCCCCAGCGCGGAGCGTAGGGCATCCACGTTGCGTGGGCATAGTCATTGGAGGACAGTGTTGTCCGCCAGCGCGGAGCATGGGGCTTCCACTTGGGCGTGGGAGGGAACCCCTCCGCGTCCTTCGGGGGCTCCGGGCGTATACAGCCCACTCATTATTACGTGAGAGTGTCATGGCCGAAGATAGCTGGGCAAGCCCCCAGGCGCACGGCCCAGGTGCTCCCAACTCGGTTAAGAGCCATCCCACGCATTTCTGCACGGTTGCGCGCCTCTACAGCCCAAACCCGTGTGCATTGCTCCCCGCGTAGCCGCGGGATTGCGCTCCCGCGGCCCAAACATGAGCGCAACGCACCCAGTGCAGCCATAGAGGTGTTGTGTTGGTGAAGCCGCCTCGTGAAGCGTCGGGGCATCGGTCGGGCCGCAACTCGAGGACCTAGCGAGGCCCTGCCCCCTGAGGGCCGCGCCGGCGCTCCCGTTGCCGCGGGTGGCCCGCGTTGCTTGTATCCTGCCGATCCCCCAGGCGGTTGCTCCTGTGGTCCTGGGCTTGGCTGTGCGTTGCTTGCTCGTGGGGGCGGCGGCTGCGTCGTGCCCCCGCGCATCCCGGGACGCCCCCCTGCTTGCATCAGCCTGGCCTGGTACTCCCTCTGTGGGAGCCCCCAGGCCCGGTTTGGGGAGAGCGTCCGGGACATCTCCCTACTCCGGGAGGGTGTTGGCACCCGCGGGGGGCGTCTGATCCTCCGCGCCCTCCGCAGGTATCACGTAGCTCGGAACATAGGCTTCTGTACAGAGGCCTTGGCCCCCTCCTATGTTGTCCCTGCGCGCACCAAGGGCAGCCTCCCCGGGTGGCGAGATGACGCCACCTGGGGCGCGCTGCCACGGACCCTCCTGCGGCGGGCCTCCGCCCGAAGTTGCTTACCTCTGCCGCCGCCGTGGGGTGGGCCACGCGTGCCTTGACGTGGGTTGCCTCCCTGGTTGTCCACCGTGCCTCCGTTACGGTTATCTGCCTGACCAGAAGCCTAAGCCGCCTGTTCCCTGCGCCGGTTGGCGCGCTCCCGCCGGGATGATCCGGGCTGTTGATGTTCCATCTGGGTATGGGCACGCGCGTCGAGGTGCGCGCGGAGCGCCCCATTACCTTCTTCAATGGCACCACTGATGTGACTGGGTGGCGCCCCAAAGCCGGTCACCGGGATCTGGAGGAGAAGAAGTACGGCGTGCGGCAGGCCCTGCTCGGGCTCGCCCGGGAGTGAAGCGGGCACGCCACCCTCAGATGAGGTGGCGGGCACGGCGAATGAGCCCCCGGCGCCCAACGCCGGTGGTCGCGAAAAGGGGTGGGGAAGCCAGGCCCTCCTTGCGACGGTGACCAACTCGGCGATGTGGTCGGCCCAGGCGTCGAAGCCCCTGTGCGTCGGGGGGTGGCGAAGCATCTCACTCGCCATCAGAAGTGCATCATGTGCGTTGAGGTCTCCCACGTGGGTGCAGTGCGATGTCGGTCCCATGGGCGCCGCTCGCCCGCCCCGCGCCTGGTCGGCACGAGCAGCAACGGTGGTGGAAACGACGCTGGTGGCCTGGTAATGGCTGCCCTGCATCGTGCTGCTGTGGCGTGGGTCTTGGACGGCAGTGGCGAGGTTGGTGAAGGAAGATCCACAGAGGCCGAAAGGAGCTTGTCGAGCGTTGGCCATCGACGCGACGAGGCGAAGAAGAATCGAAGCTTGCTGAAGACTCCGACACGCCCCTACCTGGCGCGCCAAATGTCGGATTTCGGGCTCCGCAAAACCCTAAGAAGTTCGAACCCAGGGGCGTGTCTGAAGATCTCCAACAGTTTCACCCCCTCCAAGCTCACAACACAATGACCCCGCTCGATGGCAAGGAAGAAGATAACACACGAGAGTTTACCTAGGTTCGGGCCGCTGCGAAGCGTAAAACCCTACTCCTGCCTTTTTGTGGATTGCCTCATGAGGAGGTTTGCCGATGAACTAGTACAGTGGTGAGTTGCCTCGCGAGTGTGTTTTCGATGGTGTCCCCCTCTACAGAGCAGCCTAGCCACTATTTATAGCGGCCCGGGTCCTCTTCCCTTGTCGCAATGGCGGGAAGGGATCCCACAACGGCCAAATTCGAAGGGGGAGAGGAGGTACACCCTATCCTGACGAAAGGCGGTCTTCGCCTGCAAAGTAGCCGGTGGTGATGCAGAGGTGGGCTCGGTGATGACGTCCGTCCTGCGGGGCTCGGGGTTTGCACCGGAAGGGAAACCTTTGGGGGCGCTTCGGGAACCTACGCTCGTCCTTGCCCCCTTTGCACCAAAGGGGAAACTGTCCCCTCTGGCGCACTGGTGCCCGCCTGGCATGGCTGGCGTCACCCTTGACCTCCCGAGGCCGAGCAATGCATAGAGATCACCGCCGCTCGGGAGGAGGTATGGGGAGGCCTATTCCCCTGCGGGTCTTGGCGCTGTTTCCCTCGTGAGCTCGGGGTCTCGCGAGGGCCTTGTGCTGAGTGAGGCCGCACTGGGCCGTACTTGGTCGTCGAGGTGGGCCACGCCCTGGGCCGCAGGCTGGAAGGTCTGGGTACCCCCGTTCCCAGGACGCCGACAACGGCTGCCGCCGGCCTTCTTCCACGGCATGCGCTCGCCAGCTTGCCCTTGAGCCTCACGCGAGGGGGCTGGACACGGTGCCTGTGCTCAGGTTAGTCCCAGCAGTGCTGAAAAACCCAAGGGACTGGGCTCTGGCTCGTGGGCCTGCTCCCGCGCACATCACCCCACCAAGGCCCTTGGTGTCTGGTCTCCTCACATGACACCCAAGTGCAAGCTAGCAAGCATGCATCGTTCGAAATGAAGCTTTTGTGCGCATGATTTTTCCTCGGGACAGATCACTCGAGGGGTCTCACAAGGCACACCCGGCAAGTGACAACCTATTGGCGTTGCAAAAAAGCTAAGTATGAGAACCCCCCGAGGCAACCTCGTCATTGCCAACATTTTCCCTCACCCGGGCCGCTTGCGCGTCAAGGGGGGGCCCTTGAGCATCGCGCCTCAGGAGCCTTCACTAGCTCCGGGAGCCCCTCACCTCCTGGCTTTGTCCAGGCACCGCGACCTGATATTCCAGCGACGGCTGAGGTATGCACGGGGCTGGGCCCTGCCGACGTAGAGCACGAAGGCAAGCAAGAGAGAAACCAAGCACGGAAAGGAAACCCGTGGATCACAAACAGTTATTACAAACTTCGAGTGTTTCACACATTAAATCATCGTCTTACGCCTCCGTGAGGCAGAATCAGTCTATTGCAGGATGATAAAGGGAAGCTTCAGGAAGAAGGGTCACCGCAGCCATTGCCATCACCCAGTGCGGCCTCGCCAGGCTCCTCGTCGCTGTTGTGGGAGAACTTCCCAAGTAGCACACTCACGTGGCTTTCCACAGCTTTCGCCAGGTCGTCACAAGATTCTTCGGGGACGAGGCCTATCACCTCGTCGAAGTTGAAGCCATGATCGCGTAGAATGAGGTGGCTGAAGACACGGGTCGCCGCCACGGAGAACAGGTCGCGGCATTCCTCCTCCAAGATGCCATCCACCTTCCGGGCCATGTCCTCGAGCTCCTCCACGAGCTTGGAGGAAAGCTCGGCATAGCCGGCGCTGTGGGCTGCAAGAGTAGCCTCGAACCCCTCCCCGCATATAGAACCCAGAGCCTTGCGGGCCCTAAGCTCGAGGGAAGAGAAGGCGGTGCAGTCCGCCGCCGCCTTCGCGTCGGTATCGGCCTGAATCTTCTTCTCCCTGGCGTCCAGCTTAGCGTTGGCCTCGGAGACATGCTTGGCATAGGCTTCTTGGGACTCGGTCACCTCGCATTGCAGCGTCTCCAGACGCCCGCGCTCCGTGGCCTGATCGGTCGCCACCTTCGCCAACTCGGAGTCACGATCCATGAGCTTCGCCTCGCGGGCCTTGCGGTCATCTTCCTGCAACTGGAGCTACTATGCCTGCACGGCCCATTCGTCCTGAGGCACCTTCAAGCTGGCTTCCGCTTCTTCACAGTGCTTGGCGGCCGCCCCTGCCTCGGCGAGCGCACTCTCACGAGCTGCCTTCGCCTTGGCGGCCTCCTTCTTCCTTCCGTGATGGCGGCCTCGGCCCGGCCCTGGGCCTCTTTAACGGCGGTGTCGAGCTGGCGCCACCCTGTGGCGAGCTTCAGGCGCTCCTTGGCAAGACGCATTTAGGCATCCCGGAGGTGTGCCCTGAGCCAGTCGAGCACGGCCCGGGCGTCAGTCAAGGCATCGCGCCTGAGCAAGTAGCTGCAGTTCACGATTGCGAGAGCCTGGTGGGGGGGGCGGTGTCTCAGCGCCTATTGTCGTCATGGCCAAAGAGGCCCCAACGTCCTCTGTTTGTGGCGCAGGGGGCTCCGGGTCCTCCCCCGCGCTCGGCTCCCCCGCGCCTGGGGGGATTGCCACGCCGGCCTCCTGGCCCCCGAGAGTGGGCACATCTTGAGGTTGCCCCATGGAGCACCCTGCATCATGCCCGACTTTGGGGGTAAGGATAGCCGGCGGAGGCTGACGTGGCTTGAGACTGCGTCGGTATTTCCCCAAAGAGGAAGGGATGATGCAGCGCAGCGACGGTAAGTATTTCCCTTAGTTATGAAACCAAGTTTATCAAACCAGTAGGAGAACCATGCAACACTATGTAAACGGTACCTCCACACAAAGAACAAATACTTGCAACCCGACGCGAAAGAGAGGTTGTCAATCTCTCCACAGTAAAAAGATAGATTAGGTTGTATTAGACTGGATAGATAGATCGCACAAGAACACAAAATAAAAGAGGCAAATAAAAAGTGCAGCAAAGTAATTTTGGAATAATAGATCTGAAAACAAAAGCGGCAAAAGATAGATCGGAAAGCAATATGTTGTAAAAGTAGACCCGGTGTCCGTAGGTTTCACTAGTGGCTTCTCTCATGAGTATAGCACACGGTGCTTGAACAAATTACTGTTGGGCAATTGATAGACGATCAAATAATCATGACGATATCCAAGGCGATGACCATTATATAGGCATCACGTCCAAGATTAGTAGACCGAAACGATTCTGCATCTACTACTATTACTCCATGACGTGGCTTGAGACTGCGTCGGTATTTCCCCAAATAGGAAGGGATGATGCAGCACATCGACAGTAAGTATTTCCCTCAGTTATGAAACCAAGGTTATCGAACCACTAGGAGGATCACCACCACCCAATAAGCAGCACCTGCACACAAATAACAAATACTTGCAAACCGACGCGAAAGAGAGGTTGTCAATCTCTCTACGGTAAAAAGATAGATTAGGATATGATAGATAGGAGAGATAGATCTCTCAAGAACACAAAATAAAAAGGGCAAATAAAAAGTGCAGCAATATATTTTTGGGTTTTTGGTATAGTAGATCTAAAAACAAAGAGGCAAAAAGATAGATCGGAAATCAATATGTTGGAAAAGTAGACCCGGGGGCCGTAGGTTTCACTAGTGGCTTCTCTCATGAGTATAGCACACGGTGGGTGAACAAATTACTGTTGGGCAATTGATAGAAGATCAAATAACCATGACGATATCCAAGGCGATGATCATTATATAGGCATCACATCCAAGACAAGTAGACCGACTCCTGCATGCATCTACCACTATTACTCCACACATCGACCGCCATCCAGCATGCATCTAGTGTATTAAGTTCATGGAAAAACGGAGTAATGCAATAAGAATGATGGCATGATGTAGACAAGATCTATTCATGTAGGAATAGACCCCATCTTGTTATCCTTAATGGCAACGATACATGCGTGCTTTGCTGCCCCTTCTGTCACTGGGAAAGGACACCGCAAGATCGAACCCATCACAAAGCACCTCTTTCCATGGCAAGAAAAATCGATCTAGTCGGCCTAACTAAACCAAAGATTCGAAGAAGAAATACGAGGCTATAAGTAATCATGCATATAAGAGATCAAAGAAGACTCAAATAATATTCATGGATAGAAACTGATCATGAACTCAAAATTCATCGGATCCCAAGAAACACACCGCAAAAGTTTACATCAAATAGATCTCGAAGAGACCATTGTATTGAGAATCAAGAAAGAGAGAGAGAGAGAGCCATCTAGCTACTGCCTACGGACCCGTAGGTCTATGGTGGACTACTCACGCATCATCGGAGAGGCACCTATGAAGAAGATGAACCCCTCCGTGATGGTGTTAGATTGGATCTTGAGACTCTGGAACTTGCGGCGGCTGGATGTGTTTTTCGTCGACTCCCCTAGGGTTTTCTGAATATTTGGGTATTTATAGGCATCAGAGGCGGTGGAGGGGGGCCCCGTGGAGGGCACAACCCATCAGGGCACACCGGGGGCCCCCTGGCGTGCCCTGGTGGGTTGTGGCCTCCACAGCTGTGGGGACCCCGACTCATAAGTCGTGATCACCGAATGTATGTGCACAGTGATCCTAGAGATCAATGCTCACTGAACACATAGAAACTGAATAACAAGAGTCTTACAACCATTATGTACCGTTTACTCAAATATGGCCTCTATGGCCAAGTCTTCATTTGATTGCAGCAGAAATCTTCAACGATAACGTGAACCCATGCCATCTGCCTTAACCCTACAGGCATTCTGACTGGGAAGCGTCCTAGCTCGCATGCTCGTCACCAAGGTATTCTTAATCGTGTCCTGTTCTTTCATGCCTGGCCAATAAAATAACCAGTGGCAAGCCAATGAGTACTTTGAATGTACTTGCAAGCAACCCATGTTTGGAACAAGGTTCAACAGAGCATGATATAGCACTAAGTAGGTAAGTTTTGCAGAAAGCTAATTTTTAGTGCAATGACATGATCGAGTAACTTGTGTAAGCATGCATCAACAGTGGGCATATACCCATATGAACAAGTTACAGATATCATCATAAGCAGGGGCTGGACATCTCATGTTCAGTCATCATGTCAAGTCATCTGACTTAACTCAAGTATCATCTTTGTCACACACACACCAAGTTTTGAGAAAACATCTGGACATAGTTTAAGAAGGACCTCCAACTATCCATGACCGTGGACACGGCTATTCGAATAGTTTTACACTCTGCAGAGGTTGCATGCTTTACCCACAAGACTCGGGGAACTTTCGTGTCATCCACGACTCGCGATACCTTAGGTACCCGAGGTAAGCACCCGAACAATGCCTTTCCCTTGACGACACTAAACAAAGAGTCCACTCGTTGGCCCACGTCTTCATGATGTACAAACAAAAACCTTGCTCAACATAGTACCATCCATGAAGGGACACAACGGTGTGCCCGGTGTCTGTAAAAACAGTACATGGTCACCCTACCTGGCACGACCCCGTATCGAGAGAGTAACTCATACTCTCCTGCCACTAGTAATGCGGGCTCTCTGCTAGCATCGACCAAAGTAATCAACAAAGCCCCTTCCCATATAGGGGTAGAGTGGTCGCACATGTAAGGTTGGGACGGTCAGCAGACCTTAAATCTAATCCATTTTCAAAAACACACACACAACTTGCTCCGGTACACCACTTATTTCTCAAGTGGTTACCTAAATCAACATCATCTCCCTCGGGCATTAGTGGCACCCGACGGGGTTTTCGAAAAGTCTTTGAAATCATTTCTTTTTCGACACCATGCATATTCCTGACCCACTTGCGTAGCAACTACTTAGCATCCTAACTACTTCCCACCCGCACAACCCTCATAACAAGGTAGGGTCATGCTCAGTGCAAGTATCAACGAGGAAAGTAATGGAGACGACCCATGAAGGTGGTCACCACAACATCATGATCAACATATCGAAAATAAAGTGCTATATGCCATGCCATGAAAATGGTTTCTTAACATGGTCAAAGGACTGCCAGCCTGGCTTATCAAAGTCTTCGAGGTCTTCACATGCTTCTCGTCCACTCTGAGCACTTCGTCTACTTCGTCAACTATCGCCGGAAACAACCGCAATAAGCAACACAACAAGCAGAGAAATAAAAGTGCTCTATAAATAGGAGTTTTACTTTTCTTGGACACCTCTGGTCATAAAAAAATAACTAAGGAGGTTTTATTGGATGTGGGTCAAGGGGGAGTTTTGAATGGTGGAAATGATGATCCTATAAGATGTCTACAGGAAACATTTTTAATAAAAAGAGTGGATGCATTCAACAAATAGGGCATGATTTTAGAAACATTTTGGAAGTGGTTTCACTGGATTTGGAGTTGGTATGAATATTCTAGGGATTTGCAAAGTGGGTCATATAAGAAGAAATGGTCCAATAATTGACATAGCAGAATAAGTGTAAGGAAAAATGTTCACATCCTAGGACATGATTTTAGATGCACCTAGGAACTTGAATCACTACATTTGGAGCTATAATGAATGCCCTAGAGATTTTACAAGGTGGTCTTTAATAGTTCAAATTTGAATTTAAATTTGAACAGAACAAGAACTTGTGGTGGAAAAATATGGTAGTTGCATCATTAAGTAGGACTGAATTTTAGAAAAATATAGGAATTTGAATCATCAAATTTAGAGTTGTATTTATTTAATTGTGATGTTTGGAAGTCTCTGATAAAAGAAAAAGGAAAACGGAGGGTTATACCTCACGGGCCGGACGGTGAGCGGAGGCAACTGGGCCGGCCTAGTTGCTCAGCCGCGTGGGAGGCCCTGGTGATGCCGAAGGCGTACTCCGCGGAGTACGCCTCCACCGCAGGGAGGCGGGAAGCGTCGGGGCGCCTCCACTTAAAACAGGGGGGCCCAGCCGACTGGCCACTGAAAGGCGGGCCCCGCTTGTCGGGTTCTACTCTCACCTCCCGCTTGGGCAGAAGAGAAATGGGGGAGGCCGACAGAGTGCTCGCCGGCGCCCGCTCCGGTGGATCCGGCCGCCTCCGGCGACTGCCCAGCCACCGAAGCGCTCGGGAGGATGGCCCGCATTTACCTGGGGGTCCCATTTCCACACGGGAGCGCCGGAGCAAGCGGGACTTCGGCCATGGCGGGACCGGCGATGGTCGACCGCGGAAGCAGTGCACCGGCTGCCTGCAGGAGGAAAAAGGAGCACGGGGAGGACTGCGGTAATGCAGAGGGGGGGCTAGTGAAGCTTTGGAGAGAGGAGGGGGGCCGGAGAGCACTAATTTGAGAAGGGGCCGCTGGCAAAGCTCCGGCTATTGTCGTCGATGCAGAGGACATGAGGGCGATTGAGGGGCGCTGGAAGGTTGGTGAAAGGGAGAGAGAGCTAAGGGGGCAGTAGGGGCTCAGGGGTGGCTTCTTATAGAGAGGGCGACTGTGCACCGCGAGCTCGTGCACCAGCTTGGTCACCGTCGTCGCTGGGGGTCTCGGGGGAGCTCCGGGGCGTGTCTACGGGCTTCGTGGACGTGGTCCACGACCAGGGGAAAGAGAGGGAGGAGCCAGGGGGACAGAGGAGCGCGCGTGTGAGCTCGCCCAATGGCCGAGCCGGGCGGCCATGGCACGCGTGCGAGGAGGCCACAGGAGGAGGAGAGAGAGGAGGGGGCCGACCGTCCGGCGTGTCCCGGACGCCGAGGCCAACCAAGTTGCGAGAGGGGGGAGCCCGAGGCTGTCGGGGGCATGCATAGGGCGGCGGCTGCAGTGCGGTCTTGCACTATAGCGCGCTCTGGAGCATGGCTATTGCATGCCATGGCATTGCCTTTGGCAGCTTCTGCGCAGCCACCTGTGTCTAGGGGATCTAGGGGGGAAATAGTCCAGGGGAAACATTGGATACTCTGGAGGTCGACTAGAACAGGAGGGAAGTGGAGAGAGAGTGGGATTCTTGCTGTCCAGGAGGGGGATTTGGGGTTTTACCCCACTTAACCATTGAGCTGAGCCATGGATTTCTAGCTGGAGGTAAAATACTTCAATGTGGAGTTGTGGTAAAAATTTGAGGGCAAGGAGAATAGTGGAAGGGGGTCAAACAAGGTTTTTACCAATCTGTTGGAAGGTGTTTGATGTTGATTTGGGCAAGTAAAAGGAGTTTGCTTGCCATGAGATTTACCAGGATCAAATAGAAGGTAGAAACAAGGTTGATCACCAAGTTTGAGCTTGATTGAAGAAGGTTCACAATGTAAACTTGGTAAACCCTAGAAATTAACAGAATCGGATTTCTGTAGATCTAGGCATGCTAAACCAATCTCATAAATGCACCACTTGGTGTAGAAGCATTATTTAGGGATTAGAACATGTCCACAAAGTTTGAGGTCAATAGGAGAAACTTCACAGTGTAAAGTTGTTCAAATTTGGTTCTGGACAGAGAGGGTTTTGGAATATTTTGGTGAACTAAAACAATTGGGATTGAGATGAAACTTTGCAAGATAATCACATAAAGCATGTGTGACTTGCTGGAATTTTCCTGGATTTTATTGAGAATATTTCCTATAGAAATATTCCAAATGCTTGAAATAGGCAGCAAGGGTTTTGGAGGGTTTTGTCCAATATTTTGAACATGGCCATGTGTTGAAACTCACATATATGGAAAAATATATGTCCACTGAGTTTCCCTAAATTTTCTCAAATATTTTGAAAGCATAAAAATAATTTTTCCCTATAAAAGACCATTTCTGGCCTTAAGAAAAAGCCTTTAAATAAAATAGTAAAATAACCTTTAAAATTAATATCTAGTGGTTTTGAGAAGTCTTATATGTAGTAGGTTTGAAATAAAGTCTTTGGGAAAAAGGATCTACCCAATTTGAGGACTTGTAGTACAAACCTCAATTCTGGGGGTTTTGAAAACCTAATTTGAATAAATCCTTTTTGGCCAAAATAATATTTGATAAAAATTGTTTTGGGTACTATACACATGGCATGATCATTGGGCAAGAAGTTTGATTCAAGGAAGATGAATATGGAGAGAAGAAAATCTTTGAGTGCCAAAACACAACCAAACAAGCAAGCAAGCAACAACAATTCAAACAAGCATCACAGGCACACAAAAAGTTTTTATTGGCCCTAATTTTTTAGTCATGATAACTTAGTCTTGAGACAAAACACAGGGTGTGACAACAGCCCACCTCTCCGGCACTTCTATGGCCCACTGGGTGTCTTTTGGTCCAGAAAAAATCTCCAAAAAGTTTCGTCGCGATTGGACTTCGTTTGGTACTGATATTCTGCGAAGTAAAAAACAAGCAAAAAACAACAACTGGCACTTTGGCACTATGTCAATAGGTTAGTCACAAAAAATGATATAAAATTGTTATAAAGTGATTGTAAAACATCCAAGAATGATAATATAACAGCATGGAACAAGCAAAAATTATAGATACGTTGGAGACGTATCACTCCACACATCGACCGCTATCCAGCATGCATCTAGTGTATTAAGTTCATGGAAAAATGGAGTAATGCAATAAGAATGGTGACATGATGTAGACAAGATCTATTCATGTAGGAATAGACCCCATCTTGTTATCCTTAATAGCAACAATACATGCGTGCCTCGCTGCCCCTTCTGTCACTGGGAGAGGACACCACGAGATCGAACCCATCACAAAGCACCTCTTCCCATGGCAAGAAAAATTGATCTAGTTGGCCTAACTAAACCAAAGATTCGAAGAAGAAATACAAGGATATAAGTAATCATGCATATAAGAGATCAAATAAGACTCAAATAATATTCATGGATAGAAACTGATCATGAACTCAAAATTCATCGGATCCCAACAAACACACCGCAAAAAGTCATTACATCAAATAGATCTCCAAGAGACCATTGTATTGAGAATCAAAAGAGAGAGATAAAGCCATCCAGCTACTGCCTACGGACCCATAGCTCTATGGTCGACTACTCACGCATCATCGGAGAGGCACCAATGAGGATGATGAACCCCTCCGTGATGGTGTTAGATTGGATTTCGCGGTTCTGGAACTTGCGGTGGCTGGAAGTATTTTTCGTCGACTCCTCTAGGGTTTTTGGAATATTTGGGTATTTATAAAGATCAGATGTGGTGGAGGGGGTTCCCGAGGAGACCACAGCCCACCAGGGCGCGCCCTGGTGTCTTGTGGGCCGCCTGGGCTCCCTCCTGGTTACTTCGTTTGGACTCCGTTTGGTACTGATATTCTGCGAAGTAAAAAACAAGCAAAAAACAGCAACTGGCACTTGGCACTATGTCTACAGGTTAGTCCCAAAAAATGATATAAAATTGCTATAAAATGATTGTAAAACATCCAACAATGATAATATAATAGCATGGAACAATCAAAAATTATAGATACGTTAGAGACGTATCAGCATCCCCAAGCTTAATTCCTACTCGTCCTCGAGTAGGTAAATGATAAAAACATAATTTTTGTTGTGGAATGCTTCCTAACATGTTCATCACATATTCTTTTCTTTTGTAGCATGGACATTTGGATTTCTAGATTGTTCAAAGCAATACTCTAGTTTTGACATAAAGACTTCAATACTCAAGCATGCCAACGAGCAACCATGTCTTTCAAAATATCAACACTAAAGAAAGTTATCCCTGGCCCATCATGCTCAATCATTGATCCATTCATGAAACACACTCAAATATTAACTACACCCAATACACAAGTATGATCATAGTGCCCCCTAGTTGGTGCTTTATAAGAGGAGATGGAGACTCAAATTGAAAATAAAAATTGCATAAAGTAAATATATAGGCCCTTCACAGAGAGAAGTAGGGATTTGTAGAGGTGCTAGAGCTCAAAGCTTAAATTGAGAGAGAGAAAATATTTTGGGTGGCATGCCTTTCCTGTCAACGAAAACGACAAAGTAGTTCTCAATACTTTCCATGCTAGATACATCATAGGTGGTTCCCAAACATAAAATAAAGTTTATTCCTTTTTCCACCATTATTTCACAATCCATGGCTAGCCGTATCCACGGTTGCCTTCCATACCACCATTATTTGACAACATAAAGTAAATTTCTTTTCCATTTCGGGACTGGGCATCCCTATAACCTCCGTACTCTCATGCAATGACAAGTGAATAAACACTCATCTTGAGAATAACACATCTAGCATGGAAAAATATTGGACACCCCTACCGTTTCATGAGCGGTACGAGCACACAAAAAGGAAATTCATTTTGAAAACTAGAGATGGCACATACAAATTTGCTTAGAACGGCATGGAAATACCGCATATAGGTAGGTATGATGGACTCATATAGCAAAACTGGGTTTAAGGATTTTGGATGCACAAGTAGTATTTCTACTTAGTACAAGTGGAGGCTAGCAAATAGATTGAGAAGCAACCAACCACGAAACGAAAATTCACATAAACGGGCATTAAGCATAACTGACACCGAATAATGCACCATAAGAAGGATGTAATTTCATTGCATAACTATTGACTTTCGTGCTTGCATAGGGAATCACAAATCTTAACACCAATATTCTTACTAAAGCATAATTACTCACCAACATGACTCACATATTACTATCATCATGTCTGAAAACTATTACAAGGAATCAAGTTTAATTTGTTTGATGATCTTCATGAAAGTTTTTATTATATCCCTCTTGAATATCTATCACTTTGGGACTAGTTTCATATATTACCATTGCTTTTGACAAGTTCAAATAAATTTAAGTGAAGAACATGAGCATAAAAATTTCATCTCTCAAAATAGTAAAAGTGAAGCATGATAGAATTTCTTCAAAATTTACTAACTCTCAAATTAATCTAAGTGAAGCATGAGAGTATTTCTTCAAAAAAATTAAAGCACACCATGCTCAAAAAGATATAAGTGAAGCACTAGAGCAATTACACAGCTCAAAAAATTTAAGTGAAGCATATAAAGCAATTCTAACAAATCATAGCATAATTTTGGCTCTCTCAAATAGCTTTGTCCAGCAAGGATACTTGTGACAAACTAAAAAGCAAAACAAGCAAAGACTCAAATAATACAAGTCGCTCCAAGCAAAACTCATGATATGTGACGAATAAAAATATAGTTCCAAGTAAAATACCGATGGTCGTTAGAAGAAAGAGGGGATGCCACTCGGGGCATCCCCAAGATTAGTTGCTTGTTTCTCCTTGGATATTATCTTGGGGGTTCTGTAGCATCCCCAAGCTTAGGCTCTATTCACTCCTTATTCCTTCATCCATCGTGATCTCACCCAAAACTTGAAAAGTTCAATCACACAAAACTCAACAAAACCTTCGTGAGATCCGTTAGTATAATAAAGCAAATCACCACTCTAAGTACTGTTGCAAACCAATTCATATTTTATTATTGCATTATATCTACTGTATTCTAAATTTACCATGGCTTATACCCTTCAATACAAACCATAGATTCATGAAAACAAGCACACAATGCAACGAAAACAGAATCTGTCAAAAACAGAACAGTCTGTAGTAATCTGTACTATAACCATACTTATGTAACTCTAAAAATTCTGAAAAATTAGGAAAATGTAAATAATTTGTATACAAATACTGTGTATAAATTTCAGCTCATTATCATGCTCCAGTAAAAAATGAAAATTCACGCACTTGAGTCAAAGTTTCTGTTTCAGATTCAGCATTGTTTCTACTCATCTTGTGAATCATCCTAAAGGCTTTACTTGGCACAAACACTAATTAAAACATAAAAACACAATCGTAACAGTATAATAATTGTGTCAACACTCAAAAACAGAAATAATAAGATGAAAATAAATTCATTCATTGGGTTGCCTCCCAACAAGCGCTATCGTTTTACGCCCCTAGCTAGGCATAAAGCATAGATTCAAGTATTGTCATCTTTAGTTTTTGCAGAGATATTTTTATCAAGAGGTTTTACAAATATAACTTGAAACACATCATCCATAGAAATCTTAGCACTATCAAGTTGTCCATCTATGTACCATCTTTGATTCCCAGCCACAATCCAAGAATATTGTTGATTAACATCATTAAAAACTTGTTGGATCATATCTAAAACGGGGACTTCCTTTTTAAGGTTCTCATCAAAAATTTCATTATTTCCATGCAGATGTCTCAACATGTAATCACTATTGTAAAGGATCTCTCCTATTACCGGTTTTTCACGGCTCATACCAAAGGAATCAAAAATCTCCCTAGCTTCTCGTACTATGTGATCAAATTCATTCATAAGAACAAGGGTGGCTAACTTCTTAGCTTTGGGGTCCTTTATAATGGGTAGCTCATAAAACAATCTTTGCAAGGTAGGATTGGTACGAATAAACCTATTTTCAAGTTTCAGGACTAGTGATGAAATAGCTTCCGCATAAGTTTTAGTTCTTTTAAGTATAGGAGCATCATCGAGAGTCAAATTTCCAACACAATTGAAAAATTCCTATACCGTTCCCTTGCCCCAAAACAAAAGTTTTAGCATCCAAATTACCATAACGTCCAATATTAGGAGTCCTGCCATCATCTGTTTCTGCCATACCAAAATCATTCATGATGACAAGCAAACAAGAGATCTGACGAGAAAAGGGCAAACGAAAAATAGGGCGAATAACACTGCAAATTTGTGAAGTGGGGGAGAGGAAAACAAGAGGCAAATGGCAAATAATGTAATTGCAAGGAGATGAGATTTGTGATTAGGAACCTGATAGATGTTGATGATGTCTCCCCGGCAACGACGCCATAAATTCCTTTGACGTGGCTTGAGACTGCGTCGGTATTTCCCCAAAGAGGAAGGGATGATGCAGCACAGCGACAGTAAGTATTTCCCTCAGATATGAAACCAAGGTTATCGAACCAGTAGGAGAACCACACAACACTATGTAAACGGTACTTGCAGACAAAGAAAAAAATACTTGCAACCCGACGCAAAAGAGAGGTTGTCAATCTCTCCAGGGTAAAAAGATAGATTAGGTTGTAATAGATTGGATAGATAGATCGCACAAGAACACAAAATAAAAGAGGCAAGTAAAAAGTGCGGCAAAGTATTTTTGGGTTTTTGGAATAATAGATCTGAAAGCAAAAGCGGCAAAAGATAGATCGGAAAGCAATATGTTGGAAAAGTAGACCCGGGGGCCGTAGGTTTCACTAGTGGCTTCTCTCATGAGTATAACACACGGTGGGTGAACAAATTACTGTTGGGCAATTGATAGAAGATCAAATAATCATGACGATATCCAAGGCGATGATCATTATATAGGCATCACGTCCAAGATTAGTAGACCGAAATGATTCTGCATCTACTACTATTACTCCACACATCGACCGCTATCCAGCATGCATCTAGTGTATTAAGTTCATCAAAAAATGGAGTAATGCAATAAGAACGGTGACATGATGTAGACAAGATCTATTCATGTAGGAATAGACCCCATCTTGTTATCCCTAATAGCAATGATACATGCGTGCCTCGCTGCCCCTTCTGTCACTGGGAGAGGACACCGCAAGATCGAACCCATCACAAAGCACCTCTTCCCATGGCAAGAAAAATCGATCTAGTTGGCCAGACTAAACCAAAGATTCGAAGAAGAAATATGAGGCTATAAGTAATCATGCATATAAGAGATCAAAGAAGACTCAAATAATATTCATGGATAGAAACTGATCATGAACTCAAAATTCATCGGATCCCAACAAACACACCGCAAAAAGTCATTACATCAAATAGATCTCCAAGAGACCATTGTATTGAGAATCAAAAGAGAGAAAGAAAGCCATCTAGCTATTGCCTACGGACCCGTAGGTCTATGGTGGACTACTCACGCATCATAAGAGAGGCACCAATGAGGATGATGAACCCCTCTGTGATGGTGTTAGATTGGATCTCGCGGTTCTGGAACTTGCGGCGGCTGGAAGTATTTTTCGTCGACTCCTCTAGGGTTTCTAGAATATTTGGGGGCTCCCGAGGCAGCCACAGCCCACCAGGGCGCGACCGGGGCCTCTGGCGCGCCCTGGTGTCTTGTGGGCCGACTGGGCTCCCTCCTGGTTACTACTTTGGCCCACTGGCTTCCTTCTGGTCCAAAAAAAAACTCCAAAAAGTTTCTTCGCGATTGGAATCCGTTTGGTACTGATATTCTGCGAAATAAAAACAAGCAAATAACAACAACTGGCACTTGGCACTATGTCAATAGGTTAGTCCCAAAAATGATGTAAAGTTGCTATAAAATGATTGTAAAACATCCAAGAATGATAATACAATAGCATGGAACAATCAAAAATTATAGATACGTTGGAGACGTATCAGAGGCCGAG
This sequence comes from Elymus sibiricus, assembly GCA_039707655.1. Taxonomy (NCBI): domain Eukaryota; kingdom Viridiplantae; phylum Streptophyta; class Magnoliopsida; order Poales; family Poaceae; genus Elymus; species Elymus sibiricus. The sequence goes on from CM077669.1 coordinate 372,886,504, forward strand.
GCGCCTCCTCCTTCTCCATAGACTGAGCCGTCACGGCCTTGGCGGACGGCGCCGGTGGCTGGGCCACCATGTCCTCGGCGATCGAACCCCCTCGCCGTGTTGGAGAGGCGCTGGGCGCTGCCGCGGCGCTCGCGCACCCCGATGTAGCGGTGCCCGTGCGTAGCGCCGGGCCGACGTGAGGCACCCCCGCGCCCGCCGAAGCTATGGCCTAGTGATGATGCCGCCTTCAGGACGGGGGTCACTTTCACCCCAGCAATCACCTTCTTCTTCTTCTCCTTACCGCCGCCCTGGCACCTACACGGGCGAGGGGTTAGCATGAATAGACAGATCACAGGTGCGCGACATAAGAATGGACTGGGGCACATACTCGTCCTCGGCGGCCCATTTCCTCTTCTTCTCAGCGGCAGATAGCGTGTCGTTGCCGCCCTCGTGCGCCACCCCGGTGCTGCTCGAGGGGCATGCGACGCGGTCCCCGGTGAGTCCAGCTGGGTCATCCTCCTTCCTGAGGGCCTGGGAACCCCCTGAGGGGATGCAGCCGCCACGGGTACGATTGCCACCTCATCGACGTGGGCCCCCGCCACTGGTATATGGGCGGTCGCGGGGTTGGGCCCCGTTCCCCCCACCGTGTTGGTAGGCCGAGGAGATGTCGCCCAGGGCCGCTTGTCTACGTCGTCGTCCTTGTCCCCGAAACCCTACAAGGACCGGCGGTGATTGGGCGGCGGCGCCCGGCCGACGTCCTCCAACTCCTCCATCGCCTCCGAGTCTTCGCTGCCGTCACCTTCGCTAGAGGATGGCACCACGATGGAGGAGCCCATGTGTGACCCAATGTGACCGCTTGGCACGAACCCCCATTCGTTGAAGTCGGGCATATCTGCGACCAGTTCTGCCTTGTCGTCATAGCTGTACAGCGGGGACACAGCCTCAGGAGGATTATCGGGGGTGAAGCTGAGCAGAGCCCCCAGGGCCTCGTCTAGCTCATCGGGCATCAGGCTAGCAACATGCAGCCTCATCGCGTCCCTCGCGCCAGTGTACTCCCACACGGGTTGCGAGTGCGCCTGGAGCAGCGCAATGCGCTGCCCCAGGAATTCCTTGACGATCATCGCCCCTGTCAGTTGGGCATCCCCGTGCGCGGCGATCCGCTCCAGAACGGGCTCCGCCCTCGGGTCGGTGGGCTTCTCGTGGCCCCACCCGAGGTTCTTCTTAGGCTGGGCCACAGGGGTCATCAGGAGCGGGCTGACCCTAAACGCGTCCATGTAGACCCAGCGGTGCCGATAGCCCTCCACCTTTTTCCCGGCCTTCAGGCGGATATTCTCGCCCTTGACGTTGACGAAGGAGACGCACGCGAAGCGTTGGTCCTGGACGGTGAACCGCAGGCTGAAGAAGTGATGAAAGAGCACCACCGAGGGCCTCACGCCCACGAAGGCCTTGCAATAGAAGGCAAAGATAGCCAGGAGGAGGATGGAGTTGGGCTGAAGGTGCAGGGCCTGGATTCGGTAATGGGAGAGGATGGCGTAGAAGAACTCAGAAAACGGTGGGACCAGCCCGACGTAGATGTTGTTGTCGTCGTTTTCTCACGACAGATGCCATAGGGTGGCTTATCGAGTGTGGTTGGGGCCGAAGGACGCCGACGGGCTCCGGGAGCGGGATTAGGCACGAGCGGTGATAGACACACGATGTACCCAGGTTCAGGGCCCTCCGTGGGAGGTAATACCCCTAGTCCTGCTGGTCTAGTTGGATGGGGAGAGATGTTACAATGGTGCTCCTTGAGCTGTTCGTCTGGAGGTGGAAGAGGGAGCAGCCGGCTCCTCTTCCCCTGCTACATGTGGGTGTGAGGGAGGGATGAACGCCTCCGTGCGTGTGTTTCTTGCCCGATGCATGGGGGCCTTGGGGGGTTTTATAGGCCAACCCCCCAGCGTACAGTATTCTTAAGATATTACAAGGGGGGACCTGGCTGGCAGCCTCTCCAGCCGGCCAGGGGGCCCGCCGGCTGGGTCATCTTGTCGCCCGTAGGGCCCGCCGGCTGCGCGGTCCCATCGCCAGCTGGGGCCCGCCAGCCGGCTCTTTTATTGGCCCGCGCTCACCTGCCGCGGCACGGGCTGCCCCGTCCGGCGTCGTCTTGCGCCCGCCGGCCGAAGTCAGCGGTACGGTCGGTAGCGTCGAGCCACGCCGGGGCAGGTAAGGGAGCGGACGGCGGCGCAGAGGTACTGTGGCTCCGCCGGGTCCAAATCAGTCCTCGGTAAGCGGTACGGTCTGCCGGACTGTAGCCATGCGCGTTCGTGCGTCAGCGGCCGCTGTAGCTACATTGGAGTCCGTCATGGGGGTCGCGTCCCGTCAGCGTACCCGGCCGCAGTAGGAAAGGACGGATACCCGCCCGTCCGGAGGTCAGCGGGCGAGTTTGTCACGTAGCGGCCAGGCGCGCCTAGCCGGGGGCCAGACGGCCGGCTCCTGTTCAGCCGGCCGCGGGCCAGCCGGCCAGAGGGTCAGCCGGCCCCTCCCTGCCGGTCGCGGACCAACCGGCAGTGGCCAGCCGGCCAGGGAGGCAGCCGGCCACTGACCAGCCGGCCGTGGGCCAGCCAGCCGTATAGTTTTTTCGGAAAGGAGCTGGAACTCCCTCTCCTTGGCACACCCAGGGGTAATAACCCCGTCAGTAGTCCCCGAAGCCGGCGGGGGCCCGCGTCCGCCTGACGAGGGGCAACCAGCGGTTTCATCCGGCCACGCCTGTCTGTCGTGCGGTACCGGCCGGGCGGCCGCGCCGGCCACGGCCTCCGACGCCTCGGGCCCTGTCGCGCCGCATTGGGCCCCGTGCCAGACCGTGGCGCGCCACGCGGGGCGTGATGATGTCGTGGGCCCCGCGCCTGTGGTTCGACGGGACGCCTTCCCGGGCCTAGTCTGATAGGTCGCGGGCCTAACCCGTTAGGCCTCGGGGCGCAGGCCGGGATCCTCTGCGCTTGGACCACAGCGGGCGCGGCGCACGATGCCCACGTCCCGCGGATTCCCCGGGGGAGTGGGCGCAGTTAATCCCCACGTCCCCCAGGCACCGCCCCGTGTTTATAAGGGGAGAGGGAGGGGCGGAGGCAGCTCACGCACCCTTCTCCCCTTCATCTTCCTTCTCGCGCGTGGCTCGTCGTTTCGGCTTGCATCGCTGCGCCACCCATCTTCTTCCTCGCGCTCGCTCGCCGCAGAGATGGCCGACGGACCCTCCGGCAGCTGGGGCGGATCCATCATCACCGAGGAGGATATCGCGCACCTTCGCCGCGCCCGGATGTTGCCGTCAGAGGACCGCGTTGCCGCCCGTCCGCCGGGCAGCGAGGTGGCACCCGAACCCCAGGAGGGGGAGTTCGTGGTGTTCGCGTGGCACTTCTCGCGCGGCTTCGGTCTGCCGGTGAGCCAATTCTTTCGCTTCTTCATGGATACGTTCGACCTCCAGCCGCACCACCTTGGGCCCAACTCCATTCTCCAGCTCTCGAGCTTCGTGACGCTCTGCGAGGGCTACCTCGGGCTGCTCCCCTTCGTGGAGTTGTGGAGGAAACTCTTCTACCTCAAGGCCCTGAGGAACGACAGCGGGCCATACGCCTACGGGGGAGCGGTGATATGCGTCCGCGGCCCGCTGTTTCCCCACCTGTCCCTCATCGAATCCGTCAAGAGATGGAACCGGACGTTCTTCTACGTGAAGAACGTCGACCCGGCGCGGGACTACATCCGGCTGCCGGCCTTCGTCAACGCCCCATCCTCCGGGACCAACTGGACGGGCGACGGGCCGTTCCTGGACGTCCTCGCGAAGCTGGGCTGGATCAAGACCATGAGAGCCGGAGAGGGGCTGGTCGCGTCCGATTTGGTGGCCGCCTTCATCGATCGTCGGGTGCTGCCTCTGCAGCAGAGGCCGCACCGGATTTGTGACATGTCGGGCCGGCGGGACCCCTGCCGGCTGTCCACCTTCGACCTATCGTCGTCCCAGGTGGCGAGGCGGGTGAACGCCATCACCAATTTCAAGCTGGCGCCGGGGACTTGGAGGTTTGGCAAGCTGCCGTACAGCCGGCACGGCCCGGCGCCCCTGGTACGCCCTGCTGCGGTAATTTTCTCCCCCTTTTGATTCTCCAGCCGGCCCTTCCCAGCTCACACACCATGCTGACCGCAGCACTCCGTGCGACAGAACACGCCGGACGGTCCGCACCCGCAGGTATTCCAGGAGGAGCGTGCCGAGTCCGACCCGGAGGACTTCGAGCTGGGGGGCGGCGCCGAAGAGGGGGCCGACTCCTCGGGAGAGGTCGAGGCAGACGACGTGATGGGTGACCCGGGAGCCGGCGGGTCCAGAGTGGTTGGTGAGTTCCCCTCCGGACCCTCCATCAAAGATTGGACTGACGACGATGATGACGATGATGATGTTCGGATCCTAGACGCGCCACCCCCCGCAGCTCGGCGGGAGAAACGCGGGCGGAGCGAGGAGCGACCGACCCGTGGCCGGACGGCCAAGGCCACTCGCCGGGAGAAGAGGCCGGCCGCGGGGCAACCGTCGACACAGTCGCCGGCTCGCAAGAGAGCGCGAGCGGCTGCCGCGAAGCCGCCGGCCCGGGCCAGGCGGGTCCTTCCCGTCGTCGCCGGGTGAGCATCTTTCTCTGAATTCTTACTGGTTTTTTCGGGTTTGCGAGCCGGCAAGCGCCTGAGGCCCCGTCTTTTGTCTGCTCCAGGGAGGCCATCGAGCTCCACGACACGGAGTCGGCTGCCGGCCCGGTGGATGCCGCCACCCTGCAGGCGCAGGAGCACGCGGCTACGGCGCGGGAGGAGAAGAGGCGGCTCGCGGAGATGCGATCCGTGAAGGCAGGGGCGAAAGGCGCGCCCTCTCGTTCGGGGGCCTCGAGCGGCGGGAGGCGGAGGCGGTCCACCGACCCGGAGCGCGCGACGGACTCTGCGGCGGAATCTACATGGAGGTCGAGGCCTCTGTCGAGTGAACCGCTAGAGCCGGTCGTGGAGACGACCGTGGCCCCGCCCGCGGCGGAAGTGACCCGGCCGGCAGGAGCGGTCCCCGAGCCGGCTCCGGAGACGGCCCAGCGGGGGGAGGTGGTGGTGACCTCTTCTGTCGTCGAGCCGGCTGCGGCGGGCGTGCCTGTCACCCCGGCCGTGCCGGGGGCGGCACCGGAGGCTCCGGCTGGCGGGAGGGGCGAGCCGGCCCAGCCGGCCCTCGAGCCAGCCCGGCAGGAGGTGGAGCCGGTGGCGCCGGTCATTGAGGGGCAAGAGGCCAGCTCCCGAGCCTTGGTGGTAATCGCCAATCCTCCACCGGCTGCTGCGGTGGTGGACGCCGGGTCGAGCGGCGGGTCGAGCCGGTCGAGGCGGACCATGCTAGACGTGATCCGGGACTGGGAGACGCCGGCACTCGTCCCAGCTGACCCGGCTCCACCAGCCGGCGTCCCGGCCCTTGCGCCAGGGGAGCCAGGCCGCATCATGGCGCACTGCCGTGAGGGGCTGGCCAGGTTCGCGGAGGCCGCCGAAAGCAACTCTCGGCGCGTGGAGGCGGCGGTGGAGGTGAGATTCTTGTGCCTTGTGTTGAATTTCCAGTGGGGGCGCGCGAGCGCACCCACTGGGTGTAGCCCCCGAGATTTGGGCCGACTGCGCGGCTGCGTGGCAGCCGGGCCGGATCTAACCCTTTTTTGCTTGTCTGACTTGTTGTTTCTTGGCGCGGGGCAGGCTGAGAACGCCAGGCGGCAGGCGCTCGTCGATGAGGCGGTCCTTATCCACAACCGCGGCAAGCTCGGCTACTACCGGGTCCAGGAGGAGCTGAAGAAGGCGCAAGGCATGTTGGTTCAAGTAGGGGCGCGCGAGCGCACCCACTGGGTGTAGCCCCCGAGAGTCGGGCCGGCTGCTCGGCAGCCGGTCCGGGTCTTCCGCGTTGGAGTGGCTTATGCTTGGTTTTTTTATGCAGAGGAGCTGGTCCCGATCCGGTAGAAGAGGAATGAACTGGCCTCCGAGCGGGACCGGCTGGGGCAGGAGCTCCAGGCGGTCACGTCGGAGCGGGGCCAGCTGGGGCAGGAGCTCCAAGCGGCCACGTCGGAGCGGGAGCGTCTGACCGCGGAGCTGCAGCGGGAGGTGGCGGCCCGGGAGGACGCCGCCAAGCGGGCGGCCGATGCCACCCAGCGGGCCACCACTCTTTAGGCTGAGGTGGAATGCCTCAAGGGGGAGCTCGAGACGCGCGGGGCCGCCCTTGCTGAGGCGGAGGAGGCGCTGGAGAGGGAGAAGAGCGCATGCCTTCAGTTCGCCATTGAGATGGATGATGCCCTCCAGCGTAAGTTCTGTTTTCGAGTTTCTTCCTTTGCCGACCCACTTTCGACTTGCTTTTTTGGCTTGTTTGTTGATTCTTCTCTCCCCTCAGACCGGTTCCCGGATACCCAGCGCCGCTATGAGCGGGCTGTGGCGGATCACCGGGAGTGCCTGCGGCAGCGCGGGCAGGAGGTTGAGGAGGGCGCCGGCTGGGACGTGGCGGAGCTTGGGCTGGCCATTGAGAACCGGCTGATCCACGTCCAACACTGCATGGACCTGCTCCAGACGGCCGGCAAAGAGGTGATCGCGGCCCTTTGGCCGGGTCGTGGGGCGCCGGCAGGCCGCGTGGCGCTGTGGCTGGAGAATGCGGTGGCCCGGCTCTATGTTTGGAAGGCGTCGGCGGCTCGGGCCGGGGCGCAGATGGCCCTCCGGTTCGTCACGTCGTGGTACACCGGGGTCAACCTGGACCGGCTGGCCACGATGCGCGAGGTCCCTGAGGCGGAACGGATCGCCCATGAAGATGCCCTCGTCCGTCGGGCCAACGAGCTGGCCTCATACATCGACCCGGACGAGCTCCTGCCGGCGCTTGGCGAGGACGGCGAGCCGGCAGCTGAGGACTCCTTCAGCAACCCCCAAGGACCCGAGGACAATGAGGTCGCCGACGAGAGCACCGCTTCCAGCAACGGTAGCGACACGGAGGCCACGGAGGCGGATCCGAAGGCTGCGGCCTCTCCTGGGCGAACTATTGAGCCGGCCGGCGACGCACCGGTAGTTTGAGCGGTCCTGTGCACTTTGTACCCTTTTTTTCTTGTTAAGAAACTTGTTTGTCTAAGAAGATGCATTTCCACCCATTGGGGGTGTATTGTAAGGAATCCTTGGCCAGCGGCCTTTTGCTTATGAACTTGCTTGAATTCTAAAACGTTTGCGTGCCGGCTCCTCCCCTTCCTTTTACCTTTCGACTCATATTTCACGCATGGGTTCCTTCCGGCTTCCGCCCCGCCTGTCAGCCAGCCGGGAGCCGGTCTGGGACAGGGACGGGGCATCGTCCTTAGGGGAAACGCGCGGGCCTTAGAGTCGTCCGACTACGGTTAGGTTGAACCGGCAGAGGCTGGTTTCCAGAGGTAACATGGTCCGGCTGGACCTATTCGGCTGCTACTCCTTAGGTGGTGTTCGCGTGGCAAGTTTCTTTCTACCCCGTGGCTTCGCCAGGCGGACAGCCGGGGGCCGGTCTGTGGCTGGGCAGAGAGGGCGGGAAAGGGTCGCTTGCCCACGCTACTTGCCAGTTTCGGAGGAGAGCCGGTGAGCCCCCGGGCCAGGGAGCCGGACCCGGGTGCTTTTGCTTAAGAAAAATGACACGCCTTCGAAGGAATTGAAAAGGGGCGTGCCCCAAGTACTGGCTTGGGGCCCCCATTGCATTCATTAAGTTCCGACGGAAGGGAAGATACATACATACATGGGTTCTTTCTTAACAGTAGAACGGTCGGAGGAGTGATGCGTTCCATGGGCGCTCCGTTTCCTCGCTGGAGCAAGGCTTGAGGCCGGCCAGGAGCAAGCCGTTTGCCCTCTCTGCCTGGACGTTGGACTGTGGGTGGGCCACTGACGCGAGGTCGAGCCGGATGCCCTCCTGGGAGCAGAAACGCGCCATCGCGCCTTTGGCGAAATTTGTGCCGTTGTCGGTGATGATGCTGTGGGGAACGCCGTAGCGGACCGTGACATCCTTGATGAACCGGACGGCTGTGCGGCCGTCCAGTTTCTTGATGGGTCTGGCTTCGATCCACTTGGTGAACTTGTCGACAGCCACCAGCAGATGCGTCATGCCGCCTCGGGCGGTCTTGAAGGGTCCCACCATGTCCAGCCCCCAGATGGCGAAGGGCCACGAAAGTGGGATGGTCTGGAGGGCTGTGGCCGGCAGGTGGCTCTGCGTGCTGAAGCGTTGACACCCCTCGCACTTGTCGACCAGTCGCTTGGCCTCTTCCAAGGCCGTCGGCCAGTAGAAACCGTGGTGGAAGGCCTTGGCCACCAGGGTTCTAGAGGCGGCGTGATGCCCGCACTCGCCCTGGTGGATGTCGAGGAGGATTTCTTGCCCCTTCTTCGGCATGACGCAGCGCTGGAACACGTCGGTGGTGCTGCAATGGACGAGCTTGTGGTTGATGATGTTGTAGGCCGGGGCACGGCGTTGGATCTGCCGGGCCTTGTCTTCGTCAGGGGGTAGCTCTCCGCGCAAGAGAAAAGCCAGAATGGGCTGGGCCCACGAGGGGGCCGAGACGGGAGCCGGCGCGGGCTCGAGTGGTGCGCCGGGGGCAGCCGGAGCCGGCCCGTCAGTCCCCGGGACCGGCCCGCCAGTTCCCGGGACCGGCTCGCCAGTTCCCGGGACCGGCTCGCCAGTTCCCGGGACCGGCTCGCCAGCCCCCGGGACCGGCTCACCAGTCCCCGGGACTGGGACAGCGGGGGGTGCGGCGATCGCCGTCAGGACGGCCGTAGAGTCGGAGCGAGCTGCCGCGGGGGTGCCGGATGCCGGAGCCGGTGGCGTGGGGGTTGTCGCCGGATCTGATGGCGCCGGCGGGGCAGCCGGAGCCGGCGGTGCCGGTATAGCTGCCGGAGCGGCCGGTACGAAGATAGACTCTGATTCGGGGGATGGCTTGATAGAAGGCTTGAGCAGCCGCTCGAGGGAAACGCCGGCTGGGATGGCCTGCCGGGTGGAGCAGATTTTGGCCAATGTATCGGCCGCCTTGTTGTCCACTCGAGGGACGTGGTGGAACTCACAGCCCTCGAAGGAGCCGGTGAGCTGATGGACGAGGAAGCGGTAGCTGGCCATGTTGGCATCCCTGGCGTCCCATTCGCCAGAGACCTGCTGTACTACGACGTCGGAGTCGCCAAAGCAGATGATGCGCTGGATCCCGATTTCCTTGGCGAGCCGGAGGCCGTGGACGAGTGCCTCGTACTCAGCCACGTTGTTGGAGGCGGCGAAGAGGATCTGGAGTGCGTACTTGAGCTGGTCCCCCTTAGGGGACGACAAGACGATGCCGGCTCCCAGGCCGGTTCGCATCTTCGAGCCGTCAAAGTGTATGCGCCAATGCGTGGAGTCCGGGGGAGGCGGCATGAACTGGGTCTCGGCCCAATCGACGAGGAAATCCGCCATGGTCTGTGATTTGATGGCGGTGCGCGGCTCGTACCGGATCTCGTGGTCGGCGAGGGCGATGGCCCATTTGGCGATCCGGCCGGTCACGTCCCGACCGCTCATGATCTCGCCGAGCGGGGCCGTGCTCACCACGGTGATGGTGTGCTCCTGGAAGTACTGCTTGACCTTCTTGGCGGCAAAGTATATGCCGTAGCACATCTTCTGGTAGTGGGGGTAGTTCTGCTTGGAGGCGGACAGGACCTCGCTGAGGTAGTAGACGGGGCGCTGGACCAGCAGTGCTTTGCCCTCCTCCGGCCGCTCCACCACCAGCACGACGCTGACCACGCGGGTGGTGGCCGCGATGTACGCGATCATCGGCTCCTTCTCAGCCGGCGCCGCCAAGATGGGGGCGCTGGAGAGCGCGCGCTTGAGGTCGCGGAACGCCGCGTCCGCTTGGTCGGTCCACTCGAACTTGGGTGACTTCCTCATGGGTTGGTAAAGAGGCAGCGCCTTCTCGCCCAGCCGGCTGATGAACCAGCTGAGCGAGGCAAGACAGCCGGTGAACTTCTGGATGTCGACGAGCTTGGCCGGCTTGTGCATGCGCTCGATGGCTCTGATCTTCTCCGGGTTGGCTTCGATGCCGCGGGCGGACACGAAGAAACCCAGGAGCTGGCCGGCGGGCACGCCAAACACGCACTTCTCTGGGTTCAGCTCGATCTTGTACTCGCGCAAGTTGGCGAAGGTCTCCCGGAGATCGTCGAGGAGGCTGAAATGCTTCTTGGTCTTGACGACGATGTCGTCCACGTAGACGTGGACGTTCCTGCCGATCTGCGGCAGGAGGCACTTCTGCATGCAACGCTGGAAAGTGGTGCCCGCGTTCTTCAGGCCGAAGGACATGGTGATGTAGCAGTAGGCCCCAAAGGGGGTGATGAAGGAGGTCTTCAGCCGGTCGGCCGGGTCCAGTTTGATCTGGTGGTAGCCTGAGTAGGCGTCCAGGAAAGACAGCAGGTCGCAGCCGGCCGTGGACTCGATAACTTGATCGATCCGCGGCAGGGCGAACGGGTCCTTGGGACATGCCTTGTTCAGGCTCGTGTAGTCGATACACATGCGCCATGTCTTGTTTTTCTTCAGCACCAGGACTGGATTTGCCAGCCAGTTCGGGTGGAACACTTCCATGATGAAGCCGGCTGCGAGCAGCCGGGCGATCTCCTCTCCTATGTTATGCCACTTCTCCTCGGAGAAACGGCGCAGGGGTTGCTTGACCGGCTTTGCATCCGGCCGCACATGAAGTTTGTGCTCGGCGAACTTCCTCGGAACACCCGGCATGTCTTTTGGAGACCATGCAAAGATGTCCCGATTCTCACGGAGGAAGTCGACGAGCTCGCCTTCCTATTTGCTGCTGAGGTTGGCGCTGATGGTGACGCACTGCTTGGGGTTGGCCGGGTCGAGCGGCACCTGCCTGGTGTCTTTGGACGGCTGGAACGACGCCTCGCCGCAGTTTGGGACGGGGGAGCCGGCACGGCCGGCTCGTTGGAGGCGTGAGCCACGAGCCGGTCGAGCTGCCGCTTATCCTCCGCTATCTCCAGGGCCTCGGCCAGCCGGCTGCCGTCACGAGAGCACTCGATCGACATCTTGTAGTTGCCGGCGATGGTGATGATGCCCTTCAGGCCCGGCATCTTGAGCTTGAGGTAGGTGTAATGGGGGACCGCCATGAACTTGACGAGAGCCGGTCGGCCGAGCAGCGCGTGGTAAGGACTATCGAGGTCCACCACCTCGAACCATATCGGTTCGCGGCGGAAGTGGCTCTGGTCGCCGAAGAGGACGTCGAGCTCGATCTTGCCGATGGGGGTGCAGGACTTTCCCGGCACAATGCCGTGGAAAACCGTCCGGCTTGCGCGCAAGTCTTTCTCCTTGAGCCCCAGCTTGAGCATTGTGTCGCGATAGAGGATGTTGATGCTGCTGCCTCCGTCGACCAACACCCGCGAGAAGCGGCAGGTGCGCCTCTCGGAGACGATGGTGGGATCGAGGACGAGGGCATGACTGCCGGGTTTGGCATTACGGCCGGGTGGTCCGCCTGGCTCCAGGTGACCGGCTTCTCGGGCCAATGCATGAACTGTGGGACCGAGGGGGCGATGGCGTTCACCTCATGCCGGCGATGGCGCACGCTGTGTTTGTCGGTTGCTTCACTGGTGAAGACGACGTAGGATCCGTCCTGGCGAGGGAACTGGTCGTGGAGGCGGCCGTCATTGGCTACCGGGGCCGGAGCAGGCGGCGTGGCCTGGGCCGGTGCCGGCTCGCGGGGAGACGGAGGCGGAGGAGCCGGGAGGCCCTCGCCCCGGGCCAGCCACAGGGAGAAGCTGCACTGCCGGAGCGTATGGGTGGCCGGCTTAGCCCCGGAGTGATGTTTGCAGGGTAGGTCGAGCATCTGCTCGAAGGTGAGCTTGGTCTGCCAGGCGGCCTTGCCGGTGCGCTGGCGCTGGCTGGGGGCCTGGGTAGCCGGCTGCTCCTCTTCGATGGTGGCGACCTGCCGGCTCCTGTAGCGGGGATCCAGCTGGTCGGACTTGCGTTTGTTGTTCTGCTGCTGCCGGTTGTCGGCGGCCGCCCGCGGCGTGGCGGGCGGTGGAGACGGCTTGGCTGGCGTGGCGACCTTCATCCGCATTGCGGAGCCGGCCGTGGCGTATTTGTCCGCCTTGGCCATCAGGTCTGCCAGGGTAGCCGGCTCGGAGCACAAGAGCTTGTGCTTGAGGTGGGTGCCGTCGCGGCAACCCTCGATGAAATACTGGATGGCCTGCACCTCGTGCACCCTCCCGCAGGAGTTGCGAAGTTCGGTCCAGCGCGTGAGGTAGTCGCGAAGGGGCTCCTCCGGCCCCTGGACGCACATGGCCAGCTCGCGGGGCCGGCCAGGCCGCTTGTAGGTGCCGGTGAAGTTGCGGACGAACGCTTCCTCAAAGTCCGTGCAGGTGTTGATGCTGCCGGCTGACAAGCTGTTAAGCCAGGTCCGGGCCGTGCCAGTCAGCATTAGGGGGGCGTACCGCATGGCTACGCGCTTGATCCCCCAGGCAATGCCGACCGCGGTGGTGTAATCGACCAACCAGTCCTCCGGCTTGGCGGAACCATTGTACTTCGGGGTGTCGCGAGGGAGAGTGAAGCCGGCTGGAAACGGCTCGTTGCGAATCCGGGGGCCGAAGCACGCCGGGCCGATCGAGCCCTCCTCCTCGAGGAGGGCCGACTGTGCCAGCCGCTCGATGCGGGTCCGAGCGTCGTTCTCGCTCCGCGGGACGCGCGGGCCGAGCCGAGCGGCGAGCTCGGGGCGAACAGTTGGGGCAGGCGAGCGGGCACGTTCCCGCCGCGGAGGCGGGGTATGGTCCCGGCTGCGCCGGCTGCCGCCAGCCGGAGCGTCGTTGTGCCGGCTGGTGATGGCTGGCTGCTCGTCTCGTAGCCGGGTGCGTCCGTTGTGAGACCCAGCGCCCCACCGGCCGGAGCCGGGAAGGGAAGAGGCTTGCTGCACCGGCCGGCGCTGGCCAGCAGTAGGCAGAGCGTCCCCCTCAGTGACAGGGATTTCGTAGCCGGCGTTCATGCCGTCGAGCCGGGCCTGCTGGGCGTTGGTGGTGGCAATGAGGTCTTGGATATGCCGTTCCTGCAGCTTTCGCTCTTCTCCCTCCAGGCCGACGAGGTCGGCGTAGGCAACGTGGGCCGCTCGCAGGTTGGCGGCCGGTGTGTCGTAAGTGGGGAGCCTGCCACCGAGGATTTCCGCGACCACGCGGCCGCGGTCGCGGACGTCACCGCGCCGGCTGGGCGCGTTGCCGGCGGAGGTGAGGCCGTAGGCGGAGTTATACTCGCGCTGCGCGGACTCCATCCGGCGCTTGGTGGTGGAAAGCATGGTTGCCTCGTCGAACAGCAGCTGGCAAGCCGCCTCCAGCTCAGCCGTAGCCGTAGCTGGGTTCGTCGTCGGCGCGACGGGGGTGCTGAGGCCCCGAAGCGCGGCGCCGAGGGGGTCGGAGGTGCCGGCGCGAGCGGCCACGGCGGCCGCGTCCGCCTCCGCCCTGGCGCGGCCGGAGGTCGTGGAGGAGCCGGTGGCCATCACCCCCGCGCGGACGCGGGAGTTGCCGACCTTGCCCGGGGCGAGCGCGCCTACGGACGAGGGCGGGTCGAGGCAGTTGAGCACCTGGCTAGGGTACTCGTTGACAGCTGTCCCGTCGGCGAGGCTCAGCCTACCGACGCGCTCGGTGAGGATGGCGATGTCGATCAGCGGGTCGGCGGTGTTGCCCGCAGGGCCAGCGGAGGCGGGGTTCCGCCTCGCAGGAGCAAGCCCCACGAGCCTGCGGTTCCGCCCGGACTCGGGGCGGCCAGGGGAGGTGGTGAAGGGTCCCGCCCGGAGCGTGACTCCGGCCGACGCCGCGTTCGGCCCCACGGTGGGCGCCAACTGTCGTCGTTTTCTCACGACAGATGCCATAGGGTGGCTTATCGAGTGTGGTTGGGGCCGAAGGACGCCGACGGGCTCCTGGAGCGGGACTAGGCACGAGCGGTGATAGACACACGACGTACCCAGGTTCAGGGCCCCCCGTGGGAGGTAATACCCCTAGTCCTGCTGGTCTAGTTGGATGGGGAGAGATGTTACAATGGTGCTCCTTGAGCTGTTCGTCTGGAGGTGGAAGAGGGAGCAGCCGGCTCCTCTTCCCCTGCTACGTGTGGGTGTGAGGGAGGGATGAACACCTTCGTGCGTGTGTTTCTTGCCCAATGCATGGGGGCCTCGGGGGGTTTTATAGGCCAACCCCCCGGCGTACAGTATTCTTAAGATATTACAAGGGGGGACCCGGCTGGCAGCCTCTCCAGCCGGCCAGGGGGCCCGCCGGCTGGGTCGTCTTATTGCCCGTAGGGCCCGCCGGCTGCGCGGTCCCATCGCCAGCTGGGGCCCGCCAGCCGGCTCTTTTATTGGCCCGCGCTCACCTGCCGCGGCACGGGCTGCCCCGTCCGGCGTCGTCTTGCGCCCGCCGGCCGAAGTCAGCGGTACGGCCGGTAGCGCTGTAGCCACGCCGGGGCAGGTAACGGAGTGGACGGCGGCGCAGAGGTACTGTGGCTCCGCCGGGTCAAAATCAGTCCTCGGTCAGCGGTACGGTCTGCCTGACTGTAGCCATGCGCGTTCGTGCGTCAGCGGCCGCTGTAGCTACATAGGAGTCCGTCGTGGGGGTCGCGTCCCGTCAGCGTACCCGGCCGCAGTAGGAAAGGACGGATACCCGCCCGTCCGGACGTCAGCGGGCGAGCTAGTCACGTAGCGGCCAGGCGCGCCTAGCCTGGGGCCAGACGGCCGGCTCCTGTTCAGCCGGCCGCGGGCCAGCCGGCCAGAGGGTCAGCCGGCCCCTCCCTGCCAGTCGCGGACCAGCCGGCAGTGGCCAGCCGGCCAGGGAGGCAGCCGGCCAGAGGGTCAGCCGGCCCCTCCCTGCCAGTCGCGGACCAGCCGGCAGTGGCCAGCCGGCCAGGGAGGCAGCCGGCCACTGACCAGCCGGCCGTGGGCCAGCCAGCCGTATAGTTTTTTCGGAAAGGAGCTGGAAGTCCCCCTCCTTGGCACACCCAGGGGTAATAACCCCATCAGTTGTGGAAGAATAAGAGGTAGGCGGACTCCCCCAGGCCGCTACGCGCCACCGAACCCGGCCAGATCTCGGTCGCCTACCATTCATTCTGGTCGTCGGCTGTCAGCAGGAGCACCGGGCCCAAGTCCTCCTCCGTGGCGACGGAGGAAGGCAGGAGAGCTGGCCCGACAGCAGGAGAGCTGGCGCGACAGCAGGAGGGCTTGCGGCCGGGGCCGCGGCCTTCGCCTTCTTGCCGGCCGGCGCCATCTGTGTATCGTGGTCGCGAATGAGGCAGGGGAGGTGATACGTCTCCAACATATCTATAATTTTTGCTTGTTCCATGCTGTTATATTATCATTCTCGGATGTTTTACAATCATTTTATAGCAACTTTATATCATTTTTTGGGACTAACCTATTGACATAGTGCCAACGTGCCAGTTGCTGTTTTTGCTTGTTTTTTACTTCGTAGAATATCAGTACCAAACGGAGTCGAGTCGCGATGAAACTTTTTGGAGAACTTTTTTTGGACCAGAAGAAGGCCAATGGGCCAAAGAAGTAACCGGGAGGGAGCCCAGGCCGCCCACAACCCACCAGGGCGCGCCAGGGGCCCCAGGCGTGCCCTGATGGGTTGTGGACGCCTAGGGGACCCCCTCCACCACCTCTGAGCTCTATAAATACCCAAATATTCCAGAAACCCTTGAGGACTCAATGAAAAATACATCCAGCCGCCGCAAGTTCCAGAACCGCGAGATCCAATCTAACACCATCACGGAGGGGTTCATCATCCTCATTGGTGCCTCTCTGATGACGCGTGAGTAGTCCACCATAGACCTATGGGTCCGTAGGCAGTAGCTAGATGGCTTCATCTCTCTCTTTTGATTCTCAATACAATGGTCTCTTGGAGATCTATTTGATGTAAACTTTTTGCGGCGTGTTTGTTGGGATCCGATGAATTTTGAGTTCATGATCAGTTTCTATCCATGAATATTATTTGAGTCTTCTTTGATCTCTTATATGCATGATTACTTATAGCCACGTATTTCTTCTTCGAATCTTTGGTTTATTTAGGCCAACTAGATCGGTTTTTCTTGCCATGGGAAGAGGTGCGTTGTGATGGGTTCAATCTTGAAGTGTCCTCTCCCAGTGACAGAAGGGGCAGCGAGGCACGCATGTATCGTTGCTATTAAGGATAACAAGATGGTGTCTATTCCTACATGAATAGATCTTGTCTACATCATGTCACCGTTCTTATTGCATTACTCCATTTTTCCATGAACTTAATACACTAGATGCATACTAGATAGCGGGATGTGTGGAGTAATAGTAGTAGATGCAGAATCATTTCCGTCTACTAATCTTGGACGTGATGCCTATATAATGATCACCGCCTTGGATATCGTCATGATTATTTGATCTTCTATCAATTTCCCAAATGTAATTTGTTCACCCACCGTGTGCTATACTCATGAGAGAAGCCACTAGTGAAACCTACGGCCCCCGGGTCTACTTTTCCAACATATTGCTTTCCGATCTATCGTTTTGCCGCTTTTGTTTTCAGATCTATTATTCCAAAAAACCCAAAAATACTGATACGTCTCCAACGTATCTACTTTTCGTCACTCTTTTGCCCTTGTTTTGGACTCTAATTTGCATGATTTGAATGGAACTAACCCGGACTGACGCTGTCTTCAGCAGAATTGCCATGGTGTTGTTTTTGTGCAGAAATAAAAGTTCTCAGAATGGACCGAAGCTTTCTGGAGATTTATTTTGGAAAATATAAAAAATACTGGAGCCAGAAACCACCGGAGAGGGAGCCCAGGGTGCACAGCTCCCACCAGGGTGCGCCAGCCCCCTCCCGGCGCGCCCTGGTCGGGGCTGGCCACCTCGGGACCCCACTTGCCCTATATCTGCCACTATAAATTCCTAAATTTGTAGAAAAAAATAGGAGAGAAAGAATTATCGCGTTTCACGAGACGAAGCCGCCGCCACCTCCTGTTCTTCATCGGGAGGCCAGATCTGGAGCCCGTTTGGGGCTCCGGAGAGGGGAATCTTCGGTCTTCGTCATCATCAACCTTTCTCCATCGCCAATTCCATGATGCTCCCCACCGGGAGTGAGTAATTCCTTCGTAGGCTTGCTGGTCGGTGAGGAGTTGGATGAGATTCATCATGTAATCGAGTTAGTTTTGTTAGGGCTTGATCCCTAGTATCCATTATGTTCTGAGATTGATGTTGCTATGACTTTGCTATGCCTAATGCTTGTCACTAGGGCCCGAGTGCCATGATTTCAGATCTGAACCGTTTATGTTATCATCTCTATATCCATGTTCTTGATCCGATCTTGCCTAGTCATATGCACCTATTATGTGTTATGATCCGTCAACCCCATAGTGACAATATTTGGGATACTTCGCGGTGATGACCGTAGTTTGATGAGTTCATGTATTCACCATGTGTTAATGCTTTGTTCCGGTTCTCTATTCAAAGGAGGCCTTAATATCCCTTAGTTTCCTTATGGACCCCGCTGCCACAAGAGGGTAGGACAAAAGATGTCATGCAAGTTCTTTTCCATAAGCACGTATGACTATTTACGGAATACATGCCTACATTACATTGATGAACTGGAGCTAGTTCTGTATCGCCCTAGGTTTTGATCGTTACATGATGAATATCATCCAAAGACTTACCGATCCAGTGCCTACGACCTTTCCACTTATTGTTCTTGCTAAGTTACTATTGTTGCTACTGCTGTTCCAACTGCTACTACTGTTACCACTACTGTTACTATTGCTACTGCTATCAAAGCTATCATATTACTATGCTACTGATTAGTCTGCTGTAGATATTTAATCTCCAGGTGTGGTTGAATTGACAACTCAACTGCTAATACTCTCAAGTATTCTTTGGCACCCCTTGTGTCGAATCTATAAATTTGGGTTGAATACTCTACCCTCGAAAACTGTTGCGATCCCCTATACTTGTGGGTTATCAAGACCTTTTTCTAACGCCGTTGCTGGGGAGCATAGCAATATTTGTTGAGTCACTTGGGATTTATATCAATTTATCACTATGAAGAATTTGAAGGATACAAGGACCAAGATTTTCCCCTCTACTACGAGGGGAGGTAAGGAACTGCCATCTAGCTCTGCACTTGATTCACCTTCTGTTATGAGTAAGCTTGCAACACCACCACATGCTAGTAATCCTGATATGTCGCAAGTTATTGATGATGCTACCTCTGCTATGAATGATGCTTATGATGATGCTAGTACCATGCTTGATTATAATGTGCCACTAGGAGAATTTCTTGATGAACAAATTGCTAGAGCTAAAGAAAATGAAATTGTTGAAACTGATGAAGCTTATGAAACTGATTATGATTATGAGACTCCTATTAGTCCTAGCTCTCCTAAGTTTGAAATGCCTAAGATACCTGAAGGTTATGTTATGGACGAGGAGATATCTAGAGAAATTCTTTCTTGCGAGGATAGAGATGATCTTAAGAAATTGCTATGCAAGTACAAGGAAAAGACTTTGAATGCTAGAATGAAATGTGATCCTAAGTTTGCTACTTCACCTATCTGTGTTACCGATAAGGATTATGAATTCTCTGTCGACCCAGAGTTAATTACTTTGGTTGAATCTGATCCTTTCCATGGCTATGAAACTGAAACTGTAGTGGCACACCTTACTAAGCTGAATGATATAGCCACCCTCTTTGCTCATGATGAGAAGATTCGCTATTATTATATCCTTAAGTTGTTTATGTTCTCATTACAGGGTGATGCTAAGACATGGTACAATACTCTTGCTCCGGGTTGTGTGCGTAGTCCCCAGGATATGATTTACTACTTCTCTGAAAAATATTTTCCTGCTCATAAGAAACAAGCTGCCTTACAGGAAATATTTAACTTTGTGCAAATTGAAGAAGAGAGTCTCCCACAAGCTTGGGGGAGGCTTCTCCAGCTGCTTAATGCTTTACCTGATCATCCTCTCAAGAAAAATGAAATACTTGATATCTTTTATAATGGACTAACCGATGCTTCTAGGGACTTCCTAGATAGTTGTGCTGGTTGTGTTTTCAGGGAACAAACTGTTGAACAAGCTGAAGAATTATTGAATAATATATTGAAGAATTATGATGATTGGACTCTTCCTGACACACCGCCTAAACCCACTCCGAAGAAGAGGGGTATCTTATTTCTAAGTCCTGAAGATATGCAAGAGGCAAAGATATCTATGAAGGAAAAAGGTATTAAAGCTGAGGATGTTAAGAATTTGCCACCTATTGAAGAAATACATGGCCTTGACACACCACCACCTCCACAGGTGGTAGAGGTAAATTCTTTATTAAAGTTTAATGAAAGTGACATCCCTCACAATAAACCTCCTAGTCAATGCTTATATGAGTTTGATAACTATATTATGAAGCAAGATCATTTCAATGCTCATGTTCTGAAACAATTGTCACACCCAGTGTTTGTATCACTTTGATATGCTTGGATTTATAAAATTTGGAACCAATTAAAACTTTTTCAGTGCATGAGCTTGTTTGAATTGTTGCTTGTTTGCTTGTTTGGTTGTTTGTGTATGGCACTCTTAGGTTCTACTCCTCTCCATATGCATCTTCCTTGATCCAAAATTCTTGCCCAATGATCATGCCATGTGAATAGTACCCAAAACTATTTTTATCAAATATTATTTTGGCCAAAAAAGATTTATTCAAATTAGGTTTTTCAAAAGGCCCTGAATTGAGGTTGTACTACAAGTCCTCAAATTGGGTGGATCCTTTTTCCCCAAAGACTTTATTTGGAACCTACTATATATATGACTTCCCAAAACCACCAAATATTAATTTTAAAGATTATTTTGCTATTTTATTTAAAGGCTTTTTCTTAAGGCCAGAAATGGATTTTCATAGGAAAAAATTATTTAAACGCTTTAAAAATATTTGAGAAAATTTAGGGAAACTCAGTGGACATATATTTTCCATATATATGAGTTTCAACACATGGTCATGTTCAAAATCATGGGCAAAACCCCTCAAAACCCTTTCTGCCCAAATCAAGCTTTTGAAATATTTCTATAAGGAATATTTTCAATATTCAGAGCCAACTTTGAGCAACTTTACATTGTAAAGTTTCTTCCCTTGACCCCAAACTTTGTGGGCATGTGTTAAACCCCAAATAATGATACCACACCAAGTGGTGGATTTTTGGGGAGTGAAATGCATGCCTAGATCTACAGAAATCTAATTCTGTTGATTTCTAGGGTTTTACAAAGTTACATTGTGAACTTTCTTCAATCAAGCTCAAACTTGGTGATCAACCCTAATTCTAACCACCATTTGACCCTGTCAAATCTTATGGCAAGCAAAGCCCATTTGCTGGCCCTAATCCACATCAAACACCTTGTGCATACTTAGTAAAAACCCTGTTTGACCCCCTTTCTCTATTCTCCTTCACTTCAAAAAAATTCCACAGTCACTTGCATACCCCCTCTACCCCCAGTAATAATCCCAAGCCCAGGATCAACCATTGAGAGGGGTAAAACCCACATTTATTTCTCTGGACAGCAAGGATAGCAACATTTCTACCTCTCCCCTACTCCATTTCTTCACCTCTACCTATCCCCTAGCTCTTGCACACTCATGGGCATCTCTGGAACCTCCAAGACACAAATGGACACGCAGGTGCCCATTGTTTATGCCAATTCCGGCCATATCGGCGCTCTGGAGCGCGCTACAGTGTTCCACGACACTATAGCCGCCCCCATCCCGAGGCTCCCGACCACCTCGGGCAAAGGGAGCATGCCACCAGGTCCCCTCGACGTCCGCGCCTCCCTGCCAGCCGTCTCTCCTCCTCTCTCTCTCCCCTGCTGTCCCCCCTCGCGCGCGCACGTCACTGCCCGAGAGCTCCAATATCTGAGCTCACACGCGCGACCCCCTCTGACCTCTCCCGCTCCTTCTCTCCCCTCCTATGGACCAGGGCCGCGCCCAGGAGCACCCGAGACATGATCCGGTGGGCCCCCGTGAGCTCTGGCGATGGCCTCGACCTCGCCGGACTCCCTGTCCATGGTGCACCGCTCCCCCGCCTATTTAGGCCACCCGAGCTCCCCTCGGCTCTCCTCTCACTCCCTCTATCTCTCAATCGTGCCTCTGCACCATCCCCGTGTCCCCGGGAGCACCCGAGCTCGAAATCGAGCTCGAGGTCCGCCGCTCTTGCCGTCCGGCCACCGCACGGTACGGAGTAACCCTGGCCTCCCTCTCGCCTTTCCCAGATTCCTATCCCCCCATGATCAGGACCCCGCTCTCCTTTGGGTGGATTGCAGGCAGGATCGACCTCCTCATCCTCAAGTTCTTCGGCCGCCGCTCGGATCTCTCACCGCCGACGAAACCGTCGCCCCCGACGACCCACTCCACCTCCCTCCAGTCAGCGGCATCTCAGGGAGCTCGCCAGTGCCCTCAGAATCCCCGGCCGTGCCCCGTATCGCCGGCGGTGAGAACCGCCGCCCCCCTGACCAGAGGTGAGGGATGACAAGTGGAGCCCACTTGTCATACCCTCACCCTCCCCCCTCTCGCTGCCAGGCAGGGCCCGCGGGCAGGTTTAAATAAAACCTGCCGCATGCGTACCCCTGCGCCCTGGGCCGAATCCCCGGGGCCGGCTCGGGTCTCTCCCTGATTCGGCCCGCATGAATAGTGCAGTTCCCTTTATCTTTTTCTCTAGATTCCTCCAGAAATTCCACAGATTAAAATAAAACTCCAATTCCAAATATTTCTCCACTATAAATCTTAGAATATTATGTAGAATTTAATAGTGCCATTTGTAAAAATATTTGGAAAAGTTTTATCTGCTGTTTCATTTTAGAACCCCTTTTTGGCATTTTTAGCCTCTGTTAGAAATAGTTCTGAACATCTTTTTCACCCCAAAACCTTAGACCAATATTTTTAGAATAGCTTGTAGTATTTATCAGAATAGAGTAACATGTTTTTAAGTGGCTTTTATGCTTTGTTTCTGTTGTGATGCTTATTATTATCGTTATTTACCGCGACGATAGATTGCGTTGTTGACGAGGGAGTTGGACCCGAAGACTTTGAAGACCCCGAAGAGTTTGTTGAGCCTGGCAAGTAGCCCTTTGACCATGACTATGAAACCTCTTTTTGCATGGCATATAGCACATTATTTCTTGATGATGATCATGTTGATGTGGTGACCACTACGATGGGATGCCTTTGATTCTTTCTTGTTGATACTTGCATCGTGCATGACCCTACCATTCTTATGAGGGTTGTGCGGGTGGGAGTAGTTAGGTTGCTAGTAGTTGCTACGCAAGTGGGACTAGAATATGCATGGTGATGGAAACAAAATGATTTTAGAGACTTTTTCGAAAACCCCGTCGGGTGCCACTAATGCCCGAGGGAGATGATGTTGAGATGGGTAACCACTTGAGAAAGAAGTGGAGTACCAGAGCAAGTTTTGTGTGTGTGTTTTCGAAAACGGATTAGATTTAAGATTGGTCGACCGTCCCAACCTTACATGCACCACCACGATACCCCTTATGGGACGGGGCTTTGTTGAATACCTTGGTGGGTACTAGCATAGAGCCCGCATTACTAGTGGCGGGAGTGACGAGGTCACTCTCGATACGGGGTCGTGCCTGGTAGGGCGACCATGCGCTGTCTTTACAGGCACCGGGCACACCGTTGTGTTCCTTCATGGATGGTACTGTGTAGAGCAAGGCTCGTGTTTGTACATCATGAAGACACAGACCAACGAGTGGACTCTTTGTTTAGTATCGTCAGGGCAAAGGCATTGTTCGGGTGCTTACCTCGAGTATGTAATATACCGCGAGTCGTGGATGACACGGAAGCTCCCCGAGTCTTGTGGGTAAAGTGTGCAACCTCTACAGAGTGTAAAACTATTCGAATAGCCGTGTCCACGGTCAAGGATAGTTGGGTGGTGCTGCTTAAACTATGTCCTGAGTTTTCATAAACTTGGTGTGAGTGTGAGGTTAACAAGGATGGAATACTCGAGACAAGTCGGATGACTTGACATGATGATTGAACATGAGATGTTCAGACCTTGATTATATTGATATCGGTAACCTGTTCGTGCGGATACTTGTATCCTCATGATGCATGCTATTACTAGTTATCTTGATCATGTCATTGCACTCAAAATTAGCTTTCCGCAAAACTTACCTACTTAGTGCTATATCATGCATTGTTATTACCTTGTTCCAAAACTTGGGTTGCTTGCGAGTACATTCAAAGTAATCATTCGCTTGCCACTGGTTATTTAATTGGCCAGGCAGGGAAGAGCAGGAATATGATGAAGAGTTCGTTGGAGATGAACATGCGAACTAGGACGCTTCCCATTCAGAATGCCTGTAGGTTTAAGGAAGATGGCATGGGTTCACGCTTCCGATCAAGATTTCCGCTGCTTGTTATGTTTAAGTGTTTGGCCCTTGCGGCCCCATCTATGTAAGGCTAGACCTTCATGGTCTTTATTTGTGTAAGACGCTAAATGTGGATGTAAGACTCTTGTTATTCAGCTTCTGTGTGTTCAGTGAGCATTGATCTCTAGGATCACTGTACACGTTCATTCGGTGATCATGACTTATGAGTCGGGGTCCCCACAGAGCTCGTATCAGAGCCATCCTGACTGTAGGAAGCCCTTAGTTGGCATGGACGTTAGCTAGGATAAAACCGTTTTTTTTAACTACACATATACTTAGGAGTTCTGCACTTCTTACCTCATCTAGTCTTCTGACAGCACTATACTGACTCTCCTCCCTTCAAACCTTGTAGATGGCCGTCGTACCTGAAGCCCTCCTAGCATCAACCTTTCCCCTACTCCTTGAGGATAGCCTGGAGAAGTGCCAGTATCGCCGATCACCCGTTTTCCTCTACCACGAGCACTAGGTCGATGCTGTCACGAAGGAGTACCACGTTGATGTGGTCGTGAAGGCAAACGACTCCCCGACTAGTTGGTTCTTTAAAGGACCACAGATGGAGACCATGGCACTCGCAGTCGAGACAGCTGCACGCAAGGCACTCCTACACCTTCGAGATATCGTTCCAGAGATGGCTGACGAGCCAGCTACTCGCCACCTACCTTTCAGAAAGGATGATCTTGGCAAGAGTCGGACGTTGATTCCATCCAAGGAGGATGGCACACCACTCAGGTTCCAGACCTACCTCAGCCTCTCCGCCGATAGTCTGGTTCACAACCTGATTAAGGAGTCCATGAAGCTCCGCGAGGAACTTCAACACACCCGAGAGCTACTTCGTCAAGCCAAGACGAAGCCAGACAGGATCAAGAAGGATGGAGCCCCTGAGGGACGACCAGCTGTCGCTTACCGAGGAGGAGTACCCCCAGCTAGAGATGCACCCACATGTCGTCGTCGCATGAGTGTGAAGGAGTACCGTGAGCTCTTCACTGACCCACCGATGAAGCGTCGTCGGGATGGACCTCCTCGTTCTCCGACCCCTTCGACCGGAAACGATGCCCGTTCGGATGATGAACAGGAGGAAGACCCAAAGGAGCGTGACTACGAGACCAAGCACTCCACCACCTGAGTCCGAGAACCCCTAGGGTAAGATCAGTCATGTACCCCTCATGCAAAGTCGAGTCCGTGTAATGGTTCATATGAAACCATGTGTGCTTATTGTTTGCTTTTGTTGTTTGTGTTCCGATGCAAGTCGTGCTTTTGCCTTAGGAAACATGTAAGAGACTCCATCGTCTATCTTATCTTAATATATGTATTGGTCTTGCACTATACCAACCCCCTTAGGCGCACTTTCTCCATTATTGCTTTCCCTCTCGTCTATCCCAGTTATTTGACTTGGCTGCTCCAAACAGGATGGTGACTGCAACCCGCAACAGCTTCTTCACCAACCCCGAAGCCGACAACTCCAGCCAGCAACAGGGAGCTGGTGGGACTGCTCAAGCTGGAGGACACCAGGAGAAGCCACAAGGCGATATTCCCCCGCCACCACCTCCACCGAAGAACATGAGCATAGCTTAGTTTCTCCAAGTTCTCCGGGAGGAACGCCAAGCCAACACTACTGCCATCCAGCAGATGGCCCAAGTCCTTGTGAACAACCAGCAGCAAGGCAGGAACGGCAATGGCCGTTCCACTCTGTTTGAGTTCATGAGGAATTCGCCCCCAACCTTCACCGAGACTGCTGAACCACTGGATGCCGATGACTGGATCCGCACCATCGAGGACCTCCTTGCACTGGTCAATTGCAATGAGGATCGTGAGAAGGTGCTGTATGCCTCTCACTGCCTCGGAGGTACCGTCCGAGCTTGGTGGGATGGATTCAAGGTCATGCAAGGCGATCGTGTGATCACCTGGGATAACTTCAAGGAAGGATTCCGCACCGCCCACATTCCTTCTGGGATTATGGCTATCAAGAAGAGAGAATTCCGAGTGCTGAAGCAAGGAAGTGGATCTGTCAAGGAGTACATGCAGAAGTTCAACCTGCTGTCAAGGTATGCACCGGAAAATGTCAACACGGAGGCTGCTAAGATGGAACGCTTCATGGAAGGACTTCAGCAGACCCTGCAGTATCAGCTCATAGTCTGCGACTGTCGGACCTTCTTCGACCTGGCGAACAAGGCTCTCATGCTGGAAGACAAGCGTCGTGCCATAGATGACACTCACAAGCGCAAGATGATCAGTAAGGGTAGTTCCAGCAACCAGAAGCCTCGCCCCTGGCAGCCAGCCCCAGCCAAGCCAACCTATCAGCCGCAGCAGGCTAGACCTCCTGCACCTCATCCGAGCTACCAGCCTCAGCAGTATTTCAATCCAAGGCCAGCTTACAACAACCCCAATAGCAACAACAACGGCGGCAGGAACAACAACAACAACTATGGTCAGGTCACTTGCTTTGGGTGTGGTCAGCCTGGACACATCTCTAAGCAGTGCCCTAACAGGAAGCCAGATGCACCACACCCCAATGCGCCCAACCAAGGTCAAGGCCGTGGAGCGCCACTGAGGAACCCAGCTCCCCACAACCAGCCCAACAATGGCAAGGGGCGAGTGAATCACGTCACCGCTGAGGAAGCCCAGGAAGACTCGGACGTCATACTGGGTACGTTCCTCATCAACTCAACCCCAACAACCGTACTGTTTGATTGTGGAGCTTCGCATTCTTTTGTCACTCAAAGTTTGCACTAGAGAGTGGTATGAAGCCTACACCCCTGGGTAGTCATATGTTGATACAAACCCCGGGTTCGGTTATGAAGTCCAAGATAGGGTGTAAAGGAGTTGAGATTATCATCAATGGGGTAGACTTCTTAGCAAACCTTATAGTTCTGGATTCACCAGGCTTGGACGTCATCCTTGGCATGAATTGTTTGACCAAGAACCAAGGCTATTTGGACTGTGCCAAGAGGATCGTTACCATAACCAATAGCCAAGGAGTAGAAGTCAAGTATGTTCCCAACCCTGCCTCCACTCGAACCCCTCAGGTTAATTGTCTGTCGGGAATTGAGTTGGATCAAGTGCCAGTGGTATGCCAATACCCCGATGTTTTTCCTGACGAGCTGCCCGGAATGCCTCCTGACCGCGACATTGAGTTCATCATCGAGCTAATGCCCGGAGCAGGACCCATCTGTAAGAAGCCCTATAGAATGGGATCCGAAGAGTTGGCTGAATTGAAGAAGCAACTGGCAGAGCACCTCAAAAAAGGATTCATTCGCCCTAGTGCCTCTCCTTGGGGATCACCTGTTCTATTTGTGTCAAAAAGGGACGGAACTATCCGACTCTGTGTCGATTACCGTTCCCTCAATGAGGTCACAATAAAGAACAAGTACCCACTCCCCAAGATTGAAGACCTGTTCGATCAGCTAAATGGAGCGAAGGTGTTTTCCAAAATCGACCTCAGGTCAGGGTACAACCAGTTGAAGATCAGGCCCCAAGACATCCCGAAGACGGCGTTTGTTACCCGGTATGGCCTGTATGAATACACGGTCATGTCATTTGGATTGACCAATGCCCCAGCCTACTTCATGTACCTCATGAACAAAGTCTTCATGGAGTACTTGGATAAGTTTGTTGTCGTCTTCATTGATGACATACTCGTCTTCTCCAAGTCTGAAGAAGAGCATGAGCAACACTTGAGATTGGTCCTAGACAAGCTTCGAGAGCACCAGCTTTATGCCAAATTCAGCAAGTGTGAATTCTGGCTGCATGAAGTTGGATTCTTGGGTCATGTGTTGATTGCAGAAGGATTGTCAGTGGATCCTGCCAAGATTGAAGCCGTGACTGAATGGCAATCCCCAACCAATGTGAAGGAAGTCAGAAGCTTCCTCGGACTCGCGGGATATTACCGCTAGTTTGTCGAAGGATTTTCAAGCATTGCCCGACCCATGACTCAGCTTTTGAAGAAGAACAAGAAGTTTGAATGGACGGAGAAGTGTGAATAAAGCTTCCAAGAGCTCAAGAAGAGATTGACCACAGCCCCAGTTTTGGCCACCCCCGATATTCACAAGGAGTTTGTGATATATTGTGATGCATCGAGAACCGGGCTTGGAGGTGTTCTGATGCAAGAAGGCAGAGTCGTAGCATATCTATCCAGACAGCTACGTCCTCATGAAGAGAACTACGCTACTCATGATCTTGAGTTGGCACCCGTAGTTCATGCCTTGAAGACATGGCGACATTACCTTCTGGGGAAGCGATGTGAGATATACATAGACCACAAGAGTTTGAAGTATATTTTCACTCAGAGGGAATTGAACATGAGGCAGCGAAGATGGTTGGAGTTGATCAAGGACTATGACCTCAGTGTTCAATACCACCCTGGAAAGGCTAACGTGGTAGCTGATGCCTTAAGCAGAAAGGCTTGTTCCTTGAATGCTATAATTAAGGAAAGGCTACCCGCCATGTATGAAGAACTCGAAAGCTTTGGCTTGGAACTAGTTGCACCTGGGTTCCTAGCCAACCTCGAAGCAAAGCCCACCTTGATGGATGATATTAAGGAAGCTCAGAAGGGACACGAGAGCATCGAAGGCATCAAGAGGAAGATCAAGGCAGGAAAGGCCCCAGGATTCTCAGTGGATGAGCAAGGAGTCGTATGGTTTGGGAAGCGCATCTGCGTACCCAACAAAGAAGAGCTGAAGAACTTGATCTTGCAAGAAGCTCAGGACACTCCATATTCCATTCATCCTGGAGGAACCAAGATGTACCAAGACCTCAAGGCAAGATTCTGGTGGCATGGCATGAAATGGGAGATAGGCACCTTTGTTGCCAAGTGTGACATATGCCAGAGAGTCAAAGCTGAGCATCAGCGACCCGCTGGACTATTACAACCTCTCAAAGTGCCTGAATGGGAGTGGGACAAAGTCGGGATGGACTTCATCACCGGATTACCTAGGTCAAGCAAAGGACATGATTCCATCTGGGTCATTGTCGATCACCTGACCAAGGTAGCCCACTTCATTCCCGTCAAGACCACCTATGATGGAAGCCAGCTGGCAAACCTTTACATCAACTGCATCGTGAGTCTTCACGGAGTTCCAAAGGAGATTGTGTCAGACCGAGGAACCCGGTTCACCTCAAGATTCTGGAAGAAGTTTCAAGAAGCAATGGGAACCAAGCTCTCCTTCAGCACTGCTTTTCACCCCCAGACAGGTGGGCAGACAGAGCGAGTAAATCAGATACTCGAGGATATGCTCCGTGCTTGTGTTCTGGCGTACGGAGCCAAGTGGGAGGACTGCCTGCCATTTGTTGAGTTCTCCTACAACAACAGCTATCAGTCAAGTCTTCAGATGGCACCATTTGAGGTGTTGTATGGACGTAAGTGTCGTACTCCCCTCAACTGGTCGGAAACCGGAGAAGGACTAGTCTTTGGGCCAGACATTCTCCGTGAAGCAGAAGAGCAAGTTCAACTCGTCCGAGAGCGCCTCGAGACCGCCAAGACAAGACAGAAGAGCTACACCGACTCTCACCGCTGAGAAGTGAGCTTCAACAATGGAGATCATGTCTATCTCCGAGTCACACCTCTTAAAGGAACCAAGCGTTTCCACGTCAATGGAAAGCTTGCACCAAGATACATCGGCCCCTTCAAGATCACCGAAAGACGAGGAGAAGTTGCCTATCAGCTAGAGCTATCAGATGTGCACAACGTCTTTCACGTGTCACAACTCCGGAAGTGTCTTCAAGTCCCCAACCACCCCGACCTCTACAAGGACATCGACCATCAAGCCATCGACCTTCAGCCAGACCTCACTTCTCGTGAGAGGACAGTTCACATTTTGGATGAAGCAGAGCGTTGCACCCGAAGCCGCACTATCAAGTACTTCAAGGTTCAATGGAGCAACCACACTGAAGCTGAAGCAACCTGGGAGCATGAAGACTATCTTAGATCCGAGTTCCCTTATCTTTTTAGCGCTTAGCCTAGGAATCTCGGGGACGAGATTCTTGTAAGGGGGTAGGTCTGTCACACCCAGTGTTTGTATCACTTTGCTATGCTTGGATTTATAAAATTTGGAACCAATTAAAACTTTTTCAGTGCATGAGCTTGTTTGGTTGTTTGTGTATGGCACTCTTAGGTTCTACTCCTCTCCATATTCATATTCCTTGATCCAAACTTCTTGCCCAATGATCATGCCATGTGAATAGTACCCAAAACTATTTTTATCAAATATTATTTTGGCCAAAAAAGATTTATTCAAATTAGGTTTTTCAAAAGGCCCTGAATAGAGGTTGTACTACAAGTCCTCAAATTGGGTGGATCCCTTTTCCCCAAAGACTTTATTTGGAACCTACTATATATATGACTTCCCAAAACCACCAAATATTAATTTTAAAGATTATTTTGCTATTTTATTTAAAGGCTTTTTCTTAAGGCCAGAAATGGATTTTCATAGGAAAAAATTATTTAAGCATTTTAAAAATATTTGAGAAAATTTAGGGAAACTCAGTGGACATATATTTTCCATATATATGAGTTTCAACACATGGTCATGTTCAAAATCATGGGCAAAACCCCTCAAAACCCTTTCTGCCCAAATCAAGCTTTTGAAATATTTCTATAAGGAATATTTTCAATAAATTCCAGAAATATTCCAGCAAGACACACATGCCATATGTGATGATCTTGAAAAGTTTCATCTCAATCCCCCTTTATTTGCTTCACCAAAATATTCCAAAACCATTCCTGTCCAGAGCCAAATTTGAGCAACTTTACATTGTCAAGTTTCTTCCCTTGACCCCAAACTTTGTGGGCATGTGTTAAACCCCAAATAATGACACCACACCAAGTGGTGCATTTGTGGGGAGTGAAATGCATGCCTAGATCTACAGAAATCTGATTCTGTTGATTTCTAGGGTTTTACGAAGTTACATTGTGAACTTTCTTCAATCAAGCTCAAACTTGGTGATCAACCCTAATTCTAACCACCATTTGATCCTGTCAAATCTTATGGCAAGCAAAGCCTATTTTCTTGCCCTAATCCACATCAAACACCTTCTGCATACTTAGTAAAAACCCTGTTTGACCCCCTTTCTCTATTCTCCTTCACTTCAACCTTTTACCACAGTCACTTGCATACCCCCTCTACCCCCAGTAATAATCCCAAGCCCAGGATCAACCATTGAGAGGGGTAAAACCCACATTTATCTCTCTGGACAGCAAGGATAGCAACATTTCTACCTCTCCCCTACTCCATTTCTTCACTTCTACCTATCCCCTAGCTCCTGCACACTCATGGGCATCTCTGGAACCTCCAAGACACAAATGGACACGCAGGTGCCCATTGTTTATGCCAATGCCAGCCATATCGGCGCTCTGGAGCGCGCTACAGTGCTCCACAGCACTGTAGCCGCCCCCATCCCGATGCTCCCGACCACCTCGGGCAAAGGGAGCACGCCACCAGGTCCCCTCGACGTCCGCGCCTCCCTGCCGGCCGTCTCCCCTCCTCTCTCTCTCCCCTGCTGTCCCCCCGTGCGCGCACGGCACCGCCCGAGAGCTCCAATATCTGAGCTCACACGCGCGACCCCCTCTGACCTCTCCCGCTCCTTCTCTCCCCTCCTATGGACTAGGGCCGCGCCTAGGAGCACCCGAGACATGATCCGGTGGGCCCCCGTGAGCTCTGGCGATGGCCTCGACCTCGCCGGACTCCCTGTCCATGGTGCACCGCTCCCCCGCCTATTTAGGCCACCCTGAGCTCCCCTCGGCTCTCCTCTCACTCCCTCTATCTCTCAATCGTGCCCCTGCACCACCCCCGTATCCCCGGGAGCACCCGAGCTCGAAATCGAGCTCGAGGTCCGCCGCTCTGGCCGTCCGGCCACCGCACGGTACGGAGTGCCCCCGGCCTCCCTCTCGCCTTTCCTAGATTCCTATCCCCCATGATCATGACCCCCGCTCACCTTTGGGTGGATTGCAAGCGGGATCGACCTCCTCATCCTCAAGTTCTTCGGCCGCCGCTCGGATCTCTCACCGCCGACGAAACCGTCGCCCCCGACGACCCACTCCACCTCCCTCCGGTCAGCGGCATCTCAAGGAGCTCGCCGGTGCCCTCAGAATCCCCGGTCGTGCCCCGTATCGCCGGCGATGAGAACCCCCACCCCCCTGACCAGAGGTGAGGGATGACAAGTGGAGCCCACTTGTCATACCCTCACCCTCCCCTCTCTCGCTGCCAAGCAGGGCCCGCGGGCAGGTTTAAATAAAACCTGCCGCGCGCGTACCCCTTCGCCCTGGGCCGAATCCCCTGGGCCGGCTCGGGTCTCTCCCTGATTCGGCCCGCATGAATAGTGCAGTTCCCTTTATCTTTTTCTGTAGTTTCCTCCATAAATTCCACAGATTAAAATAAAACTCCAATTCCAAATATTTCTCCACTATAAATCTTAGAATATTATGTAGAATTTAATAGTGCCATTTGTAAAAATATTTGGAAAAGTTTTATGTGCTGTTTCATTTTAGAACCCCTTTTTGGCATTTTTAGCCTCTGTTAGAAATAGTTTTGAACATCTTTTTCACCCCAAAACCTTAGACCAATATTTTTAGAATAGCTTGTAGTATTTATCAGAATAGAGTAACATTTTTAAGTGGCTTTTGTGCTCTATTTTTGTTGTGATGCTTATTATTATCGTTATTTATCACGACGATAGATTGCGCTGTTGATGAGGGAGTTGGACCCGAAGACTTTGAAGACCCTGAAGAGTTTGTTGAGCCAGGCAAGCAGCCCTTTGACCATGACTATGAAACCTCTTTTTGCATGGCATATAGCACATTATTTCTTTATGATGATCATGTTGATGTGGTGACCACTACGGTGGGATGCCTTCGATACTTTCTTGTTGATACTTGCATCGTGCATGACCCTACCAATCTTATGAGGGTTGTGCGGGTGGGAGTAGTTAGGTTGCTAGTAGTTGCTACGCAAGTGGGACGGGAATATGCATGGTGATGGAAACAAAATGATTTCAGAGACTTTTTCGAAAACCCCGTCGGGTACCACTAATGCTCGAGGGAGATGATGTTGAGATGGGTAACCACTTGGGAAAGAATTGGAGTACCAGAGCAAGTTTTGTGTGTGTGTTTTTGAAAACGGATTAGATTTAAGATTTGTCGACCGTCCCAACCTCACATGCACAACCACGATACCCCTTATTGGACGGGGCTTTGTTGAATACCTTGGTGGGTACTAGCATAGAGACCGCATTACTAGTGGCGGGAGTGACGAGGTCACTCTCGATACAGGGTCGTGCCTGGTAGGGCGACCATGCGCTGTCTTTACAGGCACCGGGCACACCGTTGTGTTCCTTCATGGATGGTACTGTGTAGAGCAAGGCTCGTGTTTGTACATCATGAAGACACGAACCAACGAGTAGACTCTTTGTTTAGTATCGTCAGGGCAAAGGCATTGTTTGGGTGCTTACCTCGGGTATGTAATATACCGCGAGTCGTGGATGACACGGAAGCTCCCCGAGTCTTGTGGGTAAAGTGTGCAACCTCTGCAGAGTGTAAAACTATTCGAATAGCCATGTCCACGGTCAAGGACAGTTGGGTGGTGCTGCTTAAACTATGTCCTAAGTTTTCATAAACTTGGTGTGAGTGTGAGGTTAACAAGGATGGAATACTCGAGACAAGTCGGATGACTTGACATGATGATTGAACATGAGATGTTCAGACCTTGATTATATTGATATCGGTAACCTGTTCGTGCGGATACTTGTATCCTCATGATGCATGCTATTACTAGTTATCTTGATCATGTCATTGCACTCAAAATTAGCTTTCCGCAAAACTTACCTACTTAGTGCTATATCATGCATTGTTATTACCTTGTTCCAAAACATGGGTTGCTTGCGAGTACATTCAAAGTACTCATTGGCTTGCCACTGGTTATTTAATTGGCCAGGCAGGGAAGAGCAGGAATATGATGAAGAGTTCATTGGAGACGAACATGCGAACTAGGACACTTCCCAGTCAGAATGCCTGTAGGTTTAAGGCAGATGGCATGGGTTCACGCTTCCGATCAAGATTTCCGCTGCCTGTTATGTTTAAGTGTTTGGCCCTTGCGGCCCCATCTATGTAAGGCTAGACCTTCATGGTCTTTATTTGTGTAAGACGCTAAATGTGGATGTAAGACTCTTGTTATTCAGCTTCTGTGTGTTCAGTGAGCATTGATCTCTGGGATCAGTGTACACGTTCATTCGGTGATCACGACTTATGAGTCGGGGTCCTCACAACAATTGAAATACAATTGTGATACGATTGCTCGCTTGAGTGACTTGCTATTTAGAATAAGTAATGATGTTAGAGGTGTAGGAAAGCATGCTTCTATGGTTCAAACTCAGTTAGAACAAGTAGCTAAGTCTCAAAAAGAATTGCTTGATGAAATGAATAGTAATATGCATGACTTTGCTGCTAGAGTAGTAACTAGAGGAGGTAGAATGACCCAAGAACCACTCTATCCTGAGGGTCATCCTAAAAGAATTTAACAAGACTCTCAGAGAATTAATCCTGATGCACCTAGTCCTTCTAATAAGAAAAAGAAAAATGATTGGATTTTGCATACCTTTAGTGAACCTGAGACACAAAAACCTCCTGATAGTAATGATGTCTCTATTTCCGATGCTGAAACTCAATCTGGTAGTGAACATCAACCTAGTGATAATGAAAATGATAATGATGATGTTCACGATGATGCCCAACCTAGTAATGATGTAGAACTAGATAATGATGTTGAAATAGAGCCTGCTCCTGATCTTGATAACCCACAACCTAAAAATAAACGTTATGATAAAAAAGACTTTGTGGCTAGGAAACATGGTAAAGAAAGAGAGCCATGGATTCAGAAACCCGTGCCATTTCCACCTAAGCCATCTAAGGAAAAGGATGATGAAGAATTTGAGCGCTTTGCTAAAATGATTAGGCCAGTCTTTTTGCGTACCCGTTTGACTGATATTTTGAAAATGGCCCCTTATGCAAAGTATATGAAAGACATCATTACCAATAAAAGAAAAATACCTGAAGCTGAAATCTCCACCATGCTTGCTAATTATTCTTTTAAGGATGGAGTACCTAAAAAACTTGGAGATCCTGGAATACCAACTATACCTTGCTCCATTAAAAGAAACTATGTTAAAACTGCTTTGTGTGATTTGGGAGCCGGTGTTAGTGTTATGCCTTTCTCCTTATATAAAAGACTTGATTTGAATAAACTCACACCTACTGAGATATCATTGCAAATGGCTGACAAATCAACAGCCATACCTATTGGTATTTGTGAGGATGTGCCCGTTGTTGTTGCAAATGTTACTATCTTAACGGACTTTGTTATTCTTGAGATGCCCGAGGACGACAACATGTCGATTATCCTTGGTAAACCCCTTTTTGAATACTGCAGGGGCTGTTATTGATTGCAATACAAGCAAAGTCACTTTTCATATCAATGGTAATGAGCACACGGTGCACTTTCCGAAGAAACAATTTCAAGTGAATGGTATAAATGTTATTGAAGAATCTCCGACCATCACTATTGGAAGTTTTCAGTTACCTGTTCCTACTGTCAAGAAGAAATATGATATACTTATTGTAGGGGATATGCACATCCCCATTGAGGTAACTTAGTGTTTTTACGAAAGTTCTTCGGTTTCATGCTAATCGAAAGTGGTTGTTAATAAGACTTGATCAACCTTATTAATGAATCATTTTTTAGAGGTATGACGTCGATGAATCTAGTAAGCACAACTCTCTTCTTCCATCTTTTATTTTCTGTTTTAGTTAGTCAAATGAAATAAAATGCCATGTTTATCCTATTTTCTGTTTTCTCCGTGCAATAAAAAATGACCCAAAAATAAAAATTCTCAGAATGCCCTGAAAATTTAACACGATTTTTTTTATGAATATTTATTAATTTTTGTTGCAAATAACACCTGAGGGGGGTGCACCTGGTGACCACGATACACCAGGGCGCGCCAGCACCCCCAAGCGCGCCTTGGTGGGTGGTGGCCCCCACGTAGGCCCCTCACTTATCTCTTTAGCCCACATCACCACCTACCTCCAGCAAAAAATCACCATAGCCACCATTTCCGTGTTCTTGCTCTCAAACCCGCGGATTTCGATCTCTTTGCTCGAAGCTCCGTTTCCGAAACTGTTTGGAGGGATTGCTACTTGGTATGTGACTCCTCCATTGCTGCAATTAGTTTTTGTTTTAGTGGGTTATTTTTATAGTAATTAGCTACTCTTGGTGCTGCTGTAGATGAGCTTGCATGTTGAATTCTTAGAGTTCTAAGTAGTTTGAATGCTCAATATGGCCTCTATGCATGCTT
Source organism: Elymus sibiricus (assembly GCA_039707655.1). Classification (NCBI taxonomy): domain Eukaryota; kingdom Viridiplantae; phylum Streptophyta; class Magnoliopsida; order Poales; family Poaceae; genus Elymus; species Elymus sibiricus. The sequence goes on from CM077669.1 coordinate 372,922,230, forward strand.
GGGAGTAGTTGCTAACAATCTTAAAAAGTTTTGCTGACAAAATTTTCGTGGACTAAATTTTTTCAGAATTTTTATAGGAATAAAATGAATATCTTTAGGAAGTTCTCCTCCAAGAAAAATGCCAAGGGAGTCATTGGGGAATCATCGGACAATGACCTTCACACTCCAAGAAAGGTGGAGGTGAGGCCGTGCGAATGGCCGCATGATGCCTTCCTGGAGGAGGCCGGGATCCACCAAGAGTTCGCTCAGTTTGTCGCAAACGCTGGGTTAACCGAGTTCCTCGCAGATAAGTGTGACCAATATCACATCCTTACAAATTCCTTTGCGCAAAGTTTTACTTATCTAGGGAGGAACAACCCTCCTGAAGTGCAGTTTAATCTTTATGCTGAACATCACACATTATCGCTAGCTGACTTCTGTAACATATGCTTGATCCCTTCTGATGGGGACTTGAGAGAACCTAGGCCAGCTGAGTTTGAGGATTTTCTCCTCGCATTAACCGTGGGTGATAATAGAGGTGTGTCGAGCGCCACTGCTATTAGCTTACAGTTTCCCTTAGTACATCATTTCGCCTTAGTCATCACTAAGTGTTTAACCGCTAGGGAGAAGGTCAGCTCACTCAGTGCTCCTGACCTCGCTATTTTACGACGTGCACTGGTGATCACACCTTTAGTATGGGGGCTATTATTGCCCGGCGCTTACATCTCAATAAAACTAAGGGAAAGATACATGGTGGTATTTATGCTACTCGCTTAGCGAACCACTTTAGAATCCCCTTTCGCCCACATGATTACCTCTTACCCCGAGTTTACCTCGATCATAAGTCACTGCAGGCTCACCATTTTCTTGATGTAACCGACTCTCCATGTGATATTCACTATAACTTAGTATTTAGCAAGGAAACACATGATATTATCCCGTTGCCTGCACCTGCTTTGTTTGATCCTATCGCCAGGAACGGATACAGGATTATGCCAGATGACATTACAGCTTACCGGAACAACCTAGCAGGTGCTGAGGAGGAGCACCAGGGGTGGGACGCTCAGGTGCCGCCTTCGCCTCACTACGACTTGGGACCGGACAGCTACTACGGATGGTGATTACCAAGCTAGGCCAAAAGCCTAAGCTTCGGGGGTACGTATTTCCACCGACATTACATTCATGTTCGCACATTTCATTCCAGTTGTCGGTGTTCATACTTTTTCATTGTAATATCCATGTTAGATTTGTTTTCTCGCTTTCTTCTTGTGTGTTTGAAAAACTTTGAGAAAACCCAAAAACATTTCCTACTTTTTAGTTTTTCTTTCTAGCTTAGTTTAATTGTTGCATTAAAAGAAAACCCAAAAAGATTTCTCTCTTCTTCTTTTGTTTGTTGGGAGCTAGCCCGTGTAAATAGTTTTTCTCGTTTTAGTTTTTCTTCTTTGATTTGCTTCCTTCAAGAAAAAACAAAAACTCCAAAAATATTTCAGTGTGTTTCTCTGAAATTCTTTTCTTTTTACTCGAGTCATACCTAGGAGAAGACCACGATGAAATTGTTGAGTGGTTCTCATCTGCATTATTGTTTACCTAACAAAGAACCCATATTACCTTGTCTTCTCCTCTTGAATAAAATGTTTGCAGATTCCAGCTTAGTCCACGGTATTCTTGCACTATTACTATTCTCTTATCATTCGGTCGTGCAAGTGAAAGGCAATAATGATGACATTTGATGAATTGACTGTGGCAGAGAAAGGCGGGTATGAACTCAACTTGTTTTTGTTTTTGTAAATATGTTTAACCTAGTATCCCTTGATTTAGCTCATTATGATCAAACATGTTTGCAATGACCATTAGATATTATAGTTGTTCATCCCATGCTTAAGTAGCTAGGAGCGGATAATGATTTATCTTGGGTGTCAACATGCATTAAAATGGTTGTGATGCGGTATGATGATATGGTATCCTCCTCTAAATGTTTCAAGTGGCTTGACTTGTCACATGTTCACGCATGTAGTTGAATCAAAACCAACATAGCCTTCATGATATTTATGTTCATGGTGTCCATATCCTACTCATGCTAGTATTAAATGTTGATTATATGTAATGCATGTTCATGACCGTCTTCGCTCTCTAGCTGGCCGCTTCTCAATCTAATTGCTAGCCTTCACCTGTACTAAGCGGGAATACTGCTTGTGCATCAAAACACTTGAACCAAGTTATGCCAGATGAGTCCACTATACCTACCTATATGCGGTATTACCCTGCCGTTCCAAAGTAAATTTGCATGTGCCACCTCTAAAATTTCAAATAAACATCTGTTTTGTGTGCCTGGACCGCTCATGGAGCGACAGGGGGCGGTCAGTATCTTCCATGCTAAGCGGGTTATTCTCATGATGAGTGTTTATTCACTTGTCCTTACACGAGAGGGGCGGTAATAGGGATTCCCAGTCCCGAAATCAAAAATCAAAAATAATTAAACAAAACTCCCCCAGGAATGTCATTGGTTTGGACGGTACCCGTGGATACGGCTCACCGTGGAGTGTGATTGTTGGTGGAGGGGGAGTAAACCTTTACTTTTTCCGCTTGAAAACCACCGCTAATTTGTTTAGCATGGAAGATATTGATAACTCTTGGTCGTGACGTTGACAGGAAGGGTGTACCTCCCAAAATTATATCTATCTCTGTTTTAAACTTTGAGCTCTGGCACCGCTGCAAATCCATGCATCCCTCTGCGAAGGGACTATCTATTTACTTTTAAGTTGAGTCATCACCTTCTCAAATAAGCGCCGGACCTGAGAGCACTATTGTCATCCTCATGCATTGTGTATAGTTGATGTTGGGTGCAGCATGACTAGATCTTTTGTACCATGAATTACAATGTTTAGTCGCTGCTTGAACTTTGGAGGTGCTCTGCATTTATGTTTTACGGTCTCAGAAAGGGCTAGCGAGATACCACTATTGTCATATTGTATCACGATTGTTTTGACAAAATGTTGGCGTTTGAGATGTATTATTATTGCTCGTTAGTTGCTTATGTTATTGATATGAGTAAATATAATTCCTAAGAGTTATTGTTGACATGGTTAGTCATAATCTCTGCTGAAAACCTGGGTGCCACTTAAGCATATATATGTAAACAAGAACAAAAGAGTTCATAAAAGTTTTTCTTTATCACTTTCAGTTAATCAACTGAATTGCTTGAGGACAAGCAAAGGTTTAAGCTTGGGGGAGTTGATACGTCTCCAACGTATCTACTTTTCCTCACTCTTTTGCCCTTGTTTTGGACTCTAATTTGCATGATTTGAATGGAACTAACCCGGACTGACGTTGTTTTCAGCAGAATTGCCATGGTGTTGTTTTTGTGCAGAAATAAAAGTTCTCGGAATGGAACGAAACTTTCTGGATATTTATATTTGAAAATATAAAAAATACTGGAGCCAGAAACCACCGGAGAGGGGGCCCAGGGTGCGCAGCACCCACCAGGGCGCGCCAGCCCCCTCCCGGCGCGCCCTGGTGGGGGCTGGGCACCTCGGGGCCCCACTTGCCCTATCTCCGCCACTATAAATTCCTAAATTTGGAGAAAAAAATAGGAGAGAAAGAATTATCACGTTTCACGAGAGGGAGCCGCCGCCACCTCCTGTTCTTCATCGGGAGGCCAGATCTGGAGCCCGTTTGGGGCTCCGGAAAGGGGAATCTTCGGTCTTCGTCATCATCAACCTTTCTCCATCGCCAATTCCATGATGCTCCCCACCGGGAGTGAGTAATTCCTTCGTAGGCTTGCTGGTCGGTGAGGAGTTGGATGAGATTCATCATGTAATCGAGTTAGTTTTGTTAGGGCTTGATCCCTAGTATCCATTATGTTCTGAGATTGATGTTGCTATGACTTTGCTATGCCTAATGCTTGTCACTAGGGCCCGAGTGCCATGATTTCAGATCTGAACCGTTTATGTTATCATCTCTATATCCATGTTCTTGATCCGATCTTGCCTAGTCATATGCACCTATTACGTGTTATGATCCGTCAACCCCATAGTGACAATATTTGGGATACTTCGCGTTGATGACTGTAGTTTGAGGAGTTCATGTATTCACCATGTGTTAATGCTTTGTTCCGGTTCTCTATTAAAAGGAGGCCTTAATATCCCTTAGTTTCCTTATGGACCCCGCTGCCACGGGAGGGTAGGACAAAAGATGTCATGCAAGTTCTTTTCCATAAGCATGTATGACTATTTACGGAATACATGCCTACATTACATTGATGAACTGGAACTAGTTCTGTATCGCCCTAGGTTATGACCGTTACATGATGAATATCATCCAATGAGTTACTGATCTAGTGCCTACGACCTTTCCACTTATTGTTCTTGCTAAGTTACTATTGTTGCTGCTGCTGTTCCAACTGCTACAAAACTACTGCTACTATTGTTACCACTACTGTTACTATTTCTACTGCTATCAAAGCTATCATATTACTGTGCTACTGATCAGCCTACTGTAGATATTTAATCTCCAGGTGTGGTTGAATTGACAACTCAACTGCTAATACTCTCAAGTATTCTTTGGCTCCCCTTGTGTCGAATCTATAAATTTGGGTTGAATACTCTACCCTCGAAAACTGTTGCGATCCCCTATACTTGTGGGTTATCAAATACCTTGCTACACTTTTTATTTGCCTCTTTTATTTTGTATTCTTGCGAGATCTATCTATCCAATCTATTATTACTTAATCTATCTTTTTACCGTAGAGAGATTGACAACCTCTCTTTCGTGTCGGGTTGCAAGTATTTGTTCGTTGTGTGCAGGTGTTGTTTACATAGTGTTACTTGATCCTCCTACTGGTTCGATACCTTGGTTTCATAACTGAGGGAAATACTTACTGTCGCTGTGCTGGATCATCCCTGTCTCTTTGGGAAAATACCGACGCAGTCTCAAGCCACGTCAAAGGAATTTCTGGCGCTGTTGCCGGGGAGGAAGCGGTCTCTTCTACGTGCCAATCTCTGGCGCCGAGGAGACACCATCAACATCTATCAGGTTCCTAATCACAAATCTCATCTCCTTGCAATTACATTATTTGTCATTTGCCTCTCGTTTTCCTCTCCCCCACTTCACAAAATTTGGCGTTTTATTGGCCTTCTTTCTCGTTCGCCTTTTTCTCGCCGGATCTCTTTTTTTTTGCTTGTTTGATATCTTTGCTTGTGTTGCCATGTGCCTTCTATTTGCTTGCATCTTCGCTTGCTAAAAATCTATTGATATGGATCCTCATCCACTTGCTAATCTTTTCAAAAGACCAAATTATGATGAACCAATTGCTAGTGAGTTGAGTGCACTTGATTATCTCTATGAAGTTTTGTTTGAAAATCATGAATCTGAAAATTTTGATGAAGTGTTGAAAGAAGAAATTTATAAGGTGATTCATGATAGCTCCTTGATTGAAAAGCAAGATTGCAATGATGTTACTATAAATTCTATTAATGTCAATTATGTTAATGATATGCAAAACTACAAGCTTGGGGATGATAATTTTCTCATGACCACTTCTTATTGCAATGATCATGATTGGGGTGATAATGCTTCTTATGATCTTGAAAATTTATTTAAGCCTCATGTTGAATATGTTATTGATAATAATGTTTCAATAGTATCGAAAGTGGGTTTGGGAGAGCGTCAACTTTAGGTAAAAAGAATCCTAGATATTTGGAGAGCGTTCAATCTTATGAATTTTTTGATAAAAGTGGGTTTGGAGAGGTCATAACTTTAGTCGATGATAATCCCACTATTTTGGAAGATGATAAAAACTTTATGCATGTTGATCATAAAGAGAGTATTGTTTATGATAGCTATATTGTTCAATTTGATTATGATCCTACATGTAATTATTATTATAGAGGAAATTATAGTTGTAGAAATTTTCATGATACTAAATTACCTCTCTTCATGTTGAGATTGCTATTGTCTCTTTCTTCTTCCTTCCATATGCTAGTTTTTGCTTGCATTGATAATTTTTGTGCTTATAAAATGCCTATGCATAGGAAGTATGTTATACTTAAGTGTGTTTTCCATATGCTTCATGATGCTCTCTTTGGCTATTATTATCTGTCATGAGGGCATCATTGAAATCTCAAGCCTATCTTAATGGCTATAAAGAAAGAGCTTGTTGGGAGGCAATCCAATGAATAAAATTTATTTTTGTCGTTTTCTTTCTGTTTTTGAGTGTTGACACAATTATGCCTCTGTTATGATTTTGTTTTTATGTTTTATTTAGTGTTTGTCTCAAGTAAAGCCTTTAGGATGATTCATAAGATGAGTAGAAACAATGCTGAATCTGAAACAGAAACTTTGTCTCAAGTGCGGGAATTTTCATTTTTTTTACTGGAGCGTGATAATGAGCTGAAATTTTAGCACAGTATTGCTATACAAATTCTTCACGTTGCCCTAATGTTTCAGAATTTTTTTAGTTACAGAAGTATGGTTAGAGTACAAATTACTAAAGACTGTTCTGTTTAAAGACAGATTCTGTTTTCGTTGCATTGTGTGCTTGTTTTGATGAATCTATGGTTTGTATTGAAGGGTATAAGCCATGGTAAAGTTAAAATACAGTAGGTATAATGCAATAATAAAATTTGAATGGGTTTTCAACAGTACTTAAAGTGGTGATTTGCTTTATTATACTAACGGATCTCACGAAGATTTTGTTGAGTTTTATGTGATAGAAGTTTTCAAGTTTTGGGTGAGATCAGGATGGATGAAGGAATAAGGAGTGAAAAGAGCCTAATCTTGGGGATGCTACAGCACCCCCAATATATATCCAAATAGAAACAAGCAACTAAGCTTGGGGATGCTCCGAGTGGCATCCCCTCTTTCTTCTAACGACCATCGGTATTTTACTTGGAGCTATATTTTTATTCGTCACATATCATGAGTTTTGCTTGGAGCATCTTGTATCATTTGAGTCTTTGCTTGCTTTGATTTTTAGTTTGTCACTAGTATCCTTGCTGGACACACCTATTTCAGAGATCCAAAATTATGCTATGATTTGTTAGAATTTCCCTATATGCTTCACTTAAATTTTTTAAGCTATGGAATTGCTCTAGTGCTTCACTTATATCTTTTATAGCACGATGTGCTTGGAAATTTTTGAAGAAATCCTCTCATGCGTCACTTAGATTAATTTGAGAGTTAGTAAATTTTGAAGAAATCCTCTCACGCTTCACTTATATTATTTTGAGAGATGAAACTTTTATGCTCATGTTCTTCACTTAAATTTCTTCGAGCTTGTCAAAAGCAATGGCAATATATGAAACTAGTCCCAAAGTGATAGATATTCAAGGGGGATATAATAAAAACTTTCATGAAGATCATTGGACGAATTAAACTTGATTCTTTGTAATAGTTTTGAGACATGATGATAGTGATGTGTGAGTCATGTTAGTGAGTAATTGTGCTTTAGTAAGAATATTGGTGTTAAGGTTTGTGATTCCCTATGCAAGCACGAAAGTCAATAGTTATGCAATGAAATTACATCCTACTTATGGTGCATTATTCGGTGTTAGTTATGCTCAATGCTCATTTATGTAAATTTTCGTTTCTTGGTTGGTTGCTTCTCAATCTATTTTCTAGCCTCCACTTGTACTAAGTAGAAATACTACTTGTGCATCCAAAATCCTTAAACCCAGTTTTGCCTTATAAGTCCACCATACCTACCTATATGCGGTATTTCCATGCCGTTCTAAGCAAATTTGTTTGTGCAATCTCTAATTTTCAAAATAAATTTCCATTTTGTGTGCTTGTACCGCTCATGAAACGGTAGGGGGTATCCAATAATTTTCCATGCTAGATGTGTTATTCTCAAGATGAGTGTTTATTCACTTGTCCTTGCACGAGAGTACGACGGTAATAGGGATGCCCAGTCCCGAAATTAAAAAGAATTTTACTTTATGTTGTCAAATAATAAATTCCTTGGAAAGTGTTGGTATGGAAGGCAACCGTGGATACGGCCAGCCATGGATTGTGAAAGAATAATGGAAAAAGGAATAAACTTTACTTTATGTTTGGGAAGCACCTATGATATATCTAGCATGGAAAGTATTGCGAACTACTTTGTCGTTTTCGTTGACAGGAAAGGCATGCCACTCAAAATATTTTTCTCTTTCAATTTAAACTTTGAGCTCTGGCACCTCTACAAATCCCTACTTCCCTCTATGAAGGGCCTATTTATTTCTTATTGCATTACTCCGTTTGTCCATGAACTTAATACACTAGATGCATGTTGGATAGTGGTCGATGTGTGGAGTAATAGTACTAGATGCAGAATCATTTCCGTCTACTAATCTTGGACGTGATGCCTATATAATGATCATCGCCTTGGATATCGTCATGATTATTTGATCTTCTATCAATTGCCCAACAGTAATTTGTTCACCCACCGTGTGCTATACTCATAAGAGAAGCCACTAGTGAAACCTACGGCCCCCGGGTTTACTTTTCCAACATATTGCTTTCCGATCTATCTTTTTGCCGCTTTTGTTTTCAGATCTATTATTCGAAGAAAAAAAACACCTTGCTACACTTTTTATTTGCCTCTTTTATTTTGTGTTCTTGCGAGATCTATCTATCCAATCTATCATTACCTAATCTATCTTTTTACCGTAGGGAGATTGACAACCTCTCTTTCGCGTCGGGTTGCAAGTATTTGTTCTTTGTGTGCAGGTGTTGTTTACATAGTGTGGCTTGTTCCTCCTACGGGAAATACTTACCATCGTTGTGCTGCATCATCCCTTCCTCTTTGGGGAAATACCGACGCAGTCTCAAGCCACGTCAGGAGGTGCCTCGCATGAGATTGGATCGGGAGGAGTCTCGCGCAGAGAAGGGAGGCGCAGCGAGATGGGTGCAAGGCAAGGAAGAGCAATGATAGCCCTGTGCCACGTGCATGCTTTATGCCAGCCTAGGCAGTTGCCGAGGAGTCGTGGGGGAAGTGGGGGCGTCCCGTGCCCCGTCGTGCGCTACGCGTCGCGCCTGACCCGCAGGCGGTTGGGGCTCGCACCGTTTTGCCCCTCCAACTGGCGGAATCATGCATGCCGCGGGCCCGGAGGCTACTCTCGGGCCCGTGGGACTGGGGCTACTCAGGCCCGTCTGAATGCAACCCTAGATGAAAGCACAACATAATCCCTTGGTGGTTTTGATAATTCATGACAACATGCATTGTCTCTTGGACTAATATTTCTACCTAGTGTATTTCAGATAAAAGTCCATAGAGGAAGAAGGGTTGGCAAAAAGGATTGTGGAAATACCCCAAGATGCAAGGAAATGGATTGGCAAAGCTTCAAGCAAGAGGACTCTACATTTTACTTTGTGAGAAATCACTTTGAGTCCATAGGAAAGCCAATACTATTAAAAGGGGGTAAGGTACTGTTGGTGAACAAAATGCTCATACGTGCACAAGTGATAGTCACCAAAAACAGCCACAAGCTCTTCCACAAAAGTCTGTCCAAAGCCAAATATCCAAAATCGGTGCAACCAACAATTTCCACTCGGTGCCACCGATTCCCAAACTCAGACAGACCCATGCCAAACCCTAGCACATCGGTGCAACCGATTCCACTTCGGTGCCACCGAGTTTGGGTTGCCAACTTTCTGTTACCTCGATTCACAAAATCGGTCCCACCGAGTTTGTTGAATCGGCGTCACCGAGATTGGGCAATCTGACCGTTGGTCACCTAATCGGTGCAACCGAGATTTATATATCGGTCTCACCGAGATTCAAAAGTTGCTACCTTTGGAGCAACTCGGTACCACCGAGATTCACATATCGGTGTCACCGAGTTGGTCACTTTAGGTGTAACGGTTGGATTTTTGGAGATGCCTATATATACCCCTTCACCACCACCCACTCGAAAGAGAAGCACTCAGAACTATTCCATACTTGCCCCATCCAGTTTTCTGAGAGAGAGCCACCTACTCATGTGTCGAGATCATGCCATTCCTTTTCATCCATATGAATCTTGATCTCTAGCCTCCCCAAGTTGCTTTCCACCAATCCAGTCTCTTCCACCAAGCCAAATCTGTGAGAGAGTGATTGTGTGTTGAGGAGTCTATCATCTTGAAGCACAAGAGCAAGGAGTTCATCGACATTGCCAAGCCTATTACCTTTTGGAGGGTGGTGCCTCCTAGATTGGTTAGGTGTCGCTTGGGAGCCTCCTACTTCGTGTTGTGGAGTTGAACCAAGAAGTTTGTATGCTCAAGGAGATCGCCTACTTCATGAAGATCTACCCATAGTGAGGCTAGTCCTTCGTGGACGGAAGCCGTTATGGAATAGTCAAGGTTGCTACTTCGTGGACCCTTCGTGGGTGGAGCCCTCCATGGACTCTCGCGACCGTTACCCTCCGTGGGTTGAAGACTCCATAAACGTGGACGTACGATAGCACCACCTATCGGAACCACGGGAAAAATCTTTGTGTCCCTCATGCGTTTGATCTCCCTATCTCAACTCTTTACTTCATGTGCAATGTCTTTACTTTCCGCTGCTACACTCGTAGACATGCATGTGTAGGGTGTGGTAGACTTACTATAATTGTTAAAATCTGCCAACCTATTAACTTGGGAAAAGGTTAGGTTTTAAATTCCTGCTAGTAGTCTATTCACCCCCCCTCTAGACACTCTTCTAGTGATCCCACAATTGGTATCATAGCTTTGGTCTCCATTGCTTCGGTTTAATCACCGTGGAGGAAGATGGATGTGTCTAGTATAGGGAGTTTGAGTTGTAGAGTGCCCATTCTTGATGGAGAGTACTATAGTCAATGGAAAACCTTGATGCTTGAGCTATTTAATGAATTTCAATTGAGCAAGTTTGTTAAGAGCCCCTATGTACCTCCCATTGATCCTTTACATCCCACACATGAAGAGGAAATTGATATGCTATGCAATCTTAGAACTGTTAATCTCATCGTTAGAGCTTTGCCTAGAAATGTGCTTAATCAAATGAAGAATTTTGAATGTGCTTATACTTTGTGGAATGACTTGGAGAAACGATATCCAAGTTATTCATTGAGTAATCTTGATGAAATTCTTCATAAAACTATTGCCTTTCACAAAATGACGCCTAGTGATCCCAAGTTTGATGACTATCTATTTGAGCTTAGAGACCTCATGCGTGCTAAAGGAGATGTCATAGCCATTAGCAACATCATTGTAGAAGCCATTCGAATTCACAAGTTTGAACATTGTCATGATCACAACCCTAACGAATCTCTTGTTCTTTGTGACGAGGATTTCCTACTTGATGATGACAACGTGGAACATGGCTACTATGATGAAGATGAGTTGTTCCACATCGAGTATGAGAAGATCATGAAGAATCTAAGTCTTATGGCAAACTTCAAGGATTACATGTCCGGAGGAAAAGAATGGATTCTCGATAGCGGATGCACCGATCATATGACCGGAGATAGATAAATGTTTGAAGAGATCACACCAAACCATGGACCGCGAAGGTACGTAACGTTTGGAGACAACTCCAAGGGTAAGGTACTTGGTCTTGGTAAGGTGGCCATATCCCATGATAGCTCTATTCAAAATGTTATGCTTGTTGAATCCCTTGGCTACAATCTTCTTTCCGTATCTAGACTTGCCGACTTTGGTTTTAATGTGCTATTCACGAAAGTAGATTGCCAAGTGTTTCGTCAAGATAATCACAAAATGGTCTTTACCGGTTTCCGTAGAGGTGATCGATACATTGTCGATTTCACTAAGAGATCGAAACCTCGTACTTGTCTTATTGCAAAATCTTCTAAAGGTTGGCTTTGGCATAGAAGACTAGGACATGTTGGCATGCGTAACTTAGACAAGCTTATCATAGGTGATCATATACTTGGTGTTAAAAATGTTATCTTTGACAAAGATAGACTTTGTAGTGCTTGCCAAGCTGGAAAGCATGTAGGTGGAAGTCATCCCGTTAAAAATATCATGACTACTAGGAGACCACTCGAGTTACTTCACATGGATCTTTTTGGTCCCAATGCTTACAAGAGTCTCGGTGGAAATTCCTATGGTCTAGTTATAGTTTATGACTTTTCCAGATTTACGTGGGTATTCTTTCTTGATGATAAGTTGCAGGTACAATAGATCTTCAAGAACTTCGTTCGCAAAGCGCAAAATCAGTTTGAAGTGAAGATCAAGAAGGTTCGGAGCGATAACGGATCGGAGTTCAAGAACACCCATGTGGATACCTTTCTTGACGAAGAAGGTGTTTCACATGAGTTCTCGGCTACGTACACGCCTCAACAAAATGGAGTTGTTGAGAGGAAGAACCGAACTCTTATTGAGATGGCAAGAACGATGCTTGACGAATACAAGACGCCAAGACACTTTTGGGCAGAAGCCGTGGAAACAGCATGTCATGCCACGAACCGACTCTATTTGCACAAGCTTCTCGGTAAAATGGCATACGAGCTACTCACCGGTAACAAACCCCAAGTTGAATACTTTCGGGTATTCGGCTCAAAGTGCTACATTCTTGATAAGCATCGTCATACTAAATTTGCTCCTAAATCTCATGAAGGTTTCCTACTCGGTTATGGATCGAAGTCTCACACTTACCGTGTCTACAACAACTTCACTGGAAGAGTTGAAGAGACGATAGATGTGAAGTTAGATGAATCTAATGGTTCGCAAGTCGAACAATTGCCAAATGATGTAGGTGATAAGGACCCTTCGGAAGCTATTCAAGACTTGTCCATCGGCAAGATTCGTCCCATGGAGGTGAAGGAAAGTACTTCGTCAACTCAAGTGGAAGCCCCTACTTCACGACAAGGTGAACCTCAACATGACATGGAGGCATCCACAAGTGGTACACGACAAGATGATGAAGAGGAGGAAGTGCATCATGAAGATCCACCACAACCTCCTTCACCACCACCTCAAGGGAACGACACCTTCAACAACAACGAAGATGAAGGAGATGATGATGATGAAGAAGAAGCTCCACCATCCAACAAGCCTAAGCTGCGCCGAGTTCGAGCAAGAGTGACCAAGAACCATCCTCTAAACCAAATCTTTGGTGACATACAAACCGGGAGAATCACTCGCTCTAAAACTCGCCTAGCTAACTTTTGTGAGCATTATTCTTTCATCTCTAGCATTGAACCCTTGAAGGTAGAACAAGCTCTTGAAGACCCGGATTGGGTGAACGCAATGCATGAAGAGCTTCACAACTTCGAAAGGAACGAAGTGTGGACACTCGTGGAGAAGCCCGAGGACGAGCACAACATCATCGGAACCAAATGGGTGTTTCGGAACAAGCAAGACGAAGATGGTCAAGTCGTACGCAACAAGGCACGTCTCGTAGCCCAAGGATATACGCAAGTTGAAGGTATGGACTACGGTGATACCTATGCCCCCATCGCTAGACTTGAAGCTATTCGCATTCTTCTTGCTTATGCTAATCACCATGATATCACGCTTTATCAAATGGACATTAAAAGTGCCTTTTTAAATGGTGATATTGAAGAAGAGGTTTATGTTAAGCAACCACCTAGTTTTGTGAATCCTAAGAAACCTAATCATGTTTACAAGCTTCATAAAGCTCTATATGGTCTTAAGCAAGCCCCACGTGCTTGGTACAAATGCTTAACGAAGTTTCTTATTGAAAAGGGTTTTGAAATTGGTAAAATTGACGCAACCTTATTCACTAAGAGAGTTAATGGTGAATTATTTGTGTGCCAAATCTATGTGGATGATATTATCTTTGGATCTACTAACCCACAATTTAGTGAAAGATTTGGAAGGTTGATGTCCGAGAAGTATGAGATGTCCATGATGTGTGAGCTGAAATTCTTTCTTGGTTTGCAAATCAAGCAAACAAGAGAAGGAACATTCATCTCTCAAACTAAGTATACCAAGGACTTGATCAAGAAGTTCAACATGCAAGAGTGCAAAGGTATGAAAACTCCTGTGCCTACTAGTGGACATGTTGATCTTACCAAGGAGGACGAACCGGTTAATCAAAAAGTTTATCGATCTATGATTGGTTCATTGCTATATCTATGTGCCTCCCGTCCCGATATTATGCTTAGTGTTTGCATGTGTGCTAGATATCAAGCTGCACCTAAAGAGTGTCATCTTTTGGCCGTGAAATGTATTGTGAGATATTTGATACAAACACCAAACTTTGGCATTTGGTATCCCAAGGGATCTTCCTTTAACCTTGTTGGCTATTCCGACTCGGACTATGCCGGTGACAAGGTTGATAGAAAATCCACCTCGGGTACTTGTCAATTTTTGGGTAGATCTCTTGTGTCTTGGTCCTCCAAGAAACAAAACTCGGTATCTCTATCTACTGTCGAAGCTGAGTATATTGCTGCCGGATCGTGTTGTGCACAATTACTATGGATGACACAAATGCTTAAGGATTATGGAATCCATGTTAAAAATGTTCCATTACTTTGTGACAATGAAAGTGCTATTATAATTGGTCATAATCCTGGGCAACATTCTCGAACTAAACATATTCAAGTTAGACATCATTTTATTCGTGATCATGTTGCCAAAGGAGATATTGATCTTAAGCATGTTCGCACTAACAAGCAATTGGCCGATATCTTTACTAAGCCACATGATGAGAAAATATTTTGCTACTTGAGGAGTGAGTTGAACATCATTGATGCTTCAAACTTGAGCTAGTCTCACTCTTTTGCATGCAAGGGCATGAGCTTACTTGATATTTCCATGACACTCCTAACATGTTATCTTATATCATGGAATTCTATGCTCCCTTGTATTGCATCTAACATTTTTTAGGTACTTGGAAGAACTTCATTCCACAAGATTGCCATCAACTCATATCTTAAGCAATCTTGTCTTGACCAAGTATCCACAACCCCTCTTGATGAGGGAAGGAAGAAGACAACAAAACATATCCTTGACACATATTTGTATTTCACATTTGGAATTGTGTCATATCATGTTCTTCCTTGCATGACTAACCTATGTAGGTGGCAAGTGTACCAAAACAAGAAGGATTGCTCCCAACTCAAGATGAACCTCATCAACCTCGAGCATCCTCAACAAGTTCACCTACAAGCCACGTCATCAACATCACTCAAAGGTATGTACTCATATCCTTGAAAAGGCTTTACCCCAAGACATGAGATAAAGCAACTCAAGTGATATGAAGACATTAAAATGCTTAATCGAAAAATGGTAACCCCATTTTGAGCTTAACGTTGAGTATGACCTATGATCAAGTATTCTTGCTTGGCTCCTAAGTCAATATACTCTAATATAGGTGACCTAGTCACTGCCCATCATCTAGTCAAGTATTTTGGATGGTTCATTCTCTATTTTGCAAGATTTCTTAGAACCACTCAAATCTTCTCTAGTTGATATCCTTTTGTAAAATCTTTTGCTTTTTATTTGAAAATTTCTTTTGACACTTTGTTAAAAAGTTTTCTGAATTTATTTGCAAGTTTCTCAAACATTGCCAAGTTTCTGTTTTAGCCTCAGAGCCGCCGATACAAATATCTCGGTTCTACCGAATTAGCAGATGAGCTGCATTACAGTATCTGGGTACCACCGACTTGTTTGTCTCGGAGCCACCGATTTGATTTCTTCGCTCAGTTGTGTTCAGAATCGCAAATCATTGTTTTCTTAGAAATCCTATTGTGATATTCTCAATTCTTCGATGATCCCTTATTTTTTTTTAAAAAAAGGGGGGGATCTTTTTCAAGGATCCCTAACTTAAAGGAGGAGAAGTCTTACAACCTCTCAAATCAGCCTAAGGGAGAGGAATTATTTTCCATGATTCCCTCAATTTTTCAATTTCTATGATCCCTACATTCAATGACCCTTGTTCTCAAGGATCCCTTCTTAATCAATGATCCCTGTATCTAACCCTGTGAATGACCTTTTTGGAAATTAATGCCAAAGGGGGAGAAATACCAAAGCTTCAATGCTAAAGGGGGAGATACGTGCTTATGCAAAGGGGGAGATAAAATCAAGGGGGAGAGGAGATATCAAAGCTTATACTCATATAGACAAGGTGAGAATACCAAAGTAGGGGGAGAAAAATATGTTTGGGAGAAAAATATGTTTGGAAGAAAAGATGTTATTTCATTTGACTACTCATGTTAGACTTTTCTCACCCTATCCAATCCCAATGTCTACATGCTGAGATTCAGGGGGAGAGGATGATCTACTATTTTCATGTCTAAGGGGAGAAAGTTCTAAATGATCTTGGAGACATATTAATCTTAAGGAATACTATCTTCTATATGTTCTCCATATCTTGGTACTATTGAGCTCTATTGCCTTTTGACTAGTAGAATACTCTTGTGTTTCCTAACACTGTTTTCTCAAGTGTGTTTCTACTACAAGAATGCTCAAGAACTCAAGGTAAGTATATGCATCATATCTTTGATCAAGATGATCTCTTGCTTCTTGCACATATTGTTTGCAAGGGTGAAGTCTTGAACAAGGATACATCTCATTCATATATATTTGATGCATATAGCCAAGATACACATGACTCATTATATCCCTTCTACTATATGTGTGTCCATGCATTCCAAAGCAACTATCCTTTAAAGGGATTGAACACATTTAGGGGGAGCAAGTCTAAGTCATGTGTCTCTCAAAGTCTTCATTATATCCATGCATATCTCTATTTGAAGCTTTGATTGTATGTTGTCATCAATTACCAAAAAGGGGGAGATTGAAAGCACAACATGCTCCCTTGGTGGTTTTGATAATTCATGACAACGTGCATTGTCTCTTGGACTAATACTTCTACCTAGTATATTTCAGATAAAAGTCCATAGAGGAAGAAGGGTTGGCAAAAAGGATTGTGGAAATACCCCAAGATGCATGGAAATGGATTGGCAAAGCTTCAAGCAAGAGGACTCTATATTTGACTTTGTGAGAAATCACTTTGAGTTCATAGGAAAGCCAATACTATTAAAAGGGGGTAAGGTACTGTTGGTGAACAAAATGCTCATACGTGCACAAGTGATAGTCACCAAAAACACCCACAAGCTCTTCCACAAATGTCTGTCCAAAGCCAAATATCCAAAATCGGTGCAACCAACAATTTCCACTCGGTGCCACCGATTCCCAAACTCAGACAGACCCATGCCAAACCCTAGCACATCGGTGCAACCGATTCCACTTCAGTGCCACCGAGTTTGGGTTGCCAACTTTCTGTTACCTCGATTCACAAAATCGGTCCCACCGAGTTTGTTGAATCGGCGTCACCGAGATTGGGCAATCTGACCGTTGGTCACCTAATCGGTGCAACCGAGATTTATATATCGGTCTCACCGAGATTCAAAAGTTGCTACCTTTGGAGCAACTCGGTACCACCGAGATTCACATATCGGTGTCACCGAGTTGGTCACTTTAGGTGTAACAGTTGGATTTTTGGAGATGCCTATATATACCCCTTCACCACCACCCACTCGAAAGAGAATCACTCAGAACTATTCCATACTTGCCCCATCCAGTTTTCTGAGAGAGAGCCACCTACTCATGTGTTGAGATCATGCCATTCCATTCCATCCATATGAATCTTGATCTCTAGCCTCCCCAAGTTGCTTTCCACCAATCCAATCTCTTCCACCAAGCCAAATCTGTGAGAGAGTGATTGTGTGTTGAGAAGTCTATCATCTTGAAGCACAAGAGCAAGGAGTTCATTGACATTGCCGAACCTATTACCTTTTGGAGGGTGGTGCCTCCTAGATTGGTTAGGTGTCGCTTGGGAGCCTCCTACTTCGTGTTGTGGAGTTGAACCAAGAAGTTTGTATGGGCAAGGAGATCACCTACTTCGTGAAGATCTACCCATAGTGAGGCTAGTCCTTCGTGGACGGAAGCCGTTATGGAATAGTCAAGGTTGCTACTTCGTGGACCCTTCGTGGGTGGAGCCCTCCGTGGACTCTCGCGACCGTTACCCTCCGTGGGTTGAAGACTCCATAAACGTGGACGTACGATAGCACCACCTATCAGAACCATGGGAAAAATCTTTGTGTCCCTCATGCATTTGATCTCCCTATCTCAACTCTTTACTTCATGTGCAATGTCTTTACTTTCCGCTGCTATACTCGTAGACATGCATGTGTAGGGTGTGGTAGACTTACTATAATTGTTAAAATCTGCCAACCTATTAACTTGGGAAAAGGTTAGGTTTTAAATTCCTGCTAATAGTCTATTCACCCCCCCCCCCTCTAGACACTCTTCTAGTGATCCCACACAAGACACGGCGCATACCATGGGCCCAGCATGGCCCACCATTGGACTTCACGAGCAAGACCCTCGTGAGGGCCCCCGCCTCGCGGGGCGCACGTCAGCAAGCATCGTCAGGAGCCTCGCGAATCCCCCCTCGTGAGGTTGCCTCCCGAGGCTGCCCCTGAGGCCTTTGCGAGATGGACTAATCAAGGGTGGCCCCGCAAGGTCGCGCGGTCCTGCATCTTCATGTGGGTGACGCGCGCCACGCCGAGCGGCGCCAGGAGCCGTGCCAGCAGGCATAGATGAGGAGGCTTTCCTCTTTTGTGCTAAGGGAGCAGGGCTAGCTCATCGGTTCCCAAAGCAATCTCCAAAGGTTTCCCGTTTGGTGCAAGAATACCAAGGCCGGGGGCTTGCCAGGACGGAGGTCATACCCGAGCCCACCAGCACGTCACGGCAGGAGGCTTTTGCAGGCGAAGACTACTTTTCTCTGGATAAGCTGCAGTCATGTCCCCCTTTAAACTGGCCGTTATGGCAACCCTTCCCGCCTTGTTTTTTCGGGGGAAGAGGACCGGGGCTAGTATAAGATAGGCCAGGCTGCCGCCGTAGAAGGGGATCGACCCAAAGCTAGCTGGAACCCACCTTTGTACCCTCTCACCCTCAAGCAATCAAGACAAGCAGGAGTAGGGTCTTACACCGCAAGGTGTCCTAAACCGGGGTAAACTGCCATGTCCACGGTTCTTCTTTCTTATCTCGAGCACGCCGGAGTGTCGCCGTGAGGTTGCGAGGTACAGTAGGGCGGGGGAACCCAAGAGTTCGAACCTCTTTGGGTCCCCGGAGCCCCGATTCCGATAGTTATCTTTGTTTTTGCTTTTTTCTTTCTGTTTGTTTTTTACAACATTTTTATTGCATCTATAATTATTGTGCTTTTATGTTTAAATTAGTGTTTGTGCCAAGTAAAGCCTTTGGGATGACTCACAAGATGAGTAGAATTGATACGGTGCAAAAATAGAAACTTTAGCGACCTGTGCAGAATTTCTCTGATTTTACTGGAATGTATTTTTTATCTGAATTTTTTTACGCAGTATTGCTCTACAAATTCTTCAGGTTGTCCTAATTTTTCAGAATTTGTTGAGTTACATAAGTATGGTTTCTTTACATATCTTTATAGACTGTTCTATTTTAAATAGATTATATTTTTGCTTGCATAGTTTGCTTGTTTTGATGATGCTATGGATTATATCGGGGGGTATAAGTCATGGAGAAGTTAGAATACATTACCTTATGCAATAATAAAATATCAATCAATTTATAAAAGTACCTAAAGTATTTGATATGTTGCATACACTAACGGATCTCACGAAGTTTTGTTCAGTTTTGTGTGATTGAAGTTTTCAAGTTTTGGGTGCTATCACGATGGACAAAGGAATAAGGAGCAGCAACATCCTAAGCTTGGGGATTCCCAATGCACCCCAAGGTAATATTCTAGGAAGACTCAAGCATCTAACCTTGGGGATGCCCCGGAAGGCATCCCCTCTTTCGTCTCAATCCAACGGTATGTCACTTGGAGCTATATTTTTATTCCTCACATGATCTGAGTTTTGCTTGGAGCATCGCTTGCTTTAGTTTTCTATTTGTTTTTGCTTTTCCACAATCATTGTTTGCTGCACCCACCCACTTGATAGAGACACACTATCGCCATGATTTATTAGAATACTCTATGTGCTTTACTTATATCTTTTGAGCTTAGCAGTTGCTCTAGTACTTCACTTATATCTTTTAGAGCACGGTGGCGTATAGATTTTATAGAAATAATTGCACTCTCGTTCTTCACTTATATTTGTTTGAGAGTTAATAAATAGTGACGGTAATTTGCATCGGTTATAAGACTAGTCCAAAAACAATAGGTATTCAATGAATGATAATCAAAACCATCATGTAGCACATTAAAGAGAAATTTTGGGTTAATGATATTGATGTGGTAATGTGAAAGGGTGTGAGTGCATGGTTGTCGGTTCGTAGAAGTATCGGTATTAAGAGGTGTTAATTTCCCATTTATCTAAGTATTGGAAAAAATCATGGTGGGGATGTGTGAGCATTTCTATTCCTCGTTGAAATCCTAGTGTTGCTCCGGGTCGGAGGCGCGCGATGGTTAACTCCTCCCAACCTCCTCCCTCGGGGCACGCAAGTATTACTTTGATTTGTGATAAAACTAATAAAACTTTGCAATAAATATATGAGTTTTTTATGACTAATGTGAATCCGTGGACATACGCAATCTCACCACCTCATATTTTGCTAGCCTCTTCTGTACCGTGCATTTCCAATTCTCACCTCGAGGATCGGTGTGAACTTCACCGATGCATCCAAACCCTGTGACATGATACACTCTGTCAGACATAAACCTCCTTATATCTTCCTCAAAACATCCACCATACCTACCTATTATGGCATTTCCTTAGCCATTCTGAGATATATTGCCATGTAACTTCCACCGTTACATCATATGACTAGTTCATTCATCGTCATATTGCTTTGCGTGATCATATAAAGCTGACATAGCATTTGTGGCAAAGCCACCGTTCATCATTTTTTGATACATGTCACGCTAGAGGCATCCTGGTACATAAACCTCCTTACTGTGACGAAACTTTCATATATTTTTTTCCGGACCAAAAGAAGACCTGCAAGCTTCGGAAGGAGGCCGGGGGCCCCACAAAGGAGGCACCACACAATAGGGCGCGCCCTGGGGGTGGGCTGCGCCCTGTTCGCTTGTGCCTCCCTGATAACCCACAAGTGTAGGGGATCGTTTGTAGCCTTTTTCGATAAGTAAGAGTGTCGAACCCAACGAGGAGCTAAAGGTAGAACAAATATTCCCTCAAGTTCTATCGACCACCGATACAACTCTATGCACGCTAATGCTTGCTTTACCTAGAACAAGTATGAAACTACTTTGCGGGAATAAAACTAGAAGTACTTTGCAAGATAATAAAGGATGTGGAAATGAAAGTTAGGTGCTATTTTAATAAAAGAACAATAAAAGTAAATAACTTAGTAGAAAGCTTTTTGTGTAACGCAAGAGAAAGATTCTCCCTAGGTAATTGAATATAATATGATAGATACTTGTTATATGCAATGAGGGAGAGGCATACGCTAACACACTTTCCTTACTTGGATCATATGCACTTATGATTGGAACTCTAGCAAGCATCCGCAACGACCAAAGTTCATGAAGGTAAAACCCAACCATAGCATTAAGTATCAAGTCCCCTTTACTCCCATACACAACAACCCACCTACTCGGGTTTGTGCTTCTGTCACTCACGCAACCCACCGTAGGAAAATCATGAACATATTGCAACACCCTACAGCGGGGACCCCTCACGTTTGTGCGACACGGAGGGCACCATAGGACAGCACCATATCAACATACAACTCACATCCATAACATCATACCACAATTAACCCATAGGACAAAAGAGATCTACTCAAACATCATAGGATAGCCAAATATCATTGGGAAATAATATATGGATTTGAGCACCATGTTTAAGTAGAGATTACATCTGGGAAGAGAGGTGTTACACCGCTGCATAGAGGGGGAGAGAGTTGGTGTTGACGGCGGCGAAGTTGTTGGTGTAGATCGCCGTCACGATGATTGCCCCGGCGGCGTTCCGACGCCACCGGGAGAGAGGGGGAGAGAGCCCCCCTCCTTCTTCTTCTTCTTCCTTGGCCTCCCCCCCTAGATGGGAGGATAGTTCCCCCTCTGGTCCATGGCCTCCATGGTGGCAGAGGGGCAAGAGCCCCTCCTAGATTGGATCTCCCTCTCTGTTCTCTTCTGTTTCACATTCTTGTTTTCTGGCCGAAAACCGTTTCTTATATTCCTGGAGATCCGTAACTCCGATCGGGCTGAAATTTTGAGGGGATTTTTATCCATTAATTAGCTTCCTTGCGCCCGAAAGAGAGCTCCAACCGACTTACGAGGTGGGCACAAGACACCACCACACGTTTGGGCCCCTAGGGCGCGCCCTGATGTATCGTGGGGGCTGTGGGCCTCCGTTTGCGTTGATTCCACTTCTCAAAATTCACAAATATTCCAAAAAAAATCTTCGTAAATTTTTATCACGTTTGGACTTCGTTTGATATGGATATTCTGCAAAACAAAAAAATGCAACAAACAGGAAGTGGCACTGGGCACTGGATCAATATGTTAGTCCAATAAATCATAAAAATGTTGCCAAAAATATGTGAAACTTGTATAATATTGGCATGAAACAATCAAAAATTATGGATACGACGGAGACGTATCAGCATCCTCGAGTAGGTAAATGATAAAAAAGATAATTTTTGATGTGGAATGCTACCTAGCATAATCTTGATCATATATCTAATAATGGCATGAATATTAAGACACAAGTGATTCAAAGCAATAGTCTAGTTTTGACATAAAGACATTAATACTCAGGCATCCCAACAAACAATCATGTCTTTCAAAATATCAAGGCTAAAGAACGTTATCCCTACAAAATCATATAACTTTGTCATGATCTGTCTTCTTAACACAAAGTATAAATCATGTACTACCCCAGTGTCAGCCAAGCAATTGGTTCATACTTTTTAACGCGCTTCAGCATTTTCAACTCTCACGCAATACATGAGAGCAAGCCATGGATATAGCACTATGGGTGGAATAGAATATGGTGGTAGGTTTCAAAGGGGTAAAAGTGGAGAAGAAAGGCTCGCATCAACTCAGCGTATCAACAGGCTATGGAGATGCCCATCAATAGATATCAATGCGAGGAGTAGGGATTGCCAAGCAACGGATGCACTAAGAGCTATAAGTGTATGAAAGCTACATATGAAAACTAAGTGGGTGTGCATCTAACTCTATAATGAAAAATTCCCACTAGTATATGAAAGTGACAACATAGGAGACCCTCTATATGAAAAACATGGTGCTACTTTGAAGCACAAGTGTGGAATTAGCATGCCCCTTCTCTCTTTGTCTCTCATCATATATATTTTTCTCTTTTTTTTCTTTTTTTTTCTTTTTTTCTATTTTTTCTTTTTTTTCTTTGTCCGGAGCCTCATCCCGACTTGTGGGGGAATCATAGTTTCCATCATCATTTCATCACTGGAACATGCTCTAATAATGAATAATGATGATCATCACACTTCTATTTACTTACAACTCAATATTACAACTCGATAGTCGAGCAAAATATGACTCTATATGAATGCAATGATCTAGCGTAGCAAAGATATCAAAAAACGGACAAGCCATGGAAACATCATGCTAGCTATCTTACGATCATGTAAAGCAATATGACAATGAATGCTCAAGTCATCAAAACGGAGGTGGTGGAAGTTGCATGGCAATATGTCTCGGAATGGCTATGGAAATGCCATAATAGGTAGGTATGGTGGCTGTTTTGAGGAAGATATAATAAGGCTTATGTGCGATAGAGCGTATCATATCACGGGGTTTGGATGCACCGGCAAATTTTGCACCGACTCTCGAGGTGAGAAAGGGCAATGCACGGTACCGTAGAGGCTAGCAAATTGCGGAAAGGTAAGAGTGCGTATAATCCATGGACTCACATTAGTCATAAAGAGCTCACATACTTATTGCAAAAGTTTATTAGCCCTCAAAGCAAAGTATTACTACGCATGCTC
This sequence comes from Elymus sibiricus, assembly GCA_039707655.1. NCBI lineage: Eukaryota > Viridiplantae > Streptophyta > Magnoliopsida > Poales > Poaceae > Elymus > Elymus sibiricus. The sequence goes on from CM077669.1 coordinate 372,946,089, forward strand.
CTAGGGGGGAGGTTGGTAGGAGTTAACCATCGCAAGCCCCCGACCTTCACACAAAGATAGACAATCAAGAATAAATTGTGCTCCAACTTCCTAGCATAACGGGAGACTATACGTGCATGCTTCGGGAATCACAAACCTTAACACCAATATCTTACTAAACATGATCATCCACTAGTACCTCCCACATATTATCATCTCTATATCGCAAAACTATTGCAAGGAATCAAACATATCATATTCAGTGATCCCGAAGTTTTATGTAGGATTTTATGACTAACCATGAGAATGACCAATTCCTGTTGACTCTCTAAATGGATATAAGTGAAGCAAGAGAGTTTAATTCTTTCTACAAAAGACCATGCTCTAATAAATATAAGTGAAGCAAAATAGCATTCTACGAATAACGGTTTTCTATGTGAAGAGAAACATGCAATCCAAACTTCAAATGATATAAGTGAAGCACATGAAGCATTCTATAAAGCCATACTCAAAAGATATAAGTGAAGTGCAATGAGCATTATATAAATCAACCATGGACTATCTTATACCAGCATGGTGCACAAAAGAAAAGTGAAAACTAAACACAAAAGACGCTACAAGATTTACACATATCACATGAACGAAACGAAAACGAAAACATACCGATACTTGTTGAAGAAAGATGGGATGCCTTACGGGGCATCCCCAAGCTTAGACGCTTGAGTCTCCTTGGATATTTACTTGGGGTGCCTTTGGAATCCCCAAGCTTGAACTCTTGCCTCTCCTCCTTCTCCTCATATCGATACCTCCTCAATGTTCGAACACTTCATCCACACAAAACTTAACAGAAGACTGGTGAGATCCGTTAGTATAATAAAGCAAATTCCTACTTTAAGTACTGTTGCAAACCCATTCATATTTTATATTTGCATTATCCCTGCTGTATTATAACTTCTCCATGGCTCATACCACCGATAAAATCGATAGTTTCATCAAAACAAGCAAAACAATGCATCAAAAACAGAATCTGTCTTAGACAGGACAGTCTGTAGTAATATGAACTTTGACCATACTTCTGTAACTCCAAAAAATCTGAAAAAATAGGAAGAAATAAAAATTTTGTATAGCAATACTGTGTAAACAATTTCAGAAACTTTTGACGTTCCAGTAAAAAATGAGAATTCACGCACTACAGCCAAAGTTTCTGTTTTTACACCGCACATACCAACAAGCAATCTAATCATCCTAAAGGCAAATCTTGGCACATTATTTTTATAATACAATGGATTTGTACAAGGGGATAATTATTTTTGTTGGAAAAGTTTCCGTGTTTCAAGATTCACAAAGTTTCCGTGGGCATGAACAAAGGTTCAACGACGTCCCCCACTTCAACGATCCTCATCATCTCTGTCACTTTCACCTTTCTTTTTGTGAAGTTTTAGGTTCCCCTCTATATTTTTTTTGTTCTTAAACTTTATAAAAGCACACAACAGAATAAAATGACTCTCTAAAACTTCTGGGTTGTCTCCCTGGCAGCGCTTTCTTTAAAGCCATTAAGCTAGGCATAAAGTGCTCAAGTAATGGATCCACCCGGATCCCAAGGTATATCAAAGCCAATTTTAATTAACAATGATTTGTAATTTAGTAGTGAGCACAAAGTGATATATATCATGTGACAATGAAGTATAACCCTCTTCCTATGCATCGGCATGTCATACAAGAACAATTCATGCACATTAAGTAAAGGCCAATGCATAGTATAAACAATTTCTTGCAATTTTATAGTATTGGAAGCATAGAGAGGTGAAGATTTGGTTCCTCTCTCATAATAATTGCAAGTAGGAGCAGCAAGCACATGCATATTATATTCATCAAAATCATCATGCATAGTAGCAAAACGCAACCCATCAATGTGATCCTTAATAAGTGCAAACTTCTCCGATATAGTGTAGTTGGGAGAATTCAAAAAGATAATAGGACTATCATGTGTGGGTACAATAGCAACAATTTCATGCTTAACATAAGGAACTATAGCAAGTTCATATTCATAAGCATAATTCATATTGGCATCATGGCCACAAGCATAGCAAACATCAAATTCATCAAAAAGGGATATTTCAAACGAATCCAAGGGATCATAGCAATTATCATAGCATTCATCATAGCATTCATCCTTCGGTATATGCAAAGGGAAATTAAACAATGTATGAGTTGAAGAGTTACTCTCATTAGAAGGTGGGCACGGGTAGCTAATCTACTATTCCTCCTTTTGTTCTTCGCTCTCCTCCTTATCTTTTTCATCTAATGAGCTCACAGTTTCAACAATTTATTCTTCCATAGATTCCTGCAAAATATTAGTCTCTTCCAACGCAGCGGTCATTCTTTCAATAAATTCAATAATATCAGCATTGCAATCATAATTCTCATAGCAATATTTAAGTATGGCCAAATTTTCAAATTTGTAAGAATCATCATCATACTTTTCCATCAAAGAAGCAATTTCATAAGCACCCTTAAAAGCAACAAATTCTTCTATTCGTTCCACATCATAGTAATCATATATACCATTAGCATAAGAAGCTAAGGTTCATTATCATTAAATTTGCATGAAAAGGGAAGGTGTGGAGCGTTCATCCTAGAGCAACAAGTAATATCATATCTCAAGCATAGCTCCCGAGCATACCAATGCAACATATGAATTTGATCCCATAACAATTTCCCTTTTTGAGTCAAGCGATAATCTCTAAAGTATTCATGTTGATCCAACATTACTCCCATTATCAAGTTGAATGGGTTTTTTTCAGGATTATCAAAGTAGTATTTAATACTTTGCACATAACTAGCATCGAGGGTTTTAGGAGGTTCCCCATCTCCATGAGTAGCAAGTACCACTAATTTTTTTGGTGTTTCATGTTCCATATCCATAACTAAAGATATAAAACAACTAATAACAGAAAATAAAAATTACTTAGTGATAAAGGAAACAAGGACACACGAGAATATTCACCCCACGCTATTGCTCCCCGGCAAAGGCGCCAGAAAAAGGTCTTGATAACCCACAAGTGTAGGGGATCGTTTGTAGCCTTTTTCGATAAGTAAGAGTGTCGAACCCAACGAGGAGCTAAAGGTAGAACAAATATTCCCTCAAGTTCTATCGACCACCGATACAACTCTATGCACGCTAATGCTTGCTTTACCTAGAACAAGTATGAAACTACTTTGCAGGAATAAAACTAGAAGTACTTTGCAAGATAATACATGACGTGGAAATAAAAGCTAGGTGTTGTATTAATTAAAGAACAATAAATGTAAATAACTTAGTAGAAAGCTTTTTGTGTAACGCAAGAGAAAGATTTTCCCTAGGCAATTGAATATAATATGATAGATACCTGTTATATGCAATGAGGGAGAGGCATACGCTAACCCACTTTCCGTACTTGGATCATATGCACTTATGATTGGAACTATAGCAAGCATCCGCAACTACCAAAGTTCATTAAGGTAAAACCCAACCATAGCATTAAGTATCAAGTCCCCTTTACTCCCATATGCAACAACCGACCTACTCGGGTTTGTGCTTCTGTCACTCACGCAACCCACCATAGGCAAATCATGAACATATTGCAACACCCTACAGCGGGGATCCCTCACGTTTGCGCGACACGGAGGGCACCATAGGACAGTACCATATCAACATACAACTCACATCCATAACATCATACCACAATTAACCCATAGGACAAAAGCGATCTACTCAAACATCATAGGATAGCCAAATATCATTGGGAAATAATATATGGAGTTGAGCACCATGTTTAAGTAGAGATTTCAGCAGGGAAGAGAGGTGTTACACCGCTGCATAGAGGGGGAGAGAGTTGGTGTTGACGGCGGCGAAGTTGTTGGTGTAGATCGCTGTCACGATGATTGCCCCGGCGGCGTTCCGGCGCCACCGGGGGAGAGAGGGAGAGAGCCCCCCCTCCTTCTTCTTCTTCCTTGGCCTCCCCCCTAGATGGGAGGAGAGTTACCCCTATGGTCCATGGCCTCCATGGCGGCGGAGCGGCAGGAGCCCCTCCTAGATTGGATCTCCCTCTCTGTTCTCTTCTGTTTCACGTTCCTGTTTTCTGGCCGAAAACCGTTTCTTATATTCCCGGAGATCCGTAACTCCGATCGGGCTGAAATTTTGAGGGGATTTTTATCAAAAAATTAGCTTCCTTGCGCCCAAAGGAGAGCTCCAACCGACTTACGAGGTGGGCACAAGACACCACCACACGTTTGGGCTCCTGGGGCGTGCCCTGATGTATCGTGGGGGCTGTGGGCCTCTATTTGCATTGATTCCACTTCTCAAAATTCACAAGTATTCCAAAAAAAACTCCATAAATTTTTATCGCGTTTGGACTTCGTTTGATATGGATATTCTGCGAAACAAAAAACATGCAACAAACAGGAACTGGCACTGGGCACTGGATCAATATGTTAGTCCAATAAATCATATAAAATGTTGCCAAAACTATGTGAAAGTTGTATAATATTGGCATGAAACAATCAAAAATTATAGATACGACGGAGACGTATCACTCCCCTCGGGCATCCTCCGATGCCCCTCTCTGGCCTATAAATTCACATATATTCCAAAAACCCTAAAGAGCATCCCGAAACACTTTTTCCGCCACCGCAAGTCTCTATTCCGCCGTGTGCCCAGATGGAGCCATGTTTTGGTGCCCTGTCGGAGGGGGAATCGATCACGGAGGGCCTCTACATCATCCTTTCTGCTCCCATGGTGATGTGTGAGTAGTTCACTACAAACCTATAGGTCCGTAGTTAGTACCTAGATGGCTATCTCTCTCTCCCTCTTGATCTTCAATACAATGATCATCGCATCTTCGCTTTGATCTATCCGATGTAATTCGTTTGTGCGATGCGTTTGTTGGGATCCGATGAATTGTGGGTTTATGTTTAGATCATTCATGAAAAGTATTTGAGTCACCTCTGAATATTATGATTCTTATTTGCATGATCATTATAGCTTCGTAAATCTCTCCGATCTATTGAAATAGTTTGGCCAATTAGATTGATATTTCTTCGGTGAGAGGTCTGCGTTGTAGTGGGTTCAATCTGGCGGTGCTCTATATCCTAGTGACAGAAAGGGACAAGACACGTCTTTGTATTGTTGATACTAAGGATAAAACGATGTCATCCCAGTTCATATTAACTGAATTCTCTTTGTCTACATCATGTCATCGTTCTCCAAGCATTACTCTGTTTTACTTAATACTATAGATGCATGCTGGATAGCGGTCGATGGGTGGAGTAATAGTAATAGGTGCAGGCAGGAGTCGGCCTATTTTCTTATGGACGTGATGCCTATATATACATGATCATTGCCGTGAATAAAGATTGCATAACTATGCACTTTTCTATCAATTGCCCAACAGTATTTTTTTTACCCACCGCATGCCTACTACATGAGAGATGCCACTAGGGAAAACTATGGCCCCCGGGTCTATTCACTTATAAATTTACAAAAGCTTTCAATACCTTGCTGCCATTTATTATATTATATTTTATTTTGCAATTTAGAATTATCTACTATCATCTACACACTTCATTTGCTTGCAAATAACGAGACCAAGGGGATTGACAACCCTCTTGCCGCGTTGCGTGCAAGTGTTTGCTCTTTTGTGTGCAGTCGCTGAAGACGGTGGTTGATTGATATTCCTATTCGTTCGATAAACCTTGGTTCTTAACTGAGAGAAATACTTATCCGTATTGTGTTGCATCACCCGTTCCTCTTCACGGAAAACCCAACGCAGATCACTGATACGTCTCCAACGTATCGATAATTTATGAAGTATCCATGCCATATTCACCTATGTTTACAATAATTTTATATGGTTTTGATGCACTTTATATGATTTATTTAGATCTAACCCGGACTTACGCTGTTTTCAGCAGAATTACCGTGGTGTTGTTTTTGTGCAAAAAATGAAAGTTCTCGGAATCGCCCGAAACTTTTTCGTGATTTTTTCTGGAGGAAATAAGCAACATTGGAGCGAAGACCTGCCAGAGAGGGTGTGCCAGTGGGCCACCATGCAACAGGTCACGCCCTCCCTAGTGGCGCAGTGAGATATGTGGTGGGGCCCACGTGGCTCCGTTTGGTGTGATTCCAATGCTGAAAAATCCCATAAATACCAGAAACCCCAGAAATAAAGAGAGACTCCTCATTTCGCCACTGCAACTCTCTGTATCGACGAAAAACCAATCTGGAGGCGTTCCAATACACTGTCGGAGAGGGTAGATCATCTCCGGTGGCCATCTTCATCATCCCGGCGGGGGCCATGACGAGGAGGGAGTAGTCCACCCTCGGGGCTGACGGTTTGTACAAGTAGCTATGTGTTCAATCTATCTCTCTCGTGTTCTTGAGATGACACGATCTTGATGTATCACGGGCTTTGTTAATATAGTCGGATCATATGATGTTATTCCCTTGCTACCTTGTTGTGATGAATTGAATCTTTACCTTTGAGATCTCGTTATGTTGGATTGAATATTATGGTTTGAGAACACTTGATGTACGTCTTGCGTGGGATACCCGTAGTGACATTGGGGTATTCTATTGATTCACTTGATATATGTTGAGGCATCAACTTGCGGATTCCGGTGACCTAGGGGATCTATGCATAGGGGTTGATTGCACATTTTCATACCACGTTCTCCGATAGAAATCTTGGGGTGCTCCTTGAAGTTCTTTGTGTTGGATTTAATATGATAGATCTGAAATTGTTTGATGCATGTCGCATAATTTACCCACGGATACTTGAGGTGACTGATACGTCTCCAACGTATCGATAATTTATGAAGTATTCATGTCATATTTGCCTATGTTTTTACTATTGTTTTATGATTTATTGGGACTAACCTATTAATGGTTGCAAAATTGCACAAGTTCTTGTTTCACACTTTGATGTGTAGGAATTAATTGTAAATTGTCGAAAAAACGCAAAAGGTGCCTTGTTGGAGGACTCTGACTTTCCTGAAATCTGTCCATGAACAGCTTTTAGAGATCATCAGTTGGACCCCGAATATGGCATCAAATGGAAACAGTTAAAACTAGGAAAGTGTGGGGAATTTTATGGCAATGATTCTGGACTACAAATTCGTCCAAAACGGAGTTCGGATGCGATCTGGAGACCCGTTTTACTGAATGAAAATATCTGATTACTGGATTACGAGAATTGATGACGTGATTGAGTCCAACTCTTACCATACCTAATATATTCGGCCAAGCCACGACTTTGGGGACTCATGAGGGCTGTGAGGAACCACTAGGAAGGTTCTAGATGTGGCCAAGAGCCATTGGATCAAGGGTCCATTCATCGGAGGGCCATAGAACACCACAGAGGCACATATAAGGAGAGGAAAACCCTAATTTCGGGAGAGCCACCAAGAGCCACGAATTTATCTCTCCCTTGGCAGCCGCCAAGAAGGGGAGAGGCTCCTCCATTGCAGCACCAAGACCAAGGAAGAAGGAGGAGCAAGGGGCCACCGCCCGTCGCCACCGCCGCCGCCCGTCGCCGGCGCCGTGGCCGCCATTGTCTCCATATCTTCGGGGTTGCACCTCTCCATCAACAAATCTCTCTTTCTCACCATGATAATGTGTGAGTAATCCTCCTCGGGGCTGAGGGTATGTACTAGTAGCTATGTGTTTAATCTCGCTCTCTTGTGTTCTTGAGATGTCACGATCTTGATGTATCACGGGCTTTGTTAATATAGTCGGATCATATGATGTGTTTCCCTCTCTATCTAGTTGTGATGAATTGAGTTTTCCCCTTGAGATTTCGTTACCGGATTGAATACTTTTATGGATTTGAGAGCACTTGATATATGTCTTGCATGCGGATACCCGTAGTGACATTGGGGTATTCAAGTGATTCACTTGATATATGTTTTGGTACTCAACTTCCGGAATCCCGAGGTGGCATTGGGGTAATCTATGCATAGGGGTTGATACACGTTCTTGTCCTAGCTTCTCCGGTAGAAATATCTTGGGGAACTCTTTGAGGTTCTTTGTGTTGGATTGAGTATTATGAATCTGAAATTGTTTGATGCGTATCGTATAATTAACTCATGGATACGTGTGTTGACATTGGAGTATCTAGGTGACATTAGAGTTGGTTGATGCGTATCATATGGTGTTATTCTAGTACGAACTCTTAGATAGATCGATTAGAAAGGATAACTTGGTTATATTAGTACGAACTCTTGGATAGATCGATCGGAAAGGATAACTTGGTTATGTTAGTACGAACTCTTGGATAGATCGATCGGAAAGGATAACTTTAAGGTGGTTTCATACCCTACAAACAATTTCCTCTCCGCTAGATAAGAACTTTGTAGTGATTCTTCGTTGCACGTTGAGGGATAGTTATGTGATCCAATTATATTAGCATTGTTGAGAGATTGCACTAGCGAAAGTACGGACCCTAGGCCTTGTTTTCAAGCATTGCAATAGCGTTTGTGCTCACTTTTGTCACTTGCTACCTTTCTGTTTTTATATTTTCAGATTACAAAAATCAATATCTACTATCATTATTGCACTTGTATCACCATCCCTTCGCCGAACTAGTGCACCTATACAATTTGCCATTGTATTGGGTGTGTTGGGGACACAAGAGATTTCTTGTATTTGATTGCAGGGTTGTTTGAGAGAGACCATCTTCATCCTACACCTCCCACGGATTGATAAACCTTAGGTCATCCACTTGAGGGAAAATTGCTACTGTCCTACAAAACTCTACGCTTGGAGGCCCAACACGAGTCTACAAGAATAAAGTTGCGTAGTAGACATCAGTGACATTGGAGTATCTAGGTGACATTAGAGTTGATTGATATGTATCATTGGTGTTATTCTAGTAGGAACTCTAGGGCTGTTTGTGACACTTATAGGAAGAGCCCAATAGATTGATCGGAAAGAATAACTTTGAGGTGGTTCTACTACCTACACCAATTTCATCTTATTGTTCTCTGCTAGATAGGAACTTTGGAGTGATTCTTTGTTGCACGTTGAGGGATGATCATATGATTCAACTATGTTAGCATTGTTGGGAGGTTGCACTAGCGAAAGTATGAACCCTAGGCCTTATTTCCAAGCATTTATACACCGTTTTGCTCGCAGTTTTACACTTGCTACCTTGCTTTTTTTATATTTTTAGATTACAAAAACCTATTTCTACCATCCATATTGAACTTGTATCACCATCTCTTCGCCGAACTAGTGCACCTATACAATTTTCCATTGTATTGGGTGTGTTGGGGACACAAGAGATTTCTTGTATTTTATTGCAGGGTTGCTTGAGAGAGACCATCTTCATCCTACACCTCCCATGGATTGATAAACCTTAGGTCATCCACTTGAAGGAAAATTGCTATTGTCCTACAAAACTCTGCGCTTGGAGGCCCAACACGAGTCTACAAGAATAAAGTTGCGTAGTAGACATCAATCACAAGTATCATACGTCTTCACGATCCAATCGTGATCCATCCCAATCTAGCGCCGAATGGACGGCACCTCCGCGTTCAGCACACGTGCAGCTCGAAGACGTCTCCGCCTCCTCGATCCAGCGAGCGAGGGCGGATAGATGGGTTCTCCGGCAGCACGACGGCGTGGTGGAGGTGGTGATGGAGCTAGTCCAGCAGGGCTTAGCCAAGCACTACTAGAACGAGGAACGGAGGAGCTACGGAGTAACGGGAAAGACAGAGGCACGAAGGGCTTGTGTGTACTCTTGGGGCGTCCCTCCTCTCTATGTATAGGTGGAGGGCCATGGTGGCCAGCCCTCCAAGCCCTAGGGACGCAGTCAAGGGGGTGGAGTTGGACTCCTAGTCCAATTCCCTCCTTTTCCATACACACGTGGACTTTCAACCTCTCCCATTGAGGACTTGTGCACCTGGCCCAATGAGTCCAGGGTGCCTCCCCTTAGCCCATGCTGACCCTAGGGACGTGGTGGAACCCTTGGTGGACTTCCGGACTCCTCTGGAAGTTTTCAGAAACTTCTGGAAGCTTCCCGGTACAATACTGAAAAAACTAAAACTTTTTCCGGAACCCTGAAAACAACTTTCCATATATAGATATTTACCCTCGGACCATTCTAGAGCTCCTCCTCTTGTCCGGGATCTCATCCAGGACTCCGAACAACATTCGGTCACCAACATACATAACCCAATAATACTATATCGTCATCGAACGTTACGCGTGAGGACCCTACGGGTTTGAGAATCATGTAGACATGACCGAGACATCTCTCCGGTCAATAACCAATAGCGGGATCTGGATGCCCATATTGGTTCCTACATATTCCACGAAGATCTTCATCGGTCGAACCTCGATGGCAAGGATTCAGTTAATCCCATATGTAGTTCCCTTTGTCCATCGGTATGTTACTTGCCCGTGATTTGATCGTCGGTATCTACATACCTAGTTCAATCTCATTACCGGCAAGTATCTTTACTCGTTCCTTAATACAATATCCTGTGACCAACTCCTTAGTCACATTGCTTGCAGGCTTCTTGTGATGTTGTATTACTGAGAGGACCCAAAGATACCTCTCTGTCCTACGGAGTGAAAAATCCCAGTCTCGATCCATGCCAACCCAACAGACACCCTCGGAGATACCTGTAGAGCACCTTTATAATCACTTAGTTACGAAGTGACGTTTGATACACACAAGGCATTCCTTCGGTGTTAGGGAGTTGCATGATCTCGTGGTCTTAGGAACAGATACTTGACATGAAGAAAGCAGTAGCAATAAACTAAGTGATATGATCAAATGCTATGCTTACGGTTGGGTCTTGTCCATCACATCATTCTCCTAATGATGTGATCCCGTTATCAAATGACAACTCATGTCTATGGTTATGAAACCTTAACCATCTTTGATCAACGAGCCAGTCTAGTAGAGGCTCACTAGGGACACGATGTTGTTTATATAACCACACATGTATTTAAGTTTCCGGTCAATACAATTCTAGCATGGATAATAAACGATTATCATGAACAAGGAAATATGATAATAACCTCTTTATTATTGCCTCTAGGGCATATTTCCAATAGTGTCCCACTTGCACTAGAGTCAATAATCTAGCTTTACACTGTAATGAATCTAACACCCATAGAGTTCTAGTGTTGGTCATGTTTTGCTCGTGAGAGGGGTTTAGTCAACGGTTTTGCATCATTCAGATTTGTATGTACTTTGCAAATATTTATGTCCTTCTCCTTGATATAATCGCGGATGGAATTGATGCGGCGCTTTATATGTCTGGTCCTCTTGGGAAACCTAGGCTCCTTGGCTAGAGCAATGGCACCAGTGTTGTCACATAAGAGAGTCATTGGATCCAGTGGACTGGGCACAACTCCAGGATCTATCATGAACTGCTTCATCCAGACTCCTTCCTTTGTTGCTTCCAAAGCAGCTATGTAATCCGCTTCACATGTAGAATCTGCTACCACGCTTTGTCTGGAACTACACCAGCTGACTAATCCACCATTCAGAATAAATACGTATCCGGTTTGAGACTTAGAGTCATCCAGATCTGTGCCAAAGCTAGTCCTCTTCAGGTACTTAAGGATATTTTTGGCCGTTGTCCGGTGTTCCACTCCCGGATCACTTTGAAACCTTCCGGCCATACTTATGGCAAGGCTCACATCCGGTCTTGTGCACAACATTGCATACATGATAGAGCCTATGGCTAAGGCATAGGGGACGACACTCAACTTTTCTCTATCTTATGTAGTTGCTAGGCATTGAGTCTTACTCAACTTCACACCTTGTAAGACAGGCAAGAACCCTTTCTTGGACCGATCCATTTTGAACTTCTTCAAAACCTTATCAAGGTATGTGCTTTATGAAAGATCTATTGGGTGTCTCGATCTATCTCTATAGATCTTAGTGCCTAATATGTATGCAGCTTCTCCGAGGCCTTTCATTGAAAAACTCTTGTTCAAATATGTCTTCACGCTTTCCAAAAGTTCTATATTGTTTCTAATCAGCAATATATCATCCACATATAATATTAGAAACGATATAGATCTCCCACTCACTTTCTTGTAAATACAAGCTTCTCCATAAACTTGTATGAACCCAAACGCTTTGTTCACCTCATCAAAGCGAAGATTCCAACTCCGAGATGCTTGCACCAGTCCATAAATGGATCGCTGGAGCTTGCATACTTTGTCAGCATTTTCAGGATCGACAAAACCTTCTAGTTGCATCATATACAACTCTTCCTTAAGGAAACCATTAAGGAACGCTGTCTTGACATCCATCTACCAGATTTCATAATCGAAACATGTAGTTATTGCTAACATAATCCTGACGGACTTATGCATCACGATGGGTGAGAATGTCTCATCGTAGTCAACTCCTTGAACTTGTGAAAACCCTTTTGCAACAATTCATGATTTATAGACGATGACATTACCGTCCGCGTCCGTCTTTTTCTTAAAAATCCATTTGTTCTGAATGGTCTTACGATCATCAAGTAAGTCCTCCAAAGTCCATACTTTGTTTTCATACATCGATCCTATCTCGGATTTCATGGCCTCTATCCATTTGTCGGAATCCAAGCCCACCATCGCTTCTCCATAGCTCGTAGGTTCAACGGTGTCCAACAACATGACCTCCAAGACAGGATTACCGTACCACTCACGGGCAGTACGTGTCCTTCTCGACCTACGAGGTTCGGTAGTGACATGATCCGAAGCTTAATGGCATCATCATTAGCTTCCTCTTCAATTGGAGTAGGCGTCACAAAAACATCTTTTTGTGTCGTGTTACTTTCCAATTGAAGCGATGGTTCAATAACCTCATCAAGTTCTACCTTCCTCCCACTCAATTCTTTCGAGAGAAACTCCTTCTCTAAAATGGATCCATTCTTGGCAACAAAGACCTTGCATTCGGATCAGAGATAGAAGGTATACCCAATTGTTTCCTTAGGGTATCCTATGAAGATGCACTTCTCCGCTTTGGGTTTGAGCTTATCAGGCTGAAGTCTCTTGACATAAGCGTCGCAGCCCCAAACTTTAAGAAACGACAACTTAGGTTTCTTGCCAAACCATAATTCATACAGTGTCATCTCAATGGACTTAGATGGTGCCCTATTTAAAGTGAATGCAGTTGTCTCTAATGCATAACCCCAAAACGATAGAGGCAGATCAGTAAGAGACATCATAGGTCGCACCATATCCAATAGAGTACGATTACGACGCTCAGACACACCATTACGCCATGGTGTTCTAGGTGACGTGAGCTGTGAAACAATTCCAAATTGTCTTAAATGCATACCAAACTCATAACTCAGATATTCTCCACCACGATCAGATCGTAGAAACTTTATTTTCTTGTTACGATGATTCTCAACTTCACTCTGAAATTGCTTGAACTTTTCAAACATTTCAGACTTGTGTTTCATTAAGTAAATATACCCATATCTACTCAGAAGGTAAGAAAATAACGACATCCACCGCACGCTTCAACACTCATTGGACCACACACATTAGTATGTATGATTTCCAACAAGTCACTTGCCCGCTCCATTGTTCCGGAAAACGGGGTTTTCGCCATCTTGCCCATGAGACATGGTTCACATGTATCAAGCGATTCAAAATCGAGTGATTCCAAAAGTCCATCAGCATGGAGTTTCTTCATTTTCTTTACACCAATATGACCTAAGCGACAGTGCTACAAGAAAGTGGTACTATCATTATTAACTTTGCATCTTTTGGCATCAATGTTATGAACATGTGTATTACTATGATCGAGATTCAACAAGAATAAAGCCTTCACATTAGGTGCATGACCATAAAAGATATTACTCATATAAATAGAACAACCATTATTCTCTGATTTAAATGAATAACCATCTCGCAATAAACAAGATCTAGATATAATGTTCATGCTCAACGCAGGCACCAAATAACAATTATTTAGGTTTAAAACTAATCCCGATGGTAATCGAAGAGCGAGCGTGCCGACGGCGATCACATCAACCTTGGAACCATTTTTGACGTGCATCGTCACCTCGTCCTTTGCGAGCCTCCATTTATTCCATAGCTCCTGCTTTGAGTTACAAATATGAGCAACCGAACCGGTATCAAATACCCAGGCACTACCACGAGAGCTAGTAAGGTACACATCAACAACACGTATATCAAATATACCTTTGTTGATGTTGCCAGCCTTCTTATTAGCCAGGTACCTGGGGAAATTACGCTTCCAGTGGATAGCCCCCTTGCAGTAGAAGCACCCAGTCTTAGGCTTGGATCCAGGCTTGGGTTTCTTCACGGGAGCGGCAACAGATACTTGTGATCTGCGTTGGGTTTTCCGTGAAGAGGAACGGGTATTGCAGCACAATATAGATAAGTATTTTCCTCAGTTGAGAACCAAGGTTTACCGAACCAATAGGAGTAGCACGCAACCCCCGTCTTCAACGACCGCACACAAAGAAGCAAACACCTGCACCCAACGCGGGCAAGAGGGTTGTCAATCCCCTTGGACTCGTTATTTGCAAGCAAGTGAAGTGTGTAGATGAAAGTTGAATATTATAAATTGCAAAATAAAATAAAAGTAAATAAATGGCATCAAGGTATTGAAATCTTTTGTAAATATATAAGTGAATAGACCCGGGGGCTGTAGTGTTCTCTAGTGGCATCTCTCATGTAGTAGGCATACGGTGGGTAAACAAATTATTGTTGGGCAATTGATAGAAAAGAGCATAGTTATGCAATATTTATTCACGGCAATGATCATATGTATATAGCCATCACGTCCATAAGCAAATAGGCCGACTCCTGCCTGCACCTATTACTATTACTCCACGTCGAGAGCACTTCTATGCTTGCCTCTCTAAGTATTAAGTTCATGACAGACAGAGTAATGCTTGGAGAACGATCACATGATGTAGACAAAGAAATCAATCAATACAAATTAACCCCATCATTTTATCCTTAGTGGCAGCAATATAAATATATTTCTTGTCCCCTTCTGTCACTGGGATATAGAGCACCGCCAGATTGAACCCACTACAATGCACCCCTCTCACTGAAGAAATATCAATCTAGTTGGCCAAACTATTTCAATAGATCGGAGAGATTTACGAAGCTATACTAATCATGCAAATAAGAATCATAATAGAAATCAGAGAAGACTCAAATCTTTTTCGTGAATAATCTGAACATAAACGCACAATTCATCGGATCCCAACAAGCGCACCGCACAAAGTGATTACATCGAATAGATCACCGACAAGATGCAGTGAACTTTGTATTGAAGATCAAGAGAGAGAGAGAGAGAGAGAGAGAGAGATAGCCATCTAGGTACTAACTACGGACATGTAAGTTTGTAGGGAACTACTCACACATCACCATGGGAGCAACAAGGTTGATGTAGAGGCCCTCTGTGATCGATCCGCCCTCCAGCAAGGCACCGAAACAGGGCTCCAGATGGGCACACGGCGGAACAGAGACTTGCAGCAGCGAAAAAAGTGTTTCGGGAGGCTCTCTAGGGTTTTTGGGATTTATTGGAATTTATAGGCCAGAGAGGGGCGCCGGGAGACGCCCAAGGGGGCCACCACATAACAGGGCGCGACCACCCCTCTGGGCACGCCCTGTTGTGTGATGGCTCCCTCGTGGATCCTTCGGCCTCCTCCCGAAGCTTCCAGGTTTTCTTTTGGTCCATAAAAAATCATAAAAAAGTTTCGGGGCAATTGGACTTCATTTGGTACTGTAAACCCGAAAAGTCAAAAACATGCAGAAAACAACAACTGGCACTGGACACTGGGTTAATAGGTTAGTGCTAAAAAATAATATAATTGGTAAATAATCACCAAAAAAGCATCCTAGAATGATAATATTATAGCATGGAACAATCAAAAATTATAGATACGTTGGAGACGTATCAGCATCCCCAAGCTTAATTCCTGCTCGTGCTCAAGTAGGTAAATGATAAATACAGAATTTTTGATGTGGCATGCTACCCAAGATGTAATCTATTGCTTGTATGATCATTGAGAAATGATGAATTAATAAACATCAACATAGTAATACTTATAAACATAAGCAACATAATCATCAAGTTTCAAAATATACGATCCTTAAAGAAGTTCACTCCCTATTCATTTTATCATATTAGAATAGCATAGCTCCGTCTTCACCACATAAATACAAATGTCAAGCATCACGGTGTCAAGTCAGGCAATTGGGTTGAACTTCTTAACGCGCTTCAGCTTTTTATTACTTACGCAATATATAAGCGTGAACCATGGATATAGCATAAAGGTGGAATATAATATGGTGGTAGGTTTCAAAGGGGTAAGGTGGAGAAGAAGGTCTCGCATCAACTAGGCGTATCAATGGGCTATGGAGATGCCCATCAATATATATCAATGCGAGGATTAGGGATTGACATGCAACAAATGCACTACAGCTATAAGTGTATGAAAGCTCAAATGAAGCTAAGTGGGTGTGCATCCAACTTGCTTGCTCATGAAGACCTCGGGCGTTTGAGGAAGCCTGTCATCAGAATATACAAGCCAAGTTCTATAATGAAAAATTCCCACTAGCATATGAAAGTGATAAAACAAGAGACTCTCTATATGAAGAACATGGTGCCACTTTGAGGCACAAGTGTGAAAAAGGAGGTAGTAGCACTGTCCCTTCTCTCTTTTCTCCCATTTATTTTTTTCTTTCTTTTTCTTTTTATTTTTCTCTTTTTTTCCTTTTTCTTTCTTTCTTTATCCTTTTCTTTCTTTTTTCTGTTATTTTTCATCCAGAGTCTCATCCCGAATTGTGAGGGAATCATTGTCTCCATCATCCTTTCCTCACTAAGATAGTGCCCTAATGATGATGATCATCACACTTTTATTTACTTACAACTCAACATGAAAAATATAGTATGACTCTATATGAATGCCTCTGGCAGTGTACCAGGATGTGCAATGATCAAGCGTAACATGTATAAAAATGATGAACGTTGGCTTTGCCACAAATACTATGTCAGCTTATATGATCATGCAAAGTAATATGAAAATGAAAGTACTAGTCATATGATGTAACATTGGAAGTTGCATGGCAATATATCTCGGAATGGCTATGGAAATGCCATAATAGGTAGGTATGGTGGCTGTTTTGAGGAAGATATAATGAGGCTTATGTGCAATAGAACGTATCATGTCACGGGGTTTGGATGCACCGACGAAGGTTGCACCTATCCTCGAGGTGAGAATGGGCAATGCACGGTACCGAAGAGGCTAGAAAATATGAGGTGGCGAGACTACGTACATCCATGGATTCACATTAGTCATAAAGAACTCACATACTTATTACAAGATTTTATTAGCTCTCTCGAAGAAAAGTACTACTCTCATGCCCCTAGGGAGGAGATTGGGAGGAATTAACCATCGCGCGCCTCCGACTTAAACATCACTAGGGTTTCAACGAGGAATAAGTATGCTCACACATCATCACCATGCTATAAAAATATTTAGATGAATAGCACGTTAACACCCTCTAATTCAAAATACTTTTACTAACCAATGATGATGCACCCATCCCCTTTCATATTACCACATCAATATCATTAACCCACAATTTCTCTTTTATGTGCTCCATGGGGTTTTGATTATGCACTCATTGGATACCTATTATTTTTGGACTAGTCTTATATCCCATGCAAATTACCGTCACTATTTAAAATATAAGTGAAGAACGAGAGTGCAATTATTTCTATAAAATCTATACGCCACCGTGCTCAAAAATATAGAAGTGAAGTACTAGAGCAACTGCTAAGCTCAAAAGATATAAGTGAAGCACAAAGAGTATTCTAATAAATCATGGTGATGTTGTGTCTCTCTCAAGTGGGTGTGTCCAGCAAACAATGATTGTGGAAAACTAAAGCAAACGACGCTCCAAGCAAAACTCATATCATGTGATGAATAAAAATATAGCTCCAAGTGACATACCAATGGATTTAGACGAAAGAGGGGATTCCTTCCGGGGCATGCCAAAGCTTAGACGCTTGAGTATTCCTCAAATATTACCTTGGGGTGCCTTGGGAATCCCCAAGCTTAAGCTCTTGCCGCTCCTTATTCCTTCATCCTCGTGATAGCACCCAAAACTTGAAAACTTCAACACACAAAACTCAACAAAACCTTCGTGAGATCCGTTAGTATAGTAAACATATCAAATAATTTAGGTACTATTATAAATTGATTATTATTTTATTATTGCATAAGGTACTGTATTCTAAATTCTCCATGGCTTATACGCCCCGATACAATCCATAGCATCATCAAAACAAGCAAATTATGCAAGCAAAAAAAGAATCTCTCTAAAACAGAACAGTGTGTAAAGATCTGTAGAGAACCTATACTTTTGTAACTCTAAAAATCCTGAAAAATTAGTAAAACCTTAAGAATTTGTATGGAAATATTGTTTAAAAATTTAGATCAAAAAGTCATTCCAGTAAAATGAGCAAAATTCTGCATTGAACGCTAAAGTTTTTGTTTTTGCACCGTATCAATTCTAATCATCATGTAAGTCATCCCAAAGGCTTTACTTGGCACAAACACTAATTTAAACATAAAAACACAATCATTACAAAAGCAATAATCATGTTATCACACACAAACATAAAGTATTGGGTTGTCTCCCAACAAGCTCTTCCTTTATAGCCGTTAAGTTAGGCTTGAGATTTCAATGATGCTCACATAATAGACAAGAGTTGAAGCACAAAGAGAACATCATAAAGCATGTGAAAAATACATCTAAGTCTAACATACTTCCTATGCATAGGAATTTTATAGGAAAACAAATTCTCAAGACAAGTGAAATCTAGCACATGCAAATAGGAAGAGTGAAGCATTAATAATTTCAACACAAAGAGAGGTAATTGAGTAACATGCAAATTCCTATAACCATATTTGCCTCTCTCATAATAATTACATGTAGGATCATAATAAAACTCAACAATATAACTATCATGTAAAACATTCTCATTATGATCCATATGCATACAAATCTTATGATCTTCCAAGATAGTGGGATTAACATCAACTAAAGTCATGACCTCTCCAAACCCACTTTTATCACCATTGCAAATATCATTATCAATAGTAGATTCATCATGAAACTTAGAATTATCAAGATCACAAGAAACATCAAGATTATCACCCCAATCATGATCATTAGCACAATTTATATTCATAGAATTTATACTGACAAAATTGCAATCATGCTTTTCATTCAAGGAACTATCGTGAATCACTTTATAAGTTTCACAATTTTTAGATTCTCGTCAAGCAAGACCTCATAAAGACAATCTAGTGCACTCAACTCACTAGCAATTGGTTCAACATAATTGGGTCTTTTGAAAAGATTAGCAAGTGGATGAGGATCCATTTATATTAAATTCTTGCATTTACTTCCTGTTTTGGTGTGACGAAGATAAAGATAACATAACTAGGCAAGTAAGCAAATAGAAATATTGTTTTTGTATTTTTGTAGCAAGCAAAATATAACAGCAAATAAAAAGTAGAACAAGTGAATGATAATTTGTGCGAAGGTACTTGATAGTAGATTGGTGATACTCCCCGGCAACAGCGCCAAAAATCCTTCCTGATACTTGTGATCTGCGTTGGGTTTTCCGTGAAGAGGAACGGGTGATGCGGTACATTATAGATAAGTATTTCACTCAGTGAGAACCAAGGTTATCGAACCAAGAGGAGTAGCACGCAACCCCCATACTCAGTGACTGCACACAAAGAAGCAAACACTTGCACCCAACGCGGGCAAGAGGGTGATACGTATCAAATGTATCTACTTTTCCAAACACTTTTGCTCTGGTTTTGGACTCTAATTTGCATGATTTGAATGGAACTAACCCGGACTGACGATGTTTTCAGCAGAACTACCTTGGTGTTATTTTTGTGCAAAAATAAAAGTTCCTGGAATTGGACGAAACTTTTTGTGAATTATTTTTCGAATAAATAATGAATTATGGAGCGAAGATCAACCGGAGGGGGGCTGCCTGTGGGCCACAAGCCAACAGGGCGCGCCCACCACTAGGCGCGCCTTAATGGCTTGTGGGGCCCACGTGGCTCCCCCGACCCAAATTCCACTCCTATAAATTCACATCTACGGAGAAAAAAATAGGAGAGAAGATTTCATCGCGTTTCACGAGACGGAGCCGCAACCACCTCTTGTTCTTCCTCGAGAGGGCTGATCTATAGTCCGTTTGGGGCTCCGGAGAGGGGGATTCGTCGTCGTCGTCATCACCAACCCTTCTTCATCAACACTGCCATGATGCTCACCACTGGGAGTGAGTAATTCCTTTGTAGGCTTGCTGGACAGTAATAGGATTGGATGAGATTGATCATGTAATAAAGTTATGTTTGATAGGGCTTGATCCCTAGTGTCCACTATGTTATGAGATTGATGTTGCTATGACTTTGCTATGCTTAATGCTTGTCACTAGGGCCCGAGTGCCATGATTTCAGATCTGAACCTATTATGTTTTCATGAATATAAGACATATTTGGATCCTATCTTGCAAGTTGTATGCACCTATTACGTGTCTTGATCCGCATACCCCTGTTGGAAATATGCCCTAGAGGCAATAATAAATTGGTTATTATTATATTTCCTTGTTTGTGATAATCGTTTATTATCCATGCTATAATTGTATTGATTGGAAACTCAAATACATGTGTGGGTACATAGACAACACTGTGTCCCTAGTATGCCTCTAGTTAACTAGTTCGTTGATCAAAGATGGTCAAGGTTTCCTGGCCATAGACATGAGATGTCATTTGATAACGGGATCACATCATTAGGAGAATGATTTGATGGACAAGACCCAAACTATAAACATAGCATATGATCATGACAGTTTATTGCTATAGTTTTCTGCATGTCAAGTATCTGTTCCTATGACCATGAGATCATGCAACTCACTGACACCGGAGGAATACCTTGTGTGTATCAAACATCACAACATAACTGGGTGACTATAAAGATGTTGTACAGGTATCTCCGAGGGTGTCTGTTGAGTGGGCATGGATCAAGACTGGGATTTGTTACTCCGTGTGACAGAGAGGTATCTCAGGGCCCACTCGGTAATACAACATCACAATAAGCCTTGCAAGCAATGTGACTAAGTGTTAGCCACGGGATCTTGTATTACGGAACGAGTAAACAGACTTGCCGGTAACGAGATTGAACTAGGTATAGAGATACCGACGATCGAATCTCGGGCAAGTAACATACCGAAGAACAAAAGGGAACAGCGTACGGGATTAACTGAATCCTTGACATAGAGATTCAACCGATAAAGATCTTCGTAGAATATGTAGGAACCAATATGGGCATCTAGGTCTCGCTATTGGTTATTGACCGTGGAGGTGTCTCGGTCATGTCTACATAGTTCTCGAACCCGCAGGGTCTGCACACTTAAGGTTCGGTGATGTTTCGGTATAGTAGAGTTATGTATGGTGGTGACTGAAGGTTGTTCGGAGTCCTGGATGAGATCCTGGACGTCACGAGGAGCTCCAGAATGGTCCGGAGGTAAAGATTGATATATAGGAAGTCCTGTTTTGGTCACCGGAAAAGTTTCGGGTACTTCGGTAGTGTACCGGGATTGTCGGGAGGGTACTGGGGGCCATCGGGAGGGGTGTCTCGACCCAAAGGACCTCATGGGCTGTGGGAGGAGTCAAACCAGCCCCTGGTGGGCTGGCCGAACCCCCCACTAAGGCCCATGCGGCTAGGGGTGGGAAAATCCCAAAGGTGGAAAGGTGGAAAGGGTTTCCAAGTGGAGAGGAGGAATCCTACTCCTAGTAGGATTGGAGTAGGACTCCTCCACCTCCTATTTCGGCCAACCCTTGAGGGTTTGAGGCTGCCTCCTCCCCTCCCTCCCTCCTATATATACTAGAGGATTTAGAGGGGAGAGCTAACCCTAATTGCCACGTGCTCCCTCTACTTCCTCTAGATCGTTTTCTCCTTTAGTCTAGTTTCGGCGGTACTTAGGCGAAGCCCTGTCGGAATAGTTCCACCACCGCCGCCGCCGCGCCGTCGCGCTGCCGGAGAACTCATCTACCTCTCTGCCCCCTCTTGCTGGATCAAGAAGGCGGAGATCGTCATCGAGTTGTACGTGTGCTGAATGCGGAGGTGCCGTCCGTTCAGCGCTAGATCGGAAGGACAGTGATCAGGATCGCGAGACGATTCGTGATTTGATCGCGGGACGGATCGTGATGGGATCGCGGGACGGATCGTGATTGGATCGTGAGATGGATCGTGATGGGATCGCGGGACGCTCGGCAATTTGGATCGCGAAGACGTTCGACTACATCAACCGCGTTTCTTAACGATTCCCGCTCAGCGATCTACAAGGGTATGTAGATCCACTCTCCCCCTCGTAGATGCTCATCACCATGGATAGATCTTGTGTGTGCGTAGGAAAAAAAAATTCCCATGCAACGTTACCCAACAATGGCATCTGAGCTAGGTCTATGTGTAGATGAGATCTCGAGTAGAACACAAAGGAGTTTGTGGGCGTTGATATTCAGATTGCTTCCTCCCTTGGTCTTTTCTTGTTTCGGCGGTATTGTGGGATGAAGCGGCCCGGACCAACATTACTCGTACGCTTATGAGAGACCGGTTCCATCAACTGACATGTAACTTCGTTGCATAAAGATGGATGGCGGGTGTCTGTTTCTCCCACTTTAATCGGATCGGATTTGACAAAGGCGGTCCTTGAGAAGGTTGAATAGAAATTTTTGTATCACCGTTGTCGTTTTTGCGTAGTTAAGAATTGTTCTTGTTAGATACCCGTACCAGCCACTTAAAACTTGCAACAACAATTAGAGGACGTCTAACTTGTTTTTGCAGGGTATGTTGTGATGTGATATGGCCAATTACATGATGAGATATATGTGATGTATGAGATGATCTTGTATTGTATAGAATATCACGACTTGCATGTCGATGAGTACGGCAACCGGCAGGAGCCATAGGGTTGTCTTTAATTATTTTCGCCATTTTGCTTTACTTTATCGCTATGAGTTAGAAATATTCGTGGAAGCAACATTCAGCGCGACAACCTCATGGCGACACATTGATGGAGATCAAGATGATGGAGATCATGGTGTCATGCCGGTGACGATGGAGATCATGCCGGTGCTTTGGAGATGGAGATCAAAAGCACAAGTTCATGGCCATATCATGTCACTTATGATTTGCATGTGATGTTAATCCTTTTATGCATCTTATTTTGCTTAGGACGACGGTAGCATTATAAGGTGATCCCTCACTTAAATGTCAAGATAAAATTGTGTTCTCCCCGAGTGTGCACCGTTGCGAAAGATCGTCATTTCGAGACACCATGTGATGATCGGGTGTGATAGACTCTACGTTCGCATACAACGGGTGCAAGCCAGTGTTGCACGTGCGGAACACTCGGGTTAAACTTGACGAGCCTAGCATGTACAAACATGGCCTCGGAACACAAGAGAACGAAAGGTCGAACATGAGTCATATAGTAGATATGATCAACATGAAGAAGTTCACCATTGAAACCACCTCAACTCACGTGATGATCGGACTTGATTTGGTGGATTTGGATCATGTGACACTCGAATGACCGGAGGGATGTCAATTTGAGTGGGAGTTTTTAAGTAATATGATTAACTAAACTCATTATCATGAACATAGTCAAAATGTCTTTGCAAATTATGTTGTAGATTACTAGCTCGCGCTGTAGCTCCCTTGAATTTTTTATATGTTCCTAGAGAAATAGAGTTGAAAGATAATGGTAGCAATAATGCGGACTGGGTCCGTGATCTGAGGATTGTCCTCATTGTTGCACAGAAGGCTTATGTCCTTAATGCACCGCTCGGTGCGCCACCCCCTCAAGCGTCGTCTGTAGATGTTGTGAACATCTGACAGGCACGTTCTGATGACTACTTGATAATTCAGTGCATCATGCATTACGGCTTAGAATTGAGGCTCCAAAACGTTTTGAACGTCACGGAACATATGAGATGTTCTAAGAGCTGAAATTGGGATCTCAGGCTCGTGCCCGTGTTGAGAGGTATGAGACCTCCAACAAGATTCTTTGCCTGCAAGATGAAGGAGAATAGCTCAATCGGTGAGCATGTGCTCAGATTGTCTGGGTACTACAATCGCTTGAATCGAGTGGGAGTTGATCTTCCAGATAAGATAGTGATTGATATAGTTCTCCAAGTCACTGTCACTAAGCTACTAGAGCTTCGTGATGAACTATAAAATGCCAGGGATGGAAATAATGATCCCTAATCTATTCGCGATGTTTGACACCACGAAGGTAGAAATCAAGAAGGAGCATCAAGTGTTGATGGTTAGTGAAACCACTAGTTTCGAGAAGGGCAAGGGCTAGGAGGGAAACTTCATGGATGGCAAGTCAGTTGCTGCTCCAGTGAAGAAACCCAAGGTTGAACCCAAACCCGAGACTAAGTACTTCTATTATGAGGAGAACGGTCGCTGAAGCGGAACAACCCTAGATACTTGGTAGATAAGAAGGCTGGCAACGTCGACAGAAGTATATTTGATATACGTGTTATTGATGTGTACCTTGCTAGTACTCCTAGTAGCACCTGGGTATTGGATACCGGTTCGGTTGCTAAATGTTAGTAACTCGAAATAAAAGCTACGGAATAAACGGAGGCTAGCTAAGGGTGAGGTGACGATGAGTGTTGGAAGTGTTTCCAAGGTTGATGTGATCATCATCGCACGCTCTCTCTACCTTCGGGATTTGTGATGAACCTAAATAAATGTTATTTGGTGTTTGCGTTGAGCATGAACGTGATTAGATCATGTTTATTGCAATACGGTTATTCATTTAAGTTAGAGAATAATGGTTATTCTGTTTACATGAATAATACCTTCAATGGTCATGCACCTAATGAGAATGGTTTATTGAATCTTGATCGTAGTGATACACATGTTCATAATATTGATGCCAAAAGATACAAAGTTAATAATGATAGTACCACATACTTGTGGCACTGCCACTAAATGTCATATTGGTGTAAAACGCATGAAGAAACTCCATGATGATGGATCTATGGACTCATTCGATTGCGAATCGGTTGAGACATGCGGACCATGCCTCATGGGCAAGATGACTAAGACCCCGTTTTCCGGTATGGTGGAGCGGGCAAGTAACTTATTAGAAATGATACATGTTGATGTATTCGGTCCAATGAGTGTTGTAGCGTGCGGTGGATATCGTTATTTTCCTACCTTCACTGATGATTTGAGTAGATATGGGGATATTTACTTAATGAAAAACAAGTCTGAAATGTTTGAAAAGTTCAAACAAAATCAGAGTGAAGTTTGAGATCATCGTGACAAGGAGATAAAATGTCTACGATATGATCGTGGAGGTAAATACATGAGTTACGAGTATTGGTATACAACTTAAGACAATGTGGAATTTGTTTCACAGCTCACGCCACCTGGAACACCATAGTATGATGGTGTGTCCGAACGTCATAGTCGTACTCTATTGGATATGGTGCGAACTATGATGTCTCTTATCGATTTGCCACTATCGTTTTGGGGTTACGCATTAGAGACAACTACATTCACTTTAAAAGGGGCACCATCTAAATCCGTTGAGATGACACCGTATGAATTTTGGTTTGGCAGAAACCTAAGCTGTCATTTCTTAATGTTTGGGGCTGCGACGCTTATGTGAAAAAGGGTTTTCACCTAATGAGCTCGAACCCAAAGCGGACAAATGCATCTTCATAGAATACCCTAATGTAACAGTTGGGTAAACCTTCTATCTTAGATCCGAGCACAAAGTGTTTCTTGCTAAAATGGGTCCTTTCTCGAGAAAGAGTTTCTCTCGAAAGAATTGAGTGGGAAGAAGATAGAACTTGATGAGGTTGTTGAACCTTTGTTTCAACCAGAGAGTAGCGCAGCGCAGAAAGTTGTTTCTGTGGAGCCTACGTTAGTTGAAGAGGAAGTTAATGATGATGATCATGAAGCTTCGGATCAAGTTACTATTGAACCTCGTAGGTCGACAAGGACGCGTACTGCTCCTGAGTGGTACGGCAACCCTGTCTTAGAGGTCATGTTGTTGGACAACGATGAACCTACGAGCTATGGAGAAGCGATGATGGGCCCGGATTCCGAGAAATGGTTAGAGGCCATGCAATCCGAGATGGGATCCATGTAAGAAAACAAAGTATGGGCTTTGGAAGTATTACCTGAAGGGCGAAAGGCCATTCAGAACAAATGGATCTTTAAAAGGAAGACGGACGCGGACGGTAATGTCACCGTCTATAAAGCTTGACTTGTGGCAAAGGGTTTTTCACAAGTTCAAGGAGTTGACTACGATGAGACTTTCTCACCCGTAGCGATGCTAAAGTCTGTTGGAATTATGTTAGCAGTTGCTGCATTTTTCGATTATGAAATCTGGCAGATGGATGTCAAAACATCGTTTCCTTAACGGTATCCGTGAGGAAAGGTTGTATGTGATACAACCGGAAGGTTTTGTCAGTTCTAAGGATGCTAAAATATATGCAATCTCCAGCGATCCTTCTATGGACTGGAGCAAGCATCTCGGAGTTGGAATATACGCTTTGATGAGGTGATCAAAGTTTTTGAGTCTATACAAAGTTTATGAGAAACTTGTATTTACAATAAAGTGAGTGGGAGCACTATAGAATTTCTGATAAGTATATGTGGATGACATATTGTTGATCGGAAATGATGTAGAATTTCTGGAAAGCATAAAGGGTTGTTTGAAAAGGAGTTTTTCAAAGGAAAACCTGGAATGAAGCTACTTAAATATTGGGCATCTTGATCTGTAGAGGTAGATCAAGACGTCTGATAAAACTTTCAATGAGTACATACCTTGACAAGATTTTGAAAGAGTTCAAAATGGATCAGTCAAAGAAAGAGTTCTTGCCTGATTTGTAAGGTGTGGAGTTGAGTGAGACTCAAAGCTCGACCACGGCAGAAGAAAGAGAAAGGACGAAGGTCGTCCCCTATGCCTTATCTATAGGCTTTGTATAGTATGCCATGCTGTGTACCGCACCTGTGTGTGCCTTGCCATGAGTCTGTCAAGGGGTACAAGAGTGATCCAGGAGTGGATCACTGGATAGCGGTCAAGATTATCCTTAGTAACTAGAGGACTAAGGAAATATTTCTCAATTATGGAGATGATAAAGAGTTCGTCGTAAAGGGTTACGTCGATGCAAGCTTTAACACCAATCCGGATGACTCTGAGTAGCAATCCGGATACGTATGGTGGATCAGCCATTTGGAATAGCTCCAAGTGGAGTGTGGTAGCAGTGTCTATAATATGACATAGAGATTTGCAAAGTACACATGGATCTGAATGTCGCAGGCCCATTGAATAAAGACCTCTCTCACATGCAAAGCATGATCGAACCCCAGAACTCATTGGGTGTTAGATTCATAACAATGTAAATCACATGGTGACGTGAACTAGATTATTGACTCTAGTGCAAGTGGGAGACTGTTGGAAATATGCCCTAGAGGCAATAATAAATTGGTTATTATTATATTTCCTTGTTCGTGATAATCGTTTATTATCCATGCTATAATTGTATTGATTGGAAACTCAAATACATGTGTGGGTACATAGACAACACTGTGTCCCTAGTATGCCTCTAGTTAACTAGTTTGTTGATCAAAGATGGTCAAGGTTTCCTGGCCATAGACATGAGATGTCATTTGATAACGGGATCACATCATTAGGAGAATGATGTGATGGACAAGACCCAAACTATAAACATAGCATATGATCATGTCAGTTTATTGCTATAGTTTTCCGCATGTCAAGTATCTGTTCCTATGACCATGAGATCATGAAACTCACTGACACCAGAGGAATACCTTGTGTGTATCAAACATCACAACGTAACTGGGTGACTATAAAGATGCTCTACAGGTATCTCCGAGGGTGTCTGTTGAGTGGGCATGGATCAAGACTGGGATTTGTTACTCCGTGTGACGGAGAGGTATCTCAGGGCCCACTCGGTAATACAACATCACGATAAGCCTTGAAAGCAATGTGACTAAGTGTTAGCCACGGGATCTTGTATTACGAAACGAGTAAAGAGACTTGCCGGTAACAAGATTGAACTAGGTATAGAGATACCGACGATCGAATCTCGGGCAAGTAACATACCGAAGAACAAAGGGAACAGCGTACGGGATTAACTGAATCCTTGACATAGAGGTTCAACCGATAAAGATCTTCGTAGAATATATAGGAACCAATATGGGCATCCAGGTCCCGCTATTGGTTATTGACCGTGGAGGTGTCTCGGTCATGTCTACATAGTTCTCGAACCCGCAGGGTCTGCACACTTAAGGTTCAGTGACGTTTTGGTATAGTAGAGTTATGTATGGTGGTGACCGAAGGTTGTTCGGAGTCCCGGATGAGATTCTGGACGTCACGAGGAGCTCCGGAATGGTCCGGAGGTAAGGATTGATATATAGGAAGTCCTATTTTGGTCACCGGAAAAGTTTCGGGTACTTCGGTAGTGTACCGGGAGTGCCGGGAGGGTACCGGGGGCCATCGGGAGGGGTGTCTCGACCCAAAGGACCTCATGGGCTGTGGGGGGAGTCAAACCAGCCCCTAGTGGGCTGGCCGAACCCCCCACTAAGGCCCATGCGTCTAGGGGTGGGAAAATCCCAAAGGTGGAAAGGTGGAAAGGGTTTCCAAGTGGAGAGGAGGAATCCTACTCCTAGTAGGATTGGAGTAGGACTCCTCCACCTCCTATTTCGGCCAACCCTTGAGGGTTTGAGGCTGCCTCCTCCTCTCCCTCCCTCTTATATATACTATAGGATTTAGAGGGGAGAGCTAACCCTAATTGCCACGTGCTCCCTCTACTTCCTCTAGATCGTTTTCTCCTTTAGTCTAGTTTCGGCGGTACTTAGGCGAAGCCCTGCCGGAATAGTTCCACCACCACCGCCGCCGCGCCGTCACGCTGCCGGAGAACTCATCTACCTCTCCGCCCCCTCTTGCTGGATCAAGAAGGCAGAGATCGTCATCGAGCTGTACGTGTGCTGAATGCGGAGGTGCCGTCCGTTCGGCGCTAGATCGGAAGGACCGTGATCAGGATCGCGAGACAATTCGTGATTTGATCGCAGGACGGATCGTGATGGGATCGCGGGACGAATTGTGATTGGATCGTGATGGGATCGCGGGACGCTCGGCGATTTGGATCGCGAAGACGTTCGACTACATCAACCGCGTTTCTTAACGCTTCCCGCTCAGCGATCTACAAGGGTATGTACATCCACTCTCCCTCTCGTAGATGCTCATCACCATGGATAGATCTTGCGTGTGCGTAGGAAATTTTTTGTTTCCCATGCAACGTTACCCAACAACCCCAAGGTGAAAATAATTGGGATTCTTTTTGGTGATTGCCGTAGTTTGAGGAGTTCATGTATTCACCATGTGTTAATGCTTTGTTCCGGGTCTATTAAAAGGAGGCCTTAAAATCCCTTAGTTTCCAATAGGACCCCGCTTCCACAGAAGGGTAGGACAAAAGATGTCATACAAGTTCTTATCGCAAGCACATATGACTATATACGGAATACATGCCTACATTACATTGATGAATTGGAGCTAGTTCTGTGTCGCCCTCGTGTGTAACTGTTACATGATTGATGTCATCGGAATCATTATGCATCACCGATCCACATGCCTAGGCTTTTCATATACTGAATCTTTTTAAGTTACTACTGTTGCTGCTACTGTCACAACTGCTACAAAATTGCTGTCGTCACTACTACTGTTACTTTTGCTACTATTACTTGCCTTGCTACTAAAACTTTGCTGCAGAGAGATATCCCAGGTTTGGTTGAATTGATAACTCAACTGCTAAGGCCAATAAATATTCTTTGGCTCCCCTTTGTCGAATCAATAAATCAGGGTGAAATACTACCCGCGAAGACTATTGCGATCCCCTATACTTGTGGGTTATCAAGACATTTTTCTGGCGCCGTTGCCCGGGAGCATAGCTATATTTATTGTGTTAACTTAAGGATATCCAATTTCCACTATGAAGAATCTGAAAGATAATCGAACTAAGATCATCCACTCTCGTACGAGAGTAGGTAAGGAACTGCCATCTAGCTCTGCTTTTGATTCACCTACTGTTTTGAATCAGCTTGTTACACCGCCACCTGTTGATCGTCCTAATTTGTCACATGAACTTGATGATGCTACTTCTGAAATTAATGATGATACTATTGCTACACACGATGAAACTGAAACTGTGCCACTGAGTGAATTACTTGATGCTCAATTTGCTAATGCTAGAGAACTTGAAAATGCTGAAACTAATGAAGATTTTGAATAACCTATTACACCTCTGTCTCCTAATAGATATGAATTGCCTTATGTACCTGAAGGTTATGTTATTGATGGAGAAATAGCTAGGGACTTTCTTGCTGTGAGAATAGAGATGATTTGAAGAAACTACTATGTCAACTAAAGGAAAAAGTCTATGATGGAGAAAATGAAACACGATCCTAAATTTGCTAATTCTCCTATATTTGTTACTGATAAGGATTATGAATTCTCTATAGACCCTGAATTGATTCCTATAGTAGAGTCTAATCCTTTCTATGGTTATGAAAATGAAACTGTTGTCGAACATCTCATGAAGCTGAATGATATCGCTGCTCTATTTACTAATGATGAAAAGATACGCTACTGTTATATCCTTAAGCTTTTTCCCTTTCTCACTAAAAGGCGAGGCCAAGGATTGATTGCTTTCTCTTGATCCTGGTTATATGCGTAGTCCCCAGGATATGCATTATTACTTTTCTTAAAAATATTTTCCTGCTCATAAGAAACAAGCTGCCTTGCAGGAAATATTTAACTTTATGCAAATTGAAGAAGAGAATCTCCCTCAAGTTTGTGGGAGGCTTCTCCAGTTACTTAGAGTTTGCCTAATCATCCTCTTAAGAAAAATGAAATTCTTGATATCTTTTATAATGGACTAACTGATGCTTCTAGGGACTTCCTAGATAGTTGTGCTGGTTGTGTTTTCAGGGAAAGAACTATTGGACAAGCTGAAGAAGTATTGAATAACATATTGCAAAATGCCGATGATTGGACACTTCCTGAACTACCTCCGGAACCTATTCAAAATAAGAGAGGTATTCTATTTCTTAGTCCTAAAGATATGCAAGAAGCAAAAAGATCCATGAAAGGGAAAGGTATTAAAACTGAAGATGTCAAGAAATTACCACCTATCGAAGAAATACATGGACTCGACACCCCGATACAGGTAGTGGATGTAAATTCTTTCTGTATCTTTAATGAAAGTGATATACCTTATACTAAGACTCCTAGTTAGTGCATGGATGAATTTGATAATTTCATTGTTAAGCAAGAACACTTCAATAATTATGTTAAGGATCAATTAAGACGTAATGCCATGATGATAGATAGCTTGAGTGACTTGATGTTTAGAATTTCTAATGATGTGAAGGGTCTAGGTAAACATCCTTCTATGGTTCACACCCAACTAGACCAAGTTGCTAAGTCACAAAATGATTTGCTTGCTGAAATAAATAATAATATGAATGATCATGATGTTAGAGTAATGACTAAAGGAGGTAGAATGACTCGGGAACCTCCTTATCCTGAAGGTCACCCAAAAAGAATTGAACAAGATTCACAAAGAATTAATGATGATGCACCTAGTCCTTCGAAGAAGAAAAATATAAAGAAAAATGATAGGACCTTACATGCTTCTAGTGAAGGCACTATAGAAAAACCTACTGAGATACATAATGATGTTTCTATTTCTGATGCTGAGACACAATCTGGTAGTGAACATGCACCTAGTGATAATGAAAATGATAATGATAACGATGATGTTCACGTAGATGCTCAACCAAATGATAATAAAGAACATGATAATGATGTGGAAATAGAACCCGCTGAAAATCTTGATAACCCACAGTCTAAAAATAATGTTGTGATAGAAAGACTTTGTTGCTAGGAAACACGGTAGGGAAAGAGAGCCATGGGTTAAAAAACCCATGCCATTCCCTCGTAAGTCTTCTAAAAGTAAGGAAGATGAAGATTTTGAAAGCTTCACTGAAATGATTAGACCCGTCCTTTTGTGCACTCGCTTGACTGATGTATTGAAAATGCCTCCGTATGCCGAGTATATGAAGGATATTATTACCAATAAAAGAAAAACACATGTTGCTACTATGCTTGCTAATTATTCTTTTGATGGTGGAGTACCTAAGAAGTTGGGAGATCCGGGTATACCCATAATACCTTGCTCTATTAAAAGAAGTTATGTTAAAGCTACTTTATATGATTTAGGAGCCGGTGTTAGTGTTATGCGTTTCTCTCTATATTAAAGACTTGATTTGAATAAGCTTACACCTACTAAGATATCTTTGCAAATGGCTGATAAATCCACTGCTTTACCTATTGGAATTTGCGAGGACGTTCCTGTTGTGGTTCAAATGTTACTATCTTAACAAACTTTGTTATTCTTGATATGCCCGAGGACGACAACATGTCAACCATCCTTGGTAGACCCTTTCTAAATACTGCAGGGGCTGTTATTGATTGCAAGAAAAGCAAGGTTACTTTTCACGTCAATGGCAAACAACAAATCGTGCATTTTCCGAAGAAGCAAACTTTGGTTAACAATATTAATGTCATTGAGCCAACTGCCACGGTTATCATTGGAGGTTTTAAAATCCCTCTACCTACTGCCAAGAAGAAGTATTATAATCATATTGTTGGGGAGATGCAAATCCCCATTGAGGTAACTTAGTGTTGTACGAAAATTCTTCGGTTTCATGTCAATCGGAAACGGTTATTAATAAGACTTGATCAACCTTATTAATGGATCCTTTTTGAAAGACATGTGATTGATGAATTTAGTATGCACAACTCTCCGTATCCCAAGTTTATCCTCTCTTATTATTAGTTAAGAAAAATAAAATAGCATGATTATCCTGTTTTCTGATTTTCCCATGCAATAAAAAAATGACCCAAAAATAAAAAGTCTCAGATTGCCACAACATTTTAACATGAATTTTTCTGGAATATTTAAGAATTTTTGGTACTGAAATTACATCAGGGAGTTGCACCTGTGGGCCACAAGCCAATAGGGCGCGCCCACCCCCCTGGACGCCTTGATGGCCTGTGGGGCCCACTGGCCCCCTGATGTCTACTACGCAACCTTCTTCTTGTAGACTCGTGTTGGGCCTCCAAGCGCAGAGTTTTGTAGGACAGTAGCAAATTTCCCTCAAGTGGATGACCTAAGGTTTATCTATCCGTGGAGGCGTAGGATGAAGATGGTCTCTCTCTAACAACCCTGCAACCAAATAACAAAGAGTCTCTTGTGTCCCCAACACACCCAATACAATGGTAAATTGTATAGGTGCACTAGTTCGGCCAAGAGATGGTGATACAAGTGTAATATGGATGGTAGATATAGGTTTTTGTAATCTGAAAATATAAAAACAGCAAGGTAACTAATGATGAAAGTGAGCACAAACGGTATTGCAATGCTTAGAAACAAGGCCTAGGGTTCATACTTTCACTAGTGCAAGTTCTCTCAACAATACTAACATAGTTGAATCATATGTAAATCCCTCACGTGCGACAAAGAGTTCACTCCAAAGTCACAAATAGCGGAGAACAAACGAAGAAATTATTGTAGGGTATGAAACCACCTCAAAGTTATCTTTTCCGATCAATCTTATGAGCTATCCCTATAAGTGTCATGAACAGCCCTAGAGTTCATACTAAAATAACACCTTAAGATACACATCAACCAAAACCCTAATGTCACCTAGATACTCCAATGTCACCACGAGTACCCATGGGCTTGATTATACGATATGAATCACACGATTTCAGATTCATCATGCTCAATCCAACACAAAGAACTTCAAAGAGTGCCCCAAAGTTTCTACCGGAGAGTCAAGACGAAAACATGTGCCAACCCCTATGCATAGATTCCCAAGGTCACGGAACCCGCAAGTTGATCACCAAAACATACATCAAGTGGATCAATAGAACATCCCATTGTCACCACGGATATCCCATCGTAAGACATACATCAAGTGTTCTCAAATCCTTTAAAGACTCAATCCAATAAGAAAACTTCAAAGGGAAAACTCAATTCATCACAAGAAGATAGAGAGGGGAAAACTCCATATGATTCATCTATATTAATAAAGCTCGCGGTACATCAAGATCGTGTCATCTCAAGAACACGAGAGAGAGAGATCAAACACATAGCTACTGGTACACACCCTCAGCCCCGAGGGTGAACTACTCTCTCCTCGTCATGGAGACGTCGGGATGATGAAGATGGCCTCCGGTGATGGTTTCCCCCTCCGGCAGGGTGCCGGAACGGGCTCCCGATTGGTTTTTCGTGGCTACAGAGGCTTGCGGCAGCGGAACTCCCAATCTAGGTTTCTTTCTGGGGGTTTTGGTATTTATAGGAATTTTTGGCGTTGGTCTCACGTCAAGGGGGTTCCCGAGGGGCCCACAAGCCAGGGGCGCGCCCTAGGGGGGCGCCCCCTAGGCTTGTGGCGGCCTCGGGACTCCTCTCTGGTACCTTTTTGCTCCAGTATTTTTTATATTTTCCAAAAATATTCTCCGTAAATTTTCAGCCCGTTCCGAGAACTTTTATTTCTGCACAAAAAAACGACACCGTGGTAGTTCTACTGAAAACAGCGTCAGTCCGGGTTAGATCTAATAAAATCATACCAAAATCATATAGAATTATTGTAAACATGGCATGAATACTTCATAAATTATAGATATGTTGGAGACGTATCAGCATCCCCAAGCTTAATTCCTGCTCGTCCTCGAGTAGGTAAATGATAAAAGAAATAATTTATGAAGTGTGAATGCTAGCAAGTGCACAAGTTTGATCAATGATAATTCCAATCACTTTTTCTAGCATCAATATAAACCATAAACAGTAGCTCATCTCATAAAACTTCTCATGATCAAGTAACAAGCTATTCACATGTTAAAGTATAGACCAGAAAGTTTCTTGAAAACTAACAAACCATATTCCTAGTCATCGAACAATTGCAATTCATCTTATTTTCAGGAAGGGTCTATGTAAGAGCTTTGATTTAGCAAATTCCACATACTCAACTATCATATAGTCTTCCATGATTATAGACACTCAAAGCATATTTTTAGAACAAATAGCATCCATCGAACACAGAGGAAGATAGGGGCTTAATGTTTCGCCTCCCAACTTATTTATCATATAGATAATTGTCAACAATAATAATTAATGATCAAATATATTTGTGTGGATATATATGTCTAGATCATTCCCCAACACATAACGCTTGCCAAGAGAAAAAGGCGAAATATAGGAAGTGGTGAAGATCACCATGACTCTTGCATAAAGGTAAGTACTAGAAAGTAAAAGATAGGCCCTTCGCAGAGGGAAGCATTGATTTACAGAGGTGCCAGAGCTCGAGCTTTTAAAACAGGGATGAATAATAATTTTGAGCGGTATGCTTTCATTGTCAACATAACAACCGAGAGATCTCGGTATCTTCCATGCTAGATACATTATAGGCGGTTCCCAAACAGAATGGTAAAGTTTTTACTCCCCCTCCACCAATCAATCACACTCCACGGCGAGCCGAATCCACGGGTACCGTCCATACAAACAACAATCCTGGGGGAGTTTTGTTTCCTTATATTTTGATTTGATTTTTGAGTATGGAACTGGGCATCCCGAATACCAGCCACTTTCTCGTGAATGATAGTGAATCAACACATATCGTGAGAATAACCCACCTAGCATGGAAGATACTGACAGCCCCTAGTCACTATATGAGCGATTCGGGCATACAAAACAGAATATTATTTGAAGGTTTAGAGTTTGGCACATGCAAATTTACTTGGAACGGCAGGTAAATACCGCTTATATAGGTAGGTATGGTGGACTCATATGGAACGACTTTGGGTTTATGGAAATGGATGCACAAGTAGTATTTCTACTTGGTGCGAAAGTTTTGGCTAGTATGAGGTGGAAGCAATCACCACATGTTGGAGGATCCATAACAATATAACTTCTATACAAATATACCCAAACATAACTCATTAAGTTGTCTTCCTTGTCCAATTTTAACTAATTTGCTCGAGTATGAAAATAATTAATGAGCTCACAATCATAGAAGATGTCCAAGATAGTATATTTATATGTGGAATCTCTCTTCCCTCAATATTCTTTCATGAATTGTTCAAGTGACCAATGCGGTGTTTGCTAACTTT
Organism: Elymus sibiricus; assembly: GCA_039707655.1. Taxonomy (NCBI): domain Eukaryota; kingdom Viridiplantae; phylum Streptophyta; class Magnoliopsida; order Poales; family Poaceae; genus Elymus; species Elymus sibiricus. The sequence continues at coordinate 372,982,442 of CM077669.1, forward strand.
CAATAAATTTTACCACCTATACTTATTATGTGTGAAATCATTACTCCCCATGGGATAAGTATATGAGGCATATTTAATTTCAGATTTATGATATTCAATTCATTCAACCATTTACTCATAGGATATAAGTGAAGCACGAGAGTGAATGACAAACTACTCCAAAAAGATATAAGTGAAGATCAATGCGTAGTCAACAATTAAATAACTATGTGAAGACTCTCTCATCTAAGAATTTCAGATCTTAAGTATTTTATTAAACAGCAAGCAAAAGAAAAATAGCACTCCAAGAATAGCACGCATCATGTGAACGAATAAAAATTTAGGCACAACATAGGCTAACCGATAATTGTTGATGAAGAGAGGTGGGATGCGTAGCATCCCCAAGCTTAGATGCTTGAGAATTCTTGAAATATTTACTTGGGGTGCCTTGGGCATCCCCAAGCTTGAGCTTTTGTATCTCGTTCAATCCTCTCATATCATGGTTTCACCTATTCTCAAAAACTTCATCCACACAAAACTTGAAAAGAACTCGTGAGATAGGTTAGTGCACATAATAATAAATCAACTCTTTATGTACTACCAAGACAAGTTGCACAATAATTTTCAAACATCATCTACTGTTTACTATCGTTTCCACAATTTATATCTACCAATATAGGCTATGGAAACTAGAGGATAAGTAGATAACAAAACTATGACAGCAATCTGTCCAAACAGAACAGTCTGTAGCAATTTATGAAAACATTGTACTTCCGTAACTCAAAAAATTATGAAAATTTAGGACATGCTAAATAACTTATATGACAACACTGTGTAAAATTTCAGAAACGTTCCAGGTTCCAGTAAAATATGAAAATTAAAACACTACAGCAAAAGTTTCTGTTTTTACACAGCACACATCAAAACATGCAATGCAAGCATCCTAAGACAATTCATGGAACTTTTTATTGAAAAACAAGATTATAAATGACACCTAACAGAGAACAAGAAAATAAAATGACGCTCTAAGCAAAACTCATATTATGTGACGAATAAAAATATAGCTCCAAGTAAGATATACCGATAGTGTTGAAGACGAAAGAGGGGATGCCTTCCGGGGCATCCCCAAGCTTAGGCGCTTGAGTCTTCCTTGGATATTACCTTGGGGGTGCCTTGGGAATCCCCAAGCTTAGGTTCTTGTCACTCCTTATTCTCCTCATATCGGTGTCTCACCCAAAACTTGAAAACTTCAATCACACAAAACTTAACGGAACTTCGTGAGATGGGTTAGTGTAGTAAAGATAAATCATTCACTTAGGTACTGTCAAGACAAGATTCATAATTGTTCCCACATGATACCTACTGTATTCTATCATTCCCATAATTTATACCACTAAATATAAGCTATGGAAACACTAAAACAAGCAAACTATGCATGCAAAACAGAATCTGTCAAAAACAGAACAGTCTGTGAAGATCTGTAGTGTAACCATACTTACCTGTATCTAAAAATTCTGAAAAATTAGGACAACCTTAATAATTTGTATATCAAGACTGTATAAAAATTTCAGATGATTGTCACGCTCCAGTAAAAAATGAATATTCCTGTACTGGAGTCAAAAGTTTCTGTTTTGGTTCAGCATCAATTCTACTCATCTTGTGAGTCATCCCAAAGGCTTTACTTGGCACTTTATTGAAATAAAAGGCACAAAACATGATTACTATAGTAGCTTAATCATGTGAACACACAAAAACAGAAAGTAAAAGTGTTGGGTTGTCTCCCAACAAACGCTTTTCTTGAATGCCTTTTAGCTAGGCATGATGATTTCAATGATGCTCACATAGGAATAATAATTGAAACATGCAAAAGAGCATCATGAATCTCATGACAAGCACATTTAAGTCTAACCCACTTCCTATGCATAGGGATTTTGTGAGCAAACAATTTATGGGAGCAAGAATCAACTAGCATAGGAAGGCAGAACAAGCATAACTTCAAAACTTTCAACACATAGAGAGGAAACTTGATATTATTGCAATTCCTACAAGCATATGTTCCTCCCTCATAATAAATTTTAGTAGCATCATGAATGAATTCAATAATATAACCATCACATAAAGCATTCTTTTCATGATCCACAAGCATAGAAAATTTATTACTCTCCACATAAGCATATTTCTTCTCATTCATAATAGTGGGAGAAAACTCAACAAAATAACTATCATGAGATACTTGTTTGACATAACCACTTTGAATATTGAAATATTGATGACAAGTTTCATGTTTACTATCACTCTTTATAGCATACATGTCATCATCATAATAATCATAGATAGGAGGCATGCCATCATCATCATAAATTTGCTCATCAAAACTTGGGGGACTAAAAATATCATCTTCATCAAACATAGCATCCCCAAGCTTGTGGCTTTGCATATCATTAGCATCATGAATATTCAGAGAATTCATACTAACAATATTTCTATCATGCTCATCATTCAAAGATTTAGTGCCAAACATTTTAATAACTTCTTCTTCTAACACTTGAGCACAATTTTCCTTTCCATCATTATCACGAAAGACATTAAAAAGATGAAGCATATGAGGCAACCTCAATTCCATTTTTTTTGTAGTTTTCTTTTATAGACCAAACTAGTGATAAAACAAGAAACTAAAATATTCAATTTGCAAGATCTAAAGATATACCTTCAAGCACTCACCTCCCCGGCAACGGCGCCAGAAAAGAGCTTGATGTCTACTACGCAACCTTCTTCTTGTAGACTCGTGTTGGGCCTCCAAGCGCGGAGTTTTGTAGGAAAGTAGCAAATTTCCCTCAAGTGGATGACCTAAGGTTTATCAATCCGTGGGAGGCATAGGATGAAGATGGTCTCTCTCTAACAACCCTGCAACCAAATAACAAAGAGTCTCTTGTGTCCCCAACACACCCAATACAATGGTAAATTGTATAGGTGCACTAGTTCGGTGAAGAGATGGTGATACAAGTGTAATATGGATGGTAGATATAAGTTTTTGTAATATGAAAATATAAAAACAGCAAGGTAACTAATGATGAAAGTGAGCACAAACGGTATTGCAATGCTTAGAAACAAGGTCTAGGGTTCATACTATCACTAGTGCAAGTTCTCTCAACAATACTAACATAGTTGAATCATATGTAAATCCCTCACGTGCGACAAAGAGTTCACTCCAAAGTCACAAATAGCGGAGAACAAACGAAGAAATTATTGTAGGGTACGAAACCACCTCAAAGTTATCTTTTCCGATCAATCTTATGAGCTATCCCTATAAGTGTCACGAACAGCCCTAGAGTTCGTACCAAAATAACACCTTAAGATGCACATCAACCAAAACCCTAATGTCACCTAGATACTCCAATGTCACCACGAGTACCCATGGGCTTGATTATACGATATGCATCACACAATTTCAGATTCATCATGTTCAATCCAACACAAAGAACTTCAAAGAGTGCCCCAAAGTTTCTACCGGAGAGTCAAGACGAAAACATGTGCCAACCCCTATGCATAGATTCCCAAGGTCACGAAACCCGCAAGTTGATCACCAAAACATACATCAAGTGGATCAATAGAACATCCCATTGTCACCACGGATATCCCATCGCAAGACATACATCAAGTGTTCTCAAATCCTTAAAGACTCAATCCGATAAGAAAACTTCAAAGAGAAAACTCAACTCATCACAAGAAGATAGAGAGGGGAAAACTCCATATGATTCATCTATATTAATAAAGCTCGTGGTACATCAAGATCGTGCCATCTCAAGAACACGAGAGAGAGAGATCAAACACATAGCTACTGGTACATACCCTCAGCCCCGAGGGTGAACTACTCTCTCCTCGTCATGGAGACCGCCAGGATGATGAAGATGGCCTCCGGTGATGGTTTCCCCCTCCGGCAGGGTGCCGGAATGGGCTCCCGATTGATTTTTCGTGGCTACAGAGGCTTGCGGCGGTGGAACTCCCGATCTAGGTTTCTTTCTGGGGGTTTTGGTATTTATAGGAATTTTTAGCGTCGGTCTCACGTCAAGGGGGTTCCCGAGGGACCCACAAGCCAGGGGGCGCGCCCTAGGGGGGGGGCGCCCCCTAGGCTTGTGACGGCCTCGGGACTCCTCTCCGGTATCTTTTTGCTCCAGTATTTTTTATATTTTCCAAAAATATTCTCCGTAAATTTTCAGCCCACTCCGAGAACTTTTATTTCTGCACAAAAAACGACACCATGGTAGTTCTGTTGAAAATAGCGTCAGTCCGGGTTAGTTCTAATAAAATCATACCAAAATCATATAAAATTATTGTAAACATGGCATGAATACTTCATAAATTATAGATATGTTGGAGACGTATCAAGATGCGGTGAACTTTGTATTGAAGGTCAAGAGAGAGAGAGAGAGAGAGAGAGAGAGAGAGAGAGAGAGAGCCATCTAGGTACTAACTACGGACTCGTAGGTCTATAGGGAACTACTCACACATCACCATGGGAATAGCAAGGTTGATGTAGAGGCCCTCTGTGATCGATCCCCCCTTCGGTAGGGCACGGGACAGGGCTCCAGATGGGCACACAGCGGAACAAAGACTTGCGGCGGCAGAAAAAGTGTTTCGGGAGGCTCTCTAGGGTTTTTGGGATTTATTGGAATTTATAAGCCAGAGAGGGGCGCCGAGAGACGCCCGAGGGGGCCACCACATAACATGGCAAGGACACCCCCCTGTTGTGTGGTGGCTCCCTCGTGGAGCCTCCGGCCTCCTCCCAAAGCTTCTAGGTCTTCTTTTGGTCCAGAAAAAATCATAAAAAAGTTTCAGGGCAATTGGACTTTGTTTGGTACTGCAAACCTGAAAAGTCAAAAACATGTAGGAAACGACAACTGGCACTGGGCACTGGGTTAATAGGTTAGTGCTAAAAAATAATATGAATTGATAAATAATCACCCAAAAAGCATCCTAGAATGATAATATTATAGCATGGAACAATCAAAAATTATAGATACGTTGGAGACGTATCAGGGCATTAGCTTGAAATACTAATTTCAGCTCCTGGAACATCTCATATGCTCCATGGCATTCAAAACGCAAGCCGTACAACATGGCGCACTAAACTATTGAGTCATGAGAACGTGCCTGCCAGACGTTCACAACATCTGCAGACGACACTAGAGGGGGTGGCGCATCGAGCGGTGCATCACGGACATAAGCCTTTTGTGAAGCCGTGAGGATAATCCTTAGATTATGGACCCAGTCCGCATAGTTGCTTCCATCATCTTTCAACTTAGCTTTCTCTAGGAACGCATTAAAATTCAGGGGAACTACTGCGTGAGCCATTGATCTACAACATAATTTGCAAAGACAACTTTAGACTATGTTCATGATAATTAGTTCAATTAATCAAAATTACTAATGAACTCCCACTCAAATCAACATCCCCTAGGTTGTTTAAGTGTTACGTGATCCAAATCCATCAACCCAAGTCCGATCATCACGTGAGATGAGGTGGTCTCAATGGTGAACATCTTCATGTTGATCATATCTACTATATGACTCATGTTTGACCTTTCGGTCTCCATGTTCCGAGGTCATGTTTGTACATGCTAGGCTCGTCAAGTTTAACCCAAGTATTCTGCATGTGCAAAACTAGCTTACACCCGTTGTATGCGAACGAAGAGTCTATCACACCGATCATCACGAGGTGCTTCGAAACGACGAACTTTCGCAACGGTGCATACTTGGGGAGAATACAATTTTATCATGAAATTTAAGTGAGGGGTCATCTTATAATGTCGTCCTAAGAAAAATAAGACGCATAAAAAGATAAACATCACATGCAAATCAAAATAAGTGACATGTATGGCCATCATCATCTTGTGCTTTTGATCTCCATCTCCAAAGCACCGACATGATCTCCATCATCACCGGCATGACACCATGATCTCCATCATCATGATCTCCATCATCGTGTCGTCATGTGGTTGTCTCGCCAACTATTTCTTCTACAACTATTGCTAACTCATAGCGATAAAGTAAAGCAATGGCATAAAATAAATTATAGACAACCATATGGCTCCTATCAGTTGCCGTACTTATCGACATGCAAGTCGTGATAACTATACAAAACATGATCATCTCATACATCACATATATCAAATCACGTCTTGGCCATATCACATCACAACATGCCCTGCAAAAACAAGTTAGACGTCCTCTACTTTGTTGTTGCGAGTTTTACGTGGCTGCTATGGGCAACTAGCAAGAACCATTCTTACCTACGCAAAGCCACAATAGTGATGATCAAGTTGCCTTTTAACCTTCTACAAGGACTGCCTTCGTCGAATACGATTCAACTAAAGTGGGAGAGACAGACACCCGCCAGCCACCTTTATGCAAAACAAGTTGCATGTCAATCGGTGGAACCGGTCTCTTGTGCGAGGACAAGTAAGGTTGGTCCGAGCCGCTTCATTCCACAACACCGCCGAATCAAAATAAGACTAAGGAGGTAAGCAATCTGAACATCAACGCCCACAAACACTTTGTGTTCAACTCGTGCATATCATCCACGCATAGACCTAGCTCATGATGCCATTGTTGGGGAACGTTGCATGGGAAACAATAATTTTCCTACACACACGCAAGATCTAGCCATGGAGATGCATAGCTACGAGAGGGGAGTGTGTCTACATATCCTTCTAGATTGCTAAGCAGAAGCGTTAAAAACGCGGTTGATGTAGTCGTACGTCTTCACGATCCAGTCGCGATCCGTCCCGATCTAGCGCCGAACGGACGGCACCTCCACGTTCAGCACACGTGCAGCTCGATAACGTCTCCACCTCCTCGATCCAGCGAGCGAGGGCGGAGTAGTAGATGGGTTCTCCGGCAGAACGACAACGTGGTGGAGGTGGTGGTGGAGCTAGTCCAGCAGGGCTTCACCAAGCACTACTATAACGAGGAACGAAGGAGCTATGGAGTAACGGGAGAGAGAGGGGCGCCAAGGGCTTGCGTGTACTCTTGGGGGGCGCCCCTCCTCTCTATATATAGGTGGAGGGGCATGGTGGCTAGCCCTCCAAGCCCTAGGGGCGCAGCCAAGGGGGAGGAGTTGGACTCCTAGTCCAATTACCTCCTTTTACATACACACGTGGACTTTCCACCTCTACCAAGCCACATGGGCCTTGAGGGACTTGTGTGCCTGGCCCAATAAGGCCAGGGCACCTCCCCTTATGCCATGATGGCCCTTGGGACGTGGTGAAACCCTTGGTGGACTTCCGGACTCCTCCGGAAGTTTCCAGAACCTTCTGGAAGCTTCCCGGTACAATACCGAAAAAACTGAAACTTTTTCCGGAACCCTGAAAACAACTTTCCATTTACAAATCTTTACCTCCGGACCATTCCGGAGCTCCTTGTCATGTTCGGGATCTCATCTAGGATTCCGAACAACATTCGCTCACCAACATAAATAACCCAATAATACTATATCGTCATCAAACGTTAAGCATGCGGACCCTACGGGTTCGAGAATCATGTAGACATGACCGAGACATCTCTCTGATCAATAACCAATAGCGGGACCTGGATGCCCATATTGGTTCCTACATATTCCACGAAGATCTTCATCGGTCGAACCTTAATGTCAAGGATTCAGTCAATCCCGTATGTAGTTCCCTTTGGTCATCGGTATGTTAGTTGCCCGAGATTCGATCGTCGGTATCTCCATACCTAGTTCAATCTCGTTACCGGCAAGTCTGTTTACTCGTTCCGTAATACAAGATCCCATGACTATCTCCTTAGTCACATTGCTTGCAAGCTTCTTGTGATGTTATATTACTAAGAGGGCCCAGAGATACCTCTCCGTCCTATGGAGTGAGAAATCCCAGTCTCGATCCATGCCAACCCAACAGACACCCTCGGAGATATCTGTATAGCACCTTTATAATCACCCAGTTACGGAGTGACGTTTGATACACACAAGACATTTCTCTGGTGTCACGGAGTTGCATGATCTCATAGTCTTACGAACAGATACTTGACATGAAGAAAGCAGTAGCAATAAGCTAAGTGATACGATCAAATGTTATGCTTATGGTTGGGTCTTATCCATCACATCATTCTCCTAATGATGTGATCCCGTTATCAAATGAAAACTCATGTCTATGGTTATGAAACCTTAACCATCTTTGATCAACGGGCTAGTCTACTAGAGGCTCGTTAGGGACACGGTGTTGTTTATATATCCACACATGTATTTAAGTTTCCGGTCAATACAATTTTAACGTGGATAATAAACGATGATCATGAACAAGGAAATATGATAACCACCGCTTTATTATATTGCCTCTATGGCATATTTCCAACACCAACTTACCTTTGATCGATTGCAGGGAACGAGGCATGAAAAATTCATTCGCTCGCTTCCAGCTAGTCTGTTTGACTCCCCCTAAATAAAAGTTGGTCTGGTTGACTGCTTGGCTGGTTGACTAGTTGATGTCAACCTTTGACTTTTGAGAAAAACGAAAAAACTAAAAAAAGAAAAACCACAAGAACCTGGAAAAGTTCGTGAATTCAAAAACGTGTCACGGATTTTTTTTAAAAAATCAACTTCAAAAAAGTTCATCGAATTTAAAAAATATTCATCAATTTTGAAAAAAAGGTTCATCGCATTTGAAAAAAGTCCATTGAATTTAAAAAATGTTCATCAATTTTGAAAAAAGGTTCATCGCATTTGAAAAAAGTTCATCGAATATGAAAAAAAGTACATCAAAATTTGAAAAAAGTTTGGTGATTATAAAAATAAAATCATCAAAATTAAGAAAAGGTTCATGGATTTTGAAAAATGTTCATCAATTCAAGAAAATTCATCGAATTTTAAAAAAAGTTAATCGAATTTGATTTTTTTATCGAAATACAAAAAAGTTCATCAAATTTGGAAAAGTTCATCGAATTTCGAAAAAAAGTTCAACTGTTTGAAGAAAAACATTCACGTATTTGCAAAAAAAATCATCGAACCCAGAAAAAGAAAAAAAGGACAACGAAAAAGAGAAAAGGAAAAAATAAAAAAGGGTTTTTATCATTTATGCCATTAGTTGTGTTCCACTACTCATTTTTGCCATTAGAAGTTACAACTGCTCAAAAATGTCATCGTTTTGTGAGATGCTTGCTCAAAAATGACATTAGATATCTCAAAAATATCATTGTTCATTACATGTTTGCTCAAAAATGCCATTAGACATCATTATTTTCAGGTCAAACTCGTTGACCATGTTATATGATGAAAATACCCATATACCCACATGTCAGCTCTCTCTATCTCACAATGATAAGTCTGGATCCCACTTGTCAGGAGTAAGCAAGCGAATAATTTTAGAGGAAAATAAGAACATTTTTGGGATCAAGTGAGACCCACACTTTATTGGATAGTGAGATAGAGGGAGAGTTGATATGTTGGTCTAAAGGTATTTTGATCATTATAACATGGCAAACAAGATTTGAGCTCAAAGTAATGGTGTCCAGTGGCATTTTTGAGCATGCACCTAACGAAGCGATGCCATTTTTGAGCTGTTGAAATTTCTAGTGGCAAAACTGAGTAATGATACACACCCAGTCGCATAAATGATAAAAACCCAAGAAAAAAATTAAAAAAAAATAACTAATAAAAGAGGGGAAAAGTTAAAGGCTAACAGATCACGTTGGGTAGCGTGGTGTACACCAGCGCACCTCCATTCACAAACCTTGTGCCTTTGGCAAATTAAGACGCAGAAAAAACAACCTTAGATGGGCTGGCCCAATGCAGGGGGGGCGTTTACAAAAACACTAGTAACCGGCGCCTAAAGAGTCAAATAGGTTTTTCCAGAAATTTGGCAAAAACACTAGAGGAAACGCCTGCAACGCCCACGGGTGGGCCGACCCAGTTTTCTCGTTCGTTATTTGTTTTATTATTTTCAGTTTTTCTTTTCTTATTATTTTTTAATTTCGTTTTTATTTTTCTTTTCTGTTTCTGTTTATATTTCTAATATTTTATTTTTTCCTTTGTTATCATTTTTTACTGTTTCTTTTTCTATATGTTATACAAAGTCCATTACGTGTTACCAAGATGTTCATGGCATATTTAGGAAATGTTCACGGTATATTGCGAATACTTCATCATGCATTATAAAATATTTATCGTATATTAGAAATTATTCAATGAATATAAAGTATTCCCTATGTTTTTGAAATTTGTTCAGTGGTATATTACACAAATGTTCAACGTATATTAAAAAACTGTTCAACGTATATTACAAATGTTCACTGCATATTCGAAAATTGTTCAATGCATATATTTATATATTTTTTCCAAAATGTTCATCGTATTTAAAAAATTTCATCGTGTATAAATGAAAATATTAATCTTATATTATGAAAATGTTCAACGGAATTACGAAATGTTCAATGCTTATTTTTCGATTTTTTTCAAAAGAAGTTCGATTCTTAAGGTTTCGCGCCGTGAATCTAGCAGTTGAACTCAGTAGTTTTTTTGCTAGTTCCACTAGCTAAGGAGAAGGGTTGCGAGTTCAAGTCGCTAGCGCATCACCTTTTCTCTTTTTTTTGCGAGCCTTTTTTTCGAGACAACGTCGCGAAGCTTTATTAATGCACCATGTTTACATGTATGAAAGAGAGATCACCAGGGGTGCCTAACCAGACATGGCGGCCAACCCCTAGTCTAATGACATACTTCGCTAGGTTGTCAGCCTCGAAATTCGAGCTCCTATACTCATGAGCAAAACTACAAAGCGGAAAAGAAGAACTATGTTCTATGATTTCATGTAGAATTGCGCCATAACTTGCAGGATTCTTGTGCTTCAGGTCATCAATAACCACCTTGCAATATGATGCAACGTGGATCTTCTGGCAGTTGAGATCTTCGGCGAGGGCTAGAGCCTCCCGGATCGCTAGAGCTTCGAGTGTTTGTGGGTCGTTGATTCTCTTGAAAACTATAGCCGATGCACCTGAGAAGAACCATCCTTACCACGACAGATCGCTACAGCTACTCCGCGTCCCTGGTTTTGTGCCACGGCTGCATCCAAATTGATCTTGAAACAATCATCAGGTGGTGGTATCCAACCCGCAGGTCGTGGTATTGCATGTCTCACATGGCCGCCCCGATGTCCATCCATTGCCTGAAGTTATGAGATATATGTCTGGATGAATTGGTTAGTGGATTGCGGGCTCTGAAAGTTGTCCTCGTAAATCGCCTTTCACCTTACTCTCCACATAGCCCATAGAGTTACCTCTATTAGGATGTAGTGTTTCTGTGACAGTCCCTCATGCAGCGTAAGAAGCCAATTCTTGGCATTAGGATCAGTGTTTAGACACATCTGCTCCATCAGAACCTCATCAGACAAGGCCCAGATGCACCTTGACATGGTGCACTCCAAAAGAGCATGTCTCCAAGAATCATCTCGACCACACAGTGCACATAGGTGAGTTATAGACATGTTGCGGTGATGTAGCAGGTCCGCCGTTGGCATTGAGTTCCTTGCCAACCTCCACAGAAACACCTTGAGCTTTGAAGGTACCTTAGTATTCCATAGGGTAGCCCATCCACTGCTATTTGTGCCAAGATCATATGCTCCCCCATTTTCTTCCAGCCAATTGCCCCGGTGCTCTCTAGTGTTCATCACCATGCGGTATGCCGAGCGTACGGTGAACCTGTCCGTCCTCTCGCCCAACCACGCCCAGAAGTCCTCGACCGCTCGCGTGCATAATGGAATTGATAGGATAGTATCTGCATCAAACGGAGTAAAGGTCGCGCGGACCGAGTCTTCACGCCATGAACCCGTGGTATTATCAATAAGCTCCGACACCAACACTGACGGGTTGGCCGTTAGAGAGGCGATTGGACGCTTCGGCCCCGTCCTAGGGAGCCAATTAGACTCCCAGATATTTGTCGTGCTGCCCGTTCCAATTATCTTGATCACCCCTTGTTTCATTATCTCCCTACCATCGAGAACCGCTCTCCAAATCTAAGAAGGATGGTTACCCGGCTCCGCTTCGAGGAAGTTGGTATTTGGGAAGTAGGCTGCTTTCAAAATCCTTGCACTGAAAGAACTTGGTTCAACAAGAAACCTCTAGGCTTGACGAGCTAGCAGTGCCAGATTGAAGACCTCCATGTCTCTAAAGCCCATACCACCAAGATATTTCGGGTTTGTCATAACGTCCCAAGAGACCCATGCCGGCTTCCTCCTCCCTTGCTTACTCCCCCACCAAAACTATCTAATTATCGATGTGATATTGTCACATAGGCCGCGGGATAGTCTAAAGCATGACATAGAGTACACCGGAATGGACTGGGCGACTGATTTGATAAGAACCTCTTTACCCGCAGCTGAGAGGAGTTTTTCCATCCATCCTCTAACTTTCTCCCACACCCTATCTCTTAGGTATTTGAAAGTACCCATTTTATAGTGGCTAACGTCTGTGGGCAAGCCCATGTATCTGTCACTAAGGGACTCATTTCTCACAAACAGAATACTCTTGATAGTATCCCTCAAACTTTGAGGGCACCCCCTATTGAAGAAGATCGACGATTTTGCATGATTAATTCGCTGACCCAACGCATTACAATATGTCTCCAATAGGTTTGATACCCTCGTAGCTCCCTAAACACTTGACTTGAAAAGCAGCAGGATATCGTCAGCAAAAAGGAGATGGTTAACAACCGGAGCTGTCGGTGCCACCTTGATTCCTTCCAGACCAGACGACTGAGAACTGGATTTTAAAAGGCATGAGAGTCCCTCTGCTGCAATCAAGAGAAGGTAAGGGGAGATAGGATCTCCCTGTCGGATACCTCTTGTTGGTATAAATTGCTCTAACTTCTCACCATCAAACATAACTAAAAAAGAAACAGATTTTACCATTCGCATTACTGTATTGATCCATGGGTGTGCAAAACCCAACCTCTCCATCATGGCCAGAAGATATGTCCACTCTAACCTGTCATAGGCCTTCATCATGTCCAGCTTTAGAGCACAATAGTTATTTGACTTGGCTTTGCTCCTCTTCATAAAATGCAAACACTCATAGGCACAAATGATGTTATCCGAGATCAACCTGCCTGGGACAAACGTCGATTGCTCCTCCGATTTGATGTCAGGTAGAATAACCTTGAGTCTGTTTGCCACAACTTTAGATGCAATTTTATAGAGCATGTTGCATAAGCTAATTGGACGGAATTGAGATAGGAGGGTTGGATTCAAAACTTTTGGTATGAGAACCAAAACTGTATCATTTACACAATCTGAGTCTTCCTCTCCTCGAACAATTTTCAAAGCTGCTTTGGACACCTCGTTGTTACGTCTCCAACGTATCGATAATTTATGAAGTATTCATGTCATATTTGCCTATGTTTTTACTATTGTTTTATGATTTGTTGGGACTAACCTATTAATGGTTGAAAAATTGCACAAGTTCTTGTTTCACACTTTGATGTGTAGGAATTAATTGGAAATTGTCAAAAAAAACGCAACAGGAGCCTTGTTGGAGGAGGACTCTGACTTTCCTGAAATATGTCCACGAACAGTTTTTAGAGATCGTCAGTTTGATCCCCGAAGATGGCATCAAATTGAAAAAGTTAAAACAAGGAAAATGTGGGTAATTTTATGGCAATGATTCTGGACTACAAATTCGTCCAAAACAGAGTTCGGATGCGATCTGGAGACCCATTTTACTGAAGGTAAATATCTGATTACGGGATTACGAGAATTGATGACGTGATTGAGTCCAACTCTTACCATATCTGATATATTCGGCCAAGCCACGACTTTGGCGACTCATGATGGCTGTGAGGAGCCCCTATGAAGGTTCTAGAGGTGCCCAAGAGCCATTGGATCAAGGGTACATTCATCGGAGGGCCATAGAGCACCACACAGGCACATATAAGGAGAGGAAAACCCTAATTTCGGGAGAGCCACCAAGAGCCACGAATTTGCCTCTCCCTTGGCAGCCGCCAAGAAGGGGAGAGGCTCCTCCATTGCAGCACCAAGACCAAGGAAGAAGGAGGGGCAAGGGGCCGCCGCCCGTCGCCACCGCCACCACCCGTCGCCGGCGCCGTGGCCGCCATCGCCTCCATCTCTTCGGGGCTGCACCTCTCCATCGACAAATCTCTCTTTCTCACCATGATAATGTGTGAGTAATCCTCCTCGGGGCTGAGGGTATGTACTAGTTGCTATGTGTTCAATCTCTCTCTCGTGTTCTTAAGATGTCACGATCTTGATGTATCACGGGCTTTGTTAATATAGTCGGATCATATGATGTGTTTCCCTCTCTATCTAGTTGTGATGAATTGAGTTTTCCCTTTGAGATTTCGTTACCGGATTGAATACTTTTATGGATTTGAGAACACTTGATATATGTCTTGCATGCGGATACCCGTGGTGACAATGGGGTGTTCTATTGATTCACTTGATATATGTTTTGATACTCAACTTGCGGATTCCCGCGGTGACATTGGGGTAATCTATGCATAGGGGTTGATACACGTTCTTGTCCTACTTTCTCCGATAGAAATCTTGGGGCACTCTTTGAGGTTCTTTGTGTGGATTGAGTATTATGAATCTGAAATTGTTTGATGTGTATCGTATAATTAACTCATGGATACTTGTGGTGACATTGGAGTATCTAGGTGACATTAGAGTTGGTTGATGCGTATCATATGGTGTTATTCTAGTACGAACTCTTAGATAGATCGAACGGAAAGGATAACTTGATGTTATCTTAGTACGAACTCTTGAATAGATCGATCGGAAAGGATAACTTTAAGGTGGTTTCGTACCCTACAAACAATTTCTTCTTATGTTCTCCGCTAGATAAGAACTTTGGAGTGATTCTTCGTTGCACGTTGAGGGATGGTTATGTGATCCAATTATATTAGCATTGTTGAGAGATTGCACTAGCGAAAGTACGGACCCTAGGCCTTGTTTCAAGCATTGCAATACCGTTTGTGCTCACTTTTGTTACTTGCTACCTTGCTGTTTTTATATTTTCAGATTATAAAAACCTATATCTACCATCCATATTGCACTTGTATCACCATCTCTTCGCCGAACTAGTGCACCTATACAATTTTCCATTGTATTGGGTGTGTTGGGGACACAAGAGATTTCTTGTATTTGATTGCAGGGTTGTTTGAGAGAGACCATCTTCATCCTACACCTTCCACGGATTGATAAACCTTAGGTCATCCACTTGAGGGAAAATTGCTACTGTCCTACAAAACTCTGCGCTTGGAGGCCCAACAAAGTCTACAAGAATAAAGTTGCGTAGTAGGCATCAAGCTCTTTTCTGGCGCCGTTGCCGGGGAGGTGAGTGCTTGAAGGTATATGTTTAGATCTTGCAATTAAATCTTTTAGTTTCTTGTTTTTCACTAGTTTAGTTTTATAAAAGAAAACTACAAAAATGCAGTTTAGGTTGCATCAATTGGTTCGTCTTTTTAATGTCTTTCGTGAAAATGATGGTTTGGAAAATTGTGCTCAATTAGTAGAGGAAGAATTTATAAAACTACTTAATGAGAATTCCTTGAATGATGAGCATGATTGCAATATTGCTAGTATGAATTCTCTGAATATCGATGATGCTAATGATATGCAAAGCCACAAGCTTGGGGATGCTATGTTTGATGAAGATGATATTTTTAGTCCCCCAAGTTTTGATGAGCAAATTTATTATGATGATGGCATGCCTCCTATCTATGATGATTATGATGATGACATGTATGCTATAAAGAGTGATAGTACCATGAAACTTGTCATCATGATTTTAATATTGAATGTGGTTATGTCAATCATGTATCTCATGATAGTTATTTTGTTGAGTTTGCTCCCACTACCATGGATGAAAAGGAATTTGCTTATGTGGAGAGTAATGAAAATTTTATGCTTGTGCATCATGAAAAAAATGATTTATGTGATATTTATATTGTTGAATTCCTTCATGATGCTACTGAAATTTATTATGAGGGGGGAACATATGCTTGTAGGAATTGCAATAATATCAAGTTTCCTCTCTATGTGTTCAAAGTTTTGAAGTTATCCTTGTCTTTCCTTCCTATGCTAGTTGATTGTTGCTCCCCTAAATTGTTTGATCACAAAATCCCTATGCATAGGAAGTGGGTTAGACTTAAATGTGCTTGTCATAAGATTCATGATGCTCTCGTGCATGTTTCAATTACTATTCCTATGTGAGCATCATTGAAATCATCATGCCTAGCTAAAAGGAATTAAAGAAAAGCGCTTGTTGGGAGACAACCCAACACTTATACTTTCTGTTTTTGTGTGTTCACATGATTAAGCTACTGTAGTAATCATGTTTCGTATCTTTTATTTCAATAAAGTGCCAAGTAAAGCCTTTGGGATGACTCACAAGATGGGTAGAATTGATGCTGAACCAAAACAGAAACTTTTGACTCCAGTACAGGATTTTTTTTTTACTGGAGCGTGATAATGATCTGAAATTTTTACACAGTCTTCATATAAAAATTCTTCAGGTTGTTCTAATTTTTCAGAATTTTTTAGAGACAGGGAAATATGGTTATACTACAGGTCTTCACAGACTGTTCTGTTTTTGACAGATTCTGTTTTGCATGCATAGTTTGCTTGTTTTAGTGTTCCCATAGCTTATATTTAGTGATATAAATTATGGGAATGGTAGAATACAGTAGGTATCATGTGGGAAAAATTATGAATCTTGTCTTGACAGTACCTAAGTGACTGATTTATCTTTATTACACTAACCCTTCTCACGAAGTTCCGTTAAGTTTTGTGTGATTGAAGTTTTCAAGTTTTGGATGAGACACCGATATGAGAAGAATAAGGAGTGACAAGAACCTAAGCTTGGGGATGCCCAAGGAACCCCAAGGTAATATCCAAGGAAGACTCAAGCGCCTAAGCTTGGGGATGCCCCGGAAGGCATCCCCTCTTTCGTCTTCAACATTATCGGTATATCTTACTTAGAGTTACATTTTTATTCGTCACATAATATGAGTTTTGCTTGGAGCGCCATTTTATTTTGTTATTTTCTGTTAGGTGTTATTTATAATCTTGTTTTTCAATAAAAAGTTTCAAGAATTGCCTTTAAGATGCTTGAATTGCATGTTTGATGTGTGCTGTGTAAAAACAGAAACATTTTCTGTAGTGTTTGAATTTTCATATTTTACTGGAATGTGGAAAGTTTCTGAAATTTTTACACAGTATTGTCATATAAATTATTTAGCATGTCCTAAATTTTATTAATTTTGTGAGTTACAGAAGTACACTTGTTTAATAGATTGCTACAGACTGTACTGTTTGGACAGATTGTTGTCATAGTTTTGTTATCTACTTATCCTATAGTTTCCACAGCCTATATTGGTAGATATAAATTCTGGAAATGATAGTAAACAGTAGATGATGTTTGAAATTATTATGCAACTTGTCTTGGCAGTACATAAAGAGTTAATTTATTATTATGTGCACTAACCTATCTCACAAGTTCTTTTCAAGTTTTGTGTGGATGAAGTTTTTGAGAATAGGTGAAACCGGGATACGAGAGGATTGAACGAGATACAAAAGCTCAAGCTTGGGGATGCCCAAGGCACACCAAGTAAATATTTCAAGAAGTCTCAAGCATCTAAGCTTGTGGATGCTACGCATCCCACCTCTCTTCATCAACAATTATCGGTTAGCCTATGTTGAGCCTAAATTTTTATTCGTTCACATGATGCGTGCTATTCTTGGAGTGCTATTTTTATTTTGCTTGATTTTTAATAAAATACTCAGATCTGAAAATATTTATTGAGAGAGAGAGCCCTCACATAGCTACTTGATTGTTTACCTACTCATTGATCTTTACTTATATCTTTTGAAGAGTAGTTTGATGTTTACTCTTGAGCTTCACTTATATCCTATGAGTAAATTGTGAATGAATTGAATATCATAAATCTGAAATTATCAATGTGCTTTATGCTTAGTAGTAGCTTCACATTTGGTTTAGAAAGTAAAATCTATTGAAGTTTGACAATCACAATATTGGTCATACAAGCAATTCATGAATGATTAGTATAAGAAAGAGAACTTTCACATACAAATATATTATCTTGGACATCTTCTATGATTGTGAACACCCATTAATTATTTTTAAACTTGAGCAAATTAGTTGAAGTTGGACAAGGAAGACAACGTAATGAGTTATGGTTGGGTATATTTGCATAGAAGTTATATTGTTATGGATCCTCTAACATGTGGTGCTTGTTTAGAACCTTTTGCTAGCCAAAACTTCGTACTAAGTAGGGATACTACTTGTGCATCCAAACCCTTGAGCCAAGTTTCTTCCATGAGAGTCCACCATACCTACCTATATATGGTATTTCACTGCCATTCCAAGTAAATTTGCATGTGCCACCTCTAAAATTTCAAATGAACACCTGTTTTGTGTGCCTGGACCGCTCATGGAGTGATAGGGGGCGGTCATTATCTTCCATGTTAAGCGGGTTATTCTCATGATGAGTGTTTATTCACTCGTCCTTGCACGAGAGGGGCGGTAATAGGGATTCCTAGCCCCGAAATCAATTTTTTTTTGCAAATAATTAAACAAAACTCCCCCAGGAATGTTGTTGGTATGGATGGTACCCGTGGATTCGGCTAGCCGTGGAGTGTGTTTGTTGGTGGAGGGGGAGTAAACCTTTACTTTTACCGCTTGGGAACCGCCGCTAATGTGTTTAGCATGGAAGATATTGATAACTCTTGGTCGTAACGTTGACAGGAAGGGTGTGCCTCCCAAAATTATATTCATCTCTGTTTTAAACAATGAACTCTGGCACATATGCAAATCCCTGCTTCCCTCTGCGAAGGGCCAATCTATTTACTTTCATGTTCTTTACTATTCATGTTGAGTCAACTTCTTATTCCAACCTCAATCTATTAGTTGGCAAGCATCATGTGGTGGGGAAATATCCAAACACATATACCCGGTCGAATATATTTGATCATGATTCATTATTGTTGACAATTATCTTTATGATAAGTATGTTGGGAGGCGAAACTTTAAGCCCCTATCTTTCTCTGTGTTCGATGGATGTTGTTTGATCTAAAAATATGCTTTGAGTACTAGCAATCATAGAAGACTATATGATGATTGAGTATGTGGAGCTCTTACTTAGACTTTGTTGAGAATAAGTTAAATTGTAATTGTTTGGTGACTAAGAACATAGGTCGTTAAGTTTTAAGAGAATTCATTGTTTGAACCATGACATGTGAATTGATTGCTACTCTATCATGATGATTTTTATGAGAAAAAGTTGCTGCTATGATGCTAGAAAAATTGATTGGAATTATCATTGATCAAACTTATATACTATGATAGCATTCACATTTCATAAATTATTTCTTTTATCATTTACCTACTCGAGGACGAGTAGGAATTAAGCTTGGGGATGCTGATACGTCTCCAACGTATCGATAATTTATGAAGTATTCATGTCATATTTGCCTATGTTTTTTACTATTGTTTTATGATTTATTGGGACTAACCTATTAATGGTTGCAAAATTGCACAAGTTCTTGTTTTACACTTTGATGTGTAGGAATTAATTGGAAATTGTCGAAAAAACGCAACAAGAGCCTTGTTGGAGGAGGACTCTGACTTTCCTGAAATCTGTCCACGAACAGTTTTTAGAGATCGTCAGTTTGACCCCCGAAGATGGCGTCAAATGGAAAACGTTAAAACTAGGAAAGTGTGGGTAATTTTATGGCAATGATTCTGGACTACAAATTCGTCCAAAACGTAGTTTGGATGCGATCTGGAGACCCGTTTTACTGAAGGAAAATATCTGATTACGGGATTACGAGAATTGGTGACGTGATTGAGTCCAACTCTTACCATATCTGATATATTCGGCCAAGCCACGACTTTGGCGACTCATGATGTCTGTGAGGAGCCCCTAGGAAGGTTCTAGAGGTGCCCAAGAGCCATTGGATCAAGGTTCCATCCATCGGAGGGCCATAGAGCACCACAGAGGCACATATAAGGAGAGGAAAACCCTAATTTCGGAAGAGCCACCAAGAGCCACGAATTTGCCTCTCCCTTGGCAGCCGCCAAGAAGGGGAGAGGATCCTCCATTGCAGCACCAAGACCAAGGAAGAAGGAGGGGCAAGGAGCCGCCGCCCGTCGCCACCGCCGCCACCCGTCGCCGACGCCGTGGCCGCCATCGCCTCCATCTCTTCGGGGCTGCACCTCTCCATCAACAAATCTCTCTTTCTCACCATGATAATGTGTGAGTAATCCTCCTCGGGGCTGAGGGTATGTACTAGTAGCTATGTGTTCAATCTCTCTCTCGTGTTCTTGAGATGTCACGATCTTGATGTATCACGGGCTTTGTTAATATAGTCGGATCATATGATGTGTTTCCCTCTCTATCTAGTTGTGATGAATTGAGTTTTCCCTTTGAGATTTCGTTACCGGATTGAATACTTTTATGGATTTGAGAACACTTGATATATGTCTTGCATGCGGATACCCGTGATGATAATGTGGTGTTCTATTGATTCACTTGATATATGTTTTGGTACTCAATTTGCGGATTCCTGCGGTGACATTGGGGTAATCTATGCATAGGGGTTGATACATGTTCTTGTCCTACTTTCTCCGATAGAAATCTTGGGGAACTCTTTGAGGTTCTTTGTGTGGATTGAGTATTATGAATCTGAAATTGTTTGATGCGTATCGTATAATTAACTCATGGATACTTGTGGTGACATTGGAGTATCTAGGTGACATTAGAGTTGGTTGATGCGTATCATATGGTGTTATTCTAGTACGAACTCTTAGATAGATCGAACGGAAAGGATAACTTGATGTTATCTTAGTACGAACTCTTGAATAGATCGATCGGAAAGGATAACTTTAAGGTGGTTTCGTACCCTACAAACAATTTCTTCTTATGTTCTCCGCTAGATAAGAACTTTGGAGTGATTCTTCGTTGCACGTTGAGGGATGGTTATGTGATCCAATTATATTAGCATTGTTGAGAGATTGCACTAGCGAAAGTATGGACCCTAGGCCTTGTTTTCAAGCATTGCAATACCGTTTGTGCTCACTTTTGTTACTTGCTACCTTGCTGTTTTTATATTTTCAGATTATAAAAACTATATCTACCATCCATATTGCACTTGTATCACCATCTCTTCGCCGAGCTAGTGCACCTATACAATTTGCCATTGTATTGGGTGTGTTGGGGACACAAGAGATTTCTTGTATTTGATTGCAGGGTTGTTTGAGAGAAACCATCTTCATCCTACACCTCCCACGGATTGATAAACCTTAGGTCATCCACTTGAGGGAAAATTGCTACTGTCCTACAAAACTCTGCGCTTGGAGGCCCAACAAAGTCTATAAGAATAAAGTTGCGTAGTAGACATCACTCGTCCCCACAGATGTCCGAGTGCCTTTGGTAAAAATGAGCTGGAAAACCATCCGGCCCCGGCGACTTGGTCGGACACATCTAAAAAAGCACAGTCTTGACCTCCTCCTTAGTATATGGAGCCAGAAGCATGTCGTTCATTTGGTTTGTTACCTTGGAAGGGACTGTAGACAGAACTTCATCAATGCCAACCACCCCTTCCGATGTATAAAGACTCTGATAGAAATCTGTCACCATTGCCTTTAACTCCCCCGGGTCATCAGTGAGTACTCCTAGTGAATTGGCGAGTGCTTTGATCATGTTCTGTTTCCTTCGTTCGCTCGCTCGGAGGTGAAAGAATCGAGTGTTTCTATCACCCGCCGCGAGCCACTCCAAACGCGATCTCTGTCTCCACGTTAGCTCCTCCATGTGGTATAATTCAGTCAATTTTTCGTTGATCTTGAGTTCCACATGTGTCGGCACAGTTCGGTTTGGACTGTTCCGAAGACGTTCTAACTCACATTTCAAACTTTTTATTTCCTTTTTTACATTGCCGAAGGTGTTCTTGTTCCATGAACCCAGTCTTCTCGAGACCATTGTCAGTTTCGCCCGTAGATCTTGCAAGCTCGCGGAAGGGCCTCCCTCTCCCTCCGCCCAGCATGATTTCGTGATTCTCCCACATTACCTCATACATAAACCCTCTGTGGTGTCTTGACTGATCCTGATCATGTAAGCTCACCAATATTGGATTGTGGTCCGAAGTTGCTGCCGTCAAATGCTTTACATTTGCATTCGGGAAACTCTCGCTCCATTCAGACGTGGCCAGCGCCCGATCGAGACGGACACGGGTATAGCTACCGCCAGCTACCCTTTTTTAAAAAGTCCAGAACTGGCCTTGATGGCCAATATCCATCAACATACAAACGTCCAGGACGTCTTGAAACCCTGGATTTGGGCGTTGCTCCTCTCTCCAATACCCCCATGTTCATCCGGGCGCAGGACCTCATTGAAATCTCCCACGCAAATCCATGGCCGGTTGCTAGAACTGCTGATCCCTTTCAAAATGTCCCAGGCTTGATACCTGAGATGAGTTTGTGCCTCTCCATAGAACAATGTCAATCTCCATGGGGCAGCCCCCGGTTCCTCAACAGAGCAATCTATGTGATAGACGGAATAGCCCAAAATTTCAACTTTTATCGGATTGTTCCAAAACAAACCTAAACCTCCACTTCTACCTTGGCTACTTACAGCATAGCCATTATCATAGCCAATAGTTCCTGCTAAAATTTCTACCCTCGTCCTCTCTATTTGAGTTTCAACAATACATAAGAAGGTAGGGGCAAAATTCTTCGCAAAATCGTGAAGCTCTCGAAGTGTCGCGGCGTTGCCCGCGCCACGATAGTTCCAACTTAGGATACTCATTGTGCGCGGCGGCAATCCTCAAGGGAGCCCGCCGATGATGCATTAGTGATGTCTTGATCTCCAAACTCATTGTTCTCGCCCATGCGATCTGTCAGTGACCCCGCCAGCTCCTCCTTTCTCCCTTTTTTGGCCTTTTATGTTCTTTCCTCGGCGAAACATATACAAGGGGTAGTGGGGGAACTAAGGAAGGCTCCTCCCTAACTACAACTCAAGATGTCAATGGGGCCCCGAAACCCACGTCCCCACGGTTTTTACCCTATTAGGGGACAGGGATGGGCGTCTTTTTAACCCCGCGGGACTGCTGTTGGGTAAAGTATAAAACCCGACACATTTCACGGGTTCATACCCATTTCAGCAATACCCGAACCCGAAACCCGCCATCCCCGTGAAAATGCTATTGTTTGTTGCTGAAAAATGCTTATCTTTCTTGCTCAAATGGGGTATTGTATTGTAATGAAATATGCTCCTTGTAGATGTTGGTTGCTCTTTTTTGCTCAAGTCATGCTGCTGAAATATGCTCCGTGTAACCGCTGAACCATGTATTATTGTATTGTGCTGAAATTTGCTCAAGTTATGCGGCTGAAATATGTTTTTTTGCTGCTATTATGTGTTGCTACTATGTTATGCCGATTTCCCCGTGGGTTTATAAAACCCGATGGGTTTAGGGGACGGGCAAAATGCTAGCCCCGCGCATGATGACGGGGACGGGCTTGTGATTTTTTTCGTGGGGATGGGTTTGAGCAGGCAAAACCCGATGGGTTTCGTCCCTGTTGCTATCTTGAGTCTACATCTGCTAGTTGGTTTCCTGTATCAGCTCCTGGCATACTTGCTTCTGAAGAACCCGCAGTATTCTCGACAGAGAGCCTCTTGTTTGACATGTGATTGGGATCTGTCGCCCCCATTGCCATCGGAGCCGTGGCTGGATCCTGGGCTGATGTCCCCTCGCCCTCTCCCTCCGATTGCATGGGAAGGGTCTACTGCTGCCTTGCGTTAAAACGCTAGCTTTGATTGGGGTTATAGGGCTCACGACCCCTTCCTCGACCCCCCATCCATGGTCCTCCCCTGCCTCGTGGAGTAGCGTTGCTTCCGCGCCCAGATGATCTGAGACGGACATTCTCAGCAAAAAGAAAGTCACCCCACTCAAAGGTGGATTCATCATGTTCACCACCACCACACTCCTCATGCCAATGACCAAACTCACCGCACTTGTAACAAAAGGTGGGAAGCTTCTCGTATTTTACTTGGTACTTGACCCTCTCACCCCCTTTTTTACCAGTAACGAAACGCTTGATCTTGGCATTGATGTCAATTTTAACCTTGACTCTAACAAATTCTCCGAAGAACCCTGCTGGCAGCTTCAATTGAATCTCTTCCACCTCACCGATATGTGACGCCAGACCTTTTACTGCCGGCTCTATGAGGAATTTGTCCGGCAAACGGTGGATCTGCGCCCATATAGATAACTTGTCAAGCTTGAACGCATCAGGGTTTTTGAAACCATCATATTCTTGCAAGATCACTGCCTGGTCCCTCAACAGCCAAGGCCCCTCGAACATGGCTTTCTTCCAATCCCCTAAGCACCCAAACTAAGCTGTGAAGAAGTTCTCCTTGATCTTTCGCCATGCCACTGGTTTTGCAGGGTTCCAGGCCGCACACATGTCACCGTACAAAGCGTTAGGATTGAAGGTTTTTGGCGTATGAACACGCGCAATCGCTAGCCACTTCGCCGGCTCCAGCAGATCTGGAAGTTCCTCCTCCCACACAAAGTCGTCTTCCTCCTCTTCCTGCAGGGTGAGACGTGCCAAAAGTTCTTCCGCTGACTCTTTGTCGTCCTTGCTCTGCGATCCCGAGCTGTCAGCCATCTCGCACGATCCGATCTTGCCGTCACACGCCCCTCTCCTCCCGATCAAAGCGCTGCCCCGAGTCTAAGGTCGGGAAGGATCACAAAGGATTCCCCTTGGTCAGCCCGAGTCCGGGGGTAGACGCCAATGCGGGAGAGTAGGGCGGATACCGAATTCCGGCGATCGCCGCCGGAAGAGATAGAAACCCTAGCGTATCGGGACCAATTTTTTGAACTGGTACTTTTTTTTTTGCGCGCCTGGAGTTCAATAGCTCGAAATGGGCCGGCCCATTCGTGGCTGCCTTCAGCGAAGGCGCATAATATATAGGACCTCCCCGGAAATTTGCTTCCCAAAAATTTAGAGCTCTTTCTAGTTGTTTTAGCGGTCTGTGCTATTGGGCCAAACGAGAGAAGAGTAGGCCACTCATCCCCCCCTGCGGCCCTGCCCATCCTCGTCCTCCCCTCCTGCGGCCCTGCCCGTCCTCGTCCTCTCTCTCGGTCTGCCTGCGCCGTGCACTTTCCAGAGGCGGCGGTCTGGACTCTTGAAGCATCCTCTTTCTTCTTCCGGTCTTCTCCCTCTTACTGCGTCTCACCGTACGGGATCTCAAGCATCGAATCATGGACGGGGGAGGTAGCGCGACGCCCTTCTCCCGCACAACCACCACCCTCAGCACCACTTCTTCTACTTCGGTATGTTTCTTTTTTATATTCTCTTGACCCATCTCTTTGCGAACAGCTGGCTGCGTTGTTGAATTGGTTTCTTGGAGCGACAGAGATCCCCACAGAAGAAGTTTCTTATTGAACTTAATCTCTGTATTATTTTTTCAGATTTGCAAAGTCTCATCTAGATGAGAATTAACAGTCATATCTAACTCTCATGCCAAGATTCGTGCAATTCTTTTCTTTTATTTTTATGTTTGGGTTTCTTTTATAGTGATGTTAGTTAGATGAGATTTACTGTGTGTTTTGCGGGTGCTAAAAGGGAGGGATTGGAACTAGGAAGTAGATTTTTTTACTCTCAATCCCTTGTTTGATGTGTAGTGAGAATTATTGGTGGGAATTTGGGAGGAAGCTTCATCCCACCTGAATTAACAAGGGGGGCTAGGAAAGACATCAGTGGGAATTGACTTATTTCATTCCCTTTCCCCTTCCCTTCTCAACTCCCTTGCAAACAATTGATTATATGGCTCATATTTTTTTTTCTTCTAATTTTCCAGATAATCGGACTTGGTGTGGCGCAGTATTTAAAAAACTATTTCTTCTTCTTTTTTTGCTAGCAAGCAGGTGAGTCGCGAGAAGGGGATAGGGAAGCTGCTATTCATGCAGAGATGGACAGGGTTAACAAGCTGCCAGCCAATAGTTCTTATGCGATTCACCGCATTAAGGTGCTGAACAAACTTCGCCATCTCATATCTATAAAGGTAAGGTTTACGTAATTCTGTTTGTCGTGTGAGAAACTTGCAGTAGTTGTCACCAGTTATATTGTATCTTCCCAAATAGATGGCGTATAAACAGAGTCAAAAAAGTATTGCTTTCTAAGTTTGACCGAGCATATATACAAAAACTACGAAGATAAAAATACCAAATCAATATCAATATATTCACCATTAGATATATTTTTCATAATGTGTTTATTCAGTTGTTAATAGTTTCTTCTATGTATCTGGTCAAGCTTAGAAATAGTTGACTTAATTGAATTTATATGCCATCTACTGAGGGACGGAGGCGGGATATGCCTTTGTCCTGCCAATTTTTGTCATCTCACCAGCCTAATGCGAACTGCAACTTAGAGCATCGTGTATCCCAGTATAGATGTCTGCACTTTGCAACGTTAATAGAAGAAGAAGAAAGCATTTATGTTTTTGTGTTTCATTACAAATGGGAGATGAGCAACGTTGCTGTTGCATATTGCTGAAAGTGTATCTTATCTTTGTATGTTTCTAGTAATCTTTGATAGCATAAACATGTTGGAGCTATTACTTCATAACAATGAGTCCCAGAAATAAATACAATCTACAGTTGATGGTCATAGTCTCATAGACCTGTGCAACTATTGAACTATACCGTACATCCGTTCCCAATAATGTTTGTCAATACATACACCTATCGGTCTCTCCTACCCAATGATGCTCATCAAGACACACATATGCGTGTTTGTCATACCTAATAACTCATCAAGACATGCATCTATACAACTACAAGTCTTCCATACCCAGTAATGACTGTTAAAACACTATATGATTGTACTGTGTTCCTTGGAAGGTATTAAAGTAACATTTTGGTGCTAGATACTTCGCCTCTTAAAAAATATGTAATGGACCCATCGGGTGTAACAGTGCAAATGACCAATAAAGCCATTACATTTTCTGTCAAGTGTCAACTACATGTCAACTTATGATGACCCTATGTAGAGACCATGGTTTATTCTAGGAACAATCTGTATAACTATAAACCTATTAAGCTTTTTCTTTTCTTTCTGTGGTGAGATGGGCACCAAAGTGCTACAGTAAGTCGGGCCTCACAGTGTCGCATGATCAAAATGCATGGGCTTGACCATTTAGGGTGGATATATGTAGAGGCTTTGCATAGTTATTTAATTTTCCTTTTTGTAAGAAATAAATTGACACAGTTCCGATGGGCTCGTTCAAGCTTAGGCACCGGAAGCATTCCATTTCCAAGTAATGAGATGGCTATCTGTTAAGAATGAAAAGGAAGGGAACTTGCTTAGCAGGCATACGAGAGCAAATCTTGTTTTGCTTACGGGCTGTTGCTACCGGGTCTAAAGGATGCTGATCGTGAATCAATTCCATCAACTTCATCGATATGCATGATATGCCCTTATAGCTTTCTTAAATAGATAGAGGGATGGTCGTTATTCTAAAAGTGAATAGTCCTATCCTAAATTTGGGGGAAAGTTAGTTTTGACAAAAGCTTGTTTTGTTTAAGGTTTTAGGCTGTAGATGCGTTTTGGGGGGAAATATTTTAAGTTTCAAACATGAAGCCAAATCCAGGAAGGAGAAGCGGCCTAGACACACGTGGCTGCTGATGCAAGGAATGTAGGCGACATGCCATGCAATGAGCTCAGGCATCGGGTAGCTAACTGTGCCAGGGAAGACATTCACTAAGATTGTCTTAAGTTAGGGATAAGATATCCTTAAAGCGTCTCCTCAAAAGGATATCATCTGAGATTGGCTTAAAGAGCGTCTCCTTAAGAGATTGCACTGGAATCATTCTTACTTTGTTAGGCAACGGCTCTATTTGAAGGAGACTTGTTTATGTTCTTATGCAAAGAAGAAGCCTTCCCTGAAAACACCATGCTCAGAGCCGCTTTGGATCTAGGAAAATAAGTTAGTTTGCATGGTATCTCTTAATTTTGATCACTTGGATTTGTTAACAAATTTTCGCTTGAACATTTGGATGGGCTTGCATTTTACTGTGCTCAGTTTTTTTACCTTTTCCATTGCAGAGGACCACATCTCAGGATGAGGAGCTTGAACTCCTTTTCTCAAGCCTTTCAATTTAAAGTTTATCCTCAGTATCTACATGTACAAGGTAAGTTGCAGTTTGAGAATACAACATTTTCATTGCATTTTTTGCACCCTACTTCTTTTTGCTCTCTCTCTCTCTCTCTCTCTCTCTCTCTCTCTCTCTCTATCTATCTATCTATCTATATATATATATATATATATATATATATATATATATATATATAATATAGGGATGTGGTTCTCTTTTGGTATACTAAGCTGTTTTTTTTTTCTAGATCCAAAAAAGTTGAATATTAACTTCTTGCACCTGCAGGTGATGTCACTGTTTTGGTGTCTCTAATCATCGATTGCCCCCTCCTGTCCAGTGTAACATATATTCCCAATAGTTTTCAAGTTTGAAGGGATCACTTTTTATTCAAAGTGTCAGGGAACTTGATGAGTTGATAAATTTTGTGTTCCTCGTGAACGGAATTCCTTGCAGGGGTAAAATTTTATCATTTGCATGTAATCTCTCTCCCCCCCCCCCCCACCACCACCACCAAATTGGGCGTTACCATAACTCTAGCCATGTCGGTGCATAGAACGCCAGCTCAATAGTTATGTTATCATGCATCAATGGTTTTGCTATTTTGGCAATTAAGGATGCATTAGCTCTACAGAATATGGTAATTTGGTCAGTATTATGGAAGCATCAAGGACTAGATGGGAAGCAGGGGAAAGTTCAGCTGCCTTGTTTCATATTTCGAGTGGATACATTTTGGTAAACCTGGAATGCAGTACGTTTCTGACTAGTCTGGCACCAAAGAGACTTCTATTAATGTGGCATATTGTCGTGTTAAGTTTTTATTTTATTGTGGCTGACTGGCCTTATTATGAATAAACGTGTGTTGGTACGAACTGTTTTTCAGGAAGTTGAAAATCAAATGAACACTATCAGTTCCTGTATCCAAGACCAATCTTGCTTTATGTTTGCAAGGGTTGGTTTGTTTGATATTTCAATATTCTCATGATATCAGGTTTGCAAAAGATGATCTACAGGATATTGATCCTACATATTTAGGACCATAGTTATAAACTACTCCCTCTGTTCATCAATATAAGACGTTTTAGAGACTTGATACAAGTCTCTAAAACGTCTTATATTGATGAAACGTTTTAGAGACTTGATACAAGTCTCTAAAACGTCTTATATTGATGAACAGAGGTAGTACTTCCTAGGTATAAAAATAAGGCGTTTATTTAGATAAGGAGGGAGTAGTGGGCTTCCTAAACTGATCATGTTTGAATTACAATGATGTTAGGTAGGTATTTTGTTTATTTCTTCTTCTTTGTGGTACTTGTATTAACTTAAGTTCTTAAACTAGGAGTTGGATATTATCTCTTCTAAAAGCTGATGTTTTGGTATTCAGGCTGAGTTGCATTTGCGGGTATGATGTGGTGGTCTTTGTTGTCGGTTGTGGCCGAACAATAGAAGTTTGGTCACGGTAAGAGGGTTAGGGCATCCCGGTAAGAGGGTTAGAGCATCTCCAACGGAGTGCAGATTTTTGGTGACCGAAGCTCCATGGAGCTCGGTATTTTGAAAATAAATCAAAAAGCATATTTAGAAGTTTCAAAAAAATCTGAAAAATATCCATGTAAACATATATGTTCTCCACACGAACGTGTGAAATTTCGTTTAAAAATGTTGTGATTTGTAGGTCCCATTTAAAAATTATGTATTTGTCTTTTTCTGTACGCCACGTGTAATTTTGCACATATGTAGTACACTAGCAAAAGGGCCCGTGCGTAGCAATGGGAGAGAAAAAAACCTTTCAAATCTCTAGCTCTGTAAATTGATTTTAAAAAATGACTTATTATTGAATAATTCATGAAAAGGCTGTGCAAGTGGGCTTGAAGCTGAGATTGGAGCTATCATGAAAGGGGTGTCTTTCGCATTGGATAGGACTAGGAGCACAGACCGGTAGTTGATTGAGACGGACTGCATGACGGCAGCACACATGATTACTTCCCAAGTTCATGATAGATCCCCGGCTGCTGCTATGGTGAATGTCGTCGTTTTGTTACAACAGATGCTAGGGGGTGGCTAATCGAGGTGAGAGCAAGACTGTCGTGGAAGATCCGGGACGGGATAGGGTAGTAGCACGCGGTGGTTTACCCAGGTTCGCGGCTCTCCGGAGAGATAATACCCCTACTCCTGCATGTCTGTATATGAAGTGTATATGTTATACAGTGTTGCTCCTGGAGCTGTGTTTGAGGAGGAAGAGGGAGCTGGCTGCTCTTTTTCATGGCCTCATGTGTCTGAGAATGAGAGAAATGGGAGGGGATGAGAGAATGAGAGGAGCTCGGCTATGAGTGAGCTCCCCTGGTGCCTCTTATATAGGGAGGCCCAGGGGACAAGGGGTGGCCCACATGGCCAGCTATTTACTATTGGAGAAGACATGTGAGATGACGCATGATGTAGGCAATAGTGCATCACTATTGGAGATGACATGCGAGGTCCGCCGACTGATGGGCGTGGGGCCCTGCCAGGCACGGATGCGGAGTCCGCGGGCTGATGGGCTCGAGACGCTGTCGGGGGAGGACGCGTGGTCCGCCGGCTGGCTGTTTCCAGCGGGGGCGCGCCAGCGCACCCGCTGGGTGTAGCCTCCGAGCCTCCGGGGAACTCGAAGAGTCGGGCGGAAGGTCTTTGCAGTCGCTGGAGCGGACGGTGGCGTCGTGGTTGTCGGGCGTGGACGCGGGGTTCGCCAACCGACGGGCGCGGGGCTCTGCCGGGCTCGGACGCGTGGTCCATCGGCTGATGGGTGCGGGGCCCTGCCGGGCGCGGACACGGGACCGCCGGCTGATGGGCGCGGAGCCCAGCGGGCTGATGAGCGCGAGGCGCTGCCGGGCACGGACGCGGAGTCCGCCGGCTGATGGACGCGAGGTGCTGTCGGGAGCGGACGCGTGGTCCGCCGGCTGATGGGCGCGAGGCGTTGCCGGGGGCGGACGCGTGGTCCGCCGGCTGATGGGCGCGAGGCGTTGCCGGGGGCGGACGCGTGGTCCGCCGGCTGATGGGCGCGAGGCGCTGCCGGGGGCGGACGCGTGGTCCGCCGGCTGATGGGCGTGAGGCACTGCCGGGGGCGGTAGCATGGTCCGCCGGCTGATGGGCGTGGGGCCCTGCCAGGCACGGACGCGGAGTCCGCGGGCTGATGGGCTCGAGACGCTGTCGGGGGAGGACGCGTGGTCCGCCGGCTGGCTGTTTCCAGCGGGGGCGCGCCAGCGCACCCGCTGGGTGTAGCCTTCGAGCCTTCGGGCGACTCGAAGAGTCGGGCGGAGGGTCTTTGCTGTTGCTGAAGCAGACGGTGCCGTCGAAGATGTCGGGCGCGGAAGCGGAGTCCGCCGACTGATGGGCGCGGGGCCCTGTCGGGCGCGGACGCGTGGTCCACCAGCTGATGGGCGCGGGGCCCTGCCGGGCGCGGACGCGGGGTTCGCCGGCTGATGGGCGCGGAGCCCAGCCGGGGGCGGACGTGATGGGGAACGTTGCATGGGAAACAAAAAATTTCCTACGCACACGCAAGATCTATCCATGGTGATAAGCATCTACGAGAGGGAGAGTGGATCTACATACCCTTGTAGATCGCTAAGCGGGAAGCGTTAAGAAACGCGATTGATGTAGTCGAACGTCTTCGCGATCCAAATCGCCGAGCGTCCCGCAATCCAATCACGATTCGTCCCACGATCCAATCACGAACCGTTCCGCGATCGAATCACGGTCCTTCCGATCTAGTGCCGAACGGACGGCACCTCCGCGTTCAGCACACGTACAGCTCGATGACGATCTCTGCCTTCTTGATCCAGCAAGAGGGAGCGGAGAGGTAGATGAGTTCTCCGGCATCGCGATGGCGCGGCGGCGGTGGTGGTGGAACTATTCCAGCAGGGCTTCGCCTAAACACTGCTGAAAAACTAGAGGAACTAATCTATCGGGAGAGAGGGCTGCACCGTGGCCTATTGGGTTGAAGTGCTTTTGCCCTCTCTCCCTCTAGTATATATAGGAGGGAGGGGTGGGAGGCCGGCGCCCCTAGGGCTGCCCCTTTGGTGCGGCCGAAGTGGGGAGGTGGAGGAGTCCAACTCCAATCGTACTAGGAGTAGGATTCCTCCTCCCCCACTTGGAAACTCTTTCCACCTTTGGGTTTTCCCACCCCTAGCCGCATGGGCCTTAGTGGGGGGTTCGGCCAGCCCACTAGGGGCTGGTTTAACTCCTCCCACATCCCATGAGACCCTTTGGGGCGAGAGGCCCCTCCCGATGGTCCCCCGGTACCCTCCCGGCACTCCCGGTACACTACTGAAGTACCCGAAACTTTTCCGGTGACCAAAACGGGACTTCCTATACATCAATCTTTACCTCCGGACCATTCCGAAGCTCCTCGTGACGTCCGGGATCTCATCCGGGACTCCGAACAACCTTCGGTCACCAACATACATAACTCAACTATACCGAAACGTCACCGAACCTTAAGTGTGCAGACCCTGCGGGTTCCAGAACTATGTAGACATGACCAAGACACCTTTACGGTCAATAACCAATAGCGGGACCTGGATGCCCATATTGGTTCCTACATATTCTACGAAGATCTTTATCGGTTGAACCTCTATGTCAAGGATTCAGTTAATCCCGTATGCTGTTCCCTTTGTTCTTCGGTATGTTACTTGCCTGAGATTCGATCGTCGGTATCTCTATACCTAGTTCAATCTCGTTACCGGCAAGTCTCTTTACTCGTTCCGTAATACAAGATCCCGTGGCTAACATTTCAGTCACATTGCTTGCAAGGCTTGTTGTGATGTTGTATTACCGAGCGGGCCCTGAGATACCTCTCCGTCATACGGAGTAACAAATCCCAGTCTTGATCCATGCCAACTCAACAGACACCTTCGGAGATACCTGTAGAGCATCTTTATAGTCACCCAGTTACGTTGCGACGTTTGATACACACAAGGTATTCCTCCGGTGTCAGTGAGTTGCATGATCTCATGGTCATAGGAACAGATACTTGACATGCAGAAAACAATAGCAATAAACTGACACGATCATATGTTATGTTCATAGTTTGGGTCTTGTCCATCACATCATTCTCCTAATGATGTGATCCCGTTATCAAATGACATCTCATGTCTATGGCTAGGAAACCTTCACCATCTTTGATCAACGAGCCAGTATAACTAGAGGCTTACTAGGGACACATTGTTTGTCTATGTACCCACACATGTAATTGAGTTTCCAATCAATACAATTATAGCATGGATAATAAACGATTATCATGAACAAGGAATATAATAATAACCATTTTATTATTGCCTCTAGGGCATATTTCCAACAGGACGCGGGGTCCGCCGGCTGATGGGCGCGGAGCCTAGCCGGGGGCGGACGCGGGGTCCACCGGCTGGTGGGCGCGGAGCCCAGCCGGGGGCGGACGCGGGGTCCGCCGGTTGATGGGCGCGAAGCCCTGCCGGGCGTGGACGCGGGGTCCATCGGCTGGCTGTTTCTAGTGGGGGCGCGCCAGCGCACCCGCTGGGTGTAGCCTCCGAGCGAGGGGGGTTCCTCATGGAAATTATTGTGCAAAATACAAGGTTAGTCGGCGCAGATATATCAGATATTCAGTTTTGGTAGTGCAAGCTTTATGCACAGGGTGCCGACTCGGTTTCGTCCGAGCCCCCTTCAATCTTTTTCATGTGCTCTTCGCTCTTTGGCTTTTGCTCTTGCCAGCCGGACAGCCGGGAGCCGGTCTGTGGCTGAGGTGAAGAGTGGGCCGTGGAATGGAGCGTACAATACTCGGATTCTGGGAGCAGACTCGACCGAGCAGATTTTCACAAATGAAGTGCCCGGGTTGCCCAAGCCGTTTTCTCCCGGGACGTTTTTCGCGTGAGGTGACCTCCAGCCTGTGCTCTCGCTAGCCGGACAGTCGCGGTGCGAGCTGTAGCTGAGACAAAGAGTGGGCCTTCGGTACCGTACACGCTACTAAGCCGTCTCGTGGGAGCGAACGTATCGGGCCAAGCGGCCAGTCCCGGGCCGAGACTAGCTGGTGCCGGGGTGAACAGTAAAGCAGCTGAATAAATGCAACGACAAACCCGAGGGTCGCTCGGGTTATCCGTTTGTGTGCACGGTGCAAAGATATGCGGGCGGAGATCTCACATTGCTTTTTGGTGCCGGCGAGACGGTTGTTGTCGAAGACAGCCTGCGTGACTTTTTGCCAGTGGAGCGTGTAGGAGATATGCCCTAGAGGCAATAATAAATGTTATTGATTATCTCCCTGTTCATAATTAGGTTTATGTTCCATGCTATAACTGCTATGGTTCTCGAGTCTACAATAACCACGAGGCTCGGAGGAAGACTCATATGCACGTGTGGGATAATAAACGGTAAAATGTATTCCTAGTCAAGCCTCTATGACTGGCTCAAGTATTGCATGATGATCCTGTTTTCCTGATCATGGGCATGGCTATGCCGGCAATTTTGAGGGCACAATTGTTGGTAGAACACTTGTGTTGAATCGACCCGATTGATGTTATGCTATGAGATACATTCGTCATAAGTTTATGGTTAATAACACAGAGAAGTTAATGTTTGCATAATTCCTTAGACCATGAGAGTGTCGAGTTTCTTCATGCTTGCTTCATGAACTTTGGGGTTTGTTAAACGTCATCCGTAAATGGGTGGCTATTACGGCGGCTTACGGGTTCATGGAAAAGTATGTCAAGGGACTTGATAGCTCAAGATTGGGATTTGCTCCTCCGATGATGGAGAGATATCTCTGGGCCCTCTCGGTGTTACGGTATCCATCATCGTCTGGCCAGACACAGGGTGATTTGATCACAGGGATGCCGGAACACGGGAACGAGAAAAGAGAACAATACCGGCAACGAGGTAACTGGCATTGTGGACAAGTGTTGATCCACGAGGATGCCGATGTTTCTCACCTCGGGTAATTGTAACATATCGCGAAGCAACAGGAATAGCTCACGGCAACTGGAGGTTCACTCGAATATTTATTCGTGTGGGTATAGGGATCGATATGGGTGTCCACGGCTCCGATGTTGATCATTGATCGGAAGGGGTTCCGGGTCATGTCTATGCTTCACCGAACCTATAGGGTCACACGCTTAAGGGTCATCTATCTGCTGAATACTAGACAGGGAGTCTGAGAGAAAATCACCGAAAAAGTTTCGGACGCCGGAAAAGTTTCGGACAGCGGAAAAGTTCCGCAGAGAGGTCACCGGATGAGTTCCGGTGAAACTGAAAAGTTGTTTCAGAGGATACCATAAAGTCAAATTGGTTTTGGCACATGCCTGATAATTCTTGGAGGGTGCCAGAATCATTCTGGAAACTTTCTGGAATTTTCCGGGATGAAAACCGGAAATGTTCCGGAGCTGTCGAAACCGCTTCAGATGCTTTTCGCAGATGAAATCACTAAACCGGAATTGTTCTGGCTCGCGTTGAAAATTATTTTGGTGGGTACTAGAATTGTTCTAAGCCCACATGAATATTTTCAGTTCGATCAGACGCTGAAAAATGTCGTCGTGAATAGTGAAAGTGCTTTTTGGGATATTTTTGGAAAGCCACCTTTTGGGGCTTTGCTCCAAAAGATCTTGGGGATGACATGGATGGATAGGGGCCAATTTTGGGGCCCCACATGAGGGTGTGGCCGGCCACATGGTGGACTCCTTCATGGAGTCCCCCTTGTTCCTTGGTTTCACCTTTTAGGTCCTTGGGAAGGACTCCTTTCCATGTGGGTTTTGGGTTTTCTTGTAAAACCACCCTACCCCTTGGGTTTCCTATAAATAGGGGGTGTGTGGGCTGCCATAAGACACACTCTTGCTCTCATACACAAAGCCATGCATGATCTGGCATTCTTCTCTCCCTCCCAGCGAAATAGTTTCGTAGAGCCGAAAGGCTGTCTGGGTTCCGGCAGGAACTAGTTCTGGACGGCGAAGCCCTGCCGGATAGATGACACCGTATGTGTGCAACTCTGTAGAGAGATCGTAGTTTCAGTCTTAGTTCGAGAGTGCCTCCCGAAGGGCTGTCCGTGTGACCGTCCGAGTTTTGGAGGTCCTCCCGAAGGGCTGTCCGAGTGACAGTCCGAGTTTCGGAGGTCCTCCCGAAGGGCTGTCCGCGACACCGTCCGGGGGACTGTGTGACCGCCTCCCGGAGGGCTGTCCGCGGGGCAGATGAGGGTATACATCCTCGCGGTTGGGAGGTTGTAAAATCCTAGCTGCGGGGATCTGCACCGCCAATCGTCATCGACTCTACTTCCGCTGCGCTACGAGTCGGTAACGATAATGATCAAACCTTGTATGCAGTCTCCATAGTGGTCCTGGGCTGGTGCGTAGGTCGGAAAATTTTTGTTTTCTGCTGCGTTCCCCAACAATGGCATCAAGAGCCGTGCTATGCGTAGATGCAGGTTGCGATCTAGAATACATAGAGATGTATGGGTGTTGCACAATATAATTAGGTAGTAGATGAGATCTATTGCTGAAAATTATTTGTGCGGATAGCAGATGAAGTCTGTTACCCGATGTTCTTGTTGCTTCCCTCGAATTTGCATATTTCTGATCTTGATAACAGTATGGTGGAGTTTCAATGTTCTGGCAATCCGCGATCCTGATTGATCAACGAAGTGCTAACAGTTCATTGAATTCCACCGTAGTTAAAAAGAAAGATGAAATTTTGCAGACGAAAGGGCAATGCAGATGTGATCTGCACGGGGGTCACGCGTATGACGAAGTTTAGTATGGGGCTCGAGATTTTATTATCTCGTGTTTCATACACCCTGGAATGTTAATCTAGCGACTTGGATTATCATGCTTGATGATGGACGTTGGTAGCTTCGGTTTGTTTCGAAACCTTAGAAGCCACGTAAAATAAAATTTTGCATGGACCGATTAGAGGCGTCTAACTTGGTTTTGCAGGATGGTTTGCATGTGCATGTGATGTGGTATAGCAGTGTTCATAATAATTTGATTATGTATGAGATGACTATATGATGTAAATTGATTAACATGACCTGCGTGTCATGATTCGGCATGATGGCTGGAGCCATATGATTGCACTTTAATGACCTGCGTGTCAACCTTATGTAATGCACTTATTTTTATTAAGCTATAGAGATAGCAATATTATCTGGTGCATCGACAAGGTGGTGGCAATCTTCGCGAAGGTGAACACCAACGCGAATGCCGAAGACGAAGAAATGAAAGACTTCTCCGTCAGAAAGGGCTATACCATATCATGCTATTATGAATTGCCTGAGATGTTTATCCCTTATGATGCACCCTTCTTGATTGCGCGGTAATCACTTTTATTAGGGTGATCTCTCACAAAAATATCAAGTAGATAGTGTTCTCCCAAGTGTAGCACCGTCACGGCACCTAACTTTTCGGGGTACACCATGGATGCATGGGTGCGAACGATTAGGGATGTGTGAGGCGGGTGAGTTGAGACCTCGCAGCGAGATCACTTGGTTGTCTTGACGTTCAGGCATGAGTGTCATGAGCTCGGAACACACGCATCGAAAGATGAACAAGAGTCACATGGAGATGTGATCGGCAAGTTGGCCTACCGATTAAAATTCCCGTCATGAGATGATGATTCTATGGCGATGAATTGAAGTCTGGATCTTGTATCACTCAAAATCAATTATGAGAGATATTGATTTGAGTGGGAGCGCACTGTAGAATTAACTTGTTTAATTCTCAGTGCAATTAATTATGAACCCTGTCTAAGTGTGATTTGCATAATAGTTGTAGAATAATGGCTCGCGTTTCCACCTTCCTTGTTAAAATTGAATAGCTGTTAAATATCTGGTTAAAACTTTACGGTTGGTAACGTAATATGAGGATTGTCCTCAAGAGTGCCGAGAAGGACTTTGTCCTATCGCATGCTTTCGGTATTCTCCCGCTAATGCTATGGATCATGTGACTCTCGTCCTTCGATCCAAAAGCTAGAATTCCTTTTCAGTCAAAGTGCAATATGTTTGCTTCCATGAGACCCGAACTTCGAAAGTTTGGATAGTTATGTGATATTCATGGAATCTGAAAATCATTTTTCAGAGACAGACAAAAGCTAAAATATATGAGATATCCAAAGCAATATTTGTTTGCAAACTGTTAGTAAAGGAGTTTACTATGCATTAGACTGATAAGAGAGGGATCCAGAAGAACGCCAGTCATATGATGATGGTGAATAAAACAACAACTTAAAGAGAAAGGAAGTGTCCGAAGGGTGTTAGTGATGCTTTCACGCCTAGGAAGTCCGGGGCTAACGCCACTCTTAAGTTGGGTGCTTCTTCTAAGAGTAGGAGAAATACTGTAAGTTAAACTGTTAGAAGTATAATGGCAAAAGGAAAGTAGACTGGAATATCCAGCTCATGTATGAATGTCATACAAGTTTTTGATGTATAGAAGGCTGGTCAAAGATATAGTTCTTAGGAATTATGGTTAAACAAGTTAATCACTAATTCTTGGGTATTGTGAGTTAATCAAAAAGATACCCGCTCGATTGCATTCGGTTGCAACTCGATGTAAGAACTACTATGGCCTGAAAGACTAGCCAGGAATGAGGTTCAGATACACGCAGGGAACATAGTAAATGTTACTATGCCTTCCATCGGTGTATTCCCTATGTATTTACTTTCATAATTCATTTTAGAGTTTTACACTCTAGCCCATTGCATAAAGTATCTTGCAAGAAGGTTATTCATAAGAGAACTTTTGATGTTCGATGTTATGAATAACATAAGGGCCATACTTTCATTATGAATGAGACGTATGTTATGAATATTGATAATAATACATTACCTCTGTATTTACTTTCATAATTCATTTAGAGTTTCATACACTCTAGCCCTTTGCATAAGGTATTTTGCAAGAAGGTTATTCATAAGAGAACTTTTGATGTTCGGTGTTATGAATAACATGAAGGGCCATGATTCCATACAGGATGGGATGTATGCTATGAATATTGATGGTAATATGATACATCCATAACACTGACGCTAAATGTCGCAAGACTAAAAGAATACCACACAAGTGTGGCACTGCATTTGGTCACATTGGAGAAGACCGCATGAAAATTCCATTATGATGGATTTCGAAGTCATTTGATTTTGAATCATCTGACACTTGCAACTTTCCTCTGAAAAGTGAAGTGACTGAAATACCGTTCACAGGCCATAAGGAACGAGCAAAGAACATATTGGTGATCATACATTATGATGTGTGTAGTCCAATAAATGTTGTTGCAGGTAGTGGATTTATCTATCTTCAGAAATGACTCAAGAAGATATGTGGACATTTACTTGTTGAGACGTAAGTCTGGATCTTTTTGAATTCATTCATAAGGTTTTCAAAAATGAAGTAGAAGTTGTTGTAACAAGAAAATTATGTTTCTACAATTCGATTGCAGAAAGGAATATTTGAGTTACAAGTTTAGCGAATGTCTGATGAGTTGTGAAAGGGGTTTCATAACTTGCACCTCCCGGAGCACCACTGCAAGTGGAGAGTCCGTGTAGATGTAATCGAACCATTTATGACATGGTAAGATCAAAGATGACATAAATAAATTTGCCATTATCCCTTTTATAGAGTGATGCTTTAGAGACTGCGGCTTTTACACTGAAAAGAGCTCCATCAGGTCTGTTGAAATGACGCCATGGTGTGGTACGCCCAACCATGTTATATCTTTTCTTAACATTTGGAATATGGGGCTTGTGTAAAAGGTTACAAACCTATTCCAAATCAGACAAGTGCTACTTTGTAAGGTTATCCCAAGTCATTGGGTATTCCCCCACCACTATACCGAGGCAAAGGTTTTTTGCCGCAAAACGGTATGCTTTTAAAGAGAATAGTTCTTACAAAAGGTGAGTGGGAGGACAGTGCAACTCGACGAGATAACCAGTATCTTCGTCATCAGGTCAAAGGAAAGGAACCTTGGAAGTGATTCCGGAGTTTCCTACTGCGACTGATACGGAAGCCTCTACATGAGATGTATGGACTTCGGTCGAACTTGCAGCTGAACCACGTAGGCAAAGCTCGTGCAAACCTATCAGGTGCGCAAACGAGATATTGTTGTTAGACAACAGTATACCTACAATACACAAGGAAGCGTTGATGGGCCCTGACTCCGGAATTGGCTAAATGCCAATACAATCCGAGATAGTTTCCATATAAGTGATTCGAGATTAAAATCTTGATACACCTTTCGGAAGACTTAGAGTCTAACGAATATTTATGGAACTAAATACTGATACGGATAAAAAAAATTATCCATAAAGCTCGACTTGTTGCCATAACAAGTTCAAGGAGTTGACTACGATGAGATTGTCTCACCGTAGCGATGCTTGAAGTCGGTTCGGGTTGAACTAGCAATTAATACATATTTGAATCATGAGATATGAAACATGGATGACAAAAAGATTTCCATCTGATGGAAATGAAACCTAGGACTTGTATGTGATACAGTCCATTGTAATTTGTCGATCCAGAGGATGCTAGTAAGTATGCAAACTTCAGAGTTCCAGCGATGGACAGAAGAGAGCAAAGTGGAGTTGGAATCTTCGTTTTTGATGAAATGGTCAAGGGGGTTTGACTTCATCAAATGGGTATCGAAGATGCTTGTGATTCAAGAAAGTAAGTGGGAGCATAATAATATTTCTAAAAACCTTGTGTACTTAACACATTGTTAATTGGAAATAAATTTCTTGACACGAATTAGGACTTCATTTGAAAATAGTTTTTCAATGAAGTGCTTAGGCTAAATAGCCTCAATATTAGGCATGATGATCTATGGAGATAGATTTACCTAATGGGGCTAAGCAATGAATACATATTGACAAGATGCTAAAACCTTTTAGCATTTAAAACGCCAAGGAGTGATTCTTGCCGAAGTCACATGGAAAGAGTTTTTGCAAGACTCGGTGTCCCAAAACACTGATGAGTAAAATACATGATGGAGATTCCACACACTCTTGTGTTTGGATTAACCATGTATTCCATGGTATGTAAAAACAAACAGATATGTCCAATACTCCAAAGTTGTTGCGAGTATAGATACCATAGTGATCAAAGTACTGATCATGGGACAACAGTGAAAGATGTCATTAAGTGCTAAGAGTAGTGCTGATGACATGTTTTCTCGCAAGTAGAGATTATGAAGTGCTCGTTGTAAGTGATTACATCGATACAGTCTTCATCAATGCTCCATGCGATTTTCGATTTAAATTGAGGGTTTTGTGTGATACACAATATGGTGGCACGGTAGTTGGAAATTGTTCCAATAAAGATACTGTGGCGAATTCTATAACAAAGGCTAAGTATGTTGATGCTTAAGAAGCGACAAAGAAGTTGTTGAATCATATAGTTCATTCATGAACTTAGTATGGTTCCAAGATGACTTTGGTCTATGGGTCACTATTGCAGATAGTTGCTCCATAGCTCAGTCTGAGGAATCAGGTTTCGACCAATGATTCACACATATGCAAGGCCAAGTCCAGACAAAATATGAATTTTGTGAAAGCGTGAAAACGCAAGGATATGCAAAGTTACACACAGAGCTGAAGTCGTCAGATCCGTTGGACATCAGGCTATACCACATGCGAAGCATATTTTACACCAGTATGCCATAGGTGTAAAGTGCATTAGCATTGACTAGATTATTGACTCTAGTTCAAGTGGGAGTCTGTAGGAGATATGCCCTAGAGGCAATAATAAATGTTATTGATTATCTCCCTGTTCATAATTAGGTTTATGTTCCATGCTATAACTGCTATGGTTCTCGAGTCTACAATAACCACGAGGCTCGGAGGAAGACTCATATGCACGTGTGGGATAATAAACGGTAAAATGTATTCCTAGTCAAGCCTCTATGACTGGCTCAAGTATTGCATGATGATCCTGTTTTCCTGATCATGGGCATGGCTATGCCGGCAATTTTGAGGGCACAATTGTTGGTAGAACACTTGTGTTGAATCGACCCGATTGATGTTATGCTATGAGATACATTCGTCATAAGTTTATGGTTAATAACACAGAGAAGTTAATGTTTGCATAATTCCTTAGACCATGAGAGTGTCGAGTTTCTTCATGCTTGCTTCATGAACTTTGGGGTTTGTTAAACGTCATCCGTAAATGGGTGGCTATTACGGCGGCTTACGGGTTCATGGAAAAGTATGTCAAGGGACTTGATAGCTCAAGATTGGGATTTGCTCCTCCGACGATGGAGAGATATCTCTGGGCCCTCTCGGTGTTACAGTATCCATCATCGTCTGGCCAGACACAGGGTGATTTGATCACAGGGATGCCGGAACATGGGAACGAGAAAAGAGAACAATACCGGCAACGAGGTAACTGGCATTGTGGACAAGTGTTGATCCACGAGGATGCCGATGTTTCTCACCTCGGGTAATTGTAACATATCGCGAAGCAACAGGAATAGCTCACGGCAACTGGAGGTTCACTCGAATATTTATTCGTGTGGGTATAGGGATCGATATGGGTGTCCACGGCTCCGATGTTGATCATTGATCGGAAGGGGTTCCGGGTCATGTCTATGCTTCACCGAACCTATAGGGTCACACGCTTAAGGGTCATCTATCTGCTGAATACTAGACAGGGAGTCTGAGAGAAAATCACCGAAAAAGTTTCGGACGCCGGAAAAGTTTCGGACATCGGAAAAGTTCCGCAGAGAGGTCACCGGATGAGTTCCGGTGAAACTGAAAAGTTGTTTCAGAGGATACCATAAAGTCAAATTGGTTTTGGCACATGCCTGATAATTCTTGGAGGGTGCCAGAATCATTCTGGAAACTTTCTGGAATTTTCCGGGATGAAAACCGGAAATGTTCCGGAGCTGTCGAAACCGCTTCAGATGCTTTTCGCAGATGAAATCACTAAACCGGAATTGTTCCGGCTCGCATTGAAAATTATTTTGGTGGGTACTAGAATTGTTCTAAGCCCACATGAATATTTTCAGTTCGATCAGACGCTGAAAAATGTCGTCGTGAATAGTGAAAGTGCTTTTTGGGATATTTTTGGAAAGCCACCTTTTGGGGCTTTGCTCCAAAAGATCTTGGGGATGACATGGATGGATAGGGGCCATTTTGGGGCCCCACATGAGGGTGTGGCCGGCCACATGGTGGACTCCTTCATGGAGTCCCCCTTGTTCCTTGGTTTCACCTTTTAGGTCCTTGGGAAGGACTCCTTTCCATGTGGGTTTTGGGTTTTCTTGTAAAACCACCCTACCCCTTGGGTTTACTATAAATAGGGGGTGTGTGGGCTGCCATAAGACACACTCTTGCTCTCATACACAAAGCCATGCATGATCTGGCATTCTTCTCTCCCTCCTAGCGAAATAGTTTCGTAGAGCCGAAAGGCTGTCTGGGTTCCGGCAGGAACTAGTTCTGGACGGCGAAGCCCTGCCGGATAGATGACACCGTATGTGTGCAACTCTGTAGAGAGATCGTAGTTTCAGTCTTAGTTCGAGAGTGCCTCCCGAAGGGCTGTCCGTGTGACCGTCCGAGTTTTGGAGGTCCTCCCGAAGGGCTGTCCGAGTGACAGTCCGAGTTTCGGAGGTCCTCCCGAAGGGCTGTTCGCGACACCGTCCGGGGGACTGTGTGACCGCCTCCCGGAGGGCTGTCCGCGGGGCAGATGAGGGTATACATCCTCGCGGTTGGGAGGTTGCGATCTAGAATACATAGAGATGTATGGGTGTTGCACAATATAATTAGGTAGTAGATGAGATCTATTGCTGAAAATTATTTGTGCGGGTAGCAGATGAAGTCTGTTACCCGATGTTCTTGTTGCTTCCCTCGAATTTGCATATTTCTGATCTTGATAACAGTATGGTGGAGTTTCAATGTTCTGGCAATCCGCGATCCTGATTGATCAACGAAGTGCTAACAGTTCATTGAATTCCACCGTAGTTAAAAAGAAAGATGAAATTTTGCAGACGAAAGGGCAATGCAGATGTGATCTGCACGGGGGTCACGCGTATGACGAAGTTTAGTATGGGGCTCGAGATTTTATTATCTCGTGTTTCATACACCCTGGAATGTTAATCTAGCGACTTGGATTATCATGCTTGATGATGGACGTTGGTAGCTTCGGTTTGTTTCGAAACCTTAGAAGCCACGTAAAATAAAATTTTGCATGGACCGATTAGAGGCGTCTAACTTGGTTTTGTAGGATGGTTTGCATGTGCATGTGATGTGGTATAGCAGTGTTCATAATAATTTGATTATGTATGAGATGACTATATGATGTAAATTGATT
The DNA here is from genome assembly GCA_039707655.1 of Elymus sibiricus. Taxonomy (NCBI): domain Eukaryota; kingdom Viridiplantae; phylum Streptophyta; class Magnoliopsida; order Poales; family Poaceae; genus Elymus; species Elymus sibiricus. The sequence continues at coordinate 373,026,885 of CM077669.1, forward strand.
AACATGACCTGCGTGTCATGATTCGGCATGATGGCTGGAGCCATATGATTGCACTTTAATGACCTGCGTGTCAACCTTATGTAATGCACTTATTTTTATTAAGCTATAGAGATAGCAATATTATCTGGTGCATCGACAAGGTGGTGGCAATCTTCGCGAAGGTGAACACCAACGCGAATGCCGAAGACGAAGAAATGAAAGACTTCTCCGTCAGAAAGGGCTATACCATATCATGCTATTATGAATTGCCTGAGATGTTTATCCCTTATGATGCACCCTTCTTGATTGCGCGGTAATCACTTTTATTAGGGTGATCTCTCACAAAAATATCAAGTAGATAGTGTTCTCCCAAGTGTAGCACCGTCACGGCACCTAACTTTTCGGGGTACGCCATGGATGCATGGGTGCGAACGATTAGGGATGTGTGAGGCGGGTGAGTTGAGACCTCGCAGCAAGATCACTTGGTTGTCTTGACGTTCAGGCATGAGTGTCATGAGCTCGGAACACACGCATCGAAAGATGAACAAGAGTCACATGGAGATGTGATCGGCAAGTTGGCCTACCGATTAAAATTCCCGTCATGAGATGATGATTCTATGGCGATGAATTGAAGTCTGGATCTTGTATCACTCAAAATCAATTATGAGAGATATTGATTTGAGTGGGAGCGCACTGTAGAATTAACTTGTTTAATTCTCAGTGCAATTAATTATGAACCCTGTCTAAGTGTGATTTGCATAATAGTTGTAGAATAATGGCTCGCGTTTCCACCTTCCCTGTTAAAATTGAATAGCTGTTAAATATCTGGTTAAAACTTTACGGTTGGTAACGTAATATGAGGATTGTCCTCAAGAGTGCCGAGAAGGACTTTGTCTTATCGCATGCTTTCGGTATTCTCCCGCTAATGCTATGGATCATGTGACTCTCGTCCTTCGATCCAAAAGCTAGAATTCCTTTTCAGTCAAAGTGCAATATGTTTGCTTCCATGAGACCCGAACTTCGAAAGTTTGGATAGTTATGTGATATTCATGGAATCTGAAAATCATTTTTCAGAGACAGACAAAAGCTAAAATATATGAGATATCCAAAGCAATATTTGTTTGCAAACTGTTAGTAAAGGAGTTTACTATGCATTAGACTGATAAGAGAGGGATCCAGAAGAACGCCAGTCATATGATGATGGTGAATAAAACAACAACATAAAGAGAAAGGAAGTGTCCGAAGGGTGTTAGTGATGCTTTCACGCCTAGGAAGTCCGGGGCTAACGCCACTCTTAAGTTGGGTGCTTCTTCTAAGAGTAGGAGAAATACTGAAAGTTAAACTGTTAGAAGTATAATGGCAAAAGAAAAGTAGACTGGAATATCCAGCTCATGTATGAATGTCATACAAGTTTTTGATGTATAGAAGGCTGGTCAAAGATATAGTTCTTAGGAATTATGGTTAAACAAGTTAATCACTAATTCTTGGGTATTGTGAGTTAATCAAAAAGATACCCGCTCGATTGCATTCGGTTGCAACTCGATGTAAGAACTACTATGGCCTGAAAGACTAGCCAGGAATGAGGTTCAGATACACGCAGGGAACATAGTAAATGTTACTATGCCTTCCATCGGTGTATTCCCTATGTATTTACTTTCATAATTCATTTTAGAGTTTTACACTCTAGCCCATTGCATAAAGTATCTTGTAAGAAGGTTATTCATAAGAGAACTTTTGATGTTCAATGTTATGAATAACATAAGGGCCATACTTTCATTATGAATGAGACGTATGTTATGAATATTGATAATAATACATTACCTCTGTATTTACTTTCATAATTCATTTAGAGTTTCATACACTCTAGCCCTTTGCATAAGGTATTTTGCAAGAAGGTTATTCATAAGAGAACTTTTGATGTTCGGTGTTATGAATAACATGAAGGGCCATGATTCCATACAGGATGGGATGTATGCTATGAATATTGATGGTAATATGATACATCCATAACACTGACGCTAAATGTCGCAAGACTAAAAGAATACCACACAAGTGTGGCACTGCATTTGGTCACATTGGAGAAGACCGCATGAAAATTCCATTATGATGGATTTCGAAGTCGTTTGATTTTGAATCATCTGACACTTGCAACTTTCCTCTGAAAAGTGAAGTGACTGAAATACCGTTCACAGGCCATAAGGAACGAGCAAAGAACATATTGGTGATCATACATTATGATGTGTGTAGTCCAATAAATGTTGTTGCAGGTAGTGGATTTATCTATCTTCAGAAATGACTCAAGAAGATATGTGGACATTTACTTGTTGAGACGTAAGTCTGGATCTTTTTGAATTCATTCATAAGGTTTTCAAAAATGAAGTAGAAGTTGTTGTAACAAGAAAATTATGTTTCTACAATTCGATTGCAGAAAGGAATATTTGAGTTACAAGTTTAGCGAATGTCTGATGAGTTGTGAAAGGGGTTTCATAACTTGCACCTCCCGGAGCACCACTGCAAGTGGAGAGTCCGTGTAGATGTAATCGAACCATTTATGACATGGTAAGATCAAAGATGACATAAATAAATTTGTCATTATCCCTTTTATAGAGTGATGCTTTAGAGACTGCGGCTTTTACACTGAAAAGAGCTCCATCAGGTCTGTTGAAATGACGCCATGGTGTGGTACGCCCAACCATGTTATATCTTTTCTTAACATTTGGAATATGGGGCTTGTGTAAAAGGTTACAAACCTATTCCAAATCAGACAAGTGCTACTTTGTAAGGTTATCCCAAGTCATTGGGTATTCCCCCACCACTATACCGAGGCAAAGGTTTTTTGCCGCAAAACGGTATGCTTTTAAAGAGAATAGTTCTTACAAAAGGTGAGTGGGAGGACAGTGCAACTCGACGAGATAACCAGTATCTTCCTAGTCAAGCCTCTATGACTGGCTCAAGTATTGCATGATGATCCTGTTTTCCTGATCATGGGCATGGCTATGCCGGCAATTTTGAGGGCACAATTGTTGGTAGAACACTTGTGTTGAATCGACCCGATTGATGTTATGCTATGAGATACATTCGTCATAAGTTTATGGTTAATAACACAGAGAAGTTAATGTTTGCATAATTCCTTAGACCATGAGAGTGTCGAGTTTCTTCATGCTTGCTTCATGAACTTTGGGGTTTGTTAAACGTCATCCATAAATGGGTGGCTATTACGGCGGCTTACGGGTTCATGGAAAAGTATGTCAAGGGACTTGATAGCTCAAGATTGGGATTTGCTCCTCCGACGATGGAGAGATATCTCTGGGCCCTCTCGGTGTTACGGTATCCATCATCGTCTGGCCAGACACAGGGTGATTTGATCACAGGGATGCCGGAACACGGGAACGAGAAAAGAGAACAATACCGGCAACGAGGTAACTGGCATTGTGGACAAGTGTTGATCCACGAGGATGCCGATGTTTCTCACCTCGGGTAATTGTAACATATCGCGAAGCAACAGGAATAGCTCACGGCAACTGGAGGTTCACTCGAATATTTATTCGTGTGGGTATAGGGATCGATATGGGTGTCCACGGCTCCGATGTTGATCATTGATCGGAAGGGGTTCCGGGTCATGTCTATGCTTCACCGAACCTATAGGGTCACACGCTTAAGGGTCATCTATCTGCTGAATACTAGACAGGGAGTCTGAGAGAAAATCACCGAAAAAGTTTCGGACGCCGGAAAAGTTTCGGACAGCGGAAAAGTTCCGCAGAGAGGTCACCGGATGAGTTCCGGTGAAACTGAAAAGTTGTTTCAGAGGATACCATAAAGTCAAATTGGTTTTGGCACATGCCTGATAATTCTTGGAGGGTGCCAGAATCATTCTGGAAACTTTCTGAAATTTTCCGGGATGAAAACCGGAAATGTTCCGGAGCTGTCGAAACCGCTTCAGATGCTTTTCGCAGATGAAATCACTAAACCGGAATTGTTCCGGCTCGCGTTGAAAATTATTTTGGTGGGTACTAGAATTGTTCTAAGCCCGCATGAATATTTTCAGTTCGATCAGACGCTGAAAAATGTCGTCGTGAATAGTGAAAGTGCTTTTTGGGATATTTTTGGAAAGCCACCTTTTGGGGCTTTGCTCCAAAAGATCTTGGGGATGACATGGATGGATAGGGGCCAATTTTGGGGCCCCACATGAGGGTGTGGCTGGCCACATGGTGGACTCCTTCATGGAGTCCCCCTTGTTCCTTGGTTTCACCTTTTAGGTCCTTGGGAAGGACTCCTTTCCATGTGGGTTTTGGGTTTTCTTGTAAAACCACCCTACCCCTTGGGTTTCCTATAAATAGGGGGTGTGTGGGCTGCCATACGACACACTCTTTCTCTCATACACAAAGCCATGCATGATCTGGCATTCTTCTCTCCCTCCCAGCGAAATAGTTTCGTAGAGCCGAAAGGCTGTCTGGGTTCCGGCAGGAACTAGTTCTGGACGGCGAAGCCCTGCCGGATAGATGACACCGTATGTGTGCAACTCTGTAGAGAGATCGTAGTTTCAGTCTTAGTTCGAGAGTGCCTCCCGAAGGGCTGTCCGTGTGACCGTCCGAGTTTTGGAGGTCCTCCCGAAGGGCTGTCCGAGTGACAGTCCGAGTTTCGGAGGTCCTCCCGAAGGGCTGTCCGCGACACCGTCCGGGGGACTGTGTGACCGCCTCCCGGAGGGCTGTCCGCGGGGCAGATGAGGGTATACATCCTCGCGGTTGGGAGGTTGTAAAATCCTAGCTGCGGGGATCTGCACCGCCAATCGTCATCGACTCTACTTCCGCTGCGCTACGAGTCGGTAACGATAATGATCAAACCTTGTATGCAGTCTCCATAGTGGTCCTGGGCTGGTGCGTAGGTCGGAAATTTTTTGTTTTCTGCTACGTTCCCCAACAGAGCGCGCCGGCGCACCCGCTGGGTGCAGCCGGTTTGTTGAAGCGGTTGTTGTTGATGACAACGGGAGCGGCATTCTGCGAGCGGACCACGCCGGCGTGCCGGCGCACCCGCTGGGTGTGGTCGTCGATGCCTCGGCAGTCGAAGGCGTGCAGCCGGCCGGACCCGACCGACCGGGTGCTGAGGCGGCTCTTTAGCCGGCCCGGAGTCGAAGTAGGCACAAGTGTCCCTTTTGTCTTTTCCTTTTTTTTGGAGCCGGACTCCGCATCATCCTCATGGGCAACCGGCCATTTTGTTTTTTTTCTGCTGGCTGGGCAGCCGGCCCTCCCCCTCCTTCACGGCAGCCTGCCGGGGGCACGCGGGGCGCAGCCGCTGCCGGTGCCCCGCGTCAGCTGGGGTGGCGAGCCGGCGCGGGCGGCGGGGGCGCGCAGGAACGCTCGCAGCGGGGGAGCGGGGTGCACGGGGGAGCCAGAGCCGACGGGGCCGACGGCGGCGAGCCGGCGCGGGTGCGCGAAGGCGGAGCCGGTGGCCCGCGGTGACGCGACGAACCTGGTCGAGGCGGAGCCGGGGCATGACGCGAGCGCGGAGGAGGCCAGAGGGGTGGCGGCGAGGCCCGGGGCGGAGCCGGCGACCTCGCGGAGGCGGCGCGAACGGGGCGACGACGGGCGAGCCGGCGCTGGCGTGCGGCTGGAGTGGGGTGAGGCGAAGCCGACCTGGGCGCGGCGGCGGCAGCGGGCGGGGCCGCGGCGGGCCACGGCGAGGCCACGCACGGGCGTGAGCGCAGGGGAGAGGCGCAGGCGGCCAAGCTGCACAGAGCCGTCGGAGGACGCGGCGCCACGCTTGCCAGTGGGAGAGGCGGCCGTGGAGCCAGGCGGGCGGAGCACGGATGCGTGGAGGCGGAGCGGAGTTGAGCCGGCGCGCAGCAGGCGGCCGCGGGGTCCTGCTTGGGTTGGCCGCAGGGGTGAGGTGGGGCACCGGCGCGCCGGAGTCGGTGCCGGCGCGTGGAGGCGCGGGCGTAGCCGGTGGGCCAGCGCAGCGTGGGAGCCGGCGCGCGGATCGCCGAGGCACTGGAGCTGTCGCGCGGGGGAGGCGGAGGTGCACTCCGGCCGGAGCGAAGCACGGCCGGCTGCGGCGAGCCGGAGCGGGGCGGCCCGCGGCGGCGTGGAGAGCCACCAGGGCGCGGACGCGCGCGTGCGGAAGCACGGGCGGACGAGCCGGCTAGTGACGCGCGAGGACAGGCGGAGTAGGTGGAGCCAGCGCGCGCGACGCCGGCGTGATGCGGGCGCTTGGTGGGGGCTGAAGGCTCGGGCGTTGGCGTGGGAGGCGGCCGTGGCCGGCAACTGGCGCCTGGAGGTGCGGGCGGAGTTGCGGCCGGGCCGGGGCTTGGATGGAGAAGGGGCCGCAGCGCCATGTGGATGCAGGTGCGCGTGGGGGCCGTGGGCGACGAGGAGCAGCCAATCTGGCCCCCAGCCGCGGCGCCCCCATGGCCAGCTGCAGGGTGCAGATGCGGCGCGCGTGCACAAGGGTGGAGCGGTGGAGCCGTCGAGCGGAGCAGCTGGTCATGCATGGGGGCGTGCGAGGGAGGCCGGTGCAGCGCGCGGACGAGGTCGGGGTGGCCAGCAGCGGCGCGGATGCACGGAGCTGGCGCTGGAGCTTGAAGATGCAGGCGCCGTGGATGCTGCCCGTGGGATGCAGCAGCAGCGACGGCACCATGGGCGTCGGGCGCGGGTTTGAGCGCGAGACCGTCGTGGGCGCGACGCCGGAGACGCTTGCGCGGTGGCCGGAGAGAAGCAGGGGTGCCTGGAAGAGGCGGACGGGCGGGCCGGAGCCGGGCACGGCGCGGCACGGGGGCGCCGGAGGAGGCGCGCCGGTGTTGGCGCGGAGACGGCGCAGCGACGGGGCGACGGGAGCGCCGACCGCGCAGCGACGCGGGGGCGACGGGAGGCCGGCGTCACGGGCGTTACACCGGCGCGGCGACGTGGACGCAGGCGGCGTATTGACGCGAGGGCGTCGCGCCGGCGTCGCAATGCGGCGACGGAGACACAGGCGGCGCAGTGATGTGGGGGCGCCGGGGAGGCCGGCGCGCCGAGGTCGAGTGCAGCCGGAGCTGCATTGGGATGCACAGGGCGTTGGCGTAGCCGCCGTCGGCGACGGCGAGGAGAGGCGCGGGCGAGCGCGCCGATGCCGGTCGCGGGCGGAGCAACGCGGGAGCGACGACGGGGATCGGCGCCGCAGTGGTGGCGAAGAGGGTCCCGCCCGGACCGTGATTCCAGCAGCAGCGAGCCCCACGGTGGGCGCCAACTGTCGTCGTTTTGTCACAACAGATGCCAGGGGTGGCTAATCGAGGTGAGAGCAAGGCTGCCGTGGAAGATCCGGGACGGGATAGGGTAGTAGCATGCGGTGGTTTACCCAGGTTCGGGGCTCTCCGGAGAGATAATACCCCTACTCCTGCATGTCTGTATATGAAGTGTATATGTTGTACAGGGTTGCTCCTGGAGCTGTGTTTGAGGAGGAAGAGGGAGCTGGCTGCTCTTTTCCATGGCCTCATGTGTCTGAGAATGAGAGAAATGGGAGGGGATGAGAGAATGAGAGGAGCTCGGCTATGAGTGAGCTCCTGGTGTCTCTTATATAGGGAGGCCCAGGGGACAAGGGGTGGCCCACATGGCCAACTATTTACTATTGGAGAAGACATGTGAGATGACGCATGATGTAGGCAATAGTGCATCACTATTGGAGATGACATGCGAGGTGACGCGATGACGCAGGCTATAGTGCACCACTATTGGGGTGCAGTGAAGTGACACATGATGCAGGCTATAGTGTCTTCATGTCGTGTCCGATGAGACGTGGTGGTTGACCTCGCGCAGCAGGCCGGCTGGAGCAGCCGGACAGAGGTCAGTCGGAGCAGCCGGCTGGGCAGGGAGCCGGCCGGACTCAGTAGCCGGTCAGACCGGGGTACCAGCCGGAGCAGCCGGGCAGAGAGGCGTTGGCCGCCCCGTTATTTTAAAATGTTGAGTCCTCTCCTTAAGCCTACCCGGGGGTAATCCCCCTGTCAGTGAATGACACAATGTAGTTACTGAGCTCTAGAACACATAAAATAAAACTCATAGGACGTGTCCAGAACAAAGCTAGTCATATCCTAGTTCGCATGGGCCGAACTCCCTCTAAAACAGTAATAACTCTGCTTTTTGCGTTGTGTGCTTGAGAAAGTTGAGACTCTATATCAACTTGAGTGTAATAACTCTGTTTAAGTAATGATAATTTTTCTTTTCGCAAAAAGCAAAAAACGAAAACACTACACTGATTTTTTTCATTGAGGATCTTTTGTTCTTTTCTTTGGATTGAGAACGAACTATCACACTCTCAAAAAAAAAAAAAAAAAAACGAACTATCACTGCACACCACGCCAACGCAGCCTTCGCGAAGCCCAGCAGTTCTGAACTAAACCACTGGCCCACGAGAAAAGCCCACTAAGCCGCGCGAACCCCTAGCCCAGGGCTCTGCAACTCTCTCCTGGTCGATCCCGCAGATCCGCACCACCCGTTCACAACCGGCGGCGCCCCTTTGCTCCCCGAAACATTTCCTCGAGCAGCTGGTGCGCGCGCGGACCGGAGGCCATGGCGATGGCGAAGGCCAAATCCACCGCCCTCTCCGCCGCCGAAAAGTGCCGGGTACTTCTCGCCAGCATCCTCTGCGATTCGCTCCTCCGATTTTAGGCTCTGTCGCTGACTCCCTCTCGCCCTTCGCAGAACATCCTGGGCGCCAGCTGGGAAGCCCACCTCAATACCATCAAAGCCGACGCCAAGGGAAGGTGCGCACGCCACTTCCTACAACATCAACATCTTGATCCATATGCTTGTGCGAGTAGCAGCTAAAATACTAAATTTTCTTGTTTTTAAATGGTCTTGCTCGGGGCTGTGGGCAGCAAGGGGGAGGTTTACACGTCGAGGGTGCACTACATGGTCCAGAAGGGCATGCCCTACTTGATTGTCCCCGAGAACGACATGCACAACATTGTAATGCTCTATCTTTTTCTTACGATGGCTGATTGATTTGTAATAGTGGTTGCTGTTATGTTCTGATGGATTGATTGTATGAAACGACTGTTGTGTAGAACATTATAATCGATGAGCGGGGTTCTCTCTCGGTGTCCAGTCCAGTCCCAGGTCGCCTTGCCAGCTTGCTCAAGTCACTCAACAAGGTCGGTCCTTTTTCTATAAGCTCAAATGCAGCACAATTTGCTGCATGGTTGCTTGATTGCCTTCTCTAGTATGAGTTTTGTCATCGTGGGTGGTGATATTGTTGTCTCGTGCAGTTGCCTCCCCGGGTTGCTATGACCGGCGATGTCCTGCGCATGAAGGAGACAAAGGTAATCCTGTTTTGAAGACCCCCAACATGGGTGAACATGTTTGATTGCCCAGTAGTAGTCGAGTGGTACTGATTGTGCTTCATATGCTCTTCTTAAGGTTCCGGTTATAGCTGAAAGCCTTAAGAAAGCTATTCTGAAGGAACATAAAGCTGCTAGTGAAGCTACTTATGGGGTTTCAACGGTATTGTCTTCCGCAAGTGCTAGGTGTAGGTCACGCAGCGAAGGTCTCCTCAGCTTGCTCAATGAAGAGAGCTCTTACAATATCTTGAGGTTTGAAATTGGGTGTGTAACATGTCTCACTGTTTTCTAATATTCATTATCTATTCTTTAGGTTTACCATTGGTGCAGTTAATATCTGTTGGTCATCTGTGTAATTAGTTTAAAGGAGCTATTTGTGATTGCGGAGATATCTATATTGCAGCTCGTGTGTCTTCATAGATTCACTTGGGAGCAGCCATAATATTGAGTTGGATACTTTTGAACCACCAAAAGCCGACCTGCTATGTAAGTTTCTACTTAATTGATTTCCGCTTTCCGGGTTTTGTACTCAATGCGATTGTATACCTTGATGTGACAATTGAGTAAATAAAACTCCATTTACATATTAAAAAAAGATTTCAGCTATGCATCTTTACTTATGTACCCTTCAATAACTTTATTGACTGGCAGAATTTTATGCTAGAAATGTCATTAAGATGCTAGTCGACTGCTTAAACAGATGTACTACTTATTTTCTTGCACCTTCTAATTTTACAGTAATAGTTCAGTTTCTAAATGCATATATTATCTTTTGTAGTGCCATTCTCTGCAAAGCTTATTGATGGTATCAACAGGAGTGACCCAAGGCGGAGAGCACTTATACTTTTCTGTTTTGAGTATTTTGATGTGACTGCCAGAGTAAGTGTCTTGTATATCTGGACCAAGTGCAATGTAGGATAAGTGTATTATTAGTTTCTCATTTCTGAAGCTTTCCTTTTGGCCAAATTAGCCAAGTCCTAGTGTTGTCGCAGTACTGTTGACTACCATATTTGTTCTTGTTTGAAGGATGCACTTTTGCTCTCCATTGATCACCATGGATTTGAGGTGCTCGCCAGGGTTCCTGAAAGGGCTACCGCACCTGATGTCCCTCAGCAGTACCACTGGAAAGAGTTCAGGTTCGCATTCAAGGAAGCAGTTAAGGATGTTGAGGAATTCTGCTGCATGTTGGTCGAGCTAGAAGAAGAAGCTCTACACAGCGTAAAGAGCTATAGCGGATTAGGTTGAAGGGGATAGCTTTCTCAAACCAAAGGGCACAAGATTCAGATCTTCAGTTATGATAATAAATCATCTGAAGAATGTAACTTGAATTCGATTCTGTAGATGGTTTGCATTGTAAAATGACATCATTCGATTGAGAATCAACAGTTAGTTTTGTATGTCACCATAATTTTCAGCCTGTGTTTGGTACTTTTTTACATATCAGAAAGGAAACTTTTCTGCATATTACTACTTGATACAAAAACCATGGTATATCTGTGTGCAGTTGGTGAATTGCACTTGTGGTCTATATTATTGTTCTGTTTCTGTGAAGTAACACATGAAGCACTTGAAAAAAAGTCACTTGATCGTGCGAAAATTAGCAATGGTGGACGGGCACCATGGTGCCCGTTTAAAAAAATCATTTTTCTACAACGTAAAAAAAACTGAAACTTTTTGTAGACACACACAGGCATGTATATTATGTATCTGCAAATTTTCAAATCATTTTACTTTCACACGTGGCATACAAAAAAATGACAAATATGTATTTTTAAATGGGCTTACAAATTACATTTTTTCAAAACGAAATTTCGTGGATTCGTAATGAATACATAGAAGTTTCCACAGAATTATTTTTTATTTCTTTTGAAACTTTTAAATATGCTTTTCGATTTTTTTTTCAGAAAAAGGGCACCAAGGTGCCCGAGCACCAAAACTTCGCGTTCCTTGATCGTGTCTCTATCTCGCCTTCTTCATGCCGAGGATTCAGGCAACTTACCAATAGCAAGTTTAGGGGCATTTTATTAATGTCTGCTCAATATATTTTCAGAGGATTCTATCAGCGCAGCCCGCTTCCTTGTCTTGCTGCTACTATGCTTGTTTTCAAATCACAACACTTCCTCCTTAATTTATGCCCAAATGTTTATCAGGTGACTTGATCATGCTAAGTAGCACTTTAATCAGCTGGTCACTCGATGACATTGCCTCTGAAACACGGTGTATGGCTGATAATTCTTCCATAAAGTGAAGGCTAAAATCAAGAGAATCCGACCTGAAACGTGTTCAGAAAAAGGTAAGGTAAATCCATTATTGTCCCGAGTTGTTAATTCAAAATTCAGAAACTAAGAATGGGCAATGGCACTGATAGAGGAATGCAGCAACAATCCTTGTACTTCCTCCGTAAACTAATATAAGAGTGTTTAGATTACTAAAATAGTGATCTAAACGCTCTTATATTAGTTTACGGAGGGAGTATTAAATAAAACTAGGAAGCGGGATGCAAGAAATTTATAGTGCTCAGACCATATTATTATTGGAAAACAAAACAAATGGCTGCATTTCAGAAGACAGTTAATGACCTAAACTTTGCCAAGAAGACATGGAATATAACAAATATTCTAGGAAACTTTAAGGATCTCTTTTAAACAAGGAATTTAAACGGGACAATAGAGGATTCGAATGCTCGAGGGTTGCTTGCACAACTGTTTTGGGAGCTTCAGCATTCAGCCCATAATCGAACTGAATGCCATAAATCTCTTGAGAAATACCGCATATCCAAACAGGCATTTGGGTGTGTTTCCTATGATTTTATAGGTCTGATTGAGCAATCCAGAGGAATATTTCCTAAGGCTTTCTTTTCACTACAATTCGTAGGAGAATTTCCATTGACTCCAACCTCTTGGAAAGATCCTATCCTATGGTGTAACCAAACAACTTTGGTGCAAATTCATGAGGTATACAATCCTATATGATTCAAGATGGCATGACACCGAAATCTAACTTTTAACTATTGCTGCATTGCAGAATGCTATGAATCAAAGAGGCACTACTTAAACATATTACAGAGCTAAATGTGTATAGGTTGACGAGCTTCATTATATTTGACAATTGGGAATTCTTAATTCTTAAACTACAGAAAATTTATCAATGACACAGGATAATTTCTGTGATACCTTGAACCGTGGCAGTTCAAAATCTGTAACAGATAAGTTATATAAAATGAAAATCTTGCCGAATTTAAACTTACCGATTGCAAATTCTTGACCTATAATGAAGACTATCCACTGTTACCAAAAGGAAGTCAAGAATTTTCAGATAGGAGAAGAATTTTCACATAAGAGAACCAAACAATTGGCATGGAAAATAAAACAGGACCTCATTATGACCAAGAATAATTCTACTCCCTCCGATCCATATTACTTGTTGCAGTTTTAGTACAACTTTAGTAGTACAAAGTTGAAGTAAAGCTGCGACAAGTAATATGGATCAGAGGGAGTAACATTGTTTGGATAACCATACAACTATGTAGTGTTTGGGAAGATGAAACAGTCGATAGAAATTATTCGATGACAATCTTCTTGAAACCACCGTACAATGAAAGACACATTATTTAAGTAGAACCATGGCGATCTAAATCTATCATTTAGTCGACCTCCTCGATCTTGGGCCCCGGGCCGCTGCTGCCGCCAGCGGCACTGGCCGGAGCATCCTCGTCCATGCCACCAGGCATTTCAGCGCCGGCACCCTGGTACATCTTGGCGATGATGGGGTTGCAAATGCCCTCCAGCTCTTTCATCTTGTCATCAAACTCGTCAGCCTCGGCGAGCTGGTTGTTGTCGAGCCAGGTGATGGCACCCTCAATAGCGTCCTCGATCTTCTTCTTGTCAGCCTCTGGGAGCTTGGAGGCGATCTTGTCGTCCTTGATGGTGTTACGCATGTTGTAAGCGTAGTTCTCCAAGGCGTTCTTGGAGTCCACCTTCTTCTTGTGCTCCTCGTCCTCAGCCTTGTACTTCTCGGCCTCCTGCACCATCTTCTCGATGTCCTCCTTGCTCAGCCGCCCCTTGTCGTTGGTAATTGTGATCTTGTTCTTCTGCCCGGTGGTCTTGTCCTCGGCCGAGACGTTCAGGATACCGTTGGCGTCAATGTCGAAGCACACGGTGATCTGGGGGACGCCCCTGGGCGCCGGTGGGATCCCAGAAAGCTCAAACTTGCCGAGCAGGTTGTTGTCCTTGGTCCTCGCCCTCTCTCCCTCATACACCTGGATGAGCACGCCGGGCTGGTTGTCAGAGTAGGTGGAGAAGACCTGCTCCTTCTTGGTGGGGATTGTCGTGTTCCTTGGGATGAGCACGGTCATGACACCTCCGGCCGTCTCCAGGCCCTGCGAGAGCGGTGTGACGTCGAGCAGGAGCAAGTCCTGCACCTTCTCGTTGCCCTCGCCGGTGAGGATGGCAGCCTGAACGGCGGCTCCGTACGCGACGGCCTCGTCAGGGTTGATGCTCTTGCAGAGCTCCTTCCCGTTGAAGAAGTCCTGGAGGAGCTGCTGCACACGGGGGATACGGGTGGATCCTCCGACGAGGACAACATCGTGCACGGTGCTCTTGTCCATCTTGGCGTCCCGGAGGCACTTCTCGACGGGCTCCATGCACTTGCGGAAGAGGTCCATGTTGAGCTCCTCGAACCGAGCGCGGGTGATGGTAGTGTAGAAGTCGATGCCCTCGAAGAGGGAATCGATCTCGATGGTGGTCTGGGCGGTGGAGGACAGCGTCCTCTTCGCCCTCTCGCACGCTGTCCTGAGCCGCCTGAGCGCCCTCGGGTTGCCGCTGATATCCTTCTTGTTCTTCCTCTTGAATTCCTGCACGAAATGGTTGACCATCCGGTTGTCGAAGTCCTCGCCTCCCAGGTGGGTGTCTCCGGCAGTGGCCTTGACCTCGAAGATACCCTCCTCAATGGTGAGGAGGGAGACATCGAAGGTACCGCCGCCGAGATCAAAGATGAGCACGTTCTTCTCGCCGACGCTGGTCGACTTCTTGTCGAGACCGTAGGCGATGGCGGCGGCGGTAGGCTCGTTGATGATCCGCATGACGTTGAGGCCAGAGATGACACCTGCATCCTTGGTGGCCTGGCGCTGGGAGTCGTTGAAGTAGGCGGGGACGGTGACGACTGCGTTCTTGATGGTTGTACCGAGGTATGCCTCGGCCGTCTCCTTCATTTTGTTGAGCACCATGGAGGAGATCTCCTCGGCCGAGAACTGCTTGTCCTCGCCTCTGTACTGTACCCCGATCATAGGCTTGTCAGCGGGGCCGGGGATCACCTTGAACGGCCACAGCTTGGCGTCGCTCTGCACCGACGCGTCCGAGAAACGCCGGCCGATGAGCCGCTTGGCATCTGCAAAGAAACACGAGGACACGGGCTCGTTTAGATCTGTGCCACACGGATCTCGATCTGCCAACGACATGAAAACAGAGGACTAGAGCAGATCAGAGCATAACAGAGGGATGCGCTTACCGAAGACGGTGTTGATCGGGTTCATGGCGACCTGGTTCTTGGCGGCGTCGCCGATGAGCCGCTCGGTGTCGGTGAAGGCGACATAGGACGGCGTGGTGCGGTTGCCCTGGTCGTTGGCGATGATCTCCACCCGGTCATGCTGCCAGACGCCGACGCAGGAGTAGGTCGTGCCGAGGTCTATGCCGATCGCTGGCCCGTCTCCTTTTCTGGCCATGATCTCGTCGACAACTCGAGCGGAGAAACAACCTCGAAGGGAATTGCGGGATTCGTTGGATCTTAGATCGGAGCGCGCGGGTAGGGAGGGAGAATAGGTGGTGTATACGAGGCAGAGAGGCGATGCGGGGTTGGATTTAAAAGGCTGTGGTGCCGCGTCCGCGGATGGGTTCTAGAAAGTTCCTGTGGTGGGCGCGGCCGTCGGATGCGATCTGGACGGACAGGAGGAAGCCGCGGCGTCGTGGCGGGCGTGGGGACGGGCGAGTCGTGGCGGGGTTGGACTCGGCTCTAGGGTGTGGGTTGTGGGTTCTGGAGAGCGCGGGAAGGTTCTGGAGACTGGCAGGTGGAGACATTTGTTCCTGACTTGTGGCCTGGTTGGAAGGCATCGATTGGTTCGTGGCTACTACAGGTTTTCATGCCGTTTGAGGCTGCCGGCAATGGGAGCATTGGTACACCATCTTTTTAAAGATAAAAGATTTCACTATAAACTATATACGAAAGCAAAATTAAACTTATACTAAGATATGTTTATATACATCCGTATTTAATCCATAGTTAAATTTTTAAATACTTATATTTAGAAACGAAGAGTGTATCATGCATGTCAACTACTCCCTCAGTCTCTAAATATAAGTCTTTTCTTTTTAATATTATATTATGGACTACATACGAATGTATATAGACATACTTTAGAGTGTAGATTCACTTATTTTACTTCGTATGTAGTCCATAGTGAAATCTCTGGAAAGACTTATATTTAGGAACGAAGGGAGTAGTCAGTTTTGATGGGTGGCATAAAGTCAGGAAATTGGATCGTACTTTTTAACGTGCTTCACCTTTTTTTATTACCTACGCAATATATGAGCGTGAACCATGGATATAGCAAAAAGGTGGAATAGAATATGATGGTAGGTTTCAAAGGGATAAAAGTGGAGAAGAAAGTCTCGCATCAACTAGGCGTATCAACGGGCTATGGAGGTGTCCATCAATAGATATCAATGCGAGGAGTAGGGATTGCCATACAACGGATGCACTAGAGCTATAAGTGTATGAAAGCTCAACTGAAGCTAAGTGGGGTGCATCCAACTTGCTTGCTCATGAAGACCTGGAACATTTGAGGAAGCCCGTCATCGGAATATGCAAGCCAAGTTCTATAATGAAAAAATTTCACTAGCATATGAAAGTGACAAAACAAGAGACTCTCTATATGAAGAACATGGTGCCACCTTGAGGCACAAGTGTGGAAAAAGAGGTAGTAGCATTGTCCCTTCTCTCTTTTCTCTCATTTTTTTCTTTTATTTTTCTCTTTTTCCTTTTTTCTTTCTTTCTTTCTTTCTTCTTTCCCTTTTTTTCTTTTTTCTTTCTTTTATTTTTTGTCCGGACTCTCATCCCGACTTGTGGGGAAATCATTGTCTCCATCATCCTTTCCTCACCGAGACTGTGCCCTAATAAGATGATCATCACACTTTTATTTACTTACAACTCAATATGAAAAACTATAGTATGACTCTATATGAATGCCTCTGGCAGTGTACCAGGATGTGCAATTAATGATCAAGCGTAACATGTATAAAAAATGATGAACGGTGGCTTTGCCACAAATACTATGTCAGCTTATATGATCATGCAAAGCAATACGACAATGAAAGTGCTAGTCATATGATGTAACGGTGGAAGTTGCATGGCAATAAATCTCGAAATGGCTATGGAAATGCCATAATAGGTAGGTATGGTGGCTGTTTTGAGAAAGATATAATAAGGTTTATGTGCAACAGAGCGTATCATGTCACGGGGTTTGGATGCACCGACGAAGGTTGCATCGATCCTCAAGGTAAGAATGGGCAATACACGGTACCGAAGAGGCTAGCAAATATGAGGTGGTGAGAGTGCGTACATCCATGGATTCACATTAGTCATAAAAACTCACATACTTATTGCAAGGTTTTATTAGCTCTCTCGAAGCAAAGTACTACTCGCATGCCCCTAGGGAGGAGGTTGGGAGGAGTTAATCATCGCGCGCCTCTGACTTAAACAACACTAGGATTTCAACGAGGAATAAGAATGCTCACACATCATCACCATGCCATAAAAAATATTTGGATGAACAACAAGTTAACACCCTCTAATTCACAATATTCTTACTAACCAATGATCATGCACTCATGCCCTTTCACATTACCACATCAATATCATTAACCCACAATATCTCTTTTATGTGCTACATGTGGTTTTGATTATGCACTCATTGAATACCTATTATTTTTGGACTAGTCTTATAACCCATGCAAATTACCGTCACTATTTATTAACTCTCAAAAAAATATAAGTGAAGAACGAGAGTGCAATTATTTCTTTAAAATCTATACGCCACCGTGCTCTAAAAGATATAAGTGAAGTACTAGAGCAACTGCTAAGCTCAAAAGATATAAATGAAGCACAAAGGGTATTCTAATAAATCATGGTGATCTTGTGTCTCTCTCAAGTGGGTGTGTCCAGCAAACAATGATTGTGGAAAACTAAAAAAAGCAAACTAAAGCAAACGACGCTCCAAGCAAAACACATATCATGTAATGAATAAAAATATAGCTCCAAGTGACATACTGATGGATTGAGACGAAAGAGGGGATGCCTTACGGGGCATACCCAAGATTAGACGCTTGATTCTTCCTATAATATTACCTTGGGGTGCCTTGGGCATCCCCAAGATTAGGCTCTTGCCGCTCCTTATTCCTTCATCCATCGTGATAGCACCCAAAACTTGAAAACTTCAGCACACAAAACTCAATAGAAACCTTCGTGAGATCCCCTGTTACCCATCGATCCTAGTCTCATAGCTCGGGACCCCCTACCCGAGATCCGCCGGTTTTGACACCGACAGTGGAGGCTGGCTGCGATGACGTGGCGGCTAGGGAGTGGAGGAGGGCGACAGTTCAGGTGGTGGCGGGGAATCCGGCCAGCGCGGAAAACGAGGAGCGGCGGCGGCTACGAGGTGGGAGGAAGCTAGGGGTTCGAAAAATGGCAGGTGGAGGTGTCTTAAATAGGAAAGAGGGTTAGGGTTGAGGGATTTAGTCCGTTTTGGACAGTTTGATCTCGATCAGACGGTCCGGAAGTGGAGGGGTTATGGTTAGGTAGTAGTGGGTTGGTGGGCTGTGTTTAGAGGGATAGGTTTAGAGAAGAGAGGGAATACGAAGGCCCATGACAGAGTTTAAAATACCGAAAACATCTGCAGTTTTACCGGCTGTAGTGCCGCTAACGGTTCCGGTATCAAACGGACTCCGAATGCGATGAAATTTGGTTGGCGGTCTACCTACAATATATTAAGACCGCACGCCAACTTTCAACCCATTCTGAGAATGTTGTATACACACTTTTTAAAACAATATTTTAATGATGCCGCGGGCGCGTGTGGGTGTGTTTGGTCTCGAAACGGTCAAAGACAAGAACGGAAAGAACCGGCAACTACGACGGATGCAAGTTTTGAAAATTGGCGGCAATAGAGTACCGAAGCAATGCTAATGATGCGAATGATGCGATGATGAATGGGACAAACAAATAATCACACGGGCAAACTCAAAATACATGGAAGGAATGCAGAGCGTCAGTCTCGGGCTGTTAGAACTCTCCTCCACTAACAAGAGATCTTGACCCGAGATCTTAGAATGAGAAGAGAAAGAGGAAGAGGAAAGGAAGAGGTAAAACTTAGTTGCTTCTTTGACAAATGAGTCAAACCAACGAAACTTGAAGGTTGCAAAGAGAGGAAGAATGGTACTAGGAATAAGCAAGAATTTGAAACCACTCCGATTGAAACGAGATAGACAAGGAACCGGAGAGAAGAATTTGGACATCACTTCCATAGAAAAGAGAGGCAAAACTTGATAAGATGGAAAGAACTTGAAAAGATTTCACAGAACTCCAGTTGAATAGATAAGCGAAGAAACGAATGTGATCTTGATAAAATGAGACGATAGATCGAAGAGAGCAACATAACAATGCCTTCGAAACAAAAGAATAGAAGCTATATCGTTGGGAAGAAAAGAACGAAGAATAAAATGACAATTTCTACCACAATTGAATCTGAGAAGGATCCTTACGAAGAAAGGATTGAGCTGAGTTATTGGAAAATCAACAACAAAAGAAAAGCTTTTGTGGGCTTATGGAAAAAATCTCAAAATTATGAGGTGAAAACCGGCCACTAACAGGAACAATTGATTTGATTGAGATCAACGAAGAGATGAAAACTTGGATCATTTATGAGCACCGCAAATAGCAACAATCCTTAGGAAAGGCTTTAGGTGAAGTTCAATCCAAGATAACTCCGAGAAAGAAAAGATGGGTTTAAATATCTCATTCTTGAAAAAAATTCCTTCTAGACTCCTCACGAATCAAGAATGCTATAACACCACCTCAAAAGATAAGCGATAAATGAATCGCACTTGAAATGCAAGACAAAGAATACTTGAGCTCCTCCAACAAGAATCTTGAAGAACGCTTTGAGAGAGAACAAAATCCTTGACGAACCACCATGAAGAGCCATTAGAAAGAACTCTGGAATGAAAGGATGCTAGAAAAGAATTAAAGGTTGCAAAATGAACAAGATTGAAGCCTTGCAAATATTTAGATGAAGCTTCACGATGAGATACTTGAGAAAACTTGGAACTCTGTAAAAGAAAAGATGAACAACTTAGAGTCGACAATTTGATATCATGAACAACTCCGGAAGAAGAATTGAAATCACCATGATGAAACAAGAATAAGAATTATGTTATGCTTATCCTTCATCAAGTTAAAGTGATGACAAGCAACAGATTTGGCATACTAATTATTCTTGAAAAGTTATAAGAATATCATGAACTTGAAGAACTTTTGAACGAACCACCGGTAAGAATTTGGAACGAATGGGGATATTATGAATGAATGGAAATACATGAGAACAAAGAGATCACGCTCTACCTAGTAGAAAACTCGAACGAAGCACTGGAATAATTGATATACGAATGAAGAGACAACAATTGAGGAGAATTTGAGAACGAAAGCTAAAAGCTGAGAATGAAAAATTCTTCTGAAATGATGGCCTTCGGAGGATCGAGAAATGAAAACAACTCTGAAATGCTCCAGATAGATATGGAAGGAATTTCTCACAAATGGGAACAATTTGAAAGAATAGCATCAAGCTAGAAACACGAATCTTCAAAGAACGAACAAGATTTAAGAGAAACTCTTCTTCGGTCTCCAAAGGCAGAGAATGATGACGAGGAACACCACCAAAATTAACGAGATACTCCGGAATGATAAAGAAAGAAATGTTGAACCAACGATGAAAATTAATCCGAAAGCGATCATGGAGAGGGAATATGACTGATGAGATTCATTCTTACGCCATCTTGAAAGAACTTGAGAACTCCGGAAAATATTAGAAGAGCTAGGTAAGATCGTGGGAAAAACCTATGGGTTATGGGCCCACTCAAAGGAAAACACCGTTGAATCGATTGTTTTCGAAGAGAGATTGCACCGGTACAATTGAAAATTTGATGAGGTGAGACCCTTGAAATAACTGAAAGGATTTTGAAAAACATGAATATTCTGAGATATCTTTGCCACTCCGGATAGAATAGAGAGAGATGAATAAACAAGAGAGGCTTGGATAAGAATTTCCACATGAAAAACATTTGAATCAAATAAAGGGATAAGATCAACACCAAGAGATTGAGTTGAATGTACTGGAGAAGAAAACGAGCATGAAGAATGATGACCTTGAAGATCCTGAGAATCTCCATATGGAAAACACCAGATTGAAATATGGAAACGGGTGAAGAGGCTTCACACGAATAGAATGACACTTGATTCGAGATGTCTGGCTCCGGAAGAAAAAGGGGGGGTGGAAAAAACAAAGACAACTTATATAGATGAAAAGAACTCTGGAAAGAAATATGAGGATCGATCTTACGAATATTGAAATGAGATTGAATTCATTTGAAGAGAAGCACTCCGAATGGGAAGGAATTTGACATGAAATTTCCGGTTGATCAAAAGGATTAGCATTCCCATACAAATATGAGAACACGGTTTAGAAAAGGTATGCGATCTACACTTGACATCGAAGCAACTCGAATTACCAAAATCCAACAAAACAAAGGATGAGGCCTGCAAATTAAGCCAGAAACAAATACATAACAGAGATTTCGTCCGATATTTTTATGGTAAGATTCTCACAGGCTCAATTGTACATTGGATTGTCATATTGAAATGACGCTCGAACATGCTCCCTAGGCATAGCAAACTACAAGGCTTGATGAAGCATACCAAGACTGTCCTCTGTAAGAAAGACCATGAACAAACAAACCACTAGATGTCGAACCCCAACCTCACATCATGCATCTATTGGAAGATAAGAGTAGGTAACTACTTGAATTCCCACCTAAGAACTCCCGAAATCTTTTGGTTATGCAATCGGGTCCACGGATACAAGGAGCAAAATCCATCACTCGAATCCTAGCATGATACTACTCTCCAATGTATCACATCCGTCAACACATAACCAGAGGTCTCGGAAACTCATCTACCTCAGACCCTTGTAATCATAACGATACTAAACATGGCAGTACATCTGGATGCTCTCCCAGTATTGGGTGACGCCAAACTCCTCTCGACACAAATATTATTGAAGCAATTTTGAACATCTTCGTCCTGAGATACTAAGGAAACTAAACGATAGCGTGTGTGACAAGAATCCCTTGAAGCTCATCTCCCCCGGACACCACCCATAGATAGGTGGCATCAAGAACAGAACTCCGGCCACACCGACATCGTAGAGGTTCCAAAATACCCGCGTGATCCTAAAAAAATTGAGTGAGAAGAGGGATAGAATTAAAATTCCTATATCACGAATCCTCACCAGAGCAACGAAGGGAAGAGGAGTAAAAAGAATTCCTACTCCCCGATATACAACTAGACTCAAAATATAGTTTTTTTCTAGACTCAACCACAGCCAAGTTTAATCAATCAAGGGGGCTCCTAGGTCGGTACTGCTCTGATACCAACTTGCCACGTCCAAAATGTGGTACTATCCTCGCGACGGCTCAAGGGCCTCGATAAGGATAGAAGCGCATTTCGAGTCGCTTCGCAAGAATGGAAATTGTCAAAATACATGTAAAGAACAGATGAGTATATGGAGTTGGCTTACACTCGCCACATACTACAACATAAAGATATCAATACATCAATACATCACAATCATCATACAGAAGAGCAAGATCCGACTACGGATGAAATCAAATGAAAAAGTAGACGATGTCCACCCTTGCTAATCCCAGGCTGCCGACCTGGAACCCATCCTATGATCGATGAAGAAGAAGAACTCCAAATAGAATAATCATCACGCTCACGTAAAATCATCGCATTACCTGTATGTGCATCTGTTGTTGTAGGGATCTGTGAACCATGGGGACTTAGCAATCTCATTACCAAGGTATCAAGACTAGCAAAGCTTAATGGGTGAGGTATGGTTAAGTGGTGAGGTTGCAGCAGCACTAAGAATTTTATCTGGCTAACTTACGAGTACAAAAATAAGTAGAGTGATCTACGCATGAACGGACGTGACTAGTTATGATCAAGAAGTGACTCTGAACACCTACTTGCGAGTCAAACATAACCCCACTGTGTTCTGTTCCTAAACTCCCTCAAAAAGAGACGATCACGGTTACGCACACGGTTGGTGTGTTTTAATTGAGTTTACTTCAATTTCTCTATTACCGGGTATTGTAAAATTTCCAAGTTGCCACATAACTGCGGGCATGACTCTTTGAAAGATTTAACCCTGTAGGGGTGCTCCAACTCATCCATCACAAACTAGCCACAAGCTGCGGTGGAAAACCTCAACCGCGGGATAACCCATAGTATCCTCGGAATCTCGGTGCACAAGACGTTCGTCAAAGGTAAAACAAATCTAGCAAGACCGTCCGGCGTGTCTACGAACCCGATAGGAGGCGCGTATCTCGTTCTCAAGACACGACTGAATGAGCACAACGTACAACAATTGAGACCCGAGTTTCCACGGGGGAAGTCGCACACGACTCTGTTTAGGACCAGCACTGGCCCTCCCTATATTATGTAGATTAAATCAACGAGGGGGCGACCCTCTATGCATTAATAAGGTGATCAACATTATTATGTTACGCAAATTTTAGTACCAATGTTGGGCCTTGCCGGAAGAGGTTTATCCCAAAACGAAAATCAAGGGGGTCCCCATAACAACCCACAGCATGTTAGGAGCGCTCAATATGGAACATTACACCGGTAATCGAAACTAGGGAGGCAAGAGTGGAACGAAACACCAGGCAAAAGGCCAAGCCTTCCACTCTTTACCAAGTGTATATGTGCATTAAATTAAATGGCAAGAATAATGTGATATCTCAAAGTATCCATGTTATCACATGGATCCACCTGCACCTGCAACTAGCAATGCTATAAGGGGGGCTGAGCAAGCGATAATATAGCCAACCAACGGTTTCCTGGGAAGTGGAGGGTTAGAGGCTAATCATGGCATTTTGGGAGGCTTGACAAACAAGGGGTAGGTAGCGAGACATAGCGATAGAAACGAGACAACTAGCATAGCAATGATAGTCGTGGTATCGAGGGAAATGATCATCTTGCAAGAAATCCCGCTTGGAAGAAGAACGAATCCGTGAAGAAGACGAACCAACGTAGTCGAACGAATCCTCACACTCTGAAATGCTTTCGGAACTCTATCAAGAAGAAGCAATCCGGAAACAAACAAATGACACGGTAAACGCCACAACATATTCATGACATGATGCACAAACAAGGATGATGCACGTCCAATTAATTATGCATGGCATGACAAGCACAACAAACAACTACTACACATTAAGTGAAGTTCAATATGCAACGAGTTGCATATTGACAAAACTCCACATTCAAATATTTAGTTCACTCTCATTTAGGTACTCAAGAATTTTAAATGTTCTTAAACAATGGCATGAGGCGAAGCATAATTAAACTATCTATATAGGCATTTTAAATGAGGTCGGAAACAACTTATAGTATTTCTGAAACGACCCCATATGCAAATTATAAATTTGGTCCAGATCTGTACTAAAAATATTTTATATTTATTAAACAAGAAAATAAAGTGCACCATGTGATTATACACGTCATTCTAGGCGATTTAGATATAAAGATCATTTAAAACGGAGCTACGACCTAGAAGATATGACACACACAAGATAAATATGCCATGAATGCAAAATGGATGCAAACAACAACCACCACACTTAAATCATGGATGAAACAAGATGTTACGAAAGTACATGAAATTCTAGGCAAGGTTCATGTATAGCATGTTCAAAACGGACCAATGGTTCAACAACCACAAACAACACAAGTTCTAGTGATAATCTGTCCTAAACAGCAATATACCAATTTGCAACCATCAAAACAACAAGCTACATGAATCTAAAATGCACAAACAAGACATGGGGCAGTTTTATGTTATATGCACATCATTTCATCAAAAGGGGTCATGGTGAAAAGATTCATGGATTAATTGGTAGGATGCTCACAACATGACTAGAAAAATGTAGTAGTTTAGGACTTAGTGAAAATCACAGATTTTCACAAACAGATTTAACATGAAGGCATATTCACAGCAAAAATTATATATGCTACGACAATTTTCATGGCATGAAAATGTACAACATGGTAGTTGACATAATGGAGTTCATTTCATCTAACATGAGCATGAGCAAAAGATGCACATAATCATGGCTAGCATCAACACAAAAAGGCTATCTGAAACAAACAAATTCCCAAACTTAGCAAAAATAACAGGGTGTATATGAGCAGCAGTTTTATCAAGTAGGCATGTTTGATAGCAGAAATAAATATGATGCAAAACCTATTCATGGCAGCTAATGTCACAACATGATAGTACACAACATGCTTTGCAAAACACTCCAAGTGAGCAACAACAAAGTGGCTATAGATCGCTGCCTATTCACAAGACAAAACAAAAAGTTACATAACAATTTCAGACTTTGAAATATTTTGACAGCTCAAAATCAGCAACATTGAGTAAGCATGTTCACAGCAAGAAATAAATGTCTAAACATGGATTTCATGGCATGACAAAGATAATAGCAGCAAGTAGACATGACATACTTCAGTTTACTCCAATGACACAAGTTCAAAGGAGGCATGGATTTGATGCAATCATCAAGCAAAGTTTGATTAAAATAACAGTTTTCAGCAGTTTATTTACGAAGCACTTATGCAACAGGGATTAGACCATCTAGAAGATTCCTAAAACGCATGCAAATGTGACATTCATGTAGAGCACAAAGAGTAGAACTTTTTTCATGTTGGGATCATTTCAATCGGACAAACATGCATACAGTTAGGGCCCGCACAAAATGCACTCATGATATGATTTTCTGAGGGCTTAGCGAAAAAACCACCTCGCAGGGAAAACAAGACGGGGGGGGTGTAGGATGGCTCGGTGCAAGGGTGCGTTTGTTTTGTGGGACGTGCAGGTCCCGGAACATGGCGGTGCGGATCTGGCGCGGTGAGAGGTCGAGTTGGCTCGGCGGTGCGATGACGGTCGCCGGCGGCGGGGATGACGCCGGAGGGGGCTCCGGTGGCGCGGGCTCTGGCGGATCCACCCAGATCCAGGCGGAGGCGCGGCCCACGATGATCGGCGGAGGAGGAGGAGCATGGCTGCGGCTGCGGGCTCCGGCCAACGCGGGGCATTCGAGCAGCGGCGGAGGTGGTTCCGACAAGGGGCGGTAACAGGGCGCGGCGCGGGGGTGCTGCGGGGGAGGCGGCGCAGCGAGGGCAACGGGGCGGCCAGGCTCCAGTGGCGGGCCGAGGACAGCGGCTTGGCGGCGGGGGAGCTTGCGGGGTGCAACGGCGGCGTCTTCGTGCCTGGGTGGGCCCGATCTGGTCTTCGGTGGGCCGCACGGGTGGTGGAGGCTGGATGCGCTGACGTGGCGACGCGGGAGTGGTGGAGTGCGGCAGTTCAGGTGGCAGCTTGGCTAACGGCGGCGCAAGAAGTGGTGGCAGGGAATCCGACCAGCACGGAAACGAGGAGCGACGTCGGCTGCAAGGTGGGAGGAGGCTAGGGGTTCAAAAAATGGCAGGTGGAGGTGGCTTAAATAGGAAAGAGGGTTAGGGTTGAGGGATTTAGTCTGTTTTCGGACCGTTTGATCTCGATCAGACGGCCCGGAAGCGGAGGGGTTAGAGTTAGGTAGTTGTGGGCTGGTGGACTGTGTTTAGAGGGCTAGGTTTAGAGAAGAGAGGGAATACGAAGGCTCGTGACAGAGTTTACAATACCGAAAACGTCTGCGGTTTTACCAGCTATAGTGACGCTATAGGTTTAACGGTTCGAGTATCAAACGGACTCCGAATGCGATGAAATTTGGCAGGCGGTCTACCTATAATATATTAAGACCGCACGCCAACTTTCAACCCATTCTGAGAATGTTTTATACGCACTTTATAAAACAACATTTTAATGATGCAGCGGGCGCGTGCAGGTGTATTTGGTCTCGAAACGGTCAACGACGAGAATGGAAAGAACCGACAACTACGACGGATGCAAGTTTTTAAAAATGACAGCAAAGGAGTACCGAAGCAATGCTAATGATGCGATGATGAATGCGACAAACAAATAATCACATGGCAAAACTCGAAATACATGGAAGGAATCTGGAGCGTCGGCCTCGGGCTGTTACAGAAGACACCTTATATTATAAGATGGGCGTCAGAGGCTTGCCAGGGGGCCCACGAGCTAGGGTGGCACACCCTAGGGTGTAGGTGCGCCCCCTGGCTCGTGGCCACCTGGTGGGTCCCCCACTGCTGGTTCTTTCGCCAATATTTTTTCCAAAATAATTCTCAGTCAATTTTCAGCTCAATCCGAGAACTTTTATTTCTGCACAAAAACAACACCATGGTAGTTCTGCTGAAAATAGCATCAGTCCGGGTTAGTTTCATTCAAATCATGCACATTAGAGTCCAAAACAAGAGCAAAAGTGTTTGGAAAAGTAGATACATTTGGGACGTATCACAAGCACTGAAAGTAGCGGTAACAGATAGTTTTGTAACAAGGCAATTCGTATCAAGTAACAAGTAACAAGAGTAACAAAGGTGCAACAAGGTGGCCTAATCCTTTTTATAGCAACGAAAAAGCCGGAAAGTTCTCTTATAGCAAGCAAAGCGTTCTTTAGGACACATGGGAATTCTCGTCTAGTCACGGTTCATCATGTTTAGTGGATTCGTGTTCGTTACTTTGATAATTTGATATGTGGCTGGACCGATGCTAGGGTGTTATTCTTATGTGAACAACCAACCCTCTTATGATTACCCCCTCTCGCAAGCATCTGCAACTAAGAAAGAAGAATTAAGTTAAATCTTGTTGGAAATATGCCCTAGAGGCAATAATAAATTGGTTATTATCATATTTCCTTGTTATGACAATCGTTTATTATCCATGCTAGAATTGTATTGATCGGAAACTCAGATACATGTGTGGATACATAGACAACACCGTGTCCCTAGTGAACCTCTACTAGAATGGCTCGTTAATCAAAGATGGTCAAGGTTTCCTAACCATAGACATGAGTTGTCATTTGATAACGGGATCACATCATTAGGAGAATGATGTGATGGACAATACTCAACCGTAAGCATAGCATTTGATTGTATTAGTTTATTGCTACTGCTTTCTTCATGTCAAGTATCTATTCCTATGACCATGAGATCATGCAACTCCCTGACACCGGAGGGTATCTCCGAGGGTATCTGTTGGGTTGGCATGTATCGAGACTGGGATTTGTCACTCCGTATGACGGAGAGGTATCTCTGGGCCCTCTCGGTAATACAACATCACAAGAAGCTTGCAAGCAATGTGACTAAGGAGTTAGTCACGGGATCTTGTATTACGGAACGAGTAAAGAGACTTGCGGGTAACGAGATTGAACTAGGTATGGAGATACCGACGATCGAATCTCGGGCAAATAACATACCGCTGGACAAAGGGAACTGCATACGGGATTGATAGAATCCTTGGCATCGTGGTTCGAACGATAAAGATCTTCGTGGAATATGTAGGAACCAATATGTTCATCCAGGTCCCTCTATTGGTTATTGATCGGAGAGATGTCTCGGTCATGTCTACACGATTCTCGAACCCGTAGGGTCCGCACGCTTAACGTTCGGTGACGCTAGAGTAGTATTGGGATATGTGCGTTGGTGACCGAATGTTGATCAAAGTTCTGGATGAGATCCCGGACGTCACGAGGAGCTCCAGAATGGTCTGGAGGTCAATATTTATATATAGGAAGTCCTGTTTTGGTCGCCGAAAAAGTTTCAGGCATTATCGGTATTGTACCGGGAGTGCCGAAAGGGGTCCGAGGGTCCACCGGGGGGTCCACCTGCCCCGGAGGCCCACATGGGCTGAAGGGGATGCGTCTTGGCCTATATGGGCCTGGGGTACCAGCCCTAAGAGGCCCATGCGCCAAGGAGAGGTGGAGGAGGAAGAGTTTGATGTCTACTACGCAACTTTATTCTTGTAGACTTTGTTGGGCCTCCAAGCGCAGAGTTTTGTAGGACAGTAGCAATTTTCCCTCAAGTGGATGACCTAAGGTTTATCAATCCGTGGGAGGTGTAGGATGAAGATGGTCTCTCTCAAACAACCCTGCAATCAAATACAAGAAATCTCTTCTGTCCCCAACACACCCAATACAATGGCAAATTGTATAGGTGCACTAGTTCGGCGAAGAGATGGTGATACAAGTGCAATATGGATGGTAGATATAGGTTTTTGTAATCTAAAAATATAAAAACATCAAGGTAGCAAGTAACAAAAGTGAGCACAAACGGTATTGCAATGTTTGAAAACAAGGCCTAGGGTCCGTACTTTCGCTAGTGCAATCTCTTAACAATGCTAATATAATTGGATCACATAACCATCCCTCAACGTGCAACGAAGAGTCACTCCAAAGTTCTTATCTAGCGGAGAACATAACAAGAAATTGTTTGTAGGGTATGAAACCACCTTAAAGTTATTATTTCCGATCGATCTATTCAAGAGTTCGTACTAAGATAACATCAAGTTATCCTTTCCGTTCGATCTATCTAAGAGTTCGTACTAGAATAACACCATATGATACACATCAACCAACTCTAATGTCACCTAGATACTCCAATGTCACCACAAGTATCCATGAGTTAATTATACGATACACATAAACAATTTCAGATTCATAATACTCAATCAACACAAAGAACCTCAAAGAGTGCCCCAAGATTTCTATCGGAGAAAGTAGGACAAGAACGCGTATCAACCCCTATGCATAGATTACCCCAATGTCAACACGGGAATCCGCAAGTTGAGTACCAAAACATATATCAAGTGAATCAATAGAACACCCCATTGTCACCACGGGTATCCGCATGCAAGACATATATCAAGTGTTCTCAAATCCATAAAAGTATTCAATCCGATAACGAAATCTCAATGGGAAAAGTCAATTCATCACAACTAGATAGAGAGGGAAACACATCATATGATCCGACTATATTAACAAAGCCTGTGATACATCAAGATCGTGACATCTCAAGAACACGAGAGAGAGATTGAACACATAGCTACTGTTACATACCCTCAGCCCCGAGGGTGGACTACTCCCTCCTCATCATGGCCTCCGCCGGGATGATGAAGATGGCCACCGGAGATGGATTCCCCTCTCCAGCAGGGTACTGGAACGTCTCCAGATTGGTTTTTCGTCGATACAGAGAGTTGCAGTGGCGGAGCGGAGAGTGTAGGGTTATTTTTGGGGGTTTCCGAATATTTGGGGATTTATAGGCATCAGAGGCGGTGGAGAGGGGCCCCGAGGAGGGCACAACCCATCAGGGCGCGCCGGGGCCCCCCTGGTGCGCCCTGGTGGGTTGTGGTCTCCACGGCCCACCTCTCCGGCACTTCTTTGGCCCACCGTGTGTCTTCTGGTCCAAAAAAAATCTCCAAAAAGTTTCGTCGCGATTGGACTCCGGTTGGTATTGATTTTCTGCGAAGTAAAAAACAAGCAAAAACAACAACTGGCACTTTGGCACTATGTCAATAGGTTAGTCCCAAAAAATGATATAAAGTTGCATAAAATGATTGTAAAACAACCAAGAATGATAATATAACAGCATGGAACAAGCAAAAATTATAGATACGTTGGAGACGTATCAGCATCCCCAAGCTTAATTCCTACTCGTCCTCGAGTAGGTAAATGATAAAAACAGAATTTTTGATGTGGAATGCTGCCTAACATGTTCATCTCATATTTTTTTTGTATAGCATGGACATTTGTACTTGTAATGATTCAAATCAATAGTCTAGTTTTAACATAATGACTTCAATACTCAAGCATGTCAAAAAGCAACCATGTCTTTCAAAATATTAACACTAAAGAAAGTTATCCCTAGCCCATCATGCTCAATCATTGATCCATTCATGAAACACACCCATATATTAGCTATGCCCAATGCTCAAGTATGATCATAGTGCCCCCTAGGTGGTGCTTTATAAGAAAAGATGGAGACTCAAAGTAAAAATAAAAATTGCATAAAGTAAATAGATAGGCCCTTTGCAGAGGGAAGTAGGGATTTGTAGAGGTGCCAGAGCTCAAGGTTTAAATTGAGAGAGAGAAAATATTTTGGGTGACATGCTTTTCCTGTCAACGAAAACGACAAAGTAGCTCACAATACTTTCCATGCTAGATATATCATAGGCGGTTCCCAAACAGAAAATAAAGTTTATTCCTTTTTCCACCAAACTTTCACTTTCCATGGCGGGCCGTATCCACGGTCGCCTTCCATACCAACACTTTCCAAGGAATTTATTATTTGACAACATAAAGTAAATATTTTTTCTTTTTCATTTCGGGAATGGGCATCCCTATTACCGCCACACTCTCGTGCAATGACAAGTGAATAAACACTCATCTTGAGAATAACACATCTAGCATGGAAAAATATTGAACACTCCCCACCGTTTCATGAGCGGTACGAGCACACAAAAGAGAAAATTTATTTTGAAAATTTAGAGATGGCACATACAAATTTGCTTGGAACGGCATGGAAATACCGCATATAGGTAGGTATAGTGGACTCATAAGGCAAAACTTGGTTTGGGGATTTTGGATGCACAAGTAGTATTTCTACTTAGTACAAATGGAGGCTAGCAAATAGATTGAGAAGCAACCAAACCAAGAAACGAAAATTCACATAAGCGAGCATTGAGCATAACTAACACCGAATAATGCACCATAAGTAGGATGTAATTTCATTGCATAACTATTGACTTCCGTACTTGCACAGAGGATCACAAACCTTAACACCAATATTCCTACTAAAGCATAATTACTCACTAACATGACTCACATATTACTATCACCATGTCTCAAAACTATTACAAGGAATCAAGTTTAATTTGTCCAATGATCTTCATGAAAGTTTTTATTATATCCTCCTTGGATATCTATCACTTTGGGACTAGTTTCATGTATTGCCATTGCTTTTTGACAAGCTCAACCAAATTTAAGTGAAGCACAAGAGTAAATGACAAGCTACTCTCAAAAGATATAAGTGAAGATCAATGAGTAGTCAAACATTTAAGTAGCTATGTGAGGACTCTATCTCTCTCAATAAATATTTTTAGATTTGAGTATTTTATTCAAACAGCAAACTAAATAAAAATTCATTCCAAGAATAGCACATATCATGTGGACAAATAAAAATTTAGGCTCAACATAGGCTAACAGATAATTGTTGATGAAGAGAGGTGGGATGTGTAGCATCCCCAAGCTTAGATGCTTGAGACTTCTTGAAATATTTACTTGGGATGCCTTGTGCATCCCCAAGCTTGAGCTTTTGTATCTCGTTCAATCCTCTCATATCCCGGTTTCACCTAAGTCCCAAGAACTTCATTCACACAAAACTCAAAAAGAACTCGTGAGATAGGTTAGTACACATAAGAACAAATCAAAACTTCATGTACTGCCAAGACAAGTTGAGCAATAATTTTCAAACATCATCTACTGTTTACTATCATTTCCACAATTTATATCTACCAATATAGGCTATGGAAACTATAGGATAAGTAGATAACAAAACTATGACAGCAATCTGTCCAAACAGAACCGTCTGTAGCAATCTATTAAACCAGTGTACTTCTGTAACTCAAACAATTATGAAAATTTAGGACATACTAAATAATTTATATGACAACACTGTGTAAAAATTTCAGAAACTTTCCACGTCCAGTAAAATATGAAAATTCAAACACTACAACAAAAGTTTCTGTTTTTACACAGCACACATCAAAACATGCAATGCAAGCATCCTAAGGCAATTCTTGGAACTTTTTATTGAAAAACAAGATTATAAGTAACACCTAACAGAGAACAACAAAATATATTGATGATCCAAGCAAAGCACATATTATGTGACGAATAAAAATATAGCTCTAAGTAAGATATACCGATAATGTTGAAGACGAAAGAGGGGATGCCTTCCGGGGCATCCCCAAGCTTAGGCGCTTGAGTCTTCCTTGGATATTACCTTGGGGGTGCCTTGGGCATCCCCAAGCTTAGGTTCTTGTCACTCCTTATTCTCCTCATATCGGTGTCTCACCCAAAACTTGAAAACTCCAATCACACAAAACTTAACGGAAGTTCATGAGAAGGGTTAGTGTAATAAAGATAAATCATTCACTTAGGTACTGTCAAGACAAGATTCATAATTGTTCACACATGATACCTACTGTATTATACCATTCCCATAATTTATATCACTGAATATAAGCTATGGGAACACTAAAACAAGCAAACTATGCATGCAAAACAGAATCTATCAAAAACAGAACAGTCTGTGAATATCTGTAGTATAGCCATACTTTACTGTCTCTAAAAATTCTGAACAATTAGGACAACCTGAAGAATTTGTATATGAAGACTTTGTAAAAATTTCAGATCATTATCACACTCCAGTAAAAAATTAAAATTCCTGTACTGGAGTCAAAAGTTTCTGTTTTGGTTCAGCATCAATTCTACTCATCTTGTGAGTCATCCCAAAGGCTTTACTTGGCACTTTATTGAAGTAAAAGACACAAAACATGATTAGTACAGTAGATTAATCATGTGAACACACAAAAATTGAAAGTAAAAGTGTTGGGTTGTCTCCCAACAAGCGCTTTTCTTTCAGGCCTTTTAGCTAGGCATGATGATTTCAATGATGCTCACATAGGGATAGTATTTGAAACATGCAAGGTAGCATCATGAAACACATGACAAGCACATTTAAGTCTAACCCACTTCCTATACATGGGGATTTTTTGAGCAAACAGTTTATGGGAGCAAGAATCAACTAGCATAGGAAGGCAAAACAAGCATAACTTCAAAACTTTGAACACATAGAGAGGAAACTTGATATTATTGCAATTCCTACAAGCATATGTTCCTCCCTCATAATAATTTTCAGTAGCATCATGAAGGAACTTCACAATATAACTATCACATAAAACATTCTTTTCATGATCTACAAGCATAGAAATTTTATTACTCTCCTCATAAGCAAATTTCTTCTTATTCATAAAAGTGGGAGCATCAAATGAAACTCGAATACTATAAATTGTTTCCACATTAAAAGAGTAATGTTCAGTAAAAGGATATTCAAAATTATGACAATAGTTATCACTACTTTTTATAATATAAGTATCATCACAATAATCATCATAAGTAGCAACTTTGTTCTCATCATAGTCAAGTGAAACCTCTTCCGAAATAGTGGAATCATTACTAAATAAAGTCATGACCTCTCCAAATCCACATTTATCATTATAATAAAATTCAACACCCTCCAAAATAGTGGGATAATAGTTATCTAAAGTTGACACTCTTCCAAACCCACTTTCATAAATATCACAATCATCATAAATAGGAGGCATGCAATCATCATAACAAATTTGATCATTCAAAGTAGGGGAACTAAAAAGATCATCTTCATTAAGCATAGCATCCCCAAGCTTGGGACAAACATTAATTGCAGCAAATAAATTCTCAAACATGTCATTCTTATCAAGCATAGCATCCCCAAGCTTGTGGCTTGGCATATCATAAGCATAATCACTCTCATCATTAATAGTATGAATAGCACCAATAGTATAACAATTATTATCAATTTACCAAGTTGGTGCCAAAAAGATTTTCAAGATTATAAGAAGTATCATTTTATTCCCAATCATAGCCATCACAACAAGCAATAGGCATAACAAAATCATCATCAAGCGTATCATCTTCCACAATTATTTTTGATTCATCCTTGTGAGGCACAAGAATAATAGGAGCAACATAATTTGGAAGAGATACCTTTTTACCTCTACTCTTTCTTCTTTTCTTCTTCTTCACCACATCATGTGTGGGTTTAATTATTTTTTTCGAGCTTCTTATTGATGAGATTGGTTGAATAGGGAGCTCCTCCTCATCACCTATTACATCATGAGAGACAATATGAGGGAAAGTGGAATTCTTTACCCTTTCATTAGTATTCCTTTTATATTCTATTGGTTTTCCCATCTTGCTATAGTTGGCAATATAAGCATTCTCATTGCAATTTACCATGCAAAACATATAGATATTTTTTAGATTAGTTTCAATGTCGTCCATGAGAATGAATACTTCAAACCAACTATTTTTATGTGTCAATTATTCACTCCCCAAAAATAGAGAAAGCTCATCATAAAGTTCAAGGGTGACCAAGTCATTACAATATTTGGCCATGATTTGATCATGAAAAAGTTTGCATTGGAAATTAAGATGACCAACTTTATTGCAAAGTTCACAAGTAATAGGACAAAGAGAACACAATTTTGTAGCAAATTCATCTATCACTTTGAGCAAAAAATTGGTCCTATCATGTTTATGCTTCTTACAAAATCTATCATCCCTATAAGGCACGTCTTCACAAACTTTATGCACTCCACAAAAATTGACATGCTTATAAGAAACATTTTTATCATGACTAGTGCAATCATCATTAGTATTTTGGATATTCATAGAATTCATACTAACAACATTGCAATCATGCTCATCATTCAAGGAATTCTCATTGCGTATTTTCATAATTTCTTCCTCTACCAATTGAGCACAATTTTTGGAATCCTTATTTTCACGAAAGACATTATAAATACGAAACAAATGATGCAACCTAAACTCCATTTTTTGTAGTTTTCTTTTATAAAACCAAACTAGTGATAAAACAAGAAACTAAAAGATTTAATTGCAAGATCTAAAGATATACCTTTAAGCACTCACCTCCCCGGCAACGGCGCCAGAAAAGAGCTTGATGTTTACTACACAACTTTATTCTTGTAGACTTTGTTGGGCCTCCAAGCGCAGAGTTTTGTAGGACAGTACCAATTTTCCCTCAAGTGGATGACCTGAGGTTTATCAATCCGTGGGAGGTGTAGGATGAAGATGGTCTCTCTCAAACAACCCTGCAATCAAATACAAGAAATCTCTTGTGTCCCCAAAACACCCAATACAATGGCAAATTGTATAGGTGCACTAGTTCGGCGAAGAGATGGTGATACAAGTGCAATATGGATGGTAGATATAGATTTTTGTAATCTGAAAATATAAAAACAGCAAGGTAGCAAGTAACAAAAGTGAGCACAAACGGTATCGCAATGCTTGAAAACAAGGCCTAGGGTTCGTACTTTCGCTAGTGCAATCTCTCAACAATGCTAATATAATTGGATCACATAACCATCCCTCAACGTGCAACGAAGAGTCACTCCAAAGTTCTTATCTAGCGGAGAACATAAGAAGAAATTGTTTGTAGGGTACGAAACCACCTTAAAGTTATTCTTTCCGATCGATCTATTCAAGAGTTCGTACTAAGATAACATCAAGTTATCCTTTCCGTTTGATCTATCTAAGAGTTCGTACTAGAATAACACCATATGATACGCATCAAGCAACTCTAATGTCAGCTAGATACTCAAATGTCACCACAAGTATCCATGAGTTAATTATATGATACGCATCAAACAATTTCAGATTCATAATACTCAATCCACACAAAGAACCTCAAAGAGTGCCCCAAGATTTCTATCGGAGAAAGTAGGACAAGAACGCGTATCAACCCCTATGCATAGATTACCCCAATGTCACCGCGGGAATCCGCAAGTTGAGTACCAAAACATATATCAAGTGAATCAATAGAACACCCCATTGTCACCACGGGTATCCGCATGCAAGACATACATCAAGTGTTCTCAAATCCATAAAAGTATTCAATCCGATAACGAAATCTCAAAGGGAAAACTCAATTCATCACAACTAGATAGAGAGGGAAACACATCATATGATCCGACTATATTAACAAAGCCCATGATACATCAAGATCGTGACATCTCAAGAACACGAGAGAGAGATTGAACACATAGCTACTGGTACATACCCTCAGCCCCGAGGGTGGACTACTACCTCCTCATCATGGCCTCCGCCGGGATGATGAAGATGGCCACCGGAGATGGATTCCCCTCTCCGGCAGGGTACTGGAATGTCTCCAGATTGGTTTTTCGTCGATACAGAGAGTTGCGGCGGCGGAGCGGAGAGTCTAGGGTTATTTTTGGGGGTTTCCAAATATTTGGGAATTTATAGGCATCAAAGGCGTTGGAGAGGGGCCTCGAGGAGGGCACAACCCATTAGGGCGCGCCGGGGCCCCCTGGCGTGCCCTGGTGGGTTGTGGTCTCCACGGCCCACCTCTCCGGCACTTGTTTGGCCCACTGGGTGTCTTCTGGTCCAGAAAAAATCTCCAAAAAGTTTCGTCGCGATTGGACTCCGTTTGGAATTGATTTTCTGCGAAGTAAAAAACAAGAAAAACAACAACTGGCACTTTGGCACTATGTCAATAGGTTAGTCCCAAAAAAATGATATAAAGTTGCTATAAAATGATTGTAAAACATCCAAGAATGATTATATAACAGCATGGAACAAGCAAAAATTATAGATACGTTGGAGACGTATCAGAGTCCTAAAGGGGAAGGCACCCTCCTAGGTGCCTTCGGGAGGGAGGAAACCTCCCTAGGCACACGCCCCCTCCTTGGAGGAGGGGCTAGGGCTGCGACCCAACCCTCCCCCTTGACTCCTATATATAGTGGGGGAGAGGGAGAGGCTGAACACACCAATTCCCACGCCCCGGTGGCAGCCCTCCCTCTCCCGTTACTCCGTTTTCTCCTCAGATCGCATCTACGTTTGTTGAACGCGGAGTTGCCGTCCGTTCGGCGCTAGATCGGGACGGATCGTGATTGTATAGCGAAGATGTATGACTACATCAACCGCGTTTCTTAACGCTTCCCGCTTAGCAATCTACAAGGGTATGTAGAGGCATTCCCCTCTTGTAGCTATACATCTCCATAGATAGACCTTGGGTGTTCGTAGGAAAAAAATCTGTTTCCCATGCAACATTCCCCAACAGTGGCATCATGAGCTAGGTCTATGCGTAGATGATATGCACGAGTAGAACACAAAAGAGTTTGTGGGTGTTGATGTTCAGATTGCTTATCTCCTTAGTCATATCTTGATTCGACGGTATTGTGGGATGAAGCAGCCCGGACCAACATTACTTGTCCTCGTACAAGAGACCGGTTCCACCGACTGACATGTAACCTAGTTGCATAAAGGTGGCTGGTGGGTGTCTGTCTCTCCCACTTTAGTTGAATCGGATTCGACAAAGGCGGTCCTTGTAGAAGGTTAAAAGGCAACTTTATTATCACCGTTGTGGCTTCGCGTAGGTAAGAACGGTTCTTGCTAGTTACCCATAGCAGCCACGTAAAACATGCAATAACAAATTAGAGGACGTCTAACTTGTTTTTGTAGGGTATGTTGTGATGTGATATGGCCAAGATGTGATTCGATATATGTGATGTATGAGATGATCATGTTTTGTATAGTTATCATGACTTGCATGTCGATGAGTACGGCAACCGGCAAGAGCCATAGGGTTGTCTTTAATTCATTTATGTCATTTGCTTTACTTTATTGCTATGAGTTAGCAATTGTTTTAGAAGCAATAGTTGGCGCGACAACCACATGATGACACGATGATGGAGATCATGGTGTCATGCCGGTGACGATGGAGATCATGCCGGCGCCTTGGATATGGAGATCAAAAGCACAAGACGATGATGGCCATATCAAGTCACTTATATGATTTGCATGTGATGTTTATCCTTTCATGCATCTTATTTTTCTTAGGGCGACGATAGCATTATAAGATGATCCCTCACTAAAAAATTTCAAGATAAAATTTGTGTTCTCCCCGAGTATGCACCGTTGCGAAGGATCATCGTTTCGAAGCACCTCGTGATGATCGGGTGTGATAGACTCTACGTTCGCATACAACAGGTGTAAGCCAGATTTACACACACGGAATACTTGGGTTAACCTTGACGAGCCTAGCATGTACAGACATGGCCTCGGAACACAGGAGACCGAAAGGTCGAACATGAGTCATATAGTATATATGTTCAACATGGAGATGTTCACCATTGAAACCACCTCATCTCACGTGATGATCGGACTTGGGTTGGTGGATTTGGATCATGTCACACTTAGACAACCTGAGGGATGTTGATTTGAGTGGGAGTTCTTTAGTAATATGCTTAATTGAACTCATTATCATGAACATAGTCTAAAGTTGTCTTTGCAAAATTATGTTGTAGATCAATGGCCCGCGTAGTAGCTCCCCTGAATTTTAATGCGTTCCTAGAGAAAGCTAAGTTGAAAGATGATGGAAGTAACTATGCGGACTGGGTCCGTAATCTGAGGATTATCCTCATGGCTTCGCCAAAGGCTTATGTCCTCGGTGCACCGCTCGGTGACCCACCCCCTCCAGTGTCGTCTGCAGATGTTGTGAACGTCTGGCAGGCGCGTGCTGATGACTACTCAATAGTTTAGTGCGCCATGTTGTATGGCTTAGAATCGGGACTTCAAAAGAATTTTGAACGCCATGGAGCATATGAGATGTTCCAGGAGTTGTAGTTAGTATTTCAAGCAAATGCCCGGATCGAGAGGTATGATACCTCCGATAAATTCTTCGCCTGCAAGATGGAAGAGAATAGTTCTGTTAGTGAGCACATACTCAGAATGTCTGGGTACTACAACCGCTTGAATCGGCTTGGAGTTGGGCTTCCGCCCGAGACGGTCACTGACAGAGTTCTCCAGTCACTGCCACCTATTACAAAGGCTTCGCGATGAACTATAATATGCAAGGGATGAACAAGTCAATCTCCGAGCTGTTTGCGATGCTAAAAGTCGCGGAAGTAGAAATCAAAAAGGAGCATCATGTGTTGATGGTTAATAAAACCACTAGTTTCAAGAAAGGCAAGGGAAAGAAGGGAAACTTCAAGAAGGGTGGCAAGCAAGTTGCCGCTCCCGTGAAGAAACCCAAGGCTGGACCCAAGCGTGAGACTAAGTGCTTCTAATGCAAGGGGATTGTCCACTGGAAGCGGAATTGCCCCAAGTACCTAGCTGATAGGAAGGCTGGCAACGACAACAAAGGTATATTTGATATACATGTTATTGATGTGTACCTTACTAGCTCTCATAGTAGTGCTTGGGTATTTGATACCGGTTCGGTTGCTCATATTTTTAACTCGAAGTAGGAACTACGGAATAGACGGAGGCTGGCAAAGGACGAAGTGATGATGCACGTCGGAAATGGTTCCAAGGTTGATGTGATCGCCGTCGGCATGCTCGCTCTTCAATTACCATCGGGATTAGTTTTAAACCTAAATAATTGTTATTTGGTGCCTGCGTTGAGCATGAACATTATATCTGGTTCTTGTTTATTGCAAGACAATTATTCATTTAAATCATAAAATAATGGTTGTTATGTTTATATGAGTAATATCTTTTATGGCCATGCACCCAATATGAATGGTTTATTCTTGTTGAATCTCGATAGTAGTGATACACACATTCATAACATTGATGCCAAAAGATGCAAAGTTAATAATGATAGTACCACTTTCTTGTGGCACTGCCGCTTAGGTCATATTGGTGTAAAGCGCATGAAGAAACTCCATGCTGATGGACTTTTGGAATCACTTGATTTTGAATCTCTTGATACATGCGAACCATGCCTCATGGGCAAGATGACGAAAACCCCGTTTTCCGGTACAATGGAGCGGGAAAGTGACTTGTTGGAAATCATACATACTGATGTGTGTGGTCCAATTAGTGTTGAGGCGCACGGTGGATATCGTTATTTTCTTGGGCTTTCTATTCTTGTGCCCCTGGTTCCTTAGTTGTACTCATTCATCCCCACGCTCTTAACGGTTGCTCACTTTTCCCCATTCCCTTGTCCGAAACCCTCACAAATGGTCACAGGAGAAGGATGCCATCGGGTCAATGGTTTGACCGTTAACTGCTCACGAGCGGGGCCTTGGTTTCGTTGGACTGTTGGGCCGATGCGCGCCGCCACGGTACACAAGCCTGCTATGCATGCCACGTGATCCAGCCTGCATATGCCGATGCGCGCCGCCATGATGCGCCACTTTACAGGCGTCCATCCATTTTTACAGGCGCCCGCCACGTCGGGCTGACAGCGTGGCCCCACGCGGACTCGCCGGGAAACCCGACGGTCCGACGGGCGCCTCGACCGTCGGCGCGGTATGAACGCCGCATGGCGCCGCGTCCCCCAGCCCTAGCACATTCTCCTTCTCCCTCCACCCCACCACCGCCTGAGCCCATCCACCTCCTCTCACACTTCCCTGGCCGTCAGGATGGTCCGGTGCCTCATCACCACCTACGCGCAGCTCACTCCGGAGCGGCGCCTGCAAATCAAGGCGGAGATATAGGCTCACCGCGCTGCCCGCATCGCCGCGGGTCTCCCTCCGGATTCGCTGGAGACGGAGGAGGAGGAGGAGGAGGAGCAGGAGGAGGAGCAGGAGGAGGAGCAGCCGGCAACCTTGGAGGAGGAGCAGCAGCAGGAGGAGTTCGCCGGCGCCCAGTCGAAGGATATGGCGGAGCAGCAGGCCATCTTGGATTCCATCCGGGATGAGGCCGAGGTGGAGGCCAACCGCCGGCTCATCCGCCAGAGGCAGGGGAAGGCCGACGCCTCTTCGACGAGCTGGAGGTGGAGATAGAGGTGGAGGAGGCGGCAGTGGGGCAGCCGCAGGCGCCGGAGGGGGCGCGGCTGCGACAGGCAGCCATTTATCCGCCGGAGGGCATGGAGATCGTCGACATCTCCGACAGAGAGTAGATAGGTTCTTTGTAGTACGTAGGTTTATGCTTTTCTATGGATTCACCCTTTCTAATATGAGATGTATGGTTGTGGAATGATGCTTTTGAATCTAATATAAGCCATTTTTTACTTGTTGGAGCCCATTTTTTACTTGTTGGTGGCCATATTGCATGAAACAAAACGATGCAATCAAATCAATAAAGAAAAACAAAAAATGGTGCAATCAAATCAATAAAGAAAAAAAACGGTGCAATCAAATCAATAAAGAAAAAAACAGAACCAGCGCGTGCACTGTTGTATAGGCCTCTTTTATCTTTGTGGCCATCGACGGTCAACGGTTTGCGAAGGCCCAACCAAGACTTGGTTTTGTTTTGGGCAGACGAGTGGGCGAGCAAAACCAATCTCTCGCGGATCGCCCAACGATCCAACGATGCGGAGCCGTCCATGTGATCCAACGGCACGGAGCCTGCACGCAGCCTGCCCTCGGAATTCCTTCTAGAAGCCCATATCTGAGGGTTGTCGCTTGGTGCTAGGGTATGATCGAACGGCTGCAGTTCGTAGCTAGGGTTTGAAGAGGTGTTGCGGGGTTTTGAGCCGGTCAGCGGGGTTATCTTAGGTTTGACCAACTTTCAAATGACCTTAACTAATTAAAAAAAATAAAAAAAATAGTAAATCTTCGCTGTTCGTCGTTTTATAATACATAGTTACCATAAAAAAATATAACCTTGGTTTAGGGTCATTTTTATGAAAAATCTTTTTTTGAGGTGAGCTACCATTTCCAAGTTCAAATGAGTAGAACAAATTCAAAAAAAAAACAAAAAATGGAAGACTTGCGCACAATGCAGTTGTAAGTGACATGGTTATGACAAAAAATAATAATCTTGGTTTATGAACATTTTCATGAAAACTCCTTCACACAAATGAGCCATCACGTACGAGATTGTATAGAGTTCGAGAAGAGAGTGATAGTGGGTTTAAGTTTACGATTTTTTTTTAAAAAAAAGAAAATCACCAAAGCTTCATTTTAGTGTGAATAAGAAGGATTTGAATTTATTTTTTCATTCTTGGAATTTTAAACTTTTTTATAATGATTTATATTAGAAATGGTATGTTTGCCCTAACTTCGGAGCTCATCACCATGCCATATTTCTCACGAGTACATAGATACATCTGATTGATCATCTAAAATGTGTAATAATTCAAAGGGTTAGTTCAAATTCAAATTAGGATCAACAGAAAACGTAGGCTAACATGATCATTTGCAATAAAGGGTTAGTTCATATGATATGTTTTATTCTTGGAGTGTATTTTTGTTTTATTTTCTCAAATGGTAAAGGGTTAGCCCAAATTCACATTATATTTTTGTTCACATGATATTTTTTGTTCAAATGATAAAGGGTTAGCCCAAATTCAAATTCTGCCTAAATTAAATATCACATCACATCACGTTCACGTTCACACATCATATCACCATGCACTAACTTTAATTATATATTAATGCCGGCCACAGAGGCCGGCGATACTTCACAAGTCTACCAGCCATTTACTAAAAACATTAAAAATAAAAAAAATAAAACTAAAATGAAAACGAGGAGGCACGCTGCCCTAGGCGTCCTCCTCCTCGTCGTCGTCAGGGCCGGTGAGGTCGATGAGGGTCGGCGCCGGGCCAGCCCAGGGGAACGTGGTCTCCCAGGCGGTGGCGACGTCGTCTGCCGGTGGCTGCACCGCCGCTGCCTGGGCTTCGGCATGGCGCTCCTCCTTCTCTGCCTCGGCGTCCTTCTCCAGCTCCTTGAGCCGCTGACCCTCGCGACGCTCCACCCGCTGGTGCTGCTGTTGCCAGTGCTCCAGGTAGATCTGCTCCTGCTCCGGCATCGCCATCATCCAGATGGGTGGTGCGCTCACCCACTCGTGCACTACCCCCTCCCAGATGTACTCCTCCAGTTTGAGGGCGGTCGGCGCCGGCTGGAGCCTGGCAGGGGACGGCGGGGCCAGCGGCGGCACGACGCAGTCGCCGGCAGCGGAGAGCGCAATGGCCTCCGCCATCCATGCCTGGTAAGCCGCTGCCTCCTCCTCCTCCTCCTTGCACCACTCTTACTCCTCGCTTTCATGAAGGGCATCTGCCAACGCCTCCTAGTCCTCAACGCGCACGATGAGGGGAGGCGGGGTGCCATCCGGCACGTCGCGGATGCCACGCCGGCGTTGCTCCTCGTGCTCAAACGCAAACCAGACCTCCCAATCGGGAGAGTCTGTAGCGTAGGCCGGGTTGAGCCGCTTGTCGGTGTCAAATCCGGCATATCTCGTAGTAGGGGTCCTAAGCTAGGCGTCTTGGAGCGATGGTAACACGGACACAGGATTTTACCCAGGTTCGGGTTCTCTCGAAGAGATAATACCCTACGTCCTGCTTTTGATTATATTCATATGGGGTGTTGTACAGAGTAAATGTATCTACCACGAGATTGTTCTAATGAATATATGATGATCTAATGACTAGCCTGGCCTCGGTTTATATATGCACCAGAGGCCTATGGTTTAGAAGAGTCCTCGTCTTGTGCACCAAGTCTTCGGGAGTCTTCCTTGTATGCGTCATGGGCTGCCCGAAGTGGCCCATGAGTGTACCGCCATGGGGGTCCTCGGCCTGATTAATCTAGTCGGGAGACGACGTAGTGAGTACCCCCTAGTCCAAGACACCGTCACTGCTGCTCGGGCGTGAGCTGCTGCCGTCGGCGCCTCACCTCCTCCGCATGCGCTTGCGCCGACCGTGGTACCGCCGGCACTGGGATCCTCTCCGGATCCAAGTGCCAGTAGTGTGGCAGGATCACGTCGGGGTAGGGGAGAGGGATGTGGTGCTCCCAGTGCCACCTCGCCTGGTGCACTAGCACGCTAATCCACTATCGAGGCGGATGGGAAGACGACGGTGGGGGCAGCGCGCGCCAAGGGACGGCGGGGGGCATGCCCTTCTTCTTACCGGAGCTCGAGCCGGCCCCTGAGAAGATGCCCATGGTGGCTACTGGCTAGGGTTTTGTTGCCGATGGGCTAGGGTTTGTAGATCTTGCCGAGGGTGGAGGGGCCAGGCGTGGCTCTGGAAGGATGGAAGCTAATGTGGACTGGCTGGTCCACGGGTTTCCATTTAAAGAAGGACGACGACCCAAACATGGGTGGCTGATGACCGGGGCCCGCAGGGTGTGCGCATTTACTTTTGACTGTGGGGGTAGTTGGAAGGTCGCCACACGTCCCCGAGGCGGACGAGGAGAAAGCGCGTGCACGTCCATTCGGCGTTCGTGTGGTCAGAAATGGGGCGGACTCACTCGTCAGGTCCAACGGGCGACACAGTCTAGCGCGGCCCCACTCGTCAGATTTAACGGTCAAACCATTGACCCGACGACATCCTCCGTTGTGACCATTCATGAGGGTTTCGGACAAGAGAGTGGGGAAAAGTGAGCAAATGTTAAGAGCGTGGGGATGAATGAGTACA
This sequence comes from Elymus sibiricus, assembly GCA_039707655.1. Classification (NCBI taxonomy): domain Eukaryota; kingdom Viridiplantae; phylum Streptophyta; class Magnoliopsida; order Poales; family Poaceae; genus Elymus; species Elymus sibiricus. The sequence continues at coordinate 373,071,668 of CM077669.1, forward strand.
ACTAAGGAACCAGGGGCACAGATGTAAAAAACCCTATTTTCTTAGCTTCACTGATGATTTGAGTAGATATGGGTATATTTTTACTTAATGAAACACAAGTCTGAAACTTTGAAAAGTTCAAGCAATTTCAGAGTGAAGTAGAGAATCATCGTAACAAGAAGATAAAATTTCTACGATCTGATCGTGGTGGAGAATATTTGAGTTATGAGTTTGGCATACATGTAAGACAGTGTGGAATTGTTTCATAACTTACGCCACCTAGAACACCACAACATAATGGTGTGTCCGAGCGTCGTAATCGTACTCTATTAGATATGGTGCGATCTATGATGTCTCTCACTGATCTGCCACTATCGTTTTGGGGTTATGCATTAGAGACAACCACATTCACTTTAAATAGGGCACCATCTAAGTCCGTTGGGATGACACCGTATGAATTATGGTTTGGCAAGAAACCTAAGTTGTCGTTTCTTAAAGTTTGAGACGACGTAGTGAGTACCCCCTAGTCCAGGACACCGTCAGTAGCACCCAGAACCGGTCTTCAAGTTGGGGACGCTCCTCGGTTCTTCCGAACTGTTCTTCGTGTTCGGTCGTCGTACTTGAAAACTGGTTCAACAAATCTTCCCATCTCCGATCTTGTGGATCGCCGTGGTGTATCCGAAGAGCTCATACGTCGGGTATCCGAGGAGCCCCTTTAAGTTTTTGGCCTTTATCAATGCCTTATTATTTTTTACGCCACACGTCGGGTTCGAAGTGTTTCCCGTGCGGCAGTGTCCTCTTGCATCCGAGCTCCAACGCCGGACTACATCCGAGGTATCTTTTGCAGCCGAGCACCAACGCCGGACCACTTCCGAGCTCCAACGCCGGAATGTATCCGAGCTCCAACGCCGGACTGTATCCGAGGTGTCATAGATTACCTCGGTCTTTGAAAAATTTGAAGGGGTTCAACCGAGCTTAATGCCGAAAATGCCCTCTATGGAGCCAGCCACTGGCATCCGAGCTTTATGCCGGACTCCTTCCGAGGTGGTGCACCACCTCGGCCATGGGCTGATTTTTGTAAATTTAATTCCGATTTGTGCAATGTATTCTTTGCCGAGATATATAGCCAGTAGCCCTCAAGGTGTGTGTCCGTTGAATGTCCGGCATGCACCTGAAGGAAAACATAAAACCGCTGATCCCAGTAGCCCCTGAGACTCAGGTCGATTAACAAAATCGGCCTGAGGATCAACTCCTAGCTCTGCAGCATACTTAGGAATAGAAACGCGGTGTAATATATTAGAGGAAATAGTGATCGGCAAGCGGGCCCTTGAGAGAGGGTCTTGAGAAGTTGCCATAATATATTAGCTTGATGCCGGATAGGTCCAGATGGTACCTATTGTTGTCCGAAGACACGTTTGCCCATAGCTCGGTCAAGCCGAACACTGAGCATTTTGAATTTTCTGCATTGAATAGGCAATGCAGTAGCCCCCGAGCCACTGGTCGGGTAGCAACACCAGATCAGGGGATCGATGTGCCCCTTTAATATTTGTAAATGATAAGCGCGAAGCCCAGTAGCCCTCGAGAGTTAATGTGGGCACGGGTGGCCGAATTAAGGATCGATATTTGGAGTAAATTGACTTTAATCACGATTTATGTGTAATGATTCTATGTATCCAAGTAGTTTACATCATTAATGCTCGGATCCGCATTGTACAAAACTTTGTTGACCGACCATCGGCTTCAACCTCCTCGGCCAGTAGCCGGGAAGTGTTTGTCCCACTTTATAAAGCCTTTATGAGGGCAAAGGTTTACGGCAAACAAGGCAATCCGGCCATATGGTTTTATAAACAAAGGTACGCGGAGAGATATGTTATATTACTTTTTAACGTAAGAAACATCTTCCCAAGAAAATAGTCCCGCTATCGGTTCCTTTCTTTGGGTTGTCATGCTGACCATGATCATGAAACCCCATCTCCGATCAATGTGGGAGCAAAATATTGAGGATTTAGTTGGGGGAAAGTTCCCGAACTCTGTGGTCCATAATGAACCGAAATTTTCACTTCCATCGTTGCCGACCAATTATATCCTTTAAGATGGCTAGCTTTCGGCTTCACCCAGTCTGAGGTACTAACCCGGATGACCCGGTAGTAACAATCACAGAGGTGCTCCCTTTACCGCCTAGCCGAACAATCGGGAACGTAGGGGTAAGCATAGGAGCCAGGCAACCCAGCTTGGCAAAAATCTTAAGTCAAATTGATGCATATTTATGGCTTTATTACGATAATTATGGAAGGCAAGTTCTCCATTGAGACTGTTTATAACCTGAAAGTGGCCCATCGTCGGCTCCCACCCCTTTGTAGATGCTACACAGGGTGTTTCCGTACTAACAATACAAACCTTAGCCGACGTCTCGATGCACGGAGGTGGTTGTGTTAGCGGAAACGAGGCAATCAGATATGCAAGCTTTATAACTTTCACTTAATCATAGGAGTTTAAAATTCGGGGCCAGTTACTAGCCCCCGAATAGTGTTCGGCATCAGCCGAGGTCAAACCAGTAACACTTCGGCCAATCTTATGAAAGGCCCATCGTTTAACACGGGTGACCTCTATCGATCTGTAGTTTGACACAGTCATCGGATCGCTGACCAGTTTACGCTCATTGTGACAGTCAGTTTTCGGCTTTCTCCACTGAGGCGCTTAACCATTCGAGCTGGAAGCACAATCGCAGTGGTTCTCCTTTTGCACACCTAGCCGAACAAAGCGGAACATAGGAGGCAAGCACAGGAGCCGGGCAACCCAACTATTGACCGAAGACACAATTTGAAACTAGTGCATATAAAGCAATATCCGAGAACGTTTTGCCGAGGACTCCTCGGAGTGCCTTGGCTTTTGGTGGGTTCGGCTCTAGTCGCAGCCCCCCGTTGATACTGCCGATGCTTTAAAAGTGTACTACGAGAGTTATGCTCGGAAAAAACAAAAATTTATGCAAAAAACTTTATGTTTAGATAAAAGAAAATTGTGCCAATCCGAAATTGGTCTAGAATTTAATTTTTGCTTCGGTCATGCTTTAACATGATACATCCGATCTCCGGACTCCAAACGGGTCAGCCTTTGGCCTCAACCTCCATATCCCGAAGGCGGAGTGTTTCTCCGAGGCCTGTTTAGCGAACTAAACTCGAGCGGCTTTAGAAAGAAACCAGGTTGTCCGGCTATGGACCACACAGTAGTGTCGGAAAAAGGAGTAGTAGAAAAAGGCTTTGCAACGACCAAGAAGAGAACACATTTATTATAAAACGGCTCATATAAATTTAAGAGCCCCCAAGTGACTTGGGTAAAAGAATTTTATGTATAATGATTGTATATACCGAAGTACTTATATCATATATGTGTTCGCCCGAACTTTAAACGCGTCTTAACCGACCGTCGGCTTCTCCCTCTTCGGCCAAGGGCCGAAAAGTGTTATCTACTACGCCATCCGAGGATATCGGAGGTGTTTCGGATAACCAGGCAATCAGGCCATTAGGCTATAACAGACAAAGCGCACCCAGGGAACTTATGCTATATTACTATTTAACGTAAGAAGCATCTTCAAAGAAAATAGTTCCGCCAACGGTTCATTTCTTTGGGTTCTCATGATTACCATGAGGGGTGTGCAATAGATTTATGTATGCTTGTCTTCCGTCGTGGCCAACCATAGTTGAAAACTGTAAGAGCGCTAGCTTTCGGCTTCACCCGTCTGAGGTACGAGTTCGGATGACCCGATCGTAACAATTGCAGAGGTGCTCCCTTTACTCCCTAGCCGAACAATCGGGAACGTAGGGGTAAGCACAGGAGCAAGGCAACCCGGCTTGCGGAACACTTAAGTCAACATGATGCATATATTGGCGTAAACACGAACAAGGAAGGGTGCGATACATTAATAATCATATGCAAGAGGAATGGCTTCATAAAGGAAGCCCCCAAGTAAACGGGGTATTTGAATTTGTTTGTAACAAACAAAGTTTTGACAAAGAAATTTTTTCGCAAACAACTTTTTGTCAAAAAAGTATAATGCTTGGTCGAACCGAACAAAATTTAAAACTGAAAGTTTTTGAGCAGGAAAGCGACTTAGCTGGTTAATGTGCTCGGTGCGGTTCGGGGTTGTGGCGTGACGAAGACGTAGTCCCCGGCATGGCAGAGGTCCCAGCCCCCAAGCCCGAGGTAATTGAGCGAAGAGCTCGGGTCGAGAAGTGGCAACGCAACACGGTTGCTGCGGCGAGGCGAAGACCTCGGTCCAGCCGAGGAGAGTAGTTCGGCAGCGTGACGGCGAAGCCCCCACGTCCGTCGGCCATGTCGGCGACACAATTTGGTTGATGGAGGCGGGACAACGATGTACACACGCCAAGGTGACTTCATGACACAGCCGAAGTCGATTACCTGTGCACACAATATAGTGCAAGCCAAGAGTAATAACAAATAAAGGTAATAATATATTAAAAAAAAGAAATTCTTCTACTTAGTTAATTTAAGTGAAGCAAATAAGTAAAGGAATATGGCCTGGGCGCCGAGATGCCTGAACGAAGAGTTCGGCTTGACGAAGTGGCGACGCTGCACGGTTGATGTGGCGAGGTGAAGTCCTTGGTCCAGTTAACATGGCGAAGCTGTGATCGGCAGACACCGAAGTCTCATGCAGGTCGGCTAGTGACGCCGAAGTCTCATGCCAGCCGAGGTGTTGAAGCAGGTCGGCAGGTGATGCCGAAGTCCCCGGCATAGGTTGATGAAGGGATGCCAAAGCCCCCAGTCTAGCCGAGGTGACGGAGCAGATTGGTAAGGTGACGCTTGAGCCCCATGCCAGCCGACATGTCAAAGCAGGTCGGCGTGGTGGACGTCACCTTGAAAAAGTAACGACGCAGCGATGCCGACGCAGGTCGGAATTTGTGACGAGGTCAATGCTGGCTTAATGAAGCAACGGAGCACCCGACCCGTACAACCCGCGGATGACGAGGTTCGCTTGATGATTATTCGGCCCTCGCGATGCCAAACACTTGGTCGGATGGCCGAGATGATGAGAAAATTTCCTTCAAAAAGGACGTCCGACAACCCGTTCATGAAAAAGATGAACTCGGGTCGGATTCGTTTTCGCGCAGAAAATAGATCCAAAATTTGTTGTACTAATCAGATGTTTCCCGGAGTTTGGACGGTCGGATTGAGCTGAAATTGTGAGGGGTGATCGCTATGGGAATTCCACAGCCGATGAACGGTGGGATCTTCCAAACGATGTCCGAGCTGGAAGCTGGACACCTCGCCCTAAACTCATCCCGATTCCCGTCCAGATTTGACAGGGCTCCAGTATTTCGTAGATCGACGAAGATTCCTCCACCGGAACGCGACGAAATTTTGCAGGGTTGTTCTAGACTCAATTCCGCACAATTCCATCGAAGCAATCGTCAAAGCGACACTCGAGGAGGCGGGGACGACGAACACGAATTCGCTGTCCAAAAAAACTGCATGATCGCGCGGGGGCAATGTTGACGTTGAGCCCCCGAGCACCATGGAGGATTCTTCCATGATCTTGGTTGAGATTGGAGTTGATGTTGATGAAGACACCCGTCCGATCTAGATGATCTGACGTGGCGCGCAGTCCTCGGCCTAGCCGAGGTGACCAGTCAAGCCGGCGACGAAGATGTCGATGTTGACGATGTAGCTCGGTTCCGACGCGTAGATCGCGATGGAGCCGATCTGAATTCCCATCGCACCACGGCGACTACCCAGCATGCTCTCAGTGAAAGCACCAATGTCGGTGTCAAATCTGGCATATCTCGTAGTAGGGGTCCTAAGCTAGGCGTCTTGGAGCGATGGTAACACGGACACAGGATTTTACCCAGGTTCGGGTTCTCTCGAAGAGATAATACCCTACGTCCTGCTTTTGATTGTATTCATATGGGGTGTTGTACAGAGTAAATGTATCTACCACGAGATTGTTCTAATGAATATATGATGATCTAATGACTAGCCTGGCCTTGGTTTATATATGCACCGGAGGCCTAGGGTTTAGAAGAGTCCTCGTCTTGTGCACCAAGTCTTCGGGAGTCTTCCTTGTATGCGTCATGGGCTGCCCGAAGTGGCCCATGAGTGTACCGCCATGGGGGTCCTCGGCCTGATTAATCTAGTCGGGAGACGACGTAGTGAGTACCCCCTAGTCCAGGACACCGTCACCGCTGCTCGGGCGTGAGCTGCTGCCGTCGGCGCCTCACCTCCTCCGCATGCGCTTGCGCCGACCGTGGTACCGCCGGCACTGGGATCCTCTCCGGATCCAAGTGCCAGTAGTGTGGCAGGATCACGTCGGGGTAGGGGAGAGGGATGTGGTGCTCCCAGTGCCACCACGCCTGGTGCACTGGCATGCTAATCCACTACCGAGGCGGACGGGAAGACGACGGTGGGGGTAGCGCGCGCCAAGGGACGGCGGGGGGCATGCCCTTCTTCTTACCGGAGCTCGAGCCGGCCCCTGAGAAGATGCCCATGGTGGCTACTGGCTAGGGTTTTGTTGCCGATGGGCTAGGGTTTGTAGATCCTGCCGAGGGTGGAGGGGGCAGGCGTGGCTCTGGAAGGATGGAAGCTACTGTGGACTAGCTGGTCCACGGGTTTCCATTTAAAGAAGGACGACGACCCAAACATGGGTGGCTGATGACCGGGGCCCGCAGGGTGTGCGCATTTACTTTTGGCTGTGGGGGTAGTTGGAAGGTCGCCACACGTCCCCGAGGCGGACGAGGAGAAAGCGCGTGCACGTCCATTCGGCGTTCGTGTGGTCGGAAATGGGGCGGACTCACTCGTCAGGTCCAACGGGCGACACAGTCTAGCGCGGCCCCACTCGTCAGATTTAACGGTCAAACCATTGACCCGACGACATCCTCCGTTGTGACCATTCATGAGGGTTTCAGACAAGAGAGTGGGGAAAAGTGAGCAAATGTTAAGAGCGTGGGGATGAATGAGTACAACTAAGGAACCAGGGGCACAGATGTAAAAAACCCTATTTTCTTAGCTTCACTGATGATTTGAGTAGATATGGGTATATTTTTACTTAATGAAACACAAGTCTGAAACTTTGAAAAGTTCAAGCAATTTTAGAGTGAAGTAGAGAATCATCGTAACAAGAAGATAAAATTTCTACGATCTGATCGTGGTGGAGAATATCTGAGTTATGAGTTTGGCATACATGTAAGACAGTGTGGAATTGTTTCATAACTTACGCCACCTAGAACACCACAACATAATGGTGTGTCCGAGCGTCGTAATCGTACTCTATTAGATATGGTGCGATCTATGATGTCTCTCACTGATCTGCCACTATCGTTTTGGGGTTATGCATTAGAGACAACCACATTCACTTTAAATAGGGCACCATCTAAGTCCGTTGAGATGACACCGTATGAATTATGGTTTGGCAAGAAACCTAAGTTGTCGTTTCTTAAAGTTTGGGGCTGCCACGCTTATGTGAAAAGGCTTCAGTCTGATAAGCTCGAACCCAAAGCAGAAAAGTGTGTCTTCATAGGATACCCTAAGGAAACAGTTGGGTAGACCTTCTATCTCAGATCCGAAGGCAAAGTCTTTGTTGCCAAGAATGGATCCTTTCTGGAGAAGGAATTTCTCTAGAAAGAATTGAGTGGGAGGAAGGTGGAACTTGATGAGGTTGTTGAACCGTCACTTCAGTTGGAGAGTAGCACGATGCAGAAAGATGTTTCTGCGGCGCCTATGCCAAATGAAGAGGAAGCTAATGATTATGATCATGAAACTTCAAATCAAGCTACTACTGAGCCTCGTAGGTCGACAAGGACTCGTACCGCCCCTGAGTGGTACGTCAATCCTATCTTGGAGGTCATGTTGTTAGACAACGGTGAACCTACGAGCTATGAAGAAGCAATGGTGGGCCCGGATTCCAACAAATGGCTAGAGGCCATGAAATTCGAGATAGGATCCATGTATGAGAACAAAGTGTGGACTTTGGAGGACTTACCATATGATCGTAAGGCCATATAGAATAAATGGATCTTTAAGAAAAAGACAGATGCAGACAGTAATGTCACCGTCTATAAAGCTCGACTTGTTGCAAAAGGGTTTTCACAAGTTCAAGGAGTTGACTAAGATGAGACTTTCTCTCCCGTAGTGATGCTTAAGTCCATCAGGATTATGTTAGCAATAGCTGCATTTTTCGATTACGAGATCTGGCAGATGGATGTCAAAACAACGTTCCTTAATGGTTTCCTTAAGGAAGAGTTTTATATGATGCAACCGGAAGGTTTTGTCAATCCTAAAAATGCTGACAAAGTATGCAAGCTCCAGCGATCCATTTATGGACTGGTGCAAGCATCTCGGAGTTGGAATCTTCGTTTTGATGAGGTGATCAAAGCGTTTGGGTTCATACAAGTTTTTGGAGAAGCTTGTATTTACAAGAAAGTGACTGGGAGCTCTATAGCGTTTCTAATATTATATGTGGATGACATATTGCTGATTGGAAACAATATAGAACTTTTGGAAAGCGTGAATATATATTTGAACAAGAGTTTTTCAATGAAAGACCTCGGAGAAGCCGCTTACATGTTAGGCATCAAGATCTGTAGAGATAGATCAAGACGCTTGATAGGACTTTCACAGAGCACATACCTTGACAAGGTTTTGAAGAAGTTCAAAATGGATCAGTCCAAGAAAGGGTTCTTTCCTGTCCTGCAAGGTGTGAAGTTGAGTAAGACTCAATGCCCAACGACTACAGAGGATAGAGAAAAGATGAGTGTCATCTCCTATGTCTTAGCCATAGGCTCTATCATGTATGCAATGCTGTGCACAAGACCAAATGTCAGCCTTGCCATAAGTATGGTCGGGAGGTTCCAAAGTGATCCAGGAGTGGAACACTGGACAACGGTCAAGAATATCCTTAAGTACCTGAAGAGGACTAAGGAGATGTTTCTCGTTTATGGAGGTGATCAAGAGCTCGTCCTAAAGGGTTACGTCGATGCTAGCTTTGACACAGATCCGGATGACTCTAAGTCTCAAACCGGATACGTATTTATTCTGAATGGTGGAGCGGTAAGCTGGTGCAGTTCCAAGCAAAGCCTGGTAGCAGATTCTACATGTGAAGCGGAGTACATAGCTTCATCGGAAGCAGTGACGGAAGGTGTCTGGATGAAGCAGTTCATGACGGATCTTGGAGTTGTGCCCAGTGCACTGGACCCAATGACCCTCTTTTGTGACAACACTGGCGCCATTGCTCTGGCCAAGGAGCCCAGGTTTCACAAAAGGACCAGACACATAAAGCGCCGTTTCAATTCCACCCGTGATTATATCAAGGAGGAGGACATAAACATTTGCAAAGTACATACGGGCAAAACATGATCAACACCAAAACTCTATGAGTGTTAGATTCATTACAATGTAAATCACATGGCGATGTGAACTAGATTATTGACTCTAGTGCAAGTGGGAGACTGTTGGAAATATGCCCTAGAGGCAATAATAAAGTGGTTATTATCATATTTCCTTGTTCATGATAATCGTTTATTATCCATGCTAGAATTCTATTGATCTGAAACTCAGATACATGTGTGGATACATAGACAACACCGTGTCCCTAGTGAGCCTCTACTAGACTAGCTCGTTAATCAAAGATGGTCAAGGTTTCCTGACCATAGACATGAGTTGTCATTTGATAATGGTATCACATCATTAGGAGAATGATGTGATGGACAAGTCCCAACCGTAAGCATAGCATTTGATCATATTAGTTTATTGCTACTGCTTTCTTCATGTCAAGTATCTATCCCTATGACCATGAGATCATGCAACTCCCTGACACTGGAGGAATGACTTGTGTGTATCAAATGTCACTTCATAACTGGGTGATCATAAAGGTACTCTACATGTATCTTCGAGGGTATTTGTTGGGTTGGCATGGATCGAGACTGGGATTTGTCACTCCGTATGACGGAGAGGTATCTCTAGGCCCTCTCGGTAATACAACATCACAAGAAGCTTGCAAGCAATGTGACTAAGGACTTAGTCACGGGATCTTGTATTACGGAACGCGTAAAGAGACTTGCCGGTAACGATATTGAACTAGGTATGGAGATACCGACGATCGAATCTCGGGCAAGTAACATACCGCTGGACAAAGGGAACTGCATACGGGATTCTTGGCATCGTGGTTCGACCGATAAAGATCTTCGTGGAATATGTAGGAATCAATAGGGGCATCCAGGTACCGCTATTGGTTATTGACCAGAGAGGTGACTCGGTCATGTCTACACGATTCTCGAACCCGTAGGGTCCGCACGCTTAGCGTTTGGTGAGGCTAGAGTAGTATTGGGATATGTGCGTTGGTGACCGAATGTTGTTCGGAGTTCCGGATGAGATCCCGAACGTCACGAGGAGCTCCAGAATGGTCTGGAGGTAAATATTTATATATAGGAAGTCCTGTTTTGGTCGCCGGAAAAGTTTCGGGCATTATCGGTATTGTACCAGGAGTGCCGAAAGGGGTCCGGGGGTTCATCGGGGGGGTCCACCTGCCCCGGGGGCCCACATGGGCTGAAGGGGGTGCGTATTGGCCTATATGGGCCAGGGTCACCAGCCCCAAGAGGCCCATGCGCCAAGGAGAGGTGGAGGAGGAAGAGTCCTAAAGGGGGAAGGCACCCTCCTAGCCCTAGGTGCCTTCGGGAGGGAGGAAACCTCCCTAGGCCCACGCCCCCTCCTTGGAGGAGAGGCTAGGGCTGCAGCCCAACCCTCCCCCTTACCTCCTATATATAGTGGGGGAGAGGGAGAGGCTGGACACACCAATTCCCATGCCCCGGTGGCAGCACTCCCTCTCCCGTTACTCCGTTTTCTCCTCAGATCGCATCTACGGTAGTGCTTGGCGAAGCCCTGTCGGGATTGCTCCACCACCATCTCCACCACGCCGTCGTGCTGGTTGAGATCCCATCTACTTCTCCTCCCTTGCTTGCTGGATCAAGAAGGAGGAGACATCATCGAGCCGCACGTGTGCTGAACGCGGAGGTGCCGTCCGTTTGGCGCTAGATTGGACAGATCGTGATTGGATAGCGAAGACGTACGACTACATCAACCATGTTTCTTAACGCTTCCCGCTTAGTGATCTACAAGGGTATGTATATGCACTCCCCTCTCATAGCTATACATCTCCATAGATAGATCTTGGGTGTTCGTAGGATTTTTTTTAGTTTCCCATGCAACCTTCCCCAACAAATCTAACTATAGCATGAAACATATGGATCCAAATTAGCCCCGTACGAAATAATGCATAAACTAGGGTTTAAGCTTCTATCACTCTCGCAACCCATCATCTAATTTACTCCCCAATGCCTTCCTTTAGGCACAAATATTGTGAAGTGTCATGTAGTCGACGTTCACATGACACCACTAAAGGAATAGCAACATACACATCATCAAAATATCGAACGAATACCCAACTTCACATGTTTACTTATAACAAGATGTATCCCATATCCTCAAGAACAAAAGTAACTACTCGCAAATCATATTCATGTTCAAGATCAGAGGTGTATTGAATATGCTAAAGGACCTGAACATATAATCTTCCACCAAACAGACCAATTAGCATCAACTACGAGATGTAATCAACACTACTAGCAACCCACTGGTACCAACATGAGGTTTTGAGACAAAGATTGAATACAAGAGTTGAACTAGGGTTTGCGATGAGATGGTGCTGGTGAAGATGTTGATGAAGATTGGTCCTCCCACGATGGAGGAAGCGTTGGTGATGACGATGGCCTCGATTTTCCACTCCCGGGGGAAGTTTCCTCTGCAGAATCGCTCCGCCGGAGAGCAGAAGTGCTCCTGCCCAGGTTCTGCCTCAAGACGGCGTCGCTTCATATAGGAGAAGATGGGCCCTGGAAGCCTGCTGGGTGAGTCACGAGCTCGATGTGCGCCCCCTTGAGCTCATGACTCCCTGGTGGGTCCCCTCCTGATAATTCTTCTGCCAGTATTTTCTATATATTCCAAAATAATTCTCTGTAAATTTTCAGGTCATTTGGAGTTGCAGAGAATATCCAACTCTTCTGTAGCCTTTTTTGGTCCAGAATTCCAGCTGTCGGCAATCTCCCTCTTTGTGCAAAACTTGCAAAATAAGAGAGAAAAGGCATTTGGATTGCATCATAAAGTGAAATAATGACCCAAAACATAATAAATATCAATAGGAAAACATGATGCAAAATGGATGTATCAGGCAATCATATTGGCTGTTTTGACAAGATTGGGCTGTTTTTGGCTTTTCACGAATAATGTGAACTTGCTCTTCTGCTTCCTGAATCATATCCAGGCCCAAGAATTGCCTTTCCCCGGTTTCTGACCAGTTAAGAGGTGTTCGACATCTTCGTCCATTGAGAACTTCAAAAGGAGCTTTGCCCAAGCTAGACTGATAAGTATTATTATAAGTAAATTCGGAAAATGGAGACATTTTTGCCAATCCATGTCAAAAGAGATAACACAAGTGAAAGGATCGATATGGTTGACTAGAGGGGGGAGGGTGAATAGGCAACTGCCAATTTATAACTTTTCTTTAACAAATTAGGTTAGCAACAAATAGGTTGTCTAGATATGCAACTAGGTGAGCAACCTATATGATGCTAACAACAATAACAACACAATCAAGCAAAGGATATAATATAAATAAAGCTTTCACAAAGTAAAGGTAAGAAATAACCACAAGTGGAACCTGTGAAGATGAGGATGTGTTGCCGAAGTTCCTTCCCTTTGAGGGGAAGTACGTCTTCGTTGTAGCGGTGTGGAGGCACAATGCTCCCCAAGATGCCACTAAGGTCACCGTATTGTCCTCACGCCCTCACACAATGCGAGGTGTCATGATTCCACTAGTGGTGTACTTCAAGGCGGCAACCGGACCTTTACAAACAAGGTTGGGGCAAAGTCCACAACTTAATTGGAGGATCCGAACACCACCATGAAGCTTCACCAAAATAAAATATGGCTTCAAGGTGACCTCTTCCATCTAGGGTGCTCAAACACCAAGAGTAACAAGATCCACAAGGGGTTAGTGGGGTGAATCAAATTTCTCTTGGTGGAAGTGTAGATCAAGGCCTTCTCCTCCAAACCCTAGAGCATCACCAAGATTCGGTGGCTAGGGAGAGAGATCGGGCAAGAATGAGCTTAGGAGCAACAATGGAGCTTTTGGGGGAAAAGAGGTAAGTCTCCTTGGAGAAGAAGACCCACTTATATAGGGGAAGAAAATTTGACTATTTTCTGCCCACAAGTGATGTATAAGCGGTAGTACCGCTCGGGGGAGCGGTACGTCCGCTCACACGAAAGTACGAGGCTTCACATGCAGTTGACACAGTCAGGGAGGCGGTAGTTCTGCCTGAGCGGTACTACCGCTCCTGCCAGTGGTACTTCCGCTTGACACTGTAGGAAACCCAGACTTAGCAGAAATGAGGAGGGAAGCACGGCAGTACCGCCCTGAGCGGTACTTCCGCTGATTACTGCCGCTCAAAAACTCGACGAGTGCCGAAGACACCAGAGAGCTAAAATAAGCAGAAGTAGGGCCAGAAGTGGAGGACGGCAGTACCGCCCGAGCGGTACTACCGCTCCGCTCGAGCGGTACTTCCGCTAATTATGGGCAACGACACCCGAAGGCTCCAGAAAGGAAAAATAAGCGGTAGTGACCCTAGTACTGCAGGGCGGCAGTACCGCTGGGGCGGTACTACCGCTCTGCAGTGCGGTACTTCCGCTTATATGCAATTGAGGAGCCTTTGGGGCACAACAGAAGCTCCAAAGCGTCGGGAAACGGAAGGGGTGCAAATGTGTACGTGCTAGTTCCTCCCAACCTTTCCAAATGCGGATCCCCTCTTGATAGTACGGATTTTCCTACGACTCAAGTCCACCAACACTAAATCGATAGAAAAATGCCGTCTTCTCTTTTAACCACCGAGGGGAAGAAAACTATCTCGTGCCACCTGATAATCTCTGAAAGCTTAATGCACACGATTAGTCCGCAAAAGCATTGTCATCAATCACCAAAACTACTAGGGTAGAAATATGCCCTTACAATCTTCCCCTTTTGGGTGGATTGATGACAACGCGAGATTTGCACAGAGGATGTCATAGAATTAAAGCAAACCCAAATATCTATAAAATATAGACGGGCTCCCCCTAGATGTGTGCACCATTCTTAGATATGCTTTTGGAATGCAGAGTACACACACCAGGATCAACACTCCCCCTATATTTTATAGACCGACAACTACATGCATTAGTAGAAAGAACAATAAGCATGAATGCAAGATAAGATATGTGAGCATAAGCATAGGGCACAATATAAGCATAACTCACATACTAAGACATATAAAGATAATAGATGAGTAGCATATGTCTCACACCGTACGACTTGGTCTTTTAAGTCCCACAAACACAAACCAACCAAAGCAAATGACATAAGAGTTCACGAGCGAATAAAATAAAGCAAGATAAAAGGCACTCGTGACTCGACAAATCCAGCAAATCGCTAACACTCTCTCCCCCTTTGGCATCGAGACACCAAAAAGGGGCACGAAGGACTAAAGCGAGTCAAAGTGATGGTAAGCTCATGAAAGCGATCAATCCTCATGCTCATCATCATCCTCCTCCTCCTCTGACTCAGCCCATGGACAGTTCTTCTTGACCCACACCTCCTCATGAGTGATCCTGTCCTCAGAGCCGCTGTGAACCTCTAGACCTATCTTCCTCATGATCAACTTGTCACGGCTACGGGCCTTCTTGGCCTCCACATGAGCCTTATACTGACCCTTCACCTGGAAACAGAGAAGTGTCTTCATCTTTGATGTGAGCTTGGCAGCCCATGATGGAACGGTCTCAGATGGTGGAGCATATGTGTCATCTGTGTAATCTGGCTCTGGCTCATCATCAAAATCAGTGGGGGCAATCTCAGGACCATACGGCGCAACGCCCCAATTCTCCTTCACACGGAGCTTAAGAGTACCGTGATTCACCATGTTTTCAGTCACAAGAGCCTCATCAGGGTACGAAGAAGCCCAAGTATCCTCAATAAGCTTAAAAAGATAAGGGACATAGATAGGAACCTTCGTGTCAAGAACAGCTGAACGAAGCTCCCTCCACATAATGTGGGAAACATCCAAAGTCGAGTCTTTGCATATCTCCTTAATGCACATCAACAGCATATTCACGAGATAAGAGTGAACATGATCCTTGTTCCCAACGCGAGGAAACAGAGTGTTGCGAAATATACGGTGCATAATATCCAGAAATGGAATGAGCTCAGTGCGTGTATCCTTGACAGTCTTCACCACCCTGGAATAGCGAATTAGCTTGGACTTGTGAATCGCCGCAACTTCCATGTGTGGCATGAGACCAACAGGCTCATCCAGCCCTGAATCAGCATAGCCCAAAGAGTTCATGAAGGTCTTCCAGTTGGAGTTCAATGTTGTTGAGGGAGTCCTGGTTTAAGGGGTCCTCGGATAGCCGACCTGTTTCTCATGGGCCGGACTATGTGGGCCACTGGATGAGTGAGGGCCCCGTCGCCAAGGTGGAAGTTTCAGGGAGCCATGGCGTGTCCTCCAAGTTGTCGATAATAGATAGGCATGTTTTTTCCCTTTGATGTGCAACCGACTATGTGTAAGCCCTAGGTACCCTCGGCGTCTATATAAGCCGGAGGGTTTTAGGTTGTAGGGCAAGAGAACTCATCTAGGGTTTTAGCTATTCGATCTCGAGGTAGATCAACTCTGTAACCCTTATACCATCAATATAATCAAGCAGGACGTAGGGTATTACCTCCATAGGAGGGCCCGAACCTGGGTAAACATCGTCTCCCTCGTTTCCTGTTACCATCGATTCTAGTCTCACAGCTCGGGACCCCCTACCCGAGATCCGCCGGTTTTGACACCGACATTGGTGCTTTCATTGAGAGTTCCCTTGTGATCGCCAAAGGAATCAATGGCTCGCCTTGTCACAAGCAACGAGGTCTGCACCTAGGGGACTCTCTCCCCGGATCGGATCCTCGCGAGCGGCGACATCTCGTCGCACGCTTACCCGATCGGCCACCTAGGCCAGATCGGAAACTTTTCCCCCGATCAAGAAATCAGGTTCGGAACCCTAGAGTTCGTTGCTGATTCACGGGGAGAACTCGTCTTGATAGAACCCTCGACTCCTACGGAGGAGCCCGCAGATCCCGACGCCTCGACGCCGAAGACATCGGGCCCTGCCTCCGATGATGAGGTCGCTATCCTCGGGCCGTCTGGACCGCCCAATCCGGTCGTTGTGACCGGATCTACCATGGTTAAACAGGACCCGGGTCCGCTTTCGTGCGACTCCGGAACTGCAACGCCGCATACCGACCCCACTCGCTTCAGCGACACGCATCCTACCATCGCCTCGTTTCTGAACGAGCTGCTTGATCGGATCGAGACCATGCGTATGGCTGATGACCAGATCCCGGTCTATGACCGGCTCGGGATTAAACCCGACGATAGGGAGATTCACATCCCCACGGTCACCCACCTTGTCGCCACCGTCGAGTGTCCGGCTGGGGGCTCATCCCCCCAGCGATCGGAATTAAAAATGGTTTATACCCCAGTCTCCGATCACCGAGACCTCGCCTACAACCCACACTCTGGAGTTTGCTCCGGAAACAGACCGGCATCGGTCCCTGGTCTATCACACAGTTCGGAGTCCGTGATTCCGAATCCCCACCGTGGCGTGGAGTCAAATCTTGTCCCACCCACTTCCCAAGCCGATCACTCAAGCATCGCAGCAGAGCCCAAGTCTTCGGACTTGCAGGACGTTAAGCAGTTATCAGGAGAGTCGGTTCATCATTACTGGGCTAGACTCCTCCTCGCTAGAAACAAAGTACGGGGCCTCAGTGATCAAGAGATAATGGCAACCTTCAATCGCAACTGCCATGACGAAGGGATTCTCAATGCCCTGGCGCGTCGGCACATTCGTGACTTCACCGAGCTGTCAGTTTTGGTACAAAAGTATTGTGCCATGGAAAGCACTTGGCATGCCGAGCGGCTGTTTTCGGAACCAACCTTTACCGAATACCCTAGAAGAGATCGGAAAAAGAGGATACCTCTGAATTGGCCAGCCAAACTTGAGCCCGCCAAAAAGAGAAACAGGCCCCTTTCAGGGGTCAGTACCGTCCTGGATGGACTACAGGATAAACCTTGCCCTATACACCCCGGATTGCTGAACACATCTCCGACTCACAGCCTTAGAGCTTGCTAGGTCGTCAGGCAGATCGCAAAAAGCGGTGAAGCCATTCTTGAGGCACCACCGCCGAACGGGCGCTCCACATCGCCACCAGGATACAACGCCGAAGTCCTGACGATCTACGAAACGTTCCCCTCAAGGAACAGGAGGAAAAGAGCTCTTAAAGAACTCGAGCAGATATATCATGTGGCAGCAACAAGTGCATGGGCAGTCATACCCATTACCTTCGGAGATATTGACCGACCAGCCATTCTTCCCGGTCATTCACCGGCCGCCTTAGTCCTGAACCCCATCATCGATGGCTTCAGGTTACACAAGGTGCTAATGGACGGCGGCAGTGGTTTAAACCTGATCTACGAAGATACCCTAGAAAAAATACAGTTCGACCGATCTCGCATCGAGCATAGCAACACAACTTTCCGGGGAATCATCCTGGGGAAAGAGGCGTGCTGTTCAGGACGTATCGTCCTGGACGTAGTGTTCGGCACGCCCAAAAACTACCGATCCGAAGAACTCCTCTTCCATATCGTGCCCTTCCCCAGTGGCTACCACGCCCTGTTGGGACGTGACGCCTTCACAAAATTCCAGGCTATACCACATTACGGGTATATGAAACTTAAGATGCCAGGACCAAACGGGGTGATCACAACCGCCAGTGATCCGAATATAGCCCTTCGGGCCAAAAACAAAACAGCAGCGCTTGCCCTCGAGGCTCTAGCTGAGACCTTTGCTGCAGAAGAGCTGACCGCACTTCGGTCAACGGTAGACAAGGACGATGCGGTCCTCAGCAAAAGGCCCAAACCCACGTCCTTTAAACCGGCAAAGGAAATCGTCAAATTTCAGGTGCACCCGACGGACCCCAACAAAACAGCGTCCATCGGAGCTCAGCTCGATCCCATAGTGGACGAAGTGCTGCGAACATTCTTACGAGAAAACTGGGACATCTTTGCCTAGCATCCTTCTGATATGCCCGGCATCCCACGGCGGCTGGCAGAACATAGTCTAAACATCATCGCAGGCTTTAAGCCCGTCAAGCAGACTCTGCGCCGCTTTTCCGAGCCCAAACGACGAGCTATGGGTGAAGAATTAGCTAAACTGCTAGAGGCCGGATTCATTCGGGAGATTAAGCACCCCGAATGGTTGGCAAACCTGGTTATGGTACCAAAGAAAGATAAATCCTGGCGGCTGTGCGTCGACTTTAAAGACCTCAACAAGGCCTGCCCTAAGGACCCTTTCCCCCTACCACGCATAGACCAGATTATTGACGCCACAGCCGGACACGACTCGTTGTGTTTCCTCGACGCTTATTCCGGATACCATCAGATTAAAATTAAGGAATCCGATCAAGCGGCAACTGCGTTCATCACCCCTTACGGGCCATTCTGCTTCGACACGATGCCCTTCGGGCTAAAAAACGCTGGGGCTACGTACCAGCGCATGATCCAGACTTGTCTCGCAAAACAAGTCGGTAAAACAGTCGAGGCATACGTGGACGACGTGGTAGTCAAAACCAAACACGTCAGCCACTTGATCGACGACCTAAGGCAAACCTTTGCCAGCCTACGCGAGTACGATATACGACTCAATCCGGAGAAATGCGTATTCGGAGTTTCCGCTGGTAAATTGCTCGGATTCATCGTCTCCCATAGAGGAATTGAAGTGAATCCGGCTAAGATCCGCACCCTATCGGAACTTGCAATTCCCACAGAGCTAAAGCACATCCAGAGGTTGGCTGGTTGCGTGGCGGCGCTAAGCCGCTTTATCTCCCGCCTCGGGGAAAAGGCTTTACCGCTCTACAGACTGTTGAAACGGACCAACAATTTCGAGTGGACCGATGAGGCAGCGGCTGCGTTAGAAGAAATCAAAATACTACTGGCAAGCAATCCCATACTCACAGCACCAGGCGCTGGTGAACCCATGCTACTATACATATCGTCTACCAACCAAGTCGTTAGCGCGGTGCTCGTCGTCGAACGAGAGGAGGAGGGACACAAATTCCGGATACAGAAACCGGTCTATTATGTGTCAGAAGTACTAACGCAGTGCAAGTCCAGATACCCGCACTACCAGAAGATAGCCTATACAATATTTATGGCATCACGGAAACTCAGGCACTACTTTCAAGAGTGCTCGGTCACGGTGGCATCCGAAGTACCCCTGAACGATATAATCAACAACAGGGACGCCACTGGCCGAATAGCTAAATGGGCTATTGAGCTCCTTCCCTTTGAAATCGCCTACAAGCCAAGACGAGCTATCAAGTCTCAGGTGTTGGCAGATTTCCTCGCCGAATGGACAGAGGTCGAGCTCCCAAGGGAATATAGTACATACTCCCATTGGACAATGTACTTCGATGGATCTAAAACCTTGGCCAGACTGGGGGCTGGAGTTATCCTCACATCCCCCACAGGCGACAATGTCCGATACGTGTTGCAGATCATGTATGCCGATTCCAACAATGCAGCCGAATACGAAGCACTACTACACGGTCTTCGGATGGCAGCATCAATGGGCATACGCCGGCTGGAGGTACGGGGAGACTCCAACTTGGCCATCTCCCAAATCAACGGCGAATTCGATGCTAAAAACCCGAAGATGGCGGCATACAGAAACACTGTCCTCAAGATATCCGCACGGTTCGAGGGGCTGGAATTTCACCATGTCGCTAGAGACAACAACCAAGCCGCCGACATACTGGCTCGCCTGGGGGGCAAACGCGACCCTGTCCCAAAAAACACTTTCCTGGAACGGCTCTTTAAGCCATCCGTGGTTTGGCAGGACGATCATAAGGGCGCCGATCTAACCAGTGCGGACGAAGTTGTTCCCCCTATAAATGAACCAGACGATCAAATCATCGGCGGCTCCGTAATGGACGAAACGCCTTCGGCTCACGAGGTCATGGCAGTAATCGCGCCATGGACCGAGCCCTTCCCCGCCTACCTTCTTCGCAAAGAACTCCCCGACGATCAGACGGAGGCGCGGCGCATAGTTCGGCGATCCAAAGCCTACAAAGTACACGAGGGTGAGTTATACAAGAAAAGCACCACCGGAATACTACAACGGTGCATATCTGAGGAAGAAGGTCGGCAGCTCTTAGCCGAAGTCCACGCAGGGATGGGTGGTCATCACGCCGCAGCAAGAGCCTTAGTTAGCAAGGCCTTCCAGGCTGGTTTTTTCTGGCCCACAGCTCGGACGGACGCCTAGTCGCTTGTCAAACACTGCGTGGGGTGCCAACTTTTCGCAAATCAAAGTCACATGCCCCCAACAGCTCTTCGGACTATTCCGATTACCTGGCCCTTCGCGGTCTGGGGGCTGGATATGGTCGGACCACTTAAAGGGGGGACCAAGAAGAATAAATATCTACTGGTCATGGTGGACAAGTTCACCAAATGGATAGAGGCAAAACCTGTCAAATCAGCCAAGTCTGGACCAGTAATCGACTTTATATCCGGCGTGGTACACCGTTACGGCGTTCCGCACAGTATAATAACGGACAATGGATCCAATTTCACGGCCCAAGAGGTCAAAGACTGGTGCGCAAAAATGGGCATTAAGCTCGATTACGCATCGGTTTATCATCCGCAGACCAATGGACAAGTCGAACGAGCAAACGGCCTCATTATGAGTGGCATTAAGCCACGTTTGGTCCGGTCTCTTCATGAGTCCGACTGTCATTGGGTTGAGGAGCTCGACTCCGTTCTATGGGGCCTGCGCACCACCCCGAATAGATCAACGGGATACACACCGTTCTTCATGGTCTATGGGGCAGAAGCAGTCCTCCCCTGCGACATTATTCACGACGCACCAAGGGTGTGCATGTACGAGGAAAGGGAGGCCGAGTTAGATCGGCATGACGACCTGGACGCCCTGAAAGGAGAGCGTGACATAGCTCGGGCTTGCTCCACTTTTTACCAACAGCAGGCTCGACGTTACCAGAGTAGGGAGGTCAGGGCAAAGGCGTACAACGTGGGTGAGCTCGTCTTACGACTTCCGGAGAAGCAGAAGCATAAACTCAACCCCAAATGGGAGGGCCCCTTCATAATCGACGAAGTACTCGCGGGAGGGGCTTACCGTCTTCGAAACCCGTTGGATCACCGCCTTGAACCAAACCCATGGAACGCAGCTCGTCTTCGGTGCTTCTACGGATAAACCGGTGTCGTCATACTCTTTACCCTTTATCTCACTTTTCTTTCTCCTTCTTTATTTTCTACTTTCCCTCCCATCTTGATTTTTGGCAGGTTTGAATTCTTTCTTTTTCTTCCCAACTCTATGTTCGGCTCAACCGATCTTATACTAAGATTTTCGGCGTACACCTTTAAGTGTTAAATTCGAACACAGCACCTGGGGGCTTCTTTCCGAAGCCAATGCTTTTATATTATAAGCACACATTTATTGTGTCCGCATGTTTCCCTTGTCGTTTTTAAAGCCATCATATGCATCAATTCGAACTAAGACTTTGCCAAGCTGGGTTGCCTCGCTCCTGTGCTTACCCTCTACGTTCCCGATTATTCGGCTAGAGGGTAAAGGGAGCACCTCTGCGATTGTTACGACCGGTTCATCCGGATACGTACCTCAGACGAGTGAAGCCAAAAGCTACCTATCTTCAGCAGACAATTGATCGGCTACGACGGAATCAACTAATAAGACTATGGTCGTTATGACCATTACTCGGGCTTCTTCTCTCACAAAAGCCCTTAGTCGCATACTAACAGTATACGGCCTTCTACCTACGATTTACGTAGCACCCTGAAGAAAGGTATCGATAGAGGTACTATTTTCTTCGGAAGATGTTTCTTACGCTAAGCAGTAATATAACATATCTCCCTGTGTGCTTTCTGTCTATTCGCACCACATGGCCGGATTGCCTGGTTCCCCGAACATAATTCACTCCCCTAGGGTGATAATTTACAAGGAACACTCCCAAGCTCTTAGCACGGGAGGCCGAAGCCGATGGCCGGTTAAGACAAAGTTTACAACACAGACGGAGCAATTCCTCGATTATTAGTACATAGTTACATATAATCATACATCTGGCTGCCGATCGAGATTGTCGATTATGGTGTCCAGGGAGCAATCTTCTTGTGAGAGACGGGCGACAGGCATCACTTGGTCGTATACCAGGTGGAGCAGCACTTCTTGTCCATTTGACCCTACTGGCCCAACCCGAGCCATACGCTCGGGGTTAAGACCGGCATAGCGGGTCTTGATCATCGCCCACGCCTCTCGTGCTCCTTCTCGACAAGCCGATGTCTTCCACAGCTCGAACCTACTTCGGGCTCCCTTGAACCGATCGACTAGTTCGGTCATCACCTCCGGAGGTTGCTCGGCGGGCCACAATGCTTTCACCATGCTCTTCATGGCCTTCCGAGCCCGCTCATGAAGGGCGGACAGCTCCTCTAGAAGGCTTCCCCGGTAGGATCCGATCTCTTCTTCAGGTCGCCCAGACAGGAGACCTGTACCTGAGTCACGGCATGCGCATTATGCTTCATTCATAGGAAATACCTTCTGATGTTAGAATCACATTTACCGAACATGCCCCTCTGTAATTTCTGGTTCTCTCCTTGGGCCTGGGCTAATTGAGTCTTTAAGCTCTCAATTTCTTCGGCCTGCTATTTGTTCTCCGCCTTAAGGCAGTTCTTCTCTTCAAGGTGTCGTTGCAAAACACGATAGCCAGCCTCATGCTGGGACTCGGCATATCGCTGGGATTCTCGGGCTACATCCAAATCTCTTTGCAATTGCCCTATTGATTCAGCTGCTACATAGTACCCTCGCGTCAGCATGGGAATATACTAAGATCAGCAGAACATATATACTCACGATGTGCCTCCCGAGTAAAGCTCTTCACTTGCTCCAATTCGGCCTTCATAGATTCCACCTATGTTTGGCTGGCTTCCAGTTCCTTGGTCAGTTGCTCGCTCTGTTGCTTCGAGGCCTGCATTAGCAGTAAAACAATACAAGGATCCTTAATTCGGTCGTGCCGACCAATTTAAGGCTCGGGGCCTACTGGGTTTACACGAGTGTTCGGACTCTAATAACCGACTACTCACCTGCAGGCTGGACGATATCAATTTCATGGCCTCCCCGAACCCAGCTCGGGCAGCTCCGATGTGCGCGTCCGCCGTGCGCAGAGCACTGAACTCTTGTTCGGAGAAGGCTGGGTGACGCAGGGCTTCTCGTCGCCGCCGATGATTCATAGCGCTTCCAACCTCGGATTTGGTGACGGATATGGCGTCACCGGAATCGGCTGGGGCTGGATTGACCATGGGAACCTCCATAGCAGGTTCAGCATAAGCGGAAGGCCTGGAATTTTGAGCACCGCCGGGCATCCCGGCGACATCCTCGGCGGGGGACGGCCGAACTCTTTGCCTGGATATTTCGACATGAGGTCTCTTGTGAGGCTTTATCAATCATGATAATAAATCAAACGGTCGAGCAAAATACCTTTGGGATAAACTTGTAGGCGGGCTCGTCCCCGCGACCGGCTCATTTGTCGGACCCTTGTTGTTTTCCGGCCCGGGCACTGCCGCCGTTGCCGATGTATGTCGCGAGGATCTACGGCGCTTGGGAGTAGGAGCCGTCGCGTTTGGGTTGTTGGAGGATACTTGCCTTTTGCGGGACGAGTTTTTCTTCTTCTTGCTTATCGCAGGGGAAGGAAAGGATCCAGGGTAATCGGCTATGATAGCCACCTTGGAGCCATCAAGGCCCTCCTGGTAGAAAACCCCGTCTTCAAGCTCGATTGACAGATCCGGGTCATCATGAAAGCCCGGATCATCATCACGGGAATAGTCCTTGGGTTGGGGGGCCGGACAGTTAACTGTCTCGATGAAGCTCCTCCATTCCTGTTCACATAAAGTTAAAGGCTTCAGTCAAAAAGGGACAAATTGAAAACCCGA
This sequence comes from Elymus sibiricus, assembly GCA_039707655.1. Classification (NCBI taxonomy): domain Eukaryota; kingdom Viridiplantae; phylum Streptophyta; class Magnoliopsida; order Poales; family Poaceae; genus Elymus; species Elymus sibiricus. Next base: position 373,095,775 of record CM077669.1, read on the forward strand.
ATTGTGGTCACGGGGTCGAAAGGCTCACCCATTCTATGGGATTGTGGCTTGAGTATCCCTCCTTGGTCGACCGCCGAATAAAATCTTCTTGCTCCCCTTTGTATAGGTCGGCAAGAGCGGCGGCTAATGCTGTTTGATCGGCAGGGCCCAGTCTTCGGGAGTGAGTAGTGTCGCTTGTCCCGTTGTAACGCCACAAGGGGTGTATCCTCTGTTGAAGGGGTTGGACGCACCGGGTGATGGCGGCGGCCATGACGTCTATCATGGTCAGCTTGTGATGGGCTAGTACCCTCACACGGGCTGCTAAGCACTGCACTTCAACGCTGTCCTCTTGGGACAGGCTCTTCGGGCGCCAGTTGTACCTTTTCTTCAAAGGGGCGTCGGAGTATTCGGGCAAACCCCTCCGAACTGGATCAAATAGAGGGACGTCCTCGATGTAGAACCATTCCGAAGGCCATTCTTCGGACTCCTTCGGCGTCCCCACGGGATATCCCGTCCCCGCTATGCGGCATACTTCGGCTCCACCAACCTCAAAAATTGTCTTGTCTCGAGTGCGAGGGACGAGGCAGAAGTACTTCCTCCACAATTCGAAGTGTGCCTCGCAGCCCAGGAACATCTCGCAAAGGGCGACGAAGCCCGAGATGTGCAGAATAGACCCTGGGGTGAGGTGGTGGAGCTGGATTCCATAAAACTCCAGTAACCCTCTCAAGAACAGATGAATGGGAAACCCGAGACCCCGCAGGAGGAAGGGCACAAAACATACACGCTCCCCCCTTTTGTGGATTGGGGAAATTCTCCACGAGGGCCTCGCCGTTGAATAAAGACAAACCGGCGCGGATAACTGCCAGATCCGAGGAGGGAAGGTACCCTTGGGTCTCGAGATCACGTAGTCGAAGGAGGGATACAGAGCAGCTTGTCCAGTCCCCAGGACGGGAGCTGTAAGGGCGCGAGGAAGAACTGGGGGCGCTCGCCATGTTTTGGTGGTGATCTTTCGCTGGAAGCTTTTTCCGGTGGGGAAGAAGAAGATATGGCTTGGACCACGATTCAGTTTTTTTAAATGGGTGGTGCCTCCTTTGTGCGAGGGGTAGTTTTGTAAAAAGCTACTGAACCACTCGTCTCCCCGCGATGCGTGAAAATCAAGAAACGCTATTACGATGGACCCAGCAAGCCCATGACGTTTGGGATTTCACCGATGACAGGATGGTTGCCAAGCAAGAAGGGATGAAGGGACTCGCCTCGCAAGCCGAAGACTTCGGCGCACAAGATTGTTCGGATATACCTCGGCGTTGGAGGCTAGTCCGGGGGCTACTGAGGGAGTCCTGGTTTAAGGGGTCCTCGGATAGCCGACCTGTTTCTCATGGGCCGGACTATGTGGGCCACTGGATGAGCGAGGGCCCCATCGCCAAGGTGGAAGTTTCAGGGAGCCATGGCGTGTCCTCCAAGTTGTCGACAGTAGATAGGCATGTTTTTCCCTTTGATGTGCAACCGACTATGTGTAAGCCCTAGGTACCCTCGGCGTCTATATAAGCCGGAGGGTTTTAGGTTGTAGGGCAAGAGAACTCATCTACGGTTTTAGCTATTCGATCTCGAGGTAGATCAACTCTGTAACCCTTATACCATCAATATAATCAAGCAGGACGTAGGGTATTACCTCCATAGGAGGGCCCAAACCTAGGTAAACATCGTCTCCCTCGTTTCCTGTTACCATCGATTCTAGTCTCACAGCTCGGGACCCCCTACCCGAGATCCGCCGGTTTTGACACCGACAGTTGTGCCACCAGTTATCCATGTCAAGTTCCTTGCCTCATCATTGTGAAAGTGAACAATGGCATAGAACTGAGCCACAATCTCGCTGTCAAAGTCCTTGTTGAAACCTATAATGGGAAATAGCCCCCACTGCTAGCAAAGAGCACGAGCTTCAGCGAAGTACTCAGAGTGAGGATTGTTGCTCATGTACCCCGTGTCGATGGATTTGACATCAGGCACAAAGAGGTTTGTCTTGTTCTTCAGGACCCCAACATATATGAGAGATTGCTCCTTGGTCTAGAAGGGACGACAAACCAGCGCTTCGCCCTGAGGGCGGCGATAAGGGTTGTGCTGACGGAACTCAGCAAACTCCTTGGCAGGCATATCCTGAGGGGTGGCATCCTTCTTCTTGCTAACAGTCCTCTTCACATGTTGTTGTTGGGGTTGAGCAGTAGAACCAGCCTCGGCATCTTTAGATGTGCGGAACCGCTTGGAACCACCAGACTGGCCAGGAGTCATGCGGCGAGCAAGAGGAGGGGAACTACCATCACATGGAACCCACAAAGACAGAACGAGGGAAAAGGCAAGTGTAAAGTCATTGCATAAGCCAAACGAATACAGAAGCGAGCATAGAAGAAGATCACAGGAAGTCTGGAATTCTGTGGTGTAAGCGGTAGTACCGCCCCTGCAGCAGTAGTTCCGCCGAAGGCTAAGCGGTAGTACCGCTGGAACAGGAGCTGTAGTACCTCCATAAGCGGTAGTACCGTCCAAGTACCGGCGGTAGTACCGCCCAGCCAATGGAAGAACTTCCGCGGCAAGGATCCGGTAGTACCGGTGATGTAGAATTCCAAGTTCAGTTCCAAGTTCGGTGACCCTCAACTACACTCCTATCTAGCAAGCATATCACGTCCAACTCAGGCCTAAAAATCGAGGAAAATCAAGAACTACCACATGCATTGCCCTAGATCCAAAGATTCAAAATGAAGAGACAAATAAGAGACAGATGAGGGCAATACCGGTGGCCATGGCACGAGGAAGACGTGGAATGATCCCACCGGACGGAAATGCGAAAAATGACACGGAATCAGGGGATCGGAGCCGGCCTTCGGGGCAAATTTTGATCTCTTGTAAGAGAGGGCACGAGGAGGGGAGAAGGGAATGGGTATGGAGGAGTTAGAACTCCTCATGCCCACCTCTTAACCCGTCCTGGAAGCCCCGAGGTGGTAGTACCGCGATAGGGTGCGTAGTACCGCTGGAGCGGTAGTACCGCTTCTGACCAAAAACATAGCCCAGCCAAAACACACAAAAAGAAGAATGACTTATGCAAAGAGAGGGAACACTCCAAAGCAGAAATAAAGATATCAAGGCATAGAAGAATACTTGGAGAGACGTAAACCAAAGAACAAGCTCTCAAATAGCAAATACCTCACTAGGAGGAGGGGCGGTGGCTGAATCCACCTATGTTTGAGTCAATTGGTATGGCACCACGAAGATTTTAACCTTGGGCCCATGACCAAAACTCGTCTTTGAAGCACAAGCACCATCAAGAATGGCTAATGTGAAAGATTTGATCAATTTATGCATAATAAGGGGAGGGATAGTTCATTGAGAGAACTACACTCCCCTATGTCCATGCCTACATCTAAACAAGACATAATGATGAGTGTGGTGGGGTGTGCAATATTTCAAACCGCATTGCTCGAATCAATGATATTTAGCTCATGCCTTAACTCGCGAAATCTTGCTTCATCTAATGGCCTCGTGAAGATATCTGCAAGTTGCTCATTAGTATTGAGATGAATAAGATCAATCTCCCCACGCTTGATATGCTCCCGGATGAAGTGATGACGAATCTGAATGTGCTTCGTCTTGCAATGTTGAACCGGGTTGTTGGAGATCTTGATTCTGAAAAGAGTGGGATTGAGTTTCCCAATTTCAAACCCACAATCTTGCAACATCTTGGTAAGGTGCTCATACTATGCACATGGGGCTTGTTTAAGGCCATAGAGTGCCTTATCGAGAACGTATACATGATTGGGGAACTTAGGATCCTCAAACCTGAGGGGTTGCTTGATATATATATATATATATATATATATATATATATATATATATATATATATATATATATATATACCAACTCCTTAAGTGGACCATTAATAAATGCACTCTTCACATCTATTTGATATAATTTAAAATCATGATGAGAGGCATATGCAAGCAACATGCGAATAGATTCAAAGCGAGCAACGGGGGCAAAAGTTTCACTGTAGTCGATACCCTCGACTTGGGATTAGCCTTGTGCCTCCAATCTTGCCTTGTTCCGAATGACAACACCGTTTGCATCTTGCTTGTTCTTGAATATCCATTTGGTTCCAATGACATTGTGATTCTCCTTTGGTCTTGGCACCAACCGCCACACTTTGTTGCGCTCAAAGTTTTTGAGTTCATCGTGCATGCCTTCAAGCCACTCCATGTCCTCGAGCGCTTCTTGTACCTTGAGGGGTTCAATACAAGAAAAAAAATGCGTGATGCTCACAAAAGTTTGGTAATTGTCTACTAGTGGTTACCCCTTTACTCAAGCTTCGATAGACGTTATCCAACACATGTTGATGAGTTTGAAGCTTGTTAGCAATCTTGGCGGCACGACGCTCTAATATTTCCTCCATAGTGGGTTGGAGAGGACCATCTTGAGAACTTGGAGCGCCGTCATGAGCTTGCTCTTGATCTTGAGATTGCTCTTGGGAAGGATCTTGATCTTGGGCATCACTTGGTGCATCCCCATCATCATGAGGTTGATCTTGCCCTTGATCTTGTTCACTTGGTTGAGGGCCTTCACCATGTTCTTCGGAAGCGTGTGGGTCTTGTGTGGGTGATGGTTCCACTTGCGTAGAACATTTTCCTTCTCCTTCAGACACAAGGGGTTCCTCAACGGGTAGGAAGTGTCCCACACCCATTCTTCTTATGGCTTGGGGAGGAATTTCATCACCTACATCACAAAGACCACTTTGCTCCACTTGGGATCCATTATTTTCATCAAACTCTACGTTACACATCTCCTCAATGAGTCCAGTGGACTTGTTGAGAACACGCTAAGCATGAGAGTTTGCAGCATAACCAACAAATATGCATTCTTGAGATCTAGGTTCAAATTTAGACAAATGAACACCTTTCTTGAGAATGAAACACTTACAACCGAACACCCGGAAGTACTTGAGGTTGGGCTTGTTGCCGGTAAGTATTTCATATGGAGTCTTGTTCAAGCCTTTGCGAAGGTAGAGCCGATTAGATGCATGGCATCCAGTGTTGATGGCTTCGGCCCAAAATTTGTATGGAGAATTGAATTCCGCCATCATGGTCCTTTTCGCATCCATCAATGTCCGGTTCTTCCTCTCCGCAACACCATTTTGTTGAGGGGTATACGGTGCAGAGTATTGATGCTTGATCCCCTCATCTCTGAGAAACTCGTCCAAGGTGTAGTTCTTGAACTCGGTGCCGTTGTCACTTCTAATGATCAATATCTTTGCATCATGTTGGTGTTGAGCTTCATTTGCAAAGTCGATGACGGTTTGTTGGGTCTCACTCTTCCTCTTGAAGAAATAAACCCATGTGTATCTTGAATAATCATCCACAATCACCAAGCAATACTTTCTTCCCCCAAGACTATCGAAAGATGGAGGACCGAAGAGATCCATATGAAGGAGCTCCAAGGGCCTCTTCGAGTAGATGGTAGTCATGGGGCGGTGAGTCATCTCATGTAGCTTTCCCTCGGTACAAGCACTGCAAGCAAGATCTTTGGCAAAACTCACATTTGTTAGTCCACGAACATGATCCCCTTTGAGGAGACATTGCAAAGATCTCATATTGACATGGGCTAATCGGCGATGCCAAAGCCATCCCACATCAACTTTAGCCATTAGGCAAGTCACGGTCTTAATGGGTCACTCCAAGAAGTTGACCACATAGAGGCCGTTTTTGACATGCCCAACCAAGGCTACTTTAAGAGTCTTGCTCCACAAAAGGGCCATGGAATCAATACCAAATAAAGTACTAAAACCCATGAGTGCAAGTTGACGAACAGAAAGTAAATTGTATGTAAGGGTCTCAACAAGCATGACTCTCTCAATGGTTAAGTCCGGAGAGATAACCACCTTGCCAAGACCCAATACCTTTGAAATTGTGTCATCACCAAAGGAGACTTGAGTGTCCAAGGATGTGTCGGTTCGAACGTCCACCACCAAGTCCTTGCTTCCGGTCATATGATTTGTTGCTCCACTATCAAGCAACCATGACACTCCTCCGGAAGCAAACTCCTACAATATATCAATGCTTGGATTTAGGTACCCATTCTTTAATGGGTCCTTTCATGTTAGTAACAAGGGTCTTAGGAACCCAAATAGACCATTCAATGTACTCATAAGAAGAACCAACATATTTGGCATAAACATGCCCATCACTAGCACGACATAAAACATAAGCGGGATTAAAATCACTGGCATTGTTGGAAGGGGCGGTCTTGCCCTTCTTGGCATTACCACCCACAACCTTGTCTTTCTTCTTCTCATGAGTAACCTTTCCCGCTTTGACAAAGGTTTCCTTGAGCAGGAGAGGTTGTTTGGTGTTCAACTTCTTCTTCTTAGGCTTGGGTGCAAACCCAATCCCTTCTTTAGCTACAACTTCCTTTTGATTGTTCAAAAGGTCATTGAGATTCTTCTCACCTTGGATACATGTCACAAGGCCTTTCTCAAGTAGCTCTTTCAACTTAGCATTTTCTTCCACAAGATGCGCATGCTCACAACAAGGGTTAGTAGCATTGTCATTATCAATTAACACAAAAGGTGGACATGTGGCTATTTCCTTAGTAAGTTTTACTTGGAGTTGATCATGAGACTCCTTAAGAGAGGCATGTGCACTCTTCAAAGCCTTATGAGCTTTGTCGAGTGTACCAAACTCCTCTTTGAGTCTATCATGGTCAACCCCAAGTGCAACCTTTTCAGATTATAGCACACGAGTAAGAACAATAGCATGATCATAATCTTTTTGTAATTTAGCAAGATCGTCGTTGTGTGGTTCCTCAAGAGCCAAATGAAGATCTCACTCTTTCTCAAGAGCAATAGAAATATACGCTATCTCATCGGCATAGTGACGACCATGTCCCTCCAAATTGGCTATGGTTTCCTCATGGGATTCAACGAGATAACTAGCTTCACCAAGTTGTTCCAAGAAAGCAACAAAGTGCTTCTTGGTCTTACCCTTGAGTTTGGCCATGAACTTGTCGAACTCATTCACATCAACATTCTCCTCCTCATGTTCCTCCACACATTCCAACATGGGAGAAGTAGTGGCAATGGAAGTTTTGATGTTGGAGGTTACCTTGTTGATACCTTTGGTCATGAGGCACTTGGCGATGCGGTTCTCGTTGGGGGAGTCGAAGAGAGACACCTTGGTTGGGGTGGAGGATGTGATTGCCACTGTAGCCATTACCATCCCTTCACCACTTTCATCTTCATCATCATCATCGGAGGCATACTCTTCTTGAGCCACCAACACCTTGTGAGGCGCCTTCTTGGTGAAGTTGTTCTTGTTGGAGAAGGACTTGGCTTTGTCTTTGTGAATGAGCTTGCCACCATTGTCCTCCCTCTTCCTCATATGGGCAATCCACCACGAAGTGACTCACATTGCCACAATTGTAACAAGTTCTCATACGTTGCTTGCCTTTGGAGCCACTTTAGTTGTTCTTGGAGAACTTTGGCTTTGAGTTTTTCTTGTTGCCCCAAAATTGCCTTGACGCAAGAGCCATGTGCTCGTGATATGCATATTTGGTGTCTTCGAGGCAACTCTCCTCTTATTCATCATCTTCTTCTTCCGGAATTGCCTTGGCCTTCAAAGCAAGGTTGGGTGAAGATTTCTTTGTCCGTTGAACACGAGCTAGAGCGTTGTCGGCGGTCTTGTTCAAGATGTTCATAGCAATGAATTCATCCAACACATCACTCGAGGACAAGGAGTGGAAGTCTGGTCTTTGGCGGATGACGGAGGACATGACCTTGTTGAATGGCATGATGGCCTTGAGAAACTTACGCTTGATCCAATTGTCATTCGTATCCTTGCTTCCATGATCTTGGAGGGATACCGCAAGAGTTGTCACTCTCTGGTAGAGCTCACGAGGGTCCTCATTATCGGGGGTGTGATTCACGACGATCTATGGGACCAGCGGGGTCCCATTGCGGTTCGGCAGGGGCGTCGAGTGCACAAAGAGCATCAGTCGGCCATGACTACGTGCGGGGTTTATACAGGTTTGGGCCGCTCGGGAGCGTAAAACCCTACGTCATGTCTGTGTGTTGTATATCTAGGTCCAAATACAAGGGAGTAGCTACCCGGCAAGGATGCTCGAGAGACACTGCTACGCGTGCAAATGGACAGAGTGTAGACCTTTTTCAAGGTAGCCATGGGCCTCCTTTTTTAGTTCAAGGGGTTACCACAAGGGCTACGATGGTCTTTTGTTGGGTGTACAGTGTGTCTTTACAGCTACATGGGCTGTCATCAGAGCGGTAGTGGGAGACACCTAACTCTGACAAACTAAGACAGGCGCATTGAATGCACCGTGAGGTGGCACGCTGGCATCGGTCTCGGGCAAGGATTGCCTCTCCTTCTATGTTGTTTGCCTAGCTACCTCTTATTCTTCTACCACGCCGCGGGACGGGTGGAGTTAAAGCTGCCATAGGCCCGCCGCAGTAGCCACGTGTCGCGGCCAGCTCCGTCTGCCCGCTCGACACCTCAGGCGATGTAGACTATTGTCTCTGGTGAGGTGGAGTGGCGGCTTGGCGGGTTGGAATCCTTGCCGGGGGCTCTCGCGGACGGGCTGTTCCACTCGGTGAAGGGCCTGAATGTCTTCCTCTGGTCTTGACTCTGGTTCGCCTCGGAGGCTGGTGCGAGCCTGGCAAGAAGTTGCCGGTCAGGGGCAACTGCCCGTGCACAAGTCTGGGTACTAGGGACCCCCAGTTCTTAGTACACCGATACTAGCCCCCGGGCCTGGGCCATACACGCGCGCGTCGTTGTTGGGCTAGGCCCAAAACAGTGCACGGGCATGCGTAGCCGCGCGCCCCCGTAGTTATGATGACCTTTTACTGACCTTTCCCATGATGCACATTTACCGTGGGCAATAGCATTGGTGGAGAAGGGCGGTCGCTGAAGCGGCATGCTTGACAGTGAGTGGTCACATCGGTGCACGGGCAGCCAACCCCGGCCTCCCTCGGGGTAAGCAGCGGGAGAAACGATGCATCGTCCGCCCGCTCCTCGCCATTTAATTGGTGTCGCTCCTCCTTCCGTTTTGACCACGCCTCGGGCGACTGAAAGCACAACTTCTTCCTATGTGGTTTTGGTAATTAATAACAACATATATTTCATTGGACTAATGTTTCCACTAAGTATATCTCAGGAAAAAGTTCAATGTTTGGTTGGCAAATTGATGTGTGTGGTGAGTCCCCAAGGAGATGAAGAGAAGAAGAAGCAATAGGATTGGCCAAGCTTCAAGCATCAAGACTCTACATTTTACATTTTGTGAGAAATCACTTTGAGTCCATAGGAAAGCCAATACTATTAAAAGGGGGTGAGGAAATATGATGATCTGGTTGCTCAAGTGCTTAGAGATTAGCCATCAAAAATACTCACTCATTTTCCACACAAAATCTTTTGTCCAAAGCCAAACTTGCAAAATCAATGCCACCAACTATTTCCACTCGGCCTTACCGATTTTCAACTCAGACAGAACCCTGCCAAACCCTATCTTCTCGGTGTAACCAAGTTCTCATTTTCGGTCTCACCGAAGTCGTGACCAACTCTCTGTTAGGTCGATTTTCAGAATCGGTCCCACCGAGTTCTGCAAATCGGTCTCACCGAATTGATGGCCAAGTCTCTGGTTAGCCATTACCCCATTGTCGGTACCATCGAGATTTACATATCGGTCTCACCGAAAATGCCAAAGTTGCCACATTTTGCACTAGTCGGTGCAACCGAGTTTTTGCTAACCGAGTTGGGCAATAATGTTGTAATGGTTGGATTTTTGGAGATGCCTATATATACCCCTCCACCACCTATCACTCGCAAAGAGAAGCACTCAGAACCATTCCACACTTGTCATATCCAATTTTCTGAGAGAAAACCACCTTCCCTTGTGTTGAGGTCAAGATCATCCACTCCAACCATATGGATCTTGATTTCTAGCCTCCCCAAGTTGCTTTCCACCCAATCAACCTCTTCTACCCAAGCCAAATCTGTGAGAGAGTGATTGAGTGTTGAGGAGACTATCTTTTGAAGCACAAGAGCAAGGAGTTCATCATACTACCACATCTATTACCTTTTGGAGGGTGGTGCCTCCTAGATTGGTTAGGTGTTACTTGGGAGCCTCCTTCTTCGTGATTGTGGAGTCGAACCAAGGAGTTTGTAAGGGCAAGGAGATCGCCTACTTCGTGAAGATCTACCCCAAGTAAGGCTAGTCCTCCGTGGACGTAGGCCACATGGAATAGACAAGGTTGCTACCTTGTGGACACTTCGTGGGTGGAGCCCTCCGTGGACTCTCGCGACCGTTACCCTCCGTGGGTTGAAGTCTCCATAAACGTGGATGTACGATAGCACCACCTATCGGAACCACGGAAAAAAATTCGTGTCTCCAATTGCGTGTGATCTCCTCTCCCTCCTTTACTTACATGTGTGTGTCTTTACTTTCCGCTGCTATACTCTTAGACATGCATGTGTTGGGTGAACTTGACTTGTGAAAATTGCTAAAATCTGCCCACAACTAAAATTGGGAAAAGGATAGATTCTTATTTGGTCAAGTAGTCTAATCATCCCCCCTCTAGATATACTTTGGATCCTACAAGTGGTATCAGAGCATTGGTCTCCATTGCATTGGTCTCATAACCTAGGAGAGTATGGCGTCTAGTGAGGGAAATTATCATCATAGAGGTCCATATTTTGATGGTACAAACTTTGCTAGTTGGAAGCATAAATGAAAATGCATATTCTTGGTCATAACCCCGCCGTATGGGCTGTTGTTCGTGTTGGCTTGCGAGGTGAATTCTTTGGTGATGGAAAGGAACCGGATCGTGAAGCGACCGCGAAAGAATTGAAGATGTTGCAATACAATGCTCAAGCATGTGACATTCTATTCAACTGCCTATGCCCCGAAGAATTCAACAAAATCAGCCGTCTTGAGAATGCAAAGGAAATTTGGGATACTTTGGTTGATATGCACGAAGGTACCGAATCCATCAGGGAATCTAAGTTGGATGTGCTACAAAGTCAACTTGACAAGTTCAAGATGAAGGATGGTGAAGGAGTTGCGGAAATGTACTCTAGGCTTGCTCTCATCACCAATGAGATTGCCTGCTTAGGAAGCGAAGAAATGACTGACAAATTCATCATCAAGAAGATCCTTACAGCCTTGGGTGGAAAGTATGACACCGTGTGCACATTGATCCAAATGATGCCAAACTACAAAGATCTCAAGACTACGGAAGTGATTGGAAGGATTGTTGCTCATGAGATGTCACTCAAAGACAAGGAAGAACTTCACACCAAGTCAAGCGGTGCTTACAAAGCTACAAGCGACACTCCCGCTACATCCAATGACAACCTTGTAACCAATGAAGAGATAAGCCTCATGGTCAAGAAATTCAACACGTTCTACAAGAGTAGAGGCAAAGAGAGAAACTCCAACTCAAGATATGAAGAGAAGCGTTCATCTAGTCGTGACCGGAATTGCTACAACTGTGGAAGGCCCGGACACTACTCCAATGAGTGCACGCCCCCCACAAGAGAAGAGAAGAGTCACCTAGAATAAAGAGCTCAAGAGATGAGTCACCCCGAAGAGAGAGAAGGAGTAGAGATGATCGTTATGAACGAAGGCCCTCAAGGAGAAGTAGGGACTCGGAGGAGAAGGACAAGTACTCCAAGAGCTACACAAGAAGAAGACATCAAGCTCATGTTGGTGAATGTGTTTCCGGCTCCGAATCCGACAACCAATCCGAGAGAAGCTATCACTCCGACTCCGACTATAGTCAAGATGAATGTGTTGCCGGACTTGCACTCGTTTCCTCCAACTCCTATGACATATTTGATTCACCAAATGAAGGGAGTGGAAGTTGCTTCATGGCTAAAGGCCCCAATGTATCACACCCCGAATACATTGACTTTAATAGTGATGAGGATGACTTACTTGGAGATGATGACTTGCTATTTGATAAAACTAGTGATATTAGTCAAAATGAGCTAGACAATGATCATGCTAGTCAAGATAAGTCATGTGATGATGATAAGAAGGAAATAGAATGACTAACTAAAGAATTAAACACTCTTAAGTTAGCCCATGAATCTACTTTAGAAGATCATAGAGAGCTTGTAAGAACTCATGAGAAGCTATGCTTCGAGAAGCTCAATTTAGAGCAAGAACATGAGTTTCTTAAAGCAATCAATGACGATCTCTGAAATAAGACTTCTTCTTATCTAGCCAAACGACTACTCTTGTCTACATTTATTCCACAAGTTAAGACTAAACAATCTAGTAACAAAGGCAAGAAAGGTTCTACAACTAATAGCAATAAAAATGATAAATCTAATGATATTGCTTCTAGTAGTTCTAATGATTCCACTGACGATTCTCTTAGCCAAGTTACACTTGAGCAAGAAAATGATCTATTGAAAGGGATTATAGAAAAAGGTGTCTACAAAAGTCTTGCCGGATGTAAGCAATTTGAGGAAATTGTACGCAAGCATGGAGGATACCGGAAGAACCATGGCATTGGCCACTTCAACACCAATGGAGTCGAATGGGAAGAAGGTCAATACCTCAAGCCTAAGTTTGTTCCTCAAAGGGAGAAGTATGAACCTACTCCTCCCAAGGGAACAAGCTCTCAAGATGACCTTCCTCCACAAGACCACAAGGGCAAGGGCAGGCTTCATGATGATATTGACACACTTGAAGATGAGTCCCTAGCCATGGTGAAGTGGGTTCCCAAGGCTACTCCAAGTTCTACTTCAACTAATACTACTTCAACACCAAGGATCCCCATCAACTTGATGTGGGTCCCTAAGAAGAAGAACTAGAGAAGTTCTTGAGGGGTGACTCCGCCAATGAAATTCACTCATATTCATTATTGGCAAGGGCTATTTGCAATCAACTCCAACTCTATGCAATAGTTCAAGGAGTCACACATTCCCTCAAAGGTAAGCAAGAGACGAAGTAATTAATGAATCCATGGACATCATCTTATATGCTTTGCACTCCATGTCCATAGATATCCTTGTATTTGTCTCTTGTTTGTGGGACTAACCCATATAGGTGAGAAGAGTAAGGAAACAACGAGGATTGCTCCAAACTCAAGATGATCTTCATCAACATTGAGCATCCACCACTACATCACCTACATGAAGTCTTCTACGACAAAACCCAAGGTTAGTTTATCCCTCTTAGGGGGGATGTCACATCAAGGGGGAGCTTTACTCTAAGACTTGAGTTAAAGCATCTCTTAAGAATGTGACAACATTAAATGCTTTATGTAAAAGTGGTAACCCCACTTGTGCTTAAATGATGAGTATGACCTATGATCAAGTATTCTTACTTGACTCCTAAGTCAATATACTCATATATAGATGAATTCGTCATCACCAAAGTGCTTGTTAGATGCTAGAGTGGTTTTGCATGTTTGCCATGATTTCATTGGACATCTTATTGTGTGAGCATGTTGGTATGCATATTTTTCCTCATTCGAGGACATCCGATTTTTGCTATTTGGTTCTTGTTTTTCTTTTGCCAATTGGATGTACAAGAATGTCAGGACCCCTCTCTAGCTATCTATGCTTTCTTGTCTCAAGTTCTATTCTTGCTTTATCACAAAACTTGAACAAGCACTTCTCGAACCCTCTGTGTGAGGAGCACTCGGAGTTCCGTTTCGTCAAGGCTAACTTCCAAAACCTCCCTAAAGTGCAACTCGGTGTAACCAATAAAAAATTCTCGGTTTCACCGACTGCTCAGGGTTGATCTGTTTTGCACCTCGGTAGCACCGATCCCATAATCTCGGCTTCACCGAGTTTCCCTATCAACTGACAGTAGTGGAACTCGGTGGCACCGAAATTTTAGTATCGGCGTCGCCGACAGTAAAGGGTACTTAATCCCGGCGGACCCGACGTTTTGAAATCCATCTTCAAACGCCCAAGTCTCCAACCCTAAGCTACCGCAACGGACCCCTTGGTCGTCGCCCTTGTCTCCCCGAGTGCCTTTGCCATTGGGATCCTCGCCGTCGACGGAAATCATCACCGCCGTTGTCGCCGTAGTCGGACCATCACCAAGTTAGGGTATGGTTTCGATCCCCTCTTGAGTTCCAAAATCTAATTCAAGCGCATTAGGTTGCTCCGTATTCTTGCCACAGATTGAAAGCTTCCTATCCCACCAAATACTTCCATAGATTAGAGAACGAGGAAATTTTGGATCCCCGCAACATGCATCTCGGTGACACCGAGTTGATAAAGTCGGTTCTACCGATTTAGTTTTTAGGGTTTCTGAGTGTTAGTGCATCTAGTGCCCCTTAGTGATTTTGGTGTATTGAAGACTTATAGGTTAAGAGACTAATGCGTTTGTAAGTGTACACATTCTCTATAAGTCGCTGAGGAGTTTGATACATTCGGAGATTATCGACCCCTAAAAATGTATGTCTTCAACTGAAGACTTTGCTGAAGACTTTGGTATTCCCTGAAGACTTTGAAAAAGAAGAAGTTGGTGTGACCTTGAAGATATGAACGAGGACTATGAAGCGTGAAGACTTTTGTTTTCGTAGTTTCATTTCCTTTCTTTGAGTCATAGGAAACACCGTACTGTTAAAGGGGGCCGAGGTAATACTAAGGAAAATTTCCAACTGATGCTCAACTCAAAAGCCTCAACCTATCCAATCCTTCGAGTGAAGCCTTTGGAAATCTCTTGCAGTTCAGTCAAGTTCTTCAGTGACAGAGACGATGATCTTCTGGTCTCTGAGGAAATTGGTCTGACTGAGGAGTTAGGATTTCGCCAGTGCGAATTGCCTACAAGTGAGGAATATGATAAGCCTGAGGACTTTCATAGTTCGAAATTCCGACCGTTGCTGTGCTAAGTGCCAGCTGTCCCCAAATCATCCTATCCACATAACGGTCATATCATTGGGGAATTTATGTCTTATCATGTCGGGTTGCATCCTGGCTATAAATAGCCATCCCCCACAACCACTAGTTGGTTGGCTGCTCCGAGAGAGAACTGACACTTGTCATTTGAGAGCATCCCATTCCTCGAGGACTTTGAGAGAAAATCATCAGTGAGGAAAAACCCCAAACCAAACCACCAAACCCAAAGTGATTGAGCATCACTGAAGAAATTGTTCCTGTGTGGAACCGACGTTTGTTACCTTTGAAGACTGTGTATCTTCCAGACGGTTAGGCGTCATGGTCTAGTGCATCCTGCAGTCAATTGGGGATCACGAAGTGACCTTGGTCTAGAGCATCCAGCAGTCAATTGTGGATCGCCGGGTGACCAGTTTGTGAGGGTTTTGGAAGTCTACCCTGAAGACTTACCACGAGTGTTGGGCGAGGTCTGTGTGACCTTAGCTCAAGGAGAATACGGTAAGGACTGTGTGTCCTGGGACTGTGTGTCTTCTGGTTTAAATACCAGGCCGCTCCAAACCAGACGTACGACTGTCACAACAGTTGGAACTGGGTCATCAAATCATTGTCTTCATCGAGCTACCTGGTTCTATTTCCTCAACCCTTTAATTTCCTCGTATACTTGTTGATGAAATTGATCGTTACTATTTGAAGAATTTGACTGAAGACTTTCTCAATTTCCTCACCTCAAATTCTTCAAGCTACCTTGTTCCTCACCTGCTTATCCTGTATCACGCCATCTGTAATCTGTGCATGCTTTATTTCATCATGATGACTATGCGATCGCTATGCTTCGTATGCACTTGAGTACTTATTCCGCTGCTAGTTATTCATCACATTTCAAATTCCTCAAGTTGAAATTCCTCAGTGATGAATTTGTAAAAATCGCCTATTCACCCCCCTCTTGTCGATATAACGCACTTTCAATTGGTATCAGAGCAAGGTACTCCCTTGTTCTGTGTGATTTTGGTTTAACCACCTGGAGTTCTAGTTATGTCGATTGCAGGTATGATCAAGGTTTCCGCAGGCTGTCCTACCTTCGATGGGACGGACTACCCCTACTAGAAGAACAAGATGCGCATGCATCTTGAAGCTATTGACAACGATCTCTGGTATGTTGTGGAAAATGGTGTTCCCCGCACATCTCCGACTGTTACTGCTGCTGATGCGAAGAAATTCAAGCAACTCGATTCTCAAGCGAAGAATATCATCTGTGGCCATCTGAGCAAAGGTCAGTATGGCAGAGTGAGTGCTTTGGAGACTGCTAAGCTTATCTGGGATAGGCTGTCCAAAGTCAATGTAGGTGTTTCCACTCAACGTGACTCCCGTGTTGATGTTCTTCGCAATCTCTTCAATCGCTTCAAAAGATTCGACAATGAAAATGTTCAGCAAACTTTTGATCGTCTCACTGATATCTCCAACGAGCTTCAAGCTCTGGGTGCCACTGACATCACCGACCATGAGGTGGTGAAGAAACTGCTAAGGTCTCTTGATTCCTCATTCGATACTCTGGCTTTGATGATTCAAGAATGTGGAGACTACAAGTCACTTGATCTTGCTGATATACTTGAGAGACTCAATACTCATGAATTCCAACAAGCTGAGAAGAGAGACCTCTACAGACCAAGCTATGAAAGATCTCGTGCTCTGAAGGCAAAAGCAATTTCCTCATCCGAAGACGAAGATTCTGATAGCAGCCTTGGTGATCCTGAAGAACTGAGTCAGGAGCTGGCAATGCTTGTGAGAAAATTCCAGAAGTTCTCAAGGAGAGGCCGATTTGGAAAGTCATCAAAAAGTGGTTTGAGAAAGTCAGATTCCTCAAGCGACTACAAGAAGAGAACTTGTCACAAATGCAAGAAGTCTGGTCACTTTATCTCTAACTGTCCTCTCTGGGAAAAAGAATCAAAGAAGAAGAAATACAAGGACTACAGTTCTGATGACTCGAAGAAAAAAAAGAAATCTTCAAAGTCCTCAACTTCAAAGTCCTCATCTTCAGAGTCCTCATCGCACAAGAAGAATGGTTCCAGAAAGGCTCGGGCTTTCATTGGCAAGGAAATGGATTCTGAAGAAGAATCTGAAGAATATGAAGAAGAGGAAGAATCTGAGGAGGAGACTGACTCTGGTGTTGCTAGCCTTGCTCTCGCCACTGCTTTCGTCAGCAAGTCCATCTTCAACGATGAAGAAAATGACCACTCCAATGACTCTGACGTCAGCAACGATGAATATGCTCCCACTTACTGCTTCATGGCAAAAGGTTCCAAGGTACACAAGCATCACTCTTCTTCTGAATCAAGTGAAGGTGAATCTGATGAATATGTGAAACCTAGCTATGCCAAACTTGCTAAAATTGCCACTAAGCAACAAAGTGCACTTGAAAAGCTTCAGAAATTGCTAGAGAAAAGCGATGATCTGTTGAATGAGGAAGTGGATCGGACTAAAACTCTGTCTGATGATCTCAAAAGTCTTCAGACAAAGTATGATAACCTTCAGAGTCATCATAATGCTCTCTTAGTTGACCATGAGAAGCTTTCTTATGAATTTCTTCAAAGAAAGCAAGATCTTGAGAAACTAAGAGTGGCTCATGAGGATCTCCAAAGGGAAAATGATTCCTTACTGGCTCAACAGATCAGTACCGCTCAGGAAGAATTTGTTCCACCATGTATGAAATGCATCGAACGTGAAACTGCTAATTCTTCACCTGAATGTTCAAATGCTTCTATTGCTGCAAATTCTTCAACTATCCCCGTGGTCACAAATTCCTCATCTGAGGATACCACAAGTATCACTGACGAAAATGCAGGGTTGAAGGAATTGTATGTGACAGGCATGTACAAAAGTCTCAAAGGGCATCAAACCCTTTGCGATGTGCTCAAAAAGCAGATTCTGAACAGGAACCCTAGGAAAGAGGGTATTGCATTTGAGAGGAAACTCAATGCTGATGGATCCTACTGGACACCTGAGCAGTACCCCAAAACTTCATGGGTTGCTGCAAAAGGACCTCCTGTGGATCCATCCACTTTATCTGGCTTTACTTGTGAAACTTCATATTCCTCTGATGAGTCACTTGACTCCAACTACAAATTCTTCAAAAATCAGAAAGGTGAAGTATTTGCCAGATTTGTTGGAACTAACTGCAGGAACGGTTCACCTATGAGGAAAATCTGGGTTCCTAAGAGCTGCTTGGAAAATCTTCAAGTGAATGTCCTCACGACACCACCCATGAAGAAAAGGAACCCCAGATCAAATTCCTCATATGGACCAAAGTCTTCACTTGGACCAAATTCCTCAAATGGTCAAAAGTATCATTCTCGTGCTAATGCATCTGTTTCGCAGGAAAAATCTAAGAGTTCTGAATATGTGCATTATTCTTCAAATCATTATGTTCATAAGTCCTCGAAGAATTTCTCTGCTTATTCATATGAGTACTCTAACCCTAGTCCTGTGAAACGAAGTGCACTAGCTTCAATGCCTCCCTTCTCATATGGAGCTCGCAGAATGATGAACTCTTTGCCACCCCTCCAGATGTGGGTGGTGAAGAAATTGAACTAACTTCTTATGCAGGGTCAGGTCTCCAGACGAACTTGAACGTCTGATGAATTTGCTGGAGACCTGAGGAAATGCTTGAAAGGACGCAAGCTAATCATGCAGAAATGAGGTCCTCATTTCTCACGTCCTCTCACTGCTTTACTTACTATGTTGTGTGATAAAATTCTGCCTGATGAATTTGATGTCATATTCTTCACTCTGAAGCATATGAGTTCGTAAGTTGTACTAATTCATCTGCAGGATGAAACTCCAAAAACTACTGAGTGTGTCCTCGATAGTGGATGCACCAACCACATGACTGGTGACAAGAGTCTATTGATGAATATGCCACTTGCCCCATCTCATGTGAAGCATATCACCTACGCTGACAAAGGAAAAAAGCAAGGTATTGGGTCTAGGTAAGGTTGCAATCTCCAAGGACCGACACATGGACAAGGTGATGCTTGTCGAATCCCTCGGGTTCAACCTCATGTCTGTCTCAATGCTTTGTGATCTTGATATGGTTGTCATCTTTGGAAAATATCGTTGTGTTGTCATCATGGAATCTGACCATTCCAAAGTCTTCGAAGGCTTTAGGAGAGGAGACTTGTATATTGTTGATTTCTCTACAGGTCCTCAGCCTGCCACATGCCTACTTGCAAAGTCCTCAGAAGGCTGGCTGTGGCATCGACGACTTGGACATGCTGGTATGAGGAACTTGCACACGCTCGTGAAGAAAAAGCACATCATTGGCATTGAAGGTGTCAAATTCCTCAAGGATCACCTCTGTGGTGCTTGTGAGTCTGGGAAGATGACCAGATCCAAGCATCCCTCGAAGACAATCATGACCACGACTCGATCTTTTGAATTGCTTCACATGGACCTCTTTGGCCCCACTCATTATTCCACACTAACAAATGCTTCAAGTTTGTATGGATTTGTCATTGTTGATGATTACTCTCGTTACACTTGGGTGCATATTATTCTGTACAAGTCTGAAGTGCAGGATGTCTTCAGACGATTTGCTTCAAGGGCCTCAACAAACTTCGGCGTCAAGATCAAGCATATTAGGAGTGATAACGGGACTGAGTTCAAGAACACCAATCTTGATGAATATCTTGATGAACTTGGTATTACTCATGAGCTATCTGCCCCATATACTCCTCAGCAGAACGGCGTCGTGGAGTGCAAGAATAGGACTCTTGTTGAGATGGCTCGCACCATGCTTGATGAATACAAGACTCCTCGTCGCTTCTGGCCTGAGGCAATTGATACAGCATGCCACATCATCAACAGGGTATATCTTCACAAATTCCTCAAGAAGACATCATATGAACTCATGACCGGCAAGAAACCCAATGTAAGTTATCTCAAAGTCTTCGGTGCAAAATGCTGGATAAGAGATCCTCACCATAGTTCTAAATTTGCACCGAAAGCACATGAAGGTTTTATGCTTGGTTACGGAAAGGACTCGCACACCTACAGAGTCTTCAACACCTACCATCACAAGGTTGTTGAAACTGTAGATGTGCGGTTCGATGAAACTAACGGCTCGCAAAGAGAGCACCTGCCTTCTGTGCTAGATGAAAAGTCTCCTGAGGAATCCATTAAGTTGAAGGTTACTGAGGATGTAGTACCCACTGAAGAAAATCCTCAACCAACTGAGGAAGTCATTCCAATCAATGAAGACATTCATGCTGATACACCTGAAGAAAATGGTGCTGAAGAAAATCCTCAGCCACGTCAACCTGCTCATCCAAGAGTTGCAAATGAAGTGCAGATTGACAAAATCATCGACAACATCAATGCACCAGGTCCTCTCACTCGCTCAAGAGCTTCACATCTGACTAACTTTTGTGGGCATTTTGCTTTTGTCTCTATGATAGAGCCCACCAAAGTTGATGAAGCTTTCAAGGAGCCTGAGTGGATTCAAGCTATGCAAGAGGAATTGCATCAATTCAAGCTCAACAACATGTGGGAACTTGTCAAGCGGCCAGATCCTCGCAAGCATAACATCATAGGTACCAAGTGGATCTACCGCAACAAGCAAGATGAAAATGGCCTTGTGGTAAGGAATAAGGCTCGTCTTGTAGCTCAAGGCTACACACAGGTTGAAGGAATTGACTTTGATGAAACTTTTGCACCTGTTGCTAGACTTGAAGCTATTCGCATATTGCTTGCTTATGCTAACCATCATGATATCACTTTATATCAAATGGATGTGAAAAGTGCATTCCTCAATGGTAAGCTTGAGGAAGAAGTATATGTTGCTCAACCCCCAGGTTTTGAAGATCCTAAGCATCCTGACAAAGTCTTCAGACTCAACAAGGCCCTCTATGGCCTCAAGCAGGCCCCTCGGGCGTGGTATGACACTCTGAAGGAATTCCTCATGAAGAAATGCTTCAAACCCGGTTCACTCGACCCAACTCTTTTCACCAAATCCTATGACAATGAACTGTTCATATGCCAAATATATGTCGACGATATTATCTTTGGCTGTACTGACAAACGTTACAGTGATGAATTTGCCTATATGACGAGTGAAGAATATCAAATGTCTATGATGGGAGAGTTGAAATTCTTCTTAGGTCTTCAAATTCGTCAGCAAGACAATGGCATCTTCATCTCACAAGAGAAATACCTCAAGGATGTGCTGAGGAAATTCAACATGCACGAATGCAAAGGCGTCAAAACTCCAATGCCTTCAAAAGGCCACCTCTGCACTGACGAAAATGGTAAAGATTTTGATCAGAAGGTATACCGCTCCATGATTGGCTCTTTATTGTATCTGTGTGCATCTAGGCCTGATATTATGCTGAGTGTTTGCATGTGTGCCCGATTCCAAGCAACACCGAAGGAATCACACCATAAGGTTGTGAAACATATTCTTCGATACTTAGCTCACACACCAATGCTTGGATTATGGTATCCCAAGGGCTCAAATCTTCACCTCGTCGGATACTCAAATGCTGACTATGCTGGAGATCGTGTGGATCGCATGTCAACCTCAGGCACATGTCATTTCCTCGGACGATCCTTAGTCTGTTGGTCCTCGAAGAAGCAGAACTGCGTGTCACTTTCTACTGCTGAAGCTGAGTACATTGCTGCTGGTTCATGCTGCGCTCAGCTGCTGTGGATGAAGCAAACCCTCAAGGACTATGGCATCAAGGTGAAGAATGTGCCTCTCTACTGCGACAATGAGAGCGCTATCAAGATTGCTTACAACCCAGTTCATCACTCCAAGACCAAGCACATCCAGATTCGTCATCATTTTCTTCGAGATCATGTACTCAAGGGCGACATCTCCATCGACCACATCCCCACTGAAGAACAACTGGCCGATATCTTCACTAAGCCCTTGGATGAAAAGAGATTTTGCAAGTTGCGGTGTGAGCTAAATATCTTAGAATCTTCGAATGTTCTTTGAAAGGACACACATCCTAACACTTATGCAAAATTGATGACTTTGATGTGCAACACACGAAGTAACATTTTTTCTTCAATCAATGAAGAATAACTCTCTAAGTGTGAAGAAATTAACGAAGAATTTGATTCTCAGAACCCTACGACAATTGTACGCGGTGTCTGAAATCATCATTCTTATACGGTGGGTCACGCCACCAACAATAGTTGAAATTCTTCAGAGTTGAGTTTTTCATCATTTTGCAAAGTCTTCAAATTTTCAAATTCCTCAACTTTTCAAATTCTTCAAACAGTGAAACTGATGTTCTTCATTGACTATATATATATATATTTGAGTTTTCAATGTCCTCAACAGCATTCACTTATTGCTAATTCTTCAAGTTGATTTTCATCTAAGTGAATGTGATCGGACCCGTTCCCCCTCTATGCTAAACTCAACCCAGTCTGTTCACAAATTCTTCATATGCGTTCTACTTTGAAACTCGTTCAAAGTCTTCACTATATCCTAGACAGCTGAAGAATTTGCGACCGGAAACTTTAAAATTTTCACTATCAAATTTTTTGGTGCTTCCCGCTCAAACAGTTCCGATTCCCATGACTGGATAAGCCATGATCCCCCACTATCTCCACTACTCAGAACGTGGGTGACACCTGTTGCGTGGAGAGCAAGGGTTAGGGGCAATCTGGTCCAAAATCTTCGGGCCGATTCATTTTTACTGCCACTATATATACCCCCTCCCCTTCACTGTGCTTGAGTTACTCCTCACTCCCATCTCTCCCGAGCTCAAACCTGGCGCCGCCGCTAAAATCATCGCTGCCGGAGAGGAAGAGCTTCACTGCCTCGACCTCGCCGTCGCCGTACTCGCATCGGCCGCGGAAGTCTTCACCCCGCCGCCGCTGTAGCTGTCTCCCTCTGCCAAGCTAGGGCGTGGGAGATCTGGACGGACGAACTTCCCAGATTTCATCTCTCTGTTCGTCGTGTTCTTCATCAGGGTAAATAAAATCTAATTTTACTGCCCTTGTTTGATCTTCATGTCTTCCACAAAATCCTCAAAAGTGTTTTTTTCTTCAAGAATCATCTTCTTAAGCACCTTACATGTTTCAATCCCTTGATGTTTTTCTCTAAGTTATGATTTTCTTCAAGATTCCTCAATTGTGTGGATCTACATATTCGCACAACTCTGGAACCTAAGACAAAGAACACTTAGTGAAATTCCTCAAGACATCTATGGTCAAAATCCTCAACTTGATGTATTTTGAAAAAATTCTGAGAGCGCATATGACCTCTTCAAATTCCTCGCACCTATACTCTGTTCACAGGTACAAATGTCTGCTGATGAATCACTAGGTTCTCATCAACTTAACTCATTTGCAGCGTTTCTTGAGGAAAAACTGTATACATCTTCAGAATCATCAAGAGTTCAAAGTCATCAAGTGAAGAAAATGGCAGATGGTAAAAGACCTCAGAAGGGTGGAAAGAAGGCTGAACAGAACACTGCCTTTGAGATACCTGAGGATTTGTATGCTGGTTACTGTACTCCATATGAGACCATTCATGGCAAAGAAACGAAAGAGCAGAGGAAAATCATAATTCAAAGAATTGAACGGAGGTGGGCAAAGGAGTGGAGAGACTATCACTATGTCACTCCCAAGTATATGAAGAAATTCGCACTCAAACCTCCTTGCAAAAGGGCTCCTCCTGCTGATGGTCAAGAAATCGATCCCACTAGCGTTGCTCGTGGTGAAGACTTTCCAGATGAATGGGCAAAGCATCAACACAAACTTTAGAGAACTGCCAAAGCTGCAGTGAAGAAATTCAATGAAGATTTTGCTGCTGCTGCTGCCTCTGCCGGAGCCTCTGATAGTGCTCCGAAGAAATCATTAATGAAGAAATCTGCAGTGAAGTCAAAGTCCTCAACTTCAAAATCCTCACTGCAAAATACTCATGCAAATTCTTCAAAGGCCACGGCAATGCCTTCAGTAGCTGCACAATCATCAGCTGCTGCTGCAAAGTCCTCAACACCTGTAAATCTTACAACATGTCAGAGGACTACTGGCTTCTCAATTGTTTCAGGGGCCTCTGCAAGTTCCTCAGCGCAAGAACAGTCTTCAACAAGTCCTACTTTGATGAAGATAAAGAGAACTACTGGACGAGGTCAGAGACCAAGTCCTCACAAAAGCCAAGTTACTGTGAATGTACCCTCAGGGTCTGAGGATAATGATGATGCTACTAATGAAGAATTGGAAGAAATCATCAGAAACAGTCAGCAGAGAGCTGCAATAGCTAAGGGCAGCTCTGTTCCTCTTATGCTGGATCCAAAGATGATCCTCAACTTCATTGACATATGGCATGAGGATCCCAGCACTCCACTTTCCTCACTGAAGTTACCTCTTGGTGTTTCCCGAAGAACAATGTGATGAATTTGACTCCTACTCAACTCATCACAGTTCAGTTTGAGATTCGCTGCCTGACTGATGAACAAGCAAAATATGATGCTGAATGGAAGGGCACCAAAGTAAGATTTGTCAGGGCAGTCCAAGCTGCAGTTAAAGATCACAACTCAAGGGTTGCAGCTCAATTGCAACAACAAATTCCTCAGGCTGAAGAATCTACTCAGCCTGCTGAAGAAACTGCACGCGCAGCTGAAGAAATTCAGGCTGCTAAAGAACCTGTCAGGGCAACCTCCACTGTTGCGCCTGAAGAAACTGCCAGGCCAGCTGAAGCTTTTGCTGCGCCTGATGAAATTGAGACCACTAGGGCGACTGCATCAGTCGTGCCTGAAGAAACTGCTCCACCTTCACCCTCTGCTGAAACTGCAAAGTCCTCAAGGGTGAAGAACATCAACCTTCCTTCTGCATCAGAAGCGAAGAAAACAAAGGCTACGGAGAAAATTACTGCTAAAAAAAGAAAAGCATCAACTTCAGATTCCTCAGCGGTGAAGAAATTGAAGACACTGCCAAGTTCTTCAACTGAACCCATTGATGCAACCCCAATCTCCTCCGTACCTGCCTATGAAATAGTTCCATTTGGTGTCGAGTATGACATTCCAAATGTTGATGATGAAGAAGATCATTCTGCTGCTTCCTCAGAGCAGATTGATGAAGAAATTGAAGTGGAAGCAAATGCTTCAACTCCACTGGTATCATCGCCCCTGCCTCAGTTGACTGCTGAAGAGGCCGGCGTTGAAGAAATGGAAGAGGACGTGGACATTGGCAACACAACTCCTCTAATCAATGATGAATATTGGGAAGCTGCACACCCAAATTCTCCAATGACCACACCAATTACTCAAATTCCTCAGTCTCCAGCCCAGACTAAAGAAATTCATACTGAAGATATTCCAGCTGCATCAGCTGAAGAAATTGCTGCTCAAACCGCAAATGAGGAAACTGCTATTCAAATTCCTCAATCTGAAGAAGTTCCTCCTTTGACTAAGGACATTGTGGGCCGCTTCAAGCCAAATCTTCAGCCGAAGCCAAAGTTGCCCCTCAAAGGCTCAAAGCGCCCCAAATTCATCAAGACCAACTTCTTCAACGAGCACATTTTCTTCAACGGGCCAAATCCTTATGACTCAGCAAGGACCGGTCGCACAAGATTCTGGACCCCTTCGCAGATGAATTTCTATGCATCAGTACTATTTGACAAAGAGAAAGTCTTCGAGCATCAGCAAATTCCTCATGTGGATATGGAATCCATTCCGTGCTTCACACCTGTGCTCGCAGTTCTTCATGATGCTGGACTTCTTCCCTTCTGCGTTGACATATGCGACTGGAATGAAGAGCTAATTCTTCAATTCTATGCAACCTTGCATATCTCGGGTGATGCTTCTGATGTCAATTCATGGATTCTGGACTGGATGACTGGATCTACTCACTACACTGCCCCAGCCACTGAATTGCTTCAGGCTGTGCCAATAGCAATTCCTTCAGAAGGAGCACGCTGCATCTATGATGAAACTGAACTGCCCAACCACTTGATGCAAGTGCTGATGAAGCCATTGGCTCAGGGCCAACCTCAAAGGACTTCCTTCCTTGTGAAGGATTTGCTCTATGTGCCTAGGACGGTTTATCGCATTCTGACCAAAACCCTCAGTCCTCAGAAGGGCCACAATTCTGAAAAAGAAGTGGAGGGAATCATGAAGAACATGCTATTCAACATCATTCATGGGATTCCCGTAAATTACCATGATTTCTTCATGAGGACTTTGGCCAATGCTGCTTCAGCCCCATTTGAATTGAAGCCTTATGCTCCCTGGATCATGAAATTCATCAGATCAAGGTCTTCACTTCCATTCAAGGCTGACTTTCAGAATCACTTCAGCTTTCTGCCTCCAATTGAAGTCCTCAAGAGCTCATTTTCCTCAATTGAGGGTAAAGGAAAAGCTGTCATTGATGAAGGTACTCGTCCATTGGATGGTCAGTTTCGCAAAGCTGCATCCTATTCCACCAATGATGACACTGCTACCCAAGATTCTGCCGCAAAAGCCTCAGCGCAAAATCCTTAAGAAACTGCCCCTCGTGTGATGACTGATCGAGAGCTTCTTTTAAGTCTTCATCAGAAGATTGATCGCAATCACAAGTGGGTAAAGCGTCAGTTTGGTTCACTTCTTCGAGACATGACTGTCACGCACAACTCTGTGAGGAAGAACCACTATTATCTTCATGAAGTCTTCGACCGCACATGGGCCATCCTGTCTCACCTCAAGACTCCTGAAGAACTCAAGGAGATGGAATTTCAGCAGGACTTTGATTGGTCCATCCCTCCAAGGAAGAAATGGAAGAAAGTTCAAGTTCCTCAGCTGGTTACATGCTCATATTCTTCATCACGCCAGGCGGATGAAGCTGAGGATATTGATGACACTGCTGCAGGCCCTACATCAACGAACGACCCCGACAACGCTGGCGCTCCTCCACCACCTTCAAGATGAAATTCTTCAGGGGCATTAGTCCTCAATTTTTGTCCCTTTTGGTCTTCGATGACAAAGGGGGAGAAAATTTGAGTTAGTCTTCAAGCGGGTCTCTATATATGGGTTGTTTTTGTTTAAGTTACAACTCTCGCTCTTCTGAAGCTTTTGTTGGTTGAGTTGTAAACTTAAGTTCGATGGTGGTCTGATGCTTTTGAACTGCTTTCCGCATGCTATTTCCTCAAGTTATCTTAATGCACGCATGCTGAACTTCCTCAGACCCCATTTTCCATCATGCATTTCAATTTCCTCATGATATATATTAAATGCGTGTATGGATTACAAGATATAGGGGGAGTTCTCCATGATTTTAACCTGCCATGTCCATTTGCAGTCCAAAGCAAATTCCTCAAATATGCACATCTTCAGGGGGAGTTCTTTTGTATCTTGCAATCAAATTCCTCAAACTCAGTACTTACCCTTCATATTATTATCCCCGTTGAAAACTTAACCTATTTGTCATCAATCACCAAAAAGGGGGAGATTGTTAGTGCATCTAGTGCCCCTTAGTGATTTTGGTGTATTGAAGACTTATAGGTTAAGAGACTAATGCGTTTGTAAGTGTACACAGGCTCTATAAGTCGCTGAGGAGTTTGATACATTCGGAGATTATCGACCCCTAAAAATGTATGTCTTCAACTGAAGACTTTGGTGAAGACTTTGCTGAAGACTTTGAAAAAGAAGAAGTTGGTGTGACCTTGAAGATATGAACGAGGACTATGAAGCGTGAAGACTTTTGTTTTCGTAGTTTCATTTCCTTTCTTTGTGTCATAGGAAACACCGTACTGTTAAAGGGGGCCGAGGTAATACTAAGGAAAATTTCCAACTGATGCTCAACTCAAAAGCCTCAACCTATCCAATCCTTCGAGTGAAGCCTTTGGAAATCTCTTGCAGTTCAGTCAAGTTCTTCAGTGACAGAGACGATGATCTTCTGGTCTCTGAGGAAATTGGTCTGACTGAGGAGTTAGGATTTCGCCAGTGCGAATTGCCTACAAGTGAGGAATATGATAAGCCCGAGGACTTTCATAGTTCGAAATTCCGACCGTTGCCGTGCTAAGTGCCAGCTGTCCCCAAATCATCCTATCCACATAACGGTCATATCATTGGGGGCATTTATGTCTTATCATGTCGGGTTGCATCCTGGCTATAAATAGCCATCCCCCACAACCACTAGTTGGTTGGCTGCTCCGAGAGAGAACTGGCACTTGTCATTTGAGAGCATCCCATTCCTCGAGGACTTTGAGAGAAAATCATCAGTGAGGAAAAACCCCAAACCAAACCACCAAACCCAAAGTGATTGAGCATCACTGAAGAAATTGTTCATGTGTGGAACCGACGTTTGTTACCTTTGAAGACTGTGTATCTTCCAGACGGTTAGGCGTCATGGTCTAGTGCATCCTGCAGTCAATTGGGGATCACGAAGTGACCTTGGTCTAGAGCATCCAGCAGTCAATTGTGGATCGCCGGGTGACCAGTTTGTGAGGGTTTTGGAAGTCTACCCTGAAGACTTACCACGAGTGTTGGGCGAGGTCTGTGTGACCTTAGCTCAAAGAGAATATGGTAAGGACTGTGTGTCTTGGGACTGTGTGTCTTCTGGTTTAAATACCAGGCCGCTCCAAACCAGACGGACGACTGTCACAGCAGTTGGAACTGGGTCATCAAATCATTGTCTTCATCGAGCTACCTGGTTCTATTTCCTCAACCCTTTAATTTCCTCGTATACTTGTTGATGAAATTGATCGTTACTATTTGAAGAATTTGACTGAAGACTTTCTCAATTTCCTCACCTCAAATTCTTCAAGCTACCTTGTTCCTCACCTGCTTATCCTGTATCACGCCATCTGTAATCTGTGCATGCTTTATTTCATCATGATGACTATGCGATCGCTATGCTTCGTATGCACTTGAGTACTTATTCCGCTGCTAGTTATTCATCACATTTCAAATTCCTCAAGTTGAAATTCCTCAGTGATGAATTTGTAAAAATCGCCTATTCACCCCCCCTCTAGTCGATATAACGCACTTTCACTGAGAACCGAGCAGTTCTTTTCGGTGACACCAAAAAGACTGTCCAAGTCTCTGTTAATGCAAGTGGTCTGTCTCGGTGACTCCGAAAATTTCAACTCGGTGCAACCAAAATACATTTTGCAGTAGATCAAACCCAAGTTTCTAAGTTCAAAATTTTGAAAATCTCCAGTATTTTGTGATGATCAACCTCTCTTATCTTCTATACTCTATTCACATGGTTTGCATGTCAGGTTCTGATGATAGCAAAAACAACTTCAGAGAAAGAGATGTGGACATGAGTTCAGGCACTAGCCCTGAGGCTAGTTCATCTTCTTATGATGATGTGCCTAGTTCTCCTGACCTGCCCAAGGCTGCCACCAGGGCAAGGAAGAAGTTGAACTCAGATGAGGAAGATGCCGATTTTGTGCCAGAGGAGGAATTAGCCAAGAAGCAAAAAGAGAAAGCTGCCAAGAGCACAACTGCAGAGGCTACTTCAACAAAGAGGACTGTCAGAAAGGAATATGCTAGCACTGATGCTAGGAGAGCACCAGAGAGTGCTAGAGGAAAAATGACTTTGTCTCTTGAATCTCCAACCAAGAACAAGTCCATGCCTAAGAAGGCAGGAGAGAAGAAGAGGATCGGGAAGAGAATTATACATGTTGTTGGCAGAGCAACTTCAATGTATGAAGACCCAACAAAAGTTGAGGAACATGATGTGGAGGAGGAACCAGCTGCCAAAGCCCCTCCAGCTAAGAAGAAGAAATTGTTGGCTGATGCTATGCCCAAGGATGCTCCAGCTAAGAGCACCAAGTCTGCCCCCAAGAAGTCTGCTGCAGCCTCCAAGTCAAAGAAGTCTACCAAAGACATTCCAAGTGCTGCTAAGAACAAGAAATCCACTGATGATGAGGAGGAGAGTCCAGTTCTTTAGCCAGGCACTCAGTTCAAGACTTAGTTGAGGACTCCCACTGTGCCAGCACCAGAGATCAGGCCTACCTCTTCAGCACCTGCCACAGCTCCATCAGCATCTCCTGCACCTCCAGTGTTGACTCCACCACCTCAGAGGACTTCAGCAGAAGTTTTTGCAGATGCTCTTCTCTCGACTCCATCGACAGCTACAGGAGCAGCTTCATCATCTCATGGAGGAGATCCTACCCAGAGCGATGCTTAGCTCTATAGCTTTGAACTTTTTGGTAACTTGTTGCCAAACGGGGAGAAGTTGTACATCATAGGGCTTCGAGAGAGAGAGAGTGTGTTGCATTTTGATTCCTCTCTGCTAGTTTTTCAAAAAAACTTCTGGTTGTTTGGTCGTTTGATAACTTTGTCGTGTTTGATCATATACTCTTGTGTGATGCTACTACTTTACTATCTTTGAGATATATCTTGATGATCATTCACTTAATGTTTGGTGTGATGTGCGTGTTATTCACTCATATTAATTCTTGCGCACCACCAAGTTGTATGTCACATGGAAGAGTGACCCATAATCCTAATCGATTGTGCATTTGCATTCAAACGCAAATTTAAAATAATGCACAAATTTAGAGGGAGGTCTTGCTTATCACATACTTCTCAAAGCGACGATGATATTCATTGATTATATATCTCATCGAAGCTTTGATCTATATGTTGTCATCAATTACCAAAAAGGGGGAGATTGAAAGCACAACTTCTCCCTAGGTGGTTTTGGTAATTAATAACAACATATATTTCATCGGACTAATGTTTCTACTAAGTATATCTCAGGAAAAATTTCAATGTTGGGTTGGCAAATTGATGTGTGTGGTGAATCCCCAAGGAGATGAAGAGAAAAAGAAGCAATAGGATTGGCAGAGCTTCAAGCATCAAGGCTCTACAATTTACATTTTGTGAGAAATCACTTTGAGTCCATAGGAAAGCCCATACTATTAAAAGGGGGTGAGGAAATTTGATGATCTGGTTGCTCAAGTGCTTAGAGATTAGCCACCAAAAATACTCACTCATTTTCCACACAAAATCTTCTGTCCAAAGCCAAACTTGCAAAATCGGTGCCACCAACTATTTCCACTCGGCCCTACCGATTTTCAACTCAGACAGAACCCTGCCAAAGCCTATCTTCTCGGTATAACCAAGTTCTCATTTTCGGTCTCACCGAAGTCGTGACCAACTCTCTGTTAGGTCGATTTTCAGAATCGGTCCCACCGAGTTTTGCAAATCGGTCTCACCAAGTTGATGGCCAAGTCTCTGGTTAGCCGTTACCCCATTGTCGGTACCACCGAGATTTATATATTCGGTCTCACCGAAAACGCCAAAGTTGCCATATTTTGCACTAGTCGGTGCAACTGAGTTTTTGCTTCGGTTCCACCTAGTTGGGCAATAATGTTGTAACGGTTGGATTTTTGGAGATGCCTATATATACCCCTCCACCACCTATCACTCGCAAAGAGAAGCACCCAGAACCATTCCACACTTGTCATATCCAATTTTCTGACAGAGAACCACCTTCCCTTGTGTTGAGGTCAAGATCATCGACTCCAACCGTATGGATCTTGATTTCTAGACTCCCCAAGTTGCTTTCCACCGAATCAACCTCTTCTACCCAAGCTAA
Organism: Elymus sibiricus; assembly: GCA_039707655.1. Classification (NCBI taxonomy): domain Eukaryota; kingdom Viridiplantae; phylum Streptophyta; class Magnoliopsida; order Poales; family Poaceae; genus Elymus; species Elymus sibiricus. Next base: position 373,127,200 of record CM077669.1, read on the forward strand.
ATCTATGAGAGAGTGATTGAGTGTTGAGGAGACTATCTTTTGAAGCACAAGAGCAAGGAGTTCATCATACTACCACATTTATTACCTTTTGGAGGGTGGTGCCTCCTAGATTGGTTAGGTGTTACTTGGGAGCCTCCTTCTTTGTGATTGTGGAGTTGAACCAAGGAGTTTGTAAGGGCAAGGAGATCGCCTACTTCGTGAAGATCTACCCCGAGTAAGGCTAGTCCTCCGTGGACGTAGGCCACATGGAATAGACAAGGTTGCTACTTCGTGGACCCTTTATGGGTGGAGCCCTTCGTGGACTCTCGCGACCGTTACCCTCCTTGGGTTGAAGTCTCCATAAACGTGGATGTACGATAGCGCCACCTATCGGAACCACGGGAAAAAACTTCGTGTCTCCAATTGTGTTTGCTCTCCTCTCCCTCATTTACTTACATGTGTTTGTCTGTACTTTCCGCTGCTATACTCTTAGACATGCATGTGTAGGGTGAACTTGACTTGTGCAAATTGCTAAAATCTGCCCACAACTAAAATTGGGAAAAGGATAGATTCTTATTTGGTCAAGTAGTCTAATCACCCCCCTTTAGACATACTTTGGATGCTACAGCGACGTGTGGCGCACGCGGCGCTCGCCATTGGTCAGGGAGGGCGGTCGTTGAAGTCGTGGGTGCACAAGCGCATGCTCGTAATGTTCTGTGGATGGTCGCCCCCCTCTTCTTCCCCTTGCCCCTATAAATAGGGAGGGTTTAGAGATTGTGCCACTCATCCGCGACTCCGAGTCCTTCCTTAGCTGCTTGGTGCTTCTTCTCTCTTTCTCTCGCCACCATTCCCAGCGCGCTCACTCTGCAATGGTGAGGGGCCGTAGCCGCGCTCGAGGTCCTAGGGGCATCGGGAGGGGCAGCCCCCGGAGCCCGGTGCGCATCATGGTGACGGCGGCGGAGGTCGGATCTAGTTCCCGCGGTGAGCCGGTGTCCAGCGCTGTTCCGTCAAACCGCGGTGGCCGCGAAGGTGCGCCTTCCTCATGGCTCCCTGTGGGGGCCCTCGCCGGGGTCGGGGTGCAAGAGTTCCTCATAGTGGTCCCCTGGCGGTGCCAGAGCTGGTTGCGTCTTCCTGATCTTTTCGCGAGGACCATGGAGGTTCGCCGCCCTCGGGGCTTGTGGCTCTGCGCCAGCGGCCGCCTCAATGGGCCCGCGTGGGTGGTGGTCGACCTCTCCCCTAGAGGCGCTATGTTCTTGGCACGAGGGTGGAGGTCGTTCGCCCGTTCCCGGGGGTTCGGCCCCGGGCATCTTCTTCACTTTGAGTTCGACGGCCCCGCCACCCTCTCTGTGAAGTCCTTCGGGCCCCTGGAGGCCTGCCCGGAGTGCTGCACGGGAGGTTCGAGGGGCAACGACTCTGGGCCCTCCGGAGGTAGTGACGACAACGACGGCGTCCTCGACGTCCAGATCGAGGGCGATGACTTCGAGTAGCACGCGCACCGGCGTCCTGGAGGGATTCAGAGGGCGCGTCGGAGCCTTGGAGGGATTCGGAAGGCAAGGCCCCACCTGTGGGGCCATGTTTCCGGATCGATCACCACGTCATGTGGTCGATCTCCCTCCGGACGGCGGCGGCAGTGTTAGAGGAAATCATACTCCGACTTGACCTCGCTACCGCTGCCGCTGAGCTCGGGGTTCACCTCTTGTATCCAGGTTGTACCTGACGAAGTCCTGAAACAAAATCAAAGAAAACGTTGGGTACTACTAATACATCAAGGATTTGTCTTGTATGTTTGTGTGTCAATCCCTCTTTTCCTTCCCTTCTTTGCGAAAAACTGTGTTGCGATGCCTTTCCGACCTTTAAGCTTGCCGGGGACCCTTGCTGATGTGTCGTCTTATCGAGGGGTGCTTCTAAGGACAAATCCCGAGCACTCCCTCATAGCGCCACTTTCAGCACGGTCCCCTTATCATCCTCGTCATAGCTTTCGGGGGGGTTGGGCATGCTTCCACCCCCTGACGCGCAACGATTTTCATAAGGGTCCTCCCGCGCGCAGGTCTTTCTTTAGGCTGCAGTTCGTAGCAGGGAAAAAGTAAGGGTTTTACTTATCTTTTTCTTGCCGAGAGGTTGTCACTCCGAACGCTTCCGCCCTCGTTGTCCCCTTCTTCCCACGGGATGACTCGCGCGCGGGGGGAATAGTCCTGCTTCCTTTTGAGAAAAAGAAAGAAGAGAAAGTAGGGTGCGCTATGGGCTTTTAGCGGTTTCGATAACAACCTTATACTGGTAATGAGCTACCACAATAACCCGCATAGCGAAACATAATGCAAATATGTATCTAAGCAGGAAAAAGGTTGCGGGATAACTAGTTTTACTGACTGCGCACAGGGTCATCACCTGGCTTTGTACCAAGGATTACACACATTGTTGCGAGACTTGCACAAAAGTGGTTGCCAGGGAGCCCGACAACCACGCCTTATGGGTAGAACTTGCGAAGATGCTCGATATTCCACGAGTTCTGCACTGGGGTGCCATCTTCGGTCTCCAGGCGGACCGCGCCAGGCCTAGTGACTCGTACCACCTGATAAGGGCCTTCCCACTTCGGCGTCAACTTGTTCGCCCCCTTCGCGGACTGAATCCGTCGAAGGAAAAGGTCATCTTCCTCAACTATCTCGGCGCGCACTTTGCGTCTATGGTAGCGGCGCAAGGCCTGCTGGTACCTAGCGGCGCGCAGTGCGGCCTGGAGACGATCTTTCTCGAGGAGCGTGGCATCGTCATGTCGTAGCCGCTCTTGCTGGTCCTCGTCAAAGGCCTGCACTCTCGGTGACCCGTACGTGAGTTCCGTGGGGAGATGCCTCCACCCCGGATACCAGGGCAAAGGGGGTTTCGTCGGTGGCTCGATTTGGCATCGTTCTGATCGACCAAAGAACCGCTGGCAGCTCGTCAATCCAACGCCTTCCATGCTTGTGCAGCTTGTCGAAAGTCCTCGTCTTGAGGCCCCGCGGCACTTCAGCCTTTGCCCTCTCTACTTGCTCATTGCTCCTGGGGTGGGCAACCGAGGCGAATCAGATCCGGGAGCCGATGTCTTGACAGTATTGCATAAAAGTGCTGCTGGTGAATTGTGTGTCGTTATCGGTGATGATCCTATTGGGGACCCCGAAACGGCAAACAATCCCTCTGAGGAACTTGACCACCGCTTGCGCCGTTACCTTTCTCACTGGCTCAACCTCGGTCCACTTCATGAACTTGTCGATAGCGATGAACAAGAACTCAAAGCCCCCGGTAGCATGGGGGAGGGGGCCGATGATGTTGAGCCCCCAGACCGAGAATGGCCAGGAGAGCGGCATGGTTTGAAGGGCTTGTGCTGGTTGGTGTACTTGCTTGGCATGGTATTGGCATGCTTCACATGTTGTTACCACCGCCAAGGCGTCTTGAAGGGCCGTGGGCCAGTAAAAGCCTTGCCGGAATGCCTTCCCGACAAGGGCTCTTGATCCTACGTGGGAGCCACAGATCCCCTCGTGTATCTCTGCCAGCAGCTTTTGTCCTTCCTCCCGAGTGATGCACCTCAATTTCACCCCGTTCGGTCTCCTTCTGTACAGATCGTTGTCCACGAACTGGTACATACTCGTCTGTCGGGCTACTTTTTCGGCCTCTTCTTGCTCTTCGGGGAGGTCTCCTGTCTGGAGGTACTGGACAATCTGTTGCGCCCATGTCGGAGCCCGTGGCTTGACGACAAGGACTAAAGGCGCTTCTTCTGCTGCGGGAGCGCTAGCTTCAACGGAGGGGACCGCCTGTCCTGCCGGGGTTCGGCGCTCACCGTCAAGCATTTCGTTGCTTCCGGCAACCTTCTTGGCCTGCCGCCCTGATGGTGTAATTGATGGTTGAGTGAGTCGGAGCACAAAGGTGCCTAGTTCCACAGGCGACTTTTGGGTTCCCCGCTTCGACAGGTCGTCGGCGATGTCATTCTGTGCCCTAGGGACATGTTCCATCCGTAGACCATCGAAACGTTCCTCCAAATTTCTCACGTCATCAACATATGCTTCCATCAGGGGGCTCTGGTAATCCTTGTTGACTTGGTGCACGACCAACTGCGAGTGTCACACCCTGTGTTTGTATCACCTTGCTATGCTATTGATTTACAATATTTGGAACCAATTAAAACTTTTTCAGTACATGAGCTTGTTTGAACTGTTGATGCTTGCTTGTTTGATTGATTGTGTTTGGCACTCATAGATTCTACTCCTCTCCATACTCATTTTCCTTGACCCAAACATCTTGCCCAATGATCATGCCATGTGAATAGTACCCAAAACTATTTTTATCAAATATTATTTTGGCCAAAAAGGTTTATTCAAATTAGGTTTTCAAACAAAAACCCTGAATTGAGGTTTGTACTACAAGTCCTCAAATTGGGTGGATCCTTTTTCCACAAAGATTTTATTTGAAACCTACTATACATAAGACTTCCCAAAACCACCAAATATTAATTTTAAAGATTATTTTACTATTTTATTTAAAGGTATTTTCTTAAGGCCAGAAATGGTTTTCCACAGGGAAAAATTATTTAAATGCTTTTAAAATATTTGAGAAAATTTAGGGAAACTCAGTGGACATATATTTTCCATATATATGAGTTTCAACACATGGTCATGTTCAAAATAATGGGCAAACCCCTCCAAAACCCTTTCTGCTTAAATCAGGCATTTGAAATATTTCCATAAGAAATATTCTCAATAAAATCCAGGAAAATTCTAGCAAGTCACACATGATATATGTGATGATCTTGCAAAGTTTCATCTCAATACAAATTGTTTTGCTCCATCAAAAGATTCCAAAACCATTCCTGTCCAGAGTCAAATTTGAACAACTTTACATTGTGAAGTATCTCATATTGATCCCAAACTTTGTGGGCTTGTTCTATTACCCAAATAGTGATGCTACACCAAGTGGTGCATCAAGAAGAATGGAATTGCATGCCTAGATCTACAGGAATCTAATACTGTTGATTTCTAGGGTTTACAATGCCCCCATTGTGAACTTCCTTCAAATCATCTCAAACTTGGTGATCCACTCTAATTTCACCTACATTATCACCCTGTTAAATCTCATGGCAAGAAAACTCTATTTGCTAGCCCAAACACTCATCAAACACCTTCTGCTAAATTACCAAACTTGTTGTTTGAGCCCCTTCCACTATTCTCCTTGGGTTCAAATTTTTACCACAGACCTTCATTGTTACATTTCACCTCCAGTGAGATTCCTGGCGCCAAAGTCCCTGATTGCATGGGGAAAAAACCCCATTTCCCTCCCTAGACAGCATCTTTTCTCCCCTCTCTCACTTATCTCTCTCACTCATGGCCACCCCAGAGCATCCAAGGCCCTTTGCAAGTTGTTTACTCCCTCCTGCAACCCCTGGACACAAGTGGGCACGCCAGAGCGCACAAAAGTCCTGCCATGCCGGCCAAAAGCACGCTCGGGAGCGCACTACGGGATGGGCAGAGGGTTGACCTCCCTCTCCTGCCCATGCCCGGCCACCTCGAGCCTCCCCCGCGCGCCAGTCGAGGCTCCTCGACGTCCGCAGCATGCCACACCTCTGTCCACCTCCTCTCTCTCACTGCAATGGCCTCCCCAGCGCGTGCCCGACGCCACCCCGTTCGGCCAATGCATGGCTCCACACGCGCGGCACGTCTGCCTCACCCCGCGCCTCCCTCTCTCCTTCCCGCGTCGTGGACGACTCCCACGAGCACCTCAGGCTCACTCCCTCCTCCTCCAACGGTTGCCAGCGCCGTTGCCACAGAGCCCGATCCCCTGTCCACGGTGCGCCAGCGCCCCCGACTATATAAAGCCACCCCGGGCTCCCCTCTCCCCTCTGCTGGCTCTCTCTCATCCCCAATCGCCCTCCTGTGCCACCAAATCGACCCCGGAGTCGCCTGAGCTCGAGATCGAACCCGAGCTCCGCCGGCTCGGCTCGCCGGAGATCTCCGGGTACAGGCCCCCTCCGGTCCCCATTCTTCTTCCCCTACTCCTCCCTCAGCTCGCTGATGCGTTTCCCCCTTCCTCCCATGCGTTTTCCTGCAGGAACCGACGGCTTGGAGCATGCCCGAAGCTCCTCCACCGCGGCTTCTTCGTCGCCGGCGACCAGGGCCTCCCCGTCGACTGCCTTCACCTCCCCTGGTACGGCGACAAGCCCCCGAGTCCATTCCCGCGCTCGCCATCCCTCGCCGTGCCCTGCATCATCGCCGGTGAGCTCGCCGGCCTCCCTGTCGCGAGGATGGAGATGACAGGCGGGGCCCGCCTGTCATCCTCACCTCCCTCCCCCTCCTCTCTCTGTCACTGGCATTCGGGCCCCAGCCGTCAGGTTTGAACGCGGGCGCGCGTGCGCGTCGATTCGCCTGGGCTGGCTGGCTGCTAGACCGGCCCAGCTGGGGCCAGATCTGGCCCAGGGCACAATAGCCTTTCTTCTTTTTCTTTTCTGTTTAACTTCCAAAAATCCCACAGAATTAAATATTTATCCAATCCCAAATATTCTTCCACCACAAATCTTAGAATATTCTGTAGAATTTAATAGTACCACTTGTGTAAATTTTTGAAAACATTTCATGTACTGGATTTATTTAAAAACTAGTTTTAAATATTTTTAGACTCTATAAATATAGTTTTGCAAATCTTGTTCACCCCAAAACCTTAGGCAAATATTTTTAGTATAACTTGTAGTATTTTACAGAACAGAGTAACATTTTAGAAGTAGATTTTGTGCTCTGTTTTTGTTGTGATTCTTATTATTACCGTTATTTATCGCGACGATAGATTGCGCTGTTGACAAGGGAGTTTGACCCGAAGACTTTGAAGACCCCAAAGACTTTGTTGAGCCAGGCAAGCAGCCCTTTGACCATGTTAAGAAACCATTTTCATGCATGTCATATAGCACTTTATTTCGTTGTGATGATCATAATGATGTGGTGACCACTTCGGTGGGATGCCTCCGGTATTTTCTTGTTGATACTTGCATCGTGCATGACCCTACCTTCTTATGAGGGTTGTGCGGGTGGGAGTAGATAAGATGCTTAGTAGATGCTACGCAAATGGGATGGGGATATGCATGGTGATGGAAACGAAAGTGATTTCAAATACTTTTGAAAACCCCGTCGGGTGCCACTAATGCCCGAGGGAGATGAAGTTGAGCTTGGTAACCACTTGACAAAGAAGTGGTGTACCGGAGCAAGTTGTGGGTGTGTGTTTTCGAAAACGGAGAGATTTAGATTTGCTTACCACCCCAACCTTACATGCATAGCCACGATACCCCTTATGGGACGGGGCTTTGGTGACTACTTTGGTGGGTACTAGCATAGAGCCCGCATTACTAGTGGCGGGAGTGACGTGGTCACTCTCAATACGGGATCGTGCCGGTAAGGATGATCATGCGCTGTCTTCACAGGCACCGGGCACACCGTTGCGTGCCCTCATGGATGATACGTGTGATGTATATAATGAGGGATGGCACCAACGAGTTGACTCTTTGTTTAGTATCGCTAGGGGAAAGGCAATGTTCGGGTACTTACCTCGGGTATGAACAATATCGCGAATCATGGCTTGACACGGAAGTTTCCCGAGTCTTGTGGGTAAAGTGTGCAACCTCTGCAGAGTGTAAAACTATTCGAATAGCCATGTCCACGGTCATGTACAGTTGGAGGTCCTTCTTAAACTATGTCTGATGTTTTCACAAACCTGGTGTGCGTGTGTTGGTGACAAAGATGATACTTGAGTTAAGTCGGGTGACTTGACATGATGACTGCACATGAGATGTTCAATCCCCTTGATTATATTGATATATGTAACCTGTTCGTACGGATACTTGTATCCTCATGATGCATGCTACAACAAGATATTTTGATCATGTCATTGCACTCAAAATTAGCTTTCTGCAAAACTTACCTACTTAGTGCTATATCATGCATTGTTATTGCCTTGTTCCAAACATGGGTTGCTTGCGAGTACATTCAAAGTACTCATTGGCTTGCCACATGTTATTTAATTGGCTAGGCATGGAAGAGCGGGAATATGGTGAAGAGTTCGATGGTGACGAACATGCGAACTAGGATGCTACCCAGTCAGAATGCCTGTAGGTTAAGGCAGATGGCATGGGTCTATGCTTTCGATCAAGATTTCCGCTGCTAGTTGTGTTTGTTATTCGGCCTTCATGGCCCTATCTATGTAAGACTTAACCTTCGTGGTCTTTATTTGTGTAAGATGTTAAGTATGGATGTAAGACTCTTGTTATTCAGCTTTTGTGTGTTCAGTGAGCATTGATCTCTGGGATCACTATACACGTGCATTCGGTGATCACGACTTATGAGTTGGGGTCCCCACAGAGCTAGTATCAGAGCCATCATGACTGTAGGAATCCCTTAGTTAGCATGGGGATTAGCTAGGATACAATCGTTTTCAAAACTACACATATACTTGGGAGTTCAACACTTCTTACCTCTTCTAGTTTTCTCACAGTACTATACTGACTCTCCTCCCTTCAAACCTTGTAGATGGCCGTCGTACCTGAAGCCCTCCTAGCATCCAGCTTTCCCCTACTCCTTGAGGATAGCCAGGAGAAGTGCCAGTATTGCCGATCACCCATTTTCCTCTACCACGAGCACTGGGTCGATGCCGTCACAAAGGAGTACCACATTGATGTGGTCGTGAAGGCAAACGACTCCCCGACGAGCTGGTTCTTTGAGGGACCACAGATGGAGACCCTAGCACTCGCAATCGAGACGGCTGCACGCAAGGCACTTATCCACCTTCGAGACATCATTCCAGAGATGGCTGACGAGCCAGCTACTCGCTATCTACCTTTCAAGAAGGATGAGAATGGTGAGAGTTGGACGTTGATTCCGTCCAAGGAGGATGGGATGCCACTCAGGTTCCAGACCTACTTCAGCCTCTCTGCCGACAGTCTGGCTCACAACCTGATTAAGGAGTCCGTGAAGCTTCGCGAGGAACTTCACCACACCGAGAGCTACTCCGTCAAGCCAAGACGAAGCCAGACAAGATCAAGAAGGATGGAGCCCCCGAGGGACGACCATCCATCGCTTACAGAGGAGGAGTACCCCCAGCTAGAGATGCACCCACATGTCGTCGTCGCATGAGTGCGAAGGAGTACCGTGAGCTCTTCACCGCACCACCGGCGAAGCGCCGTCAAGATGGACCTCCTCGTTCTCCGACCCCCTCGACCGGAGACGATGCCCGTCCGGATGATGATCAGGAGGAAGATCCTGAGGAGCGTGAGTACGAGACCAAGCACTCCACCGCTTGAAGTCCGAGAACCCCTAGGGTAGGATCAGTCATGTAACCCTCATGCGAAGTAGAGTCCGTGTAATGGTTCATATGAAACCATGTGTGCTTATTGTTTGTTTTTGTTGTTTGTGTTCCGATGCAAGTCGCACTTTTGCCTTAGGCAACATGTAAGCGACTCCATCGTCTATCTTATCTTAATATGTGTTGGTCTTTCGACCTTTGTTTTACCACACTTGCACTATACCAACCTCCTTAGGCGCGCTTTTTCCAGTATTGCTTTTCCTCTCGTCTATCCTAGTTATTTGACTTGGCTGCTCCAAACAGGATGGTGAATGCAACCTGCAACAGCTCCTTCACCAACCCTGAAGCCGGCAACTCCAGCCAGCAGCAGGGGGATGGTGGGGCCGCTCACGCTGGAAATCACCCGGAGCAGCCAAAAGGCGACATTCCCCTGCCACCACCTCCACCGGAGAACATGACCATAGCTCAGTTTCTCCAAGTTCTCCGGGAGGAACGCCAGGCCAACACTGCTGCTATCCAGCAGATGGCTCAAGTCCTTGTGAACAACCAGCAGCAAGGCAGGAACGGCAATGGCCGCTCCACTCTGTCTGAATTCATGAGGAATTCGCCCCCAACCTTCACTGAGACTGCTGAACCACTGGATGCCGATGACTAGATCCGCACCATCGAGGACCTCCTTGCACTGGTCAATTGCAATGAGGATCGTGACAAGGTGCTGTATGCCTCTCACTGCCTCGGAGGTACCGCCCGAGCTTGGTGGGATGGATTCAAGGTCATGCAAGGCGATCGTGTGATCACCTGGGATAACTTCAAGGAAGGATTCCACACCGCCCACATTCCTTCTGGGATTATGGCTATTAAAAAGAGAGAATTCCGAGCACTGAAGCAAGGAAGTGGCTCTGTCAAGGAGCATATGCAGAAATTCAACCTGTTGTCAAGGAATGCACCTGAAGATGTCAACACGGAAGCTGCCAAAATGGAAAGCTTTATGGAAGGACTTCAGCAGACCCTGCAGTATCAGCTCATAGTCTGCGACTGTTGGACCTTCTTCGACCTGGTGAATAAGGCCCTCATGCTTGAAGATAAGCGTCGTGCCATGGACGACACTCGCAAGCACAAGATGATCAGCAAGGGTAGTTCCAGCAACCAGAAGCCTCGGCCCTGGCAGCCAGGCCCAGCCAAGCCAACCTATCAGCCGCAGCAGGCTAGACCTCCTACACCTCGTCCAAGCTACCAGCCTCAGTAGTATGCCAACCCCAGGCCAGCTTACAACAACCCCAATAACAACAATGGCGGCAGGAACAACAACAACAACAACTATGGTCAGGTCACTTGCTTTGGGTGTGGTCAGCCTGGACACATCTCTAAGTAGTGCCCCAACAAGAAGCCAGATGCACCGCGCCCCAATGTGCCCAACCAAGGTCAAGGCCGTGGAGCACCACCAAGGAACCCAGCTCCCCGCAACCAGCCCAACAATGGCAAGGGTCGTGTGAATCACATCACCGCCAAGGAAGCCCAGGAAGAGCCGGACGTCATACTGGGTACGTTCCTCGTCAACTCAACCCCAGCAACCGTACTGTTTGATTGTGGAGCTTCGCATTCTTTTGTCACTCAAAAGATTGCACTTGCAAGTGGTATGAAGCCTACACCCCTGGGTAGCCGTATGTTGATACAAACCCCGGGATCGGTTATGAAGTCCGGGATAGGTTGTAAAGGAGTTGAGATTAACATCAACGGGGTAGACTTCCTAGCAGATCTTATCATCCTGAAGTCGGAAGGTTTGGATGTGATCCTAGGCATGGACTGGTTAACCAAGCATAGAGGCTTGTTAGACTGTGCCAAGAAGATTGTTACCATGACCAATAGCCAAGGAGTGGAAGTCAAGTATGTTCCCAACCCTGCCTCCGCTCAAGCCCCTCAGGCTAACTGTCTGTCGGGGATTGAGTTGGATCAAGTGCCAGTGGTATGTGAATACCCGGATGTATTTCCTGATGAGCTGCCCGGAATGCCTCCTGACCGTGACATTGAGTTTGTCATTGAGCTAATGCCCGGAGCCGGACCCATCTATAAGAAGCCCTATAGAATGGGATCCGAAGAGTTGGGTGAATTGAAGAAGCAACCGGCAGAGCAGCTCAGAAAAGGATTCATTCGCCCTAGTGCCTCTCCTTGGGGATCACCTGTTCTATTTGTGTCAAAGAGGGACGGAACTATCCGACTCTGTGTCGATTACCGTTCTCTCAATGAAGTCACAATAAAGAAAAAGTACCCACTCCCCAAGATTGAAGACCTGTTCGATCAGCTGAATGGAGCCAAGGTGTTTTCCAAGATCGACCTCAGGTCGGGGTACTACCAGTTGAAGATCAGACCCCCAAGACATTCCGAAGACGGCGTTCGTAACCCGGTATGGCCCGTATGAATATACGGTCGTGTCATTCGGGTTGACCAATGCCCCTGCCTACTTCATGTACGTCATGAACAAAGTTTTCATGGAGTACTTGGACAAGTTTGTTGTCGTCTTTATTGACGACATAGTCGTCTTTTCCAAGTCGGAAGAAGAGCATGAGCAACACTTGAGATTGGTCCTAGACAAGCTCCGAGAGCACCAGCTTTATGCCAAGTTCAGCAAGTGTGAATTCTGGCTGCATGAAGTTGGATTCTTGGGTCATGTGTTGACTGCAGAAGGATTGTCAGTGGATCCTGCCAAGATTGAAGCCGTGACTGAATGGCAATCCCCAACCAATGTGAGGGAAGTCAGAAGCTTCCTCGGACTCATGGGATATTACCGCAAGTTCGTCGAAGGATTTTCGAGCATCGCCCGACCCATGACTCGGGTTTTGAAGAAGGACAAGAAGTTCAAATGGACGCCGAAGTGCGAAGAAAGCTTCCAAGAGCTCAAGAAGAGATTGACCACAACCCCAGTTTTGGCCACCCCCGATATTCACAAAGAGTTTGTGATATATTGTGATGCATCGAGAACCGGGCTTGGAGGTGTTCTGATGCAGGAAGGCAGAGTCGTAGCATATCTATCCAGACAGCTACGTCCTCACGAAGAGAACTACACTACCCACGATCTTGAATTGGCAGCCATGGTTCATGCCTTGAAGACATGGCGACATTACCTTCTGGGGAAGCGATGTGAGATATACACAGACCACAAAAGTTTGAAGTATATTTTCACTCAAAAAGAATTGAACATGAGGCAGCGAAGATGGTTGGAGTTGATCAAGGATTATGACCTCAGTGTTCAATACCACCCTGGAAAGGCTAATGTGGTAGCAGACGCCTTAAGCAGAAAGGCTTGTTCCTTGAATGCTATGATTAAGGAAAGGCTACCCGCCTTGTATGAAGAACTTGAACGCTTCGGCTTGGAACTAGTTGCGCCTGGATTCCTAGCCAACCTCGAAGCAAAGCCTACCTTGATGGATGACATTAAGGAAGCTCAGAAGGGACACGAGAGCATTGAAGGCATCAAGAGGAAGATCAAGGCATGCAAGGCCCAAGATTCTCAGTGGATGAACAAGGAGTTGTATGGTTCGGGAGGCGCATCTGCGTACCCAACAAGACGGAGCTCAAGAATTTGATCTTGCAAGAAGCTCATGACACTCCATATTCCATCCATCCTGGAGGAACCAAGATGTACCAAGACCTCAAAGCAAGATTCTGGTGGCATGGCATGAAACGAGAGATAGGCACCTTTGTTGCTAAGTGTGACATATGCCAGAGAGTCAAAGCTGAGCATCAGCGACCCGCTGGACTATTGCAACCTCTCAAAGTGCCTGAATGGAAGTGGGACAAAGTCGGGATGGACTTCATCACCGGCTTGCCTAGGTCAAGCAAAGGACATGATTCCATTTGGGTCATTGTCGATCACCTGACCAAGGTAGCCCATTTCATTCCCGTCAAGACCACCTATGACGGTAACAAGCTAGCCAGTCTTTACATCGAGCGTATTGTGAGCCTTCATGGAGTCCCAAAGGAAATTGTGTCAGACCGAGGAACACAGTTCACCTCAAGGTTCTGGAAGCAGTTTCAAGAGGCAATGGGAACCAAGCTCTCCTTCAGCACCAATTTTCACCCCCAGACTGGTGGACAAACGGAACGAGTAAATCAAATCCTTGAAGACAGGCTCCGTGCTTGTGTATTGGCATATGGAGCCAAGTGGGAAGATTGCCTACCATTCGCCGAGTTCTCCTACAACAACAGCTATCAGTCGAGTCTTCAGATGGCATCGTTTGAGGTCGCCCCGGGCATAAAAACCGAAGACCGAAGACCGAACCCGAAAAGACCGAGACCGAACCCGAAAAGACCGAACTATAAAAGACCGAATTAAAAATGGTCAGCACGAATAGAAGACCGAATTTGTTACGGTCTGTTCGGTCATGTCGTTTTGTAGACCGAATAGCCCAAAAAGACCGAACTATAAAAGCCCATACACAAGAGGCCCATCCGACCAGCCCACACACCACGCATGAGCTCACCTCGTTCGGCCTCACCTCACGATTCACAGGACGAATCAGCCACCGCTTCACTCCCGACGCCCGTTCCCCAATTTCTCTCGCCACCTGCCGCGACAAACCCTAGCCCCCCGCCACCGGCGGCCGCTGTGCCCAGGACGAGGACGAGGACGACCGCCGCACCGAGCCGCCGCGCGCCCTGACCATGAATCCCGGCGCTGCGAGCCATGCCCGGGGCTGGTGACGGCATGACGACAACGACCAGTATCCGCCCGGGACTGGTGGTGCCCCGTGCGTCGCGAGCTCCTGCGTCGCTCCGTCCAGTCCTCTTCAACGCGGGTCGCCAGCTCGCCGCCCCGTGCTCCACCTCGCAGCTCAAGGTGAGCAAGCTCGCCGCCTCTTAATGTTCTATGATGTACAAGCAGAGGGGGTAGGGGGCAAAGCAATGCCCAAGCAGAGGATCGATCGATCGCACAAGGAGCCTTCCTCTCTTCGCCATCCTTCTGACTTCTGAGTTCGTTGGTTCATTTCAGATAAGTTCAGATTGCTCGTAGACACTACATGCACATGCACCATTTCCAGCAGTCAAGTGTGCTCGCTGCATATCTTTGTACTTACATGAGGCATACTGTATTCCATGCAGATTGCATACAAGTGTTACTTTTTTGAATTTTTCTTATGTACACATGCACCTCTATACAAACATTTGTTGCCTCTGTACACACACACCTTTGTACATACATGTACCTCTATTCTATGTAGTTTGCATACAATTGTTACTGAAAGTAATATAAATCTGAGTTCTAGCAATTAATTTGGTCTGTTTGGTCGGGACCGAAGACCGAATTGTAAAAACCGAAGACCGAATAGTGAAGAACCGAAAAGACCGAAATTATTTCGGTCTTCAATTATGAAAGACCGAATTTTTTAAAGACCGAAAAGACCGGACCGAACAAACCGAAAAGACCGAACGCCCGGGGTGAGTTTGAGGTATTGTACGGACGCAAGTGCCGCACTCCCCTCAATTGGTCGGAAACTGGAGAAGGACTAGTCTTTGGACCAGATATCCTCCGCGAACCGGAAGAACAAGTTCAACTCGTCCGAGAACCGCCAAGTCAAGACAAAAGAGTTGCACTGACTCTCACCGCCGAGAAGTGAACTTCTGTGTCGGTGACCATGTCTATCTCCGAGTCACGCCTTTCAAAGGAACCAAGCGTTTCCACGTCAAAGGAAAGCTTGCACCAAGATACATCGGCCCCTTGAAGATCACCGCAAGACGAGGAGAAGTTGCCTATCAGCTAGAACTACCTTCCGAGCTGTCTGATGTGCACAACGTCTTTCACGTGTCACAACTCCGGAAGTGTCTCCAAGCTCTCAACCGCCCCGACCTCTACAAGGACATCGATCATCAAGCCATCGACCTTCAGCCAGACCTCACTTATCATGAGAGGCCCGTTCGTATTTTGGATGAAGCAGAGCGTTGCACCCGAAGCCGCACCATCAAGTACTTCAAGGTCCAATGGAGCAACCACACTAAAGCAGAAGCAACCTGGGAGCGTGAAGACTATCTTAGATCTGAGTTCCCTTATCTTTTTAGCGCTTAGCCTAGGAATATCGGGGACGAGATTCTTGTAAGGGGGGTAGGTCTGTCACACCCTGTGTTTGTATCACCTTGCTATGCTATTGATTTACAAAATTTGGAACCAATTAAAACTTTTTCAGTACATGAGCTTGTTTGAACTGTTGATGCTTGCTTGTTTGATTGATTGTGTTTGGCACTCATAGATTCTACTCCTCTCCATACTCATTTTCCTTGACCCAAACATCTTGCCCAATGATCATGCCATGTGAATAGTACCCAAAACTATTTTTATCAAATATTATTTTGGCCAAAAAGGATTTATTCAAATTAGGTTTTCAAAAAAAACCCTGAATTGAGGTTTGTACTACAAGTCCTCAAATTGGGTGGATCCTTTTTCCACAAATATTTTATTTGAAACCTACTATATATAAGACTTCCCAAAACCACCAAATATTAATTTTAAAGATTATTTTACTATTTTATTTAAAGGTATTTTCTTTAGGCCAGAAATGGCTTTCCACAGGGAAAAATTATTTAAATGCTTTTAAAATATTTGAGAAAATTTACGGAAACTCAGTGCACATATATTTTCCATATATATGAGTTTCAACACATGGTCATATTCAAAATAATGGGCAAACCCCTCCAAAACCCTTTCTGCTTAAATCAGGCATTTGAAATATTTCCATAAGAAATATTCTCAATAAAATCCAGGAAAATTCTAGCAAGTCACACATGATATATGTGATGATCTTGCAAAGTTTCATCTCAATACAAATTGTTTTGCTCCATCAAAAGATTCCAAAACCATTCCTGTCCAGAGTCAAATTTGAACAACTTTACATTGTGAAGTATCTCATATTGATCCCAAACTTTGTGGGCTTGTTCTATTACCCAAATAGTGATGCTACACCAAGTGGTGCATCAAGAAGAATGGAATTGCATGCCTAGATCTACAGGAATCTAATACTGTTGATTTCTAGGGTTTACAATGCCCCCATTGTGAACTTCCTTCAAATCATCTCAAACTTGGTGATCCACTCTAATTTCACCTACATTATCACCCTGTTAAATCTCATGGCAAGAAAACTCTATTTGCTAGCCCAAACACTCATCAAACACCTTCTGCTAAATTACCAAACTTGTTGTTTGAGCCCCTTCCACTATTCTCCTTGGGTTCAAATTTTTACCACAGACCTTCATTGTTACATTTCACCTCCAGTGAGATTCCTGGCGCCAAAGTCCCTGATTGCATGGGGAAAAAACCCCATTTCCCTCCCTAGACAGCATCTTTTCTCCCCTCTCTCACTTATCTCTCTCACTCATGGCCACCCCAGAGCATCCAAGGCCCTTTGCAAGTTGTTTACTCCCTCCTGCAACCCCTGGACACAAGTGGGCACGCCAGAGCGCGCAAAAGTCCTGCCATGCCGGCCAAAAGCACGCTCGGGAGCGCACTACGGGATGGGCAGAGGGTTGACCTCCCTCTCCTGCCCATGCCCGGCCACCTCGAGCCTCCCCCGCGCGCCAGTCGAGGCTCCTCGACGTCCGCAGCATGCCACACCTCTGTCCACCTCCTCTCTCTCACTGCAATGGCCTCCCCAGCGCGTGCCCGACGCCACCCCGTTCGGCCAATGCATGGCTCCACACGCGCGGCACGTCTGCCTCACCCCGCGCCTCCCTCTCTCCTTCCCGCGCCGTGGACGACTCCCACGAGCACCTCAGGCTCACTCCCTCCTCCTCCAACGGTTGCCAGCGCCGTTGCCACAGAGCCCGATCCCCTGTCCACGGTGCGCCAGCGCCCCCGGCTATATAAAGCCACCCCGGGCTCCCCTCTCCCCTCTACTGGGTCTCTCTCCTCCCCAATCGCCCTCCTGTGCCACCAAATCGACCCCGGAGTCGCTTGAGCTCGAGATCGAACCCGAGCTCCTCCGGCTCGGCTCGCCAGAGATCTCCGGGTACAGAACCCCTCCGGTCCCCATTCTTCTTCCCCTACTCCTCCCTCAGCTCGCTGATGCGTTTCCCCCTTCCTCCCATGCATTTTGCTACAGGAATCGATGGCTTGGAGCACGCCCGAAGCTCCTCCGCCGCGGCTTCTTCGTCGCCGGCGACCAGGGCCTCCCCGTCGACTGCCTCCACCTCCCCTGGAACGGCGACAAGCCCCCGAGTCCATTCCCGCGCTCGCTAGCCCTCGTCGTGCCCTGCATCGTTGCCGGTGAGCTCGCCGGCCTCCCTGTCGCGAGGTTGGAGATGACAGGCGGGGCCCGCCTGTCATCCTCACCTCCCTGCCCCTCCTTTCTCTATCGCTGGCCTTCGGGCCCCAGCTGTCAGGTTTGAACGCGTGCGCGCGTGCGTGTCGGTTCGCCTGGGCTGGCTGGCCGCTGGACCGGCCCATCTGGGGCCAGATCTGGCCCAGAGCACAATAGCCTTTCTTCTTTTTCTTTTCTGTTTAACTTCCAAAAATCCCACAGAATTAAATATTTATCCAATCCCAAATATTCTTCCCCCACAAATCTTAGAATATTCGGTAGAATTTAATAGTGCCACTTGTGTAAATTTTGAAAACATTTCATGTACTGGATTTATTTAAAAACTAGTTTTAAATATTTTCAGACTCTATAAATATAGTTTTGAAAATCTTTTTCACCCCAAAACCTTAGGAAAATATTTTTAGTATAAGTTGTAGTATTTTACAGAACAGTGTAACATTTTAGAAGTAGATTTTGTGCTCCGTTTTTGTTGTGATTCTTATTATTACCGTTATTTATCGCGACGATAGATTGCGCTGTTGACGAGGGAGTTGGACCCGAAGACTTTGAAGACCCCAAAGACTTTGTTGAGCCAGGCAAGCAGCCCTTTGACCATGTTAAGAAACCATTTTCATGCATGTCATATAGCACTTTATTTCGTTGTGATGATCATAATGATGTGGTGACCACTTCGGTGGGATGCCTCCGGTATTTTCTTGTTGATACTTGCATCGTGCATGACCCTACCTTCTTATGAGGGTTGTGCGGGTGGGAGTAGATAAGATGCTTAGTAGATGCTACGCAAATGGGATGGGGATATGCATGGTGATGGAAACGAAAGTGATTTCAAATACTTTCAAAAACCCCGTCGGGTGCCACTAATGCCCGAGGGAGATGAAGTTGAGCTAGGTAACCACTTGACAAAGAAGTGGTGTACCGGAGCAAGTTGTGGGTGTGTGTTTTCGAAAACGGAGAGATTTAAGATTTGCTGACCACCCCAACCTTACATGCACAACCACGATACCCCTTATGGGACGGGGCTTTGTTGACTACTTTGGTGGGTACTAGCATAGAGCCTGCATTATTAGTGGCGGGAGTGACGTGGTCACTCTCGATACGGGGTCGTGCCGGTAAGGACGATCATGCGCTGTCTTCACAGGCACCGGGCACACCGTTGCGTGCCCTCATGGATGATACGTGTGATGTATATCATGAGGGATGGCACCAACGAGTGGACTCTTTGTTTAGTATCGCTAGGGGAAAGGCAATGTTCGGGTACTTACCTCAGGTATGAACAATATCGCGAGTCGTGGCTTGACACGGAAGTTTCCCGAGTCTTGTGGGTAAAGGTGCAACCTCTATAGAGTGTAAAACTATTCGAATAGCCGTGTCAACGGTCATGGACATTTGGAGGTCCTGCTTAAACTACGTCCGATGTTTGCACAAACCTGGTGTGCGTGTGTTGGTGACAAAGATGATACTTGAGTTAAGTCGGGTGACTTGACATGATGACTGCACATGAGATGTTCAATCCCCTTGATTATATTGATATCTGTAACCTGTTCGTATGGATACTTGTATCCTCATGATGCATGCTACAACAAGATATTTTGATCATGTCATTGCACTCAAAATTAGCTTTTCGCAAAACTTACCTACTTAGTGCTATATCATGCATTGTTATTGCCTTGTTCCAAACATGGGTTGCTTGCGAGTACATTCAAAGTACTCATTGGCTTGCCACTGGTTATTTAATTGGCCAGGCATGGAAGAGCGGGAATATGGTGAAGAGTTCGATGGTGACGAACATGCGAACTAGGATGCTACCCAGTCAGAATGCCTGTAGGTTAAGGCAGATGGCATGGGTCTACGCTTTCGATCAAGATTTCCGCTGCTAGTTGTGTTTGTTATTCGGCCTTCATGGCCCTATCTATGTAAGACTTAACCTTCGTGGTCTTTATTTGTGTAAGACGTTAAGTATGGATGTAAGACTCTTGTTATTCAGCTTCTGTGTGTTCAGTGAGCATTGATCTCTGGGATCACTGTACACGTGCATTCGGTGATCATGACTTATGAGTCGGGGTCCCCACAGCGAGTCTCCCCGAACTATCAATTTCTTGATTCCCAAATCTGCCGCTATCTGCAGCCCGACAAGTAAACCCTCATACTCGGCTGTGTTGTTGGTCGACACCTCTCGAGGGAAGTGCATCTGGACCACATACTTGAGGTGCTCTCCGGTGGGTGCTATGAGCAGCACTCCGGCACCGGCGCCTTGCAGCGAGAAAGCCCCATCAAAGTACATGATCCATACCTGAGGTGTTTCCATGCCGTGAAGGGTTGTCTCTGGGGTTTCCTCGTCTGGGGTCGGCGTCTATTCGGCAACGAACTCAGCAAGTGCTCGGGTTTTGATGGTTGTTGTGCTCTCATAACTCAAATCAAAGTTGGCCAGCTCCAAGGCCCATTCCACAATCCTGCCGGTTGCTTCCGGGTTCCTCAAGATCCGCTGCCACAGGAAGCGGGCGACGACTGTAATGCGGTGCGCTTGGAAGTAGTGGAACAGCTTCCGAGAGGCCATGAGGAGGCCGAAGAGTAGCTTCTGAATCCCGGAGTACCTTGATCGAGCCCCCTGCAGGAGGGAGCTGACAAAGTACACTGGTCGCTGCACCATCCTTGTCTTCTGTGGCGCTCGCTGTTCCGCTTCCCGTGCTGTTCTTGCGTCGGCTTCTTGGCTCACCTGGGTAGGCTCTTGTTCGCTGGCTATCGGCCTGGGGGCCGCTGGTTCGCCGTCCTCATCTTCCCTCTCCGCCATTAGTGCGGCGCTGACCACCTGGTTCGTTGCCGCCAAGTACAACATCAACGGTTCCTCAGGCTTGGGCGCAACTAGGATGGGGGCTGAGGATAGGTACTTCTTCAGGTCTTGCAACGCCGCCTCCACTTCTGGGGTCCACGTCATCGCGACCGCCTTCTTCAGGATCTTGAAAAATGGCAGGGCACGTTCCGCGGACTTGGAGATGAATCTGCTGAGGGCGGCGACGCAACCTGCCAGCCGCCACATGTCCTTGATGCGCTTTGGTGCCTCCAGTTGCTCGATTGCTTCAATCTTAGCGGGGTTGGCTTCTATACCGTGCTGAGATATGAATAAACCGAGGAGCTTGCCGGAAGGGACTCCAAATACGCACTTCTCAGGGTTGAGCTTCAAGTTGATCTTGCGAAAATTCTCAAAGGTCTCCTGCAGGTCCTGAACCAGCGTGGCCTTGTCTTTGGTCTTGACTATAATGTCGTCCATGTAGGCCTCCACATTCCTGTGTAGCTATGGTCCGAGGCTGATCTGGACGGCCCTCGGGAACGTTGAACCCGCACTCTTCAGACCAAACGGCATGCGCTTGAAGCAGTATGTGCCGTAGGGAGTGATGAACGTCGTTTTCTCCTCGTCTTCCTCGGCCATGAAGACCTAATGATAGCCGGAGTAGGCGTCGAGGAACGACAACAGGTCGCAGCCGGCGGTTGAATCCACTATCTGGTCAATGCGTGGCAGGGGAATGGGATCCTTCGAGCAGGTTTTGTTGACATCTGTGAAGTCGATACAGAGCCTCCATTTCCCGCTTGCCTTACGCACCACCACGGGATTCACTAGCCATGTTGGGTGGAGTACACCCCTGACTAGACCCGCTGCTTCCAACTTGTTGATCTCTTCGGCAATAAATTCTTGCTGCTCTAGTGCTTGTTTTCGAACCTTCTACTTGATGGGGCAAGCGTGGGGACAGACAGCAAGGTGGTGCTCGATCACCTCCCTGGGAACACCGGGGATGTCGGATGGTTGCCAGGCAAACACATCGACAATCGCCCACAGGAAGGAGACGAGCGCACTTTCCTATTTGCTATCGAGGGTGGCACTTATAGTGAAGGTGCCGCCCTTGCCGTCCTCCCGCGCAGCCACTTGCTTCGTCTTGGGGATGGTCACTTTGCCCTTCTTGCTCCTACCGGCGGAGGTCTCTGGTAAGTCCTTGACGGGCGTGCTGCACTCTGCCGTGCACTTCCCGGAGTTCTCACGAGCCTTGCCAGAGGTCTTGTCCTTGTTCTTTCCCCAGGGAGCTTTGTCGGCAGGAGCAAGTGCATCGCCAGCAGACGCTGCCACTGCCTCCAGGTAGATCTTCTCGATGCAGAGGACCGCGTCTTTCTTGTCGGCATGGACGGTGATGACGCTCATCGGCCCTGACATCTTGAGCGTGTTGTAGGCGTGGTGGGACGCCTCCATGAACTTCGCTAGTACCGGGCGGCCCAGGATCCCATTATACGGTAGCGACATCTTGGTGACGTCGAAAACGACCCTCTTTGTCCTAAAATTGAGCTCGCTGCCGAATGTGACCGGGAGGGTTATCTTCCCCTTTGGTTGAGATCTTCCCCGTCCACTCCTTGTAAGGAGCCCATCGGTTTGACGTCTGAATCGGGGATCTGCAGCCGCTTGATCACATCGGGAAAAATTAGGTTCAGGCCGGCCCCACTATCGACCAACATCTTCGTGACTCTGAGGTTGCAGATCGTTGGTGAGACCAACAATGGCACGCACCCGACCGCGGTGACGCGGTCAGGGTGGTCCTCATCATCGAAGATGATGGGAGTGTTGGACCATTCGAGGGGCTTCCTCGCCTCTGCCGCTGGCTCTATCGCGTTGACTTCACGGACCCATTGCTTGAGCTGCCGGTGGGAGGAGTGTGACGTGGCTTGAGACTGCATCGGTATTTCCCCAAAGAGGAAGGGATGATGCAGCACAGTGACGGTAAGTATTTCCCTCAGTTATGAAACCAAGGTATCGAACCAGTAGGAGGATCACCACCACCTAATAAGCAGCACTTGCACACAAATAACAAATACTTGCAACCCGACGCGAAAGAGAGGTTGTCAATCTCTCTACGGTAAAAAGATAGATTAGGGTATGATAGATTGGAGAGATAGATCTCTCAAGAACACAAAATAGAAAGGGCAAATAAAAAGTGCAGCAATATATTTTTGGGTTTTTGGAATAGTAGATCTGAAAACAAAAACGGCAAAAAGATAGATCGGAAAGCAATATGTTGGAAAAGTAGACCCGGGGGCCTTAGGTTTCACTAGTGGCTTCTCTCATGAGTATAGCACACGGTGGGTGAAAAAATTACTGTTGGGAAATTGATAGAAGATCAAATAATCATGACGATATCCAAGGCGATGATCATTATATAGGCATCACGTCCAAGATAAGTAGACCGACTCCTGCCTGCATCTACCACTATTACTCCACACATCGACCGCTATCCAGCATGCATCTAGTGTATTAAGTTCATGGAAAAACGGAGTAATGCAATAAGAACGATGACATGATGTAGACAAGATATATTCATGTAGGAATAGACCCCATCCTGTTATCCTTAATGGCAACGATACATGCGTGCCTTGCTGCCCCTTCTGTCACTGGGAAAGGACATCGCAAGATCGAACCCATCACAAAGCACCTCTTCCCATGGCAAGAAAAATCGATCTAGTTGGCCTAACTAAACCAAAGATTCGAAGAAGAAATATGAGGCTACAAGTAATCATGCATATAAGAGATCAAAGAAGACTCAAATAATATTCATGGATAGAAATTGGTCATGAACTCAAAATTCATCGGATCCCAACAAATACACCGCAAAAGTTTACATCAAATAGATCTCAAAGAGACCATTGTATTGAGAATCAAAAGAGAGAGAGAGAGAGGAAGCCATCTAGCTACTGCCTACGGACCCATAGGTCTATGGTAGACTACTCACGCATCATCGGAGAGGCACCAATGAAGATGATGAACCCCTCCGTGATGGCGTTAGATTGGATCTCGAGGCTCTGGAACTTGCGGCGGCTGGATGTGTTTTTCGTCGACTCCTTTAGGGTTTTTGGAATATTTGGGAATTTATAGGCATCAGAGGCGGTGGAGAGGGGCCCCGTGGAGGGCACAACCCATCAGGGCGCGCCAGGGGCCTCTGGCGCGCCCTGGTGGGTTGTGGTCTCCACTGCCCACCTCTCTGGCACTTCTTTGGCCCACTGGGTGTCTTCTGGTCCAAAAAAATCTCCAAAAAGTTTTGTCGCGATTGGACTCCGTTTGGTATTGATATTCTGTGAAGTAAAAAACAAGCAAAAACAGCAACTGGCACTTTGGCACTATGTCAATAGGTTAGTCTCAAAAAAATGATATAAAGTTGCTATAAAGTGATTGTAAAACATCCAAGAATGATAATATAACAGCATGGAACAAGAAAAAATTATAGATACGTTGGAGACGTATCAGAGTGCAAAGATGCGCCTCTGTCAACACACATGGCATCAACGGCCTTCTGAAACCCTTGCTTGTCAGATTCCTCTTCATCTTCATCATCGTCATCATCATCGTCGGATTTGTCGCCTCGGCCTCTAGTAGGTTTTTCATTTTGTTGTTTGGCCCTACCGCGGCGCTCGCTTCGACCATTGTGGCTCTTCTTGTCGGGTCCACCGGCACCATCTCGACCCTACTCCTTGTCGTGTCTTTCAAACTCTTGCTTCTGCTTCTCAGCAAGCTGTTCTACTTGGCGGCACTCGTTGATGTCGTGGCCTTTGGTGAGGTGGATCTTGCAGTATGGCTTGCCGGTCTTCTCGCCTGCCGCGGCCTCGTTGTCTCCGGAGCACGTGGCAACGTACTTGCCGGGCTACTCTGACCGCCTTCTTGCCGGCGGTGGGCTTGCCGGAGCCCTCGACAGCCATTACTGCCTTGCCCTTGCGTTTCTTGTTGTGCTTGCGCCCCTTCCTCGAGGAGGCAAGCACGTTCTCGTCATCGTCGGAGTCGACCTCTGCGCCAGCGTCTTCCCCCGGGAGCCTCCTTCCTTCCTTGGCCCGCGCGCACTTGTCGGCCAGAGCATAGAGCTCGGCGACATCCTGCACCTTGTTGATGCTCATCTCCTCGCGCGTGCGGCGATTGCGTATGTTCGTGTGGAACGCAGTGATCACCGCAGCGGGGTGGATGTCCGGGATGTTTTGCTGCACACGGCTGAACCTCTGGATTTACTTGCGGAGGGTTTCGCCGTCCCGCTGGGGGAGCACGTGCAGATCGCTGGGTTGCCCCGGGAGCTTGTGCCCCCCGTGGTAAGCCCCGATGAACTGATTGCACAGGTCCGCCCAGGAAGAGATGGATCCCTCCGGCAAGTTCATTAGCCAGCTCCTCACGTTGGGCTTGAGCGCTAGCGGGAAGTAGTTGGCCAGCACCTTCTCGTCTCGTCCCCCGGCAGCCTGCACCGCGATGGTGTAGATTCCTAGGAACTCCGACGGGCTAATCGCGTCATCATATTTGTCCGGCAGCTCTGGCTTGAAGGCCCTGTTGGAGGGCCAGCGAACCTGCCGTAGTTCATGGGTGAATGCTGGGCACTCGACCTCATAAGGTAAGCTGCCCGGCGCCCCGGGCGTGGGCTCGTCGACCGCCGGGTCCGCGCGACCATCGAATCGACGACGCGCTTCTCGTCGCCTTTCGATGGCGGTGCACGCGTCCTCCTTGCGCCTGTCCCTTAGGACTTGGCGTTGGTCTTGCTTCAACCGTGGGTCTGTTGATGCTTGAGACACCTCATCTTGCATGTCGGTGCAGCGGGAGGTCCGCTGCTGTCGCGGGGGCGACTGGACCGTATGTGCCTTGCAGGCGTCGCGTCTGGTGGTGGGTTTCGTGGGAGCCGTGCGTGGAACCCACCGCATCTGGTCTGTCGTTGTTGGCGAAGCTCAGTAGGCTTTGTATGGTCGCCCTCCACTCCTCCATCACCTCTGGTGCAGGCGGAAAGTTTAGCAGAAGCTAGGCCTGCGCCAGAGCTTCCCCTGCGGTTTTGGGGACCGGATGGGGCGAGGCGTGGGTAGCGCTCTTACTCAGGCGATGTAGACTATCGTCTCTGGTGAGGTGGAGCGGCGGCTTGGCGGGTTGGAATCCTTGCCGGGGGCGCTCGCGGATGGGTTGTTCCACTCGGTGAAGGGCCTGAATGCCTTCCTCTATTCTTGACTCCGGTTCACCTTGGAGGCTGGTGCAAGCCTGGCAAGAAGTTGCCGGTCTGGGGTAACTGCCCGTGCACAAATCTGGGTACTAGGGACCCCCGGTTCTTAGTACACCGACACTCATCTTCATTCATCACAAACTCGTCGGCCTCATCGAGAACCACATCAAAGTTGGACCGTTGAATGCTTGAGCTTCCCTTGTAAATGGAACAATGTGTTCCCAATAATCCTTTGCACGAGTGAAAGGACGCAAGTGAGCAAGCTTTTCCGAAGGCACCGCGGACTGAAGGATGAACAAGGCGGAGTGATTGAGTTGATTGTCGGCCTGTTCTCTTGGTGTGAGGTTGTTTGGATCATGCAGGTAGTATCCTTGCTCAATGATTCTCCAAAGTTGAGTTGAGCTGTGATTCAAATGAAACTTGATACGAAAAAACCCAATTAGTGAAATCATTTTTCACAAGTTTAGGAGGAGGACCTAGGTTGTTTATATGCGGTGGATGGACCGGTCCTCCCTAGACCAGGGAGGGGGAGCTGAGGCAAAGGTTCCCGACCAATTTATTCCTTTAGGCACCTTATCCTTATCACTACTAGCCCCTTCCCTTCCAGAGTTGGCATCTGACTCTGAGTTAGTGATTCTAGCCACTAGCAACGGATCGGTAGAAAGCTTGAGACCATCAAGGAATTCTTTAAACAAGGATTTGACCTCGGTCGTCATCGAAGATTTAAGCGAGGCCATTGCCTCATTTAAATCCTCTCAAGAGACCGTGCTCACGCCCTCGGCCTCGGGTAAGTCCACAACCCGATCCCCGTCATTAACCATACTCTTTGGGTGGTAAAACCCTTAGTAAAGAGATGTAGCTCTGATACCAATTTAAAGGATCGATATGGTTGACTAGAGGGTGGTGAATAGGCAACTACCAATTTATAACTTTTCTTTAACAAATTAGGTTAGCAACAAATAGGTTGTCTAGATATGCAACTAGATGAGCAACCTATATGATGCTAACAACAATAACAACACAAGCAAACAAAGGATACAATATAAGTAAAGCTTGCATAAAGTAAAAGTAAGAAATAACCACAAGTGGAACCGTTGTGAAGATGAGGATGTGTTGCCAAAGTTCCTTCCCTTTGAGCGGAAGTATGTCTCTGTTGGAGCGGTGTGGAGGCACAATGCTCCCCATATGCCACTAAGGCCACCGTATTCTCCGCCCTCACACAATGCGAGGTGTCGTTATTCCACTAGTGGTGCACTTGAAGGTGGCAACCGGACCTTCACAAGCAAGGTTGGGGCAATCTCCACAACCTAATTGGAGGCTCCCAACACCACCACGAAGCTTCACCACAATGGAATATGGCTTCGAGGTGACCTCTTCCGTCCAGTGTGCTCAAACACCCAAGAGTAACAAGATCCGCACGGGATTAGTGGGGGGAATCAAATTTCTCTTGGTGGAAGTGTAGATCAAGGCCTTCTCCTCCAAACCCTAGAGCATCAACAAGATTCGATGGCTAGGGAGAGAGATCGAGCAAGAATGAGCTTAGGAGCAACAATGGAGCTTTTGGGGGAAAAGAGGTAAGTCTCCTTGGATAAGAAGACCCACTTATATAGGGGAAGAAAATCTGACCGTTTTCTGCCCACAAGTCGTGTATAAGCGGTAGTACCGCTCGGGGGAGCGGTACTTCCGCTCACACTAAAGTACCGGGATTCACAAGCAGTTGACACAGTCAGGGAGACGGTAGTTCCGCCTGAGCGGTACTACCGCTCCTGCCAGTGGTACTTTCGCTTGGCACTGTAGGAAGCCCAGACTTAGCAGAAATGAGGAGGGCAGCACGGCAGTACCACCCTAAGCGGTACTTCCACTCAAAAACTACACAAGTGCCGAAAACATCAGAGAGCTAAAATAAGCGGAAGTAGGGACGGAAGTGGAGGACGGCAGTACCGCCCGACCGGTACTACCACTCCGCTCCGGCGGTACTTCCGCTAATTATGGGTAACGACACCCGAAGGCCCCAGAAAGGAAAAAAATAAGCGGTAGTGACCCTAGTACTGCAGGGCGGCAGTAGCGCTTGGGCGGTACTACCGCTCTGCAGCGCGGTACTTCCGCTTATATGCAATTGAGGAGCCTTTGGGGCACAACAGAAGCTCCAAAGCGCCGGGAAACGGAAGGGGTGCAAATGTGTACGTGCTAGTTCCTCCCAACCTTTCCAAATGCGGATCTCCTCTTGATAGTACGGATTTTCCTACGACTCAAGTCCACCAACACTAAATCGATAGAAAAACACCGTCTTCTCTTTAACCACTGAGGGGAAGAAAACCGTCTCGTGCCACCTGATAATCTCGAAAATCTTAATGCACACGATTAGTCTGCAAAAGCATTGTCATCAATCACCAAAACCACTAGGGTAGAAATATGCCCTTTACAACAAGCTCTGAGCATATCTTCTAGAATTTGATTGACTCGTTCTACTTGACAACTGGATTGAGGGTGGAATGCGGTGCTGAAGGATAGATGAGTCCCCGTAGCCTTTTGGAAACTTTCCCAAAATCGAGAAGTAAAGATACTTCCACTCTGTGAGTTAACCTGCAATGGAACACCATGAAGAAACACTATTCAAGAAAAATATAACTCCGCTAACTGACTAGCAGTTATACTCTCTCGAACAGGAAGGAAATGGGCCACTTTGGGAAGGCGATCGATAACCACGAAGATAGCATTATTCCCTCTCTTGGTCCTAGCAAAACCGTTAATGAAATCCATACTGACTTTATCCCATTTCCATTCAGGAATAGCTAACGGTTAAAGGGTGCCAGCAGGTTGCTGATGTTCTGCTTTAACGCAATGACAAACATCGCAGTTAACACCAAACTTAGCGATGTCCTCTTCATCCTAGTCCACCAGAACCTCTCGCGCAGGTCCTGATACATCTTAGTACTACTGGGATGAATTGTGAGAGGAGATTCATGAGCCTCCTTAAGGATCAACTGACGTAAATGTTGGCTCTTAGGAACCACCAAGCGGTTCTCAAAGAACACAACACCTCAAAAATCCATGGAGAAACTCTTAGCGTTTCCGCTAGCGATGTTCTCCTTGATCTGGGATATACCCTTATCATACTTCTGGATAGCTATGATTTGATCCGTAAGGGTAGGTTTCTCCACCAAGGTATAAAAGAATCCTTGAGGAACAGTGTGAAGGTTATGCTTTCAAAATTCCTCATGGAGAAGTGGTTGACTTTGTTGTAACATGAGGTTGTTACAATAAGACTTCCGACTTAGTGCATCAGCCATGACATTGGCATTTCCCGGGGTGTAACTTATCCCTAAGTCATAAACCATAATCAACTCAACCCAACATCTTTGCCTGAGATTCAAATTCGGTTGGGTGAAGATGTATTTTAGACTTTAGTAGATGCTACGCAAATGGGATGGGGATATGCATGGTGATGGAAACGAAAGTGATTTCAAATACTTTCAAAAACCCCGTCGGGTGCCACTAATGCCCGAGGGAGATGAAGTTGAGCTAGGTAACCACTTGACAAAGAAGTGGTGTACCGGAGCAAGTTGTGGGTGTGTGTTTTCGAAAACGGAGAGATTTAAGATTTGCTGACCACCCCAACCTTACATGCACAACCACGATACCCCTTATGGGACGGGGCTTTGTTGACTACTTTGGTGGGTACTAGCATAGAGCCTGCATTATTAGTGGCGGGAGTGATGTGGTCACTCTCGATACGGGGTCGTGCCGGTAAGGACGATCATGCGCTGTCTTCACAGGCACCGGGCACACCGTTGCGTGCCCTCATGGATGATACGTGTGATGTATATCATGAGGGATGGCACCAACGAGTGGACTCTTTGTTTAGTATCGCTAGGGGAAAGGCAATGTTCGGGTACTTACCTCAGGTATGAACAATATCGCGAGTCGTGGCTTGACACGGAAGTTTCCCGAGTCTTGTGGGTAAAGGTGCAACCTCTACAGAGTGTAAAACTATTCGAATAGCCGTGTCAACGGTCATGGACATTTGGAGGTCCTGCTTAAACTACGTCCGATGTTTGCACAAACCTGGTGTGCGTGTGTTGGTGACAAAGATGATACTTGAGTTAAGTCGGGTGACTTGACATGATGACTGCACATGAGATGTTCAATCCCCTTGATTATATTGATATCTGTAACCTGTTCGTATGGATACTTGTATCCTCATGATGCATGCTACAACAAGATATTTTGATCATGTCATTGCACTCAAAATTAGCTTTTCGCAAAACTTACCTACTTAGTGCTATATCATGCATTGTTATTGCCTTGTTCCAAACATGGGTTGCTTGCGAGTACATTCAAAGTACTCATTGGCTTGCCACTGGTTATTTAATTGGCCAGGCATGGAAGAGCGGGAATATGGTGAAGAGTTCGATGGTGACGAACATGCGAACTAGGATGCTACCCAGTCAGAATGCCTGTAGGTTAAGGCAGATGGCATGGGTCTACGCTTTCGATCAAGATTTCCGCTGCTAGTTGTGTTTGTTATTCGGCCTTCATGGCCCTATCTATGTAAGACTTAACCTTCGTGGTCTTTATTTGTGTAAGACGTTAAGTATGGATGTAAGACTCTTGTTATTCAGCTTCTGTGTGTTCAGTGAGCATTGATCTCTGGGATCACTGTACACGTGCATTCGGTGATCACGACTTATGAGTCGGGGTCCCCACAGCGAGTCTCCCCGAACTATCAATTTCTTGATTCCCAAATCTGCCGCTATCTGCAGCCCGACAAGTAAACCCTCATACTCGGCTATGTTGTTGGTCGACACCTCTCGAGGGAAGTGCATCTGGACCACATACTTGAGGTGCTCTCCGGTGGGTGCTATGAGCAGCACTCCGGCACCGGCGCCTTGCAGCGAGAAAGCCCCATCAAAGTACATGATCCATACCTGAGGTGTTTCCATGCCGTGAAGGGTTGTCTCTGGGGTTTCCTCGTCTGGGGTCGGCGTCTATTCGGCAACGAACTCAGCAAGTGCTCGGGTTTTGATGGTTGTTGTGCTCTCATAACTCAAATCAAAGTTGGCCAGCTCCAAGGCCCATTCCACAATCCTGCCGGTTGCTTCCGGGTTCCTCAAGATCCGCTGCCACAGGAAGCGGGCGACGACTGTAATGCGGTGCGCTTGGAAGTAGTGGAACAGCTTCCGAGAGGCCATGAGGAGGCCGAAGAGTAGCTTCTGAATCCCGGAGTACCTTGATCGAGCCCCCTGCAGGAGGGAGCTGACAAAGTACACTGGTCGCTGCACCATCCTTGTCTTCTGTGGCGCTCGCTGTTCCGCTTCCCGTGCTGTTCTTGCGTCGGCTTCTTGGCTCACCTGGGTAGGCTCTTGTTCGCTGGCTATCGGCCTGGGGGCCGCTGGTTCGCCGTCCTCATCTTCCCTCTCCGCCATTAGTGCGGCGCTGACCACCTGGTTCGTTGCCGCCAAGTACAACATCAACGGTTCCTCAGGCTTGGGCGCAACTAGGATGGGGGCTGAGGATAGGTACTTCTTCAGGTCTTGCAACGCCGCCTCCACTTCTGGGGTCCACGTCATCGCGACCGCCTTCTTCAGGATCTTGAAAAATGGCAGGGCACGTTCCGCGGACTTGGAGATGAATCTGCTGAGGGCGGCGACGCAACCTGCCAGCCGCCACACGTCCTTGATGCGCTTTGGTGCCTCCAATTGCTCGATTGCTTCAATATTAGCGGGGTTGGCTTCTATACCGTGCTGAGATATGAATAAACCGAGGAGCTTGCCGGAAGGGACTCCAAATACGCACTTCTCAGGGTTGAGCTTCAAGTTGATCTTGCGAAAATTCTCAAAGGTCTCCTGCAGGTCCTGAACCAGCGTGGCCTTGTCTTTGGTCTTGACTATAATGTCGTCCATGTAGGCCTCCACATTCCTGTGTAGCTATGGTCCGAGGCCGATCTGGACGGCCCTCGGGAACGTTGAACCCGCGCTCTTCAGACCAAACGGCATGCTCTTGAAGCAGTATGTGCCGTAGGGAGTGATGAACGTCGTTTTCTCCTCGTCTTCCTCGGCCATGAAGACCTAATGATAGCCGGAGTAGGCGTCGAGGAATGACAACAGGTCGCAGCCGGCGGTTGAATCCACTATCTGGTCAATGCGTGGCAGGGGAATGGGATCCTTCGAGCAGGTTTTGTTGACATCTGTGAAGTCGATACAGAGCCTCCATTTCCCGCTTGCCTTACGCACCACCACGGGATTCACTAGCCATGTTGGGTGGAGTACACCCCTGACTAGGCCCGCTGCTTCCAACTTGTTGATCTCTTCGGCAATAAATTCTTGCTGCTCTAGTGCTTATTTTCGAACCTTCTACTTGATGGGGCAAGCGTGGGGACAGACAGCAAGGTGGTGCTCGATCACCTCCCTGGGAACACCGGGGATGTCGGATGGTTGCCAGGCAAACACATCGACAATCGCCCACAGGAAGGAGACGAGCGCACTTTCCTATTTGCTATCGAGGGTGGCACTTATAGTGAAGGTGCCGCCCTTGCCGTCCTCCCGCGCAGCCACTTGCTTCGTCTTGGGGATGGTCACTTTGCCCTTCTTGCTCCTACCGGCGGAGGTCTCTGGTAAGTCCTTGACGGGCGTGCTGCACTCTGCCGTGCACTTCCCGGAGTTCTCACGAGCCTTGCCAGAGGTCTTGTCCTTGTTCTTTCCCCCGGGAGCTTTGTCGGCAGGAGCAAGTGCATCGCCAGCAGACGCTGCCACTGCCTCCAGGTAGATCTTCTCGATGCAGAGGACCGCGTCTTTCTTGTCGGCATGGACGGTGATGACGCTCATCGGCCCTGACATCTTGAGCGTGTTGTAGGCGTGGTGGGACGCCTCCATGAACTTCGCCAGTACCGGGCGGCCCAGGATCCCATTATACGGTAGCGACATCTTGGTGACGTCGAAAACGACCCTCTTTGTCCTAAAATTGAGCTCGCTGCCGAATGTGACCGGGAGGGTTATCTTCCCCTTTGGTTGAGATCTTCCCCGTCCACTCCTTGTAAGGAGCCCATCGGTTTGACGTCCGAATCGGGGATCTGCAGCCGCTTGATCACATCGGGAAAAATTAGGTTCAGGCCGGCCCCACTATCGACCAACATCTTCGTGACTCTGAGGTTGCAGATCGTTGGTGAGACCAACAATGGCACGCACCCGACCGCGGTGACGCGGTCAGGGTGGTCCTCATCATCGAAGATGATGGGAGTGTTGGACCATTCGAGGGGCTTCCTCGCCTCTGCCGTTGGCTCTATCGCGTTGACTTCACGGACCCATTGCTTGAGCTGCCGGTGGGAGGAGTGTGACGTGGCTTGAGACTGCATCGGTATTTCCCCAAAGAGGAAGGGATGATGCAGCACAGTGATGGTAAGTATTTCCCTCAGTTATGAAACCAAGGTATCGAACCAGTAGGAGGATCACCACCACCTAATAAGCAGCACTTGCACACAAATAACAAATACTTGCAACCCGACGCGAAAGAGAGGTTGTCAATCTCTCTACGGTAAAAAGATAGATTAGGGTATGATAGATTGGAGAGATAGATCTCTCAAGAACACAAAATAGAAAGGGCAAATAAAAAGTGCAGCAATATATTTTTGGGTTTTTGGAATAGTAGATCTGAAAACAAAAACGGCAAAAAGATAGATCGGAAAGCAATATGTTGGAAAAGTAGACCCGGGGGCCTTAGGTTTCACTAGTGGCTTCTCTCATGAGTATAGCACACGGTGGGTGAAAAAATTACTGTTGGGAAATTGATAGAAGATCAAATAATCATGACGATATCCAAGGCGATGATCATTATATAGGCATCACGTCCAAGATAAGTAGACCGACTCCTGCCTGCATCTACCACTATTACTCCACACATCGACCGCTATCCAGCATGCATCTAGTGTATTAAGTTCATGGAAAAACGGAGTAATGCAATAAGAACGATGACATGATGTAGACAAGATATATTCATGTAGGAATAGACCCCATCCTGTTATCCTTAATGGCAACGATACATGCGTGCCTTGCTGCCCCTTCTGTCACTGGGAAAGGACATCGCAAGATCGAACCCATCACAAAGCACCTCTTCCCATGGCAAGAAAAATCGATCTAGTTGGCCTAACTAAACCAAAGATTCGAAGAAGAAATATGAGGCTACAAGTAATCATGCATATAAGAGATCAAAGAAGACTCAAATAATATTCATGGATAGAAATTGGTCATGAACTCAAAATTCATCGGATCCCAACAAATACACCGCAAAAGTTTACATCAAATAGATCTCAAAGAGACCATTGTATTGAGAATCAAAAGAGAGAGAGAGAGAGGAAGCCATCTAGCTACTGCCTACGGACCCATAGGTCTATGGTAGACTACTCACGCATCATCGGAGAGGCACCAATGAAGATGATGAACCCCTCCGTGATGGCGTTAGATTGGATCTCGAGGCTCTGGAACTTGCGGCGGCTGGATGTGTTTTTCGTCGACTCCTTTAGGGTTTTTGGAATATTTGGGAATTTATAGGCATCAGAGGCGGTGGAGAGGGGCCCCGTGGAGGGCACAACCCATCAGGGCGCGCCAGGGGCCTCTGGCGCGCCCTGGTGGGTTGTGGTCTCCACTGCCCACCTCTCTGGCACTTCTTTGGCCCACTGGGTGTCTTCTGGTCCAAAAAAATCTCCAAAAAGTTTTGTCGCGATTGGACTCCGTTTGGTATTGATATTCTGTGAAGTAAAAAACAAGCAAAAAACAGCAACTGGCACTTTGGCACTATGTCAATAGGTTAGTCTCAAAAAAATGATATAAAGTTGCTATAAAGTGATTGTAAAACATCCAAGAATGATAATATAACAGCATGGAACAAGAAAAAATTATAGATACGTTGGAGACGTATCAGAGTGCAAAGATGCGCCTCTGTCAACACACATGGCATCAACGGCCTTCTGAAACCCTTGCTTGTCAGATTCCTCTTCATCTTCATCATCGTCATCATCATCGTCGGATTT
Organism: Elymus sibiricus; assembly: GCA_039707655.1. NCBI lineage: Eukaryota > Viridiplantae > Streptophyta > Magnoliopsida > Poales > Poaceae > Elymus > Elymus sibiricus. The sequence continues at coordinate 373,161,786 of CM077669.1, forward strand.
GTCGCCTCGGCCTCTAGTAGGTTTTTCATTTTGTTGTTTGGCCCTACCGCGGCGCTCGCTTCGACCATTGTGGCTCTTCTTGTCGGGTCCACCGGCACCATCTCGACCCTACTCCTTGTCGTGTCTTTCATACTCTTGCTTCTGCTTCTCAGCAAGCTGTTCTACTTGGCGGCACTCGTTGATGTCGTGGCCTTTGGTGAGGTGGATCTTGCAGTATGGCTTGCCGGTCTTCTCGCCTGCCGCGGCCTCGTTGTCTCCGGAGCACGTGGCAACGTACTTGCCGGGCTACTCTGACCGCCTTCTTGCCGGCGGTAGGCTTGCCGGAGCCCTCGACAGCCATTACTGCCTTGCCCTTGCGTTTCTTGTTGTGCTTGCGCCCCTTCCTCGAGGAGGCAAGCACGTTCTCGTCATCGTCGGAGTCGACCTCTGCGCCAGCGTCTTCCCCCGGGAGCCTCCTTCCTTCCTTGGCCCGCGCGCACTTGTCGGCCAGAGCATAGAGCTCGGCGACATCCTGCACCTTGTTGATGCTCATCTCCTCGCGCGTGCGGCGATTGCGTATGTTCGTGTGGAACGCAGTGATCACCGCAGCGGGGTGGATGTCCGGGATGTTTTGCTGCACACGGCTGAACCTCTGGATTTACTTGCGGAGGGTTTCGCCGTCCCGCTGGGGGAGCACGTGTAGATCGCTGGGTTGCCCCGGGAGCTTGTGCCCCCCGTGGTAAGCCCCGATGAACTGATTGCACAGGTCCGCCCAGGAAGAGATGGATCCCTCCGGCAAGTTCATTAGCCAGCTCCTCACGTTGGGCTTGAGCGCTAGCGGGAAGTAGTTGGCCAGCACCTTCTCGTCTCGTCCCCTGGCAGCCTGCACCGCGATGGTGTAGATTCCTAGGAACTCCGACGGGCTAATCGCGTCATCATATTTGTCCGGCAGCTCTGGCTTGAAGGCCCTGCTGGAGGGCCAGCGAACCTGCCGTAGTTCATGGGTGAACGCTGGGCACTCGACCTCATAAGGTAAGCTGCCCGGCGCCCCGGGCGTGGGCTCGTCGACCGCCGGGTCCGCGCGACCATCGAATCGACGACGCGCTTCTCGTCGCCTTTCGATGGCGGTGCACGCGTCCTCCTTGCGCCTGTCCCTTAGGACTTGGCGTTGGTCTTGCTTCAACCGTGGGTCTGTCGATGCTTGAGACACCTCGTCTTGCATGTCGGTGCAGCGGGAGGTCCGCTGCTGTCGCGGGGGCGACTGGACCGTATGTGCCTTGCAGGCGTCGCGTCTGGTGGTGGGTTTCGTGGGAGCCGTGCGTGGAACCCACCGCATCTGGTCTGTCGTTGTTGGCGAAGCTCAGTAGGCTTTGTATGGTCGCCCTCCACTCCTCCATCACCTCTGGTGCAGGCGGAAAGTTTAGCAGAAGCTAGGCCTGCGCCAGAGCTTCCCCTGCGGTTTTGGGGACCGGATGGGGCGAGGCGTGGGTAGCGCTCTTACTCAGGCGATGTAGACTATCGTCTCTGGTGAGGTGGAGCGGCGGCTTGGCGGGTTGGAATCCTTGCCGGGGGCGCTCGCGGATGGGTTGTTCCACTCGGTGAAGGGCCTGAATGCCTTCCTCTATTCTTGACTCCGGTTCACCTTGGAGGCTGGTGCAAGCCTGGCAAGAAGTTGCCGGTCTGGGGTAACTGCCCGTGCACAAATCTGGGTACTAGGGACCCCCGGTTCTTAGTACACCGACACTCATCTTCATTCATCACAAACTCGTCGGCCTCATCGAGAACCACATCAAAGTTGGACCGTTGAATGCTTGAGCTTCCCTTGTAAATGGAACAATGTGTTCCCAATAATCCTTTGCACGAGTGAAAGGACGCAAGTGAGCAAGCTTTTCCGAAGGCACCGCGGACTGAAGGATGAACAAGGCGGAGTGATTGAGTTGATTGTCGGCCTGTTCTCTTGGTGTGAGGTTGTTTGGATCATGCAGGTAGTATCCTTGCTCAATGATTCTCCAAAGTTGAGTTGAGCTGTGATTCAAATGAAACTTGATACGAAAAAACCCAATTAGTGAAATCATTTTTCACAAGTTTAGGAGGAGGACCTAGGTTGTTTATATGCGGTGGATGGACCGGTCCTCCCTAGACCAGGGAGGGGGAGCTGAGGCAAAGGTTCCCGACCAATTTATTCCTTTAGGCACCTTATCCTTATCACTACTAGCCCCTTCCCTTCCAGAGTTGGCATCTGACTCTGAGTTAGTGATTCTAGCCACTAGCAACGGATCGGTAGAAAGCTTGAGACCATCAAGGAATTCTTTAAACAAGGATTTGACCTCGGTCGTCATCGAAGATTTAAGCGAGGCCATTGCCTCATTTAAATCCTCTCAAGAGACCGTGCTCACGCCCTCGGCCTCGGGTAAGTCCACAACCCGATCCCCGTCATTAACCATACTCTTTGGGTGGTAAAACCCTTAGTAAAGAGATGTAGCTCTGATACCAATTTAAAGGATCGATATGGTTGACTAGAGGGTGGTGAATAGGCAACTACCAATTTATAACTTTTCTTTAACAAATTAGGTTAGCAACAAATAGGTTGTCTAGATATGCAACTAGATGAGCAACCTATATGATGCTAACAACAATAACAACACAAGCAAACAAAGGATACAATATAAGTAAAGCTTGCACAAAGTAAAAGTAAGAAATAACCACAAGTGGAACCGTTGTGAAGATGAGGATGTGTTGCCGAAGTTCCTTCCCTTTGAGCGGAAGTATGTCTCTGTTGGAGCGGTGTGGAGGCACAATGCTCCCCATATGCCACTAAGGCCACCGTATTCTCCGCCCTCACACAATGCGAGGTGTCGTTATTCCACTAGTGGTGCACTTGAAGGTGGCAACCGGACCTTCACAAGCAAGGTTGGGGCAATCTCCACAACCTAATTGGAGGCTCCCAACACCACCACGAAGCTTCACCACAATGGAATATGGCTTCGAGGTGACCTCTTCCGTCCAGTGTGCTCAAACACCCAAGAGTAACAAGATCCGCACGGGATTAGTGGGGGGAATCAAATTTCTCTTGGTGGAAGTGTAGATCAAGGCCTTCTCCTCCAAACCCTAGAGCATCAACAAGATTCGATGGCTAGGGAGAGAGATCGAGCAAGAATGAGCTTAGGAGCAACAATGGAGCTTTTGGGGGAAAAGAGGTAAGTCTCCTTGGATAAGAAGACCCACTTATATAGGGGAAGAAAATCTGACCGTTTTCTGCCCACAAGTCGTGTATAAGCGGTAGTACCGCTCGGGGGAGCGGTACTTCCGCTCACACTAAAGTACCGGGATTCACAAGCAGTTGACACAGTCAGGGAGACGGTAGTTCCGCCTGAGCGGTACTACCGCTCCTGCCAGTGGTACTTTCGCTTGGCACTGTAGGAAGCCCAGACTTAGCAGAAATGAGGAGGGCAGCACGGCAGTACCACCCTAAGCGGTACTTCCACTCAAAAACTACACAAGTGCTGAAAACATCAGAGAGCTAAAATAAGCGGAAGTAGGGACGGAAGTGGAGGACGGCAGTACCGCCCGACCGGTACTACCACTCCGCTCCGGCGGTACTTCCGCTAATTATGGGTAACGACACCCGAAGGCCCCAGAAAGGAAAAAAATAAGCGGTAGTGACCCTAGTACTGCAGGGCGGCAGTAGCGCTTGGGCGGTACTACCGCTCTGCAGCGCGGTACTTCCGCTTATATGCAATTGAGGAGCCTTTGGGGCACAACAGAAGCTCCAAAGCGCCGGGAAACGGAAGGGGTGCAAATGTGTACGTGCTAGTTCCTCCCAACCTTTCCAAATGCGGATCTCCTCTTGATAGTACGGATTTTCCTACGACTCAAGTCCACCAACACTAAATCGATAGAAAAACACCGTCTTCTCTTTAACCACTGAGGGGAAGAAAACCGTCTCGTGCCACCTGATAATCTCGAAAATCTTAATGCACACGATTAGTCTGCAAAAGCATTGTCATCAATCACCAAAACCACTAGGGTAGAAATATGCCCTTTACAACAAGCTCTGAGCATATCTTCTAGAATTTGATTGACTCGTTCTACTTGACAACTGGATTGAGGGTGGAATGCGGTGCTGAAGGATAGATGAGTCCCCGTAGCCTTTTGGAAACTTTCCCAAAATCGAGAAGTAAAGATACTTCCACTCTGTGAGTTAACCTGCAATGGAACACCATGAAGAAACACTATTCAAGAAAAATATAACTCCGCTAACTGACTAGCAGTTATACTCTCTCGAACAGGAAGGAAATGGGCCACTTTGGGAAGGCGATCGATAACCACGAAGATAGCATTATTCCCTCTCTTGGTCCTAGCAAAACCGTTAATGAAATCCATACTGACTTTATCCCATTTCCATTCAGGAATAGCTAACGGTTAAAGGGTGCCAGCAGGTTGCTGATGTTCTGCTTTAACGCAATGACAAACATCGCAGTTAACACCAAACTTAGCGATGTCCTCTTCATCCTAGTCCACCAGAACCTCTCGCGCAGGTCCTGATACATCTTAGTACTACTGGGATGAATTGTGAGAGGAGATTCATGAGCCTCCTTAAGGATCAACTGACGTAAATGTTGGCTCTTAGGAACCACCAAGCGGTTCTCAAAGAACACAACACCTCAAAAATCCATGGAGAAACTCTTAGCGTTTCCGCTAGCGATGTTCTCCTTGATCTGGGATATACCCTTATCATACTTCTGGATAGCTATGATTTGATCCGTAAGGGTAGGTTTCTCCACCAAGGTATAAAAGAATCCTTGAGGAACAGTGTGAAGGTTATGCTTTCAAAATTCCTCATGGAGAAGTGGTTGACTTTGTTGTAACATGAGGTTGTTACAATAAGACTTCCGACTTAGTGCATCAGCCATGACATTGGCATTTCCCGGGGTGTAACTTATCCCTAAGTCATAAACCATAATCAACTCAACCCAACATCTTTGCCTGAGATTCAAATTCGGTTGGGTGAAGATGTATTTTAGACTTTAGTAGATGCTACGCAAATGGGATGGGGATATGCATGGTGATGGAAACGAAAGTGATTTCAAATACTTTCAAAAACCCCGTCGGGTGCCACTAATGCCCGAGGGAGATGAAGTTGAGCTAGGTAACCACTTGACAAAGAAGTGGTGTACCGGAGCAAGTTGTGGGTGTGTGTTTTCGAAAACGGAGAGATTTAAGATTTGCTGACCACCCCAACCTTACATGCACAACCACGATACCCCTTATGGTACGGGGCTTTGTTGACTACTTTGGTGGGTACTAGCATAGAGCCTGCATTATTAGTGGCGGGAGTGATGTGGTCACTCTCGATACGGGGTCGTGCCGGTAAGGACGATCATGCGCTGTCTTCACAGGCACCGGGCACACCGTTGCGTGCCCTCATGGATGATACGTGTGATGTATATCATGAGGGATGGCACCAACGAGTGGACTCTTTGTTTAGTATCGCTAGGGGAAAGGCAATGTTCGGGTACTTACCTCAGGTATGAACAATATCGCGAGTCGTGGCTTGACACGGAAGTTTCCCGAGTCTTGTGGGTAAAGGTGCAACCTCTACAGAGTGTAAAACTATTCGAATAGCCGTGTCAACGGTCATGGACATTTGGAGGTCCTGCTTAAACTACGTCCGATGTTTGCACAAACCTGGTGTGCGTGTGTTGGTGACAAAGATGATACTTGAGTTAAGTCGGGTGACTTGACATGATGACTGCACATGAGATGTTCAATCCCCTTGATTATATTGATATCTGTAACCTGTTCGTATGGATACTTGTATCCTCATGATGCATGCTACAACAAGATATTTTGATCATGTCATTGCACTCAAAATTAGCTTTTCGCAAAACTTACCTACTTAGTGCTATATCATGCATTGTTATTGCCTTGTTCCAAACATGGGTTGCTTGCGAGTACATTCAAAGTACTCATTGGCTTGCCACTGGTTATTTAATTGGCCAGGCATGGAAGAGCGGGAATATGGTGAAGAGTTCGATGGTGACGAACATGCGAACTAGGATGCTACCCAGTCAGAATGCCTGTAGGTTAAGGCAGATGGCATGGGTCTACGCTTTCGATCAAGATTTCCGCTGCTAGTTGTGTTTGTTATTCGGCCTTCATGGCCCTATCTATGTAAGACTTAACCTTCGTGGTCTTTATTTGTGTAAGACGTTAAGTATGGATGTAAGACTCTTGTTATTCAGCTTCTGTGTGTTCAGTGAGCATTGATCTCTGGGATCACTGTACACGTGCATTCGGTGATCACGACTTATGAGTCGGGGTCCCCACAGCGAGTCTCCCCGAACTATCAATTTCTTGATTCCCAAATCTGCCGCTATCTGCAGCCCGACAAGTAAACCCTCATACTCGGCTATGTTGTTGGTCGACACCTCTCGAGGGAAGTGCATCTGGACCACATACTTGAGGTGCTCTCCGGTGGGTGCTATGAGCAGCACTCCGGCACCGGCGCCTTGCAGAAGTACGAGAGCAGAAGTCAGGCACCTTTTTTCCTGAAACTATGCTCGCATTTTGGGATACACTCAAACTATTTATATTCTTGAGGAGTTCAGTTAGGGGCTTGGAAACATTGGAGAAATTCTAGAAAAAGCGGCAACAGTAGCTCGCTAAACCAAGAAAACTCCTAACTTGCTTAAGCGATTCAGGTGGAGTCCAATCAAGAACGGCCTGAAGTCTCTCGGGATTGACAATGATACTTTTCCCAGAGATTACGTGGCCTAGATAGGTCACTTCTGGTAACCAGAATTCATATTTAGAAAATTTGGCATAAAGGTGGTGCTCTCAAAGTTTTGTCAATACCAGCCTTAGATGCTCGGCATGCTATTCTTTGTTCTTCGAGTAAATGAATATATCGTCGAGGTAAACCACGATGAATTTATCCAAGTTCTCCATGAAGATTGAATTCATTAAGTGGGACAAGGTGGCTGGGGCATTGGTTAAACCGAAGGACATGACGGTGTACTTGTATTGACTATAACGAGTGACAAAAGCCGTTTTAGGAATCTCCCCTTTCTTGATTTTGATTTGCTAGTAGACCAACATCAAATACATTTTGGAAAAGATTGAGGATCCAACAAGCTGATCATACAGGTCATTGATCCTGGGGAGCAGATACATGTTATTTATGGTGACCGGGTGGATAGGTCGATAATCTACAACCATCCGATCTGTTACTTCTTTCTTCTTGATGAAGAGGAAGGGACACGCCCAAGGAGAATAGCTAGGATGGATGAAACCCTTTTTCAAATGCTTATCGAGTTGTTTCTTAAGTTCAGCTAGCTCTAAGGGTGCCATCTTATAGGGTCTCTGAGAAATTGGGGCTGTTCTTAGGACAAGATCTATCACAAACTCTACATCCTTGTCAGGTGGAATGCCTGCTGGTTCTTCTGGAAAGACATCTGGGAAGTCACGGACTACCGGAATATCTTCAAGGTCTGGAAGAGGACTGGCATTAACTATCTCACCCGATGGATGTGTAAGCTGAACAGATCTGGTGGAACAATCAATCTTGGCATAATGGGATGCCATCCAGTCCATACCCAAGATGGTATTAATGTTTGAAGACTTTAGGGCTATCAAAGAGGCTAGAAAGACTAGCTGGTCAACAAGAAGTTCATTCCCATAGCTCACACTAAATGTTTTCCATTTGGATCCAGGAGTTTGAACTATGAGTGGAGTGGGCATATCACAAAATGTCATGTTATAAAATTGAGCATAACTTTCAAAAATAAATGAATGAGATGTTGTAGTATAAAAAAACATATGTTGGATGACAATTGACAAGAAGTTGTGGGGACCCCGACTCATAACTCAAAGTCACCGAATGCACATCTACAGTGATCCCATGATCAATGCTCATTGAACACACAGAAACTGAATAACAAGAGTCTTATATCCATTACATACCATTTTACACAAATGTGACCATTATGGCCAAACCTTCAAAGATAGGGCCATGAAGGCCAACCATAAAACATTAACTCGCAACGGAAATCTTAAACGATAACTTGGACCCATGCCACCTGCCTTAACCCTACAGGAATTCTGACTGGGAAGCGACCTAATTCGCATGTTCGTCACCAAGGTACTCTTCACCATATCCAGTTCTTCCATGCCTGGCCAGTTAAATAACCTAGGGACAAGCCAATGAGTACTTTTGAATGTACTCGCAAGCAACCCATCTTTGGAGCAAAGTGAACAAATCATGGCATAACCCTAAGCAGGTATTTTTGGAATGCTAATTTTGAATGCAATATCATGTCCTACCATTTGTAAAATCATGCATCCTGAAGTAACAAATATCAATATAAGCAGAGTTGGAACAACTCAAGTCTGATCATCTCATCAAGTCATTTGACTTAGCTCAAGTATCTATTTTCTCACACACGCACCAAATTTGTAAAACACTGTACATAGTTTAAGAAGCACCACCCAACTGTCCTTGACCGTGGAAACGGCTATTCGAATGGTTTGACCCTCTATAGAGGTTGCACACTTTACCCACAAGACTCGAGGAACTTCCATGTCATCCACGACTCACGGTATATTACATACCCGAGGTAAGTACCCGGAACGATGTCTTTCCCCTGACAACACTAAACAAAGAGTCCACTCATTGGTCCACAGTCCTCATGGTGTACATCACACGAGACACGCTCAACATCGTACCATCCATGAGGGGACACAACGGTGTGCCCGGTGTCTGTAAAAATAGACATAGTCGTCCATTTAGGCACGACCCCGTATCAGGAGAGTGACCCGGCTCTCTCGCCACTAGTAATGCAGGCTCTCTACTAGCATCGACCAAAGTAATCAATAAAGCTCCTTCCCATAAAAAGGGTAGTGTGGTCGTACATGTATGGTTGGGAAGGCAAATCTTAAATCTAATCCATTTTCGAAAACACACACACACAACTTGCTTTGGTACACCACTTCTTTATCAAGTGGTTACCTAGCTCAACATCTCCCTCGGGAATTAATGGCACCCGATGGATTTTTTGTAAAGTATTTGATAAAGATTTTTGCTTTCCATCTCAATGCATATTCCCGTCCAACTTGCGTAGCCAACTACATAACATCCTAACTACTTCCCACCTGCATAACTCTCAACGGAAAAATAGAGTCATGCATAATGCAAGTATCAACGAGAAATGCATCGGAGACAACCCAACAAGGTGGTCACCATATCATCATGCTTTTTGATGCAACAAATAAAGTGCTATATTGACATGCATAAAAGGGTTCATCAACATGGTCAAAGGGTTGCTTGCCTGGCTCAGCAAAGTCTTCAACTCTTCTAGTCCTTCTCCAAGTACTCCGTCTACTTCGTCAACTAACGACAGAAACAACCATAATAAGCAACACAAAAAGGTAGAAAATAAAAGTGTTCTAAAATAGGAATGATACCTCTGGTTATATGAAAAATAACCAAGGTAGTCCTACTAGATTCGAATCACTAGGGATTTTATTTGGATGGAGTCAATAGGGAATGGGGATCTGCAGGGAATCCCCAGATTGCTTTTTATGAAAATGAGTGAAGGCACTCATTAATTCAAGCATGATTTTAGAAAATAGGAGGGAGTTGGTTTTACTGGATTTGGACATCATATGATCACTTTAGGAATTTCCGAAGTTGTCATATGAAGAAATGGACCATTTAATAGATCCAACAGAACCTATGCCTAGGAAAAATGTTCACTATTTTTAGATAAATAGTGCATGACATAGAGAGTACAAAGAAATTTAGATCAGGCCATTTGGATAAAAAAATAAATGTTCTAAGGGATTTTCAAAGTGGCCTTTGAAGGTTCAAATTTGAATTTAAATTGGAACAATACAGAAACTTGTGGTGGAAAAATATGGGAGTGGTGCCAAATAATAGGTGGGATTTTTAGGAGATTATAGGAATTGGAATCACTTCATTTGGACAAGTACTCGTTTAGTTGTGATTTTTGGAATAATCTGATAAAAGAAAAAGAGGAAAGTGCACTGTTGTAGTGGGCCTAAATGCACGCAGTCGAGCCGGCCTAGAAGCAGCTCAGTCTAGGGAGAAGGGGCACGTGCGCGCTGCACGCTTTCAAACCTGACCGATGGGCCAGGCCGGTCAGCGAGAGGGGCACGGGCAAGGGCATGACAGGTGGGCTCCACCTATCATCCCTGACCTCGTGACATGGGGCAAGGGAGCTCACCGGCGGTGCTATGGCCAGCAGGGCAACGAGCCGAGAGTACCCACGAGCTTAGTGGGTTATCGCCGATCAACAAGTGGTGGAGTTCGTCGCCAGCGAGGACCGAGTCAGCGGCGACGTCAACGTCGTGCGGTGGCCCTCGGGTGGTTGCTGCTCTACGTAGATTCTGACAGGAATCCCTGAAATTGGAAAGAGGAACGGATCAATGGCTTCCCTCGGTTGCAATGGAGAAGAAAGAGGGGGTGGAGGCGCTCTCTACCTCGCACACAACGGGGACCCAAGGTGACAACTCTTCTAGTCCGGGGCGAGTAGAGAGTGATTCGGGGGTTCAATTTAGGTGGAGGAGGAGCTGGGAGAGGCGGATTTGGAGCTTGGGGACTGCCTTTTATAGCCCAGCGCCGGTGCAGCGTAGTCACGGCGCACGGTGAGCTTGGGCAGCTCGGTTCCAAGGGCGTGGAGACCAATCCGTGGACGAGCTCTAAGAAGGCAACCACGGGGGTGCTCTGGAGAGTCTTGGGAGGGAGGAGTAGCTAGCCACAGCGACTTGAGCGCGGGGTCGGGCTGCAGGGCCAGGGCGCACACGACGTGTTCGACCGCGGGTTCCCGAGCTCCCGAGAGGAAACGGCGATGGGATGACTGATACGTCTCTAACGAATCTATAATTTTTGATTGTTTCATGCTATTATATTATCATTCTAGGATACTTTTTAGGAATTTACTTGTTGTTTTATATTATTTTTCAGCACTAACCTATTCACCCAGTGCCAAGTGCCAGTTGTTGTTTTCTGCGTGTTTTTGGCTTTTCAGGAATAATGTAACAAACGAAGTTTAAATACCCCGAAACTTTTTGATGATTTTTTCTGGACCAAAATAAGACCTGGTAGCTTCGGGGGAAGACCGGAGGGCACACGAGTGCCCCCAAGCCACCATGGCACGCCTAGGGGGGTGGTCGTGCCCTGATAGCTTGGTGCCACCTCCTCGGCCCTCTCACATCGTTCTCTAGCCTATAAATTCTCTAATATCTAGAAAACCCTAGAGAGCCTCCCGAAACACTTTTTCCGCCGCCGCAAGTCTCTATTCCGCCGTGTGCCCGTCTGGAGCCATGTTTCGGTGCCCTGCTGGAGGGGGGATCGATCACGGAGGGCCTCTACATCAACCTTGTTTCTCCCATGGTGATGTGTGAGTAGTTCACCACAGACCTACGGGACCATAGTTAGTACCTAGATGGCTATCTCTCTCTCTATGTTCTTCATTGCCAAGATCACCATGATTCCCGCGATGATCTATCTTATGTAATCAATCTTTGCGGTGTGTTTGTTGGGATCCGATGAATTGTGGGTTTATGTTCAGATTATTCATGAAAACATATTGAATAATTGTTGGTATTTTATTTGCATGATTGTTATAGCTTCATAATGCTCTCTGATCTATCGGTTTGATTTGGCCAACTAGATTGATTTATCTTCAAGTGAGAGTGGTGCGTTGTAGTGGGTTCAATCTTGCGGTGCTCAATCCCAGTGACAGAAAGGGACATGACACGTATTGTATTGTTACCATTAAGGGTAAAACGATGGGGTTTATTCATATTGATTGGATTTACTTTGTCTACATCATGTCATTATCCTCCAAGCATTACTCTGTTTTTACTTAATACTCTAGATGCATATTGGATAGCAGTCGATGGGTGGAGTAATAGTAGTAGATGCAGGCAGGAGTCGGTCTACTTGTTTATGGACGTGATGCCTATATACATGATCATTGCCGTGAATAAATATTGCATAACTATGCACTTTTCTATCAATTGCCCAACAGTAATTTGTTTACCCACTGTATGCTTTCTTCGAGAGAGAAGCCTCTAGTGAACACTATGGCCCCCCGGGTCTCCTCATAAATATAATTACAAAAACTCTAAATATCTTGCTGCCATTATGTACTTTCTTTTTATTTTCAATTTATATTTATTGAATTATATATCTATCACTACTTATCGCTTGCAAGTAACTAGTTCAAGGGGATCGACAACACTCTTGCCCGCGTTGGGTGCAAGTGTTTACTCTTTTGTGTGTAGGCGCTGAAGACGGGAATTTGCGTGGTTCTCATATTGGTTCGATAACCTTGGTTCTCACCGAGGGAAATACTTACCATTGCTTTGCTGCATCATCCCTTCCTCTTCGGGGAAAATTCCAACGCAGTTTACAAGTATCAATGACGGGCCCAGGAGGCTTGGAGGCGAAGGAAGATGACGTCCGCGTCGTCTCCGTGTCGAATGGGCGAGTAGGGAAGGAGGGGCGTCAGCAGGAGATGCCCATGGCCATTGGCGGGCTCGGGTGGTAGAGAGCACGCCCGACAGGGTAAGAAGAGAGTGGGGAAAGGAGGGGGACAATGCTGCAGAAGGTTGCAGACGTCGAGGGGCTCCGGCAGGCGTGCTGGGGAGACCCTTGGCGATCGGGGGCTTCAGGCAGAGGCCGACTACAGTGCCGGAGCGCACTGTAGCGCGCTCTGGAGCACCCATATGGCCGACATGACAGTGTCTATGGGCATGAGTTTGTCCACATGTGTCCTCGGGTTTTCTGGGATGCTCTTGGATGCGCAGGGACCACTCGGGGTGTAGGCTAAACAAATGGGAGGGGAGAGTGTTGTTCCCTAGCAGGTCAGCGAGAGAAGAGAGAGGTTTTTACCCTCAAATAATTGAGCTATGGGATTGTAATTTTTACTGGAGGTAGAAGGTAGTTAGTTGAAGCTCTCGTAAAATCTTTTTACCTCAAGGAGAATGGTAGAGGTGGTGCAAACAGTAACTGCTAAAAATTACCAGAAGGTGTTTGATGAAATTTTGAGGTAGGTAAGTTCGTCTCCTAGCCATGAGATTTAACAGGATTGATAAACAGGATTAAATGGACATGTCCACAGATTTGCAGCTCATTTGAAGAAAGTGGCCAATGCAAAAGTTTCAAACCCTAGAAATGGGCAGAAATGGATTTGCTTAGATCTAGATAAGCCACACTGCTATCCTTGATGCACCACTTGGTGTAGTTGCATCATTAGGGGATTAGAATGAACACAAAGTTTGAGATCAATATGCGACACTTGGTAATGCAAAGTTGTTCAAAGTTGGATCAGGACAAAGAGGGTTTTGGTGCACTTTTGGGAACCAAAACAATTTGGATTGAGATGAAACTTGGCAAGATCATCATATAAGGCATATGTGTGCTAAAATTTTCTTGGAATTATTTTACAATATTTCTTATAGAAATATTTCAAATACTTGAAATATCCAGAAAGGCTTTTGGAGAGTTTTGTCCAATATTTTGAACATGACCATGTGTTGAAACTCATATATATGGACAATATATGTCCACTGACTTTCCCTAAGCTTTATCAAATATTGTTGAAACATTAAAATAAATTTTCCCTATAAAAGACCATTTTTAGCCTTAAGAAAAAGCCTTTAAATAAAATATGAAAATAGCTTTAAAAAAATATTTTGTAGTTTTGGGAAGTCTCATATATAATAGGTTTCAAATATAATTTTTGAAAGAATTTAAATACCTTAATTTGAGGACTTGTAGTTATTTTTTTGAAATCCTGAATTATTTATGAAATAAGAAAAATTCTTATGACGCAATGTGCTTTCAAATTTGGAAAACATATTTAAAATCCGAAAAAAATAAAAATCATAACATTTAAGAAATTCTAGCACAATTTTTAAAATTAGTGAACATTTTTCTGAATTCGTGAGCTATTTTGAAGTGACTTTTTTGAAACATTGATCATTTTTTGAATGTTCGAATAGTTTTTGAGTTTTTGAAAACTTTCTGAATTTGTGATCAATATTTAAAATTTGAGCAGAATTTTTGAGTTCGAGAATATTTTTTGAACCAACGCACCTTTTTTGAAATTCATGAATATTTGCTTTTGATTACACATTTTTTGAAATCATTAGCATATTTTGTAATTCGGTATATTTTTTAAATTAGTTAACAATTTATATTTTGTGAAATTTTTTAAAATTTGTGAAGAGACTGAAGGAAAATTTTGTTTCTTTTTTAAATTTGTGAACTTTCTTAAATTTTGTGTACATGAGCGGTGCTGGGCTGGCATAATAATCATGTGTCCGACTCACATTGAGGCCACTCGTGTTTTTGACTATTTTATATTTCGAAACAATCTAAATACATACAAAATATGGAAAAATGTTAGGCATGCACTTGAAAAACGCTAAACGTGCATAGGAAAATGGATTCATGTGTATGGAAAATGTTTGTGACATCTAAAAAGTGTCATGCGTTTAAAAAATGTGTGTGACATTTAAAAATAATGATTATAAAAATGTAATCAAAATGTTCGTGTAATTTGAATTCAATATTTCATATATTCAATAAAATTTTAGGTTACATTTGTTCACGAGTTTGAAAAATGCGTTTGTGACATTTTCAAAAATTGTCCATACAATTAAAAGAAGAAGCTTCGTACCACTAAAAAATGTACATGACATTTTAATAAAAAATCCAATGATTTTAAAAATATTATTTTGACGTTTAAAAATGTGTTAGTATAAAGATGTTCTAGAAATACTTTTGACGTTTAAAAAAATGCTTTTGACGTTTAAAAGAGTGTTAGTATAAAAAATGTATTTTCTGTTGCCAAAATTTACGAGACATTTTAAAGAAATATACACGTGTGTCCAGAAAATATTCGTGCAAATTATAAAATTCTTAAACAATGTAAAAAAATGTTCATGCGGTTAAAAATTGTTTATTATCTTGAAGAAAATTTATGTCGAGTATTTTGTGAAATGTTACTGTGTATTCACAAAAATGTTCAAAACATGTATTTTAATAAAAGAATATGTATATAACGTATTTGAAAAGTTTCCAAAGTGTATAAAAAATTATTTTAGGTGTGCGCTAGAAATGTACAGACAAAAAGTATACCTGTGTTTGGATGGTTAGAGGGACAGTGGTATCCCCAGCCCACCAGGGTTCAAGTCCTGGTGCTTGCATTATTCCTGGATTTATTTCAGAATTTCCGACGATACGCTTTCAGTGGGAGGAGACGTTCCCGTCGACGACGAGGCGCCTATGGTGACTTCGTAAATCTCAAGATGATATGCCGGCTCAGTCTTTTGGAGGTGCTCATAGGGATAGGGTGTGCGTGTGTGCGTTCATAGGGATGAGTGTATGTGCGTGTATATGAGCGCTTGCGTCTGTACTCTGTTAAAAAAAAAGACAAAAAGTATACCTGTGTTAAAAAAGAAAACTGATTAAAACCGATAAAGAAACGAAAAGAAATATGAAAATCTGAACAATACGAAGAAAACCAAAACAAATGCAAAAGGAAACCAAAACTATAACAAAGAAAACACAAAAGTATAACAAAGAAAAAAAAAGAAAAATCCAAAGAAAACTGATGAAAACCCAGATTAAAAAATAACTAATAAAAGGAAAACATCAAAGAAAAACAGCAGCGAACGGAGCAAAATTGGCTAGCCTGATTTGCTCGGCCAATCGGCATGTTTTCTCAAAAGAGAAAAAGTAGGAATCAGTACCGGCGAGACATGGCCATCACAGAAATAGGGGGTCCCCGTCAAATAGGGAATTCAGTTACCGCAGGGGGAGATGATGTGTATCGTTTCGCACCATGACCGGCCTGCCTAGCGAGCTAGTGCAAGTCTGTTTTTTCTTTTAATCTTTTTTCTCATTTCAATTTTTCGGTCAGTTGAATTCATAAATTTAAGAAAATCGTGAATAAACAAACAAATTGTCACTTCAAAAAATTGTACATGGACATTCAGAAACTTTTCTTCAATTTGGAAAATGTACCATAATTCAAAAAATGTACATGAATTCAAAAACATTCAAAAATAAAAAAATTGGACATGGATTTTAAATTTTTGTGAATTAAAAAAATCATGAATTTGAAAAGTATTCTTAATTAGAAAAAATAAGCGTGAACTTGAAAAAATATTCAAGAATTCAGTAAAATGTTCACAAATTCCAAAACATTACATGTATTATAAATTTTTTAATTGAATTTTTTTATTAAATTAAATGTTTTTCCGGAAAATTAAAAATGTTGGCAAAAACAAATATTCACGTATCTCAAAATTGTTTATGAATTAATAATTTTTTTAAAGATTTGAAAAAATGTTCACGAATTCAACGAAAGGTTTGCAAATTTTAAAAATATACAAGAATCCGAAAGTTCTTCCCTAATTCAAAAAATGTGTGACGATATAAAACATTGTTTGCCTACAATTTTTCAAATCGATACCAATTTTTAGGAAATTCGAAACATTTTTAGGGAATTAAGCGTTTGTAATGTTATGAACATTTTAAAGTAAAACTTGAACAATTTTTGCAAACCCAAATATTTTTTTCATAAAGTGAACAATTCATAAATTTTATATATTTTTGAATTTAAAAAATAAGGATATGAAAAAACAAGAAGGAATAACGAAAAAAAGAAACAATAAAAACAGAATGAAGCACGAAAACACCAGAAAAGAAAGAAAAAACACGGATGGTTTCCAGAACAGGTCAGGAAGGAAGAAGGTTCCAAAAACTGGTTACGAAACTACTTCGCTCGATCTCTAATGGCCCGGCTTATCTTCCTAGCGTAGTGGGTAATGGGACTCGAATGCTATATCTCGCTTATAACGCGTGACACCTCCTAAGGTGCATTGGTTTTCTTAGTTTAGTTTTTTTGGTTTTATTTATTTTTAATTTTTTATTTTTGGCTTCATTTTTCTTTGTTTCTTTGTCAATTTTCTTTGGTTTTCTTTTTTTAACACTGTTTAAATTTTTTCAGTATACATTCAACATTTTTTGCATACATTATAAATATAATTTATATCCATGTTTATATTTTTTTACATACATGAGTTTTTTAAAACTTATAATTATTTCACTAAAAGAACCTTATGTTATTAGGTCTATTTTTTCTCATACAAGTAGTACATTCTTGGTATATACTCTAACATATTTTAAATATATTTACCTTTTTTCAAATACAAGATTAATATTTTTAAGACATATTTCACATTTCTAAATACACCTTCACATTTTTTAATGGAAATGAACATTTTTCTTCACACGCAACATACATTTTTCACACACATCAGGAATATATTTATATGCATGTTCAACGTTGTACATTTTTCGTATACATGAAGAACATTGTTTATACATATTTTAAGCTTGATCAACATTTTTCATGCACAATGCAATGTTTTTTTATATAGTTTTTATATACATGAAAAACAATTTTTATATATAAACATTTTTCAAATGCTTGATTCATATTTTAAAAATACTTGATTAATTTTTTTAAGATTAACATTTTAAAATACATGGTCAACTTTTTCGTTCATATTGTGTATTTTTTGTATACAAACATTTTTTCTATAGACATTTATTATTTTTCAAATGCTTGGTTAACATTTTACAAAATTTCTATGTATTTTTTTGTAAAATGTGTTAACATTTTACATTTTTTTCTCTCTCTCTATAGAATGAAGGACCTAACTACATAGCAGCGCCGCACGGCTGCCTTCCCGTGCGACGGCTCGCTAATGAACGTCTGGTAATGCGTTTTATGTTCTGTTGCTTTCACGTCATCGACAAAATGCGCTCCTTCCCTCTTTTTCACTTTTTTTAACACGGTACAAACTCAAACGCTCATATACATGCGCATTCACTCATCCTTATGAACGCACGCACGTACACCCTATCCCTATGAGCATCTCCGACAGACTGAGCCGGCATATCATCTTTAAATTTACGAAGTGACCGTAGGCACCTCGTCGTCGACGGGAACGTCTCCTCCCACTGAATGCACATCGCCGGAAATCCTGAAATAAATCCAGAAATAAATGCGAGCACCAGGACTTGAATCCTGGTGGGCTAGGGTATCACAGTCCCTCTAACCATCCAACCACAAGTTGGTTCGCCCTCTTTTTCATCCTGACGACAACAACTTCTATGACCTGCTCCATTGCACGTCGGATCTGGATGGGAGAAAAATGCAAGACGCCAAGGGGAAAAACACGGTAGAGAAAACCCAAACGAAGATCTCAGGGAGGGGCAGAAAAGAGGTCTCTCTGCTCCCAGCAATCCAAGGCCTGATCAAGCTTTATCAAAAGGGGGAACTGACAGCCACAAAACACATCAGAGTAGCAAAATAAAAAAGGCATCTCATAAAAAAAAGCAAAAAAATAGGCAAATCCAGTTTTTTTTGTTCTTTCAGAATGGCAGAATTCCTGCATTCATTAAGAAGAAAAGAGTTGTCCAATTAATTAACGAAAAACCAGGCTAAAACCGTCACAAACCGTCGAGCGGCACACACATGACACCCTCCACACACACCTCAAGAAAGAGGGCCTCCCCAAGATCCACCCTTGCGTCATCGTCATCACCGCTCGCCAACAGGCGTGATTGCCCTTCCTAAACTCCGAGCAAGCGACTTCGACTTCACCGAAGACGAACATTGACCCAACCTTCATCATAGAGGTCATGTGAAAACACAAACCACGTCGCCCACACGACACACAATCCATGCCGGCGAAGCTGCAAATCTCTCGAGGCGGCCGCCCCAACATCCGTTGCTCTGACGCGCCCTGTGCACTCAACCAGGACCTCCTTCCGAGGCTGCTGCCCTGACATGCCACCGCTCGCCCTCGAGCTGCAACGCCGCACGATCCATTTGCCCGTAGCGCACGCTGCTCAGGACAACTGCACGCAGACCACAAACGTTGCACCACATCCAAGGCCGCTGCCCCGACGTACCGTCCAACCACCCTCGCTGGGACGCGTCGACCGAGCCGACAAACCTGCCACCCAAGTGGCCCAAGATTGCCACCCAAGCGAAGGCCGAGTCGCTGCCCCGCCCCATGAAGCCGCCTCGCACATCGCTCCCCGAGGCCGCTGCCTCGGCGTACATCAGCCGTCTGGAGCCGCTGCCCCGACATCCACCAAACCCGACGTAGGAGAAAACCTGACGCACCAAGCACAAGCTAACTCTCCCAAGAGACGCCCCCCAAGGGGGAAATGACGAAGACGCCATCATCGCCCGCTCCAGGAACCACCGGAGCTTAGGTTTTCATCTGGAGAGCCCAAACCCCTCGCAGAGGAAGAGGAGTTCCACGTCGACGCCTCCAAGGAGGGAAACGACGCCCGAAAGCGTTGCTGTCGACGACACCGATAGAGTCGGGTCAAGGCTTTCACCTGGAACTCTTCCAACCCGACACGAGAGGCCTGCAGATCTGGACCAGACCGTCGGAGTCGTTCCCACTGCGACAAACTCCCTTCCCCGTCAACCACCAAACTCGCACGCGTCACCACCCATCGCAGCACCTCCAGCTGGATCAAACCCATTCCACATCCACGGCAGGCCACCACAGCGTCGAAGCCACCTGCACCTCGCAGAGGCTACGAACAAACCGCGACAGAGCCACCAGTGGCCGGCCAAATCCGACCACACCCAGCCAGATCCGATCGCCACCAGCCCCCCCCCCCCCCGCCAACCACCACGGCTCCCCTCGAGACCGCCGCGCCTCCCAACCAAGCGAAGTCAAAGACCAAGCAAGGGAGCCACCAGCGCTCCGATCTAGCGCGCCACGCACCACCAAGAGGGAGGTCGGGGCACCCTAGGCATCCGCCGCGTCACCCCCGCGGCCGCCGGAAACAAGGTCGCCGCACAAGATCCACACCGCAGCGCCAACCGACGCTGGCCGAGAGAGCCCCGCCGCCATCGTCCACTGCGTAGGCTTAGCCCGGCAGCCTCATTCAGCGGCGGAGAGGAGGTGGAGGAGAGGGTGGGGGTGGGTGGCAGCGACGGATCTGAGCTCTGCCCGAGCCGCCAGGAGAGGCGACGCGGGGGACGACGGTCTATTTCCCAAATCCAGACTGAACACACAGCAAAAACACATGTGTCGGCGTTCTGGGATTGGGGGTACCCAGATCTACCTGCCTGCGGCCCAGCGTGTGGCCCACCTCGACGGCCTAGTATGGCCTGGCAGCAAACCCCCCAAGACAAGACCCTCGTGAGGGCCCTGGCCTCGCGAGGCGAACAACGCCAAGACCTCCAGGGGAGCGCCCCCCCCCCCCCCAGGCTGCCTCCCGAGGAGCGGAGATTCCTATGCAGGTACCCGACCTCATGAGGCTGAGATGACGTGAGCCATGACGACCAAGGCCAGGCGGGCGCCAGCGGGCGCAGAGGGAACAGTTTCCTCTTTGGTGCTAAGGAGGCAAGGACGTACGCGGGTTCCCAAGGAATCCCCCAAAGGTTTTCGTTCCGGTGCAACAAGACCAAGACCACGAGCTCGGCAGGACGGACGTCATCACTGAGCCCATCTCTACGTCATGCACAGAAGCTTTGCAGGCGAACACCACCTTTAGTCAGGATAAGATGTACCTCTTGTCCCCTTTCAAAATTGGCCGTTGTGGGATCCCTTCCCGCCTGTGCGATAAGGGAAGAGGACCAAGTCCACTATAAATAGGGACTAGCCTTCACCGTAGAAGGGGCCGATCGATCCATCCTCACCCAATAGCCCTCGCGAGGTCGCTCACCACTATACTAGTTCATCCCCAAACCTCCTTGTGAGGCCAATCCACCAAAAGCAGGAGTAGGGTTTTACACCGTAAGGTGGCCCGAACCTGGGTAAATCTCTGTGTCTGTCTTCTCGTTCGCTCGCGCGTATTCGGCAAGGCTTGGCTGTGGAGTGGCGGGCTTGAGGCTAGAGTTGGTTGAGATCCTCGCACACGCCCCAAAGTTCGATCCTTCTTGGATCTGCGGAGCCTCGATTCCGACATTTGGCGCGCCAGGTAGGGGCGTGTCGAAGCTCCTTCTTCATCAGCCGCGCTCCGCCCTCGCCTTGTCATCTCCATGGCAGGTGCCGCTCCCCAGGCTTGGCAACCCGTGGCCTTTGGGGACGCTGCGGGTTGCCCGGCCGTGCCCGCGGTTGCCTGTATCCTCGGCGGGTCGCATGCGCCCGCGTCCAGTCGCCATGTCAAGCAGCTTTTCCGCCAGGCGGGCACAGCTCAGCCGCGGCCCGAGGCCCCGCGGAGCAGGGCGAGGCCGGAGACCGACATCACCTTCGACCCCAGGGACCATCCCAGGATGGCAGTCGCTGCTGGTGCGCTCCACATGTTGTGCACGCCCACCATCAGTAATGTTGCGGTCACCAAGACCCTCATCGACGGCGGCGCCGGCCTCAACGTCCTTTCCGTGGAGGCCTTCAACATGCTCCAGGTGCCCTACGACCAGCTCGCGCCCTCCAGGCCCTTCTCAGGGGTGGTCAGAGGCTCCGCCACCCCCTTGGGGCAGGTGCGCCTCCCCGTCACCTTCGGCACTCGCGACAACTACCACACCGAGCTGATCGACTTCGACGTGGCCCACATCGGCCTCCCGTACAACGCCATCCTGGGATATCCGGCCCTCGCCAAGTTCATGGCGGCGACGCACCCAGGCTACAACATCATCAAGATAGCTTGTAGCAACGGCATCATCACTCTGGCCGGAGACACCAAGGACACGGTTCGAGCACTCAAGCTCTTCTACAAGGCCGCAGCGGCCTCATGCCCGGATGACGAGAGCGTCACGCAAGCTCCGGAGGCCGCACCCGCGAAGAAGAAACAACTGTTCTCTCAGGACCGGGCTGAGACGAAGCAGGTGCTTGTTGATGACGGGAGCCCGGGCGACACCTTCACCATTGGCGCCGGCCTTCCCCCGGAGCAGGAGAAGGCGCTGGTTGACTTCCTCCGCGCGAACAAGGACGTGTTCGTTTGGGAGGTGTCCGGCCTGGTAGGCGTCCCGTGAGAGGTGATCGAACACCACCTAATGGTGTGCCCTAGTGCGTGCCCGGTGAAGCAAAAGGCAAGACGCCAAGCAAAAGAGAAGCAAGCGTTCATCGTTGAAGAGGTCAGCAAGCTGCAGGAAGCTAGTGTTATTCGGGAAGTACGGCACCCGGATTGGCTGGCCAACCCAGTGATTGTCCCCAAGAAGGGTGGGAAGGAGCGCATGTGTGTCGACTTCACGAGTCTCAACAAGGCTTGTCCTCAGGACCCCTTCCCGCTCCCGTGCATCGACCAGATCGTGGACTCCACCGCCGAGTGCAATCTGTTATGCTTTCTGGACGCTTTCTCAGGTTACCACCAGATCAAGATGGCAGTGGATGACGTCGAGAAGACGGCCTTCCTCTCCCCGTGCGGCGTGTATTGCTACACTAGCATGCCCTTCGGGCTGCGAAACGCTGGCGCGACCTTCCAGCGGTTGATGCGCATCGCCCTGGGGCAGCAGCTCGGTAGAAATGTGGAGGCGTACGTTGATGACATCATGGTCAAGTCGCGAGAGGCGTGAACCCTGATTGAGGACCTGGAGGAGACGTTCGCCAGCCTGCGTCGAGTGAACCTGAGGCTTAACCCGGAAAAGTGCGTTTTTGGGGTCCCGTCCGGCAAGCTACTCGGTTTCTTGGTACCGCACCGGGGGATCGAGGCAAACCCAGAGAAGATCAAGGCAATCGGGAAAATGCGCCCGCCTCAGACCCTCAAAGAAATGCAGAAACTGGCGGGCTGCGTGACCTCCTTGGAACGCTTCATCTCCAAGCTTGGCGAGCGCGCCCTCCCCTTCTTCAAGCTCATGAAGAAGAAGGGCCCCTTCGAGTGGACCCCAGAAGCGGAGGCGGCTTTCGAGGACCTCAAGCGGTTCCTCATGAGCCCACCTGTTATGGTGGCGCCTCGACCTCGCGAGCCCCTGGTGCTCTACTTGGCGGCCACCCCCACTCAGCCAGCGCAGCGCTGGTAGCGGTCCGAGAAGAGCGCGCCAGCACAAGCGCGGAGCAAGGCGGCCCGCAAGGGTCCGCACAACGTTCGCCACCTCAGGATGGCGCTCTTGAGGCCCTCGTCACTTCATCGACCCATGGGGCACCTGGGTCCCTCGCGCCCCATGTGGAGTAGGGCGGCGCCAACACCTCGTCCCTCGTCGAGCACCCGGTGAGCTACCCTATGCAGCAGAAGCTCCTGCTCGCACTCCTTGTCGCCTCAAGGAAGCTGCGCCATTACTTCCAGGGCCACCCCATCAAGGTCGTCTCTACATACCCCCTGGAGAAAGTGCTGCGCAACCCCAACGCTGCCGGGAGGGTTGCAGAGTGGAACATCGAGCTGCAGGCCTTCCAGCTGGAGTTCATCACGACCAGGGTCATCAAGGGCGCGGCCCTTGCTGACTTCGTGGAGGAGTGGACGAACGCTTCCGACCGGGGGCTGGATGAGGGCCAATTCCTCGCGCCTGGCGATGAGGCGCCCGACGGCTGGGTCATGCACTTCGATGGAGCCTTCGCACGGCTGGGCGCGGGGGTTGGAGTTGTACTCATCTCCCCAACCAAGGACAAGCTTTACTACGCCGTGCAGCTTTGCTTCCAACATGGCGAGAAAGTCTCCAACAACATCACGGAATACGAGGGCTTGATCGCTGGACCCCCAGGGCCGCTGCCGCCCTGGGGGTCCAGCGCCTCACCATCAAGGGCGACTCCCAGCTCCTCGTCAACTTTTCCAACAAGGAGTACAAGCCGAAGGACGAGCACATGGAGGCATACTTGGAAGAGGTACGTAAAATTGAAAAGCGTTTCCTGGGCTTGGAATTGCAGCACGTCCCGCGTGGCGCGAACAAGGAAGCAGACGACATCGCCAAAAGGGCGTCGCGTCGCGAGTCTCAGGAGCCTGGCGTCTTTGAGGAGAGGCTCTTCAAGCCATCGGCGACACCCCCAGCTGCGGGCCCGGCATCGCTTCAGGAGGAGCTGCCACCGGCCCCGCCCTCAAGTGCCCCGGCCTGTGGTCCGGCCTCAGGAGCCCGACTGCTCCTGGCGCTGGAACCTCAGGCCGGCGACTGGACTGAGGAATTCAAGGCGTACCTGCTCCGCGGCGCCTTGCCGGAGAAGGAGTAGGACGCGGAGCGCGTGGTCCGCCAGGCCACTACTTATTGTTTGCAGGATGACGAGCTGTACCGCAGGCGCCCCAACGACGTCTCGCTGCGGTGCATATCCGAGGAGCAGGGGCGCGAGCTGTTGGCCGACATCCACGGCGGCGATTGCGGGCACCACTTCTCGTCCCGCACCCTCGTGGGGAAGGTGTTCCACAGCGGCTTCTACTGGCCCACGGCGCTCCACGACGCCACCGAGCTGGTCCGATCCTGCGAGGCCTGCCAATTTCACACCAAGAAGATTCATCAGCCCGCGTAGGGTCTCTAGACTATCCTGCTCTCCTGGCCTTTCGTGTTCTGGGGGCTGGATATACTGGGGCCTTTCCCTCGGGCAGCAGGCGGTTATCGCTACCTCTACGTCGCCATCGACAAGTTCACCAAGTGGGCGAAGGTGGAGCCCGTGCGCACCATCCCCGCCGGCTCGGCCGTCAAGTTCATCAAGGGCCTCGTGAGCCGCTTCGGTGTCCCCAACCATATTATTACCGACAATGGTTCATAGTTCGCAAGCAACCTCTTTAGGACATATTGTGCTAACCTTGGAACGCAGATATGCTATGCTTCGATGACGCACCCACGGAGCAACGGCCAGGCTGAGCGCACCAATGCGGAGGTCCTGAGGGGCCTCAAGACAAGGAGCTTCAAGAAGAAGCTTGAGGCCTGCGGCAGGGGTTGGCTCG
This sequence comes from Elymus sibiricus, assembly GCA_039707655.1. NCBI lineage: Eukaryota > Viridiplantae > Streptophyta > Magnoliopsida > Poales > Poaceae > Elymus > Elymus sibiricus. The sequence continues at coordinate 373,186,654 of CM077669.1, forward strand.
GTGAGCTTCGGTCCGTGTTGTGGTCCATCCGCACCACCGCGACTAAGCCCACCGGCGAGACCCCGTTCTTCCTCGTCTACGGGGCTGAGGCGGTCCTCCTGCACGAGGTCAAGCATCGCTCCCCGCGGGTCTTGGCATTCGACGAGGAGCGTCAGGATGCCTCGCGGGGAACAGATCTCGTGCTTGGGGAGGAGGCCCGCCGCCAAGCCTCGCTCCACGCAGCGAGGTACCAGCAGGCACTGCGGCGCTACCACTATCGCAGCATCCGCTCCAGGACCCTCGAAGTTGGTAACCTCATCCTGAGGCAGGTCCTCTCCAGGGAGGGCTTGCACAAGCTCTCACCCATGTGGGAGGGCCCGTTCAGGGTCACCCGCGTCTCCAAGCCTGGCGCCGTACGCCTGGAGACGTAGGACGGGGTCCCCATCCAGAATGCTTGGAACATCTAGCATCTTCGCAATTTCTACCCGTGACACTCTCATGTAATAATGAGTGGGCTGTATACGCCCGGGCCCCCCTGAGGACGCGGAGGGGCTCCCACCCACGCCCAAGTGGAAGCCCCATGTTCCGCGCTGGCGGACGACATGGTCTTACAACGACTATGCCCATGCCTAGTGGAAGCCCCATGCTCCGCGCTGGTGGGAAGACTAGCTTAGGTGCCGGATCCGGTTGTTATTTGCTCTCTTTTGTAACCAAATTTGCCACTTTTTGGAATGAAACTTGAAGTTCTCGCGTCTTTATTCAAAAAAAGGGTGGGAATTTCTCTTCTTGCAGTGTTCCCCGTTTTGAAGTCTCGTTTTTAAGAGGTTTGGCACCTGCCAGTTTTCTCTCTCGCGCGCGCCCTGCGAGCGGGGGCTGGACAGGGTGTGCACCTCGCCAAAACTTTGGCGTCCTAATCCTCGCGCGACGCTCTCGAGCGAGCCAGCAGACGCATGTTGCCTTAGGCCCCCGGCCTCAGGAGTGCTCATCTCCTAGCCTTGTCGGGCATCGCGACCCGGCATACCAGTGACGATCGACCCTCGCTCGAGGGCTCCAACAAAAAACCGTTGCTGGGAGAAGGATGACCGAGGAAGGTACAACCACGGTTTGACTCATTACTAAGGAACCCTAACCCTATGTAGAGCGCGTTTCGGCGCCGTCGCGTGATGCGGTGCCTTAAGGAGGCACCTCTGGAGGCCCTGGCTCCTCGCAAACCCCACAGGAACCTCGCGAGCAGCGGGCACCTCTAGAGGCCCCGAAGCCCTCTGGTCCACAAGGAAGAAGCCCCCCCGGCAAGATCTCTGAGCTGCCCGGTGCCCCAGCTGCACCTCACGATGCAGGAACCCGCCATGAGTACACCAAGCTAAGTTATCCTAATCGCGGCGGACATGAGCTTTCAATTGGTAGCAATATAAATACTAGACTATAAGATGAAAAACGCTAACATAAAGACGCAAGCGCCATAGTTCATTACACGCCCCCGCAGGGCCCTCCATGATTCTTGATGCAGGAAGTAAAAAAACAAAAGGCGGCCTCCCGAGGACCGCCACTCCCGAGGCCTGGCTCCGGCGCCGCCCGCGCTCAGTCGGAGTCCTCCTCCTCCTTGACGGGGGCACGGCGTCATGGAGGCTCGACGACCTCCGGGGCAGGGGCACGGCGCCGCGGCGGCTCGCCGTCCTCCTTGGTCCGGGCGCGCCGACATGGTGGCTCGTCGTAGTCGTCGTCGCTCGAGCTTCCCCCGGAGCAGGCATCGCTGCTGCTGGAGGTGCTGCGGCCATCGCCAAGGGCAAGTTCACCACCGAGGACGCCGCCACCGCGGTGGCTGTCGTCGGCGGAGAGGTGGTCGCTGTCGCCGTCGTCGCCCTCCGGGCAGCACCCCAAACGCCTGTCGTCTTCCCCAAAGATCTTGACAAAGAGCGTCGCCACCCCGTCATGCTTGAAGTGGAGGGTGCGCCTCCCCTGCAGGCCGCGAGCGCGGGCGAACGTCTGCCACCCGCGGTTCAGGAACACGTAGCCCGCGGGTGTGACCTCGACCTCCACCCACGAGGCCTCACTGCAGTAGCCATCGGCTTGCAGCCATAGGCCGGCAGGCCCTCCGGCCAGCAGCGCCCCTGCGAAGAAGCGTGGGAGCTGGGGCCAGGTGAGTGCCGGCCTCTCCGCCCACACCACGAACACCTGGGCCGCGTCGACCGTGTGGGATCGCGGGCATGGCGGCCGGACGCCCGCCACAAGCTTCCCCCCTCGGCCACGGGCGCCACGGTTACTGCAGCCGCCTTCACGGGAGGGAGCCATCCTACGGCTGCCGGAGGTAGCACCGGCCTTCATGGGAGTGCGCCCGCGCCCTCGGGGGACCACAGCCGGCGTCACGGTGTACTTACGGGGAGTCCGGTCCCTCCAGGCGGGCCTTCCCTTTCTCGGCGGCAGAGAACCTCCTCACTGGTGCCATGGCCGTGGAAGCGACAGCTTGGAGTGAAGAGGCGAGAAGATGAAGACGGGCTAGGGGCTTCTCCTCCCTCGCCCACTTATAGTTGATCGAAGGCCAACCGGCGTCCCTCCGCATTCTGGGCAATGATGGCCCCGCAGAGCGCGCCAGCCTTTGCCAGTCAGGGTGGTTACCGAGGCGGCATGGGGAAGTGGAGGCGTCTGTGTCCCGTCGTGCGGCACGCGTCGAGCCTGGCCTGCAGGCGGTTGGGGCCCGCGGTGCTTCGGCCTTCCTTCCTTGGCTTCGCCCCGAAGCCAACCCGAGCGCGCCTTGGGCCCGGGGGCTACTGTCGGCGTTCTGGGATCGGGGGTACCCAAATCTGCCTGCCTGCGGCCCAGCGTGTAGCCCACCTCGATGGCTTAGTACGGCCTGGCAACAAACCCCCCAAGACAAGACCCTCATGAGGGCCCCGGCCTCGCGAGGCGAACAATGCCAAGACCTCCAGGGGAGCGACCCCCCAGGCTGCCTCCCGAGGAACGGAGATTCCTATGCAGGTACCCGGCCTCATGAGGCTGAGGTGACATGAGCCATGATGACCAAGGCCAGGCGGGCGCCAGCGGGCGCAGAGGGGACAGTTTCCTCTTTGTTGCTAAGGAGGCAAGGACGTACGCAGGTTCCCAAGAAATCCCTCAAAGGTTTCCGTTCCGGTGCAACAAGACCAAGACCACGAGCTCGGCGGGACAAACGTTATCACCGAGCCCACCTCTGCGTCACGCCTAGAAGCTTTGCAGGCGAACACCACCTTTAGTCAGGATAAGATGTACCTCTTGTCCCCTTTTAAAATTGTTCGTTGTGGGATCCCTTCCCACCTGTGCGATAAGGGAAGAGGACCAAGGCCACTATAAATAGGGACTAGCCTCCACCGAAAGGGGACGATCGATCCATCCTCACCCAAGAGCCCTCGCGAGGTCGCTCACCATTGTACTAGTTCATCCCCAAACCTCCTCGTAAGGCTAATCCACCAAAAGCAGGAGTAGGGTTTTACACCGCAAGGTGGCCCGAACCTGGGTAAATCTCTGTGTCCGTCTTCTCGTTCGCTCGCGCGTATTCGGCAAGGCTTGGCTGTGGAGTGGCGGGCTTGAGGCTAGAGTTGGT